>CAWUFW010000264.1:892500-2167500 GCA_963921515.1 Calotriton arnoldi
ATATCAACCCCACCCTCATATCTTTTACTTACAAAGCAAAACTCACCACCAATGAGTTTCAAAGATGGTTCACACTTGCATACCTGTTTCCAATAATGAAGTTAAGGTTCAGTATTATATCTTAATCTGCTATTCTAGTCTCTGCTCGAGAAAAGACTGATCAACCCCCCGAGAAATAGAAGCTGAGCCTTGATTGAGAGTAGGTGAAACAATTCTACGAGGCCTGTCCCATCTCAGTCTCCTTGCACAAAGTTCTTCTCTCTCGTCTCACCTTGTCCATATCTCATATAGCATTATAAGGCCATTATTGATGTTTTACAATATACAATTAACAAAAAGTGGCCTGATGCTCATTTACTTAATTTCATTCTTGGAAACTGTACTGTTGGAACCGGCACGCTCTGGTTTGCTGAGGCGAGGGCCCAGCCAATCAGAACCTACCACTCCCGTCAGGGGCGGGTGATTACACACACTGTGCAACCCGTGCTCACCCTTGGGTAGCTTGGCACTGAGCAGTCAGGCTTATCACAGAGGCAATGTGTAAAGCAAGGGCACAGCACTCACTCACACTAAATCACAAAAGAGACTCCACACGTGGTGTATGTAAATAAAGTTTGGATTCAACAAACACATTCATTAACACAACATGAACATCATGTATTTCTGGGCATAAATCACATTTGGAAATAGTACTAGCAATACTAGGCCCAGCTATGTTAAAATGACATCAATTGTATGCACACTTGGGAAAGATCCCACGTTACCACCCCCCAGACTCTTATGCGGTACAAACATTTGTCAGAACTAGGCCCACCCTGGAAATTATTATGATTCAATACCACACAGTTATAGGGTGGACCCCAGATCACAACATTATCAGAAATGTTTACACACAGATAATTACACTCTTAAACAGCACCGCGGGCCAAGGCCGCATGGGTAAAACCAATATCAAACGTAGTATTCTTTTGGGAAGGAATCAGCAAGTAAAGCCGTGCGGTATAATTAATAACAGGCAGTCACTCTCACACACGCACTCAGCACTGATACACGGTGCCATGGATATAGGGCAGGTCCATATGGAGCGCACTCACTCACACACACACGCACACAGCACCGTAATGCGGTGCAGTTGATATCCGGCAGGTCAGTTGATAATGCACATGCAGACTCCTCCACCATTCAACTAACCCCGACTACCTTACACCCACTGGCTGGAGATAAAAAAAACGTACCCCCTGAATTTCAGGTCTGATCGCAGCTGGAGTCAATCTTAGTCAGGGTCCCTAAGAGAAGGTGGGGGTAGGTAGCAGGGCCAATAATGTGGTGCTCGACCAATGGGGGATTGGCCGCAGCTCAGGACGTTCACCCACAGTATGTGGAGCAGAAGCTGGCTAAGGGTAATAATCGTTCAATCAAGGGATTCCACGCTGTGCCTTTTGGCACCAGCCCTGTTCCGCAAAGCCAGGAGGGATCACGCAGCCTCTTGACTTGCTTCCGATCGCTCTCGGAAGCATTCCTTAGCCTAGTCAATTGCTCTCACCACCCAGGCCCGGTCCGGGCAGTACTACCTGACAACACAAAGTTGTCGGGGGCTGGCTGAGGAGAGGGCAGTTGGTCTGCTGCACTGAGAGCACAAAAGGAACAATTGATGAATGGCGGATGAAGCAGGGGAGCACGTCGATCAAAGTAGCACCCAAGCAATTCGGGCACCACGGAACACAAATCCGCTCCTCCGCACCTCCCTGGAAAGGGGGCAAAACGTCCAGTGCGTGTTGATACGAGTCGCACCAGACAGTTCTGGTCACATACAATGAAGAGTCGCTAACTCAGTACCTCCCTGGAAATGAGGCAATACGTCTGGTGCGTGTTGATATGTGTTGCACCAGACAATTCTGGTCACACACAATGAAGAGTTGCAAGTTCTGTACCTCTCTGTAAATGAGGCACAATGTCTGCTGCGCGTTGATACGGGTTGCACCAGACAATTCCAGTCACACACTCAGGCGCAAGTTCGGCTTTGCTGCACGAGGGAGAAATAGGCACTACTATGGGTACGCCCCCACCTCCGTGGGTTGCAACCTGCGAATCGGACACTTCATGCAATGAGCATGCAGTCGGCATGTCATACGAGAGAGATGCAGCACGATCAACAAAGAGGGCCATGCGTGCTCCCGCAACAGGTCAATCCGCTCAGCACCAGCAAGACGCCTATGCGTGTTGAGGCCACACGATGCAGGTGCAACACTCCTTAGGTGCGGGCAGTACTTTTAGGGCTCCGCACAAGGCAATCTGGTCTCAAGGCACAATACTTAGTTCCATGCTCATGCCGTGCTACCAGTTGGGATCCAGCAGACAATGTGGGCACTTAAGAGCGCACCGCGTTTTCAGGTATCACAAGTAGATGGTGTGGGTCCCTCGCGGGAGGTCTTTGATGCCCCTGAGACCTACACAAAAGGACAGGGGCAAGCCAACAAGCCCTTGGAGAGCACACTTCAGGGGGCCGCACAGCAGCAGGTAGTCAGCCCAGGCCAGCCACTATTCAGGCAGGGTGCACGGATCCTTCCAATGGCAGTAATCTTCCTTGTGCACAACAGATTTCTCTGGCAGTGTGCACCACGCAGTTCCAGGATTTCTGGTCCCACGTGTATCTCTCCCCTGCTGAAGTATGTCACAGTAGTTATACTGTAGTGTGCCTTTAAAGTTCTGGTGGTTCAGAGGGTTTCCCTTTGAACCACAGATGTCTCCCCTAAATTTCAATCCTGTCTGCCATAGGACAGTGGAATGCAGATCTTAATTGTTAATGAGGCCCTGATCTGGCTCCAAAGGCCAAGAGTCAAAACCTCTCCCTCCAATCTATCCAGCTAAGCCCTCAAATGGCAGAGCTCTGTTGTTCCAGTTGCATGCCCAATGTTTATAGCTGTCGCTGGGGAATGTCCAGATGTGCTCCCCCGGCCTCCAGTGTGGACTGGAGTCAAACTGAAAGGCACACAAAGAATTTTACAGCAGAGAAATGCCCACTTTCTAGAAGTTCCATTTCTAAGCTAGTAATGACAAGACCACATTTACCACAGGAGAGGGTTTGTCTTTGTGAATCCAGTGATAGGAAACATCATGAGGCTGCTCCACTATTGCAGCCTGGAGTAATGTCAGCCATTCCCCCATGTTAGCCTATGGGAAGAGCAAACCTCATAGGTAGTGAAAACACACATGGGTTTTCTTCATTACCTGGGCAGGGAACACACATGTGTGCCTGCCCTGCCTTTCACCTACCACTTGCTTCACCCCTTAAGACTTATCGCAGGGTGAATATAGCATGTTACAACGCATGCTATTACATCGAGTGCTTTTACAACGTGGTCGTTACAACGACTGCGTTGTTAGTACGCAATACCTTTACATCGCAAGTCATTAGAACGACTTGCTGTAGGGGGCGCGCTGGACTTGGGAATAGTATTATTTACCAGTTTGCGCAACAGCAGGGAAGGTGTTGGATTTCATATCCAATACCTTAGCGCATCCTACAGCAAGTCGTTCTAATGACTTGCGATGTAAAGGTATTGCGTACTAACAACGCGGTCATTGTAACGACTGTGTTGTAAAAGCACTGCGATGTGATGACAGCGTTGTAAATGCTGTTTCCCCCCCCAGGGGTGTCCTAGGGGTAGTGAAGGCCCCCTCAGTATTGGCCAGTGGTTTAGAAAGGCCAACCTGAGCATAAGTGCAATTGCACGCACACAGGCTTGTAATTATTTCAAGCATAGTGTTAAACATCTCAAAAGGCCAAACCTTTGACTTTATAGATGCAGGAAATAACCTGCTGTGTTTGATGAATGGAAGATGTTGTGCAATAAGTCAGAAAAATGTGTTGGAAATTGTGTCTATAGTAGTCATTGAGTTTCAAATGCAGACCCGGATGTTTGCAAGGCAAAGGTTTCTGCCACAGAAGTTAAAGAGACCTCGTTATGTGTTAGAATCATAACCAGTCTATTTAACTTATCACAGCTCATATTTAACATCTATATTTTCCTCCATGGATAGTTTTCAAATAATGTCTTTGGACGATGATACAATATAATACTACAATATTTTACTGCTTTCTGAATAGTTGTCATAAAGGTGGAACTGTGAGTCATCCCACAGCAGCTTTAATTTGTTCTAGGTAGACAAGACCCATTCCCAACAAAGAATGAACAAAACAGATGTTGTGATTAACTTATAGGCAAGGCCCGGCTTCTAAGTGTTACAATCCCCGTGCAGAAAGATAGAGTAGCAGTGTTGCTTGAACATAAAATACCTTGGAAAAAACAGGAGATAAGAGGCGTTTGGCAAAACAGGAACAGTTAAATTAATTAAACAGTGTGGCCGGGAGAACAGTTACAGGCATAGGGTCTGAGGACTGTCTCAACTTACAGCCGATCTAAAATGGGTTTTTATATAATTCATTGAATGCCTTAAACAGTTCCGGCGATCCTTTTTTTGATAAAGAATGTGAGCCACTGTCTTTGGAGCTGTAAATGAATGTATTTGATAGGGAATCCAGGTGGGCCTCAACCGTGCGTGGACACAATGCGGCCAGCGGGTAATGTGTCCAGATGCCCAGCATAGGGAGCACGTGATCACTGCGTGTACTGTGTGTGCTGTGTCCTGATTGGCTATATGTTCCTAACTTTATGTGGCATCTGACTGTATGGTGGTTTGGGAGCGCACATACCCCTCCGACCATGTGTGCTTTATTGGGGCCAATCTACCTGGACCATTGTGGTTTCGCTGCGCCTACCCATGGGAATGATCTGGGATTTCCTGTTGGTGTGTTTGTCTGCCGGCTACGTGCCACCCCACCTGTGACCTGTCAATCAGCGACCTCACGCCTGGGTCTCAGTGCCTGCCTAACTATGTATTTCTGAGTCAGGGTTGACGTGGAGTTCATGACGGGCGAATTCATTAGAAGAGGTGTGATTTTGTTATTATACATGAATGTATCATTATTCATATTGACAGCGACTTGCTCAATATTAGCATCAGAGGAGTGAATGTCCTAGTGATTGGTGTATGCAGATGTTCTAATGAATGCAGGATGGTTTTTTGTCCAGCAATGGAATGGAACTCAAATGGGAATTTCCATGCATGAGAAATAAAGATGTCATCTATTTTTTCATATTAGCCTAAGGATGTGTGTCTTTGACAATCATAGAAATGGAAGACAGTAATTATCAAAGGAATTATGCAGGCCTTCTGCTACAGAAATGGGGTACTCTCTGCCTCTGTTATGGATAAGCTAGTGTACGATGCTTCTTTCTTCACCATTGTATCTACCTTGAGTTCAAACTATAAGGCTCAAACACAGCACCTTTGTTTATGAGCTGCCAGGGCACTCTATTCACCTCTAAAGTTTGTGGAGCCCAATTTAATTGTGTTATAGCCCACATATGAACTTGTCCTTGTTGCCGAAGACTTAGGTCATGTTCAGAAATTAAAGGCAGAAGAAATTATAGTCAAAATTGTGTGTGCGCCTGTTTTATGAGAGTTTGAAAACCATTGTCAATAACCTTAAATGTGGTCTTTGTCAGCTTCCCTAATTCGGTCTGCACCTTCTCTTTCAAAATATGCCAACTCTTCCTTATAATGGCATATATTAAAGTGAATATAATTTTTTTTTTTTTATGGTGTGCGCACGCACCCAGGATAAAATTACTCAAATTAATTTCCTCACTAATCTTTGGCAAATGTTCCTTCTCACTACTTAAAACTGGAATGTGTTAGGCATCTTTGGCAGAACTTGCCAACACTATATGTGGTTATTGTTGTAAGGGAGAATATGTTATATTGGGGATCTGCTCTGTTTGCTAATGGGCCAGCAGATTTAGAAAGACTCGTGTTGATATATACGTCAATATCCATTGGCCACAAGGCACTTCCATCTGAATTACATGCATTCACATTATACGTTCCATTTTGTACTATGTCCTTGAGGTCAGCATCTGTAATGCTTTCATTTCATTGGCAATCTGAGAATTGTGTTCCATTTACTTTTGCAATGGATGGTGTCTTTGGGTCTCTAGTGGATGCAAAGCCAATGCATGTGGTTTGCTGAATTGTCTTGTTCAAAAACATAATTTTTCTGGGAATCATGCATCATCCAGACAGGGATTCTGTAACTTTATGTACCAAAATGTGGCATCCCAGATAATTTTTCATTTATATGTTCATTCCAATATGCATAACCTTGGACTGCAAGTGAATCAATAAATGGTGTAGGAAAAATGAACCTCTGATTGGTGGCCAAGATCTTTTTAATAATAATAAGAGGCAGATAAGTCAGACCTGTCATCATTATTGAAGTGAGGGAACATTTTCTGGAAAATTCTGGTACTATTGGTGGGTGGGTCCTACAATGCTCCCACTGTGTATAAATATATATTTCTTGTGGACCTTTTGATTGATGAATGTAATGGTGAAAACTCCTGGTGATTTTCTGCATTTAACTACGGGCCCTTATTATCTAAAGAGGCATAAGAATTCAAGTCCAGCCTTTTGGTTGTTTAACAGCATTTATAGCTCACAAATTCGCAAAGGGGACTGGAATTATTATGTAATTAAGGGACATTTTCAAAAATTGAGGATTTCAATCATTTCCGTTGGACCATAATCTGATAAGGAATCTTTACCCAAACAACACCGTTCAGCACAAGATAAGCCATGATATTCACAGAATGATAATTCTGAGATGGTCTGTGAGAAGAAGAATGCGGCTGTAATTCCTGAACCACAGAATACAGCACTGTTTATCAGGATTCAGACTATAGTTCCTCTTAACCAAAAGCTAAAATTATAATCACCATTATAATCCACATTAAATTGGACAGAACTGCAGTAGCAGTCCAGAGGTAGGACCCTGGTAGTAAAAGGTATCTACCATGAAACCAACAGCAAGCAAGAAACTATCAGTAACGCTGATTGACTTGAGAAGAGATTATTGCTTCTCTTCTTTCAACATCTGCATCGGAGTCATTTTCATAGAACACATTGTTTGCAGTGGTTTCATTTCAATTTTTGGTCACATGGGAGGCGTTTAATGAAGAAGAATGAACACTTGTAAGTAAAAAGTATTTATTACTACAGAAATCATCTGTTTCTCAGAACGTCTAAAACAACTACACAGAATGTTGTAAAAACCGCGAGGCAGACATGTTATAAATAACAAGAATAAAATGAACATTTCTAGCATGTTTAAAAATGTCATCTAAACCTAGCACCCTAATGTCTACTTCTATGCGCTACACTATGACAGCATGGAAGGCAGAGCAACATGCAGTCTAGAGTTTCTTAGGGAGAAGAGATGCACTGCATAACATGTTGACAGGAAAGGCTGTCTTTATCAGAGAAGGCGTGAAGACAGTGTTTTCCATAAAGGGCAAACACATGCTGTGGCAGCAGTCAGCTGGTCTTCCTCTGGGACTCAGCTTCATCAGCTTCAGGCTTTAGCTCGCGAAGTGTGCGGGAAGTAGGTGAGACCATCTCTGGCAGAATATCTGGCGATAATCTGGGAGAAGAACCTCTCTTCGCAAGTGGTCAAGTGGCGGTCCTTATATACTAAACCTTATCAGAAATTGGAATTTCTTACAAAAGTTTAGGAATGTCTGACATAGATTATGTGAATCAAGGTGTGCGTCCCAGAGGTCTCCTTATGAACATGTAAGGTAAAAGGACGTCAGTTCAGACTACATTATATGTCTGTATGGATTCTTATTTAAACTTGACATGGTGAACAGTAGACATTTGACCCAGATCAATGTCATGTTAATTGTGTATCTATGTCATCAACTGAATGGCATGACACTTTCACAGTTCTTAGAAAGATAAGGGCACACGACATCTGCATCTAACGGCAGGAATGACAATGATTCTGCAAAGATTAGGAAGGATGGCGACATCCATTGTTTGAGAGTGGGAAGATGGTGACCTCCAATAGTCAAGATGGAGTTGGGGCCTACATAAGATGGAGTCGGACCCTAGGGGCTTTACATCAAGCACAGGTTTCAATAGTTGAAAATGCAGCATCATATTCACTTGTTGCACTTGGTGCAAATTTGAAGACACAGCAGGTGCGTTAGTCCCCGGAATGGAGTGCAAGATTTCAGAGTGGCTGTACTCTTGGGGTAATTCCTCCAGAGTAAGGAAAGAATGGGCTGATATACTTTCGAGGGACCTTGGAGTCAATAGGAATCTGCAGAACAGAACTAACCACAAAATGCTTTTTGATGTTATTGATCGATACCTTCCTGTTTTTCTTTGCACCAGGCAATGGAAGCAAAATTACTGTTCGAGTGTCTTCTACCCCACCAGTCTGTAGGACAGTCGAAGACTTGTCAGGAATTTTTTCCTGAACCAGCTCCTCTACTTTGGGGACCCATGTGTCAGCAGGTTTTGTAACTATATATTAATTGTTGGCAAAGTCAGACTTCTTCACGCTAGGCAATTTAGTTCTAGGTTCTTGAACAGTGTGCAACAAAGTGAATCATCTTAAAGGGTCAGGTATTTTCAACTCTGACATCTTTCCAGGGACATCAAGATCAGGCTCTTGCATAGGTATTTCAAAGAGTAATTCATTTGTAGAGGGTGTGACCACCTAATGCTTCTATAGGCAAGTTATTTAGTGCTCTCTGTACCCCACACATGTTACACAGCCAGCTCAATCCTGTATCCAATACCATAACAGTCAAGGCTTGTTTAAACATATCATTGCCGTGTTCCATTACCCGGTATGATTCCAGGCAGAAGGGGTGTGAATATAGCAGTCGTACTCCAAGAGCAGACGTAAGATCCACAAATGCCTTAGTGATGAACACAGGACCATTGTCTGAATGAAAGGTATGAACTTCCCCCTTTGCTAGTAGGCACTGCAAGTCTTTTATGACCTCTCGAGCAGTGGCAGTTCTTTGTGGCCCAACCCAAAATAATATGGAGCATGAGTCGACCGCAACCAATATATATTCATATCACTTAACATTCAGGATTGATCCAATTTGGTTGAAGAAAATTAACCCTCAGGGTTCATAAGAGATAGCAAGAGGAGACTGTGCTGATCTTACAACAAATGAATATTTTTTCTGTTGACAAATATTGCACTGCTGCACATATTTGTGTAAGCTTTGGTAAACATGGGCGCCAACTATAGCATTGATACAGTATCACGAATGCCAGCATGAGCTGAGGCAAACCCATTATGAGCTGCCATAACCAGATCCAATCTAGTTCTAGTTTATGTCTATCTCTTACTCCAGGTAAAAAAAGCATAGGAACATTATCGTTAGTGAGGGTGTAGGAATATTCAGAGGGAAAACCATCAGGAAGTTTTTTCTCCCTTCAACATTGCTTATCTAGCCACTAAAATGACTGCATCGATTATAGTTTGAGATGGAATTACAGTAGCCACCTTAAAGATCTCAGATGGCTCCCCATCAGCATAAGGAAAACTGTGATACAGCCCTCATCACAAGCCGGCTCAAGTACGTCAACGCACTCTATGCCGGCACCACAATCAAACTCATGCAAAGACTCCAGACCATTCAGAACACAGGGCCAGACTGATCCTCAACCTCCCCAAGAGGACACACATCACCCAGCACCTGAAAGACCTCCACTGGCTCCCCTTGCAGAAGAGATGCCAGTTCAAGCTCCTGACCCACACCTACAAAGCCCTCCACAACCAAGGACCCGACTACATCAACCACGCCTGGTCTTCCACCAGCCGACCAGAAACCTCTGCTCCGCACACCTTGCCCAGACACCATGTATCCGCCACAGCTGCTCCAGAGCACACTCCTCCCACCTCATCACCAGAGCCTGGAACACCCTCCCCCTCCATACCTCACCCTCACTGAACCACTTTAGAAAGAGACTCAAGACCTGGCTCTTCAACTGACACTGATGTTTGTACAAAGTGTAGGGTCATATTCACACTTGACATTAGTAGCATTTAATGAAGGGTCCCACTGCACCAAACGCAAGTGTAGTGTCCGAGCATTAGGAATACTAACTTTTATTTGCTTCTTCTATTGTAGGCATTGGAGAAACAATGATAATGTGTCCTCCCTGTACAAAAGGGCACTCTCTCTTTCAGCAAGCTGTCTGTACTGTGGCGAGAATGATCTCAGTAGGAATAAAGGGGCATATTACCTAGGATTTGCGATAATTATCGCAAAGCGCGCTTACCGCTGTTTTTTTTATCGCCGGCTATCGCTGGATTTCATCGCGGAGATAGCGCGTTATTATCAACGCTTATCTCCAAGGCGATAAAAAATCCAGCGATAGCGGCGAAACCCAGCAATAGCGCGAGAAATCCAGCGATAAAATCACTGCGCTGATGAAAAGCTCGCTAATAGGCAGGTGAGGACTTAACCTTACAATCCACCTCCCATTGACAAGAATGGTTAAGTCAAGTTTTTAGCAGGTGTTAAATTCCAGCGATAATCGCGGTTAGCGCGACTTTTTTATCGCTTCGCGGGCATTGCTAATAGGGGAAGTTGTGTTTGCGACTGTTTGCAGTCGCTTTAGTTGGGAACGCCTACTTTGCATGTCATTAGCGATAATTATCGCTGACATGCAAAGCGGCACCAAAACGGTCGCTTCGCCATAAAGCTGTCGCTAACAGCTGTTAGCGACAGCTTGCTAATAGGGCGATAGAAATATCGCCTCTTTAGCGGCAAAAAGTGCCGCTAAAGCGGCGATAACGCCCTTGCTAATATGCCCCAAAGTTCCTCTGATCAGTAATCTATAGACATTGTCTGTACTTCATTGTACACCACATGTATGTAGCATGAAGAGCTGGGAACAACCATAATGACTAGGTTTACTTTGTTGTCCGGTGTCTGTTTGCAGTCCATGTAAGACAGAAGTGTTTGCTTTCGCCCAAGGTTTTTCAGAAAAGGAAGAAGTCATTAATTCAAACAACAGCTTCCCTCGTTCAGCAAAATGTGACAAGTAAGCTCTACCAAAGTTAAGAAACCCCTTTAGGGCTGTGATTTCCTTAATGTGTTTGGAGACTCTAAAGTAGAACACTTCTGTAAGAAGTTAGTTACTGAGCCATTATCCTTTCTGGACAGCTCATGTCCTAAAAACTAACAATTTTCGACTTCTTAGAATTGATTCTACGCCCATGTCGGAACAAAAGAGTCACTGTCAGGCCAGGGGTTCCATCAAGTCATCATCTGAAATGTATATATCATCAATATCTGATAGCGCCTCGGAAACTTCCTAGAAGATCTCCATAATTATTACTGCAGAAAGCCTGGGGTTATTCTCTTACCATTGTTGGAATCGTGAATATGCGTACTGAAAACCTCCAAATGAGAAAGAGGTTAGTAGTCCTGGGTGTGAAATTCTGCTTTGCTCATGGAGTTTGCAGAGTTTTTCACACTCTGCGTATAGTGCGGAGCTCCAAAAAACTCTGCGTAGCGGTCAGAGCAGAGTTTTCCCTCTCTTGCGGCTTACCAACGTTAAGTTGGCGAGTGCGATATAAGAAAATCTTACTTCAGACCCCATCCCGGTGAGATTTCTCAACGTGGGCAGTCGCTGCTGGTTGCTACCGCTCGTGTTGAAAAACCTTCCGCTCGCTTTGAGGAAGCTGCAGCTCGAGTAGAACTTCTACTCGAGTGGCATAAAGGAACAGCGCCCTCTTGAGCTGCGTGTGGTGCCGATTGCGCTGATTTTACAGCGTTGGACAAACACCTGGCGCTAAACATCCGTGTGAGCAGCGCAACATATTGCACTCCACCGCTTGCGGAACTCCGCGTAGCGTGGCAGAGTTTTTGGGTCACTTTGCGGAGTTCCTCATAGCCAAACTCTGTGAACTCCACCCAGGCCTAGTGGTTAGATACTGGGATTCAGGTGCTATATTTTGACTAAAGAAACCTTTAGATATTTCTAAGGTCGTCTGATATGTTTTCCTCACTATATTCGGCATTAATCCAGTACTGTGAGAGGTTTGTATAGCATTTGTGTGTGTAGGTTCATTTACATTTCTATAATCTAAAACTATTCTGTATGAATTCTCAGGTTTCAGTACCAAAATAAGAGAAGTGTTCATAGTGGAATGACAAGGCACTATTATACATTGCTATTATAGCTGATCCAAAATATCTTTTATATTGTGCTTAGCTTCTGGCTTCAAAGGATACTGAGCACATATGTGAGGCTCACTCCGTACAGGAATCGAATGTGCCATAGATTCCTTGTCTCACCCCACTTGGTTTCTGTACAGTGCTGAAGCCTGTTTCAGTGCCTATTCACACTAGTTCTGAATTTGAGCTGGTGGTTGAAGGTGACCTAGAGCAAGTGAATCAAAAACTCACAAGGGGGAAAGGATCAGGAAGAGAAAGACGGGAAAACCATGACAAAGGGAGACACCAGAAGGATGTCAGAGTGAGATAAAGCGGCAGGGAGTCTCTGGTAGTAGATTAAGAGACATCGGGTGGAATCTAGACTACACAGCCTTGGTATTCGACACCCCTGAACTTCAATAGTGCCAGGCCATGGGCTTCTGAGCAAAACTTTGCAACACGGAACCTATTTTCCAAATTAAGCGCTGGAAGTGCATACCTTATGAAAACCATAAGATAATTATCCTCTGCAAGAATTAAGTCATATGCATTTGATAAACGAGGCCAGAACATAGCTTTTATGTTGTGTTATATACATTATCCTCAATTTGTATTTCTACATCATGAACCTTGTCTAAAGGATTTGTATGTCCATCCGGCATCCCAACCTGTATGTATCCTTTAGTTGCAATCACTACCAGATGCTCCGTGAGGGTCACTTCTGTGGTGCTGTCCTTCAACGCCACCATCCAGACCCTGACTCCCTGCAGGGAAAGAAGTAAGAAGTTCTGCTCTCGCCGGCATGAGAAAAAGGGGTCTCTCACCACTCTCACTCTTTCCAGGAGAAGATGGAGCGCTCTCATAACAATGACTCTTTGCAGGGGAAAAGGGGGCGCTCTCACCACCCTGACTCTTTGCAGGAGAAGAGGGGGTACTCTCCGCAGCTTGATTCATCACAGAAGCAACAGGATTCCCTGTTATGGGGCTCTCTGCTTTGCTGTTGGAGACACAGATCTGCTGTGCTGTATTGTAGTCTCTGTGCCTAGAATTTCTCTGAAAAGAGCCCATCAATCAATCAATCAGGGGATAGTAAGGCGCGGTACTCACCCGTGAGGGTCTCAAGGCACTGGGGGGGGGGGGGTAAGCAGCTCCGATCAGTCGAAGAGCCAGGTCTTGAGTGTCTTCCTGAAGATGTTCAGGGAGGGGGCGCGTCTGATGCCGATCGCGAGCTAATTCCAGGTCTTGGCCGCGATGTAGGAGAAAGCTCTTCCTCCTGTTCTGGCTCTGCGGATACGTGGGGTTTCAGCGAGGGCGAGGTCGGCGGATCGGAGGTTTCTCTTGGGTACGTAGAAGGATATTCTCTTGTTGAGGTATTGGGGTCCAGAGTTGTGGAGGCATTTGTAGGCGTGGGTGAGTATCATGAAAGTCACTCTCTTCTTAACGGGGAGCCAGTGGAGGTTCTGCAGGTGTTGGGTGATGTGTTTGAGTCGAGGGACGCCAAGGACGAGTCTGGCAGCGGTGTTCTGTATGGTCTGGAGTTTGCGGAGCAGAGACTTGTTGATCTCGGCATAGAGGGCGTTTCTGTAGTCCAGTCTGCTGGTTATGAGTGCGTGGGTGATGGTCTTCCTTGATTCGGGGGGGATTCATTTGAAGGTCTTTCGGAGGATGTGGAGGGTGTTGAAGCAGCTAGAGACGACGGCGTTGACCTGTCAGGTCATGGAGAGGGAGGAGTCGAGTACGATGCCGAGGTTTCTGGCGTGGTCCGTGGGGGTGGGAGGGCTGCCGAGGGCGGTGGGCCACCAGGTGTTGTCCCATGCAGAGGGGGAGGGTCCAAGGACGAGGACCTCTGTCTTCTCCGAGTTGAGCTTCAGGCAGATGTTGCTCATCCAGTATGCGACGTCCTTCATTCCTTCCTGGAAGTTGAGTCTGGTGGTGATGGGGTCGTTGGTGAGGGAGAGGATGAGCTGGGTGTCGTCGGCGTAGAATACTATGCTGAGTCCGTGCTGTCTGACGATGGCGGCAAGAAGGGCCATGTAGATGTTGAAGAGCGTGGGGCAGAGCGAATATCCTTGGGGTACTCCACAGTTGATTTCCGTGGGTTCGGAGAGGAAGGGTGGCAGTCTGATTCTTTGGGTTCTGCCGGTGAGGAAGGAGCGGATCCAGTCGAGGGCGGTTCCCTGTATGCCGTCGTTGTGGAGTCTGGCAGTGTGTGTGCGGTGGGAAACGGTGTCGAACGCTGCAGAGAGGTTGAGTAGGTTCAGGGACGCAGTGCGTCCTTGGTCGAGGAGGGTGCGGATGTCGTCTGTGGCAGCGAGTAGAGTGGTCTCAGTGCTGTGGTTGCTGCAGAATCAAGATTGGGAGGGGTCGAGGATGGAGTTTTCTTCGATGAATTTTGTTAGTTGGGCGTTGACGGTCTTTTCAGTAAGTTTGGCTGTGAAGGGGAGGAGGGAGATGGGTCAGTAGTTCTTGAGGTCCGTGGGATCTGCTGAGGGCTTCTTTAGCAGGGGTCTGGCGTCTGCACGTTTCCAGTCTTTGGGAAAGATGCCAGTCTCAAAGGAGGCGTTGATGGTGCGGCGTAGTTTCGGAGCGATGGTGGTGTCGGCTCTGTGGAAGATGTGCAGGGGGCAGGGATCCGTGGGGGCTCCTGAGTGGATGCCTTTCATGGTCGAAGTGGTGCCTTCGGTGGTGACTGGGGTCCAGGAGGAGATGGTGGGCTGGCTGTCGTTGCTGGAGTAGAAAGTGGATTCAGAGTCAGCAGTCTGGTTGTTGAAGTTGTCGTAGAGGCCCTTGATTTTCAGATGGAAGTAGGAGCCGAGCTTGTTGCAGAGGTCCTGGGATGGGGTGATGTCCATGGCTTCGCTGGGGGCTTGGCGAATTCCTGGATGACGCTGAAAAGTTCCTTGGAGTTGCTGGAGTTGGCAAGAATCTTGTTCTGGATGAAGGTCCTTTTGGTGGATCTGATGCATTGGTGGTATTCCTTCATTGTGTTCTTGTAGGTGGTGCGATCTTCCAACATTTTGCTGTTTCTCCAGTTCTTCTCGAGAAGCCTGCAGGTGCGTCTGGATTCTTGGAGGTCGGTAATGAACCAGGTGGCCTTCCTGGGGCGCTGTCTGTCAGGGTTACGTAAGGGTGCGAGCTCGTCTGCGCAGTTGGAGATCCATCTGTGGAGTTCTTTGGCTGCAAGTTTGGTGCAGGCTGAGGTTGTTGGGGCTTCGTGGTTGAGGGTGGAGTTGAGCTGCTCCTCAATGACTTTGCTCCAGTTTCTTCGAGGAGGGCGGGGTGCAGGTTTGGATGGCGTGGATTTGTTGATGAGGAAGTGTACACAGTGGTGGTCTGACCATGGGGGTTGCGTGGTGTGGCTGAAGCGGACGTTGTTCCCACCTGCGAAGATGGGGTCGAGGCTGTGTCCTGCCTTGTGGGTAGGCGTTGTGATGAGCTGTTTCAGTCCGATGTTGGTGAGGTTGTCCAGGAGGGTGGCGGAGTTGGGGTCGCTGGAGTTGTCGAGGTGGAAGTTCAGGTCTCTGAGTATGTAGTCCATGGAGGCGAGGGGAGAGGAGTTGGCCTAACGGCTAGGGCAGTCGACCTCGAATCTGGGGAACTGGGTTCGAGTCTCGGCAATGACGCTGAACATCCTGTGATTCTGGGCAAATCACTTAATCTCCCCGTGCCTAACAAAAATGAACGTGTACTCATGTAATACAACTGGTGCTATGTAAAGCGCTCTGATACCCGATTCGGGTCAAGTTAGCGCTATATAAAACTCTGTAAAATAAAAAATAATTTTTTTAAAAGATGGCGTGGGGTGCGATGAGGTTGGTGATGGTAGTGGCAAACGAGGCGTGGAGTCCAGGGGGTCTGTAGGCGAGGGTGCCATGAAGTGTGGCTCTAGGGCTGGTCTGCACCTGGCAGTGAAGGTGTTCGGTTGTGGAGATGGGGGTCGCACGTGGTGGAGGTGGTGAGTCGGAGGGAGCTCTTGTGTGCGATGGCGAGTCCTCCTCCTGGGCGGTTGGGGCAGTCCTTCCTCTGGATCTTGTATCCGTCAGGGATGGCGGTGGCGATGTCAGGGGCGGAGGCAGCGTTGGTCCACGTTTCAGTGAAAAAGGCGACGTCTGGCGAGAGGGTGTCGAGGAGGTTCCATATATCAATGGCGTGTTTGTGCAGGGAGCACACGTTGATGAAGATGCATTTCAGGGCTTCGGTGGTGTCTGTGTGTCCAATGGTGGGGTGGTGTCCGTGGAGGTGCATGGGGTGGTGAAGGTCTGGTGGCAGTGATGGCAGGAGAACTGGCCGTGGGTGGTATACGACATGGACAGCTCGTAGTTGAATGCGAGGAGGGAGGCTGGAGTCCGAGCGGTGGATGTTCAGAGATTCAGTGTTCCTGGCGCTGGTCATGGTCGGGTCACGGACGGGCGCAGACGGGCTTGCCTTTGGGGTGCCTTCGGTGCAGCGGCTGCCATTAAATAGGGAAGGGGGAGGGAAGCCCAGCTAGGAGGCGGGAGCGGGGATCGGCAGGGGGGAGGGCCTGCGGGGAGTCAGAAGCGGGAAAAGTGCAGCAAAAGTTGGACCCTGAAAACTAACAGGTCAATAGGCACCAAAAAAGGAAACAAGACAATATGACAAGGGCACAAGTAAGGGGTCACCACGTACACTTACAGGCACAATAATGTAGGAGGAGAGCAGGAAGGAGCACGCAGGCAGATGGCAAGAGGCAAAGAACAACGGAGCTGCTGGGGCGAAGAGCGGGACTCTGGCCACCCATCAGAACCAAAGGGGACTGAGGGACTTGCCAAGGTGGCATCTGACATCATCTGGGGAGATCAGCATGGACGCGTGTAGATGTCAAGATCAAAGAGCTAGATATCAGCTCCGCAGGTTGAGTCTATACAAGTGTTGTGCTGTAAGCAACGCAAGCAGTCTCAAGCAGGCTCTGCACATTCTGAGCACATTAACCGGGCGGCTCCTTCGTGATGGCAGAGGAGAGTCGCCCCACTGCTGAGTGCCCGCAGATTCAAACACATGAAAAATAAAAGGATGATAAAATCAATCAATCAGTCAGCATTTGTAAAGCACAACACTGTCACCCCAAGGAGTATCTGGGCGCTGTGTCTCCATCGAAGAGCTAGGTCTTGAGTCTCTTTCTGAAGTCTGCCAGCAAGGGGGTTGTATAGAGTTGGAGGAGATGGTCGCTCCAGGCCTTGGCAGCGATGTAGGAGAAGGAGTGGCCACCACTGCAGCTGTGACAGATGTAGGGGTGTGTGAGGGCGAGTGAAGAGGAGTGCAGATATCTAGAGGATAGGTGGAAGTTCAGTTAATGTTTGATGTAAGCAGGTCTTTGGTTGTGGAGGGCTTTGTAGGCTCATGTGAGGATCTTGAACTGGCATCTTTTCTGGATGGGGAATCAGTCTCTCAGGTGGAGGGTGATGTGGGTTCATTTGGGGAGGTTCAGGATGAGTCTGGCTGTGGAGCTCAGTATGGTCTGGAGTCTTCTGAGGAGTTGGGTGGATATGCGGGCATAGAGGGCATTTCCGTAGTCGAGGCGGCTGGTCATGAGGGCCTAAGTGACACTTTCTGGTGTTGGTTGGGATCCATCTGAAGTTTCTGCAGAACATGCGAAGTGTGTTGAAGCAGGAGGAGGTGACTGCGTTCACTTGTTGTTTCATGGTCAGTTGGCTCTCGAGGATGATGCCGAGGTTGTGTGCATAGTCGGTTGGTGTGGGTGTAGGTCCGAGTTCTGCAGGCCACCAGCTGTGGTCCCATGCGGAGGTGTTGTTCCTGAAGATCAGTACTTCAGTTTTGTTGGAGTTGAGTTGGTGGCAGTTGTCACTCATCCATCTGTCTACATTAGTCATGGCGTTGCAGAAGTTTGCTTTAGTGTTGGAGGGGTCCTTGGTGAGCGAGAGGATCAGTTGAGTCTCGTCTGCGTAGGAGATTATGTTGAGTCTGTGGGATCTGATGCTGTCTGCAAGGGTGGTCAAGTAGATGTTGAATAGGGTGTGGCTGAGGGATGATCCTTGTGGTACGCCGCTTCTGATGTTTTTGGGGGCAGAGGTGAAGGGAGGCAGTCGGATGCCTTGTGTGCGTCCTATGAGGAAGGAGGCGATCCACTTGAGGGCGTCTTCCTGTATGTCTATGTTGTAGAGTCTGTTGATAAGGGTGTTGTGGGAGATGGTGTTGAAGGCCGCCGAGAGGTCGAGGAGGATCAGGGCCACAGTTTCTCCACGGTCGAGGAGTGTTCTGATGTCATCTGTGGTGGCAATCAGCGTGGTCTCAGTGCTATGATTGGCATGAAATCCTGATTGTGAGGCGTCCAGAAGGTGGTTTTGTTCCAGGAATTCGGTGAGCTGTTGGCTGATGGCTTTCTCGAGTACTTTGGTCGGGTAGGGGAGCAGGGAGATCGGATGATAATTTTTTAGATCACTGGGGTCGGCAGAGTCTTTCTTTAGGAGGGGTCTGATGTCTGCGTGTTTCCATCTGTCCGGGAAGGTTGCTGTGGAAATAGAGGTGTTGTGGATGCTGGGGAGTTGCATGCTGATTGGGTTTGTTGTGAGATTGTAGATGTGGTGGGCGCAGGTGTTGGCTGATGCCCCGGAGTGGATGGAAGTCATGATGGCTGAGGTGGTCAGGGGGTGAGTGTAGACCAGGTGGTAATGGTTTGGCTGATGTTCGCTGGTTGGTTGAGGTTTTAGTGGTTGAGGGTGGCGGGTTGGAGGTTGAAATTGTTGTAGATGTTGGTGGTCTTGCTGTGGAAGCAATTTTATTATCATTTTATTTTTCATATGACCTGCATGCTGCCAGCAAGCCAAGTCCTAGGGCAGGATGGGCCACCCTTTGACAGCTGCTGCAACAGGGAGGGGTGGTGGGCACTGTAAGTGCGCATGTCGGTTTGGCCGGCTGTCTTAGGAAGGCCAAACAGACATGCGCACTTAGCATTTCTCCACCCGGCTGTGTTGCACAGCTGGATGCAGAACAGACACAGGCTCCCAGGCCCTATCTGAGCTCTAAACCAGGCCACTCCGACCAATACCAGCGCTTCTCTCCATGTTGGGTAACAATATTCCCAGCATAAGAGCAGTGTCTGAATTGGCGTCTGGGAGCCTACGCAGTCTGCACCAGTCCGTGGGAGTCGAGGATTGGGAGAGGATCATGGTGGTAGGTAAGTACTATTTTATATATATATATTTTTTTTTTTTGCCTTGGTTTTTTTTTTTTTGTATTTTCCTCGTGCTGCCCACCACTTTGCATTCCGAGCAGCCGCCACTGACATTAACTACTCTCAGCTTGACTGCCTGCTTCCAACAGAAGCGGATATGACAGGTGACATCTGGGCTTTCTATGCTAAAAGCAGGCAGAGGATTGTTGTGGAACAAGAGGTCACACAGACTTGAAGATTTATTAGAAATTCTCCTTTTGAGGAACCCTTCCTCCAGAATGAATTCATACACATGAGCTGCTCAGTTGTTTCCAAGATTTCAGTTTATTGATGTTGTCTGTTATAGCTAAAATGGGGTTTCCAATATATAAATTGTAACCCAGGGGCTCGCGCCATTCGACAACCTCACAAATATCTTGTGATGCTCTGCAAAGGAGCTGCATTTCCCTGATAATTCATGTGAAACAGTGCTTAATATGCAAAAGAATACGTGTCGGGCCCTAAGTTTTGCTTAGAAGCCCGCGGCTGGCGCTATCGAACGTCAGGGTGCCGAATATCAAGGCTGTGAGGTCCTGATTAAAACTCCCGCCTCTTTCATCCATCACCAGACACTCCCGGCCCCTTCATCTCACTCCTGCAGGTTTCCTGCTTTCTCCCTTTGTCACAGTTTTTCCATCTTTCTCTTCTTTTTGTTTTTTTCTCTCTCTCGCTCTGGATCAAAATCTTTTCAGGAAAAATAAGTGCCAGTCTCCAAAAATGGGCGCCGATGGGCCCCACCTGCAACCACCAGCTCAAATGGAGGACTGAACTTTTTCTTTGGTGTAAGCTGCTGGTTTCGTTATAGATCCTGCGGGTCTCACTAATACAAGAATCAAGTTCTCCGCATATGCGGATGGCACTCCTGTCTATTTCCAAAAACAATCCATGCTTTCTTCCTGAAAATGAACAAGAAGCTCATTATTTTAGCAAAGTTTCAGCGCCACTGAAGCATCGGAAAAAGTGATGAACCGGTGGCGCGGGGGCCTCGTAAACATGCCCCCATAAATAGGCGCAGTCCATCAAGCATGTCCTCTGTACTTGCTGTTTAAGGTAGGTACATGTTGCAGCTGTGCACTGTGGGCCTCGTTTACTATATTTTGGTGAAGGGCAGCGCTGCAAGAGTTCCTGCTGCGCTGCCGTGCGTCCAAATAAAAGGGCAGGAATGCGTTGTATCTATGCGAGACAGCACATTCCTGTCTTCTTTCACAGGCTGGCACACAAATGGCTGCCATATGCCAAAGCAGACACCCTTGCACCATGTTGAAATCATGTTGTTTTTGAAAGGGAAAGGAAATCTTTCTTCACAAAAACAACCCTTACTCCAGCCCTGGGGAGGCGCAGGCTTCTTATGCATTCCCAGGTTTACAGAATGTTGTGAATCTAGGAATGTGTCAAATGCCAAGGGTGTTACCTGGGAACACCCATCGTATTGCCCATGTCATGCCTCCCTGCCTCACACCATGTTTACAATGCTATACGTGGACTCATAGATATGGGTAAGCCCTTGTGCCACCAGAACGTCATTAAAAGTGAAGTTTCGGAGGGGCACTGGGCTTGTAAATAAGCCCCTGTAATGTGTGAAATGTTAGCGCACTGAGGGACTCATTTACGAGGTTTTGGAGCTGGGCAGCTCCGCAAGCCTTCCCACTGCACTGCTGTGCGTCAAAGGGAAGGGCAGGAATGCGCTGTATCTATGAGATACAGAGCATTCCTGGCATTTTCCCTGCGCTGGAGCACAGTGGGCTGCTATGCGCCAACACAGGCCCCCCTGCGCCATGGTGCAAGGGTGTCTGCATTGTAGGGGGGCACCGTCCTGCACAAAAACAATCATGAGAGGTGTTTTCCTCTTTCGATGTTTGTTGCAGAATGCACAGACGGTGCACACAGACATGGTGCTGTGTACAGATGGAGCACACATACATGATTCTGAGTACAGTTCTTGCACACATACATGCTGCTGTCCACAGTTGGTGCACACAGACATGCTGCTCTGTACAGATGATGCACACAGACATGATTCACACATGCTGCTGTGCACGGATGGTGCATGAAGACATGTTGCTGTGCACAGATGGTGCAGACAGAAATGCTGCTGTGTACAGATGGTGCACACATAACGATGCACACATGCTGCTGTGCACAGATGGTGCATACAGACATGCTGCTATGTACAGATGGTGCACATGAGCAAGTTGCACACAGACATGCTGATGTGCACAGATGGTGAATACAGACATGCTGCTGTGTACAGATGGTGAACACAGACATGTTGCACACACATGCTGCTGTGCACAGATAGTGCATACAGACATGATGCTGTGCACAGATGACGTTCACAGACATGCTGCCGTGTACAGATGGTGCACACAGACATGTTGCTGTGCACAGATGGTGCAAACATACATGCTGCTGTGCACAGATGCTGCAAACAGACATGTTGCTGTGTAAAGATGGTGCACACAGACCTGCTGCTGTGTACAGATGGTGCACACAGACATTCTGCTGTGCACAGATGCTGCACACAGACATGCTGCTGTGCACAGATGGTGCACACAGACATGCTGCTGTGTACAGATGGTGCACACTGACATGCTGCTCTGCACAGATGGTGCACACAGACAGGCTGCTGTGCACACATGGTGCACACAGACATGCTGCGGTACACAGAAGGTGCAGACAGACATGGTGCTGTGCACAGATGGTGCTGTGCACAGATGGTGCACACAGACATGTTGCTGCGCACACATGGTGCACACAGACATGCTGCTGTGCACAGATGGTGCACACAGACATGTTGCACACACATGCTGCTGTGCACAGATAGTGCATACAGACATGATGCTGTGCACAGATGACATTCACAGACATGCTGCCGTGTACAGATGGTGCACACAGACATGTTGCTGTGCACAGATGGTGCAAACATACATGCTGCTGTGCACAGATGCTGCAAACAGACATGTTGCTGTGTAAAGATGGTGCACACAGACCTGCTGCTGTGTACAGATGGTGCACACAGACATTCTGCTGTGCACAGATGCTGCACACAGACATGCTGCTGTGCACAGATGGTGCACACAGACATGCTGCTGTGTACAGATGGTGCACACTGACATGCTGCTCTGCACAGATGGTGCACACAGACAGGCTGCTGTGCACACATGGTGCACACAGACATGCTGCGGTACACAGAAGGTGCACACAGACATGGTGCTGTGCACAGATGGTGCTGTGCACAGATGGTGCACACAGACATGTTGCTGCGCACACATGGTGCACACAGACATGCTGCTGTGCACAGATGGTGCACACAGACATGTTGCTGTGTACAGATGGTGCACGCTGACATGCTGCTCTGCACAGATGGTGCACAGACGGGCTGCTGTGCACACATGGTGCACACAGACATGCTGCTGTGCACAGATGGTACCTACAGACATGCTGCTGTCTACAGATGGTGCACACAGACACGCTGCTGTGCACAGATGGTGCACAAATACATGCTGCTGTGACCAGATGGTGCAAACAGACATGCTGCTGTGCATAGATGCTGCAAACAGACATGTTGCTGTGTACAGATGGTGCACACAGGCATGCTGCTGTGTACAGATGGTGCACACAGACATGCTGCTGTGCACAGATGGTACCTACAGACATGCTGCTGTGTACAGATGGTGCACACAGACATGCTGCTGTGCACAGATGGTGCACACAGACATGCTGCTGTGTACAGATGGTGCACACTGACATGCTGCTCTACACAGATGTGCACACAAACAGGCTGCTGTGCACACATGGTGCACACAGACATGCTGCGGTACACAGAAGGTGCACATAGACATGGTGCTGTGCACAGATGGTGCACACAGACATGGTGCTGTGCACAGATGGTGCACACAGACATGTTGCTGTGTACACATGGTGCACACAGGCATGCTGCTGTGCACAGATGGTGCACACAGTCATGTTGCTGTGCACACATGGTGCACACAGGCATGCTGCTGTGTACAGATGGTGCACACAGACATGCTGCTGTGCACAGATGGTGCACGCAGACACGCTGCTGTGCACAGATGGTGCACGCAGACACGCTGCTGTGCACAGATGATGTGCACACAGACAGGATTTAGCTCTGCTCTGCTATTAGGGCTCTCCGTTGATTTATGACTTGGAAAGTGTTCAGCTTGTCTGGAAATTCATTGTGTTTCTCCTCTGCGCCTGGCGGTAATAGAGACGGATGTGTCTGCGCTGCCACGTGTCAATGGATGGCAAGAAAATGTATTTTTAAATGTCTCTGCCTCATGCCTCCTGAGCACCATGGAGAGGGGGAGGGGTGACAGCTATAGAGGGGGAGGGGGAGGGTGGTGCTCCTGTGCACATGTGTCACACATCTCTAGTCAGCTTCTTTTCAATGGCCCGTCTCCAAAATCACTTCAATTTTCAATCAAAACCAGGCGAGGTTCACCTTGGGCTGCTGGATTTGTAAGAAATAAGTGTCAGAGCACAAAATTAATCTTAAGAGGCAGCACCTGCTGTCACTGCTGGCACCGCCCACTGTCACCGCCCACTGTTGCTGCTGACACCGCCCACTGTCACTGCTGGAACCGCCCACTGCCACTTATGGCACCGCCCACTGTCGCTGCTGGCACTGCCCACTGTCACTGCTGGAACCGCCCACTGTCACTGCTGGCCCCGTCCATTGTCACTGCTGACAGCACCCACTGTCACTGCTGGCACCGCCCACTGTCACTGCTGGCCCCGTCCATTGTCACTGCTGGCCCCGTCCATTGTCACTGCTGGCAGCACCCACTGTCACTGCTGGCACCGCCCACTGTCACTGATGGAACCGCCCACTCTCACTGTTGGACCCGCCCACTGTCACTGCTGACACCGCCCACTGTCACCGCCCATTGTTGCTGCTGACACCGCCCACTGTCACTGCTGGAACCGCCCACTGCCACTTTTGGCACCGCCCACTGTCGCTGCTGGCACTGCCCACTGTCACTGCTGGAACCGCCCACTGTCACTGCTTGCCCCGTCCATTGTCACTGCTGACAGCACCCACTGTCACTGCTGGCACCGCCCACTGTCACTGCTGGCCCCGTCCATTGTCACTGCTGGCAGCACCCACTGTCACTGCTGGCGCCGCCCACTGTCACTGATGGAACCGCTCACTCTCAATGTTGGACCCGCCCACTGTCACTGCTGACACCGCCCACTGTCACTGCTGACACCGCCCACTGTCACTGCTGACACCGCCCACTGTCACTGCTGACACCGCCCACTGTCGCTGCTGGCACCGTCCACTGTCACTGCTGGCACCGCACACTGTCGCAGCTGGCACCACCCACTGTCACTGCTGGCACTGCCCACTGTCACTGCTGGCACCGCCCACTGTCACTGCTAGCACTGTCCACTGTCATTGCTGGCACCGCCCACTGTCACTGCTGCACCATCCATTATCAATGCTGACACCACCCACTGTCACTGCTGGCACCGTACACTGTCACTGCTGCACCGTCCATTGTCACAGCTGGCACCACCCACAGTCACTGCTTGCACCGCCCACTGTTGCTTCTGACACTGCTCACTGTCACTGATGGCACCGTCCATTGTCACAGCTGACCCCGCCCACTGTCACTGCTGACACCGCCCACAGTCACTGTTGAAACCACCCACGTCCACCACAGGGGCACCCATTGTCAGCATGGCGGGACCACCCCATGCCTTTGGTACTAGCGCTGCCCACGCCTTCAAGCAATCTGCTTGGGAGAGGGGGACAGGAGGTGTGAACTTTGTGCTTTCATTTTTTGCTCATCTCTTTCATAAGAATGTGTAAGGGAGATATTTTGGAAGACAAAGATGGCCGCTTGCTTGTGCATGTACCTTTCAAACATGGCTGCCAGTGTGAAGGGGTGGACCTACAAAGGCCACCTGCACTGCATTAGGGTCTTGAACTGAGGTGCCCTCATTAAAGGAGTAAATGTTTTGGTGGGCCCCACGAGGAGTGCAGAGAACCACCCTCTCCACGCAGGGGCATTGAGGAAGATCTGGGAGGTCAACTGTTTGATGGGTCGGGCAGTTCCCCATGATGAAGGTGGATCCCCCATGACGCTGAAGAGTGCAGGTAAACCCAAGAGGGTGGCATTTGAGGAGGTATAAGTGGCTACATTGGCTTGCTTGTTTCCCCCAAGGACGGGGAGAAATGTGAGCACCCTTCAGGTGTTAGGGCCTCCCCAGGTAATGCACAGGTCAGCGTCTCTAACCTTTGGACTTCTGGGGACCCCTACTTAAGCATTACTGGAATCTGGGGACCTCCTCTGTTCACTATTGGAATCCAGGGCCCCCCACTGAATCATTACTGGAAGCCGAGGACCCCAGTTGAGTCATTATTGGAATCCGTGGACCCCCACTGAGTCATTGTTGGAATCTGTGGACCCTAACTGAGTCATTATTGGAATCCAGGGACCCCCCCATTGAATCATTACTGGACGCCGAGGACCCCAGCTAAGTCATTATTGGAATCCGCGGACCCCAACTGAGTCATTATTGGAATCCGCGGACCCCCACTGAGTCATTATTTGAATCTGCGAACCCCCACTGAGTCACTATTGGACTCCACGGACCCCCACTTAGTCATTATTGAAATCCGCGGACCCCCACTGAGTCATTATTGGAATCCGCGGATCCCCACTGAATCATTATTGGAATCCGTGGACCCCCACTGAGTCATTATTGGCATCCACGGACCACCACAGAGTTATTATTGGAATCCGCAGAACCCCACTGAGTCATTATTGGAATCCGCGGACCGCAACTGAGTCATTACTGGAATCCGGGGACCATCACTGAGTCATTATTGGAATCTGCAGACCCCCACTGAGTCATTATTGGAATCCGCGGACCCACACTGAGTCATTATTGGAATACAGGACCCCCACTGAGTCATTACTGGAATCCAGGGATCCCCACTGAGTCATTATTGGAATCCGGGGACCCCCCACTGAGTCATTATTGGAATCCGGGGACCCCCCACTGAGTCATTTTTGGAATCCGCAGACCCCCACTGAGTCATTATTGAAATTCAGGGACCACCACTGAGTCATTATTGGAATCCGGGACCCCCACTGAGTTATTATTGGAATCTGGAACCCCCACTGAGTCCTTATTGGAATCCATGGACCCAACTGAGTCATTATTGGGATCTGTGGACCCCCACTGAGACATTATTGCAATCCGGGACCCCCACTGAGTCATTATTGTAACCAGCAGACCCCCACTGAGTCATTATTGGAATCCAGGGACCCCCACTGATCTGTGGACCCTCACTGAGTCATTATTGGAATCTGTGAACCCCACTGAGTCATTACTGGAATCCAGGACCCCCACTGAGTCATTATTGGAATCTGTGAACCCCACTGAGTCATTATTGGAATCCAGGAACCCCACTGAGTCATTATTGGAATCCGGGACCCCACTGAGTCATTACTGGAATCCGGGACTCCCACTGAGTCATTATTGGAATCCGGGACCCCCACTGAGTCATTATTGGAATCCGTGAACCCACTGAGTCATTATTGGGATCTGTGGACCCCCACTGAGTCATTATTGCAATTCAGGACCCCCACTGAGTCATTATTGTAACCAGCAGACCCACACTAAGTCATTATTGGAATCCAGGGACCCCCACTGAGTCATTATTGGAATCCAGGGACCCCCACTGATCTGTGGACCCTCACTGAGTCATTATTGGAATCTGTGAACCCCACTGAGTCATTACTGGAATCCAGGACCCCCACTGAGTCATTATTGGAATCTGTGAACCCCACTGAGCCATTATTGGAATCCAGGGCCCCCACTGAGTCATTATTGGAATCCGGGACCCCCACAGAGTCATTACTGGAATCCGGGACTCCCACTGAGTCATTACTGGAATCCGGGACTCCCACTGAGGCATTACTGGAATCTGTGAACCCCACTGAGTCATTATTGGAATCCGGGACCCCCACTGAGTCATTATTGGAATCCGGGAACCCCACTGAGTCATTATTGGAATCCAGGGACCCACTGAGTCATTATTGGAATCCGGGACCCCCACAGAGTCATTACTGGAAACCGGGACTCCCACTGAGTCATTACTGGAATCCGGGACTCCCACTGAGTCATTATTGGAATCCAGGACCCCCACTGAGTCATTATTGGAATCCGGGACCCCCACTGAGTCATTATTGGAATCCGGGAACCCCACTGAGTCATTATTGGAATCCAGGGCCCCCACTGAGTCATTATTGGAATCCGGGACCCCCACTGAGTCATTTCTGGAATCCGGGACTCCCACTGAGTCATTACTGGAATCCGGGACTCCCACTGAGTCATTATTGGAATCTGTGAACCCCACTGAGTCATTATTGGAATCCAGGAACCCCACTGAGTCATTATTGGAATCCGGGACCCCCACTGAGTCATTACTGGAATCCAGGGACTCCCACTGAGTCATTACTGGAATCCAGGGACTCCCACTGAGTCATTACTGGAATCCGGGACTTCCACTGAGTCATTACTGGAATCCGGGACCCCCACTGAGTCATTATTGGAATCTGTGAACCCCACTGAGTCATTATTGGAATCTGTGAACCCCACTGAGTCATTATTGGAATCCAGGACCCCCACTGAGTCATTATTGGAATCCGGGACCCCACTGAGTCATTACTGGAATCCGGGGACCATCACTGAGTCATTATTGGAATCCGCGGACCCACACTGAGTCATTATTGGAATACAGGACCCGCACTGAGTCATTACTGGAATCCAGGGACCCCCACTGAGTCATTATTGGAATCCGGGGACCCCCCACTGAGTCATTTTTGGAATCCGCAGACCCCCACTGAGTCATTATTGAAATTCAGGGACCACCACTGAGTCATTATTGTAATCCGGGAACCCCACTGAGTTATTATTGGAATCTGGAACCCCCACTGAGTCCTTATTGGAATCCATGGACCCAACTGAGTCATTATTGGGATCTGTGGACCCCCACTGAGACATTATTGCAATCCGGGACCCCCACTGAGTCATTATTGTAACCAGCAGACCCCCACTGAGTCATTATTGGAATCCAGGGACCCCCACTGAGTCATTATTGGAATCCAGGGACCCCCACTGATCTGTGGACCCTCACTGAGTCATTATTGGAATCTGTGAACCCCACTGAGTCATTACTGGAATCCAGGACCCCCACTGAGTCATTATTGGAATCTGTGAACCCCACTGAGTCATTATTGGAATCCAGGACCCCCACTGAGTCATTATTGGAATCCGGGACCCCACTGAGTCATTACTGGAATCCGGGACTCCCACTGAGTCATTATTGGAATCCGGGACCCCCACTGAGTCATTATTGGAATCTGTGAACCCACTGAGTCATTATTGGGATCTGTGGACCCCCACTGAGTCATTATTGCAATTCAGGACCCCCACTGAGTCCTTATTGTAACCAGCAGACCCCCACTGAGTCATTATTGGAATCCAGGGACCCCCACTGAGTCATTATTGGAATCCAGGGACCCCCACTGATCTGTGGACCCTCACTGAGTTATTATTGGAATCTGTGAACCCCACTGAGTCATTACTGGAATCCAGGACCCCCACTGAGTCATTATTGAAATCTGTGAACCCCACTGAGCCATTATTGGAATCCAGGGCCCCACTGAGTCATTATTGGAATCCGGGACCCCCACTGAGTCATTACTGGAATCCGGGACTCCCACTGAGTCATTACTGGAATCCGGGACTCCCACTGAGGCATTACTGGAATCTGTGAACCCCACTGAGTCATTATTGGAATCCAGGACCCCCACTGAGTCATTATTGGAATCCGGGACCCCCACTGAGTCATTATTGGAATCCGGGACCCCCACTGAGTCATTATTGGAATCCAGGGCCCCCACTGAGTCATTATTGGAATCCGGGACCCCCACTGAGTCATTACTGGAATCCGGGACTCCCACTGAGTCATTACTGGAATCCGGGACTCCCACTGAGTCATTATTGGAATCTGTGAACCCCACTGAGTCATTATTGGAATCCAGGAACCCCACTGAGTCATTATTGGAATCCGGGACCCCCACTGAGTCATTACTGGAATCCAGGGACTCCCACTGAGTCATTACTGGAATCCAGGGACTCCCACTGAGTCATTACTGGAATCCGGGACTTCCACTGAGTCATTACTGGAATCCGGGACCCCCACTGAGTCATTATTGGAATCTGTGAACCCCACTGAGTCATTATTGGAATCCGGGACCCCCAGTGAGTCTAGAGGGGGAATGCTGAGATTGATAAATACAATAGCAATGTACACCCTAATGTATGCATGCATAGCAGCGGCAGCACAAATAATTGCAATATCGATTGTCGCTGTAACCTATGCATGCACAGTGATGTCAATACCAGTAAATCCAATTTCGATGTACACCATATCTTATGCCTGCATAATGACGTCAATCTCAGTGAATGCAATGCTGATTTACAATGTAACAACGGTATTTATAATAATGAGAATATTGGCAAATATGATATCAGTCACCGCTATGCTACACGTACACACACTCACAAACTCATATCATTTCTGTCGGATTAATCCGAGATGACCTCCCCAACAACCCCAGTTCAGAGATATGTGGACAGACCGGCCCTGTGACCCAAACCCAAGCCTACCGATTGACAGGTCACAGGTGGGGTTACACTTAGCCCAAAGACAAACACGCACCAAGGGAAAAACCTGATCAATCCCACAGATGTGTAGTCACACCACAAACAGGACAGAGGAGATTGGCCACAATAAAACACATTTGGTCAAAGGCGCGCATTCCTAAAATACCACAATGTTAGGTGCCACATGTAGTTAGGAACACTCAGACAATCCGGACACGACACGCACACTGCACGAGGTGATCACGCTCACCACACTGGACATCTGGGTGCTCACACTGGCCCACACTAGCTCTCAGCGAGGTCGAGAGTCATCTGTGTCCTTCTTATCAGATGGGTTTTCTTATTATTTATGACTATGATGCTTTTCAAAGAATGTCAACGTGTTTTATTGCACCCACAAATTGTATATATGTGCGGCCAAAACTTCAGTACTCCGAGACTGTCTTCAGACCCGCCTCTGTCGATACTCCCCCGGCCGCTACGTTTAATTAAACCAACTTGTTCCTGTGATGCCAAACGCCTCTTGTCTTTTCATTTATTTGAGCTAAAATCGTATTCCAGGAACATACACATTTCAAAAAGTAAAGTCCTGACTTTTAGAAATAAGGGTGCTAGAATCAGGCAGAATGGTAACTGGTTTTTGGGGAGTGATAAGATGGAAAAAGTGCAATTTTCCCCTTATTTAGGCCTGATTTTGTCCAGCAGCTGTTGTGTTAGAGATCATATAAACCACTGTACAAGTAAGGCACGCTCCCGAGCTTCAGCTATTAACAGATTGTAAAAAGCTGTGAGAAAAGGCACTTTGCACATGTCCTGTCGGTTTACAAGGCAAACATTTTGTGAACATTACGTTATGCCTGTGAAGTGATGGTCATGAAACATATGGCCTTTTTCAACATAGTGGAGGGGTGTATTTGGTGTCAAATTTGCAATTTTAATCCTCTGGTTTCCCTTATTTTTTTTAAACAGACTTTTATTGATTTTGCACAAACCCAGTCGGAGGGTCCGGGGACGCCTCCCAGCAGAAGACAAAGGTACAATCATGACATTTGAAATCAGGTGGCAAAATAGAGTGTCCAGGCCCTCCTGTCAGGCATAATATGCAGACTGCTCAGTGAGAAAAATACAACAATTACAAAAGCTTAACTCCAACAAACCTCCCTCCCTCACCTCCCTTTCCACCCCCCCGGCGTGTCACTAAGACTAGATAGCAAAAAGGGGGGTCAACGGGTCGAAGCCCGCCATGATGTGACGTGGTTGAATGGGATGTGGCTTCGGGTATGGTGGTCAATCAGATTTGACTATGACCAGCCCAGTACCCGAGGTTGCAGGCCGTGGGGATCCGAGGGCCATTCACATGTTATGTTGCAGCCTCTTCGGGGGCATCTATGGGATCATTATCATCTAACTCTTCAGGGGTTTTGAGTGCGACAACCAGTGCTTCCCATGCTCTCGCCCCATCTAGGGCCTTATCACTCCCGGCTCACTTCGCTAACTGTAACCTGATCACTCCCTCGCATTCAGCCCATTTTATGAACTCTGCTTTCCACCTTGCTATAGTGGGACCTTGTTTAGCCTTCCAATGTGAGGTGATGTTTCGTTTGGCCAGTATTAGGCCCAGATCTATACATTTACTAGTGATTTTATTCTTGGACGTATGTGGGAACCAGTGCAAGAGGCAGTGCGCCATGTTCGGGTCGATCCCTCTATCAGTGAGGCCTGAAAGGACTGCCGTTATCAGCTCCCAATACCTGTCAAGGAACGGGCAGTTCCATAACATATGCTTGAAGTCTGCACTGTCCGCATTACAGTGCGGGCAGGCCGCTGTGTGGGTCGGGAAATATTTTAGCTTTTCCGGGGTGAGATATGCTCTGTGCAAAATATGGAAGTGTACTAGTTGGAACCGTGCATTTCTAGTGCTCTTCCAGGCTCTTTCCACTATCATCCCCCATGCCTTGTCCGGGATGTCCTCGCCAATATCAGTTTCCCATTTGGTCTTTAGGTCAGTCAAGGGGAGTAGAGTTTCTCGCGTCATGCGCCTGTATAGACACGTGACTGCTTTAAATGTGCCAGCGGCCATCACCACATATTGACAGCCTAGGGAAGTTTGTGGTTCTGTCAGCCCTCCGCCCCAGTGTTTCCTAATAGCTGCAGTAAGGGCCGTGCACTGTAGGAAATCCCTCCAGGGAGGTCATATCTGGCCTGTAGATCATTAAACGGGACCATGGCGCCCTCCTCATACAGGTCTCCCATGCAAGTCAGTCTCTGCTCCGCCCACATCCCCAACCTCCTCCAGTTACCTCCATGTGGCAAGGCCCTACACATAAGCAGTAGTATTTCCGGGACATAAGGGCATTTGATAGAGGCACGTCGCAAATATCTGTTCCAGCATTTTCTTGCTGTGTTAAGTTCCAGGGTGAGGGATGCAGCGTTTACCGGGAGTCGCAGGACGATGCGGAATAGCAATGACAGGGCCCTAATGTCCTCTCTGTGCTTGTCATCCCCCCTGATGGCGCCCGCCACCCACTGTGTGAGCCACTGGAATTGCGCTGCCAGGTAATAGGTCTCGTAATCTGGAACCGCCAGACCACCCTCCGCTCTCGGTCGCATGAGTGTGCTGAGCGCCACCCGTCGTCTGCCTGTGCCCCAGATGAAGGCGGAGATCATGGAACGGAGTTGCTTGAAGAATTTTGTCGGGATCCAGACCGGCAAGGTCCCAAAGTAATATAAGAGCCGTGGGAGGGTTATCATTTTGAGCAGGGCCACTCGGCCTGCAACGGACAACGGCAGGGAGCCCCAGAATTCAAAGTTAGATTTTGCTCCCCTGATGGCCTTTCCAATGTTACCCTCAAGGATGTCTTCCTGGCTGTGGTATATCTGTGTACCCAAATAGGGTAGGCAACGGTCCTCCCAAGTCACTCCCTCGGAGCTCTGCGGGCCCACCCGGCCCCTTCGTGCCGGGAACAGACAAGATTTTGACCAGTTCACTTTCAATCCCGCCACTTTGCTGAAAGCGTGGAGTAGACGGTTTGCTCCCCGGAGTTCCGACTCTGCGTCAGCTAGGAAAAGCAAAAGGTCATCAGCATATAATGCTATGTAATGGACCTGGCCATGGATATCAAGCCCCCGGTAGGCTCGCCCTGATCTAGCCTGTGCCGCCAGCGGCTCCATCGCCAGGGCGAACAGTAGCGGGGAGAGGGGACACCCCTGACGCGTGCCCCGTCCCACTTCGCAGGCATCCGAGATGACCCCCCCCAGTTCTGACTCTGGCAGTGGAATCAGCGTATAGGAGAGCCGTCCAGCTCACAAAGTCAGAGCCCAGGCCCATGGTCCGCATCACATGAAATAAGAAAGCCCACTCCAGGCTGTCAAAGGCTTTTTCTATGTCCACTGCAAATATCGTGGCATCAATTGTGTGGTAAGTGTCCGCCTCCAGGACCCTCATAAGCCTCCTGACATTGAGCGCTGTGTTTCTGGTGGGAATGAACCCGGACTGGTCTTCGTGAACCAGGGTGGTCATGTGGGGAAGTAACCGGGTAGCTAAAATTTTGCTTAATATTTTATAATCCAAATTGAGCATAGAGAGTGGGCGATAGGCCGTTTTATCCCATGCCTGCTTGCCCGGCTTGAGCAGGGGAATAATAACTGCTTCCCTAGTGGAAACCGGTAGTTTGCCAATTTGCTTGGCGTCATTATATAACTGAACTAGTTTGGGAGCCAGAAGGTCTATATAAGTGAGGTAAAATTCGATTGGTAGGCCATCAGTGCCTGGAGTTTTGTTGCGGGCCATGCTCTTGATAGCTCCCCATACCTCCCCAATTTCAATCTCTCGCCCCAGTGAGGTTGCTGCGTCATCATCCAGGGCTGGCAGGTCGACCTCCCGCGTAAACTCATGTAATTCCTCGTCAGTGGGGGACAACTGACTCCTGTAGAGCTCAGTATAATACGTTAGAAACAGGTCATTGATACCCTGTTGGTCATATCTGGGCACCCCATGCTGGTCACGGAGCTCAAGGATCACCGATCCTCGTCTGGCTGGGTTGGCCAACCAAGCCAGAAGGGCTCCCGACTTGTCCCTCTCGGAATGCGCACAAGTTATGTAATTTTTGTAATCGAAGCAGCGCAAGCGTTCTACCTGCGTGGCTACGGCCTCCCGAGCTTCGAGAAGCTCCTGTTGCCTGTCTGGGTTTTCATGCCTGTCTTTTTCCAGGGCGCGTAGGCGTTCGTCATCTCTGTTTATGTCCTGAAGGAGTACCTTCCGAACATCAACCATCTCAGATATGCACCTCCCTCTGAGGACCGCTTTACATGCGTCCCATTCTACAAGTGATGATGTGGCCGTGCCCCCATTATCTTGAAAGTAGGTGGTGATAGCTGAGCCTATCGCTGCGCAGAAAACTTGGTCATCTAGGGACTCGGGTCGCAGTCGCCAGGTGGGTATTTTGGGACGAGCACGGGACCATTGCAACTGCACTAGGACCGGGTTCTGATCGGAGATTGTCCTGGTAAGGTATTCGCTGCACCCAATCCCCTCATGAACATCCGGCGGGCTTAAAATGGCATCTAGTCTAACATGTAACTCATGGAGGGCTGAAAAGTAGGAGTAATCGCGGGTGTCAGGGTGTTGTGCCCGCCAAGTATCTATTAAGCCCCATTTCTGTTGCCAACTACGGCGTGCCTCTGCCAATTTGTGTGCGGGTGCATTAGGAAGGGGCGTGTGAACGGTCCAATGTGACGTCAGAGGTGCAGTTAAGGTCGCCCCCTAGTAAAATGGAGCCCGTGAGGACGGTCGCCAACTTCCCCGATAAATGGGCGAAGAAGGCTGGTTGGTCTGTGTTGGGTGCGTATATACTTCCGAGGGTGAGGTCCCTACCATCTAGCCTCCCTGTTACCACTGCATACCTACCGTCCGGGTCAGTCAGCTGTGACGTACATTGGAATGGTACTCAAGGCCCTAATCCATATCAAAACTCCTCTCGCAAAAGCGGAGTAAGAAGTGTAATAAGCCTGGCCCCTCCAGCGACGCTGCAATGCCTTCCCTTCTTTTGCCACTAAATGCGTTTCCTGGAGGAATGCGATCTGAATGCCTCTACGAACTAAGTAGGAGTGTATTTTATGACGTCGGGTCATGGAGTGCATTCCCCTCACATTCCAGGATAGACAAGCCAATCCTAATGGGGGTCCCATTGTTGAAGCCAGTATGTGTAACTTTTAAAAAACCTTCCCCCCATGACACGTCTGTTAAAAAATTGTCCCCCCGTGACACGCCTGGATCCCCTTAAAAACCCCCAACTGAAGTAACAACCCCAACTCCCCCTCCCCAGGACAGGTATCCAAATGAGAGTCCCCGTCCAAACCATATTAGAACAAACCATCATCTAGGGACAGTGGTAGGGGTGGTCACCTGACTAGTGCCTTGCCGACGGTCCCATACCTCCGCCTCCCCAGTATCTGATCTAGCCAACTAGCCCCATTTCAATTGAATACCATTCCGAATTCATAGTGTGGAAGCCATAAGTTCACAGAAACTGCGCCATTGGCACGGGATGACAGGTCTCAGGAAGACCCCACGGGTGGCGACGTTACACAGCTCTCACACAAGGTCATCGGCCGTTCGGGGCGTAACCTGTGGCAAACCCGCTCTCAGGCTCTCATTATCGCTGCGGTCCGGTGAGGTTTCCGATCTGTCAGAGCGGAGTCCGGTGCCGACTGGAAAAGACCCAGGACTTCTTTGACTGTGGGACACAACCGCCTGCAGTGCCCTGCGGCGTTCAAGGCTAAGTTCCCTGGGCGAAGGGGCTTTGGATCCGATTCTATGGTTGCGAGGGCTCCGCTGCGGGGTTCCTGGAGATGAGACATGATGGTCCGCCGAGCCGCGGGCTTCGAGCCAGTCCCACGCTTCTTGTGGTGAATTGAAGAAGCAAGCACCTGTCGGGTCTGCCACCCAAAGTCGAGCGGGAAATATCATGGCATATGGCAGGTGTAATTGGCGTAGTTTAGCCTTGACAGCGGTGAAGAACGCTCTGTTGCGCTGCACCTCCCTGGTAAAGTCTGGGAAAATCATGACCTTGTTATTGTCAATGTGCAGGTCTTGTTTCTGGCGGGCGCTTTGTAAAATATGGTCTCTGTCCCGAAAGTGTAATAATCGAGCCACAATTGGTCGGGGAGGAGCTCCTGGTTTCGGTGGTTTAGCTGGGACTCTGTGAGCCCGCTTCAGGGCGTAGAAAGGGGACAGACCTGTGGGAGCCACTTCAGAGCAGAGCCAGTCCTCCAAGTAACGGACCATGTTTGTCCCTTCTGTTTTTTCCAGTGTTGTTCCGTCGTGATCTCCCTTCACTGTCCTCTGCTCTCATTTCCAGGGTTTTTACCTTAGTTTCCAGGGTAGTGAGGGAACGATGCAGTTCTTGGACGGATTCTGGCAGGTCGCACATCTCTTTCTCATTGCTGGACACTCTGTCCTTAAGCTTGCGATGATCATCTTTTAGCAGGCTGAGATTTGTACCAATGGCGTCAATTTTCCCTTCCAGTGCTTCCCTGGAGGCTGTTATTGCCTGCATGATATCGGACAAGGTGGGTTTCCGGGAAGTCAGGTCTCCATTGGTCTCAAGCGCGTCATCTTCCTCATCAGAGTGGGTTCCTGGAGCGTCCACACTTAGGGCCGTGAACCCCCTCTTCTTTTGCGTTCTCCCCATCTCAATGTCGCTATGTACCAGCACGTCGTCTGGACGACCTCAGTGCCTGCCGCGGCAAGTGCGATGAAGCACCACCAGTGCCGCCGGGTCTCCCGCTGCCACACACTTCCCGAATTCACGTGCTAGGCGTCACACCTGCACTTAGTGTTCTCCTCCGCTTCAGCCGTTGTGAGCCGAGTGGTCTCACCGAAATAACCACTGCTAGTGGTCCGCAGGCCCTGTCAGTAGTCCCAGCCGCGTGGCCGCTTCCGTCAGTCTTGGGCACTCTCTGCATCTTCTCTTCGCTGGCCAAAGTAAGGGCAGACGAGCCGATGCATACAGTTTAATCAACGCACCAGTAAGTACAATTTCACGCCTGAGTTTTGTGTGCTCCAGGCCTTTCAATGGGGCCCCGTGGAAGATACTGGATGCAGCTGCGACGAAGCGCAACAGGGGCCTCTGCCTCCCAAAGCAAAACGCTGTCAACCCTGAGCACTGGGCAGGTAAGTGACAAGCCGGGGAGTTTACTGGAAAGTAAGCGCCAACTTGTGGTCAGCCCTGCTAGCGTCCCGCCCCAGGCAGGGTTGGGGGCCACAATCACCGCAATAGGCATCAGCGCTTCACCAGCAGCGATGAACCTCGCTGCTCGCTGAGATAGTCATATGGGGGTCACCGCAGGCAGTCAATAATTTAATACGGCCGTTACCACAGGGCCTTCACAACCGGGCCGCCATTTTGCCCCCGTCATTGCAGCTCATTAGGGGGTCAGCGTTGTCGGACAGTTCATCTAGCGCAAAGCGCTCCAGCCCCTCCTCACCTCGGGAGTAAGATGCCAGTGGTCAATGTCCAGCGTGGGTGTCTCCACAGAGCCCTTATGCGTCTGCCAGACTTACAGAGCAGAGCTGAAGGAGCAATCAGGGTGCGGGGACCACCAGACGTTGTCGTAAATGGCGGTAGGGCGCACCCATACTGCAGCGCGCACTCAAGAGGCTCAGTAGGAGGTCGCAGCAGAGATCTCTCCCCCCACAGAAGGTATGCACCAGCGCCGCAGGGCTCCCCTCGTAAGGGCTCTCTCTGATGTGCACACTCTTGGGATTCTCGGATTCCGCAGTGATGGCCGGGTGAATCAGCACTGGCGATGCAGGAACGTGCTACCCGACTGCCCTGGGCAGACACTGCGCCGCCCCCTGCCGCAATCCAGGCCCTGCAGGGATTCAGGCATGTCCCGCAGACACCATAGCCAGGCCATGGGGCTCAGACATTCCACACTCGTCGGGGGCTCCCAGGGGTAAAATGCCACTTACTGCTAATGGGCGTCAGTCCCCAGTGTCCAGTTGCAGCGTTGCAGGGCCCACACTCGCGCGAGCTCACTCCCGGTCACCCGCCTCCAGGTCTCCCCTCCTTCCCAACGGTTTACAAGTTGCTGGACAGTCTGTGTAGGCAGCTCGGTGGTACCCCAGTCGCCAGCACCCTCCTGTTTTGTCGCCTTTGTATACCCCTCACCGGGCCATTTCAGTGAGGTAAATGCATTCCGCCGGCATTGAGGCCAGTGCTCCGCCGCAGGGGTATGGGCGCCATTTTCCGGCGGCTTCCACCACTCCACACACTTCTCGCCGCGGCCCCTCGGCTACTGGAACGGGGGTCGACGCTCAGCTGTAGGGTGGCTAGGGACCCCGGTGTGAATCGCCAATGCCCCTGCAGGCCATAGGACCTCCGTTCATGGGAGAAGGCAGACCTAGGAGGCTGATCCCGAGATGGGCGCCATCTTGCCGTCTCCGAGGCAGGAACGAATTTCAGCGATTTCGGCTCGTGAAGCGACTGGAAAATCTGTGCAAAGCTCCTTTATGAATGCCGCCAGTACAAGGTGCCCTCTGGACCGAAAGGTAGCTCCCCCAGGTTTGTTAGGGGATCAGGATATCTGTTTACTGGGTGGCGGCGGCCAGAGCTCCTCAGCTCACGACCGTCCGCATCGGCTGCAGGCCACGCCTCCCTCTGGTTTCCCTTATGTCGTTCATCGTGAGTAGGGGCTACCTTCCACTGTTGTGCTCGCTCTGGCGGCAGTTTTGAGCTGCGGGAACATCTTGCTCAGAAGTGAAAAGGGATCACTTAGAGCTCCCCCGACAAACTTCCACCCTAATGACTGTAATAAACCCCACCCCAACCAACAAATACTCTGTTAATAAACTCCCCAAAGCTCATCCCGTGATAGGCAGAATGGATACCAACCACAGTCGGTCCAATAGTGAACTCGCTTTAGGCACTCCCCTCCAGACCACATTAGACCCGACTCTGCCTGCTCAAATTATCTCTAGCCCCAATACCCTCCTCTTTCCACATGCCCTAACCCTCCTCACTGCCAAGGCCACTGCTAGCTCCAAAGACACTGACTTCCCTCTGAGCACCTTGCACGCGCATGACTCTGACCGAAGACCCCCATCGCCCCCTCTCAATCCTAAGTCTGAAAACATCAATGACCCGACTTCACCAGTGCAACCAATCCCCATTCCTAGTCCCAGTAACATCATCCTCCCACAAAACCTAATACCCAAAGTACTCTCTCCTGCCAATGATCCTAGGCATACAATACTCTCACCGAAGGCTAGTAGCACAATTGACTCACTTATACAACGACTGATCCAAATGAAGAACAAAATCGACTCTCTAGCTGCCGACATCCTCCTTCTGAGACAAGACCTTCCTTGCCCGATTAAGCCACCCCGGTCACACACTCAGGGTCCTACAGACCGCCCCCTCACACTGACCCCCCCATGGCCCCACAAGACACCACATGGCTCCCTACTCCTTTGGATGACCAAGCCCAATGTCCCCTCTGTGCACTCCATCCCATCTCAATTCTGGAAGCCGATGATATCAACAATTCTTACCTCACAATGAGCCAGATTACGGCTCCCTCCTCAATCCCGGTAATACTTGGCACAAGGAGAATCCCCAGAACTGTCTATTCTCCCAGACCACCGGCTCAATACACTTCTATCCGTACAGTAAATTCCAGCAATGAGTATCCCTGGACGGTATCATGCATGCTCCTCAACTGTAGATCAGCAGTACGTGTATCATGCATGCTCCTCAACTGTAGATCAGCAGTACGTGTATCATGCATGCTCCTCAACTGTAGATCAGCAGTACGGGTATCATACATGCTTCTCAACTGTAGATCAGCAGTACGTGCATCATGCATGCTCCTCAACTGTAGATCAGCAGTACATGTATCATGCATGCTTCTCAACTGTAGATCAGCAGTACTACACGCCACAGATATTGCTGAAGTTATACCTAGTGAAAAAATTGATATAGCTTTCCTCACCGAATCCTGGCTCAATGACCACTCTTCCCCCATTCTAGACATACTCACCCCGCCAGGCTACAGCATCATCAGACAGGACAGACCGATTAGAACAGGTGGCGGACTAGCTATAATTCACAAAGAAGGTATACAACTTGCCACATTAAAAAATGCAGAATACCTGACGCTTGAATACCTTGGTGTTGAACTTACAACCAAAGGCTCCGCACCCATCAAATTCCACACCATCTACCACCCACCAGGTGAGCGTGCCCACTTCGCCAAAGAACTAACTGACCTAATAACACGATTCTCACTAACTGATACAAAAGACGTGTTCCTGGGGGACCTCAATATCCACTGGAATAACCCAGAAGACACCACAGTCCAGAACCTCTCCAACCTGCTCGAAATCAATGACCTTAAACAACTTTGCAATGAACCAACCCACATCAAAGGAGCCACTCTAGATGCGATCATCACCAAAAATGAGCTGGTCTCTCTAAGATGGATTTCTCCCATTGACTGGTCCGACCATCACCTCATATTGTTTAATATCGATTCACACTCTAGAGACAAACCAACACAGTCTGCCAAACCTAAACACTGGACCAGGAACATCAAAAAAGCCCCCATTATAGAACTAGAATTCAAGATTCATGCCCAACTACACTCCACCCCCCTACTCACACAGCCGAGGTCCTCACAGCGCATTTTAACACAACAATGACTAAAGTGTTAGATCAAGTTGCTCCACTCAAGCTCAAACAACCGAGATCCATCAAATCAAACTCTTGGTTCAGAGAGGATCTCAATAATGAAAGACGGGCAGGCAGAAAGGTCATGGAGATAAAACTAAGCCCGGGCGAAGCAGGCGGAGTTGCTCTATGCGGAGCTCCACGGAGTTGGGCAAAAACTCTGCTCCGCTCCGCGCCTCCACGCCTCAATAAATATTTATAAAATAAAAATTAAGGTAAATAAAACACATTTACCTTTATCGCGGCGTCTCCGGGCTGCCCTCCTCCTCGCCGTGGTCCTGCAGAATCCCCTACGTCAGACATACGTTGTGAAGGACTGCGCATGCCTGCCAATATAATTGTGAGCCTGAAGCCCACTTTTCACGCCACTGACCCCCTCCCTTCCACAATAATACAAAATCTCAACCACATCATCGCCCCCTTCTGGAAAAAAATCATGAACTCCTCTCACCTCAGGCTGTGTATCAGACTCCCTCCAACTTGGACAAATCAGACCTATTCTAAAAAAAACAGGGGCTGACCGAAACGATCTCAACAACCTCAGACCTATCTCCAATCTCCCGTTCCTAGCTAAAACCCTAGAGAAAGGCATTCTCCAACAACTCAACAAACATATTGACGATTTCAACCTGTTTGATCCCTTTCAATTGGGTTTCAGAAAGGGCTGTAGCACTGAAACAGCCATGCTCAATATCTCTTATGATATCCACAGATCCTTAGATGAAGGTGAAGCATGTCTTCTCATCCTTATTGACCTATCTGCGAGCGTTCGACACAATAAATCATACAGCGTTACTTGAGAGTCTAAAAAGACGCTCTGGCATTAACGGTACAGTACTAAAATGGTTCACTTCCTACCTTCAACACAGATCACAACAAATTAAAATTAACTCCTGCCTCTCTAAGCCTTCACGAGTCACGCTTGGTGTCCCCCAAGGCTCGATCCTCTACCCGGCACTCTTCAATCTCTTCATGGAACCAATCACAAGCATACTGAAGCAAGCTGGAGTTAAATATCATCTCTATGCAGATGACACACAACTCTACTACAAAATCAAATCTCCCAGTGACACCTCAATGACACACTAACCAGTGCTTAATTTGTGCCGGATGTTTCCGGTGCTTAGCACCGGCACTTATTTATCAGCCCCGGGTCTTGACCTGCGTGTGACTGCATAACGTGTGTCACACAATAATATGTGTTCACATTCTCACTTTGTCTCCGAGTCGCCGTGAAGAGCTGTGCCAGTAATAAATCCATTCCCTTCAGTCAGTGCTGCCGGTAGGCAGGCCACTGATTGGGCTGGATTTGGTCATGTGGGGCTGGGGCACCCGAGGCAGCGTGCGTAACCTTTTTAAATTGTCGCCGCCGCTCGCCTTATGATCAGGACACACGCACAGGCAGTTCAGCACTTTTATTTGAAGCTGCGTGTCGTGCAGCAGCTGGTAACCAGTAAGTAACCAACAGTTGATTTTCTTGAGCGTGGTGGTTTGCATGAACGTTACTGTTACAGGATACAAGATTAGGGCTGATACAGTTAGTTACGTGCTTGTTAGACTCCTCTTCGCAACTCGGAAGCAGTGACTTGTTCAGAAATAGAAAGGTGTTGGAAGATTGACGTTGTCCCATGGCAGGAAAAACAGCAGCCCACTAAAATATGATTTTGTTTCTTTGCCCTCTGATTAACGCCTTGTGCGCTGAAGGATCGCTTACTACCCTCACTCCCATCCTCGGTTTTGGCCCTACTGTGCATTGGCACTCGAGTTTAAAGTACGGCAGGCACTTGCCCCTTCAGTAAACGTAGCCAGACTGTGGAGTGCTGCAGAATTTTAACACACATTAATACAAAACAGTCCCCGGTGCTATAAAAAAAAACCACAACAAGTTTTGTCAGAAACAAAACAGCATTCGTTTTGCAGATTATATTAAAAATATGAACCCATGAGTAATAATTTAACTTTGCTTTTGACATGCTGTTTTGTTAACACTGTGCTTTTGAGTAAAGATTGTGCTTTTGAGTAAAAAGGCGGCAGGCTGAAACTCGCCCGATGCCGAAATATTTCAGGCCTCCTGGCCTCGCCTCGGGGTCAATGTCAAACTGTGGTTAGTTTCAGCGATAGCCGGGGCTGTTGAATAATGATGGCGGCTCGCAGTGAGACCAGTGTCCCGGCGCAGTGGTGAGTGTCATGCCTGGCAGGGTCCAGATGGATGTCAGCCTTTGTTTTGGGCACATAGAACTGCAGCGACATTTCTGGCCTTGGAATTCACCTAAAATGGGCTGAGGTGGAGAGAGGAAACTGAAAGCATCCAGGTCCGCATTCCCAGGTGAATGCGTGTGCAGCCAGCTCTTAAGTGCAAACTCCACGGGGAAGTCACTGTCACAGTGAGGCCACGGTTTAACTACTGGCCTGACGCAAAGTAATGGGGCCCTCTGCAGAATGTGGTGAGGGACCACCGAGACTCCAGTCTCTCAGTGAGATTCATAAGCAGGGTCGGATTGGAACATAATTAGGCCCGGGCACTCCCCCAAAAAACGGCCCACATTCCCGGATCGTCCGTTTCATTAATCACACCAGAGAGTTAGTCTCATTAGAATCTGGCAGGCTATTTTTTGTTATTGTTTTTGTAGTTTTATATAGCGTGAACTCAGCCCATTGGCACTGGGGCAGTGTACATGAGCACCAGTAACATTACACAAGATCCACTTTATTTTTCTTTTAGGTGAGACAATCTTATTTTAAGGGAGATTACATGATTTGCCCAGAATCACAGGAAGTTGAGCTGACGCCAGGACTTGCACATCGTTCTGTCAGCAGCTCTGACTATGAGCGACTTCCAATTTGTTTTTTCCCCTGGGAAAGGTGGTCTCACAGCGAGGCTTCTGCAAGAGCTCCGTATTCCCCCCATCCCTCCCAAAAAAGGCCCATAAGAGGTGACAAAACCCGGCTTAAAACAGGAGCCTCATGCCGAAGGTGTTCACTGACCGAGAACTCAGCTGTGCTGCAAGAATGTGCACCATGCAGATCACATAAATGTATTTTATGTGCATAGCTCTGTGGGTTACTACTTTTGTCACAAAAGATCCTTTTGTTTCTGTACAGTTCATATGTTACAATAATAATCTAGCTCAGTGAGCTATGAACTGCCATCAAAGAGCTGCATGCAAACTACATGGTACAGGTTACAAAGTTATGTTTTTTCTCAGTCTTTCATTATCTTAATGTTGCTAAAAAGGGTTTGTTTGGGCAGAAGTAAATTCTTATTAGTAAATGTAACCCTAACCACCAGTGGCGTAGCTAGGGGGGGGCGATGGGGGCGGACCGCCCCAGGCGGCACGAGTTTTCGGGCGGCAGCCGGCCCCCCTTCCTCCCGCTCTTACCTGCGGCCGTAGCAGCCGCAAAAATCGGCCGCTACCACCCCCACCCCCTGCTCTACTATGATTTTGCCGAGGGCGGCAAACGCAGGGGCCGCCACGGGCAGCTTAAGGCCTAGCTTCGCCCCTGCTAACCACTGTACTACGTTTTGAATCCCAAGTTTGTGCTTCTCCAGCCCAAGCACTCTTAAACAATGCCTACACCGGGTAGTGCCCTTGGTCTTATGTAACATTTTCTATACACTGACTTACACATATATTAGTCATTGTCTTTGTGTGTTTGATGTAAAGTGCTCCGTCACCATAATCTGGTATGAGAAGCGCTATAAAACAAATGAAATACATGAGAAAGGGGCTATGGAGAGATGAGGGGTGGGGGACTTCCTATCAAAACTTTACTTGAAGAAGGCTCCTATGCTGAAATTCAGATCGCGTATTACATCTGGCTTTCAGCAGTGCCAGTTGAAGATGTGGGTGGAGCCAATAGAGTGAGTGGGTGGAGCCGGGGAAAGTGGGTGTTGGCCTCCGACAAACATTTGAGCACCTGGACTTCATATTTTACAAATTAAGCACTGACACTAACAAAGATAGAATCCTGGTTTCGCTCAAACCACCTAAAGCTGAACCCGGACAAAACTGAATTAATATTGTTCTCTCCGAAAAATAACCACCTACCAATCCAAGACTGGCTTAAGAACCTGGATGCCATAAACTGCACCCTAGTCCTCTCCGACTCGGTAAAGTCACTAGGCATTACCCTGGACAAGAACTTGTCAATGAAAGACCACGTCAAACAAGCTGCCATAGGTGCTCTGTACTCCCTAAAACACCTCAAGAAAATTAAACCTTTCATCCTCCAGGATGATTTCAAGACAATAGTTCAATCCCTAGTCCTCTCTAGACTGGACTATGGGAATGCCACCCTAACAGGGGCACCAAAATCCCACCTAGCCTCACTAAGGTCAGTCCTCAATATGGCAGCCCTACTCGTCACAGGCATTAAACGGTTTGAACACATCACACCAACCCTTAAATCACTCAAGTGGCTTCTGATTAAAGGTAGATGCATCTACAAGTCTGCATGTATCACACACAAAATCCTTCACACTCATCCCCACAACTACCGAAACAGCAAACTCGTAACAGCAGGAAGATCCAGAACTCTGAGAAGCTCCAACTCACTTCTTCTCATCCCTCCGAAATTGGAAAGGAAAACCACTCGGTCCCGATCTTTTTCTGGTAACGTACCTAGGATGTGGAAAGCACTCCCTATAGACCTCAGATGTAACCCCTCCTTCTCCTGCTTCAAAAGGGACCTGAAACTTCATCTCCTCGACAAATACTTTACAGACAAAGCCAACTGAGCCAGGCTCTGATAACCCAGTTGACTCTCCTTACTGCCGAGACCATCAAGGATTGGTGGTTTGTCCGACAGTTTCACCTACCTAAGCCACCTCTTGACCCACCCCTCTAATGTATTGTCTCAAAATGTTTATTGTTATGCATATCTCCTCATGTATCCTTATACCATGTTTTTCACCACTCTATTCATTCATGCTGTAAAGCGCTCTGACACCCACGGGTCTTGCTAGCCCTATATAAAACTTATAAAATAAATAAATAAAATAAAATAAGAGCTGTATTAAGTCACACATTTTCGACCTCCGGAGAGAGAAAAGTGCATTTTTTTCTTCCTTTTTAAAAGTTAATGACAAGTTTGAGAATGTTCAAATTCGGGATCTTCCACTGCCAAAATCCATGAGAAATATGGTTGTTCAGGAAAGTCGTAGATGGAAAAAGCCTCAGCGATACCTTCTCTGTAATCTCTCTCATGGAGTGCGTAGACTCATTTTGCTTTTAAGGCGAGAGTTACTCCCTCTGCGCGTGATCACAGGAATATAGGGAGGAAGAGAGACTGCAAATTTTGCTCTGTACACATATGAGATTTAAATCATGGTCGTCGTGTGCCCTTATTTGCACTCTGCATATTGCCACTTTCTAAGACCAATCTTTTTAAAATATAATGTACGATCGGCAGTTGAGGCTCGGCAATGTTTATCCCCATCCCCCTATTAGATGGTTTGCTTGCGCACATTTTTTAAATTTATTTAAATGCTTCTTATATGTGTATTAATCCATCGTTTTGACACTGTTAGTTGCAATTATGTTTACATAAATTTATATCTGTATTTGCACTCTTTGCACCCCTGAAGTGTATTGTTGTGGATTTTGCTGTATTCATGTATCAAATGTAAATCACATCGTCTTTAATATGCCCTACTTGCACTTTGTACGTCGCCACTTTTTAAGATTCTTCCTTTTATATTCTTATTGTAAATATGACTGTGTAAATGTCTGCTTAATTTTGAATTTTTGCACTTCTTATGTGGATCTCCATTGGAGTTCCAAAATGTAAATAATTAAATGTAATGAGTGTCTGTGTATTGGGTGTGCAGTACGTGTGCAGAAACCACACAGTCACTGTGCCTGTGTGGGGGATGCCTGAGTTTGGAGACATCCCCAGTTCAGCTGTTGTAAGAAGCATCACTCTACACAAAGGCAATGTCTGGAGAGCAGCCTGGAAAGGACACTTGAAAAGAGAGCCTCCCCACCCCATTTCTGAAGGTTGAGATAGTGGATCTATTTCCCTGGTCTAGAAAATGTCTATGAAACTGGGGCCCAAACCACCTCACTTTGTTTCAATTCCAAGCCCCTCATGACCAAGGGCCAGGTCGGGGGTGCAGCAGCCTTTGTAAAAGTATCATCCCTAACTGCTATAGTGATCGTGTCAGCCAGGCCAGGGTACATATCTGCTTCAGTGTTGGCCAACAGCCTAAGAAGGGTTGTGTCCATCTCACTTGCTGGACAGTGCCACATCAGTCAGACCCACACCTGCAGAGAGCACCAAGGCTGCGGATCATCGTTGAGCTGAACCCAGGTGACTGTATAAGAAGGTATGTGTTATGAAGCTGGCCCTCTCAGCAGCCCAGCGGCACTGCCTCCAAGAATTGTGGCCCTCCACCTACAGGGGGAAGAAGAGCCACCGGATCAGTGCTAGTCGAACACAAGAAACCCAGAGATTAGCCTCTGACCCACTACACCACCAGGAGTAAGGCCATGTGATAGGCATGGAGTGATTATGCATTTGACTTGATCGATACTGGAATCTGCACCTGAGACTTATTCATACTTTTTCCATAATGGCAGAGAGAACAATCTTATCCAGAGTAATCAGGGTGGGAGACAGAGCGAGAGGGACTGAGTGGGTATAGCGCCACAAGGGAGAATGAGCGGATATAGCGCCACAAGGGAGAATGAGCGGCTGTAGCGCCACAAGGGAGAATGAGCGGCTGTAGCGCCACAAGGGAGAATGAGCAGATATAGCGCCACTCAGGAAAATGAGCGGATGTAGCACCATAGGAGAGAATCAGCAGGTGTAGCGCGACAAGGGAGTATAAGCGGTGTAGCTTCACAAGGGAGAATGAGCGGCTGTAGCTTCACAAGGGAGAATGAGCAGGTGTAGCGCCACAAGGGAGAATGAGCAGGTGTAGCGCCACAAGGGAGAATGAGCAGGTGTAGCGCCACAAGGGAGAATGAGCGGATATAGCGCCACAAGGGAGAATGAGCGGGGGTAGCGCCACAAGGGAGAATGAGCGGGTGTAGCGCTACAACGGAGAATGAGCGGTGTAGCGCCACAAGGGAGAATGAGGGGGTGTAGCGCCACAAGGGAGAATGAGCAGGGGTAGCGCCACAAGGGAGAATGAGCGAGTGTAGCGCCACAAGGGAGAATGAGCGGGTGTAGCGCCACAAGGGAGAATGAGCGGTTGTAGCGCCACAAGGGAGAATGAGCGGGTGTAGCTTCACAAGGGTGAATGAGCGGCTGTAGCTTCACAAGGGAGAATGAGCAGGTGTAGCGCCACAAGGAAGAATGAGGGGGTGTAGCGCCACAAGGGAGAATGAGCGGGGGTAGTGCCACAAAGGAGAATGAGCAGGTGTAGCGCCACAAGGAAGAATGAGCGGGTGTAGCGCCACAAGGGAGAATGAGCGGGGGTAGTGCCACAAGGGAGAATGAGCAGGTGTAGCGCCACAAGGAAGAATGAGGGGGTGTAGCACCACAAGGGAGAATGAGCGGGTGTAGCGCCACAAGGGAGAATGAGCAGGTGTAGCGCCACAAGGAAGAATGAGGGGGTGTAGCGCCACAAGGGAGAATGAGCGGGGTAGTGCCACAAGGGAGAATGAGCGAGTGTAGCGCCACAAGGGAGAATGAGCGGGTGTAGCGCCACAAGGGAGAATGAGCGGTGTAACTTCACAACGGAGAATGAGCGGTGTAGCACCACAAGGGAGAATGAGCAGTGTAGTGCCACAAGGGAGAATGAGCGGTGTAGCGCCACAAGGGAGAATGAGCGGTGTAGCGCCACAAGGGAGAATGAGCGGTGTAGCACCACAAGGGAGAATGAGCAGTGTAGCGCCACAAGGGAGAATGAGCAGTGTAGTGCCAAAAGGGAGAATGAGCGGTGTAGCGCCACAAGGGAGAATGAGCAGTGTAGCGCCACAAGGGAGAATGAGCGGTGTAGCGCCACAAGGGAGAATGAGCGGTGTAGCGCCACAAGGGAGAATGAGCAGTGTAGCTTCTCAAGGGAGAATGAGCGGGTGTAGTGCCACAAGGGAGAATTAGCAGATATAGCGCCACAAGGGAGAATGAGAGGGTGTAGCTTCACAAGGGAGAATGAGATGGTGTAGTGCCACAAGAGAGAATGAGCGGGTGTAGAGCCACAAGGGAGAATGAGCAGTGTAGCGCCACAAGGGAGAATGAGCAGTGTAGCGCCACAAGGGAGAATGAGCAGTGTAGCTTCACAATGGAGAATGAGCGGATGTAGTGCCACAAGGGAGAATGAGCGGATGTAGCGCCACAAGGGAGATTGAGCGGGTGTAGCGCCACAAGGGAGAATGAGCAGATATAGCGCCACAAGAGAGAATGAGGGGGTGTAGCTTCACAAGGGAGAATGATCGGGTGTAGCGCCACAAGGGAGAATGAGCGGATGTAGCGCCACAAGGGAGAATGAGCGGGTGTAGCACCACAAGGGAGAATGAGCGGGTGTAGCTTCACAAGGGAGAATGAGCGGATGTAGCGCCACAAGGGAGAATGAGCGGGTGTAGCGCCACAAGGGAGAATGAGCAGATATAGCGCCACAAGAGAGAATGAGGGGGTGTAACTTCACAAGGGAGAATGAGCGGGTGTCGCGCCACAAGGGAGAATGAGCGGATGTAGCGCCACAAGGGAGAATGAGCGGGTGTAGCGCCACAAGGGAGAATGAGCAGATATAGTGCCACAAGAGAGAATGAGGGTGTGTAGCTTCACAAGGGAGAATGAGCGGGTGTAGCACCACAAGGGAGAATGAGCGGATGTAGCGCCACAAGGGAGAATGAGCGGGTGTAGCTTCACAAGGGAGAATGAGCGGGTGTAGTGCCACAAGGGAGAATGAGGGGGTGTAGCGCCACAAGGGGGAATGAGCGGTGTAGCGCCACAAGGGAGAATGAGCGGTGTAGCACCAGAAAGTAGAATGAGCGGGTGTAGCTTCACAAGGGAGCAGAGCGGGTGTAGCGCCACAAGGGAGAATGAGCGGCTGTAGCGCCACAAGGGAGAATGAGTGGTGTAGCTTCACAAGGGAGAATGAGCGGGTGTAGCGCCACAAGGGAGAATGAGCGGTGTAGCGCCACAAGGGAGAATGAGCGGGTGTATCGCCACAAGGGAGAATAAGCGGGTGTAGCGCCACAAGGGAGAATGAGCGGGTGTAGCGCCACAAGGGAGAATGAGCAGGTGTAGCGCCACAAGGCAGAATGAGTAGGTGTAGTGCCACAAGGGAGAATGAGCGGTGTAGCTTCACAAGGGAGAATGAGCGGGTGTAGTGCCACAAGGGAGAATGAGCGGTGTAGCTTCACAAGGGAGAATGAGCGGGTGTAGTGCCACAAGGGAAAATGAGCGGGTGTAGCGCCACAAGAGAGAATGAGCGGGTGTAGCGCCACAAGGGAGAATGAGCAGGTGTAGCGCCACAAGATAGAATGAGCAGGTGTAGTGCCACAAAAGAGAATGAGCGGGTGTAGCGCCACAAGGGAGAATGAGCAGGTGTAGCGCCACAAGGGAGAATGAGCGGTGTAGCGCCACAAGGGAGAATGAGCGGGTGTAGCGCCACAAGAGAGAATGAGCGGGTTTAGCGCCACATGGGAGAATGAGAGGGTGTAGCACCACAAGGGAGAATGAGCGGGTGTAGCACCACAAGGGAGAATGAGCGGGTGTAGCTTCACAAGGGAGAATGAGGGGGTGTAGCGCCATAAGAGAGCATGAACGGGTGTAGTGCCACAAGGGAGAATGAGCGGTGTAGCGCTACAACGGAGAATGAGCGGTGTAGCGCCACAAGGGAGAATGAGGGGGTGTAGTGCCACAAGGGAGAATGAGCGGGTGTAGCGCCACACGGGAGAATGAGCGGTGTAGCGCCACAAGGGAGAATGAGCGGGTGTAGCGCCACAAGGGAGAATAAGCGGGTGTAGCGCCACAAGGGAGAATGAGCAGGTGTAGCGCCACAATGGAGAATGAGCAGGTGTAGCGCCACAAGGGAGAATGAGCGGTGTAGCGCCACAAGGGACAATTAACGGGTGTAGCGCCACAAGGGAGAATGAGCGGGTGTAGCGCCACAAGGGAGAATGAGCGGGTGTAGCGTCACAAGGGAGAATGAGCGGGTGTAGCGCCACAAGGGAGAATAAGCAGATATAGCGCCACAAGGGAGAATGAGGGGGTATAGCGCCACAAGGGATGATCGAGGCCAGGAGCACGGCCCTGGATACTGCTTTGAATTATGTAGAGTCTGGCTCTGCTGTGAGATTACAAAGCGCTTTCTTTTCTAAAAAGGCACACACTAGGCAAGACCTGAAGTCACTGTGTCTGTTGATTGACTGTTGAGTTCTGAGCTGCCCCCTGTGTTAAGGGTCCCTGGGGGGTCAGGGAGGGGCGTTCACTGTGTAAACTGCCCCTGAGGATCAGGGAGGGGCTGCCCCCTGTGTAAAGGGCCCCTGAGGGGTCAGGAAGGGGCTGCCCCCTGTGTTAATGGTCCCTGAGGGGTCAGGGAGGGGCTGTCACTGTGTAAAGGGCCCCTGAGGATCAGGGAGGGGCTGCCCCCTGTGTAAAGGGCCCCTGAGGGGTCAGGGAGGGGCTGCCCCCTGTGTTAAGGGTCCCTGGGGGGTCAGGGAGGGGCTGCCCCTTGTGTAAAGCGCCACAAGGGAGAATGAGCAGATATAGCGCCAGAAGAGAGAATGAGGGGGTGTAGCTTCACAAGGGAGAATGAGCGGGTGTAGCACCACAAGGGAGAATGAGCGGATGTAGCGCCACAAGGGAGAATGAGCGGGTGTAGCTTCACAAGGGAGAATGAGCGGGTGTAGTGCTACAAGGGAGAATGAGGGGGTGTAGCGCCACAAGGGGGAATGAGCAGGTGTAGCGCCACAAGGGAGAATGAGCGGTGTAGCGCCACAAGGGAGAATGAGCGGTGTAGCTTCACAAGGGAGAATGAGCGGATGTAGTGCCACAAGGGAGAATGAGCGGATGTAGCGCCACAAGGGAGAATGAGCGGGTGTAGCGCCACAAGGGAGAATGGGCAGATATAGCGCCACAAGAGAGAATGAGGGGGTGTAGCTTCACAAGGGAGAATGAGCTGGTGTAGCGCCACAAGGGAGAATGAGCGGATGTAGCGCCACAAGGGAGAATGAGCGGGTGTAGCACCACAAGGGAGAATGAGCGGGTGTAGCTTCACAAGGGAGAATGAGCGGATGTAGCGCCACAAGGGAGAATGAGCGGGTGTAGCGCCACAAGGGAGAATGAGCAGATATAGCACCACAAGAGAGAATGAGGGGGTGTAGCTTCACAAGGGAGAATGAGCCGGTGTAGCGCCACAAGGGAGAATGAGCGGATGTAGCGCCACAAGGGAGAATGAGCGGGTGTAGCACCACAAGGGAGAATGAGCAGATATAGCGCCACAAGAGAGAATGAGGGGGTGTAGCTTCACAAGGGAGAATGAGCGGGTGTAGCGCCACAAGGGAGAATGAGCGGATGTAGCGCCACAAGGGAGAATGAGCGGGTGTAGCTTCACAAGGGAGAATGAGCGGGTGTAGCGCCACAAGGGAGAATGAGCGGGTGTAGCTTCACAAGGGAGAATGAGCGGGTGTAGCGCCACAAGAGAGAATGAGGGGGTGTAGCTTCACAAGGGAGAATGAGCAGATATAGCGCCACAAGAGAGAATGAGGGGGTGTAGCTTCACAAGGGAGAATGAGGGGGTGTAGCGCCACAAGGGAGAATGAGCGGGTGTAGCACCACAAGGGAGAATGAGCGGGTGTAGCTTCACAAGGGAGAATGAGCGGTGTAGCGCCACAAGGGAGAATGAGCGGGTGTATCGCCACAAAGGAGAATAAGCGGGTGTAGCGCCACAAGGGAGAATGAGCGGGTGTAGCGCCACAAGGGACAATGAGCGGGTGTAGCGCCACAAGGCAGAATGAGCAGGTGTAGCGCCACAAGGGAGAATGAGCGGTGTAGCTTCACAAGGGAGAATGAGCGGGTGTAGTGCCACAAGGGAGAATGAGCGGTGTAGCTTCACAAGGGAGAATGAGCGGGTGTAGTGCCACAAGGGAAAATGAGCGGGTGTAGCGCCACAAGAGAGAATGAGCGGGTGTAGCGCCACAAGGGAGAATGAGCAGGTGTAGCGCCACAAGAGAGAATGAGCAGGTGTAGCGCCACAAAAGAGAATGAGCGGGTGTAGCGCCACAAGGGAGAATGAGCAGGTGTAGCACCACAAGGGAGAATGAGCAGGTGTAGCGCCACAAGGGAGAATGAGCGGTGTAGCACCACAAGGGAGAATGAGCGGGTGTAGCGCCACAAGAGAGAATGAGCGGGTTTAGCGCCACATGGGAGAATGAGAGGGTGTAGCACCACAAGGGAGAATGAGCGGGTGTAGCTTCACAAGGGAGAATGAGGGGGTGTAGCGCCACAAGAGAGCATGAACGGGTGTAGCGCCACAAGGGAGAATGAGCGGTGTAGCGCTACAACGGAGAATGAGCGGTGTAGCGCCACAAGGGAGAATGAGGGGGTGTAGCGCCACAAGGGAGAATGAGCGGGTGTAGCGCCACACGGGAGAATGAGCGGTGTAGCGCCACAAGGGAGAATGAGCGGGTGTAGCGCCACAAGGGAGAATAAGCGGGTGTAGCGCCACAAGGGAGAATGAGCAGGTGTAGCGCCACAACGGAGAATGAGCAGGTGTAGCGCCACAAGGGAGAATGAGCGGTGTAGCGCCACAAGGGACAATTAACGGGTGTAGCGCCACAAGGGAGAATGAGCGGGTGTAGCGCCACAAGGGAGAATGAGCGGGTGTAGCGTCACAAGGGAGAATGAGCGGGTGTAGCGCCACAAGGGAGAATAAGCAGATATAGCGCCATAAGGGACAATGAGGGGGTATAGCGCCACAAGGGATGATCGAGGCCAGGAGCACGGCCCTGGATACTGCTTTGAATTATGTAGAGTCTGGCTCTGCTGTGAGATTACAAAGCGCTTTCTTTTCTAAAAAGACACACACTAGGCAAGACCTGAAGTCACTGTGTCTGTTGATTGACTGTTGAGTTCTGAGCTGCCCCCTGTGTTAAGGGTCCCTGGGGGGTCAGGGAGGGGCGTTCACTGTGTAAACTGCCCCTGAGGATCAGGGAGGGGCTGCCCCCTGTGTAAAGGGCCCCTGAGGGGTCAGGAAGGGGCTGCCCCCTGTGTTAATGGTCCCTGGGGGGTCAGGGAGGGGCTGTCACTGTGTAAAGGGCCCCTGAGGATCAGGGAGGGGCTGCCCCCTATGTAAAGGGCCCCTGAGGGGTCAGGGAGGGGCTGCCCCCTGTGTTAATGGTCCCTGGGGGGTCAGGGAGGGGCTGCCCCCTGTGTTAATGGTCCCTGGGGGGTCAGGGAGGGGCTGCCCCTTGTGTAAAGGGCCCCTGAGGGTCAGGGAGAGGCTGCCCCCTGTGTAAAGGGCCCCTGAGGGTCAGGGAGGGGCTGACCCCTGTGTAAAGGGCCCCTGAGGGTCAGTGAGAGGCTGCCCCCTGTGTAAAGGGCCCCTCCTGCTCTAATAGATCCACGTCTCGTTAGTGATACGTGTAATGACGGCTCTCATGGCTGTGACAGCCTTAATTACCCTAACGAGGCTGTCTCTGAGTGGAATCCGCAGGGCCCGCTCTCATCGACCACACAGGCGTCCACGGGGGTCTCTCCCGGGGCCTGGGGGGAGATGTCAGGTCATCAGCGGGAAATACAGGGGAGGAGAGACAGGAAACAAGTGGAGAGGCATGTATGATGTATGAGGGAGAGAGGGGAGACGAGGGGGGGCGGGGGAGACAAAGGGAGGGAGGGAGTGAGGGGGGCAGGATAGAGAGGGAGGGAGAGAGAAAGAAAGAGAGAGAGTGGACAGGAAACGAGTGGAGAGCATGTATGATGTATGAGGGAGAGGGGAGACGAACGGGGGAGAGAGAGAGAGGGAGTGAGGGAGGGAAGGCGGAGGGATGAGAGAGAGACAGTAGAGGGCCAGTGAGAGGGGGAGGATGGGGAGAGAGATGGAGAGAGAGACAGAGATGGAGAGAGAGAGAGAGAGAGGGCAGGCGGAGGGATGAAAGAGAGACAGTAGAGGGCCAGTGAGAGGGGGAGGATCGGGAGAGAGATAAGGGAGAGAGAGACAGAGATGGGAGAGAGAGAGAGAGGAAGGACAGGCGGAGGGATGAGAGGGAGACAGAGAGAGAGAGAAAGAGAGAGAGACAGAGATGGAGAGAGAGCGAGAGACAGAGATGCAGAGAGAGAGAGAGAGAGAGAGGAAGGGCAGGCGGAGGGATGAGAGAGAGAGGGAGAGAGAGAGGAAGGACAGGCGGAGGGATGAGAGAGAGAGAGAGGGGGGGAGAGAGAGAGAGAGGGAGAAAGAGAGAGAGAGAGAAGGGGAGAGAGAGAGAGATGGGAGAGAGAGGGAGAGAGAGAGAGATGGGAGAGCGAGTGAGAGAGAGATGAGAGGGAGAGAGAGAGAGAGAGAGAGAGAGAGAGAGATATGGGAGAGAGAGAGAGAGAGAGAGAGAAGGGGAGAGAGAGAGAAGGGGAGAGAGAGAGAGAGAGAGAGTGAGGAAGGGCAGGCGGAGGGATGAGAGAGAAAGGGAGAGAGAGAGAGGGAGAGAGAGAGAGATGAGAGAGAGAGGGAGAGAGAGAGAGAGAGGGAGAGAGAGAGAGAGAGAGAAGGGGAGAGAGAGATGGGGGAGAGAGAGATGGGGGAGAGAGAGAGAGATGGGAGAGAGAGAGAGATGAGAGAGAGAGATGAGAGAGAGAGAGAGAGAAGCGGAGAGAGAGAGATGGGAGAGAGAGGGAGAGAGAGATGAGAGAGAGAGAGAGAGAGAGAGAGAGAGAGAGAGAGAGAGAGAGAGATGGGAGAGAGAGAGAGAGAGAGAGATGAGAGGGAGAGAGAGAGAGAGAAGGGGAGAGAGAGAAGGGGAGAGAGAGAGAGAGGGAGAGAGAGATGAGAGAGAGAGAGAGAGAGAGAAGGGGAGAGAGAGAGAAGGGGAGAGAGAGAGAAGGGGAGAGAGAGAGAGAGAGAGAGAGATGGGAGAGAGAGGGAGAGAGAGAGAGAGAGAGAGAGAGAGGGCAGGCGGAGGGATGAGAGAGAGACAGTAGAGGACCAGGGAGAGGGGGACGATGGGGAGAGAGATAGGGGGAGAGAGAGAGAGAGAGAGAGAGAGAGAAGAGAGAGAGGGGATAGAGAGAGAGAGGGGGAGAGAAAGTGAGTGAGGGAGGGCAGGCGGATGGATGAGAGAGAGGCAGTAGAGGACCAGGGAGAGGGGGAGAATGGGGAGGGAGTTAGGGGAGAGACAGAGAGAGATAGGAGAGAGATAGGGGGATAGAGAGAGAGATGGGAGAGAGAGAGGGAGGGCAGGCGGAGGGATGAGAGAGAGACAGTAGAGGACCAGAGAGAGGGGGAGGATGGAGAGAGAGATAGGGGATAGAGAGAGAGATAGAGAGGGGAGAGAGAGGGGGAATAGAGAGAGAGAGAGAGATGGCTGAGTGATGAGAGATGCGATGGGAAGGCAGAGAAGGAAAGAAGGCGTAGGAGGAGACGGAGAGAGAGAGAAAGAGACGCTCTGACAGCCTCCCGCCCCTAGGCTGAAGCTCGACAGAGGTGCTTCGGCCCAGACGTGCCCCCCACAGCCGGACATGTGGGGGTGAGGGGGGAGAGACTGCTTGCACGAGGCCAGGGGCCGGTGCTTGGATGTGAACACTGACATCCCTGGAAAATGTCCGCAGTCTGGATTCACAGAGCATTTTTTTCCGCAGCAGCAAATCCTACAGCTGTCTGGAAGCAGAGGGCGTGCAGCTGCCTTCAAGACACGTCTGGGCTGGGGGCTAGGATCTCAAACCCTCCCACCATGGTAGAAGCCCCTTGCCCCAGCCCAGCCAACCGTGGGAGGCGTGTGTCCCACATGGTCATTCTCGGCCCAGCCTACCTTGGGGCGCGTGTGTCCCACATGGTCATTCTCAGCCCAGCCTACCGTGGGGGGCGTGTGTCCCTCATGGTCATTCTCAGCCCAGCCTACCTTGGGGGGCGTGTGTCCCACATGGTCATTCTCAGCCCAGACTACTGTGGGGGCGTGTGTCCCTCATGGTCATTCTCAGCCCAGACTACCGTGGGGGGCGTGTGTCCCACATGGTCATTCTCAGCCCAGACTACTGTGGGAGTGTGTGTCCCTCATGGTCATTCTCAGCCCAGACTACCGTGGGGGGCGTGTGTCCCTCATGGTCATTCTCAGTCCAGACTACTGTGGGGGCGTGTGTCCCGCATGGTCATTCTCAGCCCAGACTACCGATGGGGGCGTGTGTCCCTCATGGTCATTCTCAGCCCAGCCTACCTTGGGGGGCGTGTGTTCCACATGGGCATTCTCAGCCCAGCCTACCGAGGGGGGCGTGTGTCCCTTATGGTCATTCTCAGCCCAGCATACCTTGGGGGGCGTGTGTCCCTCATGGTCATTCTCAGCCCAGCCTACCTTGGGGGGCGTGTGTCCCATATGGTCATTCTCAGCCTAGCCTACCATGGGGGGCGTGTGTCCCTTATGGTCATTCTCAGCCCAGCCTACCTTGGGGGGCGTGTGTCCCTCATGGTCATTCTCAGCCCAGCCTTCCTTGAGAGGCGTGTGTCCCTCATGGTCATTCTCAGCCCAGACTATTGTGGGGGGTGTGTGTCCCTCATGGTCCTTCTCAGCCTAGCCTACCTTGGGGAGCGTGTGTCCCTCATGGTCATTCTCAGCCTAGCCTACCTTGGGGAGCATGTGTCCCTCATGGTCATTCTCAGCCCAGCCTACCTTGGGGGGCGTGTGTCCCATATGGTCATTCTCAGCCCAGCCTACCGTGGGGGGCGTGTGTCCCACATGGTCATTCTCAGCCCAGCCTACCTTGGGGGGGCGTGTGTCCCACATGGTCATTCTCAGCCCAGCCTACCTTGGGGTGCGTGTTTCTCACATGGTCATTCTCAGCCCAGACTACTGTGGGGGCGTGTGTCCCTCATGGTCATTCTCAGCCCAGCCTACCTTGGGGGGCGTGTGTCCCTTATGGTCATTCTCAGCCCAGCCTACCTTGGGGGGCGTGTGTCCCACATGGTCATTCTCAGCCCAGCCTACCTTGGGGGGCGTGTGTCCCTTATGGTCATTCTCAGCCCAGCCTACCTTGGGGGGCGTGTGTCCCACATGGTCATTCTCAGCCCAGCCTACCTTGGGGGGGCGTGTGTCCCACATGGTCATTCTCAGCCCAGCCTACCTTGGGGGGCGTGTGTCCCACATGGTCATTCTCAGCCCAGCCTACCTTGGGGTGCATGTTTCTCACATGGTCATTCTCAGCCCAGCCTACCATGGGGGAGCGTGAGTCCCTTATGGTCATTCTCAGCCCAGCCTCCCATGGGGGGCGTGTGTCCCTCATGGTCATTCTCAGTGTAGCCTACAGTGGGGGGTGTGTCCTTCATGGTAATTCTCAGCCCAGCCTACCATGGGGGGCGTGTGTCCTTCATGGTCATTCTCAGCCCAGCCGACCTTGGAGGGCGTGTGTCCCTCATGGTCATTCTCAGCCCAGCCTACCTTGGGGGGTGTGTGTCCCACATGGTCATTCTCAGCCCAGCCTACCTTGGGGGGGCGTGTGTCCCACATGGTCATTCTCAGCCCAGCCTACCTTGGGGGGCGTGTGTCCCACATGGTCATTCTCAGCCCAGCCTACCTTGGGGTGCATGTTTCTCACATGGTCATTCTCAGCCCAGCCTACCATGGGGGGAGCGTGAGTCCCTTATGGTCATTCTCAGCCCAGCCTCCCATGGGGGGCGTGTGTCCCTCATGGTCATTCTCAGTGTAGCCTACAGTGGGGGGTGTGTCCTTCATGGTAATTCTCAGCCCAGCCTACCGTGGGGGGCGTGTGTCCTTCATGGTCATTCTCAGCCCAGCCGACCTTGGAGGGCGTGTGTCCCTCATGGTCATTCTCAGCCCAGCCTACCTTGGGGGGGGTGTGTCCCACATGGTCATTTTCAGCCCACCTACCATGGGGGGGGTGTGTCCCACATGGTCATTCTCAGCCCAGCCTACCTTGGGGGGCGTGTGTCCCACATGGTCATTCTCAGCCCACCTACCGTGGGGGGTGTGTGTCCCACATGGTCATTCTCAGCCCAGCCTACCTTGGGGGGCGTGTGTCCCACATGGTCATTCTCAGCCCAGCCTACCGTGGGGGGTGTGTTTTCTTCATGGTCATTCTCAGCCCAGCCTACCTTGGGGGGCATGTGTCCCACATGGTCATTCTCAGCCCAGCCTACCGTGGGGGGTGTGTTTTCCTCATGGTCATTCTCAGCCCAGCCTACCGTGGGGGGCATGCGTCCCTCATGGCCCTCCAAAGACACCAGCTGTTGTTGGGGGGCTGAGAGGATTCAACATCCCACACCCCCTAGAGTGGCCAAGTCCTTGCAGCCTCATCTCAAACCAGGGGCCTCATTTACAAAAAGAGTGATGCACTGGCGGCGCAAGGGCCTTGTAAATGAGGCCCCAAGTTTGTATCTTTACTTTATTTTACTCGCAGGTGAGGGGGTGCAGCCCTGCTCCCCCCACTGCAGAGACTTGCATGTGTCACAAGAACTGAAACCAATGAAACCGTGGAGCAGAGCAGCCATAAAACACACCAGACAGGACCTGGTTTAATAAAAATAACAAGTCAGGCCTTACAGGCTGAAGCAGGAGTAAAGCGGGGGGCGGGGGGGTGAAGGGAGAAGTGACCGAGGGAGGAAAGGATGGTGAAGAAACTCTGGGACTTTCAAAGATGGGGGCATGGGTGGAAGAGGCAGAGGAGAGAGCAGGGAGAAGGGAGTAGAGAGGGCGGTAGTACCTGACGCGGAGTGGGAGCCTAGAAGACCTGATCTTTGGAACTGGGCGCTACATACACAGATATACTTTGCAGAAGAACTGAACCTGTACTTCAGGAGACAGAGTTCAACCTGCCCCCGGTTAAACACAGCAAGGACCTCACCCTACCAGTCTCCATCCTACAGACCAGCCCTCTCCCGGCACCCTGTGTCTCCCTGCCCTCTCCTGGCACCCTGTGTCTCCTTGCCCTCTCCTGGCACCCTGTGTCTCCCTGCCCTCTCCTGGCACCCTGTGTCTCCCTCCCTCTCCTGGCACCCTGTGTCTCCCTGCCCTCTCCTGGCACCCTGTGCCTCCCTGCCCTCTCCCGGCACCCTGTGTCTCCCCGCCCTCTCCTAGCACCCAGTGCCTCCCTGCCCACTCCCGGCACCCTGTGTCTCCTCAGTTTCTCCCACTACCCTGTCTCCCTGCCTTCTCCCAGCACCCTGTGCCTCCCTGTCCTCTCACGGCACCCTGTGTCTCCCTGCCCTCTCCCGGTATCCTGTCTCCCTGCCCTCTCCCAGTACCCTGTGTCTCCCTGCCCTCCCGGCACCCTGTGTCTCCCTGCCCTCTCCTGGCACCCTGTGTCTCCCTGCCCTCCCGACACACTCTGTCTTCCTGCCCTCCCCTGGCACCCTGTGTCTCCCAGCACCATGTCTCCTTGCCCTCTCCTGGAACCCTGTGTCTCCCTGAACTCCTCTGGCACCCTGTGTCTCCCAGCGCCATGTCTCCCTGCCCTCTCCTGGTACCCTGTAACTCCCTGCCCTCTCCTGGCACTCTGTGTCTCCCTGCTGTCTGCCGGCACCCTGTGTCTCCCATCTCCCTGCCCTCTCCTGGCACCCTGTGTCTCCCTGACCTCCCCGACACCCTCTGTCTCCCTGCCCTCCCCTGGCACCCTGTGTCTCCCTGCACCATGTCTCCTTGCCCTCTCCTGGCACCCTGTGTCTCCCTGAACTCCTCTGGCACCCTGTGTCTCCCAGCGCCGTGTCTCCCTGCCCTCTCCTGGCACTCTGTGTCTCCCTGCCCTTTCCCGGCACCCTGTGTCTTCCGTCTCCCTGCCATCCCCCTGCACCCTGTGTCTCCCAGCACTGTGTCTCCTTGCCCTATCCTGGCACCCCGTATCTCCCTGCCCTCCTCTGGCACTCTGTTTCTCCCAGCACCATGTCTCCTTACCCTCTCCTGGCACTCTGTGTCTCCCTGCCATCCCCTGGCACCCTGTGTCTCCCAGCACTGTGTCTCCTTACCCTCTCCTGGCACCCTGTGTCTCCCTGCCCTTCCCAGGCACCCTGTGTCTCCCAGCACCGTGTCTCCCTGCCCTCTTCTGGCACCCTGTATCTCCCTGCCCTCTCCCGGCACCCTGTGTCTCCCGTCTCCCTGCCCTCTCCTGGCACTCTGTGTCTCCCTGCCCTCTCCTGGCTCCCTATGTCTCCCTGCCCTCTCCTGGCACCCTGTGTCTCCCTGCCCTCTCCTGGCACCCTGTGTCTCCCTGCTCTCTCCTGGCACCCTATGTCTCCGTGCCCTCTCCTGGCACCGTGTGTCTCCCAGCACCATGTCTCCTTGCCATCCCCTGGCACCCTGTGTCTCCCTGCCCTCTCCCGGCACCCTGTGTCTCCTGTCCCCTTGCCCTCTCCTGGCACCCTGTGTCTCTCTGCCATCCCCTGGCACCCTGTGTCTCCCAGCACCGTGTCTCCCTGCCCTCTCCTGGCACCCTCTGTCTTCCTGCCCTCTCCAGGCACCATGTGTCTCCCTGCCCTCTCCTGGCATCCTGTGTCTTTCAGTCACATCTGACTGCTCCGAGAGGGTTGAGTCTACCCTGCTCATTACAAGGTGACCCCACCCCCCCTCCAGTATCCACAGTGCTGCAGCCCAGACAATTTAAAGCTCATGGCAGCATCTGCTCCTTGTTCTGGCCCCTCCCCAGCGCTGCTGCAGCCAATCAGAGTAGAGTACCCTCACTATTCCCCAACAATTGTAGTAGAGCATATAAGTAGGGGCCAAAAGCTTTCTTTAGGAGCTCTCCACGGGCGCTGCGTAATGACGCCCCGAGGCTGCGTGGTCTGGACTCCACCTCACGCCTCCTCCATCCAACACCACACTCCCTCTCGGTGTCTCTCATTCAGGTCCTTTTTATCGCTGCATTCCCCCTTTGTCACTCTGATTTATTTCTCTTCTTCCTTCTTTCTCTTTTCTTCTTTTTTTTCTCTCACATGAGGCCGATGTCTGATAATGGGCAATAACCCCGGGTACCTGAGCATGAAAGCCGGTTCCACCGGCAGCAGCGGCTCCCAGTAAGGGCTGGTGTTGACTGGACACTGGGTCATGGCTGCAGGATGGAGGAACCCAGAAGGTCCCTGCTTCGGCCTCAGCCCGAGGATGACTTGGGTGGATTCAGGCTGCAGCGTTTATAAAGCGCTGCATACTCCTTTATAGCGCACTGAAGCTCCTTCTCGAGGGTAGCACAATACACCTGGGGGGGGCGTGCTTGGCACATTGTTGTATTTGTTGTGATCCTATGTGGGAAGCGTTGAGAGGCCAGAGGTGCCCCTGTCTTGTCTTCTTGGGGCGTAGCGCCTCGCATTGTAATGGAGGGGGAGCAGTGAGAGGAGCTAGGACTGAACCGTGTAGGCAGCACCAGCCTCACCAGGGGGGCAGCGGGGTGCTGTGCGTGAGCACCCTAAAAACAGAGGAGTGATCACAGGAGGCCCAGTGACCGATGCTGCAACGAGCGACCAGCAGAGATGACGTCACATGGATAAGGCGAAGCAAGAAGGGATGCAGGTGACATGCGCAGTAAGTGTGCACCTTGTTTATAGCCAAGAATACTGCCTTCTGCTGGAGTAAAAATAAAACACCTCCTCAGAGAGGGCAGAAGAGGACTCAGCGTCGGTAACCTGAGAAGAAGTGGGGGGCAGTGTTGGACTGAAAATGCGTTTCAGCTGACTCCTTCTAGCATTGTGCGAGTTAAGTTAGCATTTGCGGCACCATTTTGTATTCAGCCGCCATTTTGTGTCATGATCGAAATGAAGCTTCTGTCTCACACTGACTGCCTCAGCAGAAACGGCAGCCTTGAATATTTCTTTTATTCAAGGTTGAGCTTTGTTGCACTAATGAATAGCTTGTTCTGTGTTTGCATACCTTTCCTCGTATGTAGCCCTGCTCCCACTCCTAGAGAGACGGGCATGGGCTGAGATAACCTTGAAGTTAAGATAGTGTGTACCCGGTCTCAGGATGGTAGCTCGTCCTTCTGTACCTCCTTTGTTCATTTGTGCCCAGGCTGGAAAATTCCAGTTTGGGCGGGTCTTAGGGGTGTTGGAAATGTATATCTGACTTTACCTTGTGAACGGGGGTCAGTCCCTCGGCAGCAGTCTAAGGAGGCTGGTCAGACTGGACACCGCTCGAGCGAATACTAATAAAATAACTTGGTTTGTATTCTCTACTGTCTGACCGACTCTTTATTTGTGTGGAAGGCTGAGAGGTGGTCGCGAGTGACCCAGGTGGCCCTAATCGGGTCACTTCCTTCAGTTGTCGCCCGAACAGGGACTCCATCGGGCTGACTCATCTTCGCCCGCGGACGGGTTAGGAGGACGGGGCCACGTCGGGTCGGATGAGCAGATCGGGGATCCCTGCACGATAGAGTCTTGAACTTGCAGCTGCCCCGTCTGTCTGACCGGGCGGTGCCTCGGCCAGCGGTCATCCCGGCTGGGGTCCTGAACGGCGAAACCCTTGGATCTGACCGTTTGGTCCGAAGAGTCGGCAGTGGAGAATAACTTCGTTTGACCTGTGTGCACCAGGTGAGTTTGTTTTGAGCTTGTTTGTGGCTCTGAGGCCATTTTGGTTCGTGTTTGGAACAGTCTGCGGATCGTCTTTGGACAAGCGCTTGAATTTGTTTGGGTTCTTTGTGAATATGATATTGTTCTGATCTGAATTTGGTGAGGTCTGTGGGCCAATTTTGGGTGAGGTATTTGGAAACATTTGTTTGGCATAGGGAGAGGAAAGGTTTTGTTTCAAGATGCTATTTTTTAGTAGAATATTTTGTGTGAGTTGCCGTTGTTGTTCTAGTGATGCTCGATTGGAAGAGAGTCAGCCTGCGCCTCCAGAAGGCACACCGAACTTTGATATGTATGTTAAGCATGGCCTTGGCCCTATTATGTTTAGTACATTATGGCACAAATATACGAGGGACAACGCCGAGTTGCAGTGGCCGTTGACGGGCACTTTTGATGAACAAAAGCATAATTTCCTGCAGGATGAATTGTTTGCGAAGAGAAGTAGACAGTCCATGTTCGACTCCCTTAGAACGTGGCAAAAGAAAGCTAAACAGAGATGAATGAAAGCAGAAAAGGAGGCTAGGAAGGGAAGAATGCATACATTGACTCAGAAAGCTGTTGCATATGATAAGGAAAGGACTGAGAAGGGGATAGAATGTGCTGACAGGCGATTTCGATTGCAATGTGAGAAGTCTTATGTGGCTCGAGAGAGCGATGATGTGTTTGTGGAGGAGTTGTTGGATGCCCAACCTCCGCCTCCATATGCCCCACAGAGAATATACCCCGCGGTGCCACAGTTCCAGTTGTCTGTTTCTTCTGCTTCTGCTGTTTCTGCCTCTTCTGTCCCTGACCCTGCTACTTCGGCTACAGTGCTTCCTGTAGTTTCTGTGGCTTCGCCTTCCACGCCTGCGATGACTGTTGGCCTCCCTGCTACGCCTATTGTGTCACCGCCACTTCTCTCTCCAGCCCTCACCCCCACGACGCAACCATTGGCGACTTTAGTGCCTGTCCCTTCCATCACCACTCCTTCCCTTATCCTTCATTCCCCATCGGCATTGGGTAGTGGGACACCCTTACGGGGAGCGGGGGACAGGGACTGGGTGGTTTCTAAAGAGCGACTGGGGCGGACGTTGATACGATCAGATGTGGGAGAAGAGGAGAAAAGGGCGGTGGCCAATCAGGCAGCTCAGTGGGCTCGTAACCACATTTACAGTGTAGAGGATGTATGGGAAGTAATGAAAGAGTATGAGCCTTTTGTCCAGCAGCATGCCCTTAAGCATATGTCGGCTACTTTGATTGGGCTTTGGGAACAATGTTTTAATGAGGCAGCGCCACAAGTTATTTATGATATTAAGGATCATGTCTATGCAGCCGACATGGCGCCGGGTCAGATGTTTGGTAATGTTGCGTCGTTGGTTGCCTACAGTGGTAGGCTACTTGATAAGAGTCCGAAGACGGTGTCTCAGTTTCCGATGAGGAAGGTGCATCCTATATATCATCCCGAAATACCAGAGCAGGGGAATCAGCATGATGTTGTTATCAGACCAAAAGTGAAGGCTCGATTCCAGGAACAATGGATTTACACTCCTTGGAAGAGGAGTGAGGTTTTATCTCTTAAGACTCAGTTGCCCGACCCTAGGAAAAATCCCACAGCATATTATAAGGAACTGACTGAAGCAGCTTCTTCGACCGTAATGAAGCTTGCCGATATCAAAATGTTCTTTGGTCTGCTGGTACCCGTCGACATTTGAAGACAGGTGCACACGCAGGATCACGCTGTGGAGTTTTCTGGTACATGGGATCAGATTAGAGTATGGGACAAGGAAAGGAAGCCTGGAGAGAAGCCAAAGGCTGAGATACTAGCTTTACCCGGCCGAATAATCACTTATATGCACTCCCTTATTCCTCCGAGAAGGGTAGATTGGGACAAGTTAGCGGCATGTCGACAGAAGAAAGATGAGAGCGTGTTCGATTTTTTCACGAAGTTCGATGGTGTGTTTTGGGATTTCAGTGGACAGGATTTTTCAGTGGAAGGGGGTGTTCGATTGTTTGTCAATAGATTTGTTACGAACCTGCTGCCAGAGATCGCGACTCGGTTGCAGGCTTCGGAGAGCACTTGGACGACATCCTCCCCTTCCGTAATTTTGAGTATGGCACAGTATTACGAGCACAGGGAAAATGAGGAGAAGGAGAAGGTGGAGAAGAACCATAAGAAGTTAAAAACAAAAGTGTTGTTACAGCAGGCGTCTAGGGGAAATGGTAGGGGGCGTGGTATTGGTCCGGCAGCTTCCTCGTACCAGTAGGAATGCTACGCCGGTGGGGCCGAATCAGTGCGCGTATTGCAAGGAGGAGGGGCACTGGCGCAGTGAGTGTCCGGTGTTATTGCAAAAAGTAGCGGTACCCAGGGGACGGGGTTCTCGTGGACGGGGTAGTGGAGCAGGTGATCAGGTTGAGGCCCGGGCAGATGGGACACAGGAGGGTCGTTCTGGTCAGAACTATTTTGATGACACTCGAGGAAGACAGTATTATCACGACGACTATGATTTAGATGAGGTGACAGGGATGTGTCACGGTTAGGACAGCCAGGGGCAGGGTGAGGGACCAGTTCAGATACCTGTAGATCAGCGCGGTCCTTATGTCACCGTGGATTTGCAAGGTTCGGTTAAGACATTTTTGTTGGATACAGGTGCAATGAATAGCTCTGTTTCTCGTTCGCTGGTCCCCGGGGCAGCTCTGTCTGGCCAAAATAATGTTTTGGTAGGTTTTTCAGGCGTACCGGTTGTGAGCCCCATTTCCAAACCCCTTGCCCTGACTATCGGTCCTTTTACTGTGGACTCGCAATTTCTATTGACATCCAATTGTGGAGAAAATCTAATGCGTTTAGAATAGATTTATTGAAGAAGTTGCATGCAACCATTTTTTGTTCTCCGGATGATGTCTATATGACAATGGGACCAAATGTAGCGAGTTCCAAGCAGTGTTTGTCCAAAGATGCACCCCGTCCTGCTGAGTTTAAAGATGTGCCATCCACATTGTGGGCAACGAGTGATACGGATGTAGAATTCTTACAAATTCCCCCAGTTTCCATCAAGGTTAAGGATAACGCTGTTTTGCCTCGTATTCCTCAGTACAGGATACCACAAGCGGGAGAGCGAGCTTTGTTGCGCGTTATACAGGATCTGATTGAGTCGGGGGTGGTTGAGGAGACAGCATCGAATGTGTGTAACAGCCCTATTCTTCCTATTCTTAAAAAGGCATCCTCAGACTCCCCCGCTGACAATGCAGATGTTTATCATTTTGTGATTGATTTGCGTGCAGTTAACAAGATAGTGGTCCCTCAGTTTCCGGTGGTCCCTGACATTACTGCCCTCCTCACAATGATTCCTTCCTCTGCCAAATTTTTCTCTGTCATTGATTTGAAAAATGTGTTCTTTAGCATTCCAATCCACCCCGATAGCCGTTATTTATTCGGCTTTACACTGGCTGGCAGAAGCTTTAGATTCTGTCACGCTCCTCAGGGCTATACTAAGAGCCCTAGTATATATAGCCAGGCACTGAAAGCTCAATTGGATTCCCTTCCACTTTTACCAGGTAATGTTTTGCTCCAGTACGTGGATGACATACTAATCGATTCGGACACTGAACAGGGATGCAAAGACAGTACGGTTAAGTCGTTGCTCCATTTGGCTCACCATGGACATAAAGTGTCCCTTTCCAAATTTAAATATTGTCGACAGGAGGTCACCTATTTAGGTCACCTACTGTCGAAGGAGGGTAGGAGACTGACGCCTGAGCGCATTAGCACTATTGTAAAAATGTCTATCCCTAAAACTCAAAGGGATGTACATGCCTTTATTGGCATCACTTCCTACTGTCGCCATTGGATCCCTAACTACTCATTACTAATAAAGTGTTTGTTAGCACTAACCACTAAATATGTGCATGAGCCGTTGTCTTGGACGCATGAATGTCAGCAATCTTTTGAACAATTAAAAATTGCGCTTTGCTCCGCTCCTGTGCTAGGCACCCCTTATTATGCGAAGCCGTTCGTGTTGTATGTACACAAGATGGCTGGTTGTGCACTTTCTGTTTTAACACAGGACTTTGGAGGTAAGCAACGGCTGTGTGCTTATTTCTCTGCTTTGCTTGACCCCATCGCCAGAGCCCTCCCAAGCTGTCTAAGAGCGTCGTGGCTGTGGCCATCTCTATAAGGCAATCGACTGGGCTCGTACTTGATACTGACCTCACAGTCATGGTACCGCATGCTGTGGACACTCTCTTGAATAAGATCAAGACGCATCACCTTACCAGTGCACGTCTAACCGGCTATGAGCTAACTCTCTTTGCCCAGCATATTACGATCAAAAGATGTGCCACTCTGAACGCTGCCACGTTACTACCCCTCCCTTCGGAGAGTGAGGAAATAGACATACATGATTGTCTGTTTCGGACGGAGGAGGAGACGAAGGGACGGGTAGACTTGACTGATGTTCCCTTATCTGACCCCCAAGGGGAACTATATGTCGATGGCTCTTGTTTCAAATTACCAGATGGCACCACCACCACAGCATATGCACTCACAACATTGCACACGGTAGTTGAGACATCACGAGTCCCTTATCAGTCCACCCAGGCAGCTGAGTTAGTCGCCCTCATTAAGGCCTGTGAGCTAAGCGAGGGACTGGCCGTCAATATCGACACTGACAGCCAGTATGCCTTCGGGGTCGCTCATAATTTTGGACGGCTCTGGGCAGAGAGAGGGTTTTTACATCGCATCGGGCACGCATACAACACGGCCCTCTTATACATAGGCTTTTGTCTGCCCTGACGCTCCCTAGGAAATTGGCTATAGTGAAATGCAGTGCCCACAAGGCAATCACTGATGATGTGGGGAGGGGAAATGCAATTGCAGATCAGATAGCCAAGTTGACAGCCCGAACAAAGATGAAAAGAATGTTTGTAGCGGGTCCTGCTAGGTGGGTAACCGAGGCCACCATGTTTGAGGACACTCTAGACAATGTCAAGGAGATCCAGAGTGAAGCAACGGTTGAGGAGTTAGCAGTATGGCAGGAGAGCACAGCATGTTTAGATGAAGATGGGTGCTGGCCGGATAAGTCAGAGAAGCAGAGAGGGATGTTACCAGATGCATATGTCCTCCCTGTGGTCACTATGGCACAAGGGCCAGCTCACATTAGTGCGAAAGGTATCTGTAAGGTGATAGATCCTGTATGGCAGAACAATAATATCCCGAAAGTTGCTTAGTAAAGTACTGTATGGTATGTATGATGTATAACCCTGGAAAAGGTACCCCTACACCCCCTGGTAACTTTGCACCACCCTCTTTCCCTTTTGAGGTCCTTCAAATGGACTGCATTGAAATGAAACGAGTTAACAATCTGAAATATGTGTTAGTAGTTGTGTGTGCATTCAGTAAATGGATTGAGGCATATCCCACCAAAGAGAACACAGCCATGGCGACGGCGAAGATACTCCTGAAGGAGTTCTTCCCGCGTTTTGGTTTGCCCCGTTTGATCTGGAGTGACAATGGAAGTCACTTCAACTCAAAGGTCATTCAGCTGGTGTGCGACGGTCTGCACATCAAGCAAAAGTTCCATGCTGCGAACCACCCCCATTTGGCAGGTTTAGTTGAGAAGAACAATGGTACTCTCAAACTGAAGCTGGCAAAGATCAAAGAAAGCACAGGATTACAACGGCCAGATGCGTTACCATTAGCTCTGTTGTCTACAAGAGCAACGGCTCACTCTAGAACGGGATTGTCACCGTACGAGGTCGTGTTTGGCCGCCCGGCAAATGTCTGGGGCGTCCCGCGGCCTCGATGCTTCTCAGAGATAGAATACCCTTTGCTCGTGGACTACCTGTATGAATTGACTAAAAATCTGCGTTCTATTCACCAACAGATTTACGAGGCTATGCCGCCAACTACCAAGGGGCCAGGCCATGACATCCGACCCGGTGTTTTCATCCTGGTGAGGAACTATCAGAGGAAAGGCAGTTTGGAGCCGCGCTGGAGGGGACCTCTCCAAGTCCTCCTCGCCACCCGGACGGCAGTGAAGGTAGACGGTCGGAAGAATTGGATCCATTCTACCCACTGCAGGAGGGTGCCACTACCGTTGCCCTATGATCAGTGGACCCTCGATGGGATCGGTGACTCTGAAACGGAGCAAGTGCCTCGCTTCATTCCTTCTCATATGCACGGCTGACAGGGGCATCCCCTGAGGAGGAGAGCAACGCAGTGTTGAATGAGGTGGTGCCACCTGCAACTAAGGCCACCCAGGAGCCCCAGCTTGTTGTCCCCTTGTATTTGAGCCCCTGCCCACTGGGCCCCGGTCTGCTGGCTCATCTGTGTCTACGCCCCTGCCCATTGGTCCCTCTGAATCTGAACCCCTTTTTGCTGACACCTCTGTGACTGGAATAATTAGGTACAATTTGTGCCCTCGACAGACGAACAGTGCACCAAAGGAAAAGTCAGATTAGCATGGACGGACTGCGAGGATAAAGAATAGGGTGTACCTTGCCTGTGGTACCAACGGTAGGTTAGGGAAAGGGAGATTGGTCCATTGTTCAGACATTGGACAGGGTGAATTCGACGTGCTTCCCCGGGAAAAAGAGAGGTACACTGCCCTGGACGACGTGGGATTTCTTCAGAAAGGGCTGCGTTTGCGCAGCTCCACTGAAAAGTGCTCAACAGCCCCACGGTAGATGAACAATAGGAGTCTACCAGCCAGACTCTGAAGGACGCTGGGAACAATTGCCCTTTTCATTGGTTTCTGAATAGTTGGCTCCATTACATATCCTTTCCTCTGGTTTAAAAGTTTACCCCTTTGGTCGCCCCATTATGGAGGAGGAGCAGTCCTTTGCGACTCCACGTTTTAGACCGGCTGGCTCTGGATAGTCCAGCTGGTCAATGAGAAGTAAAACAGTTTTTGTAACAATTGTTTTGATCTTTTTGATAACAGCACTTGGAATAGTGTGGTTCCTTGAAGAGAAACATCCTGTGCACTCTTTGATTGGTACGACACTTGCTCCCCCCGAACACATGTTTGTTACTTTGGCCCCTCACAAGGGTGAGCACAGAAAAACATATGTAGATAATGTCTTCCTGTAGATGCTCCATCAGGCACATCATACCTCAAATATTACTAATTGTTGGGTTTGTGGCTTACTCCCCTTTGTGATGCATAAAAATGATATATTACTGTCCTTACCGTTCTCTTATTTAGGGAGCTGTGAGGGATGGTTTCAACTGTTTACCATGGTGTATACCCATTTTCATACTGATGCCATGAATATGACGTATGCTGATTATGATACTGTGTTGGAATATATTCGTGTACACCAAGGGTTTACTCCAGGAGTGGGAGGGGCCCCTGATACATTGTCTCCGACAGACTGTATGAACATCTACGAGAACGAAAAAAATTTAACATGGCTCCAAAATGAAATGCTGGACTTCCAGGGTTTTAATGTTACTGAATACTTTAGGTCCTTTCAGATGCGTAATATTACTCAGGATGAAGCAATGCCAGTAGTTAACACGACAGCTAGTGTTTGTGTCCAAGGCTTTGGAAATGTTAACGTGGGAAAGAGTATTTGCAATTATACTTATAACTTGAGTACGACAAATAACCCGCCCTTACTTCCGCCCCATAATGTGTATTTTGTCTGTGGGTCCCAAGCTTATGTGTGGCTTCCTAGGGGGTGGTCTGGCATATGTTATGTCTCTTTCCTCCTTCCTCCAGTGTATATAGCCCCATCCACCTACCATAAGGATCATCGATTGCAGCGTAGGGATGTCCATCTATCTTGTGTTAGAAGGGTCATTAATACAGATGACATCAATCAGACAGACACTACTTTGCAGCAGTTTACTGATGCTATGAAGGGTATTGTTCCTTTCTGGGGCCCGATGTCCAATAGCCTTAATATTCGTCACCTCACTAGGGTGGTGGAAGGAGTAATAAATACAAGGGCTGGAATTCTGACTAATATTACATCTGAGCTTCAGGCTACGAGGCTCGTTGCCCTTCAAAACCGGATGGTGTTAGACACCATCCTTGCTGATCGGGTGGGGCATGCCGCTTCATCAGCAGTAGTTTCTGTGTATACATACCGGACCACGCTCCAAATGTCTATGCTGCAATACAGAAGTTACACAGGCTTGCATCTTACATTCATCAAGAAAATGGTACCTGGACTCTTTCTGGTTGGCTCTGGGGTTTAATAGCATCCTGGGGATGGAAAATACTCCTTGTCCTCATTGCCATAGCGGGTATAGTTTTTACCTGTTGTCTATGTATACATTGTCTCCCGGCTTGTTGTGCTTATTACTCCTAAAGCCCCAGCATCTGATGCTAAGTCAACATCTATGATGACACAAGCTGTCCATGATTTGATGTCCATTGACGAGGGCATCTTTGAATATTAACAGAATGCAAATATTCCTGTGTTTACTAATGTTTCTGTTATTATGCGGAATACTGGTGCCTTTTCTAGCATTAGACAAAATATGTTAGCAAATGCTAAAAGGAGGGTCTGTTGGACTGAAAATGCGTTTCAGCTGACTCCTTCTAGCACTGTGCGAGTTAAGTTAGCATTTGCGGCACCATTTTGTATTCAGCCGCCATTTTGTGTCATGATCGAAATGAAGCTTCTGTCTCATACTGACTGCCTCAGCAGAAACGGCAGCCTCGATTGTTTCTTTTATTCAAGGTTGAGCTTCGTTGCACTAATGAATAGCTTGTTCTGTGTTTGCATACCTTTCCTCGTATGTAGCCTTGCTCCCACTCCTGGAGAGACGGGCACGGGCTGAGATAACCTTGAAGCTAAGATAGCGTGTACCCGTGAAGGAAGTGACCCGATTAGGGCCACCCGGGTCACTCGCGAGTCGCGTCCACCTCTCGGCCTTCCAAGAAATGAAGAGTCGATGAAGCAGTAGAGAATACAAACCAAGTTATTTATTAGTAATTGCGCTGCAGCAGAGTCCAGTATGACCAGCCTCAAGGGATAGCTGCCGAGGGACTGACTCCCCCCAACATAACATCAGCTATTATACATTTCCAGTTCCCCAAGAACACGCCCAGGCTGGAAAATTCCAGTCCAGGCACTGGTGAACAAAGGAGACACAGAGAGATGAGCTGCCACCTGCAGAACGGGTACATCTTATCACATTCTCAAGGTTGCCTTGCTCGAGCTCAGCGCTCTCCAACGTGGGAGCAGGGATACAAGAGAGGAAAGGCATGCGAAAGCAGAATAAACCATTCATTAGTACATTAGGATACAGCCTTGAATATGATACAGAAAAATAACTCGAAGCTGCCTTTTTCGCTGACGCAGACAAGTAATGTGGCAGAGTCTTACTTTCGATCACAGTACAAAATGGCGCCTAGAGACAAAATGGCGCCACAGATGCTAACTTAACTCGCAAAATGCTAGAAGGAGTCGGCTAGACGCATTTTCAGTCCAACAGACCCTCCTTTTAGCATTTCCTAACAATTTTGTCTATACTAGCATTAAGGTATGGCAAAGGCAATACACATATATTTTAATATTCAAAAATGCCCTCATCGATGCTCACGAGGTCATGGACTGTTTGCATCATCATAGCTGAGGGCTTAAGGTCATGCGCTGGGGCCTTAGGTAGAGGTGTTAATTTGCTAATGCAAAATGTACAACAGGCAGGGAGACAATTAACACACAGGCAACAAGTGAAAATGACACCCGCAATAGCCACTAAGAAAAGGAGTATTTTCCAACCCCATGAGGATATCAAACCCCAGAACCAACCGGAAATGGACCAGGTACCATTCTCTTGGTGAATATCAGAGGCAAGTCAGAGTAACTTCTGTATTGCGGCATAGACATTTGGGGCATGATCCGGTATGTACACACAGCAAGCTACTGCCGATGACGCGACAGGCCCCGCCCCGATCAGCAAGGTTGACGTCTAACACCATCCTGTTCTGAAGGGCAATAAGACTCGTAGCCTGAAGCTCAGCTGTAATGTTTGTCAGTATTCCTGCTGTGGTGTTGATAACTCTCCACAACTCTTGTGAGTCTGTGAATGTTAAGGCTATTAGACATGGGACCCCAGAAAGGCAGAATACCCTTCATAGCATCAGTGAACTGCTGCAAAGTAGTGTCTGTCTGATCTATATCTTCTGTGTTGATGACTCGTCTAACTCGGGATAGGCTGGCTCCCCTACGCTGTAATCGATGCTCTCTATGGTAAGTGGGCGGGGCTATATATACCGGGGGCAGAAGAAACGAGACATAACACACCCCAGACCACCCCCTAGGGAGCCATACATAAGCCTGGGATCCACAAACAAAGTATACATTATGGGGCGGTAGTAAAGGTGGGCTATTGGTCGTGCTCAGGTCGTAAGTATAGTTGCAAATGCTCTTTCCTACTTTCACACTCCCGAAACCTTGGACACAAAAACTTGCCGTTGTATTGATTACAGGCACTGGCACTGCTCTGTCCTGGGTAATAATACGCATCTGAAAAGACCTAAAATATTCAGTGACATTGAAGTTGCGAAAATCCATCATTTCATTCTGGAGCCACGTAACATTCTTTTTGTCTTCAAACACATTCATACAGGCATCTGGATGCAAAGTATCAGGGGCCCCTTGTTCTCCAGGAGTAAACCCCTGATGTACACTGATGTATTTCAGCACCGTCTCATAGTCAGCATACGTTATATTCATTGCATCAGTATGATAATGGAGGTACACCATGGTAAACAGTTGAAACCAGGCTTCACAGCTCCCCAAATAAGAGAAGGGTAGGGACATCAATAAATCATTTCTGTGCATCACAGAAGGGAGTAATCCACAAACCCAGCAATTAGTAACATTAGACGTATGGTGTGCCTGTTGGAGCATCTGCAAGAAAACATTATCAACATATGTTTGCCGGAGCCTCTCCTTATGAGGGGCCAAAGTGACAAAGGCATGTTCAGGAGGAACAGGAGTAGTACCGATCAAAGAATGCACAGGATATTTCTCTTACAAAAACCACATAACTCCAAATGCAATTAGCAAAGATATCAAAATAATTATGATAAAAACGATCTTGCTTTTAGTAGACCTACCAGACCAGCCTGGGCAACTTTGCACAAAACGTGGGGCTGTTAGGGGCTGTTCTCCATCCATAATGAGGCGGCCAAATGGGTACATTATATATATATATATATGTCAGACTACCAGAGGGAGGGTCATACAATGGAGCCAACGGTGAAAAAGGGGCACAAATCTAGCGTCCTTCTGAGCCTCGCTGGTAGACTCCTTTTGTTCATCTACGGTGGTGCTATTGAGCACTTCTCGGTGGAGCTGCGCGGTCACAGCCCTTTCTTAAAGAAAATCCACTTCGTTCAGGATAGGGCACTCTCCCTCCTGGGAAGGCACCCTCAACTTATCCTGTCTAGTGTCTCGGACAATGCACCAATCTCCCTGTCCCTAATCTACCGTTGGTACCGCAGACAAGGTACATGCACCCTATTCTTCATCCATGAAGTCCATCCCTACTAATCTGACTTTCCCTTTGGTGCACTGTCCCTCCTTTGGGGACGCAAATTGTACCTACCCACTCCGGACACAGAGTGGTCAGTAAACAGGGGCTCAAATTCAGAGGGGCCAAGGGACTGAGACTGGGACTCCTGTGGGCCAGATGGAGGAGGATCCTGGACAGCCCTTACTTCTGGGGTGACCGCCTCATGCAAAGCAGCGTCATTCTCCTCCTCTGTTTGCGCCCATGTCAGTCGAGCGTCAGAAAAAGGGACAAAACGTGGCACCTTCTCCGCCTCGTGGTCCCCTACGCCATCAAGGACCCACTGATCATAGGGGAGGGGCAGTGGGACTCTCCAATAATGAGATGAGTGAATCCAGTGCTTCCGGCCGTCCACCTTCACTGTCGTCCGGGTGGCGAGGAGGACCTGCAGAGGGCCTTTCCAGTGCGGCTCCAAACACCCCCTCCGCTGGTAATTTCGGATCAGGATATAGTCCCCAGGCCGAATGCTGTGGCCGGGCCCCTCAGGTATTGGCGGCAGAGCCTTGTGGATCTGTTAATGAATAGAACGCAAATTTTTAGTCAACTCACACAAATAGGCCACAAGTAAAGGGTATTCAATCTCTGAGAAGCGGCGAGGCCGAGGGACGCCCCAGACATTTGCGGGACGGCCGAAGACAACCTCATATGGGGACAATCCTGTTCTAGAGTGGACTGTCACCCTTGTGGACAACAGAGCTAGGGGTAACGCATCTGGCCATTGCAATCCTGTGCTTTCCTTGATTTTTGCCAATTTCAGTTTGAGCACCATTGTACTTCTCAACTAGACCCGCCGACTGGGGGTGGTTTGCTGCGTGAAACTTCTGCTTAACGTGCAAACCATCGCACACTAACTGGATTACCTTTGAATTGAAGTGACTTCCGTTGTCACTCCAAATCAGACGGGGCAAGCCAAAGCGCGGTAGGAACTCCTTTAAAAGGGCCTTCGCCGTTGCTATAGCTGTGTTCTCTTTAGTGGGGTAAGCCTCAATCCATTTACTGAACGCACAAACCACCACCAATACATACTTTAAATTGCTGACTCATTCCATTTCAATTAAATCCATCTGGAGAACCTCAAAAGGGAAGGAGGGTGGTGCAAAATTACCAGATAGTGTAGGGGTACCTTTTCCAGGGTTGTGCATCATAAAGACCATGCAATACTTCACCAGGTGAGCAGCTACTTTAGGAATTTTATCGTTCTGCCATACAGGATCTAACAATTTACATATTCCCTTCGCACTAATATGGGCTGGCCCATGGCCATGGTAAATACAGGGAGTACATATGCGTCCGGTAACATCCATCTTTCCTTTTCTGACTTGTCCGTCCAACACCCATCATCATCTAAACGTCCTGTTCTCTCCTGCCAAATTGCTAATTCCTCAACTGTTGCCTCGCTCTGGATTTCCTTAACATTCTCCAATGTATCCTCAAACATCGCATTGTCGGGTACCAATCTAGCAGGACCTGCTACAAACATTCGTTTCATTTTAGATCGAGCTGTCTCCTTAGCTGTCTGATCTGCAAATGCATTTCTCCTTCCCACATCATCAGTGACTGCCTTGTGGGCACTGCACTTCACTATTGCTAACTTCTTGGGAAGTATCAGAGCTGACAAAAGCCTGTGTATCAATGGGCCATTCTGGATTTTTAACCATGCGAAGTCAAAAATCCCCTCTCTGCCCAGAGTCGCCCAAAATTATGGGCCACACCGAAGGCGTACTGGCTGTCAGTATAAATATTAACAGCCAGTCCCTCGCTTAACTCGCATGCTCGTAGGAGGGCAACTAGCTCTGCAGCTTGGGCCGATTGATAAGGAACACAGGATGTCTCAACTACAGTACACAGTGTAGTAATAGCATACGCTGCGGTGGTGGTGCCATCTGATAATTTAAAACAGGAGCCATCGACATATAGTTCCCCTTGTGGGTCAGGTAAGGGAACATCAGTCAGGTATACCCGTCCCTTCGTCTCCTCTTCGGTTCGGAAGATACAATCATGTATATCTTCATCCTCACTTTCACAAGGGAGGGGTAGTAACATGGCTGGGTTCAGAGTGGCACATCTTTTGATCGTGACATGTGGTGCAAAGAGGGTCAGTTCATAACCAGTCAGACGTGCACTGGTAAGGTGCTGTGTCTTCGTCTTATTCAAGAGTGTGTCCACAGCATGGGGTACCATAACTGTGAGATTGGTATCGAGGACGAGCCCTGCCGATTGTCGGATAGAGACAGCCACCGCCGCAACCGCTCTCAGACAGCTCGGGGGGTTTCGCGATGTTGTCAAGCAGGGCAGAAAAGTAAGCACATGGCCTCTGCTTACCTCCAAAGGCCTGTGTTAGGACAGAAAGCGCACAGCTAGCCGTCTCGTGTACGTACAACACGAATGGCTTAGTATAGTCGGGGGAACCAAGCACAGGCGCAGAGCAAAGCGCAACTTTCAATTGCTCAAACGTTTGTTGATATTCATGCATCCAGGGCAAGGGTTCATGCACATCTTTAGCTGTTAGCTGCAGCAATGGCTTTGTTAGTAATTAAAAGTTAGCAATCCAGTGACGACAGTACAAAGTAATGCCAATGAAAGCACGCACATCCCTTTGAGTCTTAGGGATGGGCATTCTTACAATGGCACCAATGCGCTCAGGTGTTGGTCTCTTTCCCTCCTTCGACAGTAGGTGACCTAAGTAGGTGACCTCCTGTCGACAATATTGGAATTTTGAAAGGGACACTTTATGTCCGTGATATGCCAAATGTAGCAATAATTTAACCGTTGCGTCTTTGCAACCTTCTGCAGTGTCGGAAGCTATCAGTAGGTGTTGGAAACGGGGTTACCGAGTCCGTCACGGTAGCATGGCGCGAGGCGGGAAAGCACGCGAAGGCAATGTGTAAGGCAGTTGTGCAGCACACTCTTACTTTGACTCAGGAATGCGGACGCAATAACAGGACACCACACCAGGCTTGCGTATTTAAAATCAAGATCTTTTATATAAATCAAGGTAGCATCAGATGAGGCAGATTAATTCAGATCTACATTTAAAATCATTGCATTACTCAACTGGTGCACATTCTTATTAAAGCATCATAGCTCATTAACATTGTAGGCCACTAAAAGGCCGCAGGAATCATCTCCTAAACGTAGCACCAATAATGATCACAAGGTGCATTAATAACACATGGGCCTAAACATGCAGTTCACTTCAGGAATATTCAATTACTTAAAAGGGGGCATTTCACGTTACCTTTCAAACAGGGCCTGCATTAATCTAGGCGCACCCACATTCAGTACAGTGGGCGTCGCAACTCCAGTACACCTGTAACATAAAACACTTCAACTCTTGGCGGTGTACACTTCAGCTCAATTCAATTAATCACCTTCACCCTAGGTAAAGACTGTGCAGTTATAAGCATAGGCCTAGGCAGTAATTACAGTAGGCGTCATCATTAAATTAATGAACAATGTGGGGAACCCCTCAACATGTCCTGTATTCTGGGGCTTCTGTGTCCCTTAGGGGTTAATTCAGGCCGGGCCCACTCCTCTCCGGGGCCTCGCCTCGTAGGGATAATTTCAAGGGTTAATGGTGGCCCCCAGTGGCGTCTCTGCGGGCCCTAGGGGCCTCATGGGCTCACCTGAGGTGTTGGTCGTTGGTCGCGCTTCAGTGCAACTGGCGATCTCCCGGGCCGGCCCGTGTTCTGAAGGGCGGGGCCCGGTCGGGGTGCCTCGGCCTTCTGGCCGGAATTGCGGGTCGTTGCGGGGGCCGGTATCACCCTCCTCCGGCCCCCGGGATCAAGGAAGTGGATTGCGGGATTGCGGACTTGCGGGAAGGGGAGCGAGAGCCGGCAGTCCTCTCCGGCCGGCTCCCCGTCTCCCTCTGCGGGTCCGGAGCTCTTCCTCGGCCTCCGTCGGCGCTGGGGGCGTGGCGGGAGCCGGCGCCCAATCGCTGCACGGCCTTCCCGGGGGCGCGGCCGGCGTCCCCGGTTGCCCAGCAACGGCGTCGGCGGGGCCTGGAGGCCTCGCTGGTCCCGCTAGGCCGCGGCATCTTCACGCGGCCCCCTTGGGCTGCGGCGGCGATTCCTTTGGCCGTGACTTCGGCGGTTGGGCCCCGGGCCCGGCGGTGATCTCTGGGGGCAATTTGGAGGCTTCGGTGAGGGCGCGGACGGCGCACCTCACCACACGCACTCGAGGGGGGCCTCCCTCACCACAGCACTTCCTTCGGTGAGGGCGCGGACGGCGCACCTCACCACACGCCCTCGAGGGGGCCTCCCTCACCACAGCACTTCTCTTCACGCGGCGGCGGCCGCGGCGGCGATTCAGTCACGAGGTCAGTGACTTGGGGGGGGCAGTTTCTCCCTCGTGGAGACATAGCGCGGGGCGCACCAGCAGCCTGTGGGCAAGGCTGATTGGAAAGGTTCTTGGGGGGCAGCCCAGCAGCAGGCAGGAATAGATAGGGGGTGAAGGTCTAGCGCTTCAGGGCACGGCGCTTTACCTGGTGATCCCCAGTCTGGCAGTTTAGGTTTCAGGCCTTGCTGGTCGGTCGGGCCTCCCTAAATTAAGGTTTCTTGCGGCTGTTCTAGATTGGTTGCTTCTTAGGAGTTTCTTGTCAGGAGTTTCTTGTCAGAAGTTTCTTGTTATGAGTTTCTTGTCAAGAGTTTCTTGTCAGGAGTTTCTTCTTATGAGGGGGGAATGAGTTGGTGGTTCTGGGAGTGCTTGATGTTACTTCCCAGCACGCTGAAGGTGGTTCCCTGGGTCCCCTCACGCTGGGCAAGGTCAGTGGGTGGTGGGCGTTCCTCAGCTAACTTACTACAGCAGTGCCTAAGCCTTGTCAGCAGCAGTAGTGTAGGTCTCCCCCTAGGCCCTAAAGCCTGTACTCCGGCAGAGGTTCTCCCAGGATCAGTGGTGCCCCAACTGACTAAAAGATTTCCCTCCAAGCCTCTTATACCCCTAGGTCAGGTGACCCTCCTAAAGGCGGCAAAACATAACTCCTCCCACAGCCCGGAAGGTTCTGGAACCTTCCACATGTCTGGCTATGTGGCCCAGAGGCGGGGACGGAATGGATACTGGATCCCTATGTCACAGCCTGACCCTGGCTACTAGTGTGTATGTGTGCAAGGCCCCTCTGCTGTAGCAGGGGCCTGTGGCAGCCATCTTGAGTGAGAGAGCACCTGCACCTCAGCACTGGTTAGCAGTGGCAAGGCGCCCGGAGACCTAGGTCCAGTAAAAATACGGTGGCAAAAATGAGGCGCAAAAGGGAAAAAAACAGGGCAAGACCACCCTAGGGCTGACAGGTCTAACACGCGTCCCCCCCAGCCGAAAGAGGGGAGAGCTTCCCAACCTCTAGGGAGTTCTCATCGCTAAGGCGGAAAAACCGGGAGAGACCGTCAGCGCTGGCGTGGTCTACACCGGGTCGATGTTCCACCCGAAAGTCCATCCACTGGAGGGAAATGGACCACCTCAACAATTTGGGGGTTTCGCCTCTCATCTGCATGAGCCAGCGAAGGGGTCTGTGGTCGGTCTGGATCAGGAAGTGACAACAAAAAAGGTATGGCCTCAACTTCTTTACAGCCCAAACCACGGCAAAGGCTTCTCGTTCGATGGTACTCCACCGCTGTTCCCGGGGAGTAGTCTTCGGGAAATGAAGGCCACTGGCTGGTCTTGGCCATCGTCATTCAGCTGCGAGAGCACAGCTCCTATGCCATGCTCAGAAGCGTCTGTCTGCACGATAAATTCCCGTCCAAAGTCTGGAGTCCTGAGCACCGGTGCGGTGCACATTGCACGTTTGAGGGTTTCAAAGGCTTCCTGGCAGGCAGCCGTCCAGATGACTCTGCGTGGCTGCTTCTTTGAAGTCAATTCCGTCAATGGGCCCACAATTGTTCCATATCCCTTGACGAACCAGCGGTAGTATCCCGTGAGGCCGAGAAAAGCTCGGACCTCGGTTTGGGTCTTGGGGGCTCCCAGGCCAAGATGGTCTCGATCTTGGCTTGGAGGGGTTGCACCTTACCTCCGCCCACCAGATGTCCCAGGTACACGACAGATCCCTGTCCAATCTGGCACTTGCTGGCCTTGATGGTTAGACCAGCCCGTTGCAGAGCCTGTAGCACCTCCTGGAGATGTTCCAGATGGTCCTCCCAGCTGCTACTGAAGACAGCTATGTCGTCCACGTAGGCAGCAGAGAAGGCCTCTAGGCCAGACAGCACCTGGTTCACCAACCGCTGGAAAGTGGCTGGAGCATTTTTCAACCCGAAGGGCATCACCTGAAATTGAAAGTGGCCCTCGGGGGTGGAGAAAGCAGTCTTCTCCCTTGCTCCTTCTGCCATGGCGATCTGCCAATAGCCTGACATCAAATCAATGGTACTCAGATACCGGGCTGCTCCCAGCCGGTCAATGAGCTCATCCGCCCGAGGGATCGGGTGAGCGTCGGTCTTAGTGACTGAGTTGAGTCCACGGTAATCCACACAGCACCGAAGTTCTGGTGTGGGGCCGCTTTCGGCACCAACACCACCGGACTAGCCCAAGGGCTACTGGAAGGCTCAATCCCTCCCAGTTCTAGCATCTTGGTAACCTCACCCTGGATACTAGCCTTGACTTTATCGGACAGCCGGTAAGACTTGGTTTTTACTGGCGGACTGTCCCCTGTGTCCACATCATGGGTACACAGGTGCGTGATCCCAGGCGTGAGGGAGAACAACGAGGCGTACTGCCCCAAGACCTGGCGGCAGTCCCTCTGTTGCTCTGGGGTCAAATATGGGGCGAGGACCACTCCCTTCACCGAACCATCCTTCTCATGGGCCGCCAGAAGGTCTGGAAGAGGCTCACTCTCCTCCTCCTCACTTCCATCTGTTATCATTAGGAGAGTGAGCTCTGAACGCTCCTGGTGTGGCTTCAGGCGGTTGACGTGGAACACCCTGTGGGGTTGCCGGGGGGTCTTCACATCGACGACATACGTGGTCTGGCCTCTCCTTTCCAAGATCTCAAACGGTCCAGTCCACCTGTCCTGGAGGGCGCTAAGCTCTCCTGGCTCCATGACCCACACCTTCTGTCCAGCGTCCAACTCTACCGTCCGAGCGTTCCGGTCATACCATTTCTTCATGACGGCCTGACTAGCCTCTAGGTTGTCCGAGGCCTCCTTCCACAGCTTGGCCACTTGGCTGCGGAATGCCAGCATATAGCTGACCACATCACGGGGAAGCTTCGAGGAGGACTTCTCCCACCCCTCCTTGACAAGACTGAGGGGCCCCCGAACGGGGTGGCCATAGAGCAGCTCAAAGGGGCTGAAACCGACCCCTTCTGCGGCACCTCTCGGTAGGAGAAGAGCAGACAGGGTAAGAGGACGTCCCACTTCCTTCTCAAGTCCTCGGGTAGGCTCCTGATCATCCCCTTCAAGGTTTTGTTAAAGCGCTCCACGAGCCCGTTCGTCTGGGGGTGGTAAGGAGTGGAGAACCGGTAGGTCACTCCACACTCCTTCCACAGGGCCTGCATGTAGGCCGACATGAAATTCGTGCCCCTATCTGACACCACGACCTTGGGGAATCCCACTCGGGTAAAAATCCCCATCAGGGCCCGCGCCACCACCGGTGCAGTGATGGTCCTCAGAGGGATTGCCTCTGGGTACCGGGTGGCGTGGTCTACCAGCACCAAAATGAACCTATGTCCCGCAGAAGTCGGCGGGTCCAATGGCCCGACAATGTCAATCCCTACCCGCTCAAAAGGGGTATCGACAACTGGGAGAGGTTCTAGAGGGAACTTCACTTTAGTCCCTGTCTTGCCGCTCGCTTGGAAAGTGGTGCAAGTCTTGCAAAAAGTGTCAGAAGTGACGCGCATCCTGGGCCAGTAAAAATGTGGGACCAGACGCGCAAACGTCTTGTCCTGGCCCAGGTGTCCTGCTAGTGGTATTTCGTGTGCCAACTCTAGCAGAAAGGCTCGGTAGCATTGGGGGACCACCACGGCCCTTGATGACCCATGCACCGGAGCCTTAGGCTCACTGTAGAGGAGACCATCCTCCCAGTAGACATGGTAGTTACCAGTCTCGGTTCCAGCTGCTTGGGCTTCGGCCTGTTGCCGCATGCCTTCAAGCGTAGGGCACTCCTTCTGCGCCCGGCAAAATTCCTCCCGGGTAGGCCCTCCTTCCACCTGCCACTCTGCAGGGGTCGGCAGGTCCCCCACGGGAACACCAACCACCTCAGCGGACTCCGGGGTCACCTCCGCGGGCTCCCCATCCATCTCACCGGGTGTCTCCTCCTGGACATCTCCTCGTCCAGCAGTGGGCTGGGCCATTATTTCAGGCTCCAACCCGAGCTGAGTTCCTTGTCGGGCAGCATTGACCGCGTAACGACGCAAGTCCATCCTGGTAATCCCAACATCTCAGCATGGGCATTGAACTCTACCTCCCTCCAGGCAGTATGTTCCAAGTCGTTACCCAGCAGACAGTCAACTGGCATGGCAGGGCTCACCGCAACCTTCAACAGGCCTGAGACTCCTCCCCACTCAAAGGGAACTTGGGCCACGGGGTAATGACCCAGGCTATTATCAGCCATAACAACCGGGTGGAATACCTCAGGAATCACCTGCTCTGGGGACACCAGCTGACGTCTCACCATCGTCATGCTGGCACCTGTGTCCCTCAGAGCCTCCACCTCCTCCCCGTTCACCAGGACCCTCTGCCGATACTTGGCAGTGTTCGAGGGTACCTGAACCCGTGGGATGATCTCTCTATCCCCCAGGGAAACTAAGGTCAAGCCTGTCCACTCACCTCCCCTACCTAGGGACAACTCCTCCCCAAGCGCTACACTGGGCACCCCGGGGCTCTTACCTCCTGTGGGGGCTGGGGTTCTCTTGCGACACTGGGGATCCCCCTTGTAATGTCCAACCTCCCCGCACTCGTAGCACCGGACAGTTCTGGGCTGCTGACTCCTGTCAGGATAAGTGGGTTTCTGGAATCCAGTTTGGGATGGGGAACCTACCCCTCTCCCAGGCGGTCTATTTTGGGGGCCTTTAAAGAACTCCCTCTTTTATCTCCCCCTCTTTCTTCTGGGGGAACCCCTGTCCACCTTTCAGGGGTCCGCCCCGGCTCCCTTCTGGGACACCCGAGTGCTGACCCACGTGTCTGCCTCCTCTGCAAGCTCCCTTGGATTGGTCAGCTTGCGGTCCACCAAGTACTGGCGCAGCTCCGGAAAACATTTCTCTAGGAGGTGCTCTCTCAAGAACAGGTCGTACAGCCCTTTGTAATCATCAACGTGGCTGCCACGCACCCAACCCTCCAATGCCTTCCGGGCATAATCAAAAAAATCCACCCAGGTTTGTGTGTGAAGCTTGTGGCTGTTGCGGAACTTTTGGCGGTACTTCTCTGGGGTGAGGCCAAACTTCTTAAGCAGGGCCTCCTTCATGATAGGGTAGTTCGTCTGATCCCCCTTGTCCAAGGTCAAAAGTGTGTCCCTTACTGGTGGAGGTATGTACCTGTAGAGACCTCCCCCCCAGTAGCTCTCAGGAACCCTATGGGCCACCAAAGACACCTCGTACGCCGCCAACCACTTATCGATGTCATCTCCCACACTAAAACTGGTTATCACCTCTCTAGGTAGATAGAACTTCGGCTCCTGGGGAACCCCAGCAGGTACGCTGCCACCATTCAAATTGCCCTGCATCTCCATCTGCAAGGCTCGGAGCTCTAGTTCCTTCAGGCTAAGCTCATGCGCAAGCTTCCTTTCTTCCATGGCTAGCCTTGCCTGTTCTCCTTCCCTGTCCATCCTAGCAAGTTCTAACCTCAATTGCCTCTCCTCCCTCCTGTCTTCAAATTCCTCTGCAGACAAACTCCCCCCTGACGCACTACTGCCTGCCCTGGAACGTCTTCCTGGCAACACATTCTCGCTAACGTCAATGTGCAGTAGGTCCAGTTCTCCTGGGTTGTCTGCCTCCCTCTGCTCCTCGTCCCCTCTCCCCCCCGGGTGGGCCATTACCCATGCCCTCAAAGCTTTCTGAAGCACCTCCTTCCTGGCGCCTCGCCTGATGGACACCCCCCTCTCTAGACAGAATTCCTTGAGCTGTGTCACCGTATACCTTTCTAGGTTGGCCAACTCAAACTCCATCCTGCTAGGTGGGGCCCCAGACAATTTAGGGAAAGGGTTCTAGACAGTCGCGGTCCGTGTAGGAGTGCCGGCCGGGCGGTGACGTGGGGCGGGGGAGGGGCAGGGTGGGGGGTAGCAAAGTACGGATTACGGACCAATACAGGTAAGTAAACATTTAAATCAATAAAACGAATTTCGCTGTGAGCGCTGCATCGCCAAATGCGATGCAGTGCGCGCAACGAAATTCGTTTCATTGATTTAAATGTTTACTTACCTGTATTGGTCCGTAATCCGTACTTTGCTACCCGCCACCCTGCCCCTCCCCCGCCCTACGTCACCGCCCGGCCGGCACTCCTACACGGACCGCGACTGGTTCTAGACTGTAGGTAGCAGGTCTAACGCAGGAATGTACACAATCAGGCAACCACAAAAGAATTCTTAGCGCTTGCATTACAATCGGTGTCCAATTGCGGCACACACTGAGTCACTGTAGGGTGCTGCACAAACACCAGTCCTTATCCCACCGCTGAACACCAATGTTGGAAACGGGGTTACCGAGTCCGTCACGGTAGCATGGCGCGAGGCGGGAAAGCACGCGAAGGCAATGTGTAAGGCAGTTGTGCAGCACACTCTTACTTTGACTCAGGAATGCGGACGCAATAACAGGACACCACACCAGGCTTGCGTATTTAAAATCAAGATCTTTTATATAAATCAAGGTAGCATCAGATGAGGCAGATTAATTCAGATCTACATTTAAAATCATTGCATTACTCAACTGGTGCACATTCTTATTAAAGCATCATAGCTCATTAACATTGTAGGCCACTAAAAGGCCGCAGGAATCATCTCCTAAACGTAGCTCCAATAATGATCACAAGGTGCAATAATAAAACATGGGCCTAAACATGCAGTTCACTTCAGGAATATTCAATTACTTAAAAGGGGGCATTTCACGTTACCTTTCAAACAGGGCCTGCATTAATCTAGGCGCACCAACATTCAGTACAGTGGGCGTCGCAACTCCAGTACACCTGTAACATAAAACCCTTCAACTCTTGGCGGTGTACACTTCAGCTCAATTCAATTAATCACCTTCACCCTAGGTAAAGACTTTGCAGTTATAAGCATAGGCCTAGGCAGTAATTACAGTAGGCGTCATCATTAAATTAATGAACAATGTGGGGAACCCCTCAACATGTCCTGTATTCTGGGGCTTCTGTGTCCCTTAGGGGTTAATTCAGGCCGGGCCCACTCCTCTCCGGGGCCTCGCCTCATAGGGATAATTTCAAGGGTTAATGGTGGCCCCCGGCCCCCAGTGGCGTCTCTGCGGGCCCTAGGGGCCTCCTGGGCTCACCTGAGGTGTTGGTCGTTGGTCGCGCTTCAGTGCGACTGGCGATCTCCCGGGCCGGCCCGTGTTCTGAAGGGCGGGGCCCGGTCGGGGTGCCTCGGCCTTCTGGCCGGAATTGCGGGTCGTTGCGGGGGCCGGTATCACCCTCCTCCGGCCCCCGGGATCAAGGAAGTGGATTGCGGGATTGCGGACTTGCGGGAAGGGGAGCGGGAGCCGGCAGTCCTCTCCGGCCGGCTCCCCGTCTCCCTCTGCGGGTCCGGAGCTCTTCCTCGGCCTCCGTCGGCGCTGGGGGCGTGGCGGGAGCCGGCGCCCAATCGCTGCGCGGCCTTCCCGGGGGCGCGGCCGGCGTCCCTGTTTGCCCAGCAACGGCGTCGGCGGGGCCTGGAGGCCTCGCTGGTCCCGCTAGGCCGCGGCGTCTTCACGCGGCCCCCTTGGGCTGCGGCGGCGATTCCTTTGGCCGCGACTTCGGCGGTGGGGCCCCGGGCCCGGCGGTGATCTCTGGGGGCAATTTGGAGGCTTCGGTGAGGGCGCGGACGGCGCACCTCACCACACGCACTCGAGGGGGCCTCCTCACCACAGCACTTCCTTCGCTGAGGGCGCGGACGGCGCACCTCACCACACGCCCTCGAGGGGGCCTCCCTCACCACAGCACTTCTCTTCACGCGGCGGCGGCCGCGGCGGCGATTCAGTCACGAGGTCAGTGACTTGGGGGGGGCAGTTTCTCCCTCGTGGAGACATAGCGCGGGCGCACCAGCAGCCTGTGGGCAGGGCTGATTGGAAAGGTTCTTGGGGGCAGCCCAGCAGCAGGCAGGAATAGATAGGGGGTGAAGGTCTAGCGCTTCACGGCACGGCGCTTTACCTGGTGATCCCCAGTCTGGCAGTTTAGGTTTCAGGCCTTGCTGGTCGGTCGGGCCTCCCTAAATTAAGGTTTCTTGCGGCTGTTCTAGATTGGTTGCTTCTTAGGAGTTTCTTGTCAGGAGTTTCTTGTCAGAAGTTTCTTGTTATGAGTTTCTTGTCAAGAGTTTCTTGTCAGGAGTTTCTTCTTAAGAGGGGGGGAATGAGTTGGTGGTTCTGGGAGTGCTTGATGTTACTTCCCAGCACGCTGAAGGTGGTTCCCTGGGTCCCCTCACGCTGGGCAAGGTCAGTGGGTGGTGGGCGTTCCTCAGCTAACTTACTACAGCAGTGCCTAAGCCTTGTCAGCAGCAGTAGTGTAGGTCTCCCCCTAGGCCCTAAAGCCTGTACTCCGGCAGAGGTTCTCCCAGGATCAGTGGTGCCCCAACTGACTAAAAGATTTCCCTCCAAGCCTCTTATACCCCTAGGTCAGGTGACCCTCCTAAAGGCGGCAAAACATAACTCCTCCCACAGCCCGGAAGGTTCTGGAACCTTCCACATGTCTGGCTATGTGGCCCAGAGGCGGGGACGGAATGGATACTGGATCCCTAAGTCACAGCCTGACCCTGGCTACTAGTGTGTATGTGTGCAAGGCCCCTCTGCTGTAGCAGGGGCCTGTGGCAGCCATCTTGAGTGAGAGAGCACCTGCACCTCAGCACTGGTTAGCAGTGGCAAGGCGCCCGGAGACCTAGGTCCAGTAAAAATACGGTGGCAAAAATGAGGCGCAAAAGGGAAAAAAACAGGGCAAGACCACCCTAGGGCTGACAGGTCTAACACGCGTCCCCCCAGCCGAAAGAGGGGAGAGCTTCCCAACCTCTAGGGAGTTCTCATCGCTAAGGCGGAAAAACCGGGAGAGACCGTCAGCGTTGGCGTGGTCTACACCGGGTCGATGTTCCACCCGAAAGTCCATCCCCTGGAGGGAAATGGACCACCTCAACAATTTGGGGGTTTCGCCTCTCATCTGCATGAGCCAGCGAAGGGGTCTGTGGTCGGTCTGGATCAGGAAGTGACAACCAAAAAGGTATGGCCTCAACTTCTTTACAGCCCAAACCACGGCAAAGGCTTCTCGTTCGATGGTACTCCACCGCTGTTCCCGGGGGAGTAGTCTTCGGGAAATGAAGGCCACTGGCTGGTCTTGGCCATCGTCATTCAGCTGCGAGAGCACAGCTCCTATGCCATGCTCAGAAGCGTTTGTCTGCACGATAAATTCCCGTCCAAAGTCTGGAGTCCTGAGCACCGGTGCGGTGCACATTGCACGTTTGAGGGTTTCAAAGGCTTCCTGGCAGGCAGTCGTCCAGATGACTCTGCGTGGCTGCTTCTTTGAAGTCAATTCCGTCAATGGGCCCACAATGGTTCCATATCCCTTGACGAACCGGCGGTAGTATCCCGTGAGGCCGAGAAAAGCTCGGACCTCGGTTTGGGTCTTGGGGGGCTCCCAGGCCAAGATGGTCTCGATCTTGGCTTGGAGGGGTTGCACCTTACCTCCGCCCACCAGATGTCCCAGGTACACGACAGATCCCTGTCCAATCTGGCACTTGCTGGCCTTGATGGTTAGACCAGCCCGTTGCAGAGCCTGTAGCACCTCCTGGAGATGTTCCAGATGGTCCTCCCAGCTGCTACTGAAGACAGCTATGTCGTCCAGGTAGGCAGCAGAGAAGGCCTCTAGGCCAGACAGCACCTGGTTCACCAACCGCTGGAAAGTGGCTGGAGCATTTTTCAACCCGAAGGGCATCACCCGAAATTGAAAGTGGCCCTCGGGGGTGGAGAACGCAGTCTTCTCCCTTGCTCCTTCTGCCATGGCGATCTGCCAATAGCCTGACGTCAAATCAATGGTACTCAGATACCGGGCTGCTCCCAGCCGGTCAATGAGCTCATCCGCCCGAGGGATCGGGTGAGCGTCGGTCTTAGTGACTGAGTTGAGTCCACGGTAATCCACACAGAACCGAAGTTCTGGTGTGGTGCCCGGTGGGGCCGCTTTCGGCACCAACACCACCGGACTAGCCCAAGGGCTACTGGAAGGCTCAATCACTCCCAGTTCTAGCATCTTGGTAACCTCACCCTGGATACTAGCCTTGACTTTATCGGACAGCCGGTAAGACTTGGTTTTTACGGGCGGACTGTCCCCTGTGTCCACATCATGGGTACACAGGTGCGTGATCCCAGGCGTGAGGGAGAACAACGAGGCGTACTGCCCCAAGACCTGGCGGTAGTCCCTCTGTTGCTCTGGAGTCAAGGATGGGGCGAGGACCACTCCCTCCACCGAACCATCCTTCTCATGGGCCGCCAGAAGGTCTGGAAGAGGCTCACTCTCCTCCTCCTCACTTCCATCTGTTATCATTAGGAGAGTGAGCTCTGAACGCTCCTGGTGTGGCTTCAGGCGGTTGACGTGGAACACCCTGTGGGGTTGCCGGGGGGTCTTCACATCGACGACATACGTGGTCTGGCCTCTCCTTTCCAAGATCTCAAACGGTCCAGTCCACCTGTCCTGGAGGGCGCTAAGCTCTCCTGGCTCCATGACCCACACCTTCTGTCCAGCGTCCAACTCTACCGTCCAAGCGTTCCGGTCATACCATTTCTTCATGACGGCCTGACTAGCATCTAGGTTGTCCGAGGCCTCCTTCCACAACTTGGCCACTTGGCTGCAGAATGCCAGCATATAGCTGACCACATCACGGGGAAGCTTCGAGGAGGACTTCTCCCACCCCTCCTTGACAAGACTGAGGGGCCCCCGAACGGGGTGGCCATAGAGCAGCTCAAAGGGGCTGAAACCGACCCCCTTCTGCGGCACCTCTCGGTAGGAGAAGAGCAGACAGGGTAAGAGGACGTCCCACTTCCTTCTCAAGTCCTCGGGTAGGCTCCTGATCATCCCCTTCAAGGTTTTGTTAAAGCGCTCCACGAGCCCGTTCGTCTGGGGGTGGTAAGGAGTGGAGAACCGGTAGGTCACTCCACACTCCTTCCACATGGCCTGCATGTAGGCCGACATGAAATTCGTGCCCCTATCTGACACCACGACCTTGGGGAATCCCACTCGGGTAAAAATCCCCATCAGGGCCCGCGCCACCACCGGTGCAGTGATGGTCCTCAGAGGGATTGCCTCTGGGTACCGGGTGGCGTGGTCTACCAGCACCAAAATGAACCTATGTCCCGCAGAAGTCGGCGGGTCCAATGGCCCGACAATGTCAATCCCTACCCGCTCAAAAGGGGTATCGACAACTGGGAGAGGTTCTAGAGGGAACTTCACTTTAGTCCCTGTCTTGCCGCTCGCTTGGAAAGTGGTGCAAGTCTTGCAAAAAGTGTCAGAAGTGACGCGCATCCTGGGCCAGTAAAAATGTGGGACCAGACGCGCAAACGTCTTGTCCTGGCCCAGGTGTCCTGCTAGTGGTATTTCGTGTGCCAACTCTAGCAGAAAGGCTCGGTAGCATTGGGGGACCACCACGGCCCTTGATGACCCATGCACCGGAGCCTTAGGCTCACTGTAGAGGAGACCATCCTCCCAGTAGACATGGTAGTTACCAGTCTCGGTTCCAGCTGCTTGGGCTTCGGCCTGTTGCCGCATGCCTTCAAGCGTAGGGCACTCCTTCTGCGCCCGGCAAAATTCCTCCCGGGTAGGCCCTCCTTCCACCTGCCACTCTGCAGGGGTCGGCAGGTCCCCCACGGGAACACCAACCACCTCAGCGGACTCCGGGGTCACCTCCGCGGGCTCCCCATCCATCTCACCGGGTGTCTCCTCCTGGACATCTCCTCGTCCAGCAGTGGGCTGGGCCATTATTTCAGGCTCCAACCCGAGCTGAGTTCCTTGTCGGGCAGCCATGGACCGCGTGACGACGCAAGTCCATCCTGGTAATCCCAACATCTCAGCATGGGCATTGAACTCTACCTCCCTCCAGGCAGTATGTTCCAAGTCGTTACCCAGCAGACAGTCAACTGGCATGGCAGGGCTCACCGCAACCTTCAACAGGCCTGAGACTCCTCCCCACTCAAAGGGAACTTGGGCCACGGGGTAATGACCCAGGCTATTATCAGCCATAACAACCGGGTGGAATACCTCAGGAATCACCTGCTCTGGGGACACCAGCTGACGTCTCACCATCGTCATGCTGGCACCTGTGTCCCTCAGAGCCTCCACCTCCTCCCCGTTCACCAGGACCCTCTGCCGATACTTGGCAGTGTTCGAGGGTACCTGAACCCGTGGGATGATCTCTCTATCCCCCAGGGAAACTAAGGTCAAGCCTGTCCACTCACCTCCCCTACCTAGGGACAACTCCTCCCCAAGCGCTACACTGGCCACCCCGGGGCTCTTACCTCCTGTGGGGGCTGGGGTTCTCTTGCGACACTGGGGATCCCCCTTGTAATGTCCAACCTCCCCGCACTCGTAGCACCGGACAGTTCTGGGCTGCTGACTCCTGTCAGGATAAGTGGGTTTCTGGAATCCAGTTTGGGATGGGGAACCTACCCCTCTCCCAGGCGGTCTATTTTGGGGGCCTTTAAAGAACTCCCTCTTTTTATCTCCCCCCTCTTTCTTCTGGGGGAACCCCTGTCCACCTTTCAGGGGGTCCGCCCCGGCTCCCTTCTGGGACACCCGAGTGCTGACCCACGTGTCTGCCTCCTCTGCAAGCTCCCTTGGATTGGTCAGCTTGCGGTCCACCAAGTACTGGCGCAGCTCCGGAAAACATTTCTCTAGGAGGTGCTCTCTCAAGAACAGGTCGTACAGCCCTTTGTAATCATCAACGTGGCTGCCACGCACCCAACCCTCCAATGCCTTCCGGGCATAATCAAAAAAATCCACCCAGGTTTGTGTGTGAAGCTTGTGGCTGTTGCAGAACTTTTGGCGGTACTTCTCTGGGGTGAGGCCAAACTTCTTAAGCAGGGCCTCCTTCATGATAGGGTAGTTCGTCTGATCCCCCTTGTCCAAGGTCAAAAGTGTGTCCCTTACTGGTGGAGGTATGTACCTGTAGAGACCTCCCCCCCAGTAGCTCTCAGGAACCCTATGGGCCACCAAAGACACCTCGTACGCCGCCAACCACTTATCGATGTCATCTCCCACACTAAAACTGGTTATCACCTCTCTAGGTAGATAGAACTTGGGCTCCTGGGGAACCCCAGCAGGTACGCTGCCACCATTCAAATTGCCCTGCATCTCCATCTGCAAGGCTCGGAGCTCTAGTTCCTTCAGGCTAAGCTCATGCACAAGCTTCCTTTCTTCCATGGCTAGCCTTTCCTGTTCTCCTTCCCTGTCCATCCTAGCAAGTTCTAACCTCAATTGCCTCTCCTCCCTCCTGTCTTCAAATTCCTCTGCAGACAAACTCCCCCCTGACGCACTACTGCCTGCCCTGGAACGTCTTCCTGGCAACACATTCTCGCTAACGTCAATGTGCAGTAGGTCCAGTTCTCCTGGGTTGTCTGCCTCCCTCTGCTCCTCGTCCCCTCTTCCCCCCGGGTGGGCCATTACCCATGCCCTCAAAGCTTTCTGAAGCACCTCCTTCCTGGCGCCTCGCTTGACGGACACCCCCCTCTCTAGGCAGAACTCCTTGAGCTGTGTCACCGTATACCTTTCTAGGTTGGCCAACTCAAACTCCATCCTGCTAGGTGGGGCCCCAGACAATTTAGGGAAAGGGTTCTAGACTGTAGGTAGCAGGTCTAACGCAGGAATGTACACAATCAGGCAATCACAAAAGAATTCTTAGCGCTTGCATTACAATCGGTGTCCAATTGCGGCGCACACTGAGTCACTGTAGGGTGCTGCACAAACACCAGTCCTTATCCCACCGCTGAACACCAATGTTGGAAACGGGGTTACCGAGTCCGTCACGGTAGCATGGCGCGAGGCGGGAAAGCACGCGAAGGCAATGTGTAAGGCAGTTGTGCAGCACACTCTTACTTTGACTCAGGAATGCGGACGCAATAACAGGACACCACACCAGGCTTGCGTATTTAAAATCAAGATCTTTTATATAAATCAAGGTAGCATCAGATGAGGCAGATTAATTCAGATCTACATTTAAAATCATTGCATTACTCAACTGGTGCACATTCTTATTAAAGCATCATACCTCATCAACATTGTAGGCCACTAAAAGGCCGCAGGAATCATCTCCTAAACGTAGCACCAATAATGATCACAAGGTGCATTAATAAAACATGGGCCTAAACATGCAGTTCACTTCAGGAATATTCAATTACTTAAAAGGGGGCATTTCACGTTACCTTTCAAACAGGGCCTGCATTAATCTAGGCGCACCCACATTCAGTACAGTGGGCGTCGCAACTCCAGTACACCTGTAACATAAAACACTTCAACTCTTGGCGGTGTACACTTCAGCTCAATTCAATTAATCACCTTCACCCTAGGTAAAGACTTTGCAGCTATAAGCATAGGCCTAGGCAGTAATTACAGTAGGCGTCATCATTAAATTAATGAACAATGTGGGGAACCCCTCAACATGTCCTGTATTCTGGGGCTTCTGTGTCCCTTAGGGGTTAATTCAGGCCGGGCCCACTCCTCTCCGGGGCCTCTGCTCATAGGGATAATTTCAAGGGTTAATGGTGGCCCCCGGCCCCCAGTGGCGTCTCTGCGGGCCCTAGGGGCCTCCTGGGCTCACCTGAGGTGTTGGTCGTTGGTCGCGCTTCAGTGCGACTGGCGATCTCCCGGGCCGGCCCGTGTTCTGAAGGGCGGGGCCCGGTCGGGGTGCCTCGGCCTTCTGGCCGGAATTGCGGGTCGTTGCGGGGGCCGGTATCACCCTCCTCCGGCCCCCGGGGATCAAGGAAGTGGATTGCGGGATTGCGGGCTTGCGGGAAGGGGAGTGGGAGCCGGCAGTCCTCTCCGGCCGGCTCCCCGTCTCCCTCTGCGGGTCCGGAGCTCTTCCTCGGCCTCCGTCGGCGCTGGGGGCGTGGCGGGAGCCGGCGCCCAATCGCTGCGCGGCCTTCCCGGGGGCGCGGCCGGCGTCCCCGGTTGCCCAGCAACGGCGTCGGCGGGGCCTGGAGGCCTCGCTGGTCCCGCTAGGCCGCGGCGTCTTCACGCGGCCCCCTTGGGCTGCGGCGGCGATTCCTTTGGCCGCGACTTCGGCGGTGGGGCCCCGGCGGTGATCTCTGGGGGCAATTTGGAGGCTTCGGTGAGGGCGCGGACGGCGCACCTCACCACACGCACTCGAGGGGGGCCTCCCTCACCACAGCACTTCCTTCGGTGAGGGCGCGGACGGCGCACCTCACCACACGCCCTTGAGGGGGCCTCCCTCACCACAGCACTTCTCTTCACGCGGCGGCGGCCGCGGCGGCGATTCGGTCACGCGGTCAGTGACTTGGGGGGGGGGCAGTTTCTCCCTCGTGGAGACATAGCGCGGGGCGCACCAGCAGCCTGTGGGCAGGGCTGACTGGAAAGGTTCTTGGGGGGCAGCCCAGCAGCAGGCAGGAATAGATAGGGGGTGAAGGTCTAGCGCTTCAGGGCACGGCGCTTTACCTGGTGATCCCCAGTCTGGCAGTTTAGGTTCCAGGCCTTGCTGGTCGGTCGGGCCTCCCTAAATTAAGGTTTCTTGCGGCTGTTCTAGATTGGTTGCTTCTTAGGAGTTTCTTGTCAGGAGTTTCTTGTCAGAAGTTTCTTGTTATGAGTTTCTTGTCAAGAGTTTCTTGTCAGGAGTTTCTTCTTATGAGGGGGGGAATGAGTTGGTGGTTCTGGGAGTGCTTGATGTTACTTCCCAGCACGCTGAAGGTGGTTCCCTGGGTCCCCTCACTCTGGGCAAGGTCAGTGGGTGGTGGGCGTTCCTCAGCTAACTTACTACAGCAGTGCCTAAGCCTTGTCAGCAGCAGTAGTGTAGGTCTCCCCCCTAGGCCCTAAAGCCTGTACTCCGGCAGAGGTTCTCCCAGGATCAGTGGTGCCCCAACTGACTAAAAGATTTCCCTCCAAGCCTCTTATACCCCTAGGTCAGGTGACCCTCCTAAAGGCAGCAAAACATAACTCCTCCCACAGCCCGGAAGGTTCTGGAACCTTCCACATGTCTGGCTATGTGGCCCAGAGGCGGGGACGGGATGGATACTGTATCCCTATGTCCCAGCCTGACCCTGGCTACTAGTGTGTATGTGTGAAAGGCCCCTCTGCTGTAGCAGGGGCCTGTGGCAGCCATCTTGAGTGAGAGAGAACTGCACCTCAGCACTGGTTAGCAGTGGCAAGGCGCCCGGAGTCCTAGGTCCAGTAAAAATACGGTGGCAAAAATGAGGCGCAAAAGGGAAAAAAACAGGGCAAGACCACCCTAGGGCTGACAGGTCTAACAGTAGGTCATCGACGTACTGTAGCAATACATTACCTGGGGGAAGCGTGAGAGAATCCAATTGGCTTTTTAAAGCTTGATTATATATGCTAGGACTTTCAGTATACTCCTGAGGAGCGCGACAGAATCGGAAACTTCTGCCGGCCAGGGTGAACCAAAAAAGGTGCTGGCTATCTGGGTGAATAGGGATGCTAAAGAAAGCATTTTTCAAATCAATCACAGAAAATAATTTTGCAGTGGAGGGAATCATTGTCAGAAGGGCGGTGATGTCAGGGACCACCGGGAACTGGGGACCCACTATTTTATTAACCTCTCGCAAATCAATCACAAAACGATAGACATCAGGATGAGCATCAGAGGAATCCAAGGGTGCCTTCTTAAGGATGGGGAGAATAGGGCTATTACACACATTCGCTGCTGTCTCCTCAACAACCCCTGACTTAACCAAATCCTGTATAATCTGCAACAGAGCTCGCTCCCCCGCCTGCAGTATTTTGTACTGGGGGATACGAGGTAGCACAGCGTTGTCTTTTACCCTAATAGAGACCGGAGGTATCTGCAACAATCCTACATCTGTATCACCTGTGGCCCACAATGTGGGCGGCACATCCTTGAATTCAGCGGGGAGCGGAACATCTTTGGAAAAACACTGTTTGGTACTAGTCACATTCGGTCCTATCGTCATATAGACACCATCCGGGGAACAAGAAATTGTAGCGTGCAATTTCTTCAACAGATCTAGTCCCATTAAATTCTCTCCACAATTTGTTGTCAGTAAAAATGGCAAATCTACAGTAAAAGGGCCAATAGTCAAAGCAAGGGGTTTGGAAATGGGGCTCACGACCGGTATGCCTGAAAAACCTTCCGACACGTTACTTTGGCCAGACAGAGCTGCCCCGGGGACCAGTGAACGAGAGACAGAGCTATACATTGCACCCGTATCCACCAGAAATTTTTTCTCCGAGCCATGCAAATCCGCTGGGACATAAGGACCACGCTGATCTACAGGTATCTGGACTGGTCCCTCACCCTGTCCCTGGCTGTCCTAGCTGTAGGACATCCCTGTCACCTCAACCATATCATAGTCATCCTGATAGTACTGCTTTCCTCGAGGGTCATCAAAATAGTTTTGATCAGAACGACTCTGCAAAGACTCATCTGCCTGAACCCCATCACGACCACCTCCACCACGACCCTGTTCTCTAGGGCCCCGTCCTCTGGGGGCCACAACTTTCTGCAACAATTCCGGGCACTCACTTCGCCAATGCCCCTCCTTTTTACAATACGCACATTGATTTGGCCCCATAGGCGCACTATTCCTGCTAGTGCGGGGCAACTGTTGAGCCAAACCGAAACCAGGTCCTCTACCATTCCCTCTAGCTGCCAGCTGCATCAGCACTTTCGTCTTCAACTCTTTATTTTTCTTCTCCACCTTTTCCTTCTCCTCATTCTCCATATGCTCATAATACTGGGCCATACTCAATATCACTTAAGGGGAGAATGTAGTCCAAGTGCTCTCCGAAGCCTGTAACCGAGTCGCGATCTCGGGAAGCAGGTTCGTAACAAACCTGTTAACGAACAATCGGATACCACCCTCCATCGACAAGTCCTGTCAAATGGAAATCCAAAAACACACCTTCAAACCTAGTGAAAAAGTCACACACACTTTCATCTTTCTTCTGGCAACATGCTGCTAGCTTGTCCCAATTTACCCGTCTAGGTGGAATGAGGGAATGCATATAGGTAATAATACGACTCGGCAAAGCTAGTATCTCAGCCCTAGGCTTCTCACCAGGCTTCCTCTCTTTATCTCATGCCCTGATCTCGTCCCAAGTGCCACCCCACTCCAAGACATGGTCCTGTGTATGCACCTGTCTCCAAATATCCACCGGCACCAACAAGCCGAAAAACATCTCAATATCTGCCAACGTCATCACCGTCGACGAGGCAGCCTCTGTCAATTCTTTGTAATATGCAGTCTGATTTTTCCTAGGGTCGGGCAACTAACTCTTAAGAGATAAAACCTCACTCCTTTTCCATGGAGTGTAAACCCATTGTTCTTGAAAGTGGGCCTCTACTCGCTGTCTGACAACAGCGTTCTGCTGATTACGTAGCTCCAGTATCTCGGGGTGAAAAATAGGATGTACTTCCCTCATCGGAAACTGAGACCCTGTCGTTGGTGTTTTCTGATGCAGCCTACCTCGATAACCAATCAGTGTGGCAACATTACTAAAAACGTCATTAGGAGCCATGTCAGCGGCATACACGTGGTCCCGGATATCATAAATTATTTGAGGTGCGACACCATTAAAACACTGTTCCCACAACCCGATTAATGTGGCCGACATATGCTTGAGGGCGTGCTGCTGCACAAACGGCTCATAATCTTTCATCACACTCCACACATCCGCCACACTATAAATCGGACTCCAGGCCCACTGTGCGGCCTGATCAGCCACCATCATCTTCTCATTTCCCACATCGGATCGAATCAGCACCCGCCCCATTCGTTCTCGAGCTGCTGCCCAATCACCCTCATCCGGTCCACGCACCGACGTCCCAATGTTCAACAATGTCGGGTAAGAGAGATTTGAGGAAGACACAATAGCTGGAGGGGCAGACACAAGCGTTAAAAATGGCTGTGTTGAGGGTGTGAGTGATGGAGAGAGAGCATAAGCGGAAACTATAGGCGTAGCAGGGAGACTTGCAGTTATGGCATCTGTAGCATGTGAAGCTAGAGAAAGAACGGGAGGTGCCGTAGCCAAAGCAGCTGGGTCAGGGGCAGAAGAACCCGTGGTGGAAGCAGAAGAGGCAGAAGACGAAGGCGTCGGAACAACAGGGTATATTCTCTGTGGGGCATAGGGAGGAGGAGGTCGAGAGTCTAATAGCTTCTCCACGAATGTATCGCCCTCTTCTCGGGCAACATAGGATTTGTCACATTGCAATCGAAACTTTCTATCAGCACACTCTATACCTTTTTCTATTTTCTCTTTGTCATACGCTACTGCTTTCTGAGTCACTGTCTGCATTTTCCCTCTCTGAGCCTCTCTTTCTGCTCGCATGCGCCTTTGCCTGGCTTCCTTTTGCCATACCTGGAGATAATCAAACATCGATTGCCTACTACATTTTGCAAACAATTTATCCTGCAGGAAATTCAGTTTTTGTTCATCAAGGGTACCTGTTAGTGGCCACTGGAGCTCGGCATTGTCCCTCGTATATTTGTGCCACAATGTACTAAACATAATAGGGCCAATGCCATGCTTCATGTACATGTCAAAGTTTGGGGTACCTTCCGGAGGTGCAGGTTGTCTTTCCTCTAGTCGGGCATCAGCAGAACTACAACGGCACCCCAAACACCATATTTTACTCAGACAAGGCATCTTAATATAAGACACGTTCATCATTCGTACCAGACAAATAATTAGCAAATATTTAAATTTTGCAAGTATACCACGAGTTGGTCCTCAGACCACATCAAACAAAGGAAACCAAAGTCAGTCCTCAGACTGCACCAGAGAGACAGGCCCGAGCCCCAGGCATTTTCAAGAGTAAGCCGAATTCACTAAGTTGCCTGGCAGAATGTCCGCAAACACCCTGTATCTCTAAACGGTCCACAGACCTACCAGGTTCAAGCAAGCCAAGAAATGATCTCCAGACCATACCCGTGATTATTCAAGATGGCGCCATATTTACGAAGAATCAAGACAAACTCACCTGGTGCAAACAGGTCAAACAAAGTTATTCTCCACTGCCGACTCTTCGGACCAAACGGTCAAATCCAAGGGTTTCGCCTTTTAAGGACCCCAGCCGGGATGACCACTGGGCGAGGCACCACCCGATCAGACAGGCGGGGCAGCTGCGAGAACTAAGCTCTGTCATGTGGGGATCCCCGATCCGCCCATCCGACCTGACGCGGCCCCGTCCTCCTCACCCGTCTGCGGGCGAAGATGAGTCACCTGGTGGAGTCCCTGTTCGGGCGCCAACTGAAGGAAGTGACCCGATTAGGGCCACCCGGGTAACTCGCGCCCACCTCTCGGCCTTCCAAGAAATTAAGAGTCGATGACGCAGTAGAGAATACAAACCAAGTTATTTATTAGTAATTGCGCTGCAGCGGAGTCCAGTCTGACCAGCCTCAAGGGATAGCTGCAGAGGGACTGACTCCCCCCAACATAACATCAGCTATTATACATTTTCAGTTCCCTAAGAACACGCCCAGGCTGGAAAATTCCAGTCCAGGCACTGGTGAACAAAGGAGACACAGAGAGATGAGCTACCATCTGCAGAACGGGTACATCTTATCACATTCTCAAGGTTGCCTTGCTCGAGCTCAGCACTCTCCAACGTGGGAGCAGGGATACGAGAGAGGAAAGGCATGTGATAGCAGAATAAACCATTCATTAGTACATTAGGATACAGCCTTGAATATGATACAGAAAAATAACTCGAAGCTGCCTTTTTCGTTGAGGTAGACAAGTATGTGGCAGAGTCTTACTTTCGATCACAGTACAAAATGGCGCCTAGAGACAAAATGGCGCAGCAAATGCTAACTTAACTCGCAAAATGCTAGAAGGAGTCGGCTAGACGCATTTTCAGTCCAACACCCTGTCTCAGGATGGTGGCTCGTCCTTCTGTACCTCCTTTGTTCGTTTGTGCCATGGCTGGAAAATTCCAGTTTGGGCGGGTCTTAGGGGTGTTGGAAATGTATATCTGACTTTACCTTGTGAACGGGGGTCAGTCCCTCAGCAGCTGTCTAAGGAGGCTGGTCAGACTGGACTCCGCTCAAGCGAATACTAATAAAATAACTTGGTTTGTATTCTCTACTTTCTGACCGACTCTTCATTTGTGTGGAAGGCTGAGAGGTGGTCGCGAGTGACTCTAGTGGCTCTAATCGGGTCACTTCCTTCAGTAGTCTCTAAATGGCCCCGGCGCCATGCCGGTCGGCCATGTTGGAATAGGACAAATATCATAGCAGGGGGTTGCACCCCAATCCCCTCTCATGCTCGTGAAGGCTCCCAGGAGGGGTCTGGGCAAGTCGGGTCGTGGCCCAGACTCCAGCTAGACCACCCCCTGCACATGTGAGGGTGAAAGACAAGCGCTTGGCAGGTGGCTGCCTTTGCAGCGCATGGACAGGTGCACCAGCTCCTTGCACATGTGAGGGTGAGAGACAAGCGCTTGGCGGGTGGCTGCCTTCGCATCGCACGGACAGGTGCACCAGCTCCTTGCACATGTGAGGGTGAGAGACAAGTGCTTGGCGGGTGGCTGCCTTCGCAGCGCACGGACAGGTGCACCAACTCCTTGCACATGTGAGGGTGAGAGACAAGGGCTTGGCGGGTGGCTGCCTTCACAGCGCATGGACAGGTGCACCAGCTCCTTGCACATGTGAGGGTGAGAGACAAGCGCTTGGCGGGCGGCTGCCTTCGCAGCGCATGGACAGGTGCACCAGCTCCTTGCACATGAGAGTGTGAGAGACAAGCGCTTTTGTGGGCGGCTGCCTTCGCAGCACATGGACAGGTGCGCCTGCCCCATGCACATGTGAGGGTGAGAGACAAGCACTTGGCGGGCGGCTGCCTTCGCAGCGCATGGACAGGTGCGCCCGCCCCCTACACATGTGAGAGTGAAAGACAAGCGCTTGGCGGGCGGCTGCCTTTGCAGCGCATGGACAGGTGCGCCCGCCCCATGCACATGTGAGGGTGAGAGACAAGCACTTGGCGGGCGGCTGCCTTCGCAGCGCATGGACACGTGCGCCCGCCCCCTACACATGTGAGAGTGAAAGACAAGCGCTTGGCGGGCGGCTGCCTTTGCAGCGCATGGACAGGTGTGCCCGCCCCATGCACATGTGAGGGTGAGAGACAAGCGCTTGGCGGGCGGCTGCCTTTGCAGCGCATGGACAGGTGCGCCCGCCCCATGCACATGTGAGGGTGAGAGACAAGCACTTGGCGGGCGGCTGCCTTCGCAGCGCATGGACAGGTGCGCCCTCCCCCTACACATGTGAGAGTGAAAGACAAGCGCTTGGTGGGTGGCTGCCTTTGCAGCGCTTGAACAGGTGCGCCTGCCCCCTGCACATGTGAGGGTGAGAGACAAGCGCTTGGTAGGTAGGTTGCTGCCTTCGCAGCGCATGGACAGGTGCGCCCGCCCCCTGCACATGTGAGGGTGAGAGACAAGCGCTTGGTGGGTGGCTGCCTTCGCAGCGCATGGACACGTGCACCAGCCCCCCTGCACATATGAGGGTGAGAGACAAGCGCTTGGTAGGTAGGTGGCTGCCTTCGCAGCCCATGGACAGGTGCGCCCGCCCCCTGCACATGTGAGAGTGAGAGACAAGTGCTTGGCGGGTGGCTGCCTTCCCAGCGCATGGACAGGTGTGCCCGCCCCCTGCACATGTGAGGGTGAGAGACAAGCGCTTGGCGGGTGGCTGCCTTTGCAGCGCACGGACAGGTGCGCCCGCCCCCCTGCACATATGAGGGTGAGAGACAAGCGCTTGGTAGGTAGGTTGCTGCCTTCGCAGCGCATGGACAGGTGCGCCCACCCCCTGCACATGTGAGGGTGAGAGACAAGCGCTTGGTGGGTGGCTGCCTTTGCAGCACTTGAACAGGTGCGCCCGCCCCCTGCACATGTGAGGGTGAGAGACAAGTGCTTGGTAGGTAGGTTGCTGCCTTCGTAGCGCATGGACAGGTGCGCCCACCCCCTGCACATGTGAGGGTGAGAGACAAGCGCTTGGCAGGTGTCTGCCTTCACAGCCCATGGACAGGTGCGCCAGCCCCCTGCACATGTGAGGATGAGAGACAAGCGCTTGGTGGGTGTCTGCCTTCACAGCGCATGGACAGGTGCGCCCGCCCCATGCACATGTGAGGGTGAGAGACAAGTGCTTGGTGGCTGGCTGCCTTCGCAGCGCTTGAACAGGTGCGCCCGCCCCTTGCATATGTGAGGGTGAGAGACAAGCGCTTGGTGGGTGGCTGCCTTCGCAGCGCATGGACAGGTGCGCCTGCCCCATGCACATGTGAGGGTGAGAGACAAGCACTTGTGGGTGGCTGCCTTTGCAGCACTTGGACTGGTGCGCCCGCCCCCTGCACATGTGAGGGTGAGAGACAAGCGCTTGGTAGGTAAGTTGCTGCCTTTGCAGCGCATGGACAGGTGCGCTCGCCCCCTGCACATGTGAGGGTGAGAGACAAGCGATTGGCAGGTGGCTGCCTTCGCAGCCCATGGACAGGTGCGCCTGCCCCCTGCACACGTGAGTATGAGAGACAATCGCTTGGTGGGTGGCTCCCTTCGCAGCGCATGAAGAGGTGCGTCAGCCCCCTGCACATGTGAGGGTGAGAGACAAGCGCTTGGTGGGTAGGTTGCTGCCTTCGCAGCGCACGGACAGGTACGCCCACCCCATTCACATGTGAGGGTGAGAGAGAAGCGCTTGGTAGGTGGCTGCCTTCGCAGCCCATGGACAGGTGCGCCTGCCCGCTGCACATGTGAGGGTGAGAGACAAGCGTTTGGTGGGTGGCTGCCTTTGCAGCGCATGAACAGGTGTGTCTGTCCCCTGCACATGTGAGGGTGAGAGGCAAGAGCTTGGCGGGTGGCTGCCTTCGCAGCGCATGAACAGGTGTGCCCACCCCCTGCACATGTGAGAGTGAGAGACAAGCGCTTGGTAGGTAGGTTGCTGCCTTTGCAGCGCATGGACAGGTGCGCCCACCCCCTGCACATGTGAGGGTGAGAGACAAGCGCTTGACAGGTGGCTGCCTTCGCAGAGCATGAACTGGTGCACCCGCCCCATGTTACCCTTCTGTCTTCGTCCCTCCATGCACGGCCTTAGATCCCACAGACCCTAGCTCTCTCTAGTTTTACTTGAGGGGCGTCCTCCTGCCCTTCTAGAATTTACTCCCACACAGCTTCCACTTTCATTATCAGTGGGGAATGATTTCTCAGGGTAAAAAGGAGACAATGTGGTGAAGTACCTACCCGGCTCCTCCGATGCCCCTAGGACAGCAGCAGCAGAGTTCAGACCAGCTGCTCCCAAAGGCCTCAGTTCAGCAGAGGCGCAAAGACAGGTTCTCTCAGAGCCACCAGGAGCTGAGGAAAGCCCCGATGGAGGGGCGAAGGGGTGACCAGGGCAGTGGGGAGCAGCAGGAGCTGAAGGAAGACCCCCAGTGGAGAAGCGAAGGGGTGACCAGGGCAGTGGGGACCAGCAGGAGCTGAATAAAGCCCCCCACTGGAGGTGTGAAGGGGTGACCAGGGCAGTGGGTACCAGCGGGAGCTGAGGAAAGGCCCCCGCTGGAGGGGCGAAGGGGTGACCAGGGCAGTGAGGACCAGCGGGAGCTGAAGAAAGCCCCCACTGGAGGGGTGAAGGGGTGACCAGGGCAGTGGGGAGCAGCAGGAGCTAAAGAAAGCCCCCGCTGGGGGGGCGAAGGGGTGACCAGGGCAGTAGTGATAAGCAGGAGCTGAAGAAAGGCCTCCACTGGAGGGGCGAAGGGGTGACCAGGGCAGTGGGGAGCAACAGGAGCTGAAGAAAGGCCCCCACTGGAGGTGCGAGGGGCGACCAGGGCAGTGGGGACCAGCAGGAGCTGAGGAAAGCCACCCCTGAAGGCGTGAAGGGGTGATCAGGTCAGTAGAGATAGGCAGGAGCTGAAGAAAGGCCCCGCTGGAGGTGCGGAGGGGTGACGGGCAGTGGGGAGCAGCAGGAGCTGAAGAAAGCCCCCGCTGGAGGTGTGAAGGGGTGACCAGGGCAGGAGAAATAGTCAGGAGCTGAAGAAAGGCCTCCACTGGAGGGACGGAGGGGTGACCGGGCAGTGGGGAGCAGCAGGAGTTGAATAAAGCCCCCGCTGGAGGGGCGAAGGGGTGACCAGGGCAGTGGAGATAGGCAGGAGCTGAAGAAAGCCCCCGCTGGAGGTGCGGAGGGGTGACCGGGCAGTGGGGAGCAGCAGGAGCTGAAGAAAGCCCCCGCTGGAGGGACGAAGGTGTGACCAGGGCAGTGGAGATAGGCAGGAGCTGAAGAAAGCCCCCGCTGGAGGTGCGAAAGGGTGACCGGGGCAGTGGGGACCAGCAGGGGCTGAAAGAAGACCCCCACTGGAGGTGGGGAGGGGTGACCAGGGCAGGAGAAATAGGCAGGAGCTGAAGAAAGACCCCCACTGGAGGGGCGGAGGGCTGACCGGGGCAGTGGGGAACAGCAGGAGCTGAGGAAAGCCCCCAGCTGGAGGTGCGAAGCGGTGCCCAGGGCAGTGGAGATAGGCAGGAGCTGAAGAAAGCCCCTGCTGGAGGGGCAAAGGGGTGACCAGGGCAGTGGAGATAGGCAGGAGCTGAAGAAAGCCCCCGCTGGAGGTGCAGAGGGGTGACCTGGCAGTGGGGAGCAGCAGGAGCTGAAGAAAGCCCCCGCTGGAGGTGCGAAAGGGTGACCAGGGCAGTGGGTACCAGCAGGGGCTGAAGGAAGACCCCCACTGGAGGGGCAGAGGGGTGACCAGGGCAGTGGAGATAGGCAGGAGCTGAAGAAAGGCCCCGCTGGAGGTGCAGAGGGGTGACCGGGGAGGTGGGGAGCAGCAGGAGCTGAAGAAAGCCCCCCACTAGAGGATCGAAGGGGTGACCAGGGCAGTGGGGAGCAGCAGGAGCTGAAGAAATCCCCCCGCTGGAGGGGCAAAGGGGTGACCAGGGCAGTGGGGATAGGCAGGAGCTGAAGAAAGCCCCCGCTGGAGGTGCGGAGGGTTGACCGGGCAGTGGGGAGCAGCAGGAGCTGAAGAAAGCCCCCGCTGGAGGTGCGAAAGGGTGACCGGGGCAGTGGGGACCAGCAGGAGCTGAAGGAAGACCCCCACTGGAGCTGGGGAGGGGTGACCAGGGCTTTGGAGACCAGCAGGAGCTGAAGGAAGACCCCCACTGGAGGGGCAGAGGGGTGACCAGGGCAGTGGAGATAGGCAGGAGCTGAAGAAAGGCCCCGCTGGAGGTGCAGAGGGGTAACCGGGGCAGTGGGGACCAGCAGGAGCTGAACAAAGCCCTCCACTGGAGGTGCGAAGGGGTGACCGGGCAGTGGGGAGCAGCAGGAGCTGAAGAAAGCCCCCCACTAGAGGATCGAAGGGGTGACCAGGACAGTGGGGAGCAGCAGGAGCTGAAGAAATCCCCTCGCTGAAGGTGCAGAGTGGTGATCAGGGCAGTGGGGAGCAGCAGGAGCTGAAGAAAGCCCCCCACTGGAGGATCGAAGGGGTGACCGGGCAGTGGGGAGCAGGAGGAGCTGAGGAAAGGCCCCGCTGGAGGTGCGAGGGGCGACCAGGGCAGTGGGGACCAGCAGGAGCTGAGGAAAGGCCCCGCTGGAGGGGCAAAGGGGTGACCGGGCAGTGGGGACCTGCGGGAGCTGGGAGTGCACCGGACTCTGGGGTCTTTGTGCATCTGCAGCATGCAACAAACAGATCCACAGACGCCACCTCGCTGCAAATACATTACATGCCCAGGTAAGCAAGTATGCAAATGGGGGCACTGAACATCACCAAATGGCACTGAGGGGGCACTGAACATCACCAGGAGGCACAGAGGGGGCACTGAAAATCACAACTTGGCACTGTGGGGGCACTGAACATCCCCAGATGGCACAGAGGGGGCAGTGAACATCACCAGGAGGCACAGAGGGGGCACTGAACATCATCAGGAGGCACAGAGGGGACACCCTATCTCACCATCACACCTTTAAAGGCTTGCTCTTATATAGACCACCAGGAGCTAGAAATACCTTTTTAAACTCACTCGGAGGCCTATTGGAAGAAGGCCTCTGCACTGACGCTTACACAATTATGGGAGATTTTAACTTCTATCTGGAGGCTTCTACTGAACCTGATACAGTGGCACTGACAGATATGATGAATAGCGCAGACCTGAGGCAGCAGGTACTCGGTCCAACCCATGCGGCAGGACATACCCTGGATGGTATTTTTTCTAACCATCCCGGCTTACAGTTCACAGGCCTATTACCTCTCATATGGTCAGATCATGCTGCCGCGCAATTTGAGTTAACTCTAACGGCGCAACGCACAAATGGACCCCTCCCCAAAGGCCGAATAGTAACCAGAGCCTGGAATAAAATTGAGGGGACTGCTCTGCAGGAGCTTCTCACCTCCACAGCCGACCAGGTACCAGTGGGAGTGGAAGAGGCCACCACAATATACACAAAATGGCTGGAGAAAGCCTGCGAAAAATTAGCACCCGAAAAAATTCTCTTTCCTAAAAGAGCACAACCATCTGCCCCATGGTTTACAGAAGACCTGAGGAATCACAAGCTCACGTGTAAACGTCTAGAGCAGAGCTGGAGGAAAGGTTATAATGAAACAGATAAAAAACATTATAAAATCGGCCTGCAGAAATATAAACAACTCCTCTTCTCAGCTAAACAAAAGTTCTATGTCGCCCGTATTGATTTAGCGAAAAACTCTGTAAAAGAACTTTTTAGAACGGTCTCTAGCTTGGCTGCGCCTAGCCCAGTCAAAGTTCAATCAAGTCAGGAACTGTGTGATGATATCGCTAAGTTCTTCCTGACTAAAGTGGAGACTATCTTCTCAGCTTTCAGTAGCTCCAGTGCTGCCCTGTTGAATACGGCAAGGGAAGAATTTAAACCCACAAGGACTTCTACTGCTATGTTTGATAAATTCATGCCAGTATCCCCTGACATTGTTCATGGGCTTCTCAGGGCAGCCAAACCAGGATCACCCTTTGATCCATGCCCAGTAGCGGTGGCCAAATTGGCCCCGGGTCCGATTGTGTCATCACCGGCGTCTATTTTTAACAACATGTTTGAAACAGGGCATTTCCCGACTTGCTGGAAATTGGCCTCCATATTGCCCCTTCTAAAGAAGCCAAGCCTGGACCCTAAGGACCCTAATAATTTTCGCCCAATTTCGCGTCTCCCGCTTCCAGCTAAACTGGTTGAAAAAATCATGAACACTCAACTCAGTGCCTTCTTGTCTGCAACACAAGCCTTGGATCCCTCCCAGTACGGCTTCAGAGGGGGACATAGTACCGAGTCCGCTCTCATTAAAGCCACGGAGGAGATCAGAGAGGGCGTGGATCAGGGCGGAAAGGCGGCCCTGATCCTACTGGATCTGTCCGCGGCCTTTGATACGGTCCATCATGACATCTTGATGGACCGTTTAAAGGAATGTGGGATCCATTCCAAAGCCTGGGATCTGTTAAGATCCTTTCTATCCAACAGAGGTCAAATTGTTGCTCTGGGTGACTACCAGTCCAAACCTCTGTCATTACCTTGTGGGGTCCCACAGGGGTCCTCTCTGAGTCCGACCCGTTTTAATGTGTACGTCTCATCCTTGGCCCCCATTATCAGAGCATTTGGGTTTGGACTCACCTCGTATGCTGATGACACCCAAATTGTGGTGTCTCTGTTACCTGGCCAGGAGATGGGTACGGCTAAACGTTTCCAAGCCTCTATGGAATCAATTGGTAGATGGATGACAGAGAACTGTCTAAAGCTTAATTCAGGCAAAACTGACGTTTTATTGTTTGGAAAAGACACCAACTTTTGGACACCGAGCTTGTGGCCTGACCCGTTGGGCTCTCTCCCGCAACCTTCTAAGAAGGTAAAAAATTTGGGAGTAATAGTCGATGAGAGACTTACCTTTGGGGCGCAAGTAAATGCAGTGGCATCAACAACAGCCTATGTGCTCACAACCGTCAGGAAAGTACTGCCATTCCTTCCCTCGGGTAGCCGGCAAACAGTGGTCACAGCACTGGTACTGTCAAGGCTGGACTATTGCAATAGCCTGTATTTCAATATCCAACAAAAATGTATGAATAAACTCCAGCTGCTACAAAATGCTGCTGCCAGACTCCTCACCGGTACATCCAAATTCTCTCCCATCTCCAAAGAAATAAAGAAACTGCACTGGCTCCCGGTAAGGAGTCGTGTGTGTTTTAAATCACTCTGTGTAGTTTTTAAAGCTCTTCAAGGTACAGGCCCAGACTTTTTAAAACGGCTGTTCCAGTGGTATACACCGAAAAGGACACTTCGCTCACTAGGAGCCAAGCTGATCTCAGTGCCGCGCACAAAAAAAGCTCTGTTGGGTGGCAGAAGCTTTGCCATTGGCGCGGCGAAAGCATGGAATGCCCTTCCGTTCCACCTAAGGAATGCCACGGATCTTCTAGCCTTTAGGAAGGGCTTAAAGACCTGACTTTTTGCTGAATAAACCTCATCTCCTCCATGTTCTTGCCTTCAGGATAAATGATTAGCGCCAGGACACCAACGGGTAACCGCTGCGCTTTAAAAATACGATTAACATAACATAACATAACATAACATAACTGAACATCACCATGAGCTACAGAGGGGACACTGAACATCACCATGAGCTACAGAGGGGGCACTGAACATCACCAGGTGGCACTGAGGGACACTGAACATCACCAGGTGGCACTGAGGAACACTGAACATCACCAGGTGGCACAGAGGGGGCACTGAACATCACCAGATGGCACAGAGGGGGCACTGAACATCACCAGATGGCACAGAGGGGGCACTGAACATCATCAGGAGGCACAGAGGGGGCACTGAACATCACCATGTGGCACAGAACATCACCAGATGGCACAGAGGGGGCACTGAACATCACAACTTGGCACTGAGGGACACTGAACATCATCAGGAGGCACAGAGGGGACACTGAACATCACCATGAGCTACAGAGGGGGCATTGAACATCACCATGTGGCACAGAACATCACCAGATGGCACAGAGGGGGCACTGAACATCACAACTTGACACTGAACATCATCAGGAGGCACAGAGGGGGCACTGAACATCACCATGAGCTACAGAGGGGGCATTGAACATCACCAGGAGGCACAGAGGGGGCACTGAACATCATCAGGAGGCACAGAGGGGGCACTGAACATCACCATGTGGCACAGAACATCACCAGATGGCACAGAGGGGGCACTGAACATCACAACTTGGCACTGAGGGACACTGAACATCATCAGGAGGCACAGAGGGGGCACTGAACATCACCATGAGCTACAGAGGGGGCATTGAACATCACCATGTGGCACAGAACATCACCAGATGGCACAGAGGGGGCACTGAACATCACAATTTGGCACTGAGGGACACTGAACATCATCAGGAGCTACAGAGGGGGCATTGAACATCACCAGGAGGAACAGAGGGGACACTGAACATCACCAGATGGCACAGAGGGGGCACTGAACATCATCAGGAGGCACAGAGGGGACACTGAACATCACCATGAGCTACAGAGGGGGCATTGAACATCACCAGGAGGCACAAAGGGGACACTGAACATCACCAGGTGGCACTAAGGGACAGTGAACATCACCAGGTGGCACAGAGGGGGCCCTGAACATCACCAGATGGCACAGAGGGGGCACTGAACATCACCAGATGGCACAGAGGGGGCACTGAACATCACCAGGAGGCACAGAGAGGGGGCACTGAACATCACCATGAGCTACAGAGGGAGCATTGAACATCACCAGGAGGCACAGAGGGGGCACTGAACATCATCAGGAGGCACAGAGGGGGCACTGAACATCACCAGGTGGCACAGAGGGGGCACTGAACATCACCAGATGGCACAGAGGGGGCACTGAACATCACAACATGGCACTGAGGGACACTGAACATCACCATGAGCTACAGAGGGGACACTGAATGTAGGAGAGTAGGATCTGCTTCTTATAGTTACCCCCACTTTTTTCTGATGTCTCACTATTTTTGGCCTAGTCTGACTGGGATCCTGCTATTCAGGACCCCAGTCTATCTGCTTTCTCCTGTAATTGCAATGCATGTACTTTAGGTACACTCCAGATTGGATACTGGGGTACCCTTATAAGTCCCTAGTATATGGTACACCATGTACCCAGGGCATAGGTACCCCAGAGGCCTCCCATGGGCTGAAGCATGTATTATGCCACCCCTGAGAGGCCATTCAAAATGACATCACAGGTCTGCTACTGCAGCCTGTGTAAGGTGGTGCATGCACCCCTTACTGGAGATATAGGTTCACTATATCCCTTCTAAATCACTACACATATAAACCTATCAGTCACCCCTATGGCAGGCCTTATCAATCGTGAAGGCAGGGTGCTGGGTTTTACGTGAGAAGGTGCCCCTGCATGAGCAGAGCCCCTCTTCAGCCTTCGGAGACCATTCTCTGAGGTTGTCTGTGATGCAGCCAGACATATATGTTTAAGTGCATTATAACCTCGCAGTAAATGCTAACTTTAAAACGGCTGCTTAGAAACATGTCGTGTTTGGTGTCAAACACCTTGGAATCATACCTCCACACCAGTAACTGGTGTGGGAGGTTTGATTCCACCCTTGTAGAACCACTACTATGGGTCACCGGTCTACCCGGTACCAGCTTTCTCGACCTGGGTAGCACAAAATGGATGCTGCCAGCCACAGACACGAGTCTGCCCTCCTGCGGCTGGGCCAAGCTCAAGCAGAGGAAGGCCTGACAATAGGTTTCCTGTCACAGGGAGGTGTTACCACCTCCCAGACAGGATTTAGTGTATTGGGGCTGGGTGGGTGCACTCTCACAGTGCCAGAAAGTCTGCACTGGGGGCACATTTGGTGTCCCTGTGCATAGTCCAGCTAGAACCAGTTCTGGGAGCCGTTGGCTCCTGCTCTGGTGTGAAACTGGACAAAGGACATGGGTGTAGCCACCCCTCTGTCCTGCCCCTCCCCTAGGAGGGTCCCCAGAGTCCGTCCAACCCCTTCCCATTGGTATAAAGTGGGAAACCTGATTCCAGGACTTTAGATTATACCTGGACAAGACTCTGCAAAGAAACCAAGTACTTCGACGGTCTACACTTCACTGGACAACAGAAGAATCTCCCTTGGAGTAAAGGAGTTACTCCCCTGCAGCAGCAGGCACCTAAGCGCATCTGACCGGCTTGCATCTCCAGAGCTCCTGCGGACTCTGAAGATTTCTGCAACACAGGAGGTGGGTTCCCAAAGGTTCCCGAGGTAGATCTGACCTCTCAGCGATTCTGAGACCAGTATCCCTCGTGGGGGCCCTGCAACCCGTACCACTGTGCACCGCGTCTATTTGCAAGTGCATATGCTTGTTGGCGATCCCTGAGCTTGTGCATTAGACTACGTGTAGTCCCGACTCCGAGCAACATTTCCACCGAAGATATCCGGCCTCCACTCCACGAGTGCTCTGTGGGCTGGCCCTTTGTGAAATCGCTCGAGGTCACCTCACGATCCCTGGTCCGTTGGCCTGTGGGTCCTGGCGAGGGTCATCTCATTTGTTCTTGGGCTTTCCTGGTTGCTCCAGACGTGCCCTGACTCTCTATTGCTTGGAGAGTCCCCTGGACCTTGCTGGTCCACACCGTAACCTGTTTCCTCTGCCTGTGTGGGTTGCCGTTGCCAAGGCTTGTTGGTGCTCCAGCCAGACACTGACCCCTCAGCTCTCAACATCCTTCCTGGGACAGCTCACCTCCGGACCCTGGTCATCGTCGGCATCTCCTGGTCCCCGTGGCTGCAGAGACAAACATCCTTTCTCATCACCTGAAGCACCCGACATCGGTGGGCATTCGACTACCGAGCCCCTGGTCACCTGAAGTGACCCAGACTTTGTCCCCTCTGCTTTCAGGTTCTTCTCACCTTGGATCCAGGCTTGGATTCCACCAGACACTCTTCGCCTTCCTGGCAGCAGTACTTTCTTGTAGCCCTCCATTGAAAACGACGGAGGTTTCCGACACCACTTGACCCCTATGCACCCGGCTCCTCTGGGATAGGTAACTCGGGTACTTCGGTACTCACAAGGGTGCTGGCCTTAGAACCTCTTATGTTCCAAAGGTTTTGCTTGAAGTCCTCCTAGAAGTGTCCTTAAATTGTAATTTTCCAACAGCGACTTTCCCATAGAGTTGCGGTTGTGTTTCCTCACTGCACCCGTCCTCCGTGGGCGCCCTGTGTCACTGCCTTGGGTGGTTCCTTGGGGTCCCAGCGATTCTACGTGCTCTAGGCAATGTGTCTATTGAAGTCGTTATACCATTTTTTTAGTATATGGTTCGGTCTCCCCCTGGAGCCCGCTGTGTATTTTGCTACTTACGTACGTTCTATTAATTAAGTATTGTGTGCTTTATGTTCTAATCTCGTGTCGAGATTAGTAGAGAGTGTTTTAGTAATAAATACATATTTTTACATAACACTTGTGTGGTTCTCCTTTCATTTGGTCATTCAAGAAGTGAGATTCTGGTAAAACAAGCTGCTTTACATTCCTTCAAGATTAAGCCTGAAGGCTGCTCTCAACAGCTACCACTAGGATAGCTTTCTTAAGGTTATCTTTGACCTCATACATCATAAGGGTCGTTTGGACTGGTGTAAGGTGCCCACTTTAATTAGTGGACATTATATACCAGGCCAACTTCTCACATTGGTGTGAAGCGGTTGGGATTCAAGCTTGCTATTGTTTTACCAGATACATCTCATTGAGTATTAGGTACACATAATACATCAAGATTGAATAAGTAAGTTCTACTGAACTTGGAGTTGGGTAAGTCAAGGGTCTAGCACACCCTTTCTCCAACTCAAGAGAGTTAAGTCTCCACTAGGTTAGGTAGGTGCCTACACCACATAACACTAGTATGTCTTCTAGAGGAGAAGCCAGTGGCTCTCTGCCAACTAGGTATGACCATCTCTCATTCCAAGAATTGAGAAATATGTGTACATCTAGGAAGCTGAGGACAGGGAGAAGTGCAAACACCCAACGTCTAATAGAGATGTTTCTCTTAGATGACCTCAGAAAAAAACCAGGGTCTGATGAAGTAGAAAGAGTGGGTGGGACAGGAGATGAGGAAAGAGCAGGAAGTGAACACTTCTTTGAGCTTGACTCAAACCCTGGCCAGGAGGATCAAAATGATTCTAACCTGGAAAATCCAACTCTTCCTTCAGGTGGGGGAGAAGGCCCCAGTGGCCCTCTCTTTACTCCACCAGGGAGAGTACAGAGTTTGCCTAGAAGATCCAGAACTCCCTCTGTGGAGTCTAATCATTCAGGTACTTCTGTAGGGACTTCCATATCAAATAAGAGGGAATCCTCTTATGATAGACAGTGCCAACTTCTGGAGCTTGAGAAAATCAAGCTTAGGCTCAAGAAGGAGCAGTTGGCCCTAGACAGGGAATCCCTAGAGCTCCAAAGAGCTACACAAAGATTGGGACTAGAGTCCCATGGTGGCAGCAACAGTGTTCCTAAAAGTAGGGAGTATACTCATGAACATAGGAACCTGAACAAGATAGTCCCTCCCTATCAGAGTGGGGATGACATCCACAAATGGATAACTGCACTGGAAAGGGCCTGTAAAGTACAGAAGGTCCCTCAGGGGCAGTGGGCAGCTATCTTGTGGCTCTCCTTTGCTGACAAAGGTAGAGATAAGCTCCTCACTGTTAGAGAAGAGGATGCTGACAACTACTCAGTCTTGAAGAGTGCTCTCATTGATGGGTGTGGCTTAACCACTGAGCAATACATGATTAAGTTCAGAGACACCCAGAAGACACAGACTCAGGACTGGGTAGATGTGAGAAGTTGGCCTGGTATATGCTGTTCACTAATTAAAGTGGGCACCTTGAACCAGAACAATTCGACTCTTATGGTAGATAGGTTTAAGACAACCTTTATAGAAAGCTATCCTAGTGGTAGCTGTGGAGAGCAGCCTTCAGGCTAAGTCTTGAAGGAATGTAAAGCAGCTTGTTTTACCACACAATCTCTTGAATCACCAAATGAAAAGACACCACACAGGTATATATATCAAATATATATGTATTTATTAATAAACACTCTCTACTAATCTCTTTATGAGATTAGAAGTCAGGAACATATGTACAAGTCAAATGTTATCAAAATAAGTTTAGCACAATCGAATATCACAATCTTAGTTTGGCTAGACCTAGGGCATCTAGAAACGAGGGACCCCCAAGAACCACCCCAGGTAGTTGTAGGAGACCCACAGGGGACGGACGCGGTGTCCTGGCACCGGTGCAAGTCCTGTACGAGTCTATGCGAACAGACGCGATTGAGATTTCAATGTTAAGGGTCCCTTGCGTGTTCGAGGCGAACACACCGATCGGTCCTTGTACGAGTCGAAGGACGCGGTTACAGATAGAGTTGCAAGGGAGATGGACGCGCTGTGTCTAACACAGACGCGAACCTTGTGCGAGTCAGCGCAATGGAGATCTTAATGTTACAGGCCCCTTGTGTGTTCGAGGCGAACACCGATCAGACTCAGTACGAGTCGAAGGACACAGTTCTAGATAGTGTTACAAGGGAGATGGACGCGATGTGTCTAACACAGACGCGAACCCTGTACGAGTCAGCGCAATTGTCGCACTTAGAAAATAAGAGTTTTAGGGCACTTCTAGGGTAGCTACAAGCAAGTCACTTACAGGGTAAGTAGTTCTAGAGCCCACACCCACAGGAGCACCGTAGTGCTGAAGTTACCTCACCCAGGGGAGCCGGGTGCATAGGTGTTCTTTTGGCAGGAGGGCAGCCCAGTGTCTGTGACTGGTGGCATCCATTTTGTGATGCCAGGGCTCTGCAGGATTCTACCGCGTTTCCACAGTAGGTACATGTCTATCCCTCTAGAAGGGTGGAATGCTACCCCGCCGCCAGGACTGGCGGGGGGTAGTATTCCAAGATGTTTGACACCAAACACGACATGTTTCGATGCAGCCATTCCAAAGTTAGCATTCTACCGCGAGGATATAATGCACTTAGAAGTATATGGTTTAACCGCATCCACAAACAGCCCCAGAGAATGGACTCTGAGAGCTGCAGAGGGGCCCTGCTCAGGCAGAGGCACCCCCTCACATGGAAACTAAGCACCCTGCCCTCAGGATTGATAGGGCCTGCTTTAGGGGTGACTGATAAGTCTCAATGTGTGTGCAGGAGAGATATAGGGGACCTATATCTCAGTGAGGGGTGCTAGCACTTCCTCACCCAGGATGCAGTAGCAGGCCTGTGGGGTCAGATTTAGTCTGCTTCCCAGGGGTGGCATAATACATGCTTCAGCCCCTGGTAGGCCTGTGAAGTACCTATGCCCTTGGTACCTAAGGTACCATATACTAGGGACTCATAAGGTACCACAGTATCCAATCACTAGTGCACCTAGAGGGCACTCCAAATCGTTTAGAGAGAACAGAGAGGCTGGGGCCCTGATTGGCAGGGTCCCAGCCAGACTATAGCCAGAAACCAGAGTAAACATCAGAAAAAAAGTGGGGGCAACATAAGAGGCAGATCCTACTCTCCTACAGTAGACTTTGTAGATTGTGCTACTAAGGCTCTGGAAGGTTGGATACATGGCAGCAAAGTGCATGACTATTTAGGATTGTACAATTTGATTATGAGGGAGCAGATCCTTAATAATTGTCAAAACCAGCTTTTGCAACAGTACCTGGTGGACTCAGATCTGACTTCTCCCCAAGAATTGGGAAAGAAGGCAGATAAATGGGTCAGGACCAGGGTAAAGCCAAAGAATCAAGGTGGTGACCAGAAGAAAGATTCTTCCAAGACCCAAGAGAAATGTGGGGATAAATCAAAAGACAAGTCCCCTGTAGGGCCCCAAAAATCCTCTTATGGGGGTGGGTCCCAAACTCCTTCTTCCCCTGTAAAGAAACCTTATTGCTTTGTTTGCAAACAACCAGGCCACTGGAAAAATGATCCCATTTGTCCAAGGGTCAGCAATAAGGAAAACGTTCCTCCAAGCACTACTACCACTCCTCCTGGTACTACAAGTAGTAATCCCCCAGTTGGTAGTAGTGCACCCAAAAAGTTAGGTGGGTTCTCATGGTGAACTGAGGTGTAACCTGACTTAGCAAGGTCCCACCAAGGCCTCCTCAGTCTGTGATGGTGGCATGGGATTTGCCACTTTTACTGTCAGTCCTAATTCTTTGGGCGAGTACAGACAGGAGCCACTGATCAATGGTCAGAAAGCTGTGGCCTTTAGGGACACAGGGGCTAGTGTCACCATGGTGTCAGGGAAACTAGTACCCCCCCAGCAGCTTCTACCTGAGTTTAAGTACCAGGTGACCAACATTGATGGTGTCAAGACAAATCATCCCATGGCCATAGTAAATCTCAGCTGGGGAGGGGTCACTGGCCCTAAAAGAGTGGTAGTGTCCCAAAACTTGCCTGTAGATTGCCTCTTGGGCAATGATTTAGAGACTTCAGCCTGGGCTGAAGTAGAACACCAGGCCCATTTAAGAATGTTAGGCCTCCCTGAGAAAGTTGATGGGACCCTTAGGGCCTCAGTCCAACCCCAGGGAAATTTTGGAGGAGTGGAGCCTGAAAAAATGTCCCACTCTACTCCAACAGAGAGCAAAGGGATTGAAGAAAAGTCTTCTTCTCCCCAGATTATAGGTAAGGGTCAGCTACCTCAGGGAACTGTTCCAACCCCTTGTGGAGGAACTGCCCCAGAGGTGGTCAGGCCTGTCCTGGCCACACCCCTGATGGCAGGGGACCCTTCCAAGGTGGTACCCAGTCTGGAGCAGGTATCCCGCCCCTCTCTACTCTACCTCAGTCAACCTAGGGCTGCAGAGGTCAGGGAGGTCAGTGGACCCCTAAGGGCCCACTGTCCAGAGGAACCCCCTCATCAACAGATTAGGGACACCCAGGCTAGTAGCACTAGCCAGGTGAAAATTCCTCAACACACTGAGGGATCCCTCTTACCCTTGGGTAGTGACCTCCCCCAGATGGACTCTGTTGGGCAAAGGCAAACCTGGGACCAGATGGTTCCAAACCTACCCTGTCCCTCCAGTGTTCCAACCAAATGGACTGAATCCCCAGCTGTAGGCAGCCAGAGGTTGACCCCTAGGGCCAGATATAACTCAGTCATGGAAAGAAAGGCCTCCATGGTGACCAGTGCTCTGAGGATGCTGAGACCAAATTATTTAGGGCCTCACTTCTTGTAGGAGAGTAGGATCTGCCTCTTATGTTGCCCCCACTTTTTTTCTGATGTTTACACTGGTTTCTGGCTATAGTCTGGCTGGGTCCCTGCTAATCATGGCCCCAGCCTCTCTGTTCTCTCTAAACGACTTGGAGTTAACTCTAGGTGCACTAGTGATTGGATACTGTGGTACCTTATGAGTCCCTAGTATATGGTACCTTAGGTACCAAGGGCATAGGTACTTCACAGGCCTACCAGGGGCTGAAGCATGTATTATGCCACCCCTGGGAAGCAGACTAAATCTGACACCACAGGCCTGCTACTGCAGCCTGGGTGAGGAAGTGCTAGTAAGTCCGCTAGCACCCCTCACTGAGATATAGGTCCCCTATATCTCTCCTGCACACACATTGAGACTTATCAGTCACCCCTAAAGCAGGCCCTATCGATCCTGAGGGCAGGGTGCTTAGTTTCCATGTGAGGGGTTGCCTCTGCCTGAGCAGGGCCCCTCTGCAGCTCTCAGAGTCCATGCTCTGGTGCTGTTTGTGGATGCGGTTAAACCATATACTCTTAAGTGCATTATATCCTCGCTGTAAAATGCTAACTTTGGAATGGCTGCATCAAAACATGTCGTGTTTGGTGTCAAACATCTTGGAATACTACCCCCCTGCCAGTCCTGGCGGCGGGGGTAGCATTCCACCCTTCTAGAGGGATAGACATGTACCTACTGTGGAAACGCGGTAGAATCCTGCAGAGCCCTGGCATCACAAAATGGATGCCACCAGTCACAGACACTGGGCTGCCCTCCTGCTGATGACCAACACTCGCAGTGGAGGAAGCCCAACAATAGATATCCTGTCCCAAGGGTGTGTGACCACCTCCCAGACAGTGTTTAGTGTATTGGGGCTGGGTGGGTGCACTCTTAGAGTGCTTTGAAGTCCTGCACTGGGGGAGCAGAAGGCTCCTCTGTGCATACCCCAGTTCAAACCGGCTCAGGGGCTACCTGCCCCTGCTCTGGCACGAAACTGGACAAAGGGAAGTGGGTGTAGCCACCCACTCCCCTGACCCTCCCATAGGTAGGGTCATAGAGCTAGTCCCTCCCTTTCTTTTAGTATAAGATAGGGAACCCTTGAACTTGAAAGTTAGATATCCCTGGACGACGCTCTGAAGACGAATCCTGGACCTTCGATGTTCCACTACCTTTGGAAGACTGAAGAATCTCCCTTGGAGTCAAGGAGTGACTCCCCTGCTTGGCAGGCACCAAAAACTACAAATGACGGTCGCAAACTACGCCGCTCCCGCCGGAGTCCAAAGGCCCTGCAGCCCAAGAAGTGGATTTCCTGACTTCTCAAAGGCCATCGTGAGTCCCCAGCGAAGCTGAGGCCAGTGGACCCCAAGAGTGGCGAGGAACCGTGACCCCTGTGTACCATGCACTATTGTCAAGTACAACCCCTTCACAACGTTCTACGAACTTGTGCTTTGGACCACGTGTGGTCCTAGCCTCCAGCAGGAATCCCTCCGAAGATCAGAGGCCTACCACGTCCCGAGTGACCGTGGGCCCCGGTTGAGCGAATCCTCCTGAGGCATCTTTGCGATCCCTTGCCAGCCGGCTTGTGGGTCCCCTGAAGGCTTTCTAAAGAAACCAAAGGGCTCCCCTGGTTGCTCCAGGCTTGTCCTGACGTACCCTTGCTGGGTGAGTCCCCCAGACCTTGCTGGTCTGCGCCATTGACTTTTTACACTTTCCCCAAGACTTGCTGTTACCAAGGCTTGTTGGCTCCAATCAAATCTCTGATACCGCAGTAAGCTGCAGACATCGTGGAGCACGCCGAATCCAGCTCCTGGTCGTCATCGACGCCTCCTGGACCTCGTGGCTGAAGAGTCAAGGCACCCATGAATGACCTGAATCTTGCGACGACGGTGGGCATCCATCTTCCTTGCCCCGAGTCACTGCCAAGTGACTTTGAACACTGTCCCCTCTGCTTTCAGGTCTTCCATCTTCTGAATCCAGGCTTGGATTCCTCCGGACACTTCTCCTGTCGCCGCAAGCAGCAAGTCTTCACTGGCTCCCATTGAAAACGACGCCGCGACCCGACACCAAAGAACACCTATGCACCTGGCTCCCCTGGGTGAGGTAACTTCAGCACTACGGTGCTCCTGTGGGTGTGGGCCCTAGAACTACTTACCCTGTAAGTGACTTGCTTGTAGCTACCCTAGAAGTGCCCTAAAACTCTTACTTTCCAAGTGCGACTATCGCGCTGACTCGTACATGGTTCGCGTCTGTGTTAGACACACCGCGTCCAACTCCCTTGCAACTCTATCTGTAACCGCGTCCTTCGACTCGTACAAGGACCGATCGGTGTGTTCGCCTCGAACACGCATGGGACCTTTAACATTGAAATCTCAATCGTGTCTGTTCGCATAGACTCGTACAGGACTCGCACCGGTGCCAAGACACCGCGTCCGTCCCCTGTGGGTCTCCTACAACTACCTGGGGTGGTTCTTGGGGGTCCCTCGATTCTAGATGCCCTAGACCTAGGTCTAGCCAAACTAATATTGTGATATTCGATTGTGCTAAACTTATTTTGATAACATTTGACTTGTACATATGTTCCTGACTTCTAATCTCATAAAGAGATTAGTAGAGAGTTGTTTATTAATAAATACATATATATTTGATATATATACCTGTGTGGTGTCTTTTCATTTGGTCATTCAAGAGATTGTGTGGTAAAACAAGCTGCTTTACATTCCTTCAAGACTTAGCCTGAAGGCTGCTCTCCACAGCTACCACTAGGATAGCTTTCTATAAAGGTTGTCTTAAACCTATCTACCATAAGAGTCGAATTGTTCTGGTGCAAGGTGTCCACTTTAATTAGTGAACAGCATATACCAGGCCAACTTCTCACACTTCTCCACTCAGGCACCCCACCAGCCTTTTTCTTTGCAAAAACACCCCACAGGTAGTACTCCCAAATTTTGGAGAAAAACCAATACCCTTAGGGGTAGAGACTCTTTAGTGGACCATAAGACAGGGGGTATCCATGCTAGTGCAGGATCTTCCTTATATGGCCACTTAGTCAATAAAGTCTCAACTGGACAAGGTTAGCCTTATCTCCTTTCTTTTTTGGGGGGGGAGGGTTATGTAGGAAGGTAGGATCTGACTACATGGTTACCCCCACTTTTTTCCTAGTGTTTTGCTGGTTTTTGACTAGTCTGACTGGGGTCCTGCTAATCAGGACCCCAATCTATCTACTCTCTCCCTGAATTGGTTGTGTTATGTACTTTAGGTACACTCCAGATTGGATTCTTGGTACCCTTACAAGTCCCTAGTATATGGTACACCATGTAAAAAGGGCATATGTACCCCAGAGGCCTCCCAGGGGCTGAAGCATGTATTATGCCACCCCTGAGAGGCCATTCAAAATGACACCACAGGACTGCTACTGCAGCCTGTGTAAGGTGGTGCATGCACCCCTTACTGGAGATATAGGTTCACTATATCCCTTCTAAATCACTACACATATAAACCTATCAGTCACCCCTATGGCAGGCCTTATCAATCCTGAAGGCAGGGTGCTGGGTTTTATGTGAGAGGGTGCCCCTGCATGAGTAGGGCCCCTCTGCAGCCTTTGAAATCCATTCCCCGGGATTGTCTGTGATGCAGCCAAACCATATATACTTAAGTGCATTATAACCTCGCGGTAAATGCTAACTTTAAAACAGCTGCTTAGAAACATGTTGTGTTTGGTGTCAAACATCTTGGAATCACACCTCCACACCACTAACTGGTGTAGGAGGTATGATTCCACCCTTGTAGAACCACTACTATGGGTCACCGGTCTACCCGGTATCAGCTTTCTCGACCTGGGCAGCACAAAATGGATGCTGTCAGCCACAGACACGAGTCTGCCCTCCTGCTGCTGAGCCAAGCTCGAGCAGAGGAAGGCCTGACAATAGGTTTCCTGTCACAGGGAGGTGTGACCATCTCCCAGACAGGCTTTAGTGTATTGGGGCTGGGTGGGTGCACTCTTAGAGTGCCAGAAAGTCTGCACTGGGGGCACATTTGGTGTCCCCGTGCATAGTCCAGCTAGAACCAGTTCTGGGAGCCGTTAGCTCCTGCTCTGGCACGAAACTGGACAAAGGACATGGGTGTAGCCACCCCTCTGTCCTGCCCCTCCCCTAGGAGGGTCCCCAGAGTCACTCCAACCCCTTCCCATGGGTGTAAAGTGGGAAACCTGATACCAGGACTTTAGATTATACCTGAACAAGACTCTGCAAAGAAACCAAGTACTTCGACGGTCTATACCTCGCTGGATGACAGAAGAATCTCCCTTGGATTAAAGGAGTTACTCCCCTGCAGCAGCAGGCACCTAAGCGCACCTGACCGGTTTGCATCTTCTGAGCTCCTGCGGACTCCGAAGATTTCTGCAACACAGGAGGTGGGTTCCCTAATGTCCCTGAGGTTGATCTGACCTCTCAGCAACTCTGAGACCAGTATCCCTCGTGGGGACCGTGCAACCCAAACCCCTGTGCACGGTGTACATTTGCTGCAGCATATGCTTTTTGGCGATCCCTGAAGCTGTGCTTTGGACTATGTGTAGTCCCCACTCCGAGCATCATTTGCACCAAAGATATCCGGCCTCCACTCCACGAGTGCTCTGTGGGCTCGTCCTTTGTGAAATCGCTCAAGGTCACATCGCGATCCCTGGTCCGTTGGTCTGTGGGTCCTGGCGAGGGTCATCTCATTTGTTCTTGGGCTTCCCTGGTTGCTCCAGACGTGCCCTGACTCTCCATTGCTTGGAGAGTCCCCTGGACCTTGCTGGTCCACACTGTAACCTGTTTCCTCTGTCTGCGTGGGTTGCCGTTGCCAAGGCTTGTTGGTGCTCCAGCCAGACACTGACCCCTCAGCTCTCAACATCCTTCCTGGGTCAGCTCACCTCCGGACCCTGGTCATCGTCGGCGTCTCCTGGTCCCCGTGGCTGCAGAGACAAACATCCTTTCTCATCACCTGAAGCACCCGACATCGGTGGGCATTCGACTACCGAGCCCCTGGTCACCTGAAGTGACCCAGACTTTGTCCCCTCTGCTTTCAGGTTCTTCACATCTCGAATCCAGGCTTGGAATCCACCGGACACTCTTCGCCTTCCTGGCAGCAGTACTTTCTTGTAGCCCTCCATTGAAAACGACGGAGGTTTCCGACACCACTTGACCCCTATGCACCCGGCTCCTCTGGGATAGGTAACTCGGGTACTTCGGTACTCACAAGGGTGCTGGCCTTAGAACCTCATATGTTCCAAAGGGTTTGCTTGAAGTCCTCCTAGAAGTGTCCTTAAATTGTAATTTTCCAATCGCGACTTTCCCATAGAGTTGCACGGAACACGCGGTCGTGTTCCCACACTGCACCCGTTCTCCGTGGGCTCCCTGTGTCACTCCTCTGGGTGGTTCCTTGGGGTCCCAGCGTTTCTACGTGCTCTAGGCACTGTGTCTATTGAAGTCGTTGTTGTTATACCATTTTGTTAGTATATGGTTCGGTCTCCCCCTGGAGCCCGTTGTATATTTTGCTACTTACGTACGTTCTATTGATTGAGTATTGAGTGCTTTATGTTCTAATCTCGTGTCGAGATTAGTAGAGAGTGTTTTAGTAATAAATACATATTTTTACATAACACTTTTGTGGTTCTCCTTTCATTTGGTCATTCAAGAAGTGAGATTCTGGTAAAACAAGCTGCTTTACATTCCTTCAATATTAAGCCTGAAGGCTGCTCTCCGTAGCTACCACTAGGATAGCTTTCATAAAGGTTATCTTTGACCTCATACATCAAAAGGGTCGTGTGGCCTGGTACAAGGTGCCCACTTAACTAGTGGACAGCATATACCAACCCACCTTCTCACACCTGTACTTTAGGTACACTCCAGATTGGATACTGGGGTACCCTTATAAGCCCCTAGTATATGGTATACCATGTACCCAGGGCATAGGTACCCCAGAAGCCTCCCATGGGCTGAAGCATGTATTATGCCACCCATGAGAGGCCATTCAAAATGACACAACAGGTCTGCTACAGCAGCCTGTGTAAGCTGGTGCTTGCACCACTTACTTAGATATAGGTTCACTATATCTATCTAAATCACTACACTTAAAAACCTATCAGTCACCCCTATGGCAGGCCTTATCAATCCTGAAGGCAGGGTGCTGGGTTTTACGTGAGAGGGTGCCCCTGCATGAGCAGAGCCCCTCTGCAGTCTTCGGAGACCATTCTCTGGGGTTGTCTGTGATGCAGCCAGACATATAGGTCTAAGTGCCTTATAACCTCGCTGTAAATGCTAACTTTAAAACGGCTGCTTAGAAACATGTCGTGTTTGGTGTCAAACACCTTGGAATCATACCTCCACACCAGTAACTGGTGTGGAGGTATGATTCCACCCTTGTAGAACTACTACTATGGGTCACCGGTCTACACAGTACCAGCTTTCTCGACCTGGGCAGCACAAAATGGATGCTGCCAGCCACAGACACGAGTCTGCCCTCCTGCTGCTGAGCCAAGCTCACGCAGAGGAAGGCCTGACAATAGGTATCCTGTCACAGGGAGGTGTGACCACCTCCTAGACAGGGTTTAGTGTATTGGGGCTTGGTGGGTGCACTCTGAGAGTGCCAGAAAGTCTGCACTGGGGGCACATTTGGTGTCCCTGTGCATAGTCCAGCTCAAACCAGTCCTGGGAGCCAGTGGCTCCTGCTCTGGCGCGAAACTGGACAAAGGACATGGGTGTAGACGCCCCTCTGTCCAGCCCCTCCCCTACGAGGGTCCCCAGAGTCCGTCCAACACCTTCCCTGGGTATAAAGTGGGAAACCTGACCACAGGACTTTAGATTATACCTGGACAAGACTCTGCAAAGAAACCAAGTACTTCGACGGTCTACACTTCGCTGGATGACAGAAGAATCTCCCTTGGAGTAACGGAGTTACTCCCCTGCAGCAGCAGGCACCTAAGCGCATCTGACCGGCTTGCATCTCCAGTGCTCCTGCGGACTCCGAAGATTTCTGCAACACAGGAGGTGGGTTCCCGAAGGTCCCCGAGGTAGATCTGACCTCTCAGCGACGCTGAGACCAGTATCCCTCGTGGGGGCCGTGCAACCCATACCCCTGTGCACCCCGTCTATTTGCAAGTGCATATGCTTGTTGGCGATCCCTGAGCTTGTGCATTGGACTACATGCAGTCCCGACTCCGAGCAACATTTGTACCGAAGATATTGATGGAGCAGGGAAAATAATTTTTTTTTAACCCCTAACAAATTTTATAAATTATTAATAAAATGTTCGTTTAAATGTATTAATCAACACTGTATGTGTGGGAATGGTAATATGCCAATGTGTGTGCTAAATAATCTATTAATGAATGTCCGTGTGTCTAATTATAACGTAAAAATAAATGCGTACTAATAAAAATAAATGCATGTTATTGTGCTTCATAGAAGTAAAACGTGTCGTTGCAAAAACAATAGTGATGGTAAGTAAGGAACAGCTTAAATGTTGCTTTCTGCTAGGTAATAACTAATTGGGGTACGTAGATGACGGGAGGGAAACGAAAGGGCTATTTTTCTCTATTTTAATTATGTTTTGTTTGCCTCAAATTAGTGCTTCTAAAGTATAACCGAGTGGCGAGATAAAATGGCCGCCAGTGGGAAGATGTGCGCAGGCGCAAGGGAACACATGACACGGGATGAAATCGGAGAAAGCTCAACCTCGTGGTGTAACAGAGAGGCTAGGATGCAAGAAATGGTCAAGGCTGATGTGACCTAATTGAACTGATAGTGTGCCGTGATGATCAGCAAGAGTCCCGTGGGAAACCAGTTTAAGAGAAAGGACAATGACTGCGGAGTTCTCGAATGTATCGAAAGAAGTTACAAATGAACTGATCGAATCGGACGAAAACATGTTTGAGCGTATGGGAAAGGAAATGATCCAAGGACCATTGAATCCAAGAGAACTTGATTAAAAGAATGAATATGATGACATGCATGGACCAATGAAAGAAAAGCGTGATATTAATGTTGCAACAATTAGTTAGCAAAGTTAGAATTAGGGTATAAGAGGGCCTACTCTTAGTGGGAGGGGGTCAGTCCAGAGTCGGAGTCAGTTCCAGTCCATTCCAGAGTCGCAGAGAGTCGCAGAGAGTCGTGTTGGTGGCTTCCAGTGCTGGGTGGTCCTGATCGATCCCTTACTGAGCGGGAGATGCTGAAAGACTGTTAGATGAGACGGGTTGCAGGTAGCTGATGCTGACGAGCTGAAGTTGCTGTTGCTGTCTTAATTTTCCAGTTGAGTATGAGAATCAGGCTATTTCTAATTCTTAACTTAGGTTAGAAATCATTAGGCTAAATTAGGAAGTTAGGCAGGTAATTAGGGTTTTGGCTTCATGACAAAAATTTCCTTTCCGCATTAAATTGATTATGTTTAATAAAATTTTGAATTAATAATGAATGATTTGATTGAATAAAGCTTAAATTCTTTTTCATGCTTTTAAAATCTATATAAAATTTAAGATTCTTTAAACCAAAATGACTCAGTGGTTATTTTCCTAAGTAATTGTGACATCAGAAATTGGTTATTGTGATTCAGCTGGTCTTAATCACTATGAACTAATTTTTTACATGAATGATTCATCGACAAAACAAATGAGCAGGAATATCTTAAGAAATAACTAAAAGAAAGTGACAAACTAAAGTAATAAGATATCCCGGCTCTTCCAGCGGTACATAAATGGTGTTCTCCATTTAGTTCTCATGCTTCTCCTAGGAATACAGATTTTCGTAAAGGTATAAAGGAAATCCAGGTGTGTGCGTGTGTGTTAGGCGATGTTTATGGGCCCCATCGTCATGTGGATGTGAGAAAATATAGTTTGCCCCTGGATGACCTATAAGTGACCTAGGAGGAGAATAGTTTTTATTGTACGCGCTGCATCAGATTTCTTGGTAGCAGAGTTATGGTTTTCTATAGATTAGTTTAGTGATTATTGTTTATTGATTATTGATTATTTTGATGACTAACACTATATGTTGAGTCGTGTTATGTTATATGTGAGTTTTCACGCTTCTGGGATGTAGGAAGTGGAACACGTGTGGCAAGAGAAGTCACATGGAATTTGGTACATGGTCTGAATTCATTTTGGTAATAACGCAGGTTGTGTTATGTTAGGGATTTCTGTGTGAAAAGTGTGTAATTGGAATAGCAAATCACGTTTACTTGTGAAACTTTGGCCTTAATTCTCAGGAGCCTAGTCTCCACATGTGTCTTATCCCCAGAGAAACGAGTAAATTGTTTGTTTGAAAGAAGGGTAAGGTAGAGGGAAGTGCTACTTTATCGGCGAGAGTACATAATTCTGTGGTAGGGTAGAGGTAAGCGCTGCCTACTGGAAAAACAGGATTCTTGTGTAAAAGGACAAAGCTGTCACTTTTGTTTAGCGAATCAGACTATGGAATTGTTTTAATTGTTGTAACTAACGAAGAAACAGCGAAAAGAAAAATTGCCGATAAATTTTGTAAAGGAGGGGTAAAGAGTAGAAGTGACGTGGAACAGTGCCGCGCTAGGATTGGATAGTGCGCTAGTCACGTGAACACAGAGCAGGAGTGACGTAGAAAAGTGCCGCGCTAGGATTGGTTGGTTCGCGGACAGTGGGAATTGTTCTGATTGGTACGTTAGTGTGAGTCGCGCTGTAATTGGTTGAAGTTCCGTACACAGAACAGCGTTAGAGTAAAGAGAAAACAAATAGAAAACATGCCGTATTACGAGTATGAAAGGGAGAGAACGTCATGGACGACAAAATTGAAGAATTTCTTTAAGAAAGACAAAAAGGTTGTGACTAGAGAGGGACAAGTAATTCCTCCGCCGAAATCAGCAGCTTCACATATGATGCTGAAATATGGATATCATACGTGCATATGGTTGGAAAACTGGGCAAAGTATACGAAGAATGATGGTGCTTTAGCTTTCCCTGAGAACGGTTCATTTAGTGTAGCGGTTTTGCGAAATTTGCGAGAAAAAATGTGTAAGTTGGAACCTAGACCTAGACCAACACAGTTTGAGGCTTTGACGGAATGGGAGGATGAGATGTATGAACGAGAGAGATTCAGAGGAATGAGAGATCATGAATTTATGCCTGGAAGATTATGGGGAGTAAATCATGAAGACAGAATAAAACGATGGAGATGTGCTAACATGACAGGAGGTTTGTTTCCAGCTTTTACAGTTGAGGAAGGGAATAAGAAGAAACGGACTGAGAAAAAGAAACATATGGAGAGGGAAAAGTATATGCATGAGAGCGAAACGGATGACGAGTTACTGGAAGATATTTTAAATAGAAATCCACCTCCGTACCAGCAGAGTTCTACAGTGGTGACATCAAATGCACCGCTAATAGAAACTATGCGAAATAAAAGCCCGGAAAAGAGAATTGAAGTAAATAGGTCACAAGATCAAATGACAACTTCTCAAAATGAAGGAATAGAAAGCGACAATGCAAGCGAATTAGTAAAGACCACAAAAGAACTAACTGAAAAGATTAGAGAATTAACGAAAAATATGGAAGCGGTTACTGTGCCTGTAACCATAGGTCCAGTAATACCCATTTTTGAGAATCAGAAAATTGATGAACGATCTTTGGTAATTCCCATGAGTTCACAATTTCAGAGAGAAAAAGAAAGGATGGAACAAAGTGCAAGTACAAGTAATTTGGCTAGTACTTACAGACCAAGTCCACCTACAAATTTGACGGTGAATGAGTGCAATGGTAGGAAAATGCATATGGTAACAGAATCTGCAACAGAAACCCCTGAAAAGAGTGGTAATTGGGTAGAACTAAATAATACACCCATAGGTCCGACTCCTGATGAGTTAAATGAGTGGATGAAGGCATTTAAAATAAAAGAACCAGAAGAAAAACCATTAGATGTAATTAGATTAAAAATTGATATGGAAGAATTAATTCTAGGAACGATTGGTACCGAAAAGATAAAAAATTACCAGGATGATGAAATAATGTTTCTGTGCAAAAGTATTACATGGAGGGCAAAGAATTTACATGACAAACTAGAAGAAGTAGCCAGTGAGATTGGAATAGACTTTGTGAAAGTGAAAACATTGCAAAAACCATACAGAGTAGATTTTTGTGAAAAGGATATTGAAAATTTGAACACGGCAGGAAGGCTGACACAGATAAAGGAATTGATTGTGTTATTGAGAAAATGGGGTGATGTGGACAGATGGAAGGTTAGATGGACAAAGAAGAATGAGAAAACTACAGACAAAGGTTCATTGGCTTTTATGATAACTGAAAAAGAATCTGTTGCCAAAGAATACCCCATGAGAGAAACTCCAGGTGGTAGTTACGTGCATGTTCCCTGGACTAGGCAGGACATACTGTCATTTACCAATGACTTTCCAAAGCTAAGAGAGAAGCCAGTTGAATGGTACCGACAAGTAGAGAGGTTTGTAAAAGTCTCAAAAGTGTTGTGGATAGATTTAGATGGATTGTTTGACATAGTGGTACCAACAGATTTGTGGTCAGAATGTAAGATTACAGTTGACTGGCCAACTACAGAATATCCAAGAGATCCTAAGACAGGAGCTCCAGGTCCTGATGTGATGAAGAAGTACGATAAGGTGATTACATTTTTGAAGAATAAGATTCCTCCTAAAGAGACAGATTGGGTAAAGATCGATAGAACTACACAGGAAAGTAAGGAGTCTGTACATGCATATTATGAGCGATTGTTATTGGTTTTCAAGCAGTATAGTGGTTATGAGGAATTGAGTGAAAAAGACATGAGTCATTTTGTATACCGATTTGTGTTTGGCCTGAAACCAGAAATAAGTGATATGATTAAACAACACATGATAAACTGGCAGAATGGAAGTGTAGATAAGGTGCTGAGGTATGCTAAGTATTGTAGTGATGAAATAGAGAGTAAACAGCGTAAGTTGAAAGAGAAAGCAATGTGGGCACAGGTGAAAGTGGCAGAAAAACAAGAAGCTCAATTGGACAATAATAATGGGAATGAAACAGGACAGAATAAAATGCGACCGAACATAGGTAAAGGAAAGGGTAAAGTGAGTCTAGAAGAAGCAAAGAAGAAATGGCCATGTCATAATTGCGGAAAATTAGGGCATTGGAGAAATGAGTGTAAGTTCCCACTTAAACCTAATCCGGAACATCAATCATTAACTCCACAGGTGCAGAATGAGGTAGTTGTTCAACAAAGTCAGGTGCCGCAACCACCACTTCCCAACACTGTTAACCAACAAAGATACAGTACAGAAACAGGATTCTACGGAGGAGAGCAGGTAACACAATTGCCACGAGCAGCAAATATTTCTCAGTATTGGTTGCATCAGAGTGAGGATGACCCGGATGAAAGATTCTGACGGTGCGCAGGAGAGAGGAAAGAGTGCGTGCTTGGCGCAACTCTAGAGGTAGATCAGTCTGGTCCCTTTGTGGATGGAGAAGTGAATGGTGCAAATGTAACATTCCTTGTCGATACTGGAGCTACCCGTTCTACTGTCAGATCAGTGGAAATTCCAAACCTTCCTCTCTCAGGTGAATATATCCAAGTAGTAGGAGTAGCCAATCAGCAGATAAAAACCCCACTTACTGAATTGGTGGAAGTAAAAATTGGTACTTTTAGCAAAATGCATAAATTTGTAGTGTGCGATTGTAGTCCTGTAAATCTTTTGGGTCGTGACCTCTTGTGCAAGATGAATTGCACAATTTATTGTACACCAGATGGAATTGGATTTCAGACTTCAGATGAAGATGTTTTGTATAAAGTAACTTTGATGAATCAGGAACCTGAAACGAATGGTTTGTTTCCTGCATTTGATGCAGAAAAGCTTCCAGAAGAACTAAAAAGTGCAGTAAAAGAAAGTGTGTGGGATTTTACAGGAGAAGACATTGGATTAATGAGAGAAGTGGATCCCGTAAAAGTGACAGTGAAAGAAGGGATAATTTACCCGAATACGCCACAGTACAAATTAACTCCAGAAATAATTGAAGGAATAACTCCTGTGGTAAATAAGATGATTGAACAGGGAATTCTAAAGGAAATCATGAGCAGTCCATGTAATTCACCTATTATGGGACTGAAAAAGCCGAATGGAACATATAGAATAGTACAGGATTTGAGAAAGATCAACAAAATAGTTGTACCCTGTTGTCCAATAGTGCCAAACCCTGCAGTGATTTTATATCAAATTCCACACGAAGCTGAGTGGTACACTGTGATAGATTTGTGTCACGCATTTTTCTCTATTCCTTTGCATCCAGATAGCCAGCCATTATTTGCGTTCCGGTTTGGAGAGCGTATTTTGGCATGGTGCCGAATTCCTCAGGGGTATACAGAAAGCCCCTCAATCTTTAATCAGATTCTAAAGAAATCTCTGGAAGATTTGAAAATGCCAGAAAAATCAGTGATGGTGCAGTATATTGATGACCTATTGGTGGCATCGAAAACCAAAGAGGCATGTGTAAGTGACACAATTGCCTTACTGAACCATTTAGAGAAAAGAGGACATAAAGTGTCTCCTTCAAAATTACAGTTTTGTCAGAAAGAAGTCCAGTATTTAGGGCATAAAATTGAGAAAGGAGTGCGAAAAATAGCGACAGAAAGAGTAAGAATGATTCAAGGAATGAGAGCACCAATGACTCAGAGAGAGGTAAGAATGTTTTTGGGAATGGTTGGATATTGTCGACAGTGGATAAGTGGTTTCTCTTTGATTGCAAAACCATTACAAAAATTGACCAAGAAAGATGTAAAAGACCCTTTTGAGTTAAACAAGGAAGAAATGAAATCTTTCAAAGAATTGAAAAAGAAACTGTGTGAGGCCCCTGCTTTAGGCATGCCGGATTATGAGAAGGATTTTGAGTTGTACTGCAGTGAAAGAGATGGATGTGCATTTTCAGTACTAGTACAAAAACATGGCATGATGAAAAGACCGATTGCTTATTTTTCAGCTGTTTTAGATCCTATAGCAAAAGCATTGCCTGGATGTCTGAAAGCAGTTGCTGCTACTTGTGTAAGTCTGGAACAAAGTGAAGGTATAGTGATGGGGTATCCACTGAGAGTATATGTTCCCCACTCAGTAGAAATTCTTTTGACAAGAACAAAAACACAGTACATGACACATAGTCGGCTGACTAAGTACGAAAAGGTCATCTTGAGTGCTGAAAATGTGACCATAGATAGATGCATGAATGTAAATCCTTCAACATCATTGCCAGATGAGGAAAATATAATTGAACAGGATGAAGTAGATCATGATTGTCTGAACGTGCTGGAATATTGCACGAAACCAAGAGCTGACATAAAAGATGAACCGTTAAAGGAATCTGATTATGTCATGTTTGTGGATGGCTCATGCTTGAGAACAAAAGAAGGAGTTTTAAGCGCAGCTTACGCAGTGTGCACAGTGGCAACTGTGATGGAAGCGTCTTATCTGAAAGGAATAAGGTCTGCACAAGTTGCGGAACTGATTGCTTTGATTCAAGCATGTAAATTAGGAAGAAATGTACGAGTCACGATTGTGACCGATAGCCAATATGGTTTCGGCATCGTACATGACTTTGGTCAGATTTGGTCACAAAGAGGATTTTTGACGTCTGCAGGAACACCTATCAGAAATGGAGATTTTGTTAAAAAGCTGCTTGAGGCGATACAGTTGCCTAAACAAATCGCTGTAGTGAAGTGCAAAGCGCATAAGAAAAACGAAGATTACATAGCCGTCGGCAATAATTATGCCGATGAGATTGCCAAATATTGTGCAGAGAACATGGTGTCCCTGAACAAAAATAGAGAAAGGGAGCATGTCTCTTGTCCTTTGCTTTTCACTAATACTGTCGAAACATGGGATGAAGTAAGGCAGTTACAAGAAACTGCAAGAGATGAGGAAAAAGATTACTGGATAAAAGCAGGATGTAGAAGACAGGAAAATAATGGTGTGTGGGTATACAGAGATGAAAGACCAGTTATGCCTGATAGCATGATTGCAGACATGGCACGGATGTACCATGGACAAGCTCATATTGGGAGAGATGCAATGATCAGACTTTTTAGACAAACCTGGTATAACCCAAAATTCAGAGCCATTGCTGAAAGTCTTTGTCAAAGATGTCTTATTTGTCAACAGTTTAACCCAGGAAGAAAAACAGTAGTGAGTCTAGTAACAATAGGACGAGAAGGAGGTCCATTCACTAGAATGCAGTTGGACTTTATCGAGATGCCCCCTAGTAACAGACTAAGATATGTTCTGGTGGTCGTCTGTTTGTTCTCTCGTTGGGTGGAGGCATACCCCACAAGAAGGAATGATGGAACAACAGTGGCAAAACTTATGCTGCGAGAGTTCATTCCAAGGTATGGTTTTCCAGTCACGGTTGAGACAGATAGAGGAACACATTTCCAAAATGAGTTGATCCAATTGATTTGTGAAGCATTGAGTATTAAACAAAAACTACATTGTGCTTACAGACCAGAGGCTTCTGGGGTAGTAGAGCAGATTAACGGAACAATTAAAAACAGGTTAGGAAAAATGTGTCAAGCTACAGGACTCAAATGGCCAGATGCACTGCCTCTTGTTCTGATGACCATCAGAAGCATCCCTGAAAAGAAAACTGGACTCAGTCCTCATGAGATGATCATGGGACGAGCAATGAGACAAGCACACGTACCTGTCAACAAGTTATTAACTATAACTGATGATCTAGTACTGGATTATTGCAAGGGACTGGCTGATGTGGTGCGTTCTGTGTTTCATCAGGTTGGACCGGATGCGACCACTCTTGAAAGAAAACCAGCCCACGACTTGAATCCAGGAGACTGGGTCCGCATAAAAGTCCACAGGAGAAGAAACTGTCTAGTTCCTCGTTGGGACGAGCCACGACAGGTAATCCTGGTAACAACAACTGCTGTCAAGTGTGCAGGAGTGAAAAACTGGGTTCATGCCAGCCACACGATCAGAGTTCCAGAACCTACTGATCGACATGTGAGTCGACGACTGGAAGTGTGGGATAAAAGCTTAACAGCTGGGACAACAAGGATAAGTGAAAGGGTGCCAGAACTTGAAGATCGACCTGAAAGTCGACATCTGGAAACCCCAACGGCAAACACCTCTAGAGAAGAAGAGGAACAAGAAGAAGAAGAAGAAAGAAATTCAGAAGTTCCAGAACTTGAAGATCGACCTGTAAGTCGACATCTGGAAATATCTGACACAACTTCAGGATCTGATGATTCAGCTGCAAACTGGGAAGAATTCCGAAAGAGAACTTGGGGTTATAAACCAATTAGAGAAGAAACTGAGCAAGAAATTGAGTTAGATGAACAACCAAGTACAAGTTATGGTGGAAATCCTTCAGAAACAATATTAATAGATGAAATAGGGAAAGAAGTACACAAAAAGTTAGAAAATCGAGAAGAACCCCGAGGAGCAATAGGGACAGATAGAGAAACAGAAGAACAGGGAAATTTAGAAGCAGAAAGGGAGGAAAACACCAAATCGGAAGAACACCGAGGAGGGACAGTAATAAGGGAAAACAAGAAGGAGAAAACAGATCCACCAGTAGGAGATGACGAGATCATAAGTTTCAAAATAAGAGACAATAGTGAAATAGTTGAAACAGAAACTGAAGAAAGTGGAGAAGAGGAAAAGGCAAAAACTGAATCAAGAAAAAGAAATTGGAAAACAGAAAGAGAAGAAAGAGAAGGTGAAGCCAAAAGGCCAAGAAAAGGAGATAATTGGCCCAACAGCTATATAAGAAAATTGAGATATAGAATAATAAAAACAGGAGACGAAAGTGCCGAACAAGTGAATGAGGTAACAAGTCAAAAGGGACAAGGAAAACCCAGTGGGAAAAGATTACAGAAGTCTAAAAGAACAAAGAAAGTGAATGCGAAGTATAAGTCACCTGAGTGGCTGTATATTGCACTAACAGATTACAAAGAAGAAGAAAACACTCACGAGAACCAGAGACTAAGAAGTCGAATGGGAAAAGGTGAGATGCAACAAAACCTGAAGTGAAAACTTATAGTGCTTCTGCCGGACATGACAATTTTACTGGATGTGACAAATCACCGGATGTGACAACGAAAGAATTCTGGAGAGAATTAAAAGAAAGTACCAAGCAAAGACTTTTTGAAAGCAGAGTGGCATCTAAGTCATTTCTGAGGTGTAGTGACACAATTTTCTGAAACTTAACAAATAGAAAAAGCAAAATGGAAAATAATAGGGATAGAAGAGATAAATGTGAGTTTATAAAAAGATGGTGCAAAATGTGCTGCTTTTGTACAGGGTTATTAATGACCATATGGATAGTTTTAGCAATCACAATTCCTATTAGTTTAGCTGTGATAGAAGCAAAGAATGATACTAAACCAGAAAAAGAGACTAATATTAAAGAACCAGTTATCCTAAGAAGTAGTGCAGAGTTACATAAGGATAAGTCAGTAACAGACTTTTCAAAAAATGTTTTTACAAAATTGTTGTATGAATATGTAGAGACAATGGATGTGAGAGATTGTTATGTTTGTATGCAGTTGCCTGCATCAGTGTCAGAAGGTGTGACTTATCATCACTTACCTCTAACTTATGGAATAACCTGTAGTGTAATAGCAAGTTTATTTTATAAAACAGGTAGATTAGAATCTTATTATACTGACATAGATAAGATTTTTGCAAACATTCCAGTAGTACCAGAACTTAACAAAGTAAAACCAGCAAAAGTTTTAGGGGAATTTTTTTTAGAACATAGAAAATTAACCTTAGAAGAAATAGTTAGTAACAACCTTACCTGTGAGTTAAAGAAAGAAGAAAAAGTATTTTTAGAAATGGTTGAAGAAAGAAGAATGAAATTTCAAAAAGAAGCAATAAAAGAGGAAGGAAAACGCTTATGGACGTTTGAGGAAGGAAATCATGAAGGGAAAAAGATAAATGCAGCAATGACATTAGATTGGCCGCAAACAGGAAAGTTGTGTATTAGGAGAAATAAGACAGTCTATGACAATTACTTTGTAGGTTCCAGTATCTGCCATGACAATTATCAAATTCTGGGAGGTTGGGGATTCAAAGGTGGAAAAGATCCAATATTTCCAGGTATCTATTATATTTGTGGGAATAGAGCTTATTACAGGTTACCGGACCATTGGTATGGAACTTGCTATGTAGGCCTGGTCTTTCCAAAAATCTTTCATATGGACAGAGAAGAAAAAGGAACATACAAGATGATTAATAGCTTTACACGTAGAAAGAGGGAAAGTTTTTCAGAAATTGTAGGAGATATTTTTGGAGCATTAATACCAGCAGTGGGAATATCTTTGAATGCATTTAAAATTCGGAAGTTATCCACAGTAGTAGATCGTTTGTCTACAGATACTGCGGGAGGGTTCTTAATGGTAAATACCGAAATGGTTGCCATGAGAGCTATGGTGATGCAAAATCGGCTTGCCCTTGATATTCTTTTGGCAAAAGAGGGTGGAGTCTGTGGAATGTTGAAAGTCCAACATTGTTGTACTTACATTCCTGATAAAAGTGAAAATATACAGAAGTATATTACAAATATTACAAATTTGCACAAAGAACTAGTTCCACTGGAGGTTGAAAGTGTTTTGGGAAAACTTGGTAGAGGGTTTTCTTCAGTAGCAAATTGGTTTACCAGAATGAGTAGACTAATGATAGGGAAAGTTATAATAATAGCAACTGTAGTAATATTGTTAGCCATGGTATTGAAAATAGTAATAACATGTATAAAAAGAAAAGTAAGACAAAATAAGATAAAAAGAAATAACAGAATAATGAAAGAAAGAGAGAGAGAAATGGGTGAAATTGAGTTGGAGAAAATGAAAGAAAGCATGTATAAGGAGACTAAAAGGCAAGATGAAGAAGAAACAGATGTGTAAATAACAGAAAGCAAAAGACAAAAGACAGGCTGCCTGAAAAGAAGTATAACTTGGGTTTTATGTGGTGATTTAAAAATCACCAAAGGGGGGATTGATGGAGCAGGGAAAATAAAAAATTTTAACCCCTAACAAATTTTATAAATTATTAATAAAATGTTCGTTTAAATGTATTAATCAACACTGTATGTGTGGGAATGGTAATATGCCAATGTGTGTGCTAAATAATCTATTAATGAATGTCCGTGTGTCTAATTATAACGTAAAAATAAATGCGTACTAATAAAAATAAATGCATGTTATTGTGCTTCATAGAAATAAAACGTGTCGTTGCAAAAACAATAGTGATGGTAAGTAAGGAACAGCTTAAATGTTGCTTTCTGCTAGGTAATAACTAATTGGGGTACGTAGATGACGGGAGGGAAACGAAAGGGCTATTTTTCTCTATTTTAATTATGTTTTGTTTGCCTCAAATTAGTGCTTCTAAAGTATAACCGAGTGGCGAGATAAAATGGCCGCCAGTGGGAAGATGTGCGCAGGCGCAAGGGAACACATGACACGGGATGAAATCGGAGAAAGCTCAACCTCGTGGTGTAACAGAGAGGCTAGGATGCAAGAAATGGTCAAGGCTGATGTGACCTAATTGAACTGATAGTGTGCCGTGATGATCAGCAAGAGTCCCGTGGGAAACCAGTTTAAGAGAAAGGACAATGACTGCGGAGTTCTCGAATGTATCGAAAGAAGTTACAAATGAACTGATCGAATCGGACGAAAACATGTTTGAGCGTATGGGAAAGGAAATGATCCAAGGACCATTGAATCCAAGAGAACTTGATTAAAAGAATGAATATGATGACATGCATGGACCAATGAAAGAAAAGCGTGATATTAATGTTGCAACAATTAGTTAGCAAAGTTAGAATTAGGGTATAAGAGGGCCTACTCTTAGTGGGAGGGGGTCAGTCCAGAGTCGGAGTCAGTTCCAGTCCATTCCAGAGTCGCAGAGAGTCGCAGAGAGTCGTGTTGGTGGCTTCCAGTGCTGGGTGGTCCTGATCGATCCCTTACTGAGCGGGAGATGCTGAAAGACTGTTAGATGAGACGGGTTGCAGGTAGCTGATGCTGACGAGCTGAAGTTGCTGTTGCTGTCTTAATTTTCCAGTTGAGTATGAGAATCAGGCTATTTCTAATTCTTAACTTAGGTTAGAAATCATTAGGCTAAATTAGGAAGTTAGGCAGGTAATTAGGGTTTTGGCTTCATGACAAAAATTTCCTTTCCGCATTAAATTGATTATGTTTAATAAAATTTTGAATTAATAATGAATGATTTGATTGAATAAAGCTTAAATTCTTTTTCATGCTTTTAAAATCTATATAAAATTTAAGATTCTTTAAACCAAAATGACTCAGTGGTTATTCTCCTAAGTAATTGTGACATCAGAAATTGGTTATTGTGATTCAGCTGGTCTTAATCACTATGAACTAATTTTTTACATGAATGATTCATCGACAAAACAAATGAGCAGGAATATCTTAAGAAATAACTAAAAGAAAGTGACAAACTAAAGTAATAAGATATCCCGGCTCTTCCAGCGGTACATAAATGATGTTCTCCATTTAGTTCTCATGCTTCTCCTAGGAATACAGATTTTCGTAAAGGTATAAAGGAAATCCAGTTGTGTGCGTGTGTGTTAGGCGATGTTTATGGGCCCCATCGTCATGTGGATGTGAGAAAATATAGTTTACCCCTGGATGACCTATAAGTGACCTAGGAGGAGAATAGTTTTTATTGTACGCGCTGCATCAATATCTGGCTTCCACTCCACGAGTGCTCTGTGGGCTGGTGCTTTGTGAATTTGCTCGAGGTCTCCTCGCGATCCCTGGTCCGTTGGCCTGTGGGTCCTGGCGAGGGTCATCTTGGTTGTTCTTGGGCTTCCCTGATTGCTCCAGACGTGCCCTGACTCTCCATTGCTTGGAGAGTCCCCTGGACCTTGCTGGTCCACACCGTAACCTGTTTCCTCCGTCTGTGTGGGTTGCCGTTGCCAAGGCTTGTTGGTGCTCCAGCCGGACACTGACCCCTCAGCTCTCGACATCCTTCGTGGGCCAGGTCACCTCCGGACCCTGGTCATCGTCGACATCTCCTGGTCCCCGTGGCTCCAGAGACAAACATCCTTTCTCTTCACCTGAAGCACCCGACATCGGTGGGCATTCGACTATCGAGCCCCTGGTCACCTGAAGTGACCCAGACTCTGTCCCCTCTGCTTTCAGGTTCCTCTCACCTAGAATCCAGGCTTGGATTCCACCGGACACTCTTCGCCTTCCTGGCAGCAGTACTTCTTCGCATCCCTCCACTGAAAACAACGGAGGTTTCCGACACCACTTGACCCCTATGCACCCGGCTCCTCTGGGATAGGTAACCCGGGTACCTCGGTACTCACAAAGGTGTTGGCCTTAGAACCTCTTATGTTCCAAAGGGTTTGCTTTAAGTCTTCGTAGAAGTGTCCTTAAACTGTAATTTTCCAACCGCGACTTTCCCATAGAGTTGCACGGAGCACGCAGTCGTGTTTCCTCACTGCACCCGTCCTCCGTGGGCGCCCTGTGTCACTGCCTTGGGTGGTTCCTTGGGGTCCCAGCGATTCTACGTTGTGAGAAGTTGGCCTGGTATATGCTGTTCACTAACTAAAGTGGACACCTTGCACCAGAACAATTCGACTCTTATGGTAGATAGGTTTAAGACAACCTTTATAGAAAGCTATCCTAGTGGTAGCTGTGGAGAGCAGCCTTCAGGCTAATGTAAAGCAGCTTGTTTTACCACACAATCTCTTGAATCACCATTTGAAAAGACACCACACAGGTATATATATCAAATATATATGTATTTATTAATAAACACTCTCTACTAATCTCTTTATGAGATTAGAGGACAGGAACATATGTACAAGTCAAATATTATCAGAATAAGTTTAGCACAATTGAATATTACAATCTTAGTTTGCTAGACCTAGGTCTAGGGCATCTAGAATCGAGGGACCCCCAAGAACCACCCCCGGTAGTTGTAGGAGACCCACAGGGGACGGACGCGGTGACCTGGCACCGATGCGAGTCCTGTGCGACTCTATGCACTCAGACGCGATTGAGATATCAATGTTAAAGGTCCCTTGCGTGTTCGAGGCGAACACACCGATCGGTCCTTGTACGAGTCGAAGGACGCGGTTACAGATGGAATTGCAAGGGAGTTGGACGCGGTGTGTCTAACACAGACGCGAGCCTTGTACGAGTCAGTGCGATAGTCACACTTGGCAAGTTAGAGTTTTAGGACACTTCTAGGGAAGCTACAAGCAAGTCACTTACAGGGTAAGTAGTCCTAGGGCCCACACCCACAGGAGCACCGTAGTGCTGAAGTTACCTCACCCAGGGGAGCCGGGTGCATAGGTGTTCTTTGCTGTCGGGTCGTGGCGTCGTTTTCAATGGGAGCCAGTGAAGACTTGCTGCTTGCGGCGACAGGTGAAGTGTCCGGAGGAATCCAAGCCTGGATTCGGAAGATGGAAGACCTGAAAGCAGAGGGGACAGTGTTCAAAGTCACTTGGCAGTGACTCGGGGCAAGGAAGATGGATGCCCACCGTCGTCGCAAGATTCAGGTCGTTCGCGGTTGCCTTGACTCTTCAGCCACGAGGTCCAGGAGGCGTCGACGATGACCAGGAGCTGGATTCGGTGTGTGCCACGATGTCTGCAGCTTACTGCGGTGTCGGCAACTCGATCGGAGCCAACAAGCCTTGGTAACAGCAAGTCTCGGGGAAAGTGCGAAGAGGCAATGGCGCAGACCAGCAAGGTCTGTGGGACTCACCCAGCGAGGGAGGGCAGGCCTGGTGCAACCAGGGGAGCCCTTCGGTTTCTTTAGGAAGTCTTCTGGGGACCCACAAGCCGGCTGGCAAGGGATCGCGAAGACGCCTCGGGAGGATTCGCTCACAGGGGCCCACGGTCACTCGGGACATGGTAGGCCGCTGATCTTAGGAGGGATTCCTGCTGGAGGCTGGGACCACACGTGGTCCAAAGCACAAGTTCGTGGAACGTTGTGAAGGGGTTGCACTCGACAATAGTGCACGGTACCCAGGGGACGCGGTTCCTCGTTACTCTTTGGATCCACTGGCCTCAGCTTCGCTGGGAACTCACAATGGCCTTTGAGAAGTCAGGAAATCCACTTCTTGGGCTGCAGGGACTTCGGACTCCGGCGGGAGCGGCGTAGTTTGCGACACTCGTTTGTAGTTTTTGGTGCCTGCCAAGCAGGGGAGTCACTCCTTGACTCCAAAGGAGATTCTTCAGTCTTCCAAAGGTAGTGGAACGTCGAAGGTCCAGGATTCTTCTTGTAGAGCGTCGTCCAGGGAAATCTAGGGTGCAATGCACAGGTTTCCCCTCTTATACTAAAAGAAAGGGAGGGACTAGCTCTATGAACCTACCTATGGGAGGGTCAGGGGAGTGGGTGGCTACACCCACTTCCCTTTGTCCAGTTTCGCGCCAGAGCAGGGGCAGGTAGCCCCTGAGCCGGTTTGAACTGGCATATGCACAGAGGAGCCTTCTGCTCCCCAGTGCAGGACTTCAAAGCACTCTTAAGAGTGCACCCACCCAGCCCCAATACACTAAACCCTGTCTGGAAGGTGGTCACACCCCCTTGGGACAGGATATCTATTGTTGGGCTTCCTCCACTGCGAGTGTTGGTCATCAGCAGGAGGGCAGCCCAGTGTCTGTGACTGGTGGCATCCATTTTGTGATGCCAGGGCTCTGCAGGATTCTACCGCGTTTCCACAGTAGGTACATGTCTATCCCTCTAGAAGGGTGGAATGCTACCCCCGCCGCCAGGACTGGCGGGGGGTAGTATTCCAAGATGTTTGACACCAAACACGACATGTTTCGATGCAGCCATTCCAAAGTTAGCATTTTACCGCGAGGATATAATGCACTTAAAAGTATATGGTTTAACCGCATCCACAAACAGCACCAGAGAATGGACTCTGAGAGCTGCAGAGGGGCCCTGCTCAGGCAGAGGCACCCCCTCACATAGAAGCCAAGCACCCTGCCCTCAGGATTGATAGGGCCTGCCTTAGGGGTGACTGATAGAGTTATATGTGTGTGTAGGAGAGATATAGGAAACCTATATCTCAGTGAGGGGTGCTAGCACTTCCTCACTCAGGCTGCAGTAGCAGGCCTGTGGTGTCAGATTTAGTCTGCTTCCCAGGGGTGGCATAATACATGCTGCAGCCCCTGGTAGGCCTGTGAAGTACCTATGCCCTTGGTACCTAAGGTACCATATACTAGGGACTCATAAGGTACCACAGTATCCAATCACTAGTGCACCTAGAGTGCACTCCAAGTCGTTTAGAGAGAACAGAGAGGCTGGGGCCCTGATTAGCAGGGGCCCAGCCAGACTATAGCCAGAAACCAGTGTAAACATCAGAAAAAAAGTGGGGGCAACATAAGAGGCAGATCCTACTCTCCTACACAACCCCCCCCCAAACGCAGGGACACTAAACTAACCTTGACCAGTTGAGTCTTCGTGTTCAAAGTGGAAATACTTTGAGAGTCCATCTGCATTGGCATGTTGGGTCCCAGGTCTATGTCCCACTGTATAGTCCATCCCCTGTAGGGAAATGGACCACCTCAAAAGTTTTGGGTTTTCTCCTTTCATTTGTTTAAGCCATAGGAGGGGCTTGTGGTCGGAGTGAACTATGAAGTGAGTACCAAACAAGTATGGCCTCAGCTTCTTCAGGGCCCATACCACAGCAAAGGCCTCCCTCTCTATAGCTGACCAACGTTTCTCTCTAGGGGTCAGCCTTCTGCCAATAAAAGCTACTGGCTGGTCTTGACCTTCATCATTCAGTTGAGACAGTACAGCTCCCACACCCAGCTCAGAAGCATCTGTTTGGAGAATGAACTTTTTGGTGTAGTCTGGACTCTGTAAGATGGGGGCAGTGCACATGGCCTGCTTTAGGTCTTCAAATGCCTTCTGACAGTTAGCTGTCCACTGAACCTTTTTTGGCATTTTCTTTGAGGTCAGATCATTCAAGGGGGTCACTATAGATCCATATCCCTTGACAAACCTCCTATAGTACCCAGACAGGCCTAAGAAGGCTCTCACCTGTGTCTGGGTGGTTGGAGCAACCCATTCCATTATGGTTTGGATTTTGCTCTGTAAAGGCTGAACCTGGCCTCCACCTACAAGGTGGCCCAGGTACACAACCTGACTCTGCCCTATCTGGCACTTAGTGGCTTTGATAGTGAGGCCTGCTTTTTGCAGGGCCTCCAAAACATTCCTGAGGTGGACCAGGTGATCCTGCCAGGAGGAACTAAAGACAGCAATATCATCTAGATAAGCTGAGCAATAAGTTTCCATCCCTGTCAGAACTTTATTCAAGGTCAAAAGGTCAAAAAATCTTTATTTCGGCTGTACAGCCATAAAAGCACAGATAATTAAGACAATACATAAAATACAATTAATTATTATGAGCCAAAAAGTTTAAAAATTATTATACAAGTGTCATCAAATGTGTATGGGTTGAGATGCCGCATTTATTATCCCCCAGCTACACAACCCCATAGAATTAATTAATGACCCTATAAATCAAGTGTAACCAGGATATCCTATAAAGGAACATATAAAAACAATTAAAACAATTGAATTTAAGACATTTAAAAGATGATTTAAAAGAGAGAGATAAGATTAGACATCAGGAGAAAAACATTTCAAGGCATTTCCCCTAAATAAAGTGCTGTGCATAAAAAAAAATTGTACATTACAATGTCTGATAAAATGCCACAGTTTATATATTGCCCATCTCATTTCCCTTCATAATGCCTTTACGTGTGCACCACATCGCAAATAAAAATTTCGAGGTAACAACTACGAATAATGGGTGTGTCTCGTATTTCAGTAGCCTAAAAACCTCGATGTGGTTTCTCAACCCCAAGTTTCTACAAGGCTGTAGAACCCACTTAGATCTAGACCTTTTATAGGCAGGGCAAAATAGCATGACATGGAGTTCTGTTTCTTCTGAAAGATTACACCCAGGACAATCTGATCTAGTTGCTCCCTTCCATTTTTTTGTAAATGTTCGGAGCGGGAGCGTCCCATGTCTAAATTGTAAAAACAACTTCTTTGCCATAAATGGTTGTATATTGTCCAGGACCAGTTCCATTTATACTGCTGCTTGACATCCAGAAATTTAGATGTCAAGCAGCATGAATTCATACTCCGGAACAATAGGGCCAATTTATGTTCTTTAAAGGCTAGAGATAGGGATTTTTTGGGGATGGACGGGCAGGTCTCTTCAGGGGTTGCCCACATATTTGCCCATCCTAGAGAATGGCAAGTTCTCCTAATGTATGACAACCAGGGTACATTTCCAGCACCTAATATGGACATGACATCCCTCAGTTCCTCCCTATAGGTGAATAACTCGGGGGTGCTCCATAGGCGACACCAGAATAAAAGAGGGCGAGCGGCAATTATGTCAGCAATAGGTCCTATACCTAAATCCATCCTAAGTGGGGTTAGAGGAGTACTTTTTGGGAGGGCCAATAATTGCCTAATAAATGTATTCTCTGTAGCGGATAGGGTCTGTGATGGACAATGTCCCCAAAGTTCAGCTCCATAAAGTGAGGCTCCCCTCGCTTGGGTTTAATAGATTTCTGCTGGCGCACCAACCACTTTTTGGGTACAATTTATATGGACTTTTAAAATGCCCCCTATTGACTGAGCTAATTTCAAATTAGCTTTCTTGATTTGGGTCCCCCAATCCATCTTATCATTAAGTGTGAGACCCAAATAGTCAAAGATGGAGACTTTCTCTAAAAACCTACCCTCCAATTGTGGGTGCGGGCAATTGGTGGTGTTGGCATGGAAGACCATATATTTTGTTTTCTGGAGATTTATCTCCAGATTCCTCTTCCTGCAAAATGCACTAAACTCTTCCAATACCCGCTGCATACCCATTGGTGATTTAGACAAGAGTAGGGTGTCGTCCGCAAACATTAAAGCCGGTATTTTACGGTTCGCTAGCCTTGGTGAGTCTATGTCCTTCACTAACAGGAGCGTTTCTATTAGACCATTTAGGAAAAGGGAGAAGAGGGTTGGAGCTAACACACATCCCTGCCTCACCCCCTTCTCCACTGGGAAGGGGGCTGTCAATTCTCCTTTCCTACCATATCTAATCCTCGCATAGGTGCCTTCATGTAGGCGCTTCAACTGCTGGCAGAGATAAACTGGTACACCCATATCGTAGAGTAGGCCCCAAAGCTGGTCACACCGCACCATATCGAATGCGGACTTAAGGTCCACAAAAGTTAAGTAAAGGCTGCCACCCTCCAAGGTTACGGTTTTCCAATGGATCAGCTGCAATCTAAAAATTTGATCGATGGTCGAGATTTTAGACCTAAAGCCTGCTTGTAGGGGTGTTAGTACATTCATCTCGTCCATCCATGATTGCAGCCGCCCCAAAAGGACTCGGGCAAATAGCTTTTGGGTGACATCGATAAGGCTTATTGGCCGATAATTTGCCGGATTATGCGGAGAGCCTTTTTTAAAAATAGGAATAATTTCTGCACCGGCCCAAGTCGAAGGGAGCGCCATACCCTGGAGGATGGCATTGAACCAGATCTGTAGATAGGGTGCCCACACTGTTTGTTCATTTCTAAACAGGTCACCTGGTATTCTATCCAACCCTGGAGCCTTGTTTGGTAGTAGTTCACCCAGCGCCAAGGTAACTTCTGCCAATGTGCAGGGAGGTATACCCGTGTTTAGAGGGGTTTGGTCTATGTCAATTACACTATTTACTGCACCTTCATCTATGGGGCTAGAATATAAAACTTTAAAATGGGATCTCCAGGCTTCTTCCCCCAGGTTTGGTTCAATGGCAGAGTTGCCTTCAAACTTGCCGGTCTTTACGAGATTCCAGAAGCCTCTCATGTCTCTATTGTCGAAGGCTATCTTAATTGCTTCCCATTTTTCAATCTCCCAGGCTGCTTTAGCTTCAGCTAGGGTTTTTTTATAATGTGACCTACTGGCTTTAATACATAGGGTATCCTTGTTCTTTATCCCAAGTAGCAATCCACGTTTTGCTTCCCTACATGCTTTGTTATACCAGAGATGTTTAGGTTTAGGGTCGGGTTGTTATTGTTTTCGGGGGTATAAAAGAACTCCGCCAAATTTGAAAACATGTCTTGGTGATTCCTGCCTAGCAACAGCTGGAATTCACAGCCTTGACTCTTTCCTGACAGACAAAACGCGATCTCTAAAAAGGGAATAATTTGTTTGTACAGGGTGGCCCTTTTTCGATAGAGGCTGCAAATGTTCCCCAACGTACTCTCCTCCCTCCTTCTATTGCAATTAAATTTGGGGCAGGTTGTCTTGTCAGGCCCTGGTCGTCTTTGAATTGGGAATAGGCTATCTCTAACACCAATGGATTATGATCACTTTCACATCGAGATTGGACCGAAAAGTCCAAAATTCTATACCAGTTCTCGACGTCTACCAAAATGTAGTCAATGGTGGAGGTCTGTCCCAATTTATTAAAAGTTGGATTGCCTGGGCTGTCCGAGGGGAATCGGCCATTACATGCCCTAAGCGAGTGGCTGAGTGTAAGTGAGTTAATTTGAAGAACAAGGGGAGTCCAACCCCTTATTGGATAAATATTACATTCAGGAATGGCCCAAACAGAGTCTTCCTCACTTGATATAGTAGTGCATAGGCCATTAAGAGGTTCATAGTGACAATTAAAATCCCCTCCAATAATTGTATGTACAGACTCTGGTAAAGTAGAGAGGAAGTTAGCCAGGCAGTCCAGGGTCTGTGAAGTTTGCCCCTGCCTAACTGGTCGAGAGTAGATGTTGATAACAGCCATCTCAAGGGAGTCATCAAAAGAAAGAAGAATACATAGGATATCCGGGGAGTGAGTGTCTATTCTCTTAATGGTGCAACACAGGTGGATAGCAACCCAAATACAAAGGCCCCCTGAGGTTCTCCCCTAGGCCCCTGGAGAGCTGGAATACAATATGCAACATAGGCCGCTCTATGGAGTGCTACAGTAGACCAAGTTTCCTGGAAAAGACATAGCTCGTGTGTATCAATGTACTCTCCCCAATCAGGGAGGTCAATTTTGGAGGTAAGACCTGCTATGTTCCAGGATAAGATCTTAGTGATCTGCTGGACTTTTACTGGGTCGGTCTGTGTATGCAAGTGGCCCTGCTCATGAAGGAATGATAGATGGAAGATCCCTTCCTGACCCTGTGGGGTACTTTCCAGGTTCCCTGATGAGTTAGTGGAAGCACCCAAGCTGTTATATGCCACTGTAGCCTCACAAGTCATCCTAGATGGGTGATCCATAGGCTTAGATCTTACACAATGATGGTGCGTGAAATGGTAGTTTGCTATGCATTCCTTTTGTTTGGCTGTAGAATTCAGTCAATCGACCAGATCCAAGGAGCTGTATCTATTGCTAACTGGAATGTTAGAAGGCGAGTCATTTTCAAAGCCCCACCCCGCTTGTAGTGAATTGCCAGTCTGAGCTCTAGTTTCCCATTTTTTATATACACTTCCCATTCTTCATAACAGGGGACTGGGAGGGTAAAAATAGCCTAAGGGGAGTGTCTGTATACCACCAAACTCCCCAAATGATCCCCATTTAAAAATGTGTAGAACCACCCTGGTATCCCTAAAGTTAATCAAAATACAATCCCCCGTGATTTCTTTCCTCCTCTGTCCCAACCAACTGACCCTGCGTACAAATAGAATTTCACTTTGTATTAGAGGTGGGAGAGGTCTATGTTTGTTTAGCCAGAAAGTACTTTTGTTCTTTAGTTCAGAGTAGGACTCCCCACTACCGTTTTTCAACTCAGGTACTCCGGCTAGTATAACGACATAGGGAGTAGAGGCTGGTGGTAAATCTATACATGGCAGGGTGGAGTTTGTTAACCTCAGGTTAGATTGGCATGTACTCCTATTTTCTCCAATGCAATTGCTAGGTGATTTACGTTCCACCATCATCCCTAAGCTTGTTGTCGTTGTCCTAGAGTCGAGAGCTTCATCTTCGGCTCGTGTTGCCCCATGTTGGATAGAAATAGGGGCTATGTCTTGATGGGGATGGGAAGTAAGCCTAGTTGGAGCATTAATTTGCACTAGTGGATTTAACCCGTGGGATACAAGGGGAGCCGGGATAACAGAAGGGGTCACATCATTCCGTTGGATAGTTGGAGCCTGGACCGGAGATTTAGTTATTTCAGTAGTCTTTAAGATTGTAACAATTTTACTCCCCCAAGTATCTACCAACGAAGTCAGCTTCTGAAATTTGTTTCATTACTGCTTCTAGCTCAGCTTTGATAGAATTTTCAAGGTGAATTTTAAGATCTTTAACTAAGTTCAGCGCCCAAAGTGGTTGCTCCATTAGGTCTAAATGACTTTCACTAGCTATATGACCCACTATCTGATCCTTTGGGTCTACCAACGATTGGTGCTTCGCTTGTTTCACCCCCCTGCAAGCTTTTCGTTTTGGCTGACCATTTTTCCTAGTTACCCCCCCGTGTTAGTTTTATTTGCATTATCAGTGACTACAGCATTTTGAGCAAGCATTAAATCAGGAGTAATCGATAGATTTGCTGTTTGGGGGAATCAGGTGCTCTAGTTCCCATGGTCGGTGTAGTGCTTAAAATCATTGGTGTTAGGGAGAGTCGTCTCTCAGTGCGTTTTATCTCACTGGAGACAGCCCCAATTGCCTGTCTTAGCATTTTGTCAATAGCTGTGGGTTCCACACTAGGGGTTCGCACTGATGGTTTCTGTCTGGTGCTTGGTCTTAGGGTCGGGGCTGTACTCTTCCCCATATTTGCACAATTGCTGTACAACCCTGGTGAAAGGGAAATTCAAATAAGATTATGTTTCAACCGTGCAAGATGAGCGAAGACCCAACAATGCTAGCTGTACTTAATGCCCAGAGCAACACACCCTAGAACCCAAAACAAAAAATATATAACTCTCCCTAATTCAACAAAATATAGCCAAGATAAATCATTAGGCCTGTCAAAAACGGCTTGACGGTAGGTGGCCCAGACCAGTCCCAATCAGTCTCAAATTAACCCGCCTTGGTCCCGAGCAGCGCTTGACTAAATGCCTGAAGGCGCTGGTATGGCGCTGTTTTACCGTCAGCGGACCAGGGCTGCTGGGGTTGTGGGCTGTTCCCCTTCCGGCAAGTAGGAGACTCCGGTGGCACGCCCCTACTATCTGACTATGAATCAGTTTGGGACAATGCAAGCTCTAAAATTCAGAGTGTAGTATCGAAACCTGGGGCATAGAATAAATACAAAACCTATTTTGGGAAGAGCAATGTAGACACTCCTTAGCCGTCAATGTCAGTACAACCTACGCTAAAGATGGATAAATGGCGATGCAACCATTGGGCTTGTTGATATCCAAAAGTTAAAGTCGCAATATGCCACAGAACCAACAGTACCTCCAAACAGGCTCCTGGCCCTGCACGATTATCCTCAAATGCAGATGAAAGGGGGGTGGCCCTGCCCTGCCTCTTCCTGTCGCTGCGTGAGGCCTGTTGAGCCTTTATCGCGACTCCGGGCGCGGAAAGCGGCGTCACGGCTGGCGACGCCGCTTGGGCTGCTGGGGGTTGGAGTCTCCTCGCGGTGGCCGTTCCCCTCACGGCAGCGGGAGAAAGAAAGAGCTGTTGTTCGCCGTTCCCCTCACGGCTGACACCAAGGTGAGAGAGTGCTTATTCACCAACCTCTGAAAAGTGGCAGGTGCATTTTTCAATCCAAAGGGCATCACCACAAAGTGGTAGTGCCCACTAGGGGTCGAAAATGCTGTCTTGGCTTTTGCATCATCAGCTAATCTGATCTGCCAGTAACCAGCTGTTAGGTCAAACGTGCTTAGATACTTGGCTGAGGCCAAAGTATCAATCAGCTCATCTGCCCTTGGTATGGGATAGGCATCAGTCCTGGTGACTGCATTGAGGCCTCTGTAGTCTACACAAAACCTCATTTCTTTCTTACCACCCTGGGTATGAGGCTTGGGTACCAGGACTACTGGACTAGCCCAAGGGCTATCTGAAGGCTCAATTACACCTAGCTCCAACATTTTCTGGACTTCAGTCCTGATACAGTCCCTGACATGGTCAGGTTGCCTGTAGATCTTATTCTTGACAGGCAGACTGTCTCCAGTGTCCACCTCATGAGTGCACCAGGAAGTCTGACTAGGGGTAAGGCTAAACATATGTCTAAACTGTTGCAGAACTTGTCTGCACTCAGTTTGCTGATGGTCGGTGAGGCTGCTTGCCAAAGCAACACCATCTACTGACCCATCATCAGAGTTCTGAGAGAGCAGGGAAGGGAGAGGGTCACTCTCCTCCTCCTGGTCCTCATCAGTTGCCATGAGCAAGCCCATGTCAGCCCTGTCAACATATGGCTTTAATCTGTTGACATGAAGCACCCTCAGGGGGCTCCTGGGAGTTCCAAGATTCACCAGGTAGGTGACTTCTCCCTTCTGTTCAACTATTGTATGGGGGCCACTCCACTTGTCCTGGAGGGCTGCTGGGGCCACAGGCTCCAACACCCACACTTTCTGTCCTGGCTGGTATACAGTCAGTACAGCCTTTTGGTCATGCCAAGCTTTTTGTAATTCTTGGCTGGCCTCCAGGTTTTTGGTTGCCTTTTTCATGTACTCTGCCATCCGGGAGCGGAGACCAAGTACATAGTCCATCACATCTTGTTTGGGGGGCTTGAGAGGTAACTCCCAGCCCTCTTTTACCAAACACAGTGGACCTCTCACAAGATGCCCAAACAGAAGCTCAAATGGGCTGTAACCAACCCACTTCTGTGGAACCTCTCTGTATGCAAACAACAGGCAAGGAAGAAGAAGGTCCCATTTCCGCCTAAGCTTTTCTGGGAGACCTTTAATCATTCCTTTCAAGGTTTTGTTGAAGCGTTCAACTAAACCATTGCATTGTGGGTGATAGGGGGTGGTGAACTTGTAAGTTACACCACACTCCTTCCACATTGCTTTTAGATATCCTGACATGAAGTTGGTACCTCTGTCAGAAATGACCTCCTTTGGGAAACCCACTCTGGAGAAGACTCCAATGAGGGCTCTTGCCACCACAGGGGCTGTGGTGGTCCTTAGGGGAATTGCTTCTGGGTACCTGGTGGCATGATCCACTACCACCAGGATAAACCTGTGCCCAGATGCAGTTTGAGGGTCAAGGGGACCAACAATGTCAATCCCTACCCTTTCAAAGGGTACCCCCACCACCGGTAGTGGTATCAGGGGGCCTTTGTTGTGCCACCTGCCTTACCACTGGCTTGGCATGTGACACAGGAGCGACAAAACTCCTTTGTGTCCTCTGACATATGTGGCCAATGAAAATGTGGAACAAGCCTGTCCCAGGTCTTGTTTTGGCCCAAGTGTCCTGCTAAAGGGATGTCATGTGCTAGGGTCAAGAGGAACCCCCTAAACTTCTGAGGTATTACCATCCTCCTGGTGGCTCCAGGGGCTGGGTCTCTACTCTCAGAATATAGGAGTCCCTCATCCCAATAAACTTTATGGGACCCACTAGCACTCCCAGCAGCCTCAGCAGCAGCCTGCTGTCTGAGGGGTTCAAGAGAGGGGCAGTACTGTTGCTCCTTCCTCAGATCTTCCCTAGAAAAAAAAATAAAAAAATGTAAGTCCGTTTTTATATAGCGCAGCTACTCACCCTTACGGGTCTCAAGGCGCTGGGGGCCGGAGTGGAAATTAAGTGAGCTATTGCCCAGAGTCACATGGTGCTGAGCTGAGCTGCCGCCGGAGCCGGGGATCGAACCGTGAACCCTGTGCTCCGAAGTCAGCTGCCCTGGCCGCTGCACCACACCTCTTCACCTAGAAGGGCCCCCTGCCCCCAAGAACTCAACCTGATCAGGCTCAAGTCCCTCTGGGGCAGTTCCTTCTTCAGGATCTGCTTCACCTCCCTCTGGGGGTGAATCTGTGATCTGAGACAGAGGGGAAGGCACTGCCTTTACCCTACTGCTCCTCCTCTTGGGAAGCATCTGGTCCATTGTTCCAGGATCCAGAGCTGGTTCAGTGTCATGCATTCTTGCTTGTGACCTGGTCACAGCAAATACCTCTGCAGGGATGCCCAACATCTCAGCATGAGTCCATAACTCTACTTCAGACCAGGCTGAAGTCTCTAGATCATTGCCCAATAGACATTCGACAGGGAGGTCTGCACTGACTACAACCTTCTTGAGGCCAGTTACCCCTCCCCAGGAGAAGTTCACAACTGCCAGACTATGGTTGGTCCTGGCATTGCTTGCATTGGTCACCTGGTACATTTCGCCCAGGATGATCTGTCCAGGGTCCACAAGATCCTCTGCCACCATGGTGACACTAGCACCTGTGTCCCTAAATGCCAAAGCCTGTTTGCCATTTATTACAGGCTGCTGTTTGTATTTGCCCAGATTACTGGGGTTTACTAGGAAGGACATATTAAGGTCTCCCTCACAAATCAGCATTGCCTGAGTGGGCACTCTGACTAGGTCAGAGTCCACTTCAGAACCCAGGGTCAACCCTACTACACCCTTATTCTGAGTACCACCTCCACCAGTAGCTGAAATAGGGGGAACAGTTGCCTTAGGGGCAGGAGTGGTGGTGGTTTGGTCTTTGGACTTGTTGCAATCAGAAGTCCAGTGCCCTTTCTGTTTACAGAATTTGCACCAGGGCTTCTTTTGGCCTTTTCCCTTGTTGGATTGTGACTCCCCACCAGATGCAGATTTTTGGGGCCCTTGTGAAGACTTCTGGTCTTTTGACTTATCCCCACCTTTCTCAGAGCCCTTAGGATCTTGCTTCTTGGTGTCACCCCCTTGGCCTCCACGACGCAGGGATCCGAGACAAGGCCCTGGAATGGGCCACCTCCTTCCTCGCCGGCAGAACCCAGAGAGTCCGCCTCCCACCATTCCGATCCGAAGCCTCCGAGATCATGTGCGGCGTACCCCAGGGATCGTCCCTCAGCCCAACACTGTTCAACATCTACATGGCCCCGCTCGCACGCATCGCCAGACAGCACGACCTCAACATAATCTCCTATGCCAACGACGCTCAACTGATCCTCTCCCTCACCAAGGACCCCCTCGCCGCCAAATCCAAACTCCATGAAGGAATGAAGGCCGTCGCCGATTGGATGAAGATCAGCCGACTAAAACTGAACACGGAGAAGACAGAGGTCCTCATCCTCGGCTCCAACCCCTCAGCCTGGGACGACTCCTGGTGGCCAACGACGTTGGGAGCAGCCCCGACACCCACCGACCACGCACGCAACCTGGGAGTCATCCTCGACTCAACGCTCTCCATGGCCAAGCAAGTCAACGCAGTCTCATCCTCCTGCTTCAACACCCTCCGCATGCTTCGCAAGATCTACAGGTGGATCCCGACAGACACAAGAAGAACAGTCACCCAGGCCCTCGTCAGTAGCAGACTTGACTATGGGAACGCCCTCACGCGGGAGCCCCGGCCAAGCTCATCAAGCGACTGCAACGCATACAAAACGCCTCCGCACGCCTGATCCTCGATGTACCACGCCACAGCCACATCACCCCCCACCTGAGGAACCTGCACTGGCTCCCCGTCGACAGGAGAATCTCCTTCAAACTCCTCATCCACGCACACAAGGCACTCCACAAGACTGGCCCAGCCTACCTCAACAGACGACTCCTCTTCTACGTCCCCAACCGCCAACTCCGCTCCGCCGACCTCTCCTCGCCACCGTCCCTCGCATTCAAAGAACTACCACCGGTGGCAGATCCTTCTCCCACCTCGCCGCCAAGACCTGGAACACCCTTCCACTAAGCCTACGCCAGACCCAAGACCTGCTGACCTTCAGGAGGCTACTCAAGACCTGGTTGTTCGACCAGTAGCAGCACCCCCCCCCTTTTTTTTTCCCTAGCGCCTTGAGACCCTCGCGGGTAAGTAGTGCGCTTTACAAATTCTGTGATTGATTGATTAATTGGTTCTGGGGTTTCTGCCTCACCCTGGTTCTGACCCATTTGTCTGCCTTCTTTCCCAGTTCTTGGGGAGAGGTCAGATCCGAGTCCACCAGGTACTGATGCAACAACTGGTTCTGGCAATTATTAAGGATCTGTTCTCTCATCATCAGATTATACAATCCCTTGAAATCAGTAACCGTACTGCTAACCAGCCAACCCTCCAGAGCCTTGGTTGCACAATCAACAAAGTCAGTCCAGTCCTGAGTCTGTGCCTTCTGGGTATCTCTGAACTTCAACCTGTACTGCTCAGTGGTTAAGCCAAACCCATCTATCAGTGCACTCTTAGGACTTCATAATCGTCAGCATCCTCTTCTCTAACAGTGAGGAGCTTGTCTCTACCTTTATCTGAAAAGGAGAGCCACAAGATTGCTGCCCACTGCTTTTGGGGGACCTGCTGTACTCTACAGGCCCTCTCCATAGCAGTTATCCACTTGTGGATATCATCCCCACTCTGGTAGGGAGGAACAACCTTGCTCAGGTTCCTATGGTCTGGAATAGATTCTCTGCCTCTAGGGACACTGTTGCTGCCACCAAGGGGTTCTAACCCCTCTCGTCTAGAAGCTCTCTGGATCTCCAGGGCTTCTCTATCCAGTGCCAACTGCTTGGTTCTGAGGGCAACTCTTGCTTCCTCATACTGCAGCAGTTTGCACATTCTTTCAGAGGAGGTCTCTCTTATGGGAAAGTATGAGTTCCTCTGGTGGACAAATTCTCTGCCAGAGTGATAAGAGTGCTCAGATTCCCTGGAAGGGGACCTATGCCTCTCATCCACTCTGTCAGTTCTCTTAGGGAGAATTCCTCTGTCCTTTTCAGGCCCCTTGAGGCCTGGCCCTTCAATCACAGAGTCCTGGTCATTCGGATTTTCATCGTCTGACCCAGATACTGTAATCGACCCACCCACTGATTCAGACCCATTAGCTCCTAGAGCCAATCTAAGATCATCTGCTGTCAGCAGATCTATCAGGTGCAGGGTTGAGGGACTCTGTCCTAGCCTCAGGTGTCTTTCAACACACATGGCTCTCAAGTCAGAGAAAGCCATGTCCTTATACTGAGGCTGAGTGGATCCACTGGTTCCACCCTTTAAGGACATTCTAGTGTTGTGCAGTGTTGTACTACCTACACTAGTTTGTGGACTACTGATACTAGCTTGAGCTGTAGAAAGGGTGTGCTATCCCTTGGCACACAGCTCTAAGTTCAGTAGAACTTATCGATACTAAGCTTGACTTTATATGTACCTTAAGTACCAATAGTGGTTTTCAGTTAGTAATTCAAATAGAGATTTTCTGGTAAAACAATAGCAAGCTGGAATCCCACACGCTGCCCACCAATGTGAGAAGTTGGCCTGGTATATGCTGTTCACTAATTAAAGTGGACACCTTGCACCAGAACAATTCGACTCTTATGGTAGATAGGTTTAAGACAACCTTTATAGAAAGCTATCCTAGTGGTAGCTGTGGAGAGCAGCCTTCAGGCTAAGTCTTGAAGGAATGTAAAGCAGCTTGTTTTACCACACAATCTCTTGAATCACCAAATGAAAAGACACCACACAGGTATATATATCAAATATATATGTATTTATTAATAAACACTCTCTACTAATCTCTTTATGAGATTAGAGGTCAGGAACATATGTACAAGTCAAATATTATCAGAATAAGTTTGGCACAATTGAATATTACAATCTTAGTTTGCTAGACCTAGGTCTAGGGCATCTAGAATCGAGGGACCCCCAAGAACCACCCCAGGTAGTTGTAGGAGACCCACAGGGGACGGACGCGGTGACCTGGCACCGATGCAAATCCTGTACGAGTCTATGCACTCAGACGCGACTGAGATATCAATGTTAAAGGTCCCTTGCGTGTTCGAGGCGAACACACCGATCGGTCCTTTTACGAGTCGAAGGACGCGGTCACAGATAGAGATGCAAGGGAGATGGACGCGCTGTGTCTAACACAGACGCGAACCTTGTGCGAGTCAGTGCAATGGAGAACTCAGAGTTACAGGCCCTTTATGTGTTCGAGGCGAACACCGATCGGACTCCGTACGAGTCGAAGGATACAGTTTTAGACAGTGTTACAAAGGAGATGGACGCAGTGTGTCTAACACAGACGCGAACCTTGTACGAGTCAGTGCGATAGTCGCACTCGGCAAGTTAGAGTTTTAGGACACTTCTAGGGAAGCTACAAGCAAGTCACTTACAGGGTAAGTAGTTCTAGGGCCCACACCCACAGGAGCACCGTAGTGCTGAAGTTACCTCATCCAGGGGAGCCGGGTGCATAGGTGTTCTTTGGTGTCGGGTCGCGGCGTCGTTTTCAATGGGAGCCAGTGAAGACTTGCTGCTTGCGGCGACAGGAGAAGTGTCCGGAGGAATCCAAGCCTGGATTCGGAAGATGGAAGACCTGAAAGCAGAGGGGACAGTGTTCAAAGTCACTTGGCAGTGACTCGGGGCAAGGAAGATGGATGCCCACCGTCGTCGCAAGATTCAGGCCGTTCGTGGTTGCCTTGACTCTTCAGCCACGAGGTCCAGGAGGCGTCAACGACAACCAGGAGCTGGATTCGGCGTGTCCCACAATGTCTGCAGCTTACTGCGGTGTCGGCAACTCGATCGGAGCCAACAAGCCTTGGTAACAGTAAGTCTTGGGGAAAGTGCAAAGTGGCAATGGCGCAGACCAGTAAGGTCTGTGGGACTCACTCAGTGAAGGTAAGTCAGGGCAGGCCTGGAGCAACTAGGGGAGCCCTTTGGTTTCTTTAGGAAGTCTTCTCGGGACCCACAAGCCGGCTGGCAATGGATCGCAAAGACACCTCGGGAGGATTCGCTCACAGGGGCCCACGGTCACTCGAGATGTGGTAGGCTGCTGATCTTAGGAGGGCTTCCTGCTGGAGGCTAGGAACACACGTGGTCCAAAGCACAAGTTCGTGGAACGTTGTGAAGGGGTTGCACTCGACAATAGTGCACGGTACCCAGGGGTCACGGTTCCTCGTTACTCTTGGGGTCCACTGGCCTCAGCTTCGCTGGGGACTCACGATGGCCTTTGAGAAGTCAGGAAATCCACTTCTTGGGCTGCAGGGACTTCGGACTCCGGCGGGAGCGGCGTAGTTTGCGACCGTCATTTGTAGTTTTTGGTGCCTGCCAAGCAGGGGAGTCACTCCTTGACTCCAAGGGGAGATTCTTCAGTCTTCCAAAGGTATTGTAACGTCGAAGGTCCGGGATTCTTCTTGTAGAGCGTCGTCCATGGAAATCTAGGGTGCAATGCACAGTTTCCCCCTCTTATACTAAAAGAAAGGGAGGGACTAGCTCTATGACCCTACCTATGGGAGGGTCAGGGGAGTGGGTGGCTACACCCACTTCCCTTTGTCCAGTTTCGCGCCAGAGCAGGGGCAGGTAGCCCCTGAGCCGGTTTGAACTGGCATATGCACAGAGGAGCCTTCTGCTCCCCCAGTGCAGGACTTCAAAGCACTCTAAGAGTGCACCCACCCAGCCCCAATACACTAAACCCTGTCTGGGAGGTGGTCACACCCCTTGGGACAGGATATCTATTGTTGGGCTTCCTCCACTGCGAGTGTTGGTCATCAGCAGGAGGGCAGCCCAGTGTCTGTGACTGGTGGCATCCATTTTGTGATGCCAGGGCTCTGCAGGATTCTACAGCGTTTCCACAGTAGGTACATGTCTATCCCTCTAGAAGGGTGGAATGCTACCCCCGCCGCCAGGCTGGCGGGGGGGTAGTAGTCCAAGATGTTTGACACCAAACACGACATGTTTCGATGCAGCCATTCCAAAGTTAGCATTTTACTGCGAGGATATAATGCACTTAAAAGTATATGGTTTAACCACATCCACAAACAGCACCAGAGAATGGACTCTGAGAGCTGCAGAGGGGCCCTGCTCAGGCAGAGGCACCCCCTCACATAGAAGCCAAGCACCCTGCCCTCAGGATTGATAGGGCCTGCCTTAGGGGTGACTGATAGGTTCATATGTGTGTGCAGGAGAGATATAGGGGACCTATATCTCAGTGAGGAGTGCTAGCACCACCTCACCCAGGCTTCAGTAGCAGGCCTGTGGTGTCAGATTTAGTCTGCTTCCAAGGGGTGGCATTATTCATGCTTCAGCCCCTGGTAGGCCTGTGAAGTACCTATGCCCTTGGTACCTAAGGTACCATATACTAGGGACTCATAAGGTACCACAGTATCCAATCACTAGTGCACCTAGAGTGCACTCCAAGTCGTTTAGAGAGAACAGAGAGGCTGGGGCCCTGATTAGCAGGGGCCCAACCAGACTATAGCCAGAAACCAGTGTAAACATCAGAAAAAAAGTGGGGGCAACATAAGAGGCAGATCCTACTCTCCTACATACGTGCTCTAGGCACGGTGTCTATTGAAGTCGTGATTGTTATACCATTTTCTTAGTATATGGTTCGGTCTCCCCCTGGAGCCCGTTGTACATTTTGCTACTTACGTATGTTCTATTGATTAAGTATTGTGTGCTTTATGTTCTAAGTTCGTGTAGAGATTAGTAGAGAGTGTTTTAGTAATAAATACATATTTTTACATAACACTTGTGTGGTTCTCCTTTCATTTGATCATTCAAGAAGTGAGATTCTGGTAAAACAAGCTGCTTTACATTCCTTCAAGATTAAGCCTGAAGGCTGCTCTCCACAGCTACCACTAGGATAGCTTTCTAAAGGTTATCTTTGACCTCATACATCATAAGGGTCGTGTGGACTGGTACAAGGTGCCCACTTTAATTAGTGGACAGCATATACCAGGCCAACTTCTCACACAGAACATCACCAGGTGGCACAGAGGGGACACTGAACATCACCAGGTGCCACAGAGGGGGCACTGAACATCACTAGGAGGCACAGAGGGGACATTGCACATCACCATGAGCTACAGAGGGGGCATTGAACATCACCAGGAGGCACAGAGGGGGCACTGAACATCACCAGGAGGCACAGAGCGGGCACTGAACATCATCAGGTGGCACAGAGGGGGCACTGAACATCACCAGGAGGCACAGAGGGGGCACTGAACATCACAACTTGGCACTGAGGGACACTGAACATCACAAGGAGGCCCAGAGGGGACACTGAACATCATCAGGAGGCACAGAGGGGACAGTGAACATCACCAGGTGGCACAGAGGGGACACTGAACATCACCAGGTGGCACAGAGGGGGCACTGAACATCACCATGAGCTACAGATGGGACACTGAACGTCACCATGAGCTACAGAGGGGGCACTGAACATCACCAGGAGGCACAGAGGGGACACTGAACATCACCAGGAGGCACAGCGGGGGCAGTGAACATCACCAGGAGGCACAGAGTGGACACTGAACATCACCAGGTGGCACAGAGGGGCACTGAACATCACCAGGAGGCACAGAGAGGACACTGAACATCACAATGTGGCACAGAGGGGGCACTGAACATCACAATGTGGCACTGAGGGACACTGAACATCATCAGGTGGCACAGAGGGAACACTGATCATCACCAGGAGACACAGAGGGGGCACTGAACATCACCAGGAGGCACAGAGGGGACACTGAACTTCACCATGAGGCACAGAGGGGACACTGAATATCACCAGGAGGCACTGAGGGACACTGAACAGCACCAGGAGGCACAGAGGAGGCACTGAACATCACAACTTGGCACTGAGTGTAACTGAACATCACCAGGAGGCACAGAGGGGGCACTGAACATCACAACTTGGCACTGAGGGACACTGAACATCATCAGGTGGCACAGAGGGGACACTGAACATCACCAGGAGACACAGAGGGGGCACTGAACATCACCAGGAGGCACAGAGGGGACACTGAACATCACCATGAGGCACAGAGGGGACACTGAACATCACCAGGTGGCACAGAAGGGGCATTGAACATCACCAGGTGGCACTGAGGGGGCACGGAACATCACCAGGAGGCACAGAGGGGGCACTGAACACCACAACTTGGCACTGAGGGACACTGAACATCATCAGGTGGCACAGAGGGGACACTGAACGTCACCAGGAGGCACAGAGGGGGCATTGAACATCACCAGGAGGCACAGAGGGGGTACTGAACATCACAACTTGGCACTGAGGGACACTGAACATCATAAGGAGGCACAGAGGGGACACTGAACATCACCAGGAGGCACAGAGGGGACACTGAACATCACCATGAGGCACAGAGGGGACACTGAACATCACCAGGAGGCACAGAGGGGGTACTGAACATCATCAGATGAACAGAGGGGGCAGTGAACATCACCAGGTGGCACAGAGGGGACACTGAACATCACCAGGAGGCACAGAGGGGACACTGAACATCACAACTTGGCACTGAGGGACACTGAACATTATCAGGAGGCACAGAGGGGGCACTGAACATCACAACTTGGCACTGAGGGACACTGAACATCATCAGGAGGCACAGAGGGGACACTGAACATCACCAGGAGGCACAGAGGGGACACTGAACATCACCATGAGGCACAGAGGGGACACTGAACATCACCAGCAGGCACAGAAGGGGCACTGAACATCATCAGGAGGCACAGAGGGGGCAGTGCACATCACCAGGTGGCACTGAGGGGACACTGAACATCACCAGGAGGCACAGAGAGGATACTGAACATCACAACTTGGCACTGAGGGACACTGAACATCATCAGGAGGCACAGAGGGGGCACTGAACATCACAACTTGTCACTGAGGGACACTGAACATCATCAGGAGGCACAGAGGGGACACTGAACATCACCAGGAGGCACAGAGGGGACACTGAACATCACCATGAGGCACAGAGGGGACACTGAACATCACCAGGAGGCACAGAGGGGTCATTGAACATCACCAGGTGGCACAGAGGGGGCACTGAACATCACAACTTGGCACTGAGGGACACTGAACATCACCAGGTGGCACAGAGGGGACACTGAACATCACCAGGTGGCACAGAGGGGGCACTGAAAATCACAACTTGGCACTTAGGGACACTGAACATCATCAGGTGGCACAGAGGGGACACTGAACATCACCAGGAGGCACAGAGGGGACACTGAACATCAACAGGTGGCACAGAGGGGTCTTTGAACATCACCAGGTGGCACAGAGGGGACACTGAACATCCCCATGAGGCACAGAGGGGACACTGAACATCACCAGGAGGCACAGAGGGGTCATTGAACATCACCAGGTGGCACAGAGGGGACACTGAACATCACAACTTGGCACTGAGGAACACTGAACATCACCAGGTGGCACAGAGGGGACACTGAACATCACCAGGAGGCACAGAGGGGGCAGTGAACATCACCAGGTGGCACAGAGGGGACACTGAGCATCACCATGAGGCACAGAGGGGACACTGAACATCACCAGGAGGCACAGAGGGGTCATTGAACATCACCAGGTGGCACTGAACATCACAACTTGGCACTGAGGAACACTGAACATCACCAGGTGGCACAGAGGGGGCACTGAACATCACCAGGAGGCACAGAGGGGGCACTGAACATCACAACTTGGCACTGAGGGACACTGAACATCACAAGGAGGCACAGAGGGGACACTGAACATCATCAGGAGGCACAGAGGGGACAGTGAACATCACCAGGTGGCACAGAGGGGACACTGAACATCACCAGGTGGCACAGAGGGGGCACTGAACATCACCATGAGCTACAGAGGGGACACTGAACGTCACCATGAGCTACAGAGGGGGCACTGAGCATCACCAGGAGGCACAGAGGGGACAGTGAACATCACCAGGAGGCACAGCGGGGGCAGTGAACATCACCAGGAGGCACAGAAGGGGCACTGAACATCATCAGGAGGCACAGAGGGGGCAGTGCACATCACCAGGTGGCACTGAGGGGACACTGAACATCACCAGGAGGCACAGAGAGGACACTGAACATCACAACTTGGCACTGAGGGACACTGAACATCATCAGGAGGCACAGAGGGGGCACTGAACATCACAACTTGTCACTGAGGGACACTGAACATCATCAGGAGGCACAGAGGGGACACTGAACATCACCAGGAGGCACAGAGGGGACACTGAACATCACCATGAGGCACAGAGGGGACACTGAACATCACCAGGAGGCACAGAGGGGTCATTGAACATCACCAGGTGGCACAGAGGGGGCACTGAACATCACAACTTGGCACTGAGGGACACTGAACATCACCAGGTGGCACAGAGGGGACACTGAACATCACCAGGTGGCACAGAGGGGGCACTGAAAATCACAACTTGGCACTTAGGGACACTGAACATCATCAGGTGGCACAGAGGGGACACTGAACATCACCAGGAGGCACAGAGGGGACACTGAACATCAACAGGTGGCACAGAGGGGTCTTTGAACATCACCAGGTGGCACAGAGGGGACACTGAACATCCCCATGAGGCACAGAGGGGACACTGAACATCACCAGGAGGCACAGAGGGGTCATTGAACATCACCAGGTGGCACAGAGGGGACACTGAACATCACAACTTGGCACTGAGGAACACTGAACATCACCAGGTGGCACAGAGGGGACACTGAACATCACCAGGAGGCACAGAGGGGGCAGTGAACATCACCAGGTGGCACAGAGGGGACACTGAGCATCACCAAGAGGCACAGAGGGGACACTGAACATCACCAGGAGGCACAGAGGGGTCATTGAACATCACCAGGTGGCACTGAACATCACAACTTGGCACTGAGGAACACTGAACATCACCAGGTGGCACAGAGGGGGCACTGAACATCACCAGGAGGCACAGAGGGGGCACTGAACATCACAACTTGGCACTGAGGGACACTGAACATCACAAGGAGGCACAGAGGGGACACTGAACATCATCAGGAGGCACAGAGGGGACAGTGAACATCACCAGGTGGCACAGAGGGGACACTGAACATCACCAGGTGGCACAGAGGGGGCACTGAACATCACCATGAGCTACAGAGGGGACACTGAACGTCACCATGAGCTACAGAGGGGGCACTGAACATCACCAGGAGGCACAGAGGGGACACTGAACATCACCAGGAGGCACAGCGGGGGCAGTGAACATCACCAGGAGGCACAGAGTGGACACTGAACATCACCAGGTGGCACAGAGGGGCACTGAACATCACCAGGAGCCACAGAGAGGACACTGAACATCACAATGTGGCACAAAGGGGGCACTGACATCACAATGTGGCACTGAGGGACACTGAACATCATCAGGTGGCACAGAGGGGACACTGATCATCACCAGGAGACACAGAGGGGGCACTGAACATCACCAGGAGGCACAGAGGGGACACTGAACATCACCATGAGGCACAGAGGGGACACTGAATATCACCAGGAGGCACTGAGGGACACTGAACAGCACCAGGAGGCACAGAGGAGGCACTGAACATCACAACTTGGCACTGAGTGTAACTGAACATCACCAGGAGGCACAGAGGGGGCACTGAACATCACAACTTGGCACTGAGGGACACTGAACATCATCAGGTGGCACAGAGGGGACACTGAACATCACCAGGAGACACAGAGGGGGCACTGAACATCACCAGGAGGCACAGAGGGGACACTGAACATCACCATGAGGCACAGAGGGGACACTGAACATCACCAGGCGGCACAGAAGGGGCATTGAACATCACCAGGTGGCACTGAGGGGGCACGGAACATCACCAGGAGGCACAGAGGGGGCACTGAACACCACAACTTGGCACTAAGGGACACTGAACATCATCAGATGGCACAGAGGGGACACTGAACGTCACCAGGAGGCACAGAGGGGGCATTGAACATCACCAGGAGGCACAGAGGGGGCAATGAACATCACAACTTGGCACTGAGGGACACTGAACATCATCAGGAGGCACAGAGGGGACACTGAACATCACCAGGAGGCACAGAGGGGACACTGAACATCACCATGAGGCACAGAGGGGACACTGAACATCACCAGGAGGCACAGAGGGGGTACTGAACATCATCAGATGAACAGAGGGGGCAGTGAACATCACCAGGTGGCACAGAGGGGACACTGAACATCACCAGGAGGCACAGAGGGGACACTGAACATCACAACTTGGCACTGAGGGACACTGTAGGAAGGTGGAATCTGACTATATGGTTGCCCCCACTTTTTTTATGGTGTTTTGCTGGTTTATGACTTAGTTGGACTGGGATCCTGCTATTCAGGGCCCCAGTCTATCTGCTCTCTCTAAATGACATGGAGTGCACTCTAGGTGCACTAGTGATTGGTTACTGTGGTGCCTTATGAGTCCCTAGTATATGGTACCTTAGGTGCCAAGGGCATAGGTACTTCACAGGCCTACCAGGGGCTGCAGCATGTATTATGCCACCCCTGGGAAGCAGACTAAATCTGACACCACAGGCCTGCTACTGCAGCCTGGGTGAGGTGGTGCTAGCACCCCTCACTGAGATATAGGTTTCCTATATCTCTCCTGCACACACATATAAACCTATCAGTCACCCCTATGGCAGGCCCTATCAATCCTGAGGGCAGGGTGCTTGGTTCCTATGTGAGGGGGTGCCTCTGCATGAGCAGGGCCCCTCTGCAGCTCTCAGAGTCTATTCTCTGGTGCTGTTTGTGGATGAGGTTAAACCATATACTCTTAAGTGCATTATATCCTCGCGGTAGAATGCTAACTTTGGAATGGCTGCATCAAAACATGTCGTGTTTGGTGTCAAACATCTTGGAATACTACCCCCCCGCCAATCCTGGCGGCGGGGTAGCATTCCACCCTTCTAGAGGGATAAGACATGTACCTACTGTGGAAACGCGGTAGAATCCTACAGAGCCCTGGCATCACAAAATGGATGCCACCAGTCACAGACACGGGGCTGCCCTCCTGCTGATGACCAACACTCACAGTGGAGGAAGCCCAACAATAGGCATCCTGCCACAGGGAGGTGTAACCACCTCCCAGACAGGGTTTAGTGTATTGGGGCTGGGTGGGTGCACTCTTAGAGTGCTTTGAAGTCCTGCACTGGGGGAGCAGAAGGCTCCTCTGTGCATATGCCAGTTCAAACCAGCTCAGGGGCTACCTGCCCCTGCTCTGGCGCGAAACTGGACAAAGGGAAGTGGGTGTAGCCACCCCTCCCTTGACCCTCCCATAGGTGGGGTCATAGAGTTAGTCCATCCCCTCTTTTTAGTATAAGAGGGGGAACCTTGCCATTGCAAAGCAGATAACCCCTGGATGACGCTCTACAAGAAGAATCCTGGCCCTTCGACGTTCCACTACCTTTGTCAGACGGAAGAATCTCCCTTGGAGTCAAGGAGTGACTCCCCTGCTTGGCAGGCACCAAAAACGACAATGACGGTCGCAAACTACGCCGCTCCCGCCGGAGTCCGAAGTCCCTGCAGCCCAGGAAGTGGATTTCCTGACCTCTCCCAGGCCATCGTGAGTCCCCAGCGAAGCTGAGGCAAGTGGACCCCACGAGTAACGAGGAACCGCGACCCCTGGGTACCGTGCACTATTGTCGAGTGCAACCCCTTCACAACGTTCTACGAACCTGTGCTTTGGACCACGTGTGGTCCCGACCTCCAGCAGGAATCCCTCCGAAGATCAGAGGCCTACACCGTCCCGAGTGACCGTGGGCCCCTGTTGAGTGATTCCGCCCGAGGTGTCTTCGCGATCCCTTGCCCGCTGGCTTGTGGGTCCCCAGAAGACTTCTTAAAGAAACCAAAGGGCTCCCTGATTGCTCCAGGCCTGCCCTGACTTACCCTTGCTGGGTGAGTTCCACAGACCTTGCTGGTCTGCGCCATCGACTTTCTTCATCTCCCCGAGACTTGCGGCTGCCAAGGCTTGTTGGCTCCAATCGAGTTGCCGACACCGCAGTCAGCTGTAGACGTCGAGGACACACCGAATCCAGCTCCTGGTCATCGTCGACGCCTCCTGGACCACGTGGCTGAAGAGTCAAGGCACCCGCAACCGACCTGAATCACTCGACGACGGTGGGCATCCATCTTCCTTGCCCCGAGTCACTGCCAAGTGACTTTGAACACTGTCCCCTCTGCTTTCAGGTCATCCTTCTTCAGAATCCAGGCTTGGATTCCACCGGACACTTCTTCAGCTCCCGCAAGCAGCAAGTCTTCTTTGGTCGCCATTGAAAACGACGCCGCGACCCGACACCAAAGGACATCTATGCACCCGGCTTCCCTGGGTGAGGTAACTCCAGCACTACGGTGCTCCCGTGGGTGTGGGCCCTAGAACGACTTACCCTGTAAGTGACTTGCTTGTAGGTTCTACAGAAGTATCCTAAAACTCTTTATTTCCAACCGCGACTTGCCCCATTGAAGTCAACGGCGATCCGCGCCTGTGTATCCACACTGCACGCGTCCCCCGTGGGTCCTTTACTTACCTGCCTTGGGTGGTTTCGTGAGGCCCCAGCACTTCTGAAGGCCCTAGGCCTTGTCTCCCTGCAAGTCGTTGTCCCTAAGTCTCTTACTTAGTATATGGTCTGGTACGCCCCTAGGGCCCCAGCCATATTTTGTGCTTAACTTATTGAAAAACGTTGATTTGTGCATATGTTTGTCTTCTAATCTCATAAAGAGATTAGTAGAGAGTTATTTAGAAATAAATACATATATATTTGATATATATACCTGTGTGGTGTCTTTTCATTTGGTGATTCAAGAGATTATATGGTAAAACAAGCTGCTTTACATTCCTCCGAGACTTAGCCTGAAGGCTGCTCTCCACAGCTACCACTAGGATAGCTTTCTTTAAAAGGTTGTCTTAAACCTATCTACCATAAGAGTCGATTTGACCTGGTGCAAGGTGTCCACTTTAATTAGTGAACAGCATATACCAGGCCAACTTCTCACATTGGTGGGCAGCGTGTGGGATTCCAGCTTGCCATTGTTTTACCAGAAAATCTCTATTTGAATTACTAACTGAAAACCATTATAGGTACTCAAGGTACATATAAAGTCAAGCTTAGTATCAATAAGTTCTACTGAACTTAGAGCTGGGTGCAAAGGGATAGCACACCCTTTCCACAGCTCAAGCTAGGATCAGTAGGCCACAAACTAGTGTAGGTAGTACAACACTGCACAACACTAGAATGTCCTTAAAGAGTGGACCCAGTGGATCCACTCAGCCTCAGTATAAGGACATGGCTTTCTCTGACTTTAGAGGCATGTGTGTTGACAGACACCTGAGGCTAGGACAGAGTCCCTCAACACTACACCTGATAGATCTGCTGACAGCAGATGACCTTAGATTGGCTCTAGGAGCTAGGGGGTCTGAATCAGTGGGTGGGTCAGTCATAGTATCTGGGTCAGATGATGAAAATCAGAATGACCAAGACTCTGTGATTGAAGGGCCAGGCTTCAAGGGGCCTGAAAAGGACAGAGGAATTCTCCATAAGAGAACTGACAGAGAGGAGGAGAGGCACAGATCCCCTTCCAGGGAATCTGACCACTCTTATCACTCTGGCAGAGAATTTGTCCAGCAGAGGAACTCATACTTTCCCTTAAGAGAGACCTCCTCTGAGAGAAGGTGCAAACTGCTCCAGTATGAGGAAGCCAAAGTGGCCCTCAGAACCAAGCAGTTGGCACTGGATAGAGAAGCCCTGGAGATCCAGAGAGCTTCCAGAAGGGAGGGTTTAGAACCCCCTGGTGGCAGCAACAGTGTCCCTAGAGGCAGAGAATATGTCCCTGACCATAGGAACCTGAGCAAGGTTGTTCCTCCCTACCAGAGTGGGGATGATATCCACAAGTGGATAACTGCTATGGAGAGGGCCTGCAGAGTACAGCAGGTCCCCCAAAAGCAGTAGGCAGCAATCTTGTGGCTCTCCTTTTCAGATAAAGGTAGAGACAAGCTCCTCACTGTTAGAGAAGAGGATGCTGATGATTATGAAGTCCTGAAGAGTGCACTGATAGATGGGTTTGGCCTAATCACTGAGCAGTACAGGTTGAAGTTCAGAGATACCCAGAAGGCACAGACTCAGGACTGGACTGACTTTGTAGATTGTGCATCCAAGGCTCTGGAGGGTTGGCTGGTTGGCAGTATGGTTACTGATTTCAAAGGATTTTATAATCTAATGATGAGAGAACAGATCCTTAATAATTGTCAAAACCAGCTTTTACACCAGTACCTGGTGGACTCTGATCTGACCTCTCCCCAAGAATTGGGAAAGAAGGCAGACAAATGGGTCAGAACCAGGGTAAGGCCTAAGAATCAGGGTGGTGACCACAAGAAAGATTCTACCAAGTCCCAAGAGAAAGGTGGGGATAAATCCAAGGATAAGTCCACTACAGGGCCCCAAAATTCCTCTTCTGGGGGTGGGTCCCAAACTCCTTCCTCTCCTGAAAAGAAACCCTATTGCCATGTCTGTAAAAAGCCTGGGCACTGGAAATCTGATCCCAGTTGTCCCAGGAATGGCAATAAAGAAAATGTTCCTCCAACAACTACTACCACCCCTCCTGGTACTACCAGTAGTAATCCTCCAGTTGGGAGTAGTGCACCCAAAAAGTTAGGTGCTTTTGCAAGAGGAACAGAGGTGGGCCCTAGTTTAGACAGGACCCCTCAACAGACTCCTCAGATTCTGATGGTGGTGTAGGATATGCCACCTTTACCATGGGTCCCATAGCATTGGGCAGGTACAGACTGGAGCCAATAATTAATGGTCAGAAAGCTGTGGCATTTAGGGACACAGGGGCTAGTGTCACCATGGTGGCAGGGAAACTAGTCCCCCTCACCAGCTTTTACCTGAGTTTAAATACCAGGTGACCAACATTGATGGTGTCAGAACAGATCACCCCATGGCCATAGTCAATCTCAGCTGGGAGGGGGTCACAGGCCCAAAAAGAGTGGCAGTGTCCCCAACCTTACCTGTAGATTGCCTGATGGGCAATGATCTGGAAATTTCAGCCTGGGCTGAAATTGAACACCAAACCCATCTGAAGATGTTGGGTGTCCCTGTAAAGGTTAGGGGGCTGTGATGGCCTCAGCCCCAGCCCAAGATTATGGAGAGATGGAGCCTGGAAGAATGGCCCACTCTCCCCCAAAAGAGAGCACAAGGGTTGAAGAAAAGTCTTCTTCCCCCAGACAGTAGGTAAGGGTCAGCCTCCTCAGGGAACTGACCCTACCCCTAGTGAAGGAACTGCCCCAGAGGTAGTCAGGCCTGGCCTGGCCACACCCCTGATGGCAGAGGACCCTTCCAAGGTGGTACCCAGTCTGGAGCAGGCAAACTGCCCCTCTCTACCCTGCCTCAGTCAGCCCAGGGCTGCAGAGGTCAGGGAGGTCAGTGGACCCCCAGGGCCCCCTGTCCAGAGGAACCCCCATCAGCAGATAAGGGGCACCCAGGCTAGTAGCCCTAGCCAGGTGGAAATTCCTCAACCCACTGAGGGATCCCCCATACCTTTATGTAGGGACCTCCCCAGAAGGACTCTGTTAGGCAAGGGCAAACCTGGGACCAAAAGGTTCCAAACATGCCATGTCCCTCCAGTGTTCCACCCAAAGGGACCCAACCCACGGCTGTAGGCAGCCAAAGGTTGACCCTTAGAGCAAAGTACCACTCAGTCTTGGAAAGACAGGCATACATGGTGACCAGTGAGCTGAGAAAGCTGAGGCCAACATTCCTAGGGCCTCACTTCCCTACTCAGACACCTCACCAGCCTGGTACTTTACCAAAGCACACCACAGGTAGTGATTCCCCATGGTGGAGACCCTCTCATACCCTTAGGGTGAGGGATTGCTTAGTGGACCATAAGACAGGGGGCAACCATGCTAGTGCAGGTGCTTCCTTATATGGCCACTTAGTCAATAAAGGCTCAACTGGCCAAGGTTAGCCTTATCTCCTTTCGTTTGGGGGGTTATGTAGGAAGGTGGAATCTGACTATATGGTTGCCCCCACTTTTTTTATGGTGTTTTGCTGGTTTATGACTTAGTTGGACTGGGATCCTGCTATTCAGGGCCCCAGTCTATCTGCTCTCTCTAAATGACATGGAGTGCACTCTAGGTGCACTAGTGATTGGTTACTGTGGTGCCTTATGAGTCCCTAGTATATGGTACCTTAGGTGCCAAGGGCATAGGTACTTCACAGGCCTACCAGGGGCTGCAGCATGTATTATGCCACCCCTGGGAAGCAGACTAAATCTGACACCACAGGCCTGCTACTGCAGCCTGGGTGAGGTGGTGCTAGCACCCCTCACTGAGATATAGGTTTCCTATATCTCTCCTGCACACACATATAAACCTATCAGTCACCCCTATGGCAGGCCCTATCAATCCTGAGGGCAGGGTGCTTGGTTCCTATGTGAGGGGGTGCCTCTGCATGAGCAGGGCCCCTCTGCAGCTCTCAGAGTCTATTCTCTGGTGCTGTTTGTGGATGCGGTTAAACCATATACTCTTAAGTGCATTATATCCTCGCGGTAGAATGCTAACTTTGGAATGGCTGCATCAAAACATGTCGTGTTTGGTGTCAAACATCTTGGAATACTACCCCCCCGCCAATACTGGCGGCGGGGGTAGCATTCCACCCTTCTAGAGGGATAAGACATGTACCTACTGTGGAAACGCGGTAGAATCCTACAGAGCCCTGGCATCACAAAATGGATGCCACCAGTCACAGACACGGGGCTGCCCTCCTGCTGATGACCAACACTCACAGTGGAGGAAGCCCAACAATAGGCATCCTGTCACAGGGAGGTGTAACCACCTCCCAGACAGGGTTTAGTGTATTGGGGCTGGGTGGGTGCACTCTTAGAGTGCTTTGAAGTCCTGCACTGGGGGAGCAGAAGGCTCCTCTGTGCATATGCCAGTTCAAACCAGCTCAGGGGCTACCTGCCCCTGCTCTGGCGTGAAACTGGACAAAGGGAAGTGGGTGTAGCCACCCCTCCCTTGACCCTCCCATAGGTGGGGTCATAGAGTTAGTCCATCCCCTCTTTTTAGTATAAGAGGGGGAACCTTGCCATTGCAAAGCAGATAACCCCTGGACGACGCTCTACAAGAAGAATCCTGGCCCTTCGACGTTCCACTACCTTTGGAAGACGGAAGAATCTCCCTTGGAGTCAAGGAGTGACTCCCCTGCTTGGCAGGCACCAAAAACGACAACGACGGTCGCAAACTACGCCGCTCCTGTCGGAGTCCGAAGTCCCTGCAGCCCAGGAAGTGGATTTCCTGACCTCTCCCAGGCCATCGTGAGTCCCCAGCGAAGCTGAGGCAAGTGGACCCCACGAGTAACGAGGAACCGTGACCCCTGGGTACCGTGCACTATTGTCGAGTGCAACCCCTTCACAATGTTCTACGAACCTGTGCTTTGGACCACGTGTGGTTCCGACCTCCAGCAGGAATCCCTCCGAAGATCAGAGGCCTACACCGTCCCGAGTGACCGTGGGCCCCTGTTGAGTGATTCCGCCTGAGGTGTCTTCGCGATCCCTTGCCCGCTGGCTTGTGGGTCCCCAGAAGACTTCTTAAAGAAACCAAAGGGCTCCCCTGGTTGCTCCAGGCCTGCCCTGACTTACCCTCACTGGGTGAGTTGCACAGACATTGCTGGTCTGCGCCATCGACTTTTCTTCATCTCCCCGAGACTTGCGGCTGCCAAGGCTTGTTGGCTCCAATTGAGTTGCCGACACCGCAGTCAGCTGCAGACGTCGAGGGACACACTGAATCCAGCTCCTGGTTGTCGTCGACACCTCCTGGACCACGTGGCTGAAGAGTCAAGGCACCCGCAACCGACCTGAATCACTCGACGACGGTGGGCATCCATCTTCCTTGCCCCGAGTCACTGCCAAGTGACTTTGAACACTGTCCCCTCTGCTTTCAGGTCATCCTTCTTCAGAATCCAGGCTTGGATTCCACCGGACACTTCTTCAGCTCCCGCAAGCAGCAAGTCTTCTTTGGTCGCCATTGAAAACGACGCCGCGACCCGACACCAAAGGACACCTATGCACCCGGCTTCCCTGGGTGAGGTAACTCCAGCACTACAGTGCTCCCGTGGGTGTGGGCCCTAGAACGACTTACCCTGTAAGTGACTTGCTTGTAGGTTCTACAGAAGTATCCTAAAACTCTTTATTTCCAACCGCGACTTGCCCCATTGAAGTCAACGGCGATCCGCGCCTGTGTATCCACACTGCACGCGTCCCCCGTGGGTCCTTTACTTACCTGCCTTGGGTGGTTTCGTGAGGCCCCAGCACTTCTGAAGGCCCTAGGCCTTGTCTCCCTGCAAGTCGTTGTCCCTAAGTCTCTTACTTAGTATATGGTCTGGTACGCCCCTAGGGCCCCAGCCATATTTTGTGCTTAACTTATTGAAAAACGTTGATTTGTGCATATGTTTGTCTTCTAATCTCATAAAGAGATTAGTAGAGAGTTATTTAGAAATAAATACATATATATTTGATATATATACCTGTGTGGTGTCTTTTCATTTGGTGATTCAAGAGATTATATGGTAAAACAAGCTGCTTTACATTCCTCCGAGACTTAGCCTGAAGGCTGCTCTCCACAGCTACCACTAGGATAGCTTTCTTTAAAAGGTTGTCTTAAACCTATCTACCATAAGAGTCGATTTACCCTGGTGCAAGGTGTCCACTTTAATTAGTGAACAGCATATACCAGGCCAACTTCTCACAGACACTGATCATCATCAGGAGGCACAGAGGGGGCACTGAACATCACAACTTGGCACTGAGGGACACTGAACATCATCAGGAGGCACAGAGGGGACACTGAACATCACCAGGAGGCACAGAGGGGACACTGAACATCACCATGAGGCACAGAGGGGACACTGAACATCACCAGGAGGCACAGAAGGGGCACTGAACATCATCAGGAGGCACAGAGGGGGCAGTGCACATCACCAGGTGGCACTGAGGGGACACTGAACATCACCAGGAGGCACAGAGAGGACACTGAACATCACAACTTGGCACTGAGGGACACTGAACATCATCAGGAGGCACAGAGGGGACACTGAACATCACCAGGAGGCACAGAGGGGACACTGAACATCACCATGAGGCACAGAGGGGACACTGAACATCACCAGGAGGCACAGAGGGGTCATTGAACATCACCAGGTGGCACAGAGGGGGCACTGAACATCACAACTTGGCACTGAGGGACACTGAACATCACCAGGTGGCACAGAGGGGACACTGAACATCACCAGGTGGCACAGAGGGGGCACTGAAAATCACAACTTGGCACTTAGGGACACTGAACATCATCAGGTGGCACAGAGGGGACACTGAACATCACCAGGAGGCACAGAGGGGACACTGAACATCAACAGGTGGCACAGAGGGGTCTTTGAACATCACCAGGTGGCACAGAGGGGACACTGAACATCCCCATGAGGCACAGAGGGGACACTGAACATCACCAGGAGGAACAGAGGGGTCATTGAACATCACCAGGTGGCACAGAGGGGACACTGAACATCACAACTTGGCACTGAGGAACACTGAACATCACCAGGTGGCACAGAGGGGACACTGAACATCACCAGGAGGCACAGAGGGGGCAGTGAACATCACCAGGTGGCACAGAGGGGACACTGAGCATCACCATGAGGCACATAGGGGACACTGAACATCACCAGGAGGCACAGAGGGGTCATTGAACATCACCAGGTGGCACTGAACATCACAACTTGGCACTGAGGAACACTGAACATCACCAGGTGGCACAGAGGGGACACTGAACATCATCAGGTGGCACAGAGGGGGCACTGAACATCACCAGGAGGCACAGAGGGGACACTGAACATCACCAGGAGGCACACAGGGGACACTGAACATCACCAGGTGGCACAGAGGGGGGGTCATTGAACATCACCAGATGGCACAGAGGGGGCACTGAACATCACCAGGAGGCACAGAGGGGCAGTGAATGTGAGAAGTTGGCCTGGTATATGCTGTTCACTAATTAAAGTGGACACCTTGCACCAGAACAATTCGACTCTTATGGTAGATAGGTTTAAGACAACCTTTAAAGAAAGCAATCCTAGTGGTAGCTGTGGAGAGCAGCCTTCAGGCTAAGTCTTGAAGGAATGTAAAGCAGCTTGTTTTACCACACAATCTCTTGAATCACCAAATGAAAAGACACCACACAGGTATATATATCAAATATATATGTATTTATTAATAAACACTCTCTACTAATCTCTTTATGAGATTAGAGGTCAGGAACATATGTACAAGTCAAATGTTATCAAAATAAGTTAAGCACAATCGAATATCACAATCTTAGTTTGCTAGACCTAGGTCTAGGGCATCTAGAATCGAGGGACCCCCAAGAACCACCCCAGGTAGTTGTAGGAGACCCACAGGGGACGGACGCGGTGACCTGGCACCGGTGCGAGTCCTGTACGAGTCTATGCGAACAGACGCGATTGAGATTTCAATGTTAAAAGGTTCCTTGCGTGCTCGAGGCGAACACACCGATCGGTCCTTGTACGAGTCGAAGGACGCGGTCACAGATAGAGTTGCAAGGGAGTTGGACGCGCTGTGTCTAACACAGACGCGAACCTTGTGCGAGTCAGTGCAATGGAGATCTCAGAGTTACAGGCCCTTTGTGTGTTCGAGGCGAACACCGATCGGACTCAGTACGAGTCGAAGGATACAGTTTTAGATAGTGTTACAAAGGAGATGGACGCGGTGTGTCTAACACAGACGCGAACCCTGTACGAGTCAGCGCAATTGTCGCACTTAGAAAATTAGAGTTTTAGGACACTTCTAGGGAAGCTACAAGCAAGTCACTTACAGGGTAAGTAGTTCTAGGGCCCACACCCACAGGAGCACCGTAGTGCTAAAGTTACCTCACCCAGGGGAGCCGGGTGCATAGGTGTTCTTTGGTGTCGGGTTGCGGCGTCGTTTTCAATGGGAGCCAGTGAAGACTTGCTGCTTGCGGCGACAGGAGAAGTGTCCGGAGGAATCCAAGCCTGGATTAGGAAGATGGAAGACCTGAAAGCAGAGGGGACAGTGTTCAAAGTCACTTGGCAGTGACTCGGGGCAAGGAAGATGGATGCCCACCGTCGTCGCAAGATTCAGGTCGTCCGCAGTTGCCTTGACTCTTCAGCCACGAGGTCCAGGAGGTGTCGACGACAACCAGGAGCTGGATTTGGCGTGTCCCACGATGTCTGCAGCTTACTGCGGTGTCGGCGACTCAATCGGAGCCAACAAGCCTTGGTAACAGCAAGTCTCGGGGAAAGTATGAAGAGGTAATGGCGCAGACCAGCAAGGTCTGTGGGACTCACCCAGCAAGGGTAAGTCAGGGCAGGCCTAGAGCAACTAGGGGAGCCCTCTGGTTTCTTTAGAAAGTCTTCTGGGGACCCACAAGCTGGCTGGCAAGGGATCGCGAAGACGCCTCGGGAGGATTCGCTCACAGGGGCCCACGGTCACTCGGGACGGGGTAGGCCTCTGATCTTAGGAGGGATTCCTGCTGGAGGCTGGGACCACACGTGGTCCAAAGTACAAGTTTGTGGAGCGTTGTGTAGGGGTTGCACTCGACAATAGTGCACGGTACCCAGGGGTCGCGGTTCCTCGTTACTCTTGGGGTCCACTGGCCTCAGCTTCGCTGGAAACTCACAATGGCCTTTGAGAAGTCAGGAAATCCACTTCATGGGCTACAGGGACTTCGGACTCCGGCGGGAGCGGCATAGTTTGCGACCATCGTTTGTAGTTTTTGGTGCCTGCCAAGCAGGGGAGTCACTCCTTGACTCCAAGGGAGATTCTTCAGTCTTCCAAAGGTAGTGGAACGTCGAAGGTCCGGGATTCGTCTTCAGAGCGTCGTCCAGGGAAATCTAGGGTGCTATGCACAGGTTCCCCCTCTTATACTAAAAGAAAGGGAGGGACTAGCTCTATGACCCTACCTATGGGAGGGTCAGGGAGTGGTGGCTACACCCACTTCCCTTTGTCCAGTTTCGCGCCAGAGCAGGGGCAGGTAGCCCCTGAGCCGGTTTGAACTGGCATATGCACAGAGAGCCTTCTGCTCCCCCAGTACAGGACTTCAAAGCACTCTAAGAGTGCACCCACCCAACCCCAATACACTAAACCCTGTCTGGAAGGTGGTCACACCCCTTGGGACAGGATATCTATTGTTGGGCTTCCTCCACTGCGAGTGTTGGTCATCAGCAGGAGGGCAGCCCAGTGTCTGTGACTGGTGGCATCCATTTTGTGATGCCAGGGCTCTGCAGGATTCTACCGCGTTTCCACAGTAGGTACATGTCTATCCCTCTAGAAGGGTGGAATGCTACGCCCGCCGCCACGACTGGCGGGGGGTAGTATTCCAAGATGTTTGACACCAAACATGACATGTTTCGATGCAGCCATTCCAAAGTTAGCATTTTACACGAGGATATAATGCACTTAAAGTATATGGTTTAACCGCATCCACAAACAGCACCAGAGAATGGACTCTGAGAGCTGCAGAGGGGCCCTGCTCAGGCAGAGGCACCCCCTCACATAGAAGCCAAGCACCCTGCCCTCAGGATTGATAGGGCCTGCCTTAGGGGTGACTGATAGGGTTATATGTGTGTGTAGGAGAGATATAGGGAACCTATATCTCAGTGAGAGTGCTAGCACTTCCTCACTCAGGCTGCAGTAGCAGAGCCTGTGGTGTCAGATTTAGTCTGCTTCCCAGGGGTGGCATAATACATGCTGCAGCCCCTGGTAGGCCTGTGAAGTACCTATGCCCTTGGTACCTAAGGTACCATATACTAGGGACTCATAAGGTACCACAGTATCCAATCACTAGTGCACCTAGAGTGCACTCCAAATCGTTTAGAGAGAACAGAGAGGCTGGGGCCCTGATTAGCAGGGGCCCAGCCAGATCATAGCCAGAAACCAGTGTAAACATCAGAAAAAAAAGTGGGGGCAACATAAGAGGCAGATCCTACTCTCCTACACAACCCCCGCCCCCAAACGCAGGGACACTAAACTAACCTTGACCAGTTGAGTCTTCGTGTTCTAAGTGGAAATACCTTGAGAGTCCATCTGCGTTGGCATGTTGGGTCCCAGGTCTATGTTCCACTGTTGTAGGAAGGTGGAATCTGACTATATGGTTGCCCCCACTTTTTTTATGGTGTTTTGCTGGTTTATGACTTAGTTGGACTGGGACCCTGCTATTCAGGGCCCCAGTCTATCTGCTCTCTCTAAGCGACATGGAGTGCACTCTAGGTGCACTAGTGATTGGATACTGTGGTGCCTTATGAGTCCCTAGTATATGGTACCTTAGGTGCCAAGGGCATAGGTACTTCACAGGCCTACCAGGGGCTGCAGCATATATTATGCCACCCCTGGGAAGCAGTCTAAATCTGACACCACAGGCCTGCTACTGCAGCCTGGGTGAGGTGGTGTTAGCACCCTCACTGAGATATAGGTTTCCTATATCTCTCCTGCACACACATATAAACCTATCAGTCACCCCTAAGGCAGGCCCTATCAATCCTGAGGGCAGGGTGCTTGGCTTCTATGTGAGGGGGTGCCTCTGCATGAGCAGGGCCCCTCTGCAGTTCTCAGAGTCCATTCTCTGGTGCTGTTTGTGGATGCGGTTAAACCATATACTATTTAAGTGCATTATATCCTCGCGGTAAATGCTAACTTTGGAATGGCTGCATCAAAACATGTCGTGTTTGGTGTCAAACATCTTGGAATACTACCCCCGCCAATCTTGGCGGCGGGGTAGCATTCCACCCTTCTAGAGGGATAAGACATGTACCTGCTGTGGAAACGCGGTAGAATCCTAAAGAGCCCTGGCATCACAAAATGGATGCCACCAGTCACAGACACTGGGCTGCCCTCCTGCTGATGACCGAAACTCGCAGTGGAGGAAGCCCAACAATAGGCATCCTGTCACAGGGAGGTGTAACCACCTTCCAGACAGGGTTTAGTGTATTGGGGCTGGGTGGGTGCACTCTTAGAGTGCTTTGAAGTCCTGCACTGGGGGAGCAGAAGGCTCCTCTGTGCATATGCCAGTTCAAACCAGCTCAGGGGCTACCTGCCCCTGCTCTGGCGCGAAACTGGACAAAGGAAGTGGGTGTAGCCACCCCTCCTTGACCCTCCCATAGGTGGGGTCATAGAGCTAGTCCATCCCCTCTTTTAGTATAAGAGGGGAACCTTGCCATTGCAAAGCAGATAACCCCTGGACGACGCTCTACAGAAGAATCCTGGCCCTTCGACGTTCCACTACCTTTGGAAGACAGAAGAATCTCCCTTGGAGTCAAGGAGTGACTCCCTGCTTGGCAGGCACCAAAACGACAACGACGGTCGCAAACTACGCCGCTCCCGCCGGAGTCCGAGGTCCCTGCAGCCCAAGAAGTGGATTTCCTGACCTCTCCCAGGCCATCGTGAGTCCCCAGCGAAGCTGAGGCAAGTGGACCCCACGAGTAACGAGGAACCGCGACCCCTGGGTACCGTGCACTATTGTCGAGTGCAACCCCTTCACAACGTTCTACGACCTTGTGCTTTGGACCACGTGTGGTCCCGACCTCCAGCAGGAATCCTCCGAAGATCAGAGGCCTACACCGTCCCGAGTGACCGTGGGCCCCTGTTGAGTGATTCCGCCCGAGGTGTCTTCGCGATCCCTTGCCCGCTGGCTTGTGGGTCCCCAGAAGACTTCTTAAAGAAACCAAAGGGCTCCCTGATTGCTCCAGGCCTGCCCTGACTTACCCTCGCTGAGTGAGTTCCGCAGACCTTGCTGGTCTGCGCCATCGACTTTTCTCCATCTCCCCGAGACTTGCGGCTGCCAAGGCTTGTTGGCTCCTATCGAGTTGCCGACACCGCAGTCAGCTGCAGACGTCGAGGGACACACCGAATCCAGCTCCTGGTCGTCGTCGACACCTCCTGGACCACGTGGCTGAAGAGTCAAGGCACCTGCAACCGACCTGAAGCGACCGACGACGGTGGGCATCCATCTTCCTTGCCCCGGGTCACTGCCAAGTGACTTTGAACACTGTCCCCTCTGCTTTCAGGTCATCCTTCTTCAGAATCCAAGCTTGGATTCCACCGGACACTTCTTCAGCTCCCGCAAGCAGCAAGTCTTCTTTGTTCGCCATTGAAAACGACGCCGCGACCCGACACCAAAGGACACCTGTGCACCCGGCTTCCCTGGGTGAGGTAACTCCAGCACTACGGTGCTCCTGTGGGTGTGGGCCCTAGAACTACTTACCCTGTAAGTGACTTGCTTGTAGGTTCTCCCGAAGTATCCTAAAACTCCTTATTTCCAACCGCGACTTGCCCCATTGAAGTTAACGGCGATTCGCGCCTGTGTATCCACACTGCACGCGTCCCCCGTGGGTCCTTTACTTACCTGCCTTGGGTGGTTTCGTGAGGCCCCAGCACTTCTGAAGGCCCTAGGCCTTGTCTCCTTGCAAGTCGTTGTTTCTAAGTCTCTTACTTAGTATATGGTCTGGTACGCCCCTAGGGCCCCAGCCATATTTTGTGCTTAACTTATTGTGAAACGTTGATTTGTGCATATGTTTGTCTTCTAATCTCATAAAGAGATTAGTAGAGAGTTATTTAGAAATAAATACATATATATTTGATATATATACCTGTGTGGTGTCTTTTCATTTGGTGATTCAAGAGATTATATGGTAAAACAAGCTGCTTTACATTCCTCCGAGACTTAGCCTGAAGGCTGCTCTCCACAGCTACCACTAGGATAGCTTTCTTTAAAAGGTTGTCTTAAACCTATCTACCATAAGAGTCGATTTGCCCTGGTGCAAGGTGTCCACTTTAATTAGTGAACAGCATATACCAGGCCAACTTCTCACAACTGTATAGTCCATCCCATGTAGGGAAATGGACCACCTCAAAAGTTTTGGGTTTTCTCCTTTCATTTGTTTAAGCCATAGGAGGGGCTTGTGGTCAGTCTGAACTATGAAGTGAGTGCCAAACAAGTATGGCCTCAGCTTCTTCAGGGCCCACACCACAGCAAAGGCCTCCCTCTCTATAGCTGACCAACGTTTCTCTCTAGGGGTCAGCCTTCTGCTAATAAAAGCTACTGGCTGGTCTTGACCTTCATCATTCAGTTGAGACAGTACAGCTCCCACACCCAGCTCAGAAGCATCTGTTTGGACAATGAACTTTTGGTGTAGTCTGGACTCTGTAAGATGGGGGCAGTGCACATGGCCTGCTTTAGGTCTTCAAATGCCTTTTGACATCTAGCTGTCCACTGAACCTTTTTTGGCATTTTCTTTGAGGTCAGATCATTCAAGGGGGTCACCATAGATCCATATCCCTTGACAAACCTCCTATAGTACCCAGTCAGGGCTAAGAAGGCTCTCACCTGTGTCTGGGTGGTAGGAGCAACCCATTCCATTATGGTTTGGATTTTGCTCTGTAAAGGCTGAACCTGGCCTCCACCTACAAGGTGGCCCAGGTATACAACCTGACTCTGCTCTATCTGGCACTTAGTGGCCTTGATAGTGAGGCCTGCCTTCTGCAGGGCCTCCAAAACATTCCTGAGGTGGACCAGGTGATCCTGCCAGGAGGAACTAAAGACAGCAATATCATCTAGATAAGCTGAGCAATAAGTTTCCATCCCTGTCAGAACTTTATTCACCAACCTCTGAAAAGTGGCAGGTGCATTTTTCAATCCAAAGGGCATCACCACAAAGAGGTAGTGCCCACCAGGGGTCGAAAATGCTGTCTTGTCTTTTGCATCATCAGCTAATCTGATCTGCCAGTAGCCAGCTGTTAGGTCAAACGTGCTTAGATTCTTGGCTGAGGCCAAAGTATCAATCAGCTCATCTGCCCTTGGTATGGGATAGGCATCAGTCCTAGTGACTGCATTGAGGCCTCTGTAGTCTACACAAAACCTAATTTCATTCTTACCACCCTGGGTATGAGGCTTGGGTACTAGGACTACTGGGCTAGCCCAAGGGCTATCTGAAGGCTCAATCACACCTAACTCCAACATTTTCTGGACTTCAGTCCTGATACAGTCCCTGACACGGTCAGGTTGCCTGTAGATTTTATTCTTGACAGGCAGACTGTCTCCAGTGTCCACCTCATGGGTGCACCAGGAAGTCTGACTAGGGGTCAGGCTAAACATATGTCTATACTGTTGCAGAACTTGTCTGCACTCAGTTTGCTGATGGTCAGTGAGGCTGCTTGCCAAAGCAACACCATCTACTGACCCATCATCAGGGTTCTGAGAGAGCAGGTCAGGGAGAGGGTCACTCTCCTCCTCCTGGTCCTCATCAGTTGCCATGAGCAAGCCCATGTCAGCCCTGTCAACATATGGCTTTAATCTGTTGACATGGAGCACCCTTAGGGGGCTCCTGGGAGTTCCAAGATTCACCAGGTAGGTGACTTCTCCCTTCTGTTCAACTATTGTATGGGGGCCACTCCACTTGTCCTGGAGGGCTGCTGGGGCCACAGTCTCCAATACCCACACCTTCTGTCCTGGCTGGTATACAGTCAGTACAGCCTTTTGGTCATGCCAAGCTTTTTGTAATTCTTGGCTGGCCTACAGGTTTCTGGTTGCTTTTTTCATGTACTCTGCCATCCGGGAGCGGAGACCAAGTACATAGTCCATCACATCTTGTTTGGGGGGCTTGAGAGGTAACTCCCAGCCCTCTTTTACCAAACACAGTGGACCTCTCACAGGATGCCCAAACAGAAGCTCAAATGGGCTGTAACCAACCCCCTTCTGTGGAACCTCTCTGTATGCAAACAACAGGCAAGGAAGAAGAAGGTCCCATTTCCGCCTAAGCTTCTCTGGGAGTCCTTTAATCATTCCTTTCAGGGTTTTGTTGAAGCGTTCAACTAAACCATTGCATTGTGGGTGATAGGGGGTGGTGAACTTATAAGTCACACCACACTCCTTCCACATTGCTTTCAGATATCCTGACATGAAGTTGGCACCTCTGTCAGAAATTACCTCCTTTGGGAAACCCACTCTGGAGAAGACTCCAATGAGTGCTCTTGCCACCACAGGGGCTGTGGTGGTCCTCAGGGGAATTGCTTCTGGGTACCTGGTGGCATGATCCACTACCACCAGGATAAACCTGTGCCCAGATGCAGTTTGAGGGTCAAGGGGACCAACAATGTCAATCCCTACCCTTTCAAAGGGTACCCCCACCACAGGTAGTGGTATCAGGGGCCTTTGTTGTGCCACCTGCCTTACCACTGGCTTGGCATGTGACACAAGAGCGACAAAACTCCTTTGTGTCCTCTGACATATGTGGCCAATGAAAATGTGGAACAAGCCTGTCCCAGGTCTTGTTTTGGCCCAAGTGTCCTGCTAAAGGGATGTCATGTGCTAGGGTCAAGAGGAACCCCCTAAACTTCCTAGGTATTACCATCCTCCTGGTGGCTCCAGGGGCTGGGTCTCTACCCTCAGAATATAGGAGTCCCTCATCCCAATACATTTTACGGGACCCACTAGCACTCCCAGCAGCCTCAGCAGCAGCCTGCTGTCTGAGGGGTTCAAGAGAGGGGCAGCACTGTTGCTCCTTACTCAGATCTTCCCTAGAAGGCCCCCCTGCCCCCAAGAACTCAACCTGATCAGGCTCAAGTCCCTCTGGGGCAGTTCCTTCTTCAGGATCTGCTTCACCTCCCTCTGGGGGTGAATCTGTGATCTGAGACAGAGGGGAAGGCACTGCCTTTACCCTACTGCTCCTCCTCTTGGGAAGCATCTGGTCCATTGTTCCAGGATCCAGAGCTGGTTCAGTGTCATGCATTCTTGCTTGTGACCTGGTGTAGGAGAGTAGGATCTGCCTCTTATGTTGCCCCCACTTTTTTTCTGATGTTAGCACTGGTTTCTGGCTGTAGTCTGGCTGGGTCCCTGCCAATCAGGGCCCCAGCCTCTCTGTTCTCTCTAAACGACATGGAGTGCACTCTAGGTGCACTAGTGATTGGATCCTGTGGTGCCTTATGAGTCCCTAGTATATGGTACCTTAGGTGCCAAGGGCATAGGTACTTCACAGGCCTACCAGGGGCTGCAGCATGTGTTATGCCACCCCTGGGAAGCAGTCTAAATCTGACACCACAGGCCTGCTACTGCAGCCTGGGTGAGGTGGTGCTAGCACCCCTCACTGAGATATAGGTTTCCTATATCTCTCCAGCACACACATATACACCTATCAGTCACCCCTAAGGCAGGCCCTATCAATCCTGAGGGCAGGGTGCTTGGCTTCTATGTGAGGGGGTGCCTCTGCCTGAGCAGGGCCCCTCTGCAGCTCTCAGAGTCTATTCTCTGGTGCTGTCTGTGGATGCGGTTAAACCATATACTCTTAAGTGCATTATATCCTCGCGGTAAATGCTAACTTTGGAATGGCTGCATCAAAACATGTCGTGTTTGGTGTCAAACATCTTGGAATACTACCCCCGCCAATCTTGGCGGCGGGGGTAGCATTCCACCCTTCTAGAGGGAGAAGACATGTACCTGCTGTGGAAACGCGGTAGAATCCTAAAGAGCCCTGGCATCACAAAATGGATGCCACCAGTCACAGACACTGGACTGCCCTCCTGCTGATGACCGAAACTCGCAGTGGAGGAAGCCCAACAATAGGCATCCTGTCACAGTGAGGTGTAACCACCTCCCAGACAGGGTTTAGTGTATTGGGGCTGGGTGGGTGCACTCTTAGAGTGCTTTGAAGTCCTGCACTGGGGGAGCAGAAGGCTCCTCTGTGCATATGCCAGTTCAAACCAGCTCACGGGCTACCTGCCCCTGCTCTGGCGCGAAACTGGACAAAGGGAAGTGGGTGTAGCCACCCCCTCCCTTGACCCTCCCATAGGTGGGGTCATAGAGCTAGTCCATCCCCTCTTTTTAGTATAAGAGGGGAACCTTGACATTGCAAAGCAGATAACCCCTGGACGACACTCTACAGAAGAATCCTGGCCCTTCGACGTTCCACTACCTTTGGAAGACAGAAGAATCTCCCTTGGAGTCAAGGAGTGACTCCCCTGCTTGGCAGGCACCAAAAACGACAACGACGGTCGCAAACTACGCCGCTCCCGCCGGAGTCCGAAGTCCCTGCAGCCCAGGAAGTGGATTTCCTGACCTCTCCCAGGCCATCGTGAGTCCCCAGCGAAGCTGAGGCAAGTGGACCCCACGAGTAACGAGGAACCGCGACCCCTGGGTACCGTGCACTATTGTCGAGTGCAACCCCTTCACAACGTTCTACGAACCTGTGCTTTAGACCACGTGTGGTCCCGACCTCCAGCAGGAATCCCTCCGAAGATCAGAGGCCTACACCGTCCCGAGTGACCGTGGGCCCCTGTTGAGTGATTCCGCCCAAGGTGTCTTCGCGATCCCTTGCCCGCTGGCTTGTGGGTCCCCAGAAGACTTCTTAAGGAAACCAAAGGGCTCCCCTGGTTGCTCCAGGCCTGCCCTGACTTACCCTTGCTGGGTGAGTTCCACAGACCTTGCTGGTCTGCGCCATCGACTTTTCTTCATCTCCCCGAGACTTGCGGCTGCCACGGCTTGTTGGCTCCGATCGAGTTGCCGACACCGCAGTCAGCTGCAGACGTCGAGGGACACACCGAATCCAGCTCCTGGTCGTCGTCGACGCCTCCTGGACCATGTGGCTGAAGAGTCAAGGCACCCGCAACCGACCTGAATCACTCGACGACGGTGGGCATCCATCTTCCTTGCCCCGAGTCACTGCCAAGTGACTTTGAACACTGTCCCCTCTGCTTTCAGGTCATCCTTCTTCAGAATCCAGGCTTGGATTCCACCGGACACTTCTTCAGCTCCCGCAAGCAGCAAGTCTTCTTTGGTCGCCATTGAAAACGACGCCGCGACCCGACACCAAAGGACACCTGTGCACCCGGCTTCCCTGGGTGAGGTAACTCCAGCACTACGGTGCTCCTGTGGGTGTGGGCCCTAGAACGACTTACCCTGTAAGTGACTTGCTTGTAGGTTCTACAGAAGTATCCTAAAACTCTTTATTTCCAAACGCGACTTGCCCCATTGAAGTCAACGGCGATCCGCGCCTGTGTATCTACACTGCACGCGTCCCCCGTGGTTCCTTTACTTACCTGGCTTGGGTGGTTACGTGAGGCCCCAGCGCTTCTGAAGGCCCTAGGCCTTGTCTCCCTGCAAGTCGTTGTCCCTAAGTCTCTTACTTAGTATATGGTCTGGTACGCCCCTAGGGCCCCAGCCATATTTTGTGCTTAACTTATTGTGAAACGTTGATTTGTGCATATGTTTGTCTTCTAATCTCATAAAGAGATTAGTAGAGAGTTATTTAGAAATAAATACATATATATTTGATATATATACCTGTGTGGTGTCTTTTCATTTGGTGATTCAAGAGATTATATGGTAAAACAAGCTGCTTTACATTCCTCCGAGACTTAGCATGAAGGCTGCTCTCCACAGCTACCACTAGGATAGCTTTCTTTAAAAGGTTGTCTTAAACCTATCTACCATAAGAGTCGATTTGCCCTGGTGCAAGGTGTCCACTTTAATTAGTGAACAGCATATACCAGGCCAACTTCTCACATTGGTGGGCAGCGTGTGGGATTCCAGCTTGCCATTGTTTTACCAGAAAATCTCTATTTGAATTACTAACTGAAAACCATTATAGGTACTCAAGGTACATATAAAGTCAAGCTTAGTATCAATAAGTTCTACTGAACTTAGAGCTGTGTGCCAAGGATAGCACACCCTTTCCACAGCTCAAGCTAGGATCAGTAGGCCACAAACTAGTGTAGGTAGTACAACACTGCACAACACTAGAATGTCCTTAAAGGGTGGACCCAGTGGATCCACTCAGCCTCAGTATAAGGACATGGCTTTCTCTGACTTGAGAGCCATGTGTGTTGACAGACACCTGAGGCTAGGACAGAGTCCCTCAACACTACACCTGATAGATCTGCTGACAGCAGATGACCTTAGATTGGCTCTAGGAGCTAAAGGGTCTGAATCAGTGGGTGGGTCAGTCATAGTATCTGGGTCAGATGATGAAAATCAGAATGACCAAGACTCTGTGATTGAAGGGCCAGGCTTCAAGGGGCCTGAAAAGGACAGAGGAATTCTCCCTAAGAGAACTGACAGAGAGGAGGAGAGGCACAGATCCCCTTCCAGGGAATCTGACCACTCTTATCACTCTGGCAGAGAATTTGTCCAGCAGAGGAGCTCATACTTTTCCTTAAGAGAGACCTCCTCTGAGAGAAGGTGCAAACTGCTCCAGTATGAGGAAGCCAGAGTGGCCCTCAGAACCAAGCAGTTGGCACTGAATAGGGAAGCCCTGGAGATCCAGAGAGCTTCTAGAAAAGAGGGGTTAGAACCCCCTGGTGGCAGCAACAGTGTCCCTAGAGGCAGAGAATATATTCCTGACCATAGGAACCTGAGCAAGGTTGTTCCTCCCTACCAGAGTGGGGATGATATCCACAAGTGGATAACTGCTATGGAGAGGGCCTGTAGAGTACAGCAGGTCCCCCAAAAGCAGTGGGCAGCAATCTTGTGGCTCTCCTTTTCAGATAAAGGTAGAGACAAGCTCCTCACTGTTAGAGAAGAGGATGCTGATGACTATGAAGTCCTGAAGAGTGCACTGATAGATGGGTTTGGCTTAACCACTGAGCAGTACAGGTTGAAGTTCAGAGATACCCAGAAGGCACAGACTCAGGACTGGACTGACTTTGTTGATTGTGCAACCAAGGCTCTAGAGGGTTGGCTGGTTGGCAGTAGGGTTACTGATTTCAAGGGATTGTATAATCTGATGATGAGAGAACAGATCCTAAATAATTGCCAGAACCAGTTGTTGCATCAGTACCTGGTGGACTCTGATCTGACCTCTCCCCAAGAATTGGGAAAGAAGGCAGACAAATGGGTCAGAACCAGGGTGAGGCAGAAAACCCAGAACCAAGGGGGTGACACTAAGAAGCAAGATCCTAAAGGCTCTGAGAAAGGTGGGGATAAGTCAAAAGACCAGAAGTCTTCACAAGGGCCCCACAAATCTGCATCTGGTGGGGAGTCACAGTCCAACAAGGGAAAAGGCCAAAAGAAGCCCTGGTGCAAATTCTGTAAACAGAAAGGGCACTGGACTTCTGATTGTACCAAGTCCAAAGACCAAACCACCACCACTCCTGCCCCTAAGGCAACTGTGCCCCCTAGCTCAGCTACTGGTGGAGGTGGTACTCAGAATAAGGGTGTAGTAGGGTTGACCCTGGGTTCTGAAGTGGATTCTGACCTAGTCAGAGTAACCACTCAGGCAATGCTGATTTGTGAGGGAAACATTGATATGTCCTTCCTAGTAAGCCCCAGTAATCTGGGCAAGTACAAACAGCAGCCTTTGATAAATGGCAAACAGGCTTTGGCATTTAGGGACACAGGTGCTAGTGTCACCATGGTGGCAGAGGACCTAGTGGACCCTGGACAGATCATCCTGGGTGAAATGTACCAGGTGACCAATGCAAGCAATGTCCAGACCAACCATAGTCTGGCAGTTGTGAATTTCTCCTGGGGAGGGGTAACTGGCCTCAAGAAGGTTGTAGTCAGTGCAGACCTCCCTGTAGAATGTCTATTGGGCAATGATCTAGAGACTTCAGCCTGGTCTGAAGTAGAGTTATGGACTCATGCTGAGATGTTGGGCATCCCTGCAGAGGTATTTGCTGTGACCAGGTCACAAGCAAGAATGCATGACACTGAACCAGCTCTGGATCCTGGAACAATGGACCAGATGCTTCCCAAGAGGAGGAGCAGTAGGGTTAAGGCAGTGCCTTCCCCTCTGTCTCAGATCAAGGATTCACTTCCAGAGGGAGGTGAAGCAGAACCTGAAGAAGGAACTGCCCCAGAGGGACTTGAACCTGACCAGGTTGAGTTCTTGGGGGCAGGGGGCCCTTCCAGGGAAGATCTGAGCAAGGAGCAACAGTGCTGCCCCTCTCTTGAACCCCTCAGACAGCAGGCTGCTGCTGAGGCTGCTGGGAGTGCTAGTGGGTCCCATAAAGTTTATTGGGATGAGGGACTCCTATATTCTGAGGGTAGAGACCCAGCCCCTGGAGCCACCAGGAGGTTTGTAATACCTCAGAAGTTTAGGGGGTTCCTCTTGACCTTAGCACATGATATCCCTTTGGCAGGACACTTGGGCCAAAACAAGACCTGGGACAGGCTTGTTCCACATTTTCATTGGCCACATATGTCAGAGGACACAAAGGAGTTTTGTCTCTCCTGTGTCACTTGCCAAGCCAGTGGTAAGGCAGGTGGCACAACAAAGGCCCCCTGATACCACTACCTGTGGTGGGGGTACCCTTTGAGAGGGTAGGGATTGACATTGTTGGTCCCCTTGACCCTCAGACTGCATCTGGGCACAGATGTATCCTGGTGGTAGTGGATCATGCCACCAGGTACCCAGAGGCAATTCCCCTGAGGACCACCACAGCCCCTGTGGTGGCAAGAGCCCTCATTGGAGTTTTCTCCAGAGTGGGTTTTCCAAAGGAGGTCATTTCTGACAGAGGTACCAACTTCATGTCAGGATATCTGAAAGCAATGTGGAAGGAGTGTGGTGTGACTTATAAGTTCACCACTCCCTATCACCCACAATGCAATGGTTTAGTTGAACGCTTCAACAAGACCTTGAAAGGAATGATTAAGGGACTCCCAGAGAAGCTTAGGCGGAAATGGGACCTTCTTCTTCCTTGCCTTTTGTTTGCATACAGAGAGGTTCCACAGAAGGGGGTTGGCTACAGCCCATTTGAGCTTCTGTTTGGGCATCCTGTGAGAGGTCCACTATGTTTGGTAAAAGAGGGCTGGGAGTTACCTCTCAAGCCCCCCAAACAAGATGTGATGGACTATGTACTTGGTCTCCGCTCCCGGATGGCAGAGTACATGAAAAAGGCAACCAAAAACCTGGAGGCCAGCCAAGAATTACAAAAGCTTGGCATGACCAAAGGCTGTGCTGACTGTATACCAGCCAGGACAGAAAGTGTGGGTGTTGGAGCCTGTGGCCCCAGCAGCCCTCCAGGATAAGTGGAGTGGCCCCCATACAATAGTTGAGCAGAAGGGAGAAGTCACCTATCTGGTGAATCTTGGAACTCCCAGGAGCCCCCTAAGGGTGCTTCATGTCAACAGATTGAAGCCATATGTTGACAGGGCTGACATGGGCTTGCTCATGGCAACTGATGAGGACCAGGATGAGGAGAGTGACCCTCTCCCTGACCTGCTCTCTCAGAACCCTGATGATGGGTCAGTAGATGGTGTTGCTTTGGCAAGCAGCCTCACTGACCATCAGCAAACTGAGTGCAGACAAGTTCTGCAACAGTTTAGACATATGTTTAGCCTGACCCCTAGTCAGACTTCCTGGTGCACCCATGAGGTGGACACTGGAGACAGTCTGCCTGTCAAGAATAAAATCTACAGGCAACCTGACCATGTCAGGGACTGTATCAGGACTGAAGTCCAGAAAATGTTGGAGTTAGGCGTGATTGAGCCTTCAGATAGCCCTTGGGCTAGCCCAGTAGTCCTGGTACCCAAGCCTCATACCCAGGGTGGTAAGAAAGAAATGAGGTTTTGTGTAGACTACAGAGGCCTCAATGCAGTCACCAGGACTGATGCCTATCCCATACCAAGGGCAGATGAGCTGATTGATACTTTGGCCTCAGCCAAATATCTAAGCACATTTGACCTCACAGCTGGCTACTGGCAAATCAGATTAGCTGAGGATGCAAAAGCCAAAACAGCATTTTCGACCCCTGGTGGGCACTACCACTTTGTGGTGATGCCCTTTGGATTGAAAAATGCACCTGCCACTTTTCAGAGGTTGGTGAATAAAGTTCTGGCAGGGATGGAAACTTATTGCTCAGCTTATCTAGATGATATTGCTGTCTTTAGTTCCTCCTGGCAGGATCACCTGGTCCACCTCAGGAATGTTTTGGAGGCTCTGCAGAAAGCAGGCCTCACTATCAAGGCCACCAAGTGTCAGATAGGGCAGAGTCAGGTTGTATACCTGGGCCACCTTGTGGGTGGAGGCCAGGTTCAGCCTTTACAGAGCAAAATCCAAACCATAATGGAATGGGTTGCTCCTACCACCCAGACACAGGTGAGAGCCTTCTTAGGCCTGACTGGGTACTATAGGAGGTTTGTCAAGGGATATGGATCTATAGTGACCCCCTTGAATGATCTGACCTCAAAGAAGATGCCAAAAAAGGTTCAGTGGACAGCTAGCTGTCAAAAGGCATTTGAAGACCTAAAGCAGGCCATGTGCACTGCCCCCATCTTACAGAGTCCAGACTACACCAAAAAGTTCATTGTCCAAACAGATGCTTCTGAGCTGGGTGTGGGAGCTGTACTGTCTCAACTGAATGATGAAGGTCAAGACCAGCCAGTAGCTTTTATAAGCAGAAGGCTGACCCCTAGAGAGAAACGTTGGTCAGCTATAGAGAGGGAGGCCTTTGCTGTGGTTTGGGCCCTGAAGAAGCTGAGGCCATACTTGTTTGGCACTCACTTCATAGTTCAGACTGACCACAAGCCCCTCCTATGGCTAAAGCAGATGAAAGGTGAAAACCCAAAACTTTTGAGGTGGTCCATTTCCCTACAGGGGATGGACTATACAGTGGAACATAGGCCTGGGACCCAACATGCCAATGCAGATGGACTCTCAAGGTATTTCCACTTTGAACACGAAGACTCAACTGGTCAAGGTTAGTTTAGTGTCCCTGCGTTTGGGGGGTTGTGTAGGAGAGTAGGATCTGCCTCTTATGTTGCCCCCACTTTTTTCTGATGTTAGCACTGGTTTCTGGCTATAGTCTGGCTGGGTCCCTGCCAATCAGGGCCCCAGCCTCTCTGTTCTCTCTAAATGACATGGAGTGCGCTCTAGGTGCACTAGTGATTGGATACTGTGGTGCCTTATGAGTCCCTAGTATATGGTACCTTAGGTGCCAAGGGCATAGGTACTTCACAGGCATACCAGGGGCTGCAGCATGTGTTATGCCACCCCTGGGAAGCAGTCTAAATCTGACACCACAGGCCTGCTACTGCAGCCTGGGTGAGGTGGTGCTAGCACCCCTCACTGAGATATAGGTTTCCTATATCTCTCCAGCACACACATATACACCTATCAGTCACCCCTAAGGCAGGCCCTATCAATCCTGAGGGCAGGGTGCTTGGCTTCTATGTGAGGGGGTGCCTCTGCCTGAGCAGGGCCCCTCTGCAGCTCTCAGAGTCTATTCTCTGGTGCTGTCTGTGGATGCGGTTAAACCATATACTCTTAAGTGCATTATATCCTCGCGGTAAATGCTAACTTTGGAATGGCTGCATCAAAACATGTCGTGTTTGGTGTCAAACATCTTGGAATACTACCCCCCGCCAATCTTGGCGGCGGGGGTAGCATTCCACCCTTCTAGAGGGAGAAGACATGTACCTGCTGTGGAAACGCGGTAGAATCCTAAAGAGCCCTGGCATTACAAAATGGATGCCACCAGTCACAGACACTGGGCTGCCCTCCTGCTGATGACCGAAACTTGCAGTGGAGGAAGCCCAACAATAGGCATCCTGTCACAGGGAGGTGTAACCACCTCCCAGACAGGGTTTAGTGTATTGGGGCTGGGTGGGTGCACTCTTAGAGTGCTTTGAAGTCCTGCACTGGGGGAGCAGAAGGCTCCTCTGTGCATATGCCAGTTCAAACCAGCTCAGGGGCTACCTGCCCCTGCTCTGGCGCGAAACTGGACAAAGGGAAGTGGGTGTAGCCACCCCTCCCTTGACCCTCCCATAGGTGGGGTCATAGAGCTAGTCCATCCCCTCTTTTAGTATAAGAGGGGGAACCTTGCCATTGCAAAGCAGATAACCCCTGGACGACACTCTACAGAAGAATCCTGGCCCTTCGACGTTCCACTACCTTTGGAAGACAGAAGAATCTCCCTTGGAGTCAAGGAGTGACTCCCCTGCTTGGCAGGCACCAAAAACGACAACGACGGTCGCAAACTACGCCGCTCCCGCCGGAGTCCGAAGTCCCTGCAGCCCAGGAAGTGGATTTCCTGACCTCTCCCAGGCCATCGTGAGTCCCCAGCGAAGCTGAGGCAAGTGGACCCCACGAGTAATGAGGAACCGCGACCCCTGGGTACCGTGCACTATTGTCGAGTGCAACCCCTTCACAACGTTCTATGAACTCGTGCTTTGGACCACGTGTGGTCCCGACCTCCAGCAGGAACCCTCCGAAGATCAGAGGCCTACACCGTCCCGAGTGACCGTGGGCCCCTGTTGAGTGATTCCGCCCAAGGTGTCTTCGCGATCCTTTGCCCGCTGGCTTGTGGGTCCCCAGAAGATTTCTTAAGGAAACCAAAGGGCTCCCCTGGTTGCTCCAGGCCTGCCCTGACTTACCCTCGCTGGGTGAGTTCCACAGACCTTGCTGGTCTGCGCCATCGACTTTTCTTCATCTCCCCAAGACTTGCGGCTGCCAAGGCTTGTTGGCTCCGATCGAGTTGCCGACACCGCAGTCAGCTGCAGAAGTCGAGGGCCACACCGAATCCAGCTCCTGGTCGTCATCGACGCCTCCTGGACCACGTGGCTGAAGAGTCAAGGCACCCGCAACCGACCTGAATCACTCGACGACGGTGGGCATCCATCTTCCTTGCCCCGAGTCACTGCCAAGTGACTTTGAACACTGTCCCCTCTGCTTTCAGGTCATCCTTCTTCAGAATCCAGGCTTGGATTCCACCGGACACTTCTTCAGCTCCCGCAAGCAGCAAGTCTTCTTTGGTCGCCATTGAAAACGACGCCGCGACCCGACACCAAAGGACACCTGTGCACCCGGCTTCCCTGGGTGAGGTAACTCCAGCACTACGGTGCTCCTGTGGGTGTGGGCCCTAGAACGACTTACCCTGTAAGTGACTTGCTTGTAGGTTCTACAGAAGTATCCTAAAACTCTTTATTTCCAACCGCGACTTGCCCCATTGAAGTCAAGGGCGATCCGCGCCTGTGTATCTACACTGCACGCGTCCCCCGTGGGTCCTTTACTTACCTGCCTTGGGTGGTTACGTGAGGCCCCAGCGCTTCTGAAGGCCCTAGGCCTTGTCTCCCTGCAAGTCGTTGTCCCTAAGTCTCTTACTTAGTATATGGTCTGGTACGCCCCTAGGGCCCCAGCCATATTTTGTGCTTAACTTATTGTGAAACGTTGATTTGTGCATATGTTTGTCTTCTAATCTCATAAAGAGATTAGTAGAGAGTTATTTAGAAATAAATACATATATATTTGATATATATACCTGTGTGGTGTCTTTTCATTTGGTGATTCAAGAGATTATATGGTAAAACAAGCTGCTTTACATTCCTCCGAGACTTAGCCTGAAGGCTGCTCTCCACAGCTACCACTAGGATAGCTTTCTTTAAAAGGTTGTCTTAAACCTATCTACCATAAGAGTCGATTTGCCCTGGTGCAAGGTGTCCACTTTAATTAGTGAACAGCATATACCAGGCCAACTTCTCACACCTGGTCACAGCAAATACCTCTGCAGGCATGCCCAACATCTCAGCATGAGTCCATAACTCTACTTCAGACCAGGCTGAAGTCTCTAGATCATTGCCCAATAGACATTCGACAGGGAGGTCTGCACTGACTACAACCTTCTTGAGGCCAGTTACCCCTCCCCAGGAGAAATTCACAACTGCCAGACTATGGTTGGTCTTGACGTTGCTTGCATTGGTCACCTGGTACATTTCGCCCAGGATGATCACTAGGAAGGACATATTAAGGTCTCCCTCACAAATCAGCATTGCCTGAGTGGGCACTCTGACTAGGTCAGAGTCCACTTCAGAACCCAGGGTCAACCCTACTACACCCTTATTCTGAGTACCACCTCCACCAGTAGCTGAACTAGGGGGAACAGTTGCCTTAGGGGCAGGAGTGGTGGTGGTTTGGTCTTTGGACTTGTTAAAATCAGAAGTCCAGTGCGCGTTCTGTTTACAGAATTTGCACCAGGGCTTCTTTTGGCCTTTTCCCTTGTTGGATTGTGACTCCCCACCAGATGCAGATTTTTGGGGCCCTTGTGAAGACTTCTGGTCTTTTGACTTCTCCCCACCTTTCTCAGAGCCCTTAGGATCTTGCTTCTTGGTGTCACCCCCTTGGTTCTGGGGTTTCTGCCTCACCCTGGTTCTGACCCATTTGTCTGCCTTCTTTCCCAATTCTTGGGGAGAGGTCAGATCCGAGTCCCCCAGGTACTGATGCAACAACTGGTTCTGGCAATTATTAAGGATCTGTTCTCTCATCATCAGATTATGCAATCCCTTGAAATCAGTAACCCTACTGCCAACCAGCCAACCCTCCAGAGCCTTGGTTGCACAATGAACAAAGTCAGTCCAGTCCTGAGTCTGTGCCTTCTGGGTGTCTCTGAACTTTAACCTGTACTGTTCAGTGGTTAAGCCAAACCCATCTATCAGTGCACTCTTCAGGACTTCATAATCATCAGCATCCTCTTCTCTAACAGTGAGGAGCTTGTCTCTACCTTTATCTGAAAAGGAGAGCCACAAGATTGCTGCCCACTGCTTTTGGGGGACCTGCTGTACTCTACAGGCCCTTTCCATAGCAGTTATCCACTTGTGGATATCATCCCCACTCTGGTAGGGAGGAACAACCTTGCTCAGGTTCCTATGGTCTGGAATAGATTCTCTGCCTCTAGGGACACTGTTGCTGCCACCAAGGGGTTCTAACCCCTCTCTTCTAGAAGCTCTCTGGATCTCCAGGGCTTCTCTATCCAGTGCCAACTGCTTGGTTCTGAGGGCAACTCTTGCTTCCTCATACTGCAGCAGTTTGCACATTCTTTCAGAGGAGGTCTCTCTTATGGGAAAGTATGAGTTCCTCTGGTGGACAAATTCTCTGCCAGAGTGATAAGAGTGCTCAGATTCCCTGGAAGGGGACCTATGCCTCTCCTCCACTCTGTCAGTTCTCTTAGGGAGAATTCCTCTGTCCTTTTCAGGCCCCTTGAGGCCTGGCCCTTCAATCACAGAGTCTTGGTCATTCTGATTTTCATCATCTGACCCAGATACTGTAATTGACCCACCCACTGATTCAGACCCATTAGCTCCTAGAGCCAATCTAAGATCATCTGCTGTCAGCAGATCTATCAGGTGTAGGGTTGAGGGACTCTGTCCTAGCCTCAGGTGTCTTTCAACACACATGGCTCTCAAGTCAGAGAAAGCCATGTCCTTATACTGAGGCTGAGAGGATCCACTGGTTCCACCCTTTAAGGACATTCTAGTGTTGTGCAGTGTTGTACTACCTACACTAGTTTGTGGCCTACTGATACTAGCTTGAGCTGTAGAAAGGGTGTGCTATCCCTTGGCACACAGCTCTAAGTTCAGTAGAACTTATTGATACTAAGCTTGACTTTATATGTACCTTGAGTACCTATAGTGGTTTTCAGTTAGTAATTCAAATAGAGATTTTCTGGTAAAACAATAGCAAGCTGGAATCCCACACGCTGCCCACCAATGTGAGAAGTTGGCCTGGTATATGCTGTTCACTAATTAAAGTGGACACCTTGCACCAGAACAATTCGACTCTTCTGGTAGATAGGTTTAAGACAACCTTTATAGAAAGCTATCCTAGTGGTAGCTGTGGAGAGCAGCCTTCAGGCTAAGTCTTGAAGGAATGTAAAGCAGCTTGTTTTACCACACAATCTCTTGAATCACCAAATGAAAAGACACCACACAGGTATATATATCAAATATATATGTATTTATTAATAAACACTCTCTACTAATCTCTTTATGAGATTAGAGGTCAGGAACATATGTACAAGTCAAATGTTATCAAAATAAGTTTAGCACAATCGAATATCACAATATTAGTTTGGCTAGACCTAGGTCTAGGGCATCTAGAATCGAGGGACCCCCAAGAACCACCCCAGGTAGTTGTGGGAGACCCACAGGGGACGGACGCGGTGACCTGGCACCGGTGCGAGTCCTGTACGAGTCTATGCGAACAGACGCGATTGAGATTTCAATGTTAAAATGTCCCTTGCGTGTTCGAGGCGAACACACCGATCGGTCCTTGTACGAGTCGAAGGACGCGGTCACAGATAGAGTTGCAAGGGAGTTGGACACGCTGTGTCTAACACAGACGCGAACCTTGTGCGAGTCAGTGCAATGGAGATCTCAGAGTTACAGGCCCTTTGTGTGTTCGAGGCGAACACCGATCGGACTCAGTACGAGTCGAAGGATACAGTTTTAGATAGTGTTACAAAGGAGATGGACGCGGTGTGTCTAACACAGACGCAAACCCTGTACGAGTCAGCGCAATTGTCGCACTTAGAAAATTAGAGTTTTAGGACACTTCTAGGGAAGCTACAAGCAAGTCACTTACAGGGTAAGTAGTTCTCGGGCCCACACCCACAGGAGCACCGTAGTGCTAAAGTTACCTCACCCAGGGGAGCCGGGTGCATAGGTGTTCTTTGGTGTTGTGTCGGGTCGCGGCGTCGTTTTCAATGGGAGCCAGTGAAGACTTGCTGCTTGCGGTGACAGGAGAAGTGTCCGGAGGAATCCAAGCCTGGATTAGGAAGATGGAAGACCTGAAAGCAGAGGGGACAGTGTTCAAAGTCACTTGGCAGTGACTCGGGGCAAGGAAGATGGATGCCCACCGTCGTCGCAAGATTCAGGTCGTCCGTGGTTGCCTTGACTCTTCAGCCACGAGGTCCAGGAGGCGTCGACGACAACCAGGAGCTGGATTCGGCGTGTCCCACAATGTCTGCAGCTTACTGCGGTGTCGGCGACTCGATCGGAGCCAACAAGCCTTAGTAACAGCAAGTCTCGGGGAAAGTGTGAAGAGGCAATGGCGCAGACCAGCAAGGTCTGTGGGACTCACCCAGCAAGGGTAAGTCAGGACAGGCCTAGAGCAACTAGGGGAGCCCTCTGGTTTCTTTAGAAAGTCTTTTGGGGACCCACAAGCCAGCTGGCAAGGGATCACAAAGACGCCTCGGGAGGATTCGCTCACAGGGGCCCACGGTCACTCGGGATGGGGTAGGCCTCTGATCTTAGGAGGGATTCTTGCTGGAGGCTGGGACCACACGTGGTCCAAAGCACAAGTTCGTGAACCGTTGTGTAGGGGTTGCACTCGACAATAGGGCACGGTACCCAGGGGTCGCGGTTCCTCATTACTCTTGGGGTCCACTGGCCTCAGCTTCACTGGGGACTCACGATGGCCTTTGAGAAGTCAGGAAATCCACTTCATGGGCTGCAGGGACTTCGGACTCCGGCGGGAGCGGCGTAGTTTGCGACCGTGGATTGTAGTTTTTGGTGCCTGCCAAGCAGGGGAGTCACTCCTTGACTCCAAGGGAGATTCTTCAGTCTTCCAAAGGTAGTGGAACGTCGAAGGTCCGGGATTCGTCTTCAGAGCGTCGTCCAGGGAAATCTAGGGTGCTATGCACAGGTTCCCCCTCTTATACTAAAAGAAAGGGAGGGACTAGCTCTATGACCCTACCTATGGGAGGGTCAGGGGAGTGGGTGGCTACACCCACTTCCCTTTGTCCAGTTTCGCGCCAGAGCAGGGGCAGGTAGCCCCTGAGCCGGTTTGAACTGGCATATGCACAGAGGAGCCTTCTGCTCCCCCAGTGCAGGACTTCAAAGCACTCTAAGAGTGCACCCACCCAGCCCCAATACACTAAACCCTGTCTGGGAGGTGGTCACACCCCTTGGGACAGGATATCTATTGTTGGGCTTCCTCCACTGCGAGTGTTGGTCATCAGCAGGAGGGCAGCCCAGTGTCTGTGACTGGTGGCATCCATTTTGTGATGCCAGGGCTCTGCAGGATTCTACCGCGTTTCCACAGTAGGTACATGTCTATCCCTCTAGAAGGGTGGAATGCTACCCCCGCCGCCAGGACTGGCGGGGGGTAGTATTCCAAGATGTTTGACACCAAACACGACATGTTTCGATGCAGCCATTCCAAAGTTAGCATTTTACCGCGAGGATATAATGCACTTAAAAGTATATGGTTTAACCGCATCCACAAACAATACCAGAGAATGGACTCTGAGAGCTGCAGAGGGGCCCTGCTCAGGCAGAGGCACCCCCTCACATAGAAGCCAAGCACCCTGCCCTCAGGATTGATAGGGCCTGCCTTAGGGGTGACTTATAGGGTTATATGTGTGTGTAGGAGAGATATAGGGAACCTATATCTCAGTGAGGGGTGCTAGCACTTCCTCACTCAGGCTGCAGTAGCAGGCCTGTGGTGTCAGATTTAGTCTGCTTCCCAGGGGTGGCATAATACATGCTGCAGCCCCTGGTAGGCCTGTGAAGTACCTATGCCCTTGGTACCTAAGGTACCATATACTAGGGACTCATAAGGTACCACAGTATCCAATGACTAGTGCACCTAGAGTGCACTCCAAATCGTTTAGAGAGAACAGAGAGGCTGGGGCCCTGATTAGCAGGGGCCCAGCCAGATTATAGCCAGAAACCAGTGTAAACATCAGAAAAAAAGTGGGGGCAACATAAGAGGCAGATCCTACTCTCCTACAGTGAACATCATCAGGAGGCACAGAGGGGGCAGTGAACATCACCAGGTGGCACAGAGGGGACACTGAACATCACCAGGAGGCACAGAGGGGACACTGAATATCACCAGGTGGCACAGAGGGGACACTGAACATCACCAGGTGGCACAGAGGGGACACCGAACGTCACCAGGAGGCACTGAGGGGACACTGAACATCACCAGGAGGCACAGAGGGGGCACTGAACATCATCAGGAGGCACAGAGGGGACAGTGAACATCACCAGGAGGCACAGAGGGGGCACTGAACATCACCAGGAGGCACAGAGGGGACACTGAACATCACCAGGAGGCACAGAGGGGGCACTGAACATCACCAGGAGGCACAGAGGGGGCACTGAACATCACCAGGAGGCACAGAGGGGACACTGAACATCACCAGGAGGCACAGAGGGGGCACTGAACATCTCAACTTGGCACTGAGGGACACTGAACATGATCAGGAGGCACAGAGGGGACACTGAACATCACCAGGAGGCACAGAAGGGGCACTGAACATCACCATGAGGCACAGAGGGGACACTGAACATCACCATGAGGCGAAGGGGGGTCATTGAACATCACCAGGTGGCACTGAGGGGGCACTGAACATCACAACTTGGCACTGAGGGACACTGAACATCACCAGGTGGCACAGAGGGGACACTGAACATCACCAGGTGGCACAGAGGGGGCACTGAACATCACAACTTGGCACTGAGGGACACTAAACATCATCAGGTGGCACAGAGGGGACACTGAACATCACCAGGAGGCACAGAGGGGACACTGAACATCACCAGGTGGCACAGAGGGGTAATTGAACATCACCAGATGGCACAGAGGGGACACTGAACATCACCAGGAGGCACAGAGGGGGCACTGAACATCATCAGGAGGCACAGAGGGGGCAGTGAACATCACCAGGTGGCACAGAGGGGACACTGAACATCACCAGGAGGCACAGAGGGGGCACTGAACATCACCAGGAGGCACAGAGGGGGCATTGAACATCACCAGGAGGAACAGAGGGGACACTGAACATCACCATGAGGCACATAGGGGACACTGAACATCACCATGAGACACAGAGGGGACACTGAACATCACCAGGAGGCACAGAGGGGTCATTGAACATCACCAGGTGGCACAGAGGGGGCCCTGAACATCACAACTTGGCACTGAGGGACACTGAACATCACCAGGAGGCACAGAGGGGTCATTGAACATCACCAGGTGGCACAGAGGGGCACTGAACATCATCAGGTGGCACAGAGGGGTCATTGAACATCAGCAGATGGCACAGAGGGGGCACTGAACATCACCAGGAGGCACAGAGGGGGCACTGAACATCATCAGGAGGCACAGAGGGGGCAGTGAACATCACCAGGTGGCACAGAGGGGACACTGAACATCACCAGGAGGCACAGAGGGGCACTGAACATCACCAGGTGGCACAGAAGGGTCATTGAACATCACCAGATGGCACAGAGGGTGCACTGAACATCACCAGGAGGCACTGAGGGGGCCCTGAACATCATCAGGAGGCACAGAGGGGGCAGTGGACATCACCAGGAGGCACAGAGGGGACACTGAACATCACCAGGAGCCACTGAACATCACCAGGAGGCACAGAGGGGGCACTGGACATCACCAGGAGGCACAGAGGGGACACTGAACATCACCATGAGGCACAGAGGGGACACTGAACATCACCAGGAGGCACAGAGGGGGCACTGAACATCACCAGGAGGCACAGAGGGGACACTGAACATCACCATGAGGCACAGAGGGGACACTGAACATCACCAGGAGGCACAGAGGGGTCATTGAACATCACCAGGTGGCACAGAGGGGGCACTGAACATCACAACTTGGCACTGAGGGACACTGAACATCACCAGGAGGCACAGAGGGGTCATTGAACATCACCAGGTGGCACAGAGGGGGCACTGAACATCATCAGGTGGCACAGAGGGGTCATTGAACATCACCAGATGGCACAGAGGGGGCACTGAACATCACCAGGAGGCACAGAGGGGGCACTGAACATCATCAGGAGGCACAGAGGGGGCAGTGAACATTACCAGTTGGCACAGAGGGGACACTGAACATCACCAGGAGGCACAGAGGGGTCATTGAACATCACCTTGTGGCACAGAGGGGGCACTAAACATCACAACTTGGCACTGAGGGACACTGAACATCACCAGGAGGCACAGAGGGGTCATTGAACATCACCAGGTGGCACAGAGGGGGCACTGAACATCATCAGGTGGCACTGAGGGGTCATTGAACATCACCAGATGGCACAGAGGGGGCACTGAACATCACCAGGAGGCACAGAGGGGGTACTGAACATCACCAGATGGCACTGATGGGCACTCAACATCACCAGGTGGCACAGAGGGGGGACTGATCATCACCAGATGGCCCTGAGGGGCACTGAACATCACCAGATGGCACAGAGGGGGCACTGAACATCTCCAGGTGGCACAGAGGGACACTGAACGTCAACAGTTGGCACAGAGGGGGCACTGAACATCACCAGGAGGCACAGAGGGGGTACTGAACATCGCCAGATGGCACTGAAGGGCACTCAACATCACCAGGTGGCACAGAGGGGGGACTGAACATCACCAGATGGCACAGAGGGGGCATTGAACATCACCAGATGGCACAGAGGGGGCACTGAACATCACCAGGTGGCACAGAGGGACACTGAACGTCAACAGTTGGCACAGAGGGGGCACTGAATGTCACCAGGTGGCACAGAGGGGCATTGAACATCACCAGATGGCACAGAGAGGGTACTGAACATCACCAGATGGCACTGAGGGGGCACTGATCATCACGAGATGGCACTAAGGGGGTACTGAACATCGCCAGATGGCACTGAAGGGCACTCAACATCACCAGGTGGCACAGAGGGGGACTGATCATCACCAGATGGCACAGAGCGGGCATGGAACATCACCAGGTGGCACAGTCGGGGCACTGAACATCACCAGGTGGCACAGAGGGGGGACTGACCCCTGGCGGGAGTGGCGCGGGACCATGGCCTGACCATGGTTTCCTATGCTGATGACACGCAGCTGGTGGTTGCCCTCTCCGATGACCAGTCTCGGGGCGCCACGCAGTTCCGGAACGGGCTAGAGGCGGTCGCACGCTGGATGACCACGAACTGCCTTCAGCTTAACGCCAACAAGTCAGAAGTGTTATTGGTGGGGAACGACAAGGGGCTCTGGAGTACGCAGTGGTGGCTGGCGTCCTTGGGCTGCACCCCCACCCCTAAGTTGGTGGTAAAGAATCTAGGGATCTGGCTCGACTCCACTCTTGGATTTCAGGAGCACACTAAAAAGAACGCTGGCACCTGCTTTGGGCTCTTACGGGGTCTGAGGCCTTTATTGGGTTTTTGTGACCCAGCCACACGTCAGCTGATAGTACAGGCCACCATTTTGTCAAGACTGGACTATGCTAACTCTTTGTTGTTAGGTGCCAACAAGGCGGAAGTGAATCGCCTTCAACGAGTCCAGAATGTAGCCGCTCGAGTTCTGCTCAGGCTCCCAAGAACCTGTTCTACGTCGGGTGCTTTGCGTCGCCTTCACTGGCTACCCATCCCCAAGAGGATCGAATTCAAGGCACTTTGTCTGGCTTTCAAAATACTAAAACTCTCATCCCCTGAGATTCTATCTAATTTGCTGGTCCCATATGTTCCCGTACGCCAGCTACGCTCCGCTGAGCAATTTCTGGCTAATGTCCCCCGGGTGAAACGCATTAGAGCGGGGGGCAGGTCCTTTCGCTGTCTGGCCGCTAAATTGTGGAACTCTCTCCCTGTGCAGACTCGCCGCTTAGACTGCCTGTTGTCTTTCCGTAAGGCCATCAAAACTCACCTGTTTCCTACAGTCTAGCCCCCACTCTCTACCGACACTGCTATCAGCGCCGGGACGCCCCTTCGCTGGGGCAGCTGCGCGCTATACAAGTTTACTTAACATAACATAACATAACATAACTGATCAACACCAGATGGTACTGAGGGGCACTGAACATCACCAGATGGTACACAGGGGGCATTGAACATCACCAGATGGCACAGAGGGGGCACTGAACATCACCAGGTGGCACAGAGGGGCACTGAACGTCAACAGTTGGCACAGAGGGGGCACTGAACATCACCAGGTGGCACAGAGGGGGCACTGAACATCACCAGGTGGCACAGAGGGGGGACTGATCATCAGCAGATGGCACTGAGGGGCACTGAACATCACCAGATGGCACAGAGGGGGCATTGAACATCACCAGATGGCACAGAGGGGGCACTGAACATCACCAGGTGGCACAGAGGGGCACTGAACGTCAACAGTTGGCACAGAGGGGGCACTGAACATCATCATTTGGCAAAGAGGGGGCACGGAACATCACCAGGTGGCACTGAGGGGGCACTGAATATAGCCAGGTGGCACAGAGGGGCATTGAACATCACCAGGTGGCACTGAGGGGGGCACTGAACATCACCAGGTGGCACAGAGGGGCATTGAACATCACCAGATGGCACAGAGAGGGTACTGAACATCACCAGATGGCACTGAGGGGGCACTGATCATCACGAGATGGCACTGAAGGGGTACTGAACATCGCCAGATGGCACTGAAGGGCCCTCAACATCACCAGGTGGCACAGAGGGGGGACTGATCATCACCAGATGGAACTGAGGGGCACTGAACATCACCAGATGGCACAGAGGGGGCATTGAACATCACCAGATGGCACAGAGGGGGCACTGAACATCGCCAGGTGGCACAGAGGGGGGACTGATCATCACCAGATGGCACTGAGGGGCACTGAACATCACCAGATGGCACAGAGGGGGCATTGAACATCACCAGATGGCACAGAGGGGGCACTGAACATCACCAGGTGGCACTGAACGTCAACAGGTGGCATAGAGGGGGCACTGAATGTCACCAGGTGGCACAGAGGTGGCACTGAACAGGTTTTTTACGTTACATGTGGTAGCCTCAACCCCTGTGCTGTTGCTGCAGCGGGGGTGATTTTGCTACACATTTATGATAGGACGCAGGGACGCATAGCTAATTCCATTTTCTTCCCACGCCTGTGTTGATGTATCGTGCATTTTAAGAGGCTCTGAAGTTTCCACCTGATTAAAGCTGAAACCAGAGGGAAACCCAAGGCTCCATTAAAATGCAGCGCGTGATCCAAGCCAGGCAGCGTTGTGTGTCCTGGGATCACCGTGTAAGACAATCACCACCGCTCAGATATTTGTACATCTGTTAGAATAATATACATGGAATCTGCAAACCCCCTTGCTGCACATCATTGTCAGTGCATTATACTAGCATTAAATAGCATTTCATGCTTCTGACGACGTGCCACAGCGCCTTAGTAGACGGGCATGGCGCTACATCATGCGGAAGTGCTTGCTTCTTCTTGCTGCTGGACTCACCCTGCACTCCAGAGGCAGTGTGCTCCCACCCTCCTCCTGCACTCCAGAAGTGTTCATTTTCAGTGTGAGGAAGTGCTTTGCTGCTGTGCTTGAGTGAACAGAGGGGTGGTCTTATCTTGACGCAGGTTGCTGCACCTGGGCTGCAGTGGTGCAGTGCTTGCCTCCTCTTGCTAAAGTGTTCATGTGCAGTGTGTCCAGTGTGAGAAGTGCTGTGGTGCTGTGCTTGAGTGACCAGAGGGGTGGTCTTATCTTGACGCAGGTTGCTGCACCTGGGCTGCAGTGGTGCAGTGCTTGCCTCCTGTTGATGAAATGTTCATTTGCAGTGTGTCCAGTGTGGGAAGTGCTGTGCTGCTGTGCTTGAGTGACTAGATTGTTGCTCTTATCTCATCGATTGTTGCTGCACCTGGGCTGCAGTGGTGCAGTGCTTGCCTCTTCTTGCTGAAGTGTTCATGTGCAGTGTGTCCAGTGTGGGAAGTGCTGTGGTGCTGTGCTGGAGTGACCAGAGGGGTGGTCTTATCTCGTCGCAGGTTGAACCTCCTGGACTGCAGTGGTGGAGTGCTTGCCTCCTGTTGATGAAATGTTCATTTGCAGTGTCCAGTGTGGGAAGTGCTGTGGTGCTGTGCTGGAGTGACTAGATTGTTGCTCTTATCTCGACGCAGGTTGCTGCACCTGGGCTGCAGTGGTGCAGTGCTTGCCTCTTCTTGCTGATGTGTTCATGTGCAGTGTGTCCAGTGTGGGAACTGTCTTGGTGCTGTGCTTGAGTGACCAGAGGGGTGCTCTTATCTTGACGCAGGTCACTACACCTGGGCTGCAGTGGTGCAGTGCTTGCCTCTTCTTGCTGATGTGTTCATGTGCAGTGTGTCCAGTGTGGGAACTGTCTTGGTGCTGTGCTTGAGTGACCAGAGGGGTGCTCTTATCTTGACGCAGGTCGCTCCACCTGGGCTGCAGTGGTGCAGTGCTTGCCTCTTCTTGCTGAAGTGTTCCTGTGCAGTGTGTCCAGTGTGGGAAGTGAGGTGGTGCTGTGCTGGAGTGACCAGATTGTTTCTCTTATCTCATTGCTTGTTGCTGCACCTGGGCTGCTGTGGTGCAGTGCTTGCCTTTTCTTGCTGAAGTGTTCATGTGCAGTGTGTCCAGTGTGGGAAGTGTTTTGGTGAGGTGCTTGAGAGAGCAGAGTGGTGCTCTTATCTTGTCAGAGGTCGCTGCACCTGGGCTGCAGTGGTGCAGTGCTTGCCTCTTCTTGTTGAAGTGTTCATGGGCAGTGTGTCCAGTGATTAACAAAAGGGGGGACGCGGGCGGGCTAGTTTAACGAGGTCCAACGTACAAGCCCGGGAAGACTGTATACAAGGTGGGGTATGGAGTTCCTCAAAGGCAAATAACAGAAGAGAGGAGATACTGTGAGGTGTGAGTAGTAGTAGTATTAAGGTAGCTACTTGCCAAGTCAAAGGAAAAGGCAAACTAAGGGGGGCAACCCCTTGGTGGAACTAGGGCTCTCACACACCCAGCAAGCTAGGTGTCATGCTTCATCATATGAGCCTGCCCCTCGTCCAGTCGGCGCTGCAATACCGGACGGGCTCCCGAACCGGGGCTCTTTAGCGGGGATCTTCTGTTCCTGCCGGTGGGTGCAGTGGGAGTAAGAGGCCTAGTGTGTGTAGACGTGAGAGAGTAGTGAATTAAAACAGGTCAGTTAATCCTAGCCATGATTTAATTTTTAAGGTAAACCGCCTGGCTAAAAATATACAGAGAGGGACAGTGCACTAGATGTAATGTGTCTAGTCATATAGTCCTGCTCTCAGATGATCGACATGTTTCGTGCCTCTAATGTCAGGGGGATCTGGGCACTTCCTCAGGATCAGAGTGAAAAACTATCTACACTACGTGGTTAAGTGACATCTACCTACCACGTGTTAAGGTCGATGACCTGTAAAACAAATAAACAATAAACCTCAATCAATCACAAGGTCAATCAATCTCAAGGTCTCATTGGCACTTGTATTTCATCGTATCTCATCAACTATTAAAATAAAACAAAGAAAAAAGAAAGAAAAAGAAAGAAGGAGAACCTTATTGCACGTACTAGTGTGTAGTTAAGCAGGTTTATATAAATAATAAATAAAATTACTGTAAAAATGCACTAGTATCACCATGTTGTGCTCTTGAAACTATTATAGAACATGATGTGATCCGATAGTGCATAGTACTGAACATATAAACACCCATGGTCGTGCCTGATAAACTAGTAAGCGATAGAGAGAGTTCAATGACTCACCTATCCTGCTGTCTAGAATTGCTAGCAACAGTACCGGCGGTAATGAAATGGACACCGTTGTGGGTCCTGTAAAGGCAAGTCAGAGGATGGGCGTTATGGCTGGCAGTGGAAAGAAAGCCAAAGATGGGGAGACAGAGGGCCCAGAGGGGTCAAACCAGCATTCAGATGCTGCAAGGAAATCAAGCTAACCCCATGTGGTCACCCATATTACTAAAAAGTTGAAGGCCCACAGGACAAAACGTGTCCACATGGTGACCTCGGGCATCCAAGGAATGGCCCAGCTCAGACAACTGTCTCAGAGGTAATAGTGCTGGGCTAGTATTGGACCCAAAGCAGAACAACACTCATAGGCAGCGACGGGCATGGGAGGAATCAGGATGCTCTACTATAAATAGTAATGCCGGTATGGGGCATGAGAATCGGCGGTAGGGGACCACACTGGCAGCCGAGATCGAAAGCTGCAACTAAATAGGCTTACCTCAACATTGGAGCGATCCGAGGTCCTTGGTAGCCACAGTTTGCACTAAGAAAATACTCACCCGCGTGTGGCCACGCCAAGCCTGCGACCTACCCTGCCGCCGGAACCGGGATGGTAACTGGTTGTGGGACTGTCCGACAGATAAGGCAGTCGCTCGCTCGGCGGTGGGCGGAGTCACGTGAGAAAAGTGTGATCTCGTGTGGCTGGGCAGGGTTCGTGAGGGCCTGCACTGGGGACTGGAAAATGAGGCGGCCATTTAGGAATGGACCGGAAAGGATGGAAAACAGCGCTGTGAGTGGTGAAGCGCCTATTCTTACTATTAGGACAGGGATTGTATGAATTTAGCCTGTCCTATAATAGTGTAACCAATAAGGAATGTATATACGCATTACCCACCATATCAGTGAAGCCAGCCTGTGAGCACAGCAACTGTTCTAGAGATAAGGCCATCGTTCGCTCAGTGCTGAATAAAGTCACGTGATGGTGTGTATGATCGGCAAATTAGAAAATGGGATGGCCAAGTTGAAACAGACCGAAAATATGTGCGTTAGTAAGGCGCCAGTTCCGCTCGGTGTATGTGGAAGATAACCAGTCAGGTTATAATGGAAATTTAAAGAAATATACGTGAATATATCAATAACAATATCTATATGAACATCCAACAAGAATACATTACACCATATGCACCAATGCGATGCACCATGCTGGTGGGATCCACCTACTGCCATGACGGGATCCCTTGTAGGAAGCATATTAGGGATCAGAGGGTGCATTGGGGGACAAAGGAATACAACTTGTATATGGCACCTAAGGATCAAAAGGAGAGGTGCAGGAGGGGCACAAAAGCAGCATGAAATCACCACACATAGTTATATGATTAGATAATGTGATTAAATAATAATATAATACAGGTCTAACAGTGCATCCTCCTATATGGTTAGTATACATGATGGTGGTTCAATAATGTCTAGATAAGTGAACCCCATGGGATGTCATCATTCAGCCCCTCAATATGTGTAGACAATCTCAGCACCCACCTCTGCTCAATTTTAAATAGTGCTGATTGTGAAATCTGTGGATGTGCTTCCAACACAATCCAATGCAGTGAGTCAGGAGGGTGTGGTGTCTCTTTGAAATGTCTGTATAGTCTAGTGGTGATTCTTTGGCAACGTATGTTGCTCCTGTGTTCGGTAATTCTGGTTTTGACTGTCCGCATGGTCATCCCTATGTACTTCAAGCCACAAGGGCAGGTGATCATGTATATGCACTTTTTGGTGTTACAATTAGTGTGTTTGTTTAGGGACCATTTGAAATTAGTCAATAGGCAAACCTCTTTGGTTGCAGTAGTGAATTGGCACACTGTACAGGAGCCACAGGGGTGATGTCCTTTCACAGCTGGAAGACCCCACAAGTTCCTTTGTGAGTTGGTCGTATGCTGTTTGGGTCTTGTGTGTATTAGAATATCTCTAAGATTACGAGTTCTTTTGTATGCAAACCTTGGCTTAGGTATTTGTAGATCACCAGTGCCAAGAATGCCCCAATGTTTCAAAATGATCTTTTTGGTTCTAGCTGAATTGGGTGTGAACGTAGTAACACATGTTAGTATATCCGTCATGGGTTTTGGATGTACCTCAAGCAGGGCTTCTCTGGGGTTGTTTCTTGCTCTTTTCATCGAGTCACTGAGTATTTTGGCAGGGTAGCCTCTTGCCTTGAGATTGGTTGCCAAAACAGCTGCTTCTCTCTTGTAATCAGTGACCATCTTACAATTGCGTCTAATGCGCAAAAACTGACCGAAAGGTAGATTCTCTTTTAATGTTTTCGGGTGGTGACTTTTGTATAGGAGTAGGCTGTTGCGATCAGTGGGTTTCCTATATAGGGTGGTGGTGATAGTACCCTCACTCAGTATAATGTTGAGATCAAGAAATGGGACAGTCGTTTCTGAAATAGTGTGGGAAAACTTAAGAAACTCATTCTGGTTATTTATCCACTCCACAAATTCTTCACATGTAGTGCGGGGACCATGCCAGAATATAAGGATGTCATCAATAAAGCGTTTCCACAATATCAAATTATTGTGGTAAGGGTTGTTGTTATTATTTACCACATCCTTTTCAAATGCTGCCATGTAGAGGCAGGCCACACTAGGAGCAAATGTACTGCCCATCGAAGTGCCCTGGCTTTGATGATATAGTTGTTGTTTAAACTCAAAGAAATTTTCAGTCAAAGCCAGGGTGGCGCACTCCATAATAAAGGAGATGGGTCTTGATGATGACCACTCTAAAGAGCTTAAAGCTGACTCTACAACTGTCAATGTTGCTCCCTGAGGGATGTTAGTATATAAGGCCTCAACGTCAAGGGTGACCAAAAGGTCAATCTCTTCGATGTTCTGTGTTTCTTCAATGATTCGAAGGATATCCGTTGTATCCCTTACATATGACGGTGTTTCCTTCACCATTGGCTGTAAAAATGGTCACAGAACTTAGAAAGTGGCTCGAGTAATGACCCAATGCCAGAAACAATGGGACGGCCAGGAACCGGGGTAACACCCTTATGTATCTTAGGTAGAGTATAGAAGTAAGGAACCCTGGGTTCCTTGGCAATCAGGAAATTGGATTCTTTGTGACTAATCCAACCATTGGTCTCAGCTTCATACACCATTGTGGAAATGGCAGTGGTTAAGCGTGTTGTAGGGTCGACTGTGATAGGGGTGTAGTACCTATTATTGGAGAGCTGACGTCTACATTCTACGTCATAGTCAACGGTGGATTGAACTACCGTAGCCCCACCCTTATCAGCTTGTTTAATCATGATGGTTGAATCTTCTGCAAGACCCTTAGCTATCAAAGACTCTGCATTCGAGAAGTTGTGGAAGGAACAGCGATCAAAGGGTAGCGCTAATTCTTTGAGGACTGCCTGTTCAAAAGCTAGTACCTCAATTGGGACCATGCTATTATTTGGTGTGAACGAGGATGGGTTCCTCAGTCCAGAGTCATCTTGCTCGATGGGTAGTCTGTCCTGGAAGTACGACCTCAGTCGTATTTTCCGGAATAGATTTTGCACCTCACAATGGTCCCTAAACTTGTCCTCCCTGGGGGTAGGCACAAAGCTAAGGCCCATCTGCAGCACGGCCTTCTCCGGTTCAGTAAGGATGCGTTGCGACAGATTGACCACTAATTCCTCTTGCCTTGTGTTTTGCTCCGGGTGTCCATGCCTCCCGTGGGCTGGTCCTGCCATTGGACCTGCTTCTGATTTCCTTTTCTGTTGCGCCCTCTTCCTCTGCCCCAGCCTCTGTCTAAAAAAGAGGGGTTACCATGATTGAAGAATTGGGGTGGTCCCTGCTGGAATGGATGGCACTGCCAAAAGGGGGGGGGCGGGGGACCCTGGTAAATTGGGGGTCCATGGTAAGCTGGTGCATTGTAGTACTGATTAGGACGTTGGTTTCTCCTAGAATGGAAATGCACTAGGGACTTGTTGGTACTCATCATTAACACAGCCAGAAGACTGGCAGATGCACTCCTGGTTAGGATAACAATTGCAGAAGGGGCACTGAAGACAATTATACAAATTACTGCATATAAAAACAAATTAGCGGAAATTAACGCTGAAATTACTGATAATAGAGAGTACCTGATGAAACAAAAAATAACGAAGCTTCAGAAGGACATCCAGAAATTTGATAAGGAAAAGGTGTATCCATATCTTAAGGCCGATTATACATCTACCAAAACCAGCTATTCTTCTGATGATAACTCGGATAGGAGAGACTCTACGGACAGTAACTCGAGTACAGGTAGTTGGGGTAATCACAATTCTAGGAGAAACCAACGTCCTAATCAGTACTACAATGCACCAGCTTACCATGGACCCCCAATATACCAGGGTCCCCCGCCCCCTTTTGGCAGTGCCATCCATTCCAGCAGGGACCACCCCAATTCTTCAATCATGGTAACCCCTCTTTTTAGACAGAGGCTGGGGCAGAGGAAGAGGGCGCAACAGAAAAGGAAATCAGAAGCAGGTCCAATGGCAGGACCAGCCCACGGGAGGCATGGACACCCGGAGCAAAACACAAGGCAAGAGGAATTAGTGGTCAATCTGTCGCAACGCATCCTTACTGAACCGGAGAAGGCCGTGCTGCAGATGGGCCTTAGCTTTGTGCCTACCCCCAGGGAGGACAAGTTTAGGGACCATTGTGAGGTGCAAAATCTATTCCGGAAAATACGACTGAGGTCGTACTTCCAGGACAGACTACCCATCGAGCAAGATGACTCTGGACTGAGGAACCCATCCTCGTTCACACCAAATAATAGCATGGTCCCAATTGAGGTACTAGCTTTTGAACAGGCAGTCCTCAAAGAATTAGCGCTACCCTTTGATCGCTGTTCCTTCCACAACTTCTCGAATGCAGAGTCTTTGATAGCTAAGGGTCTTGCAGAAGATTCAACCATCATGATTAAACAAGCTGATAAGGGTGGGGCTACGGTAGTTCAATCCACCGTTGACTATGACGTAGAATGTAGACGTCAGCTCTCCAATAATAGGTACTACACCCCTATCACAGTCGACCCTACAACACGCTTAACCACTGCCATTTCCACAATGGTGTATGAAGCTGAGACCAATGGTTGGATTAGTCACAAAGAATCCAATTTCCTGATTGCCAAGGAACCCAGGGTTCCTTACTTCTATACTCTACCTAAGATACATAAGGGTATTACCCCGGTTCCTGGCCGTCCCATTGTTTCTGGCATTGGGTCATTACTCGAGCCACTTTCTAAGTTCTGTGACCATTTTTTACAGCCAATGGTGAAGGAAACACCGTCATATGTAAGGGATACAACGGATATCCTTCGAATCATTGAAGAAACACAGAACATCGAAGAGATTGACCTTTTGGTCACCCTTGACGTTGAGGCCTTATATACTAACATCCCTCAGGGAGCAACATTGACAGTTGTAGAGTCAGCTTTAAGCTCTTTAGAGTGGTCATCATCAAGACCCATCTCCTTTATTATGGAGTGCGCCACCCTGGCTTTGACTGAAAATTTCTTTGAGTTTAAACAACAACTATATCATCAAAGCCAGGGCACTTCGATGGGCAGTACATTTGCTCCTAGTGTGGCCTGCCTCTACATGGCAGCATTTGAAAAGGATGTGGTAAATAATAACAACAACCCTTACCACAATAATTTGATATTGTGGAAACGCTTTATTGATGACATCCTTATATTCTGGCATGGTCCCCGCACTACATGTGAAGAATTTGTGGAGTGGATAAATAACCAGAATGAGTTTCTTAAGTTTTCCCACACTATTTCAGAAACGACTGTCCCATTTCTTGATCTCAACATTATACTGAGTGAGGGTACTATCACCACCACCCTATATAGGAAACCCACTGATCGCAACAGCCTACTCCTATACAAAAGTCACCACCCGAAAACATTAAAAGAGAATCTACCTTTCGGTCAGTTTTTGCGCATTAGACGCAATTGTAAGATGGTCACTGATTACAAGAGAGAAGCAGCTGTTTTGGCAACCAATCTCAAGGCAAGAGGCTACCCTGCCAAAATACTCAGTGACTCGATGAAAAGAGCAAGAAACAACCCCAGAGAAGCCCTGCTTGAGGTACATCCAAAACCCATGACGGATATACTAACATGTGTTACTACGTTCACACCCAATTCAGCTAGAACCAAAAAGATCATTTTGAAACATTGGGGCATTCTTGGCACTGGTGATCTACAAATACCTAAGCCAAGGTTTGCATACAAAAGAACTCGTAATCTTAGAGATATTCTAATACACACAAGACCCAAACAGCATACGACTGTGAGAAGTTGGCCTGGTATATGCTGTTCACTAATTAAAGTGGACACCTTGCACCAGGGCAAATCGACTCTTATGGTAGATAGGTTTAAGACAACCTTTTAAAGAAAGCTATCCTAGTGGTAGCTGTGGAGAGCAGCCTTCAGGCTAAGTCTCGGAGGAATGTAAAGCAGCTTGTTTTACCATATAATCTCTTGAATCACCAAATGAAAAGACACCACACAGGTATATATATCAAATATATATGTATTTATTTCTAAATAACTCTCTACTAATCTCTTTATGAGATTAGAAGACAAACATATGCACAAATCAACGTTTCACAATAAGTTAAGCACAAAATATGGCTGGGGCCCTAGGGGCGTACTCAGACCATATACTAAGTAAGAGACTTAGAAACAACGACTTGCAAGGAGACAAGGCCTAAGGCCTTCAGAAGTGCTGGGGCCTCACGAAACCACCCAAGGCAGGTAAGTAAAGGACCCACGGGGACGCGTGCAGTGTGGATACACAGGCGCGAATCGCCGTTAACTTCAATGGGGCAAGTCGCGGTTGGAAATAAAGAGTTTTAGGATACTTCGGGAGAACCTACAAGCAAGTCACTTACAGGGTAAGTAGTTCTAGGGCCCACACTCCACAGGAGCACCGTAGTGCTGGAGTTACCTCACCCAGGGAAGCCGGGTGCACAGGTGTCCTTTGGTGTCGGGTCGCGGCGTCGTTTTCAATGGCGAACAAAGAAGACTTGCTGCTTGCGGGAGCTGAAGAAGTGTCCGGTGGAATCCAAGCCTGGATTCTGAAGAAGGATGACCTGAAAGCAGAGGGGACAGTGTTCAAAGTCACTTGGCAGTGACCCGGGGCAAGGAAGATGGATGCCCACCGTCGTCGGTCGCTTCAGGTCGGTTGCAGGTGCCTTGACTCTTCAGCCACGTGGTCCAGGAGGCGTCGACGACGACCAGGAGCTGGATTCGGTGTGTCCCTCGACGCCTGCAGCTGACTGCGGTGTCGGCAACTCGATCGGAGCCAACAAGCCTTGGCAGCCGCAAGTCTCGGGAGATGAAGAAAAGTCGATGGCGCAGACCAGCAAGGTCTGAGGGACTCACCCAGCGAGGGTAAGTCAGGGCAGGCCTGGAGCAACCAGGGGAGCCCTTTGGTTTCTTTAAGAAGTCTTCTGGGGACCCACAAGCCAGCGGGCAAGGGATCGCAAAGACACCTCGGGTGGAATCACTCAACAGGGGCCCACGGTCACTCGGGACGGTGTAGGCCTCTGATCTTCGGAGGGATTCCTGCTGGAGGTCGGGACCACACGTGGTCCAACGCACAAGTTCGTAGAACGTTGTGAAGGGGTTGCACTCGACAATAGTGCACGGTACCCAGGGGTCGTGGTTCCTCATTACTCGTGGGGTCCACTTGCCTCAGCTTCGCTGGGGACTCACGATGGCCTGGGAGAGGTCAGGAAATCCACTTCTTGGGCTGCAGGGACTTCGGACTCCGGCGGGAGCGGCGTAGTTTGCGACCGTCGTTGTCGTTTTTGGTGCCTGCCAAGCAGGGGAGTCACTCCTTGACTCCAAGGGAGATTCTTCTGTCTTCCAAAGGTAGTGGAACGTCGAAGGGCCAGGATTCTTCTGTAGAGCATCGTCCAGGGGTTATCTGCTTTGCAATGGTAAGGTTCCCCTCTTATACTAAAAAGAGGGGATGGACTAGCTCTATGACCCCACCTATGGGAGGGTCAAGGGAGGGGTGGCTACACCCACTTCCCTTTGTCCAGTTTCGCGCCAGAGCAGGGGCAGGTAGCCCCTGAGCTGGTTTGAACTGGCATATGCACAGAGGAGCCTTCTGCTCCCCAGTGCAGGACTTCAAAGCACTCTAAGAGTGCACCCACCCAGCCCCAATACACTAAACCCTGTCTGGGAGGTGGTTACACCTCCCTGTGACAGGATGCCTATTGTTGGGCTTCCTCCACTGTGAGTTTCGGTCATCAGCAGGAGGGCAGCCCAGTGTCTGTGACTGGTGGCATCCATTTTGTGATGCCAGGGCTCTTTAGGATTCTACCGCGTTTCCACAGCAGGTACATGTCTTATCCTCTAGAAGGGTGGAATGCTACTCCCGCCGCCAAGATTGGCGGGGGGTAGTATTCCAAGATGTTTGACACCAAACACGACATGTTTTGATGCAGCCATTCCAAAGTTAGCATTTACCGCGAGGATATAATGCACTTAAGAGTATATGGTTTAACCGCATCCACAAACAGCACCAGAGAATGGACTCTGAGAACTGCAGAGGGGCCCTGCTCATGCAGAGGCACCCCTCACATAGAAGCCAAGCACCCTGCCCTCAGGATTGATAGGGCCTGCCTTAGGGGTGACTGATAGGTTTATATGTGTGTGCAAGAGAGATATAGGAAACCTATATCTCAGTGAGGGGTGCTAGCACCACCTCACCCAGGCTGCAGTAGCAGGCCTGTGGTGTCAGATTTAGACTGCTTCCCAGGGGTGGCATAACACATGCTGCAGCCCCTGGTAGGCCTGTGAAGTACCTATGCCCTTGGCACCTAAGGTACCATATACTAGGGACTCATAAGGCACCACAGTATCCAATCACTAGTGCACCTAGAGTGCACTCCATGTCGTTTAGAGAGAGCAGATAGACTGGGGCCCTGAATAGCAGGGTCCCAGTCCAACTAAGTCATAAACCAGCAAAACACCAGGAAAAAAGTGGGGGCAACCATATAGTCAGATTCCACCTTCCTACATAACCCCCCCAAACGAAAGGAGATAAGGCTAACCTTGGCCAGTTGAGCCTTTATTGACTAAGTGGCCATATAAGGAAGCACCTGCACTAGCATGGTTGCCCCCTGTCTTATGGTCCACTAAGCAATCCCTCACCCTAAGGGTATGAGAGGGTCTCCACCATGGGGAATCACTACCTGTGGTGTGCTTTGGTAAAGTACCAGGCTGGTGAGGTGTCTGAGTAGGGAAGTGAGGCCCTAGGAATGTTGGCCTCAGCTTTCTCAGCTCACTGGTCACCATGTATGCCTGTCTTTCCATGACTGAGTGGTACTTTGCTCTAAGGGTCAACCTTTGACTGCCTACAGCCGTGGGTTGGGTCCCTTTGGGTGGAACACTGGAGGGACATGGCATGTTTGGAACCTTTGGTCCCAGGTTTGCCCTTGCCTAACAGAGTCCTTCTGGGGGAGGTCCCTACATAAAGGTATGGGGGATCCCTCAGTGGGTTGAGGAATTTCCACCTGGCTAGGGCTACTAGCCGGGTGCCCCTAATCTGCTGATGGGGGTTCCTCTGGACAGGGGGCCCTGGGGGTCCACTGACCTCCCTGACCTCTGCAGCCCTGGGCTGACTGAGACAGGGTAGAGAGGGGCAGGTTACCTGCTCCAGACTGGGTACCACCTTGTAAGGGTCCTCTGCCATCAGGGGGTGGCCAGGCCAGGCCTGACTACCTCTGTGGCAGTTCCTTCACTAGGGGTAGGGTCAGTTCCCTGAGGAGGCTGACCCTTACCTACTGTCTGGAGGGAAGAAGACTTTTCTTCAACCCTTGTGCTCTCTTCTGGGGAGAGTGGGCCATTCTTCCAGGCTCCATCTCTCCAAAATCTTGGGCTGGGGCTGTGGCCATCACAGCCCCACTAACCTTTACAGGGACACCCAACATCTTCAGATGGGTTTGGTGTTCAATTTCAGCCCAGGCTGAAATTTCCAGATCATTGCCCATCAGGCAATCTACAGGTAAGGTTGGGGACACTGCCACTCTCTTTGGGCCTGTGACCCCTCCCAGCTGAGATTGACTATGGCCATGGGGTGATCTGTTCTGACACCATCAATGTTGGTCACCTGGTATTTAAACTCAGGTAAAAGCTGGTGAGGGGGACTAGTTTCCCTGCCACCATGGTGACACTAGCCCCTGTGTCCCTAAATGCCACAGCTTTCTGACCATTAATTATTGGCTCCAGTCTGTACCTGCCCAATGCTATGGGACCCATGGTAAAGGTGGCATATCCTACACCACCATCAGAATCTGAGGAGTCTGTTGAGGGGGTCCTGTCTAAACTAGGGCCCACCTCTGTTCCTCTTGCAAACGCACCTAACTTTTGGGTGCACTACTCCCAACTGGAGGATTACTACTGGTAGTACCAGGAGGGGTGGTAGTAGTTGTTGGAGGAACATTTTCTTTATTGCCATTCCTGGGACAACTGGGATCAGATTTCCAGTGCCCAGGCTTTTTACAGACATGGCAATAGGGTTTCTTTTCAGGAGAGGAAGGAGTTTGGGACCCACCCCCAGAAGAGGAATTTTGGGGCCCTGTAGTGGACTTATCCTTGGATTTATCCCCACCTTTCTCTTGGGACTTGGTAGAATCTTTCTTGTGGTCACCACCCTGATTCTTAGGCCTTACTCTGGTTCTGACCCATTTGTCTGCCTTCTTTCCCAATTCTTGGGGAGAGGTCAGATCAGAGTCCACCAGGTACTGGTGTAAAAGCTGGTTTTGACAATTATTAAGGATCTGTTCTCTCATCATTAGATTATAAAATCCTTTGAAATCAGTAACCCTACTGCCAACCAGCCAACCCTCCAGAGCCTTGGATGCACAATCTACAAAGTCAGTCCAGTCCTGAGTCTGTGCCTTCTGGGTATCTCTGAACTTCAACCTGTACTGCTCAGTGGTTAAGCCAAACCCATCTATCAGTGCACTCTTCAGGACTTCATAATCATCAGCATCCTCTTCTCTAACAGTGAGGAGCTTGTCTCTTCCTTTATCTGAAAAGGAGAGCCACAAGATTGCTGCCCACTGCTTTTGGGGGACCTGCTGTACTCTACAGGCCCTCTCCATAGCAGTTATCCACTTGTGGATATCATCCCCACTCTGGTAGGGAGGAACAACCTTGCTCAGGTTCCTATGGTCAGGGACATATTCTCTGCCTCTAGGGACACTGTTGCTGCCACCAGGGGGTTCTAACCCCTCTTTCTAGAAGCTCTCTGGATCTCCAGGGCTTCCCTATCCAGTGCCAACTGCTTGGTTCTGAGGGCCACTCTGGCTTCCTCATACTGGAGCAGTTTGCACCTTCTCTCAGAGGAGGTCTCTCTTAAGGGAAAGTATGAGTTCCTCTGCTGGACAAATTCTCTGCCAGAGTGATAAGAGTGGTCAGATTCCCTGGAAGGGGATCTGTGCCTCTCCTCCTCTCTGTCAGTTCTCTTAGGGAGAATTCCTCTGTCCTTTTCAGGCCCCTTGGAGCCTGGCCCTTCAACCACAGAGTCTTGGTCATTCTGATTTTCATCATCTGACCCAGATACTATGACTGACCCACCCACTGATTCAAACCCTTTAGCTCCTAGAGCCAATCTAAGGTCATCTGCTGTTAGCAGATCTATCAGGTGCAGGGTTGAGGGACTCTGTCCTAGCCTCAGGTGTCTGTCAACACACATGGCTCTCAAGTCAGAGAAAGCCATGTCCTTATACTGAGGCTGAGTGGATCCACTGGGTCCACCCTTTAAGGACATTCTAGTGTTGTGCAGTGTTGTACTACCTACACTAGTTTGTGGCCTACTGATCCTAGCTTGAGCTGTGGAAAGGGTGTGCTATCCCTTGGCACACAGCTCTAAGTTCAGTAGAACTTATTGATACTAAGCTTGACTTTATATGTACCTTGAGTACCTATAATGGTTTTCAGTTAGTAATTCAAATAGAGATTTTCTGGTAAAACAATGGCAAGCTGGAATCCCACACGCTGCCCACCAATGTGAGAAGTTGGCCTGGTATATGCTGTTCACTAATTAAAGTGGACACCTTGCACCAGGGCAAATCGACTCTTATGGTAGATAGGTTTAAGACAACCTTTAAAGAAAGCTATCCTAGTGGTAGCTGTGGAGAGCAGCCTTCAGGCTAAGTCTCGGAGGAATGTAAAGCAGCTTGTTTTACCATATAATCTCTTGAATCACCAAATGAAAAGACACCACACAGGTATATATATCAAATATATATGTATTTATTTCTAAATAACTCTCTACTAATCTCTTTATGAGATTAGAAGACAAACATATGCACAAATCAACGTTTCACAATAAGTTAAGCACAAAATATGGCTGGGGCCCTAGGGGCGTACCAGACCATATACTAAGTAAGAGACTTAGAAACAACGACTTGCAAGGAGACAAGGCCTAGGGCCTTCAGAAGTGCTGGGGCCTCACGAAACCACCCAAGGCAGGTAAGTAAAGGACCCACGGGGACGCGTGCAGTGTGGATACACAGGCGCGAATCGCCGTTAACTTCAATGGGGCAAGTCGCGGTTGGAAATAAAGAGTTTTAGGATACTTCGGGAGAACCTACAAGCAAGTCACTTACAGGGTAAGTAGTTCTAGGGCCCACACCCACAGGAGCACCGTAGTGCTGGAGTTACCTCACCCAGGGAAGCCGGGTGCACAGGTGTCCTTTGGTGTCGGGTCGCGGCGTCGTTTTCAATGGCGAACAAAGAAGACTTGCTGCTTGCGGGAGCTGAAGAAGTGTCCGGTGGAATCCAAGCCTGGATTCTGAAGAAGGATGACCTGAAAGCAGAGGGGACAGTGTTCAAAGTCACTTGGCAGTGACCCGGGCAAGGAAGATGGATGCCCACCGTCGTCGGTCGCTTCAGGTCGGTTGCAGGTGCCTTGACTCTTCAGCCACGTGGTCCAGGAGGCGTCGACGACGACCAGGAGCTGGATTCGGTGTGTCCCTTGACGTCTGCAGCTGACTGCGGTGTCGGCAACTCGATCGGAGCCAACAAGCCTTGGCAGCCGCAAGTCTCGGGGAGATGAAGAAAAGTCGATGGCGCAGACCAGCAAGGTCTGAGGGACTCACCCAGCGAGGGTAAGTCAGGGCAGGCCTGGAGCAACCAGGGGAGCCCTTTGGTTTCTTTAAGAAGTCTTCTGGGGACCCACAAGCCAGCGGGCAAGGGATCGCGAAGACACCTCGGGCGGAATCACTCAACAGGGGCCCACGGTCACTCGGGACGGTGTAGGCCTCTGATCTTCGGAGGGATTCCTGTTGGAGGTCGGGACCACACGTGGTCCAACGCACAAGTTCGTAGAACGTTGTGAAGGGGTTGCACTCGACAATAGTGCACGGTACCCAGGGGTCGCGGTTCCTCGTTACTCGTGGAGTCCACTTGCCTCAGCTTCGCTGGGGACTCACGATGGCCTGGGAGAGGTCAGGAAATCCACTTCTTGGGCTGCAGGGACTTCGGACTCCGGCGGGAGCGGCGTAGTTTGCGACCGTCGTTGTCGTTTTTGGTGCCTGCCAAGCAGGGGAGTCACTCCTTGACTCCAAGGGAGATTCTTCTGTCTTCCAAAGGTAGTGGAACGTCGAAGGGCCAGGATTCTTCTGTAGAGCATCGTCCAGGGGTTATCTGCTTTGCAATGGTAAGGTTCCCCTCTTATACTAAAAAGAGGGGATGGACTAGCTCTATGACCCCACCTATGGGAGGGTCAAGGGAGGGGTGGCTACACCCACTTCCCTTTGTCCAGTTTCGCGCCAGAGCAGGGGCAGGTAGCCCCTGAGCTGGTTTGAACTGGCATATGCACAGAGGAGCCTTCTGCTCCCCAGTGCAGGACTTCAAAGCACTCTAAGAGTGCACCCACCCAGCCCCAATACACTAAACCCTGTCTGGGAGGTGGTTACACCTCCCTGTGACAGGATGCCTATTGTTGGGCTTCCTCCACTGTGAGTTTCGGTCATCAGCAGGAGGGCAGCCCAGTGTCTGTGACTGGTGGCATCCATTTTGTGATGCCAGGGCTCTTTAGGATTCTACCGCGTTTCCACAGCAGGTACATGTCTTATCCCTCTAGAAGGGTGGAATGCTACCCCCGCCGCCAAGATTGGCGGGGGGTAGTATTCCAAGATGTTTGACACCAAACACGACATGTTTTGATGCAGCCATTCCAAAGTTAGCATTTACCGCGAGGATATAATGCACTTAAGAGTATATGGTTTAACCGCATCCACAAACAGCACCAGAGAATGGACTCTGAGAACTGCAGAGGGGCCCTGCTCATGCAGAGGCACCCCTCACATAGAAGCCAAGCACCCTGCCCTCAGGATTGATAGGGCCTGCCTTAGGGGTGACTGATAGGTTTATATGTGTGTGCAAGAGAGATATAGGAAACCTATATCTCAGTGAGGGGTGCTAGCACCACCTCACCCAGGCTGCAGTAGCAGGCCTGTGGTGTCAGATTTAGACTGCTTCCCAGGGGTGGCATAACACATGCTGCAGCCCCTGGTAGGCCTGTGAAGTACCTATGCCCTTGGCACCTAAGGTACCATATACTAGGGACTCATAAGGCACCACAGTATCCAATCACTAGTGCACCTAGAGTGCACTCCATGTCGTTTAGAGAGAGCAGATAGACTGGGGCCCTGAATAGCAGGGTCCCAGTCCAACTAAGTCATAAACCAGCAAAACACCAGGAAAAAAGTGGGGGCAACCATATAGTCAGATTCCACCTTCCTACAACGACCAACTCACAAAGGAACTTGTGGGGTCTTCCAGCTGTGAAAGGACATCACCCCTGTGGCTCCTGTACAGTGTGCCAATTCACTACTGCAACCAAAGAGGTTTGCCTATTGACTAATTTCAAATGGTCCCTAAACAAACACACTAATTGTAACACCAAAAAGTGCATATACATGATCACCTGCCCTTGTGGCTTGAAGTACATAGGGATGACCATGCGGACAGTCAAAACCAGAATTACCGAACACAGGAGCAACATACGTTGCCAAAGAATCACCACTAGACTATACAGACATTTCAAAGAGACACCACACCCTCCTGACTCACTGCATTGGATTGTGTTGGAAGCACATCCACAGATTTCACAATCAGCACTATTTAAAATTGAGCAGAGGTGGGTGCTGAGATTGTCTACACATATTGAGGGGCTGAATGATGACATCCCATGGGGTTCACTTATCTAGACATTATTGAACCACCATCATGTATACTAACCATATAGGAGGATGCACTGTTAGACCTGTATTATATTATTATTTAATCACATTATCTAATCATATAACTATGTGTGGTGATTTCATGCTGCTTTTGTGCCCCTCCTGCACCTCTCCTTTGATCCTTAGGTGCCATATACAAGTTGTATTCCTTTGTCCCCCAATGCACCCTCTGATCCCTAATATGCTTCCTACAAGGGATCCCGTCATGGCAGTAGGTGGATCCCACCAGCATGGTGCATCGCATTGGTGCATATGGTGTAATGTATTCTTGTTGGATGTTCATATAGATATTGTTATTGATATATTCACGTATATTTCTTTAAATTTCCATTATAACCTGACTGGTTATCTTCCACATACACCGAGCGGAACTGGCGCCTTACTAACGCACATATTTTCGGTCTGTTTCAACTTGGCCATCCCATTTTCTAATTTGCCGATCATACACACCATCACGTGACTTTATTCAGCACTGAGCGAACGATGGCCTTATCTCTAGAACAGTTGCTGTGCTCACAGGCTGGCTTCACTGATATGGTGGGTAATGCGTATATACATTCCTTATTGGTTACACTATTATAGGACAGGCTAAATTCATACAATCCCTGTCCTAATAGTAAGAATAGGCGCTTCACCACTCACAGCGCTGTTTTCCATCCTTTCCGGTCCATTCCTAAATGGCCGCCTCATTTTCCAGTCCCCAGTGCAGGCCCTCACGAACCCTGCCCAACCGCACGAGATCACACTTTTCTCACGTGACTCCGCCCACCGCCGAGCGAGCGACTGCCTTATCTGTCGGACAGTCCCACAACCAGTTACCATCCCGGTTCCGGCGGCAGGGTAGGTCGCAGGCTTGGCGTGGCCACACGCGGGTGAGTATTTTCTTAGTGCAAACTGTGGCTACCAAGGACCTCGGATCGCTCCAATGTTGAGGTAAGCCTATTTAGTTGCAGCTTTCGATCTCGGCTGCCAGTGTGGTCCCCTACCGCCGATTCTCATGCCCCATACCGGCATTACTATTTATAGTAGAGCATCCTGATTCCTCCCATGCCCGTCGCTGCCTATGAGTGTTGTTCTGCTTTGGGTCCAATACTAGCCCAGCACTATTACCTCTGAGACAGTTGTCTGAGCTGGGCCATTCCTTGGATGCCCGAGGTCACCATGTGGACACGTTTTGTCCTGTGGGCCTTCAACTTTTAGTAATATGGGTGACCACATGGGGTTAGCTTGATTTCCTTGCAGCATCTGAATGCTGGTTTGACCCCTCTGGGCCCTCTGTCTCCCCATCTTTGGCTTTCTTTCCACTGCCAGCCATAACGCCCATCCTCTGACTTGCCTTTACAGGACCCACAACGGTGTCCATTTCATTACCGCCGGTACTGTTGCTAGCAATTCTAGACAGCAGGATAGGTGAGTCATTGAACTCTCTCTATCGCTTACTAGTTTATCAGGCACGACCATGGGTGTTTATATGTTCAGTACTATGCACTATCGGATCACATTATGTTCTATAATAGTTTCACGAGCACAACATGGTGATACTAGTGCATTTTTACAGTAATTTTATTTATTATTTATATAAACCTGCTTAACTACACACTAGTACGTGCAATAAGGTTCTCCTTCTTTCTTTTTCTTTCTTTTTTCTTTGTTTTATTTTAATAGTTGATGAGATACGATGAAATACAAGTGCCAATGAGACCTTGAGATTGATTGACCTTGTGATTGATTGAGGTTTATTGTTTATTTGTTTTACAGGTCATCGAACCTTAACACGTGGTAGGTAGATGTCACTTAACCACGTAGTGTAGATAGTTTTTTCACTCTGATCCTGAGGAAGTGCCCAGATCCCCCTGACATTAGAGGCACGAAACATGTCGATCATCTGAGAGCAGGACTATATGACTAGACACATTACATCTAGTGCACTGTCCCTCTCTGTATATTTTTAGCCAGGCGGTTTACCTTAAAAATTAAATCATGGCTAGGATTAACTGACCTGTTTTAATTCACTACTCTCTCACGTCTCACACACACTAGGCCTCTTACTCCCACTGCACCCACCGGCAGGAACAGAAGATCCCCGCTAAAGAGCCCCGGTTCGGGAGCCCGTCCGGTATTGCAGCGCCGACTGGACGAGGGGCAGGCTCATATGATGAAGCATGACACCTAGCTTGCTGGGTGTGTGAGAGCCCTAGTTCCACCAAGGGGTTGCCCCCCTTAGTTTGCCTTTTCCTTTGACTTGGCAAGTAGCTACCTTAATACTACTACTACTCACACCTCACAGTATCTCCTCTCTTCTGTTATTTGCCTTTGAGGAACTCCATACCCCACCTTGTATACAGTGTGTCCAGTGTCAGAAGTGATGTGGTGCTGTGCTGGAGTGACCAGAGGGGTGGTCTTATCCTGTCGGAGGTCGCTGCACCTGGGCTGCAGTGGTGCAGTGCTTGTCTCCTGTTGCTGAAGTGTTCATGTGCAGTGTGTCCAGTGTCAGAAGTGATGTGGTGCTGTGCTGGAGTGACCAGAGGGGTGGTCTTATCTTGTCAGAGGTCGCTACACCTGGGCTGCAGTGGTACAGTGCTTGCCCGCTGTTGCTGAAGTGTTCATTTGCAGTATCCAGTGTCAGAAGTGATGTGGTGCTGTGCTGGAGTGACCAGAGGGGTGGTCTTATGTCGTTGCAGGTTGTTCCACCTGGGCTGCAGTGGTGCAGTGCTTGCCTCTTCTTGCTGAAGGGTTCATGTGCAGTGTGTCCAGTGTGGGAAGTGCTGTGGTGCTGTGCTTGAGTGACCAGAGGGGTGCTCTTATCTTGACGCAGGTCGCTCCACCTGGGCTGCAGTGGTGCAGTGCTTGCCTCTTCTTGCTGAAGTGTTCCTGTGCAGTGTGTCCAGTGTGGGAAGTGCTGTGGTGCTGTGCTTGAGTGACCAGAGGGGTGCTCTTATCTTGACGCAGGTCACTACACCTGGGCTGCAGTGGTGCAGTGCTTGCCTCTTCTTGCTGATGTGTTCTTGTGCAGTGTGTCCAGTGTGGGAACTGTCTTGGTGCTGTGCTTGAGTGACCAGAGGGGTGCTCTTATCTTGACGCAGGTCGCTCCACCTGGGCTGCAGTGGTGCAGTGCTTGCCTCTTCTTGCTGAAGTGTTCCTGTGCAGTGTGTCCAGTGTGGGAAGTGAGGTGGTGCTGTGCTGGAGTGACCAGAGTGTTGCTCTTATCTCATTGCTTGTTGCTGCACCTGGGCTGCTGTGGTGCAGTGCTTGCCTCTTCTTGCTGAAGTGTTCATGTGCAGTGTGTCCAGTGTGGGAAGTGTTTTGGTGCTGTGCTTGAGAGAGAAGAGTGGTGCTCTTATCTCGTCGCAGGTCACTACACCTGGGCTGCAGTGGTGCAGTGCTTGCCTCTTCTTGCTGAAGTGTTCATGTGCAGTGTGGGAAGTGTTTTGGTGCTGTGCTTGAGAGAGCAGAGGGGTGCTCTTATCTTGACGCAGGTCGCTCCACCCGGGCTGCAGTGGTGCAGTGCTTGCCTCTTCTTGCTGAAGTGTTCATGTGCAGTGTGGGAAGTGTTTTGGTGCTGTGCTTGAGAGAGCAGAGGGGTGCTCTTATCTTGACGCAGGCCGCTCCACCCGGGCTGCAGTGGTGCAGTGCTTGTCTCCTGTTGCTGAAGTGTTCATGTGCAGTGTGTCCAGTGTGGGAAGTGCTGTGGTGCTGTGCTTGAGAGAGCAGAGGGGTGCTCTTATCTTGACGCAGGTCGCTCCACCCGGGCTGCAGTGGTGCAGTGCTTGCCTCTTCTTGCTGAAGTGTTCCTGTGCAGTGTGTCCAGTGTGGGAAGTGAGGTGGTGCTGTGCTGCAGTGACCAGATTGTTGCTCTTATCTCATTGCTTGTTGCTGCACCTGGGCTGCAGTGGTACAGTGCTTGCCCGCTGTTGCTGAAGTGTTCCTGTGCAGTGTGTCCAGTGTGGGAAGTGCTGTGGTGCTGTGCTTGAGTGACCAGAGGGGTGCTCTTATCTCATTGCTTGTTGCTGCACCTGGGCTGCTGTGGTGCAGTGCTTGCCTCTTCTTGCTGAAGTGTTCATGTGCAGTGTGTCCAGTGTGGGAAGTGTTTTGGTGCTGTGCTTGAGAGAGCAGAGTGGTGCTCTTATCTCGTCGCAGGTCACTACACCTGGGCTGCAGTGGTGCAGTGCTTGCCTCTTCTTGCTGAAGTGTTCATGTGCAGTGTGGGAAGTGTTTTGGTGCTGTGCTTGAGAGAGCAGAGGGGTGCACTTATCTTGACGCAGGTCGCTCCACCCGGGCTGCAGTGGTGCAGTGCTTGTCTCCTGTTGCTGAAGTGTTCATGTGCAGTGTGTCCAGTGTGGGAAGTGCTGTGGTGCTGTGCTTGAGAGAGCAGAGGGGTGCTCTTATCTTAACGCAGGTCGCTCCACCCGGGCTGCAGTGGTGCAGTGCTTGCCTCTTCTTGCTGAAGTGTTCATGTGCAGTGTGTCCAGTGTGGGAAGTGCTGTGGTGCTGTGCTTGAGGGTAAATATCGTTTACCACACATGCGAGACAACGCATGCCATTACAACACGGTCATTACAACGACCTCGTTGTTACATTGCATACCATGACAAGGAAATTCGGATCAACGACTTGCTGTAGGGGGCAGAAGGTGTTGGATTTAAAATCCAACACCTTCCCTACTGTTCACAGACTGGAGTTGGAATAGTAAATTATACTATTCCAACATCCAGCGCCCCCCCTACAGCAAGTCGTTGTTCGGACTTGCATTGTAAAGGTATGCGATGTAACAACGCGGTCGTTGTAACAACAGCGTTGTAATGACATGCATTGTAAACGCATGCGAACTAACGTGGCATATTCGTGCTTGAGTGACCAGAGGGGTGCTCTTATCTCGTCACAGGTCACTACACCTGGGCTGCAGTGGTGCAGTGCATGCCTCTTCTTGCTGATGTGTTCATGTGCAGTGTGTCCAGTGTGGGAAGTGCTGTGCTGCTGTGCTTGAGTGACCAGAGGGGTGCTCTTATCTTGTCGGAGGTGGCTCCGCCAAGGCGTGCAATGGGCGGCGGATGAGTGCCAGACAAACCGCATGTACTTTGCTCACATTTATTGTTGTGTCTGCATGTTAGGTCTCGTTGGACCCACCAAGGAGCAGTCCACAACATATTTTAGACACAGGTAGGTGTGGCAAATGCCTTTTATAAACCTCTGTGGCAATAGATGACCGACTGTAGGAGAGTAGGATCTGCCTCTTATGTTGCCCCCACTTTTTTTCTGATGTTTACACTGGTTTCTGGCTATAGTCAGGCTGGGACCCTGCTAATCAGGACCCCAGCCTCTCTGTTCTCTCTAAACGATTTGGAGTGCACTCTAGGTGCACTAGTCATTGGATACTGTGGCACCTTATGAGTCCCTAGTATATGGTACCTTAGGTACCAAGGGCATAGGTACTTCACAGGCCTACCAGGGGCTGCAGCATGTATTATGCCACCCCTGGGAAGCAGACTAAATCTGACACCACAGGCCTGCTACTGCAGCCTGGGTGAGGAAGTGCTAGCACCCCTCACTGAGATATAGGTTCCCTATATCTCTCCTACACACACATATAACCCTATCAGTCACCCCTAAGGCAGGCCCTATCAATCCTGAGGACAGGGTGCTTGGCTTCTATTTGAGGGGGTGCCTCTGCCTGAGCAGGGCCCCTCTGCAGCTCTCAGAGTCCATTCTCTGGTGCTGTTTGTGGATGCGGTTAAAGCATATACTTTTAAGTGCATTATATCCTCGCGGTAAAATGCTAACTTTGGAATGGCTGCATCAAAACATGTCGTGTTTGGTGTCAAACATCTTGGAATACTACCCCCCACCAGTCCTGGCGGCGGGGGTAGCATTCCACCCTTCTAGAGGGATAGACATGTACCTACTGTGGAAACGCGGTAGAATCCTGCAGAGCCCTGGCATCACAAAATGGATGCCACCAGTCACAGACACTGGGCTGCCCTCCTGCTGATGACCAACACTCGCAGTGGAGGAAGCCCAACAATAGATATCCTGTCCCAAGGGGGTGTGACCACCTCCCAGACAGGGTTGAGTGTATTGGGGCTGGGTGGGTGCACTCTTAGAGTGCTTTGAAGTCCTGCACTGGGGGAGCAGAAGGCTCCTCTGTGCATATGCCAGTTCAAACCAGCTCAGGGGCTACCTGCCCCTGCTCTGGCGCGAAACTGGACAAAGGGAAGTGGGTGTAGCCACCCACTCCCCTGACCCTCCCATAGGTAGGGTCATAGAGCTAGTCCCTCCCTTTCTTTTAGTATAAAAGGGGGAACCTGTGCATTGCACCCTAGATTTCCCTGGACGGCGCTCTACAAGAAGAATCCCGGACCTTCGACGTTCCGCTACCTTTGGAAGACTGAAGAATCTCCCTTGGAGTCAAGGAGTGACTCCCCTGCTTGGCAGGCACCAAAAACTACAAACGACGGTCGCAAACTATGACGCTCCCGCCGGAGTCCGAAGTCCCTGCAGCCCAAGAAGTGGATTTCCTGACTTCTAAAAGGCCATCGTGAGTCCCCAGCGAAGCTGAGGCCAGTGGACCCCAAGAATAACAAGGAACCGCGACCCCTGGGTACCGTGCACTATTGTCAAGTGCAACCCCTTCACAACATTCCACGAACTTGTGCTTTGGACCACGTATGGTCCCAGCCTCCAGCAGGAATTGCTTCTAAGATCAGAGGCCTACCACGTCCCGAGTGACCGTGGGCCCCTGTGAGTGAATCCTCCCGAGGCATCTTTGCAATCCCTTGCCAGTTGGCTTGTGGGTCCCCAGAAGACTTTCTAAAGAAACCAAAGGGCTCCCCTGGTTGCTCCAGGCCTGCCCTGACATACCTTCGCTGGGTGAGTCCCCCAAACCTTGCTGGTCTGCGCCATTGCCTCTTCACACTTTCCCTGAGACTTGCTGTTACCAAGGCTTTTTGGCTCCGATTGAGTCGCCGACACCGTAGTAAGCTGCAGACATCATGGGACCCGCCGAATCGAGCTCCTGGTTGTCGTCGACGCCCCCTGGACCTCATGGCTGAAGAGTCAAGGCAACCGCAAATGACCTGAATCTTGCAACGACGGTGGGCATCCATCTTCCTTGCCCCGAGTCACTGCCAAGTGACTTTGAACACTGTCCCCTCTGCTTTCAGGTCTTCCATCTCCCAAATCCAGGCTTGGATTCCTCCGGACACTTCTCCTGTTGCCGCAAGCAGCAAGTCTTCACTGGCTCCCATTGAAAACGACGCCGCGACCCGACACCAAAGAACACCTATGCACCCGGCTCCCCTGGGTGAGGTAACTTCAGCACTACGGTGCTCCTGTGGGTGTGGGCCCTAGAACTACTTACCCTGTAAGTGACTTGCTTGTAGCTTCCCTAGAAGTGTCCTAAAACTCTAACTTTCTAAGTGCGACAATTGCGCTGACTCGTACAGGGTTAGCGTCTGTGTTAGACACACCGCGTCCATCTCCTTTGTAACACTATCTAAAACTGTATCCTTCGACTCGTACTGAGTCCGATCGGTGTTCGCCTCGAACACACAAAGGGCCTGTAACTCAGAGATCTCCATTGCACTGACTCGCGACAAGGTTCGCGCCTGTGTTAGACACAGCGCGTCCGTCTCCCTTGCATCTCTATCTGTGACCGCGTCCTTCGACTCGTACAAGGATCGATCGGTGTGTTCGCCTCGAACACGCAAGGGACCTTTAACATTGAAATCTCAATCGCGTCTGAGCGCATAGACTCGCACAGGACTCGCACCGGTGCCAGGTCACCGCGTCCGTCCCCTGTGGGTCTCCTACAACTACCTGGGGTGGTTCTTGGGGGTCCCTCGATTCTAGATGCCCTAGACCTAGGTCTAGCAAACTAAGATTGTGATATTCGATTGTGCTAAACTTATTTTGATAATATTTGACTTGTACATATGTTTCTGACTTCTAATCTCATAAAGAGATTAGTAGAGAGTGTTTATTAATAAATGCATATATATTTGATATATATACCTGTGTGGTGTCTTTTCATTTGGTGATTCAAGAGATTGTGTGGTAAAACAAGCTGCTTTACATTCCTTCAAGACTTAGCCTGAAGGCTGCTCTCCACAGCTACCACTAGGATAGCTTTCTATAAAGGTTGTTGTTAGAAATGGGATTTCTGGTTGGCTAAGGCTTGCGCCAAAGCCAAGCAGAAACCACCACTCTAGTCAGGGCAAGAGAGTTACACACCCAAGATAACCCCTGCTCACCCCCTTGGTAGCTTGGCACGAGCAGTCAGGCTTATCCCGGAGGCAATGTGTAAAGCGTTTGCGCAACACACACACAGCCCAACACCCAAGGCACACTACAAAAGGAACTCCACACCAGGGTATATCAAAAATAGCCTTTGTATTCTCATAATACATTAGAATAGTATTCACATATACACATGGTGCCAACTGGCACTGGGCCATATCTACAAGGGATTATTTACACATGACAGGGCCACGTGGGCCGCTGTCAGAACCATCACTGAGTGATCATATTACAAATGTAGGACATATCACGTACAACCAGTAATCACTGGCAACCACTGTACTCAGCATCCGCCTGTAACATAAACCCTATTATGTACAGCATCACATTAGGCGCAAAACCTTGTGCGCCAACCTCACCAGCGTAAACCATAATATGCAACACAACCTCATAATCATAAAACACATTTAGAGGTATCAAACAGGGTGCGTAAATCATGCTACATACATTACGTTTCCTAGCACCCTATAAATCACATTTAGGAAATACTCTCAGGGGAAAATAGCTCATAACCTAAACGCATTAGGTAAGAATACAATCATAAGCATAATATATGATGCAAAACCTCATGATCATGAAACACATCTAGGGGTATAACACAGGGTGCGTAAACCACAATATAGGAATCACATTTCCTAGCACCCAAAATCACCTTAGCACCTAACTGAGATCAGGGCCTGGCGCCCTATAAACCAAACTGTCCCCCTGGCCAACTGGCCATCTCTAAAGGGGCTCAAATGCCCTGTGTCCAAAAGTCAGGGCGCGCTGCAAGGGCAGCGTAAGTCAAGGAGTGCGCAATCTGCGCAGGCCTAAATGGTGCAGCTGGCACTGAGTGCTGCGCAGCTGTGAAAGAAGAGTACTGGGGCAGAGAGGAGTGCATCTCACTCCTGAGTTCACAATATGTCCCCTAAAAGAAAGACCTAAACTGTGCAGCTGCCCACTACTTGCTGGGCAGCTGGGAATGTTAAAATGAGGCATGGGCCCTCAATGGTCCTAGAAAAAATGTGCCCCTCGTTGCAGCGGCCCGCAACTGCGGCTCCGCTGTGACGAAAATGAAGAACTGGCACCACTGTGCCTGGGGACCCCCTCTGGGGCCCTTAAACAATAAGAATGCCCCAAAGAAAGAATCGCCTAAACGATGCAGCTGACGCTAATTGCCGTGCAGCTGTAAAAACTGTAGGTATGGGGCACTCCTGTCCCCTGAGTCCCCCACTAGGACTCTAAACTCAATGGGGCCCAACCGTTGCAGCTGCCTGCGCGCTCGCAGGGCAGCTGGGCAGCAACCTTAGCACTGGCACCATTGTGCCTCATGGGCCCCCCTCTGGGGCTCTAGAACGAACATACTTTGCCCCCACACGTCGTAGCTGCCTGCGCTCTCGCAGGGCCGCTGGGAATAGCACTGGGCACCAACTGTGCCTGGGGGAGCCCTGATCACCGGGCTCCTCCGGGTGCCATAAAAGAAAAATGCCCCCTTCGTGGGAGCGGCCCGCTGCCAAAACGGGGCCGCTCGGGATCTGTGCCTCGCACTGGCACCGAAGAGCCAGCTATGCTCCTTCGTGGTGCGGGAGCGCAAATGCGGCCAGGTTCCCCCTCAGCCCTTACTCACCGGGCTATGCGGGGGGCTCCTCTCGCTTGGACGCGGCGAAGGCAGGCACCGGCAATGTGCCTCGCGCCCTCCCCTCCGCGGGGAACAGGCTGCAGCACCTGCGGGGCTCTCTCCATTCATGAGAGCCCCGCGTCACCAGGCGCCACACTTCACCCGGTCCCCCATCTCGGGACCGGGACTTCAGTATCGAGCCAGCAAGGCTCCCAACTGCATCTCTCTTCACCCAGGCCCCCTCCTGGGACCCGGGACTTCTCTTCACTTTTGCCGCCACCGCGGGCTCTCCCTCAAGCATGGGAGCCCCGCGCTGTCACGTCCGGGTTTGCCTCTTCCGGTCCGGGCGGTAGGCCCCGCCCATGTCCCAGGCAGACGTGCCTGACTTCCTGGTCGCGCTGCAGCGGCCGGGAATAGATTTCCTCGGCAGCCCAGTGGCTGCGGCGGTGAAACGCGGGGTGGGCACCCGCAAACTTAAAATATAGAAATAAGTGGGGTGGGCACCCGCAACAGGCACAAGGCGGGGGAATCCCTACGCTGGGGATTCCCTCTAGCAGCAAAGGCGGCAGCTGAGCGCTGCGGAGCCCACGCGCTCCTCCTGGGATGAAAATCCAATGTAGCGCTCCCCAGGCGCTAGATGCAGCCCAAGCTCCTCCAAGGTCCTGGAGGATCACAAGCAAGGCAAAAGGGGTCCCAAAGAGAGTCCTTTCAGGTATCCAGGGGCAATGCAGGGCCCAGGGAGGCAAGCCCTCATGGCAGCCCCCCCCTGGGCCCCAGCAGCAGCACGCCCCGCAGGAACAGCACCAAAACACTGAACATTTACATGGGGTCACAGCCCCTTCTTTTATACACCCTTTTCCTTTGTCTAAAGGTGTAGGGTTTAGGGAAAACCAGATGCAACTGGTTTGGGGGAGCTTTGGAGCACTTTGTTTTGCTCAGCTCCTCTCTCCTTTCACAGGACAGGCTAGGGACATCAGACGCACCACAGGAGGTGGAGCCAGCATTGTAGAGGGAAGGCACAGCCCTATTCAGGTCCCAGGTGCAACTCCTCCCTCCCATCTAGATGCAGATCTCCTATTCAGCTCAGCGCTGACTCACCCTGCCCCTCCTGCAGCCACACACACCTCCCAGCTCCTGTCACTCACAGAGCCAGACATGTAATCCACATCAGGCAGGCAGACACAGAGCACACATAAATGCCCACTTCTAGAAGTGGCACTTCTCCACTAGTCACAAGAAATCTGCGCACACCATTGCGCAGCATTTATTCTCACGAATTCAGGCATACTAGACTTGACCATGCTGCACCTCTCATAACAGGAATTACCACTAGCACACAGATCCTCAATGTATTCCTATGGGAGGCAGGTCAATCTCACTAAATGGGCACAGTGCGCGCACGCACTTGGCACTGGACCACAGTGTCCAAGTACCCAGAGGTCTAAAACTACTAACACCAAGTTCTATATAAGGCAAAAAGTTCAGGGGTGAACCTGCCAAAAAGGGCCATTTCCAACAGTTGTCTTAAACCTATCTACCATAAGAGTCGAATTGTTCTGGTGCAAGGTGTCCACTTTAATTAGTGAACAGCATATGCCAGGCCAACTTCTCACATTGGTGGGCAGCGTGTGGGATTCCAGCTTGCTATTGTTTTACCAGAAAATCTCTATTTGAATTACTAACTGAAAACCACTATAGGTACTTAAGGTACATATAAAGTCAAGCTTAGTATCAATAAGTTCTACTGAACTTAGAGCTGTGTGCCAAGGGATAGCACACCCTTTCTACAGCTCAAGCTAGGATCAGTAGGCCACAAACTAGTGTAGGTAGTACAACACTGCACAACACTAGAATGTCCTTAAAGGGTGGAACCAGTGGATCCACTCAGCCTCAGTATAAGGACATGGCTTTCTCTGACTTGAGAGCCATGTGTGTTGAAAGACACCTGAGGCTAGGACAGAGTCCCTCAACCCTACACCTGATAGATCTGCTGACAGCAGATGATCTTAGATTGGCTCTAGGAGCTAATGGATCTGAATCATTGGGTGGGTCAATTACAGTATCTGGGTCAGATGATGAAAATCAGAATGACCAGGACTCTGTGATTGAAGGGCCAGGCCTCAAGGGGCCTGAAAAGGACAGAGGAATTCTCCCTAAGAGAACTGACAGAGTGGAGGAGAGGCATAGGTCCCCTTCCAGGGAATCTGAGCACTCTTATCACTCTGGCAGAGAATTTGTCCACCAGAGGAAGTCATACTTTCCCATAAGAGAGACCTCCTCTGAAAGAATGTGCAAACTGCTGCAGTATGAGGAAGCAAGAGTTGCCCCCAGAACCTAGCAGTTGGCACTGGATAGAGAAGCCCTGGAGATCCAGAGAGCTTCTAGAAGAGAGGGGTTAGAACCCCTTGGTGGCAGCAACAGTGTCCCTAGAGGCAGAGAATCTATTCCAGACTGTGAGACGTTGGCCTGGTATATGCTGTTCACTAATTAAAGTGGACACCTTGCACCAGAAAAATTCGACTCTTATGGTAGATAGGTTTAAGACAACCTTTATAGAAAGCTATCCTAGTGGTAGCTGTGGAGAGCAGCCTTCAGGCTAAGTCTTGAAGGAATGTAAAGCAGCTTGTTTTACCACACAATCTCTTGAATCACCAAATGAAAAGACACCACACAGGTATATATATCAAATATATATGTATTTATTAATAAACACTCTCTACTAATCTCTTTATGAGATTAGAAGTCAGGACATATGTACAAGTCAGATATTATCACAATAAGTTTAGCACAATCGAATATCACAATCTTAGTTGCTAGACCTAGGTCTAGGGCATCAAGAATCGAGGGACCCCCAAGAACCACCCCAGGTAGTTGTAGGAGACCCACAGGGGACGGACGCGGTGACCTGGCACCGGTGCGAGTCCTGTGCGAGTCTATGCACTCAGACGCGATTGAGATATCAATGTTAAAGGTCCCTTGCGTGTTCGAGGCGAACACACCGATCGGTCCTTGTACGAGTCGAAGGACGCGGTTATGGATAGATTTGCAAGGGAGATGGACGCGCTGTGTCTAACACAGACGCGAACCTTGTGCAAGTCAGTGCAATGGAGATCTCAGTGTTACAGGCCCTTTGTGTGTTCGAGGCGAACACCGATCGGACTCAGTACGAGTCGAAGGATACGGTTCTAGATAGTGTTGCAAAGGAGATGGACGCGGTGTGTCTAACACAGACGCGAACCCTGTACGAGTCAGCGCAATTGTCGCACTTAGAAAGTTAGAGTTTTAGGACACTTCTAGGGAAGCTACAAGCAAGTCACTTACAGGGTAAGTAGTTCTAGGGCCCACACCCACAGGAGCACCGTAGTGCTGAAGTTACCTCACCCAGGGAGCCGGGTGCATAGGTGTTCTTTGGTGTCGGGTTGCGGCGTCGTTTTCAATGGGAGCCAGTGAAGACTTGCTGCTTGCGGCAACAGGAGAAGTGTCCGGAGGAATCCAAGCCTGGATTCGGAAGATGGAAGACCTGAAAGCAGAGGGGACAGTGTTCAAAGTCACTTGGCAGTGACTCGGGGCAAGGAAGATGGATGCCCACCGTCATCGCAAGATTCAGGTAGTTTGCGGTTGCCTTGACTCTTCAGCCACGAGGTTCAGGAGGCGTCGACGATGACCCAGAGCTGGATTCGGTGTGTGCCACAATGTCTGCAGCTTACTGCGGTGTCGGCGACTCGATCGGAGTCAACAAGCCTTGGTAAAAGCAAGTCTCGGGGAAAGTGTGAAGAGGCAATGGCGCAGACCAGCAAGGTCTGTGGGACTCACCCAGCAAGGGTAAGTCAGGGCAGGCCTGGAGCAACCAGGGGAGCCCTTTGGTTTCTTTAGAAAGTCTTCTGGGGACCCACAAGCTGGCTGGCAAGGGATCGCAAAGACGCCTCAGGAGGAATCGCTCACAGGGGCCCACGGTCACTCGGGACGTGGTAGGCCTCTGATCTTAAGAAAGATTCCTGCCCGAGGCTGGGACCAAACGTGGTCGAAAGCACAAGTTCGTGGAACGTTGTGAAGGGGTTGCACTCGACAATAGTGCACGGTACCCAGGGGTCGCGGTTCCTCGTTACTCTTGGGGTCCACTGGCCTCAGCTTCGCTGGGGACTCACGATGGCCTTTGAGAAGTCAGGAAATTCACTTCTTGGGCTGCAGGGACTTCGGACTCTGGCGGGAGCGGCGTAGTTTGCGACCGTCGTTTGTAGTTTTTGGTGCCTGCCAAGCAGGGGAGTCACTCCTTGACTCCAAGGGAGATTCTTCAGTCTTCCAAAGGTAGTGGAACGTCGAAGGTCCGGGATTCTTCTTGTCCAGTTGAGTCTTCGTGTTCAAAGTGGAAATACCTTGAGAGTCCATCTGCATTGGCATGTTGGGTCCCAGGTCTATGTTCCACTGTATAGTCCATCCCCTGTAGGGAAATGGACCACCTCAAAAGTTTTGGGTTTTCTCCTTTCATTTGTTTGAGCCATAGGAGGGGCTTGTGGTCGGTCTGAACTATGAAGTGAGTACCAAACAAGTATGGCCTTAGCTTTGTCATGGCCCATACCACAGCAAAGGCCTCCCTCTCTATAGCTGACCAACGTTTCTATCTAGGGGTCAGCCTTCTGCTAATGAAAGCTACTGGCTGGTCTTGACCTTCATCATTCAGTTGAGACAGTACAGCTCCCACACCCAGCTCAGAAGCATCTGTTTGGACAATGAACTTTTTGGTGTAGTCTGGACTCTGTAAGATGGGGGCAGTGCACATGGCCTGCTTTAGGTCTTCAAATGCCTTCTGACAGCTAGCTGTCCACTGAACCTTTTTGGCATTTTCTTTGAGGTCAGATCATTCAAGGGGGTCACTATAGATCCATATCCCTTGACAAACCTCCTATCGTACCCAGTCAGGCCTAAGAAGGCTCTCACCTGTGTCTGGGTGGTTGGAGCAACCCATTCCATTATGGTTTGGATTTTGCTCTGTAAAGGCTGAACCTGGCCTCCACCTACAAGGTGGCCCAGGTACACAACCTGACTCTGCCCTATCTGGCACTTAGTGGCCTTGATAGTGAGGCCTGCTTTTGCAGGGCCTCCAAAACATTCCTGAGGTGGACCAGGTGATCCTGCCAGGAGGAACTAAAGACAGCAATATCATCTAGATAAGCTGAGCAATAAGTTTCCATCCCTGTCAGAACTTTATTCACCAACCTCTGAAAAGTGGCAGGTGCATTTTTCAATCCAAAGGGCATCACCACAAAGTGGTAGTGCCCACCAGGGGGTCGAACATGCTGTCTTGGCTTTTGCATCATCAGCTAATCTGATCTGCCAGTAGCCAGCTGTTAGGTCAAACGTGCTTAGATACTTGGCGGAGGCCAAAGTATCAATCAGCTCATCTGCCCTTGGTATGGGATAGGCATCAGTCCTAGTGACTGCATTGAGGCCTCTGTAGTCTACACAAAACCTCATTTCTTTCTTACCACCCTGGGTATGAGGCTTGGGTACCAGGACTACTGGACTAGCCCAAGGGCTATCTGAAGGCTCAATTACACCTAGCTCCAACATTTTCTGGACTTCAGTCCTGATACAGTCCCTGACATGGTCAGGTTGCCTGTAGATCTTATTCTTGACAGGCAGACTGTCTCCAGTGTCCACCTCATGGGTGCACCAGGAAGTCTGACTAGGGGTCAGGCTAAACATATGTCGGTACTGTTGCAGAACTTGTCTTCACTCAGTTTGCTGATGGTCAGTGAGGCTGCTTGCCAAAGCAACACCATCTACTGACCCATCATCAGGGTTCTGAGAGAGCAGGTCAGGGAGAGGGTCACTCTCCTCCTCCTGGTCCTCATCAGTTGCCATGAGCAAGCCCATGTCAGCCCTGTCAACATATGGCTTCAATCTGTTGACATGGAGCACCCTCAGGGGGCTCCTGGGAGTTCCAAGATTCACCAGGTAGGTGACTTCTCCCTTCTGTTCAACTATTGTATGGGGGCCACTCCACTTGTCCTGGAGGGCTGCTGGGGCCACAGGCTCCAACACCCACACTTTCTGTCCTGGCTGGTATACAGTCAGTACAGCTTTTGGTCATGCCAAGCTTTTTGTAATTCTTGGCTGGCCTCTAGGTTTTGGTTGCCTTTTACATGTACTCAGCCATCCGGGAGCGGAGACCAAGTACATAGTCCATCACATCTTGTTTGGGGGCTTGAGAGGTAACTCCCAGCCCTCTTTACCAAACACAGTGGACCTCTCACAGGATGCCCAAACAGAAGCTCAAATGAGCTGTAACCAACCCCTTCTGTGGAACCTCTCTGTATGCAAACAACAGGCCAGGAAGAAGAAGGTCCCATTTCCGCCTAAGCTTCTCTGGGAGTCCTTTAATCATTCCTTTCAAGGTTTTGTTGAAGCGTTCAACTAAACCATTGCATTGTGGGTGATAGGGGTGGTGAACTTGTAAGTTACACCACACTCCTTCCACATTGCTTTTAGATATCCTGACATGAAGTTGGTACCTCTGTCAGAAATGACCTCCTTTGGGAAACCCACTCTGGAGAAGACTCCAATGAGGGTTCTTGCCACCACAGGGGCTGTGGTGGTCCTCAGAGGAATTGCTTCTGGGTACCTGGTGGCATGATCCACTACCACCAGGATAAACCTGTGCCCAGATGCAGTTTGAGGGTCAAGGGGACCAACAATGTCAATCCCTACCCTTTCAAAGGGTACCCCCACCACAGGTAGTGGTATCAGGGGGCCTTTGTTGTGCCACCTGCCTTACCACTGGCTTGGCATGTGACACAGGAGCGACAAAACTCCTTTGTGTCCTCTGACATATGTGGCCAATGAAAATGTGGAACAAGCCTGTCCCAGGTCTTGTTTTGGCCCAAGTGTCCTGCTAAAGGGATGTCATGTGCTAGGGTCAAGAGGAACCCCTAAACTTCTGAGGTATTACCAACCTCCCGGTGGCTCCAGGGGCTGGGTCTCTACCTTCAGAATATAGGAGTCCCTCATCCCAATAAACTTTATGGGGCCCACTAGCACTCCCAGCAGCCTCAGCAGCAGCCTGCTGTCTGAGGGGTTCAAGAGAGGGGCAGCACTGTTGCTCCTTACTCAGATCCTCCCGAGAAGGGCCCCCTGCCCCCAAGAACTCAACCTGATCAGGCTCAAGTTCCTCTGGGGCAGTTCCTTCTTCAGGATCTGCTTCACCCCCCTCTGGGGGTGAATCTGTGATCTGAGACAGAGGGGAAGGCACTGCCTTTACCCTACTGCTCCTCCTCTTGGGAAGCATCTGGTCCATTGTTCCAGGATCCAGAGCTGGTTCAGTGTCATGCATTCTTGCTTGTGACCTGGTCACATCAAATACCTCTGCAGGCATGCCCAACATCTCAGCATGAGTCCATAACTCTACTTCAGACCAGGCTGAAGTCTCTAGATCATTGCCGAATAGACATTCGACAGGGAGGTCTGCACTGACTACAACCTTCTTGAGGCCAGTTACCCCTCCCCAGGAGAAATTCACAACTGCCAGACTATGGTTGGACTTGACGTTGCTTGCATTGGTCACCTGGTACATTTCGCCCAGGATGATCTGTCCAGGGTCCACAAGATCCTCTGCCACCATGGTGACACTAGCACCTGTGTCCCTAAATGCCAAAGCCTGTTTGCCATTTATTACAGGCTGCTGTTTGTATTTGCCCAGATTACTGGGACTCACTAGGAAGGACATATTAAGGTCTCCCTCACAAATCAGCATTGCCTGAGTGGGAACTCTGACTAGGTCAGAGCCCACTTCAGAACCCAGGGTCAACCCTACTACACCCTTATTCTGTGTACCACCTCCACCTGTAGCTGAGCTAGGGGGAACAGTTGCCTTAGGGGCAGGAGTGGTGGTGGTTTGGTCTTTGGACTTGTTACAGTCAGAAGTCCAGTGCCCTTTCAGTTTATAGAATTTGCACCAGGGCTTCTTTTGGCCTTTTCCCTTGTTGGACTGTGACTCCCCACCAGATGCAGATTTTTGGGGCCCTTGTGAAGACTTCTGGTCTTTTGACTTATCCCCACCTTTCTCAGAGCCCTTAGGATCTTGCTTCTTGGTGTCACCCCTTGGTTCTGGGGTTTCTGCCTTACCCTGGTTCTGACCCATTTGTCTGCCTTCTTTCCCAATTCTTGGGGAGAGGTCAGATCTGAGTCCACTAGGTATTGATGCAACAACTGGTTCTGGCAATTATTAAGGATCTGTTCTCTCATCATCAGATTATACAATCCCTTGAAATCAGTAACCCTACTGCCAACCAGCCAACCCTCCAGAGCCTTGGTTGCATAATCAACAAAGTCAGTCCAGTCCTGAGTCTGTGCCTTCTGGGTGTCTCTGAACTTCAACCTGTACTGGTCAGTGGTTAAGCCAAACCCATCTATCAGTGCACTCTTCAGGACTTCATAATCGTCAGCATCCTCTTCTCTAACAGTGAGGAGCTTGTCTCTACCTTTATCTGAAAAGGAGAGCCACAAGATTGCTGCCCACTTCTTCTGGGGGACCTGCTGTACTCTACAGGCCCTCTCCATAGTAGTTATCCACTTGTGGATATCATCCCCACTCTGGTAGGGAGGAACAACCTTGCTCAGGTTCCTATGGTCTGGAATAGATTCTCTGCCTCTAGGGACACTGTTGCTGCCACCAAGGGGTTATAACCCCTCTCTTCTAGAAGCTCTCTGGATCTCCAGGGCTTCTCTATCCAGTGCCAACTGCTTGGTTCTGAGGGCAACTCTTGCTTCCTCATACTGCAGCAGTTTGCACATTCTTTCAGAGGAGGTCTCTCTTATGGGAAAGTATGAGTTCCTCTGGTGGACACATTCTCTGCCAGAGTGATAAGAGTGCTCAGATTCCCTGGAAGGGGACCTATGCCTCTCATCCACTCTGTCAGTTCTCTTAGGGAGAATTCCTCTGTCCTTTTCAGGCCCCTTGAGGCCTGGCCCTTCAATCACAGAGTCCTGGTCATTCTGATTTTCATCATCTGACCCAGATACTGTAACTGACCCACACACTGATTCAGACCCATTAGCTCCTAGAGCCAATCTAAGATAATCTGCTGTCAGCAGATCTATCAGGTGTAGGGTTGAGGGACTCTGTCCTACCCTCAGGTGTCTTTCAACACACATGGCTCTCAAGTCAGAGAAAGCCATGTCCTTATACTGAGGATGAGTGGATCTACTGGTTCCACCATTTAAGGACATTCGAGTGTTGTGCAGAGTTGTACTACCTACACTAGTTTGTGGCCTACTGATACTAGCTTGAGCTGTAGAAAGGGTGTGCTATCCCTTGGCACACAGCTCTAAGTTCAGTAGAACTTATTGATACTAACCTTGACTTTATATGTACCTTAAGTACCTATAGTGGTTTTCAGTTAGTAATTCAAATAGAGATTTTCTGGTAAAACAATAGCAAGCTGGAATCCCACACGCTGCCCACCAATGTGAGAAGTTGGCCTGGTATATGCTGTTCACTAATTAAAGTGGACACCTTGCACCAGAACAATTCGACTCTTATGGTAGATAGGTTTAAGACAACCTTTATAGAAAGCTATCCTAGTGGTAGCTGTGGAGAGCAGCCTTCAGGCTTAGTCTTGAAGGAATGTAAAGCAGCTTGTTTTACCACACAATCTCTTGAATCACCAAATGAAAAGACACCACACAGGTATATATATCAAATATATATGTATTTATTAATAAACACTCTCTACTAATCTCTTTATGAGATTAGAAGTCAGGACATATGTACAAGTCAGATATTATCACAATAAGTTTAGCACAATCGAATATCACAATCTTAGTTGCTAGACCTTGGTCTAGGGCATCTAGAATCGAGGGACCCCCAAGAACCACCCCAGGTAGTTGTAGGAGACCCACAGGGGACGGACGCGGTGACCTGGCACCGGTGCGAGTCCTGTGCGAGTCTATGCACTCAGACGCGATTGAGATATCAATGTTAAAGGTCCCTTGCGTGTTCGAGGCGAACACACCGATCGGTCCTTGTACGAGTCGAAGGACGCGGTTATGGATAGATTTGCAAGGGAGATGGACGCGCTGTGTCTAACACAGACGCGAACCTTGTGCGAGTCAGTGCAATGGAGATCTCAGTGTTACAGGCCCTTTGTGTGTTTGAGGCGAACACCGATCGGACTCAGTACGAGTCGAAGGATACGGTTCTAGATAGTGTTGCAAAGGAGATGGACGCGGTGTGTCTAACACAGACGCGAACCCTGTACGAGTCAGCGCAATTGTCGCACTTAGAAAGTTAGAGTTTTAGGACACTTCTAGGGAAGCTACAAGCAAGTCACTTACAGGGTAAGTAGTTCTAGGGCCCACACCCACAGGAGCACCGTAGTGCTGAAGTTACCTCACCCAGGGGAGCCGGGTGCATAGGTGTTCTTTGGTGTCGGGTCGCGGCGTCGTTTTCAATGGGAGCCAGTGAAGACTTTCTGCTTGCGGCGACAGGAGAAGTGTCCGGAGGAATCCAAGCCTGGATTTGGAAGATGGAAGACCTGAAAGCAGAGGGACAGTGTTCAAAGTCACTTGGCAGTGACTCGGGGCAAGGAAGATGGATGCCCACCGTCGTCGCAAGATTCAGGTTGTTTGCCTTTGCCTTGACTCTTCAGCCACGAGGACCAGGAGGCGTCGACGACAACCCGGAGCTGGATTCAGTGCGTCCCACGATGTCTGCAGCTTACTGCGGTGTCGGCGACTCGATCGGAGCCAACAAGCCTTGGTAACAGCAAGTCTTGGGGAAAGTGTGAAGAGGCAATGGCGCAGACCAGCAAGGTCTGTGGGACTCACCCAGCAAAGGTAAATCAGGGCAGGCCTGGAGCAACCAGGGGAGCCCTTTGGTTTCTTTAGAAAGTCTTCTGGGGACCCACAAGCCGGCTGGCAAGGGATTGTAAAGATGCCTCGGGAGGATTCGCTCACAGGGGCCCACGGTCACTCGGGACATGGTAGGCCTCTGATCTTACAAGGGATTCTTGCTGGAGGCTGGGCCCACATGTGGTCCAAAGCACAAGTTCGTGGAACGTTGTGAAGGGGTTGCACTCAACAATAGTGCACAGTACCTAGGGGTCGCAGTTCCTCGTTACTCTTGGGGTCCACTGGCCTCAGCTTCGCTGGGGACTCACGATGGCCTTTGAGAAGTCAGGAAATCTACTTCTTGGGCTACAGGGACTTCGGACTTCGGCAGGAGTGGCGTAGTTTGCGACCGTCGTTTGTAGTTTTTGGTGCCTGCCAAGCAGGGGAGTCACTCCTTGACTCCAAGGGAGATTCTTCAGTCTTCCAAAGGTAGTGGAACGTTGAAGGTCCGGGATTCTTCTTGTAGAGCGTCGTCCAGGGAAATCTAGGGTGCAATGCACAGGTTCCCCCTCTTATACTAAAAGAAAGGGAGGGACTAGCTCTATGACCCTAACTATGGGAGGGTCAGGGGAGTGGGTGGCTACACCCACTTCCCTTTGTCCAGTTTCGCGCCAGAGCAGAGACAGGTAGCCCCTGAGCCGGTTTGAACTGGCATATGCACAGAGGAGCCTTCTGCTCCCCCAGTGTAGGACTTCAAAGCACTCTAAGAGTGCACCCACCCAGCCCCAATACACTAAACCCTGTCTGGGAGGTGGTCACACCCCCTTGGGACAGGATATCTATTGTTGGGCTTCCTCCACTGCGAGTGTTGGTCATCAGCAGGAGGGCAGCCCAGTGTCTGTGACTGGTGGCATCCATTTTGTGATGCCAGGGCTCTGCAGGATTCTACCGCATTTCCACAGTAGGTACATGTCTATCCCTCTAGAAGGGTGGAATGCTACCCCCGCCGCCAGGACTGGCGGGGGTTAGTATTCCAAGGTGTTTGACACCAAACACGACATGTTTCGATGCAGCCATTCCAAAGTTAGCATTTTACTGCGAGGATATAATGCACTTAAAAGTATATGGTTTAACCGCATCCACAAACAGCACCAGAGAATGGACTCTGAGAGCTGCAGAGGGGCCCTGCTCAGGCAGAGGCACCCCCTCACATAGAAGCCAAGCACCCTGCCCTCAGGATTGATAGGGCCTGCCTTAGGGATGACTGATAGGGTTATATGTGTGTGTAGGAGAGATATAGGGAACCTATATCTCAGTGAGGGGTGCTAGCACTTCCTCACTCAGGCTGCAGTAGCAGGCCTGTGGTGTCAGATTTAGTCTGCTTCCCAGGGGTGGCATAATACATGCTGCAGCCCCTGGTAGGCCTGTGAAGTACCTATGCCCTTGGTACCTAAGGTACCATATACTAGGGACTCATAAGGTACCACAGTATCCAATCACTAGTGCACCTAGAGTGCACTCCAAATCGTTTAGAGAGAACAGAGAGGCTGGGGCCCTGATCAGCAGGGTCCCAGCCAGACTATAGCCAGAAACCAGTGTAAACATCAGAAAAAAGTGGGGGCAACATAAGAGGCAGATCCTACTCTCCTACACAGACCATAGGAACCTGAGCAAGGTTGTTCCTCCCTACCAGAGTGGGGATGATATCCACAAGTGGATAACTGCTATGGAGAGGGCCTGTAGAGTACAGCAGGTCCCCCAAAAGCAGTGGGCAGCAATCTTGTGGCTCTCATTTTCAGATAAAGGTAGAGACAAGCTCCTCACTGTTAGAGAAGAGGATGCTGATGATTATGAAGTCCTGAAGAGTGCACTGATAGATGGGTTTGGCTTAACCACTGAGCAGTACAGGATGAAGTTCAGAGACATCCAGAAGGCACAGACTCAGGACTGGACTGACTTTGTTGATTGTGCAACCAAGGCTCTGGAGGGTTGGCTGGTTGGCAGTAGGGTTACTGATTTCAAGGGATTGTATAATCTGATGATGAGAGAACAGATCCTTAATAATTGCCAGAACCAGTTGTTGCATCAGTACCTGGTGGACTCGGATCTGACCTCTCCCCAAGAATTGGGAAAGAAGGCAGACAAATGGGTCAGAACCAGGGTGAGGCAGAAACCCCAGAACCAAGGGGGTGACACCAAGAAGCAAGATCCTAAGGGCTCTGAGAAAGGTGGGGATAAGTCAAAAGACCAGAAGTCTTCACAAGGGCCCCAAAAATCTGCATCTGGTGGGGAGTCACAATCCCACAAGGGAAAAGGCCAAAAGAAGCCCTGGTGCAAATTCTGTAAACAGAAAGGGCACTGGACTTCTGACTGTAACAAGTCCAAAGACCAAACCACCACCACTCCTGCCCCTAAGGCAACTGTTCCCCCTAGTTCAGCTACTGGTGGAGGTGGTACTCAGAATAAGGGTGTAGTAGGGTTGACCCTGGGTTCTGAAGTGGACTCTGACCTAGTCAGAGTGCCCACTCAGGCAATGCTGATTTGTCCTTCCTAGTGAGTTCCAGTAATCTGGGCAAATACAAACAGCAGCCTGTAATAAATGGCAAACAGGCTTTGGCATTTAGGGACACAGGTGCTAGTGTCACCATGGTGGCAGAGGATCTTGTGGACCCTGGACAGATCATCCTGGGCGAAATGTACCAGGTGACCAATGCAAGAAACGTCAAGACCAACCATAGTCTGGCAGTTGTGAATTTCTCCTGGGGAGGGGTAACTGGCCTCAAGAAGGTTGTAGTCAGTGCAGACCTCCCTGTCGAATGTCTATTGGGCAATGATCTAGAGACTTCAGCCTGGTCTGAAGTAAAGTTATGGACTCATGCTGAGATGTTGGGCATCCCTGCAGAAGGTATTTGCTGTGACCAGGTCACAAGCAAGAATTCATGACACTGAACCAGCTCTGGATCCTGGAACAATGGACCAGATGCTTCCCAAGAGGAGGAGCAGTAGGGTAAAGGCAGTGCCTTCCCTCTGTCTCAGATCACAGATTCACCCCCAGAAGGGGGTGAAGCAGATCCTGAAGAAGGAACTGCCCCGGAGGAACTTGAGCCTGATCAGGTTGAGTTCTTGGGGGCAGGGGCCCTTCTCGGGAGGATCTGAGTAAGGAGCAACAGTGCTGCCCCTCTCTTGAACCCCTCAGACAGCAGGCTGCTGCTGAGGCTGCTGGGAGTGCTAGTGGGTCCCATAAAGTTTATTGGGATGAGGGACTCCTATATTCTGAGAGTAGAGACCCAGCCCCTGGAGCCACCAGGAGGATGGTAATACCTCAGAAGTTTAGGGGGTTCCTCTTGACCCTAGCACATGACATCCCTTTAGCAGGACACTTGGGCCAAAACAAGACATGGGACAGGCTTGTTCCACATTTTCATTGGCCACATATGGCAGAGGACACAAAGGAGTTTTGTCGCTCCTGTGTCACATGCCAAGCCAGTGGTAAGGCAGGTGGCACAACAAAGGCCCCCCTGATACCACTACCGGTGGTGGGGGTACCCTTTGAAAGGGTAGGGATTGACATTGTTGGTCCCCTTGACCCTCAAACTGCATCTGGGCACAGGTTTATCCTGGTGGTAGTGGATCATGCCACCAGGTACCCAGAAGCAATTCCCTGAGGACCACCACAGCCCCTGTGGTGGCAAGAGCCCTCATTGGAGTCTTCTCCAGAGTGGGTTTCCCAAAGGAGGTCATTTCTGACAGAGGTGCCAACTTCATGTCAGGATATCTGAAAGCAATGTGGAAGGAGTGTGGTGTAACTTACAAGTTCACCACCCCTATCACCCACAATGCAATGGTTTAGTTGAACGCTTCAACAAAACCTTGAAAGGAATGATTAAAGGTCTCCCAGAGAAGCTTAGGCGGAAATGGGACCTTCTTCTTCCTTGACTGTTGTTTGCAACAGAGAGGTTCCACAGAAGGGGGTTGGTTACAGCGCATTTGAGCTTCTGTTTGGGCATTCTGTGAGAAGTCCACTGTGTTTGGTAAAAGAGGGCTGGGAGTTACCTCTCAAGCCCCCCAAACAAGATGTGATGGACTATGTACTTGGTCTCCGCTCCCGGATGGCAGAGTACATGAAGAAGGCAACCAAAAACCTGGAGGCCAGCCAAGAATTACAAAAAGCTTGGCATGACCAAAGGCTGTACTGACTGTATACCAGCCAGGACAGAAAGTGTGGGTGTTGGAGCCTGTGGCCCCAGCAGCCCTCCAGGACAAGTGGAGTGGCCCCCATACAATAGTTGAACAGAAGGGAGAAGTCACCTACCTGGTGAATCTTGGAACTCCCAGGAGCCCCCTGAGGGTGCTCCATGTCAACAGATTGAAGCCATATGTTGACAGGGCTGACATGGGCTTGCTCATGGCAACTGATGAGGACCAGGAGGAGGAGAGTGACCCTCTCCCTGACCTGCTCTCTCAGAACCCTGATGATGGGTCAGTAGATGGTGTTGCTTTGGCAAGCAGCCTCACTGACCATCAGCAAACTGAGTGCAGACAAGTTCTGCAACAGTATAGACATATGTTTAGCCTGACCCCTAGTCAGACTTCCTGGTGACAGTCTGCCTGTCAAGAATAAAATCTACAGGCAACCTGACCATGTCAGGGACTGTATCAGGACTGAAGTCCAGAAAATGTTGGAGCTAGGTGTAATTGAGCCTTCAGATAGCCCTTGGGCTAGTCCAGTAGTCCTGGTACCCAAGCCTCATACCCAGGGTGGTAAGAATGAAATTAGGTTTTGTGTAGACTACAGAGGCCTCAATGCAGTCACTAGGACTGATGCCTATCCCATACCAAGGGCAGATGAGCTGATTGATACTTTGGCCTCAGCCAAGTATCTAATCACGTTTGACCTAACAGCTGGCTACTGGCAGATCAGATTAGCTGATGATGCAAAAGCCAAGACAGCATTTTCGACCCCTGGTGGGCACTACCACTTAGTGGTGATGCCCTTTGGATTGAAAAATGCACCTGCCACTTTCCAGAGGTTGGTGAATAAAGTTCTGACAGGGATGGAAACTTATTGCTCAGCTTATCTAGATGATATTGCTGTCTTTAGTTCCTCCTGGCCGGATCACCTGGTCCACCTCAGGAATGTTTTGGAGGCCCCGCAGAAGCCAGGCCTCACTATCAAGGCCACTAAGTGCCAGATAGGGCAGAGGCAGGTTGTGTACCTGGGCCACCTTGTAGGTGGAGGCCAGGTTCAGTCTTTACAGAGCAAAATCCAAACCATAATGGAATGGGTTGCTCCAACCACCCAGACACAGGTGAGAGCCTTCTTAGGCCTGTCTGGGTACTATAGGAGGTTTGTCAAGGGATATGGATCTATAGTGACCCCCTTGAATGATCTGACCTCAAAGAAAATGCCAAAAAAGGTTCAGTGGACAGCTAGCTGTCAGAAGGCATTTGAAGACCTAAAGCAGTCCATGTGCACTGCCCCCATCTTACAGAGTCCAGACTACACCAAAAAGTTCATTGTCCAAACAGATGCTTCTGAGCTGGGTGTGGGAGCTGTACTGTCTCAACTGAATGATGAAGGTCAAGACCAGCCAGTAGCTTTTATTAGCAGAAGGCTAACCCCTAGAGAGAAACGTTGGTCAGCTATAGAGAGGGAGGCCTTTGCTGTGGTATGGGCCCTGAAGAAGCTGAGGCCATACTTGTTTGGTACTCACTTCATAGTTCAGACCGACCACAAGCCCCTCCTATGGCTCAAACAAATGAAAGGAGAAAACCCAAAACTTTTGAGGTGGTCCATTTCCCTACAGGGGATGGACTATACAGTGGAACATAGACCTGGGACCCAACATGCGAATGCAGATGGACTCTCAAGGTATTTCCACTTTGAACACGAAGACTCAACTGGTCAAGGTTAGTTTAGTGTCCCTGCGTTTGGGGGGTTGTGTAGGAGAGTAGGATCTGCCGCTTATGTTGCCCCCACTTTTTTCTGATGTTTACACTGGTTTCTGGCTATAGTCAGGCTGGGACCCTGCTAATCAGGACCCCAGCCTCTCTGTTCTCTCTAAACGATTTGGAGTGCACTCTAGGTGCACTAGTCATTGGATACTGTGGCACCTTATGAGTCCCTAGTATATGGTACCTTAGGTACCAAGGGCATAGGTACTTCACAGGCCTACCAGGGGCTGCAGCATGTATTATGCCACCCCTGGGAAGCAGACTAAATCTGACACCACAGGCCTGCTACTGCAGCCTGAGTGAGGAAGTGCTAGCACCCCTCACTGAGATATAGGTTCCCTATATCTCTCCTACACACACATATAACCCTATCAGTCACCCTTAAGGCAGGCCCTATCAATCCTGAGGGCAGGGTGCTTGGCTTCTATGTGAGGGAGTGCCTCTGCCTGAGCAGGGCCCCTCTGCAGCTCTCAGAGTCCATTCTCTGGTGCTGTTTGTGGATGCGGTTAAACCATATACTTTTAAGTGCATTATATCCTCGCGGTAAAATGCTAACTTTGGAATGGCTGCACCAAAACATGTCGTGTTTGGTGTCAAACATCTTGGAATACTATCCCCCCGCCAGTCCTGGCGGCGGGGGTAGCATTCCACCCTTCTAGAGGGATAGACATGTACCTACTGTGGAAACGCGGTAGAATCCTGCAGAGGCCTGGCATCACAAAATGGATGCCACCAGTCACAGACACTGGGCTGCCCTCCTGCTGATGACCAACACTCGCAGTGGAGGAAGCCCAACAATAGATATCCTGTCCCAAGGGGGTGTGACCACCTCCCAGACAGGGTTTAGTGTATTGGGGCTGGGTGGGTGCACTCTTAGAGTGCTTTGAAGTCCTGCACTGGGGGAGCAGAAGGCTCCTCTGTGCATATGCCAGTTCAAACCAGCTCAGGGACTACCTGCCCCTGCTCTGGCGTGAAACTGGACAAAGGGAAGTGGGTGTAGCCACCACTCCCCTGACCCTCCCATAGGTAGGGTCATAGAGCTAGTCCCTCCCTTTCTTTTAGTATAAGAGGGGGAACCTGGGCATTGCACCCTAGATTTCCCTGGACGACGCTCTACAAGAAGAATCCTGGACCTTCGACGTTCCACTACCTTTGGAAGACTGAAGAATCTCCCTTGGAGTCAAGGAGTGACTCCCCTGCTTGGCAGGCACCAAAAACTACAAACGATGGTCGCAAACTACGCCACTCCCGCTGGAGTCCGAAGTCCCTGCAGCCCAAGAAGTAAATTTCCTGACTTCTCAAAGGCCATCGTGAGTTCCCAGTGAAGCTGAGGCCAGTGGACCCCAAGAGTAATGAGGAACCATGACCCCTGGGTACCGTGCACTATTGTCGAGTGCAACCCCTTTACAACGTTCCACGAACTTGTGCTTTGGACCACGTGTGGTCCTAGCCTCCAGCAGGAATCCCTCCTAAGATCAGAGGCCTACCACGTCCCGAGTGACCGTGGGCCCCTGTGAGTGAATCCTCCTGAGGCGTCTTCACGATCCCTTGCCAGCCGGCTTGTGGGTCCCCAGAAGACTTTCTAAAGAAACCAAAGGGCTCCCCTGGTTGCTCTAGGCCTGCCCTGACTTACCTTCGCTGGGTGAGTCCCCCAGACCTTACTGGTCTGCGCCATTGCGTCTTCACACTTTCCCCGAGACTTGCTGTTACCAAGGCTTGTTGGCTCCGATCAAGTCGCCGACACAGTAGTAAGCTGCAGACATTGTGGGACCCGCTGAATCCAGCTCCTGGTCATCGTCGACACCCCCTGGACCTCGTGGCTGAAGAGTCAAGGCAACTGCAAAGGACCTGAATCTTGCGACGACCGTGGGCATCTATCTTCCTTGCCCCGAGTCACTGCCAAGTGACTTTGAACACTGTCCCCTCTGCTTTCAGGTCTTCCATCTTCCGAATCCAGGCTTGGATTCCTCCGGACACTTCTCCTGTCGCCGCAAGCAGCAAGTCTTCACTGGCTCCCATTGAAAACGACGCCGCGACCCGACACCAAAGAACACCTATGCACCCGGCTCCCTGGGTGAGGTAACTTCAGCACTACGGTGCTCCTGTGGGTGTGGGCCCTAGAACTACTTACCCTGTAAGTGACTTGCTTGTAGCTTCCTAGAAGTGTCCTAAAACTCTAACTTTCTAAGTGCGACAATTGCGCTGACTCGTACAGGGTTCGCGTCTGTGTTAGACACACCGCGTCCATCTCCTTTGTAACACTATCTAAAACTGTATCCTTCGACTCGTACTGAGTCCGATTGGTGTTCGCCTCGAACACACAAAGGGCCTGTAACTCAGAGATCTCCATTGCACTGACTCGCACAAGGTTCGCGTCTGTGTTAGACACAGCGCGTCCGTCTCCCTTGCATCTCTATCTGTGACCGCGTCCTTCGACTCGTACAAGGACCGATCGGTGTGTTCACCTCGAACACACAAGGGACCTTTAACATTGAAATCTCAATCGCGTCTGAGCGCATAGACTCGCACAGGACTCGCACCGGTGCCAGGTCACCGCGTCCGTCCCCTGTGGGTCTCCTACAACTACCTGGGGTGGTTCCTGGGGTTCCCTCGATTCTAGATGCCCTAGACCTAGGTCTAGCAAACTAAGATTGTGATATTCAATTGTGCTAAACTTATTTTGATAATATTTGACTTGTACATATGTTCCTGACTTCTAATCTCATAAAGAGATTAGTAGAGAGTGTTTATTAATAAATACATATATATTTGATATATATACCTGTGTGGTGTCTTTTCATTTGGTGATTCAGGAGATTGTGTGCTAAAACAAGCTGCTTTACATTCCTTCAAGACTTAGCCTGAAGGCTGCTCTCCACAGCTACCACTAGGATAGCTTTCTATAAAGGTTGTCTTAAACCTATCTACCATAAGAGTCGAATTGTTCTGGTGCAAGGTGTCCACTTTAATTAGTGAACAGCATATGCCAGGCCAACTTCTCACACCGACCACCAGGTGCATGTTGATTGCCAGGCGCTGCACGCGCGACTGGTTAATATTGATTATAAGAACAGCCAAGCGCGTAGCAGACACGATTTTAGTTGAGATACAGCTGTTAGAGTCCCAAATCAAAACCACCATCACAGCTACCCTATATAAAAAGAACTTAGACGAGTCCAATAAATCCAACAAAGAGTTTAAAGATTCCATCTTACTCACGAAGATAGAAAAATTAAAAAAGGACCTGACACGTTTTACTCATGAAAAGGTGTATCCGTACACGAGCGATGATTATATCCCGCCAGAGTACAATAGGAAAGGACGACGACAAGGTTCCTCTTATGCAACCTCGAGCTCAGAAGAAGGGTCAAGTGACTCTGACTCATCTACTAGAAGTGGCCAACAAAACAGGGGTCGCGGTAGGAACAACAGGTCCAACTGGAGGAATGGTCCACCAGTTCCCCATTTTCAACAATGGTGGCCACCAGGCCCGTGGGGTTTCGCCGCACCTCAATTTCAACCACAGATGGGTACACATTTGGGTCCATATCCACCTCCTCAATACCAGCAGAATTTTGACAACCAGCCTTTTTTAGGGTATGGCCGCGGGTGCTCCAGAGGAAGACAGAGAAACCAACAGGCCCAAGTACACTGGAGCCCCCCACCATCCCCCATAGGTACTCGCAGCAACAAGAAGAAAACTCTGCAGCAACCAGGGACCAGTTCGGAGACGATTTAGTTGTGAATCTAAGCTCCCGGCCTGTAACTCCTGATGAACAACTGGTAGTCAACAGAGGTCTAGGATTTGTCTCCACATTTAGAGGAGACCCTTTTCTTACCCAATGCAAACTTGCCAAATTCTTTCGCAAGATTCGCTTGTATTTCTTTTTCAAAAACAAAGAAATGGAAGCACCCACAGAAACAGAAGACACAAACACAGGCTTGAAGAAACGCTCGACATTCAATCCTCCAGCACATATGGTTCCTTCCCAAGTACTGACTTTTGAGAAAGCGGTCAGTGATGACATTACAGCACTCTATCATGCAGGAAATAGATCCTTTTGCAATCTCCCTAAGAAAGAACAACAGGCACTGCGTACGCTTACGACTGATGACCAGATAACCATTAAACCGGCAGATAAAGGCGGTGCCATCGTCATTCTCGACACTGACACATATCGCGCCGAATGCCTACGACAACTAGGAGACAGGAGATCTTATCGTCCTTTGAAAGTCGATCCCACCGATAGGATTAAGAACTCCATTGCCATTATGGTAGAAGAAGCAACCAATGAAGGCTGGGTTACCACCAATAAAGCCGCCTTTTTACAAACAGAACATCCTGTAATGCCTTATTTTTATGTACTTCCTAAAGTGCATAAACCACAGAGGCCACCACCTGGTCGACCTATCATCTCAGGTCTGGGCTCCATTTTGGAACCCTTATCCACCTTTGTGGATTTCTTTCTCAGGCCTATGGTCAAGGAGATGCCCACATATCTCCAAGACACTAAGGATATTTTACGTCTGTTGCCTCAGGTGGAATTCGACCCTAATACTGATTTCCTAGTATTGTTTGATGTAGAGTCACTCTACACATCGATCCCCCAAGATGAAACTTTGGATGCAATTGCACTTCTCCTAGCGGACATAGACCTGGAATCGATAACTCCAGTCCAATTCATCATGTCATGTGCACAGCTGGCCATGAAGGAAAACTTCTTCAGATTTGAAGACACCATCTATCTTCAAATCTCTGGGACTAGTATGGGAAGCGTTTTTGCTCCCAGTCTAGCCAACCTCTATGTCCACGGGTTCGAACAAGAACTTGTGCTGTCAGATACGAATCCCTTCCGAGAGTCCATTCGCTTGTGGAAGCGATATATAGACGACATATTTGTCGTCTGGAGAGGAAACTCAGAGTCCATAACAACGTTCCAAACATGGTTGAATACGAGGAACGATTTCCTGAGGTTTACTGTGGAATTTGACAAAAATAAACTATCATTTCTCGACCTACTGATTTTTGCCACCCCATCAGGCTTGGAGAGCGAGCTATACAGGAAGCCGATGGCTAGGAACTCTTTGCTGTGTTATGACAGTCATCACCCCAAGTCACTCCGTGACAATTTACCTTATGGTCAATTCCTCCGGGTCCGGAGAAACTGTTCAACTAAAGAGAAATTCGTAAATCATGCCACTACACTATCAACACAACTAAGAGCGAGGAAATACCCCAAAAATCTGGTGCGGCGCTCTCTCAAACGAGCCACTAACAACAACAGAGAGGCTCTTCTAGATCCACCGGTACCTAAACCCACAATGAACAGGATTACTTTTGTTAACACCTTTAGTACTATGTCAAACAACATCCAAAGGAGTGTGCGCAAACATTGGGGTATATTGAACATAGGAAATAAGCAGATCCCATTACCACTCTTCTCTTTTAAGAGAAGTACGAATCTGCGTGACCGATTGGTCCATACTAGACCTAAGACCAGACCACCATCAGGTGTAGGGACACTGTGGGATCTGCCTGCAGTCCGCGGACATTTCCGCTGTGGGTCTTGTGCGGCTTGTCCCCAGACACAACAGTCTAAATCAATAGATATTGGCACGAATAGGCCCTGGGTGCAGAACAGATTCACTAATTGCAACAGTGACAAACTCATTTACCTCATAACATGTCCATGCAAATTTCACTATGTGGGTATGACCACCCGCAAGGTGAAATTGAGGATTTTAGAGCATAAGAGCACAATCAGGTGCAGGAAGCAGGCCACAAGACTGACGAGACATTTTTTAGAAAGAAATCACCGTGCAGAGGACTTTACATGGACGGTTTTGGAACAGCCATTCATTCCCAATCACATCACCGATGTATCTAAGTATCTATTCATTAGAGAACAGAAATGGGTTTTCAAGCTACAAAGTGATAAACAAGGACTCAATGATGAAATACCTTGGGTCTCCATATGACTTAGGTATGCCCATTTGACCCATTGATCAGCTGTAGGCTATAGAACCATAGGGAGAGCTTTCCAGTTTGTTCAGGACTAAACATGACATCAGACTGTAGTGACACGCTGTAACAACAAATTGTCTCTTTTTTTGATGGTGATCTGTGTTCACACTATAAACACACCACACGTGTCCCACTTTTTCAACTATTGGGGCTACACAGACCTATGCGTGGATATACCAACAGTGCTTTATCCTCGCTCCACTATAGGTGAATAAACATCACACTCTCATCAGTAATATTGTTGTAATTACATTCTGTGCATGTCTCCTGCTGAATAACCCATGCTCTACGAGTTCAACCTCGCTCTGATACAGAGATGGCGACATGTGTGATGCGTAGTGCTAGACACTTGAGAACTACATTTCCCATCATGCCCATGCAACTCCCAGGGCGCACGAGTTCGAATCCGGTCGTAGATGCGCGTGCGTTTTCGGCTGGACATTGTTCAGTACATTTGTTGTGTGATATATTAACACACAATTTTCTCTGAACAAATCAAGGTCTTAGAATTTACCTTGGCGTGTAAATTACGCGACTATAATTATACACTACATCTCCCAGAAAGACCGCTCTGGTTTCCCGTAGTGCGACCACGTGGTTAATGTCCAATGCGGGGCACCTGGGGTACTTCCTTTTCCGCTTTAAAGATGGCGCTGGCCTGCTGTCGGCACCTCCCCATACGGCTCAGAAGAAGCCAGAGGTACCGACGGATAGGTAAGCGGCACGCGCGGTTTTTCATTACACTTTGCTTTAGAATGCGCTTCCATGTCAGACGCTCTAGATTGTTAATCGAGATGCAATACACGATAGGGCTCTTTGCACTGAGTGTTTATAATCGCCAGGCAACACTGAGTGTTTACCACGGTCGTGCCCTAGCCGCTGAGTCTCTCTCACTTTTTATTGCCTCTTTGTTTTAGACGCTTTGCAAATGTAATCGACCGCTTCCATGTCAGTATTGGTCGTATATACGATATGCCTAAACTTTAAGCCCTTTTCCATCTGCGCAAATTCCACCCAGGGAGATTCTTGATACCCCTGTTTGTAACTCCTGGCACTGACTGCAAGGCTCACCGCCTTATTTTTAAGCATTATTTTTAAACAATTGTTCTTTGGCGCACTGTGCAGGTTTTTGAATAAACAGAGGACATAGGGTATATTTGATCCATGAAGTGACAACATGTGAGGCTATTCTTAGCACCCCCTGTTCTCTATTTTTGTTTCTATAGAGCGGTGCCTCATCCTCCTGAGCTGTCGCCAGGCGAGGTGAGGTGTCTTCCTTGTATGAAACAGGTAAGACTCTTTTGATACTATAAGTGATTAGATGGCAATTAGGATGCCACTTTGAACTAAACATTGAATGAGTACACTTAGCCTTCTAATGTTGTTACATCTTGACAATGGTTCGACGTCTTTTCTTTTTACAGATTCCACCAACACTCCGTTAAACTACAGAGGATTTGGAAACTTTCCTATACAGGTTACATGGTTGTAATTGTTCCAACCTTGTTTTTATATCACTAATTTCACCGTATTAACGCAGTAGCAAGAAATTGTTTATGGTTCCTAAGAAAGCCGAGGATTAATTCTAATCCAGTTGGCTGAAACATGTAGATCTTATCTTGTTCTATTCATCGACAGTTATTTTGTTAAAACTGTCTCTGCACTGTTTTTACTTTGGGCAGTAGGAGTTATCCATTAAAATTGTTTTCTCCTGCCGTTCAATTTTAATTCACTTTTCACACACCTTTATGCACTGCGTCCATCACTCTAATATGAACACACCTCTTCACATCTAGTGGATCTGATAGAGCGCGTTATTGCGCAACAGCTAATTGTGAAAACATCCGTGAGCTCCCCTTTCTCTTTTGGAAGGGTTGTAGCCCTTGGCGTCATTAGTGTGTCGCTAGGAGGAGACCCAGATGATGAAGCAAGTCACCTTGGTGAGTGATGGGAATCCGTCCTCCTTAAAGGATTTTCCAAGTCTGTAAAATTGTTCTTTCTGAACGGGGTCACAGCCTTGTAAGGCCAAGTGTTGCTCTAGGTTTTATCAGACCCGTGGATACTCTGGTTTTGGCATGTTGTGTGAAGCCAGCCATGGCATGTGATCGCAATACTGGAACCCATGTAAGAACCATGAGGAGTGACCCTGAAGGAAGTGACCCGATTAGGGCCACCCGGATCACTCGCGACCTCCTCTTAGCCTTCCCAGAAATGAAGAGTCGGTGACGCAGTAGAGAATACAAACCAAGTTAGTTTATTGTAAAATACGCTGCAGCGGAGTCCAGTCTGACTAGCCTCCTTAGATGCTACCGAGGGGACTGCCTAACAAACATTTGGTAACACGGGATAAACCCTCCAACACCTGATGGAAAAATACTGCTTCAGCAGAAAGACAGACAAAGGAGGCACTGAGGATGAGCTACCACCTGCAGAATCGGTACATGTTATCAGGCTCCCAAAGCCATCCTACTCGGTCTCAGCTCTCTCTGGTGTGGGAGCACAGCTATGTCCAATGATAGGAATGCGGAGCTGAATAAACCATTCTCGTCGTGCATCTGAGTCCCGACCTTAGATGAGATATGGGAACATTCTAAACAGCAGCTTCTGCTGAATCGACAAGAGAGAGCGGGGGCACAGAGGCTGAGGATTGCTCACAGCGTAACATGAAGACTCAAGGAGAGGAAGATGGCGTCCCAGATGCTAACTTAGGCCTACGCTACCATACAGAAGATGGGTACATACACATTTGCAATCACGATTATAAGACTTAGCTACATGAATGCTAGCATAACACAGCATACATCATGGAGGACAGGATGATGAGACATTTTTGACTCTAACAGACCCTCCTTTTAGCATTCATTGCTAAGTCTTTATTGGTGCTATCAGGTTAGGGTTTTTACAATTCTAATGGGAGGGGAAACATGATGTTGCACATATATCAGCGAACCATTGGGGCAATCATCAGCAACATGAGACAGGTACACATATCAAAATTCAAAAATGCCCTCATCAATGGACATTAGGTCTTGAACAGCCTGTACCATCATGATAGAATTCTTTGCATTTTGTTCTTGAACTCTGGGCTTGGGTGTTAATTTTTGCACACAATAAGAACCACAGGCAGGGAGGCAATTGATGCACAGGCAACAGGTGAATATCACACCTGCAATAGCTACTAAGAATAGGAGTATATTCCAGCCCCATGTAGTGAACAGACCCCAAAACCACCCAGACAGAGACCACGTGCCATTTTCTTGGTGGATGTCAGATCCTAATCTGTGTAGCTTTTGTATGGCTGCATATACATTCGGGGCGTGGTCTGGTATGTACACACAGCAACTACTACCAAAGACGCGACAGGCTCCATCCCTATCAGCAAGGATGATGTCTAACACCATCCTGTTTTGAAAGGCAACAAGTCTCGTGGCCTGAAGCTCAGCTGTGATGTTGGTCAATATTTATTTATAAAGTTTTATATAGCGCAAACTTGACCCAAGAGGGTATCAGAGCGCTTTACATTTAGGATCGTTGCGTTAAAAGTTACATCAGTTACAAAAGCATAGTAAGGTACAGTACACAAAAACAATGTTGCAAGAATTCGTAGGAGGGAGGGGAGGAAGGAGTCATAGCGGGGAGACGAGGAGGAACTGTGCCCAATGTCCGGCTGGGTAGGTGACGGTCAAGGGGGAAACCAGGGCCAATCTCCTTAATAGCTCTCTAGCAGCTCCACCGGGCATCAGCCATGTTGCTCAGGTCTCAGCGTTCAGGAAAACCAGTTTTGATTTTATTTGATTTGAGAAGTTTATATAGCGCTGGTTAGACCCGGAGGTATCAGAGCGCTTAACCAGAGGATCGTTGCATTACAAGGTACATCTAAAAAGTTTTATATAGCGCTGGCTAGACCCAGAGGTATCAGAGCGCTTTACCAGAGGAACATTGCGTTACAAGTTACATCAGTTACAATAGCGTAGTAAGGTAAAGTAAACAAACAACGAGGTTGAATATACCCGCAGTGGTGTTAATGACTCCCTCTACAACCCTTGTGAGTCGGCGTATACTACGGCTGTTATGCATAGGACCCCAAAATGGCAAAATACCCTTCATGGCATCTGTAAATTGCTGCAAGGTAGTGTCAGTCTGATCAATATCATTCGTGTCAAGAACCCGCCTTACTCAGGACAGGTGTGCGCTCCTGCACCGCAACCTGTGGTCTCTATGATAGTTGTAGGGTGCGATGTACACAGGTGGTAAGAGAAAGGACACATAGCACACACCAGACTACCCCCTAGGCAGCCATATGTAAGCCTGGGACCCGCAAACGAAGTACACATTGTGGGGCGGAAGCAATGGGGGGCTACTGGTGGTATTCAAATCATAAGTGTAGTTGCAAATACTCTCTCCTACCGAAACCTTTCCAAAGCCTCGAACACAGAAACTAGTGGTGGAATTAATCACCGGCACCGGCATTGCCTTATCCTGAGAAATATTACGTAGTTGAAAGGACCTGAAATATTCTGTTACATTAAAGTCTTGGAAATCTGTCATCTCATCGAGAAGCCATGTTACATTTTTCTTCCTTTCATACACATTCATGCAGGCTTCGGGATGAAGTGTGTCAGCAGCCCCATTCTTCCCCGGAGTATATCCTTGGTGAGTTGCTATATAACCCAGTACGGCCTCATAATCAAGGTATGTCATATTCATCGCATCTGAGTGATAGTGGATATACACCATGGTGAACAACTGAAACCAGGCTTCGCAACCAGCTAAATAGGAGAGGGGCAAGGACAGCAACAGGTCATTTTTATGCATCACTGAGGGGAGGAGACCACAAACCCAACAGTCAGTGACATTGGTGGTATGATGGGCCTGGTGGAGCATCTGAACAAAGACACTATCGACATAGGTCTGCCTATACCTTTCCTTGTGCGGAGCCAGGGTGACAAACATATGCTCGGGGGGGGGGCTGTGGTGGTCGCAATCAGGGAGTGTACAGGATGTCTTTCTTCTAAAAACCATAGGAAGCCTAACACTGCCATTAATGCTACAAAAACCACTACGAGGAACACTATCTTAGTGGGCCAGCTTGACCAAATGGGGCTATGTTGGTCAGGATGTTGTCCCTGTAATGGCTGTTCTTCTTCCATAACCATACGACCAAAGGGATACATTTTCATCTATCAAACTACCAGAGAAGAGTCCGTGCTATCAAGCCAGGTATGCAGGGGAAAAAAAAAGGAAAATAGTCTCTTAAAGTCTATTAACGATGGTGCTAACGAGCACTTCATACAAAAAGGAAAGAAAAATAGTCTCTAAGTGTCTCTCAACGATGGTGCTAACGAGCACGTCGCGGTGGGGCTGCACTATCACAACCCTTGCTGTCTCTTCACTCAGGATAGGGCAACTTCCCTCCTTGGAAAGCACCCCCACTTATCCTGTCCAATATCTCAGGCAATGCACCAATCTCCCTTTCCCTAACTATTAGTGGTACCATAAGCAGGGTACGCCGGCCCTATTCTTCATCCAGAAGTCCATCTCTGCTAACCTGACTGTCCCTTGGGTGCACTGTCCCTCTGCCAGGGACACAAATTGTACTGAGCCACTCCAGGCACTGACTCATCTCGGAAAAGAACCTTAAACTCAGGGTGGTCAGTGGACTGAGACTCCTGTTCCTGTGAACCAGATGGAGGAGAAACCTGGGCAATCCTTATTTCTGGGGGGACTGCCTCATTCAACACAGCATCATTCTCCTCTTCCGTCTGTGCCCAGGTCACTCAGGCATCAGAAAAAGGGACAAAGCGAGGGACCTTCTCCTTCGCGTGGTCCCCGAGTCCCTCTCGAACCCACTTGTCATAGGGGAGAGGAAGCGGGACCCGTTTGCAGTGGGATGAATGGATCCAGTTCTTCTGTCCCTCCACCTTCACAGCGTTCCTCATTGCGAGGAGGACTAACAGGGGTCCCCTCCACCTCGACTCCAAACACGCTCGTCTCTGGTAGTTCCGGATGAGGACATAATCTCCAGGCTGGATACAATGCCCCGGCCCCTCAGGTACTGGCGGCAGTGCCTCGTGGATCTGTTGATGAATAGAACGCAAGTTTTTAGTTAATTCATAGAGGTAATCCACAAGCAACAGATATTCAATATCAGAGAAATGGCGGGGGATGCCCCACACATTTGTGGGACGCCCAAAAACCACCTTGTGTGGGGATAACCCTGTCTTGGAATGTACTGTCACTCTAATGGGTAATAGGGCAAGGGGTAGTGTGTCCGGCCATTGCAACCCTGTGCTCTCCCTGATCTTTGCCATCTTCAACTTAAGGGTACTGTTGTACTTTTCCACTAAACCAGCCGACTGGGGGTGGTTTGCTGCATGAAACTTCTGCTTGATATGCAGACCATCGTATACCAACTGAATCACCTTTGCATTAAAGTGACTTCCGTTGTCACTCCAAATCAAACGGGGCAAGCCGAAACGCGGGAAGAACTCTTTCAAAAGAGTTCCCCGGCGCCATTGCTGTGTTCTCTTTAGTGGGGTAAGCCTCAATCCATTTACTGAATGCACAAATGACCACCAGCACGTACTTCAGGTTGTTAACTCGCTCCATTTCGATATAATCCATTTGGAGAACCTCGAAAGGGAAAGAGGGAGGTGCAAAATTACCGGGAGGTGCAGGGGTACATTTCCCAGGATTATGTATCAGACAAACCATGCAATTCCTCACCAAATGGGCTGCTACCTTAGGGATGTTATCATTCTGCCATACGGGATCCAATAACTTACATATCCCTTTTGCACTAATGTGGGCTGGACCATGTGCCATTTTGACTACAGGGAATACATATGCATCTGGTAACATCCATCTTTGCTTTTCCGATTTATCGGTCCAGCACCCTTCCTCATCTAAGCGTCACGTACTCTCCTGCCACGTTGCCAATTCCTCAACTGTTGCCTCACTCTGAATCTCTTTCACATTTTCTAATGTGTCCTCAAACATCCTGCCTTCAGGCACCCATCGGGCCGGCCCTGCCACAAACATTCTCTTCATCTTGGACCTGGCTGTCTCTTTAGCTGTTTGGTCTGCAAATGCATTTCCCCTTCTCACATCATCAGTGATCGCTTTATGAGCACTACACTTCACTATCGCCAATCTTTTAGGAAGTGCTAAGGCTGACAGGAGTCTATGTATCAAGGAACCATGCTGTATCCTTGCGCCATGTGAGGTCAGCAAGCCCCTCTCCGCCCAGAGCCGCCCAAAATTATGGGTGACTCCGAACGCGTATTGGCTGTCAGTATAAATATTGACAGTCAATCCCTCACTTAGCTCACACGCCCGCAAAAGGGCAACTAGCTCCGCAGCTTGTGCCCATTGGTAAGGGACACGTGATGTCTCGACCACAGTGCGCAGCGTAGTAACAGCATACGCTGCGGTGGTGGTGCCATCTGGCAGTTTGAAACAAGAGCCATCAATATATAGTTCCCCTTGTGAGTCAGATAGGGGAACATCAGTCAGGTCTACCCGTCCCTTCGTCTCTTCTTCAGTGCGGTATAAACAATCATGGACATCTGTGTCCCCATTGTCCCGAAGGGAGGGGTAGTAACGTGGCTGGGTTCAGAGTGGCACATCTTTTTACTGTGATGTGTGGTGCAAACAGAGTCAATTCATAACCAGTCAGACGAGCACTGGTAAGGTGCTGCGTCTTTGTTTTGTTCAAGAGCGTATCCACAGCATGGGGTACCATTACTGTGAGCTCAGTATTAAGGACGAGCCCTGACGATTATCGAATAGAGACAGCGACAGCCGTGGCAGCTCTTAAACAGCTCGGGAGAGCTCTGGCGACAGTGTCAAGAAGAGCAGAGAAATAGGCACGCACGTCCCTCTGAGTCTTGGGGACGGGCATCTTAACAATGCCATCAACTCGTTCAGGCGTACTGTTAGCCTCCTTCCCTCCTTCGACAGTAGGTGACCTAAATAGGTGACCTCCTGTCGACAATATTTAAATTTTGAAAGGGACACTTTATGTCCATGCTGTGCCAAATGTAGCAGCAATTGGACTGTGGCATCTTTGCAACCCTCTTCAGTATCGCAGGCTACCAACAGGTTGTCCACATACTGCAATAATACATTACCTGGAGGAAGAGAGAGGGAATCCAATTGACCTTTCAGGGCTTGACTATATATTCTAGGGCTTTCAGTATACCCCTGAGGAGCCCGACAGAATTGGAAACTCCGGCCCGCTAAGGTAAATCCAAAAAGATGCCGGCTATTCGGGTGAATTGGAATGCTGAAGAAAGCATTTTTCAAATCAATCACAGAAAAGAATTTGGCTGTGGAAGGAATCATTGTTAAAAGAGCAGTAATGTCGGGTACCACCGGGAACTGAGAGATCACTATTTTGTCAATCACAAAGCGATAGACATCAGGGTGAGCATCAGCAGAGTCTGAGGGTGACTTTTTGAGGATGGGGAGAATAGGACTATTACACACATTGTCAACTGTCTCCTCGACCACCCCTGATTTGATCAAATCCTGTATAATCTGCAACAAAGCCCGTTCCCCCACCTGCGGTATTTTGTACTGGGGAATACGAGGCAGCACGGCATTGTCTTTAATCGTAATAGAGAACGGTGGCATTTGCAACAACCCCACGTCCGTATCTCCAGTCGCTCACAATGTGAGCGGCACATCTGTGAATTCAGCAGGGAGCGGTGCGTCCTTTGAAAAACACTGTTTGGTACTGGCCACATCTGGTCCTATTGTCATATAAACGCCATCTGGGGAACAGGAAATCTTAGCATGCAACTTTTTCAACAAATCTAATCCCATTAAATTTTCTCCACAATTCGTTGTCAACAAGAATGGTGAGTCCACAGTAAAAGGGCCAATTGTCAGAGCAAGGGGTTCGGAAATGGGGCTCACAACCAGTACGCCTGAAAAACCTACCAAAACATTGTTATGGCCAGACAGAGCTGCCCCGGGGACCAGTGAACGAGAAACAGAGCTATTCATGGCACCTGTATCCACCAGAAACTTCTTAGCCGAACCATGCAAATCTGCCGTGACATAAGGACCACGCTGATCTACAGGTATTTGAACTGGTCCCTCACCCTGTCCCTGGCTGTCCTAGTTATAGGACATCCCGGATGCCTCGTCCAGATCATAATCATTGTGATGGTACTGCCTTCCCCGGGGATCATCAAAATAGTTCTGGTCAGAGCGAACCCCCGAGGATGCCCCACCCTGGATCTCATCACGGCCGCCTTCACCACGTCCCCCAGCACCCCGACCACTAGGGGCCGCAACCTTCTGCAACAAATCCGGGCACTCACTCCGCCAGTGCCCCTCTCTCTTACAATACGCGCACTGATTCGGCCCTACCGGACTTCCTCTGCCTGCGCCTCGCGACCGCTGAACCGGACAAGCACCACGCCCTCTTCCGGACCCCCTTGCTGCCTGTTGCATTAGTACCTTAGTCTTCAATTCCTTATTCTTCTTCTCTACCTTCTCCTTTTCCTCATTCTCCCTATGCTCATAGTACTGGGCCATACTCAATATCACCGAAGGGGAGGATGTAGTCCAGGTGCTCTCAAAAGCCTGCAACCGAGCAGCTATCTCGGGGAGCAAATTCGTTACAAATCTGTTAATGAACAACCGAACACCACCCCTTCCATCGACAAATCCTGTCCACTAAAATCCCAAAACACCCCTTCAAACCGAGTAAAAAAATCTGACACACTTTCATCCTTCTTCTGTTGACATGCCGCTAACTTATCCCAATCTACTCTACTCGTCATGCGCCTCTAAGGGACCCATCAACCGGCTGAAATCAGGGATTGGACACCACGTGTTCGATAAGCAAAGTTCCATCGCCCAGGAGAAATGACATCTTTTGCAATTAAGTACTGGCTGCACGCAAGTAAAATAGGCAAAGCAGAATGTCAAGTCGTAACTTACGCCAAGCGTTGCTAAAGGCAAGCATCCAAAAGCCTCATATAGGCGATTACGGTACAGTTGTGTCTTGTGGATTGTTACCTGCCTTGTTATGTTGGCCTAGGCCTGGCTGCCATGCTGCTTTTCTTTGCGCACGTTACACTGAGCCGGGCCTTCCTCGCCCTTTGCTCGTGCCAAGTTCTTTTGCACTGTCTGCATTTTCTGTTGTTCACCTTTCTGGGCTCAGTCTGCACAAACATGTACAAGGTCGCATAACAATGTATTCTGGTTCTTCCTGATATGGCCAGTCTCGCGCACCCAGACATAACATTAGGTGCAATTGCCATGAAGAATTTGGTATGCTTTTAATACTGTGGTTTTACTAGCGCTTAACACACTTGGAGAAATCCCTTTCAGTGAGAAGAGCTATGATGTCCTGCTGATGTAATTCTGCATCTAGAGACTGAGGTATGGGGGTTCGCTAGTCAAAGCCCAGAGGTCTTCTATTATTATAATAAACTATCTTACTGCAAGGGGAGGGTGGTAATGTTATTTATACGTTTATCCACTGAGCTCTGAGATGCTTTCCCCGTTTGTATTCTATGGAATTGTAACCATGCTGCTTATATTAGTCATATGCATTATGCTATTAGTACTGACACGTGTACTGTACATTAGAGCACGTAAGTTGGAATAAATATTTTAACCTATCCAGTGTCTCTTCCTACGCATCTTGTGGACAAGTACGAGTGAGTGATGAAAGAGTGTTCTTGCTTCTGCGAGTCCTGAGATAAAGATACCGTGTTCTGGGTTGTCCAAACATTAGTACTTGGGTGCTAATGGGATGCTAAGCTAGTTGGGTTGGGGTTTTTGGGTGCTACGGTATATGGTGGCAAACCACTGTATTCCGGGGTCCCATTTTCCTGTGCATAGCTCTGTGTATGTGCAGAAACCTTATGACATGGCGCGACCACCGTGGGGCAGCTTATCTGCGAGACGCTTGAGTAGTACTTGTGCTTGTCCACAAACCCCTCGCGTACGCTTCCGGAGGCGTATGTGACGGTGATACCTCCTATATTGAATGTTTTATAGGTTCTTTCAAGCTTGATATTATTAAAAAAGGTTAGTTAATAGACCCATTTTTGTGCTCCCTGTTAGGTTGTCGAATATAATTGTTTAGTCATGGCTGGTGTGGCGATAGCTGCACATAGTCGAGGAGCACTCCGAGACCACTTAGCTGTGTATGGAGTGCCCGATACAGGGGTCGAGTTGGTCTTTGTGGTTCAAGCCGATCCGGCTTATCACTTTGAAGTGTTTTACACTTGGATCACTTTTGAAGCGGTGGATGCAGGTGACAAGCTGTTTCATGAATATAAACCCACCGCTATTCCTGCTGCCTATCGACCCTATACTGCTCTTGAAGTGCCTCTCACGGCTTGGCAGCACCGTGTTTGGTTTAATGGCGCCCTACCACAACCAACTACCGCAGTTCGTTTAGGCCCCTTGTCAATTCAGGGGGCCACTTGGCCTGTATTGGCCGGGTATACCCCACATCCGAATTATCTGGCATTACCGCTTGCGGAACTGCGCACTATGCATACCGAATTGGTACGAGTGCATCGAGCCCTAGTGACATACGTTACAGGTAGCCTCCATGGAGCTGCTCCTGTAGTCGCAGGCCAACCAGCTATTGCAGCTGGAGTGACTATAAGTCCTGTCATGGTAAATTCTGTGATGGGCAAACGTCCACAAAATAAGGACGACTATCCTTACTGGCTTGCAGAAAAGTTCGATCAGATAGAAGCAGTGTTTCCACATACATCCCCAGTAGATAAACACCGCATCCTCACGATAAGTTTGCCAAAAGACATAATCCCCGATTTGACATCATGTGAAAACTGGGGTAAGGTATTCGCAGCAGTTTATTCAAAATGTTTTGGAACTCCTTCCATGACGGTTCTACCCTCTGTAATTAAAAAAGTACAGGATGAACATGGCCCTGAAGCGGCTGTGGAATTAGGGATGAGACTAGTGGGAGTGTTTGATGTAGTAGCAGAGCTGATCCTTGGAAATGTCAAGGGCGATGCTATGAACTTTCAAGTAGCGAATGCTTTGGCTTTGGTCCCAGAGTTGGACAGGCCTCGCGAATTACCGAAAATCATTGCCCGGGCTTATAAAACAATTGGACGAAATAGCCTAGGCAACAAGCCTTTTGTAAAAACGCAAACTCAATCGCAAACACAAGTTGCACAAGCAAAAAGTGCATCTGAGAAAGATGATAAACCAGTCTTCACTAAAAAGAGTTGGAGACAGAAAAAACAGGGTAAGCAACAAAAGAAGCCGGGGTCGAGAGGCGCTTCCCCAGTTTCGGTTTCTTCTGAACGTACATATGATTTACGTGATAGGTCGAGAATTAAATCACCGGATAGGTTTCAAAGCTCTGATACGCGTTCTCCTCGTTCTTCACAGGCCCAGACGTCGTCACAGGCTGGTGGAGGAGAACGGCAAGACAGAGGAAGGGGCCGAGAGGCTCCCCAGGAGCGAGACCAACCTCGACAACAAGTCAGAGGGAAAGCGGAAGACTTTCACCATTCCCGACCACAATTTCAGAAGAAAAAGGTTGCCGCTGTAACAGCGAAATATGCCACAGACGGTGAGAACGAGACTCCAGAATTGGACGTGGGCAGTAACCCTCCTAGACAGCGCCGCGGAAGTTACCATAGTGCGGGAGGCGCTACGTCCTCATATGGAGGCGACAGCAACTGAAACATTCGTTACTGTAGAGACAGCTGACACGAGAGTGGCACCCCTGACAGACTATATAATATAGTCATACAAATTGAAGGTGACATACCGCGTGAAATAAAAGGGATTTTTTGGGAAAATCTAACCTCTTCATATGACATTTTGTTAGCAGAGGTGGATTGGCCACCCCCATTCGTTTTAGCTGCACATAAAGGAGAGGAGGTAATCCTTCCAAGCTTATCAAGGCATGTCCCAAAGGACAAAGCTGAAGCACTTGCAGCTGAGTGGGCTGTGTACCTGGCACCAGCGTTATACCGCAACCATGTGGGATGGGATGAAGAATCACCTCCTCATGCAATACCTTTGCGGTCACTACCGCAGCCACAACCCCAATATCCCATTAAACGGCAGGCAAAAGGCCCCGTCTCCGAAATTCTGACACAGTTGGAATATCAGGGAGTAATTGAACCATGCGTATCACCTATGAACAATCCCCTTTTCGTGGTTTCTAAACCCGACGGATCGTACCGCTTAGTTTTGGATTACCGGCATTTAAATACTCATTGTCGGAACTTTGCGGTGCAAAATACACACAGTTCTGCGCTTGTAGACAGTCTTGTTCGTAAAAAATACAAAACGACACTTGACCTTTCAAACGGTTTCTACACGCACAACCTAGCCCCGGAGAGTAGTCAATGGACCGCATTCACATCCGGTGGTAAATTATTCCAGTTCCGGCGATTACCCATGGGCTATAAAAATAGTCCGGGTATATTCGCCGCCCGTGTTGTTTCTTTGTTAAATGACATTGATCAAGACGCATGTTCGTACGTTGATGACATCTATCTGACAGACGACGAGTTATATCAGCATCTGTCCCGTGTGGACCGCATTATTCTTGAATTTGCGGAGCAGGGTTACAAATTTAACTTTGCTAAGTCACACATTGCTGAATTTACTGTTCTGTTCTTGGGCTATGAGCTCAATAACGAAGGTAAGGGCTTAGCCCCCATTTCTTGGAAAAATGTGCACACTTGTGCCCCCCAAATACTCTGAAGAAACTTCAGTCTTTGCTGGGTTTCCTGAATTTCGGGCGTACTTACATTCCCGAATATGCCCAGCGTATCAAGCCTTTGTATGCTTTGATACAACCTACTTATTCAAGGTCTTGCTGGCTGCCTGAGCACACCTCAATTCTGCAGTCTTTGCAGACAGACCTTTTGGAGTCTAAATATCTTTTGACTCGTGATAACCACACAAACCTGGTGATTAGAATAATTCCGGGGGCGGTGGGTTTCACATACTTAACCTTTAATGAAGGTGATACAGTACCCATCGCATACAAGTCACATCTGTACACTTCCGCTGAATTGCGCTTTACATCTGTCGAAAAAGTTCTAACTGCAGTGCAAATGGCGATTCTGAAAGAACGCGCACTGGCACAGGGAAAGCGGATTCTGGTGGTAACACCCTGTCCTGCCCTAGAGGCAGTAACAAAGGCAAGTGTACCGAACTCAAAAGCAATGCATCCCCGTTGGATACAATGGGCTACATCCTTGACGTCTTCGGACGTCACTTTTGTTTTTGATTCTTCTCTTCAGACTCAGGAGTATTTACAGTATGAATTCGTTCATCCTCCTCCTTTGTTTTTACTACCGCTTGAGGATTACAAATGTGTGATCTACACAGATGGTTCGGCGCAACCGGCCACTGGGTCCAAACACGCTTATTCTGCTGCATGTGCTATTGTTGCGGGATCCTTTGTGGATGGAAAGTTCAAATCCACTGTAGTGCACACTCGCACACTTGGAGATAGTACCGCACAATTGGCCGAGCTGCATGCATTGCTACTTGCACTTGAGTTCGCTTCTCAGGATGAGACCACTCTTATTGTATGTGATTCTTTTTACTGTGTACAATCTTACAATGACAATCTGTTTTTCTGGTCGAAAAACGACTACAAGGACGCAAAAGGGAGCACAATTAAGCATAAAATGCTTTGGGTTCGAGTGGCAGAATTGCAACAACGTCTGCCCCTCACACAGGTGGTTCACACCTTAGGCCATCAGCGGGTGGGCGCACACGCTATTGGTAACGATCTGGCAGATGAAGCTGCCCGTTCAGCAGTAGTCACGTGTTCAGTAGCAGCGGTTACCAGGTCCATGTCTAAAATAGACCCTGTTATATCTAGCAGCTATTGCTGCAACCAAGGAAGGTGATAATTACCCTACAGGTTTCCCTTCCAAGTATTCTTACAAATTAAGTCCCGATCAGGTTCCTTATGTAACTATACCTGACGTTGGAGATCGGCTGATCCCCAACGCGGACCGCAGGAGTGCCTTGATATTAGCTGCACACGAAGGCATGGCTTCGGCACATGCAGGTGTGTCAGCTACGGTTTCCATCTTGCAGCAGCGTTATTGGTGGCGTGGGTTATATAAAGACACCCGTGCTTTTGTGCTTTCTTGCGACGTTTGTCAACAGATTAAGCCTTCCACGGTAACACGTCCACCACAAACACCGCTCTGCATTGCTAACAGACCCTTTGGGTGTGTTTACTTGGATCACTGCGGTCCATTCTCATCAGACACTGCTTATAAATACATCTTAGTGGCAGTGGACTCGTGCACACGGTTTCTCTGGGTCTGGCCACAACGGAGTGCTGACGCCCGAAATGTAATCAGGGATTTGCGTGTCTTTGTGGGAATTTTCGCATGCGGCACCTTCCATTCGGACCAAGGTCCAGCGTTTGCCTCTAGGGCTTACAAGGATGCAATGGCTTCGCTTGGGGTGCGGGTGAAATTTTCGTCTCCGTATAGGCCTGAGGGCAACTCTATCGTTGAACGAATGAACCGTGACTTAAAGCAATCCTTAACAGCTAGGGTTTTAGGTACTGGCAGGAACTGGCTGGCCCATTTGTATACCGTTCAGCGTGCACTTAATAATCTCCCTAGAAGACCTCTGGGTGGGCGGACCCCATACGAAATGCTCTTTGGCATAAGAATGTTTGTGCCTGACCTTGAAGGTCCAGACATCGCGGCGCAATCCGCCAAGTTTGATGTAGATAACCACTCTGCTATGTTACAGGACTTACAAGAAGCCCGAGACAAACTTGCAACTACACATTTGCCTTCAGCCACAGATCCTGCGTTGCAGATTCCGGTAGCCGGCTGGCTTCCGAAAGTTGGAGAACTGGTTCGAGAGAAGGTTGAAAATAAAAAAGAATTTGGCCCCTCTTTTCGTGCACCGGTTCCAGTTCTGGGCTTGAAGGGAACACGTACAGTCATTTTACCACCGCTTCCTGGTCGCAAAGAGAACAGATACATCTCAGTTGAAAATGTCAAGCTACAGCGCCTGGCCGATCCTGAATAGTGTCACACCAGCGGTCTCTTGTCCTGCCATTTATCGGACATATGTTCATAGTCCATCTGCACGAACGATCGCTGATGCTGTAATTGAGATGGTTGATTTGCCTGAAACTACGATTGATCCCCAACTCTCCACCAATATCGACGAGGACGAGTATACTTATCCTGCATCAGAATCGGTGGCACATCAACCAACAACGCCACTAAGCCCGACTCGTTATTCCTTTGATTCGGATTCCATATCTTCAAAAGTTCCATCCAAGTTCAGTATTTTTGATATCCTGGTTTAGAGACAATTTTTTGATTCCCCCTGGACATACATCTGGTTGGTACTTTTCTTGATATTTTTGTTCATGTCCATTGGCTTTGTCACAGTGTTTTTTCTACTAATCAATGGTCACTATTTACCTGAACGCTCTGCTGTAGACTATGTTTCTGGAACTTTGGCTCCTCATTCCTCGTCTCACATCATGAAGCGTGACCACACATTTGTGAACATTTCAGCCTTCCCAGTTGCTGATGGCATCGTATGGGATGCAGTGAACTATCAAATCCATGGTCCGACGGAAATTATTAATGTACCTAATGTCCTTCGTGTTTCAATGGGTGATGTAGTACAAAACAATATTCATTCTGATGATTGGGATGTGCATGCCGTTGAAGCATTGTTTGCCGATTTAAAATATTATGCATCTTTTAATGCTGAAGATTTATATATGAATTCTGCTAATTATGCCGATTTGTATTGTTACCAACATTGGGGTAATCATTTTCTCCATAAGCCCAGTGCCCTGCGTGGTTCTGTTAACTATACCCAATGGGAACATTGTCCAAACCCCTTGCCAGGTAGCTCTCAAACTCTTCGAAATAAGTTTAATTATTTTACTGATTTTAATCGGTCGAACCCTGCATCCTATTATTTTAGACTTAATAACACATCAACTCAGAAAATTATGTTGACACACACCAAATTGCTATATTCAGGTTCCTTTCTGAGTGCCCTAGCTGTGGGTGGTTATGAGTACTGGGATAATACAGTGGATTTAAAATCTATTTGGGGCTCCAAGCCATGGCAGGTACAGGGAACCGAGGCGTTGCATCGTGCTTGCCTCATCCCTACCCAAATTATGTTCCTAAATGCTTCCATCTATCAGACTACATGTTGGGGCTTAGCAACCACTAAACAATTGAATACGCCATCAATACCATCCCTGTCGAGTTTTCCAAATGAAAGCTCACGATTCAATATGTCCCTCGTGTCCCTGCAGGCAATGTTACAAAATAATTCGTTTAATGTTTCTGAGCTGGTTCAGTCACCCTGGTTAGTATGGCCTATATCATCTAATGCATGTCAAATGCGTTTTCATGATACTGGTGCTAGCTACACACAGAATAGGCCTGATCCGAGGTTTACTGATGCCCGTACGGTCACTACATACTCTGTTGGTAAATTATGCAAACAATGGCTGCAACATTCGACCCTTGATTCTGTTAAACAACATTTGTCCCTCCTTTCAGGCAATATTGATCTGTCCGACTTTGTTTTGGGACCTCGTGGTCCCCGACCTAAAAGATTCATTTATGAAACATATAATGAACTCTGGAAGCTATCACAAATGGAAGCTGCTTCCCGTCTTCGGGAAATAGATCAAGCAAATTTGGAAAAGGTGCTTGCTGTTGTGGACAATAGTATTAATACCCTGTCTTCTCGCATTTACACTTTAGAGAATATTGTGTCCTCTGTTGTTGATATTGTACAAGATGATGTTTCTGTGTTATATCATGGTCAGAATCAATTGCGTTCGGTTATGCAGTTTGCATGGACTTTACAAACGCTTAAGTTAGGTAAAGTGCCTTGGCATTTTTTGAACACCTCTGCCTTGTTTCTACCTTTTAACTTAACTGACAAACAGCAATTTATGTCCATGAAGGATGCAACTTACACTCTATTACATATCGAAAAGGTGGATCCTTTGCCGTTCTCTGTTGCAGAACTCGATTCTGCTGTATGGCTAGTCCATGGGGTTATAGCTTTACCATTTTCCTTATTTGAATTTGACTCGTGCATGAAACATTATCCTGTGGGCCGTTACCGGCCATTGGGCAGTGCTTTCCTGCATGAACTCTGGTCCTTGCCTTTCATGTATAAATGCCTTCGGGACGGCAAGGAAGTCTTTCTCACGGGGGAGTACTGCGACTCGACTATAGGTCATTCGCTTATTTGTAAACACATTAAATTGCATGGCTCATGTAGCGTTTCCTCTCCTAATCTTGCTTGTGTGCTGAAAGGTATTCCTGCTCCTGTTATTTCTCCTACTTTCACTCTCCTTTCCAATGGTAGTTATTTACTTTTAAATAACGAAAACTGTTGTGGCCTGCAGGCTGGCATTCCTTACATTGTAACAGTTTCACACAGGGTTGTCTGCTGCAAAAATGTGCTTTTTCCTCCCCCTCATGGCAAGGTTGATATCTCTATTTGGCCTTCCATCCCTACCATGGAAGCAGATTTCAATAGACTGAGCAGAATAAAGGCACTATTATTAAACGAGGAAGTTATGCTCACGTCCGCCCGGGAGACATTCATTCTCCAGGTGGCGAGTACCCACAGTGAAATACAGGCCCTTTTAAACACTAATCTCCCCCAACATTTTGGGGAGTTAATACATCGTATTTTTAACGCATCTAACACTGAAGGCCTAGTACACTTTTTTAAGGTCGTTGGGTCGGGCTTGGTGTCCTCCTTCCAAACTATTTTTGGTGTCATCCCGGCTTTCATACATTCTATTTTTTCCAGTGTCTTTGGCGGTTTCCCATTGATCCTCGCTTTAGCGGCTGGTGTCTTGCTCTTAATTTGCTTTCTGCGCAATGGCTGCTCCCCGATGGGACCTGCTCGATCCAGAACGCCTCCAGCTGCTCCGTGAGCGCCTTTTGGCCGGTTTTGGTGTACTTGCCATTGGCGACACTGAGTGTGTCATATGCTCTTTCATTTCGCTTTGCGTATTTCACTTGCGTGCAACCTGTGATGACTTGTGTCCGCTGTCCTTTCACCTGGACTCTGGATTATTGCCTCTCCAATTCGTCATTGTCTGTTCCGGATTTTGTTCAGTTGATGGGTCCCTTAGAGGCCCATGAGCAGGACTGTTCCGTCGCTGGCTGTATGGCGCGTGCGGCTGCACTGGGGATTTTGGCGCAATGGGATATCTGGGCGGCTGCCCAGGATCTCCTACAACGAAGCTGTTTCAATTATCACGCAAGCTGTCCCGCATTGCTTCTGGATGCTCCCTTTGCTGAGGAGCATTCCTGCTCTTTGAACTCATGGATTGGATGGCATCTATGTTTTTTGACGATTCCAATGATGAACTCTTGGAGGGTATGGCTTTTTTCTGCACTTTCACTTTCATGGATTGACCTACCCTTCGCCGTTTGGGCGCTCCCTGTGCTCCGACGTCAATTTTCTCCTCTGATGGGCCTCTGTCCTGGCCGCCGGACTGTCCAGGGGAGGGTGTCTTGTGGATTGTTACCTGCCTTGTTATGTTGGCCTAGGCCTGGCTGCCATGCTGCTTTTCTTTGCGCACGTTACACTGAGCCGGGCCTTCCTCGCCCTTTGCTCGTGCCAAGTTCTTTTGCACTGTCTGCATTTTCTGTTGTTCACCTTTCTGGGCTCAGTCTGCACAAACATGTACAAGGTCGCATAACAATGTATTCTGGTTCTTCCTGATATGGCCAGTCTCGCGCACCCAGACATAACATTAGGTGCAATTGCCATGAAGAATTTGGTATGCTTTTAATACTGTGGTTTTACTAGCGCTTAACACACTTGGAGAAATCCCTTTCAGTGAGAAGAGCTATGATGTCCTGCTGATGTAATTCTGCATCTAGAGACTGAGGTATGGGGGTTCGCTAGTCAAAGCCCAGAGGTCTTCTATTATTATAATAAACTATCTTACTGCAAGGGGAGGGTGGTAATGTTATTTATACGTTTATCCACTGAGCTCTGAGATGCTTTCCCCGTTTGTATTCTATGGAATTGTAACCATGCTGCTTATATTAGTCATATGCATTATGCTATTAGTACTGACACGTGTACTGTACATTAGAGCACGTAAGTTGGAATAAATATTTTAACCTATCCAGTGTCTCTTCCTACGCATCTTGTGGACAAGTACGAGTGAGTGATGAAAGAGTGTTCTTGCTTCTGCGAGTCCTGAGATAAAGATACCGTGTTCTGGGTTGTCCAAACATTAGTACTTGGGTGCTAATGGGATGCTAAGCTAGTTGGGTTGGGGTTTTTGGGTGCTACGGTATATGGTGGCAAACCACTGTATTCCGGGGTCCCATTTTCCTGTGCATAGCTCTGTGTATGTGCAGAAACCTTATGACAGTTGTAGCGGGGCCGGCTTGTGCAGAGCCACAAAGTGAGCATCCATTACGAAGCACAAGAAGGAGAAGCAGGACACCTGCTGCCAGCGCCAATATTAAGGGGAACCCTCCGAAAACGCTGGAAAATATAGAATGAATAAAAGCCGGTATTACCCCGAATATAGTTTGAAAGGAAGAGACCAGGCCAGATCCCACACATTTAAAAAAAATTGCAAGGCCTGTCGTCTCAGATGCATTAAATATTTGGTGAATTAGTTCCCCAAAATGAAGTGGGAGGTTAGTGTTAAGAAGGGACTGTATCTCACTCGAGGTCCGAGCCACCTGCAATCTGAATGTTTCTCGGGCGGAAGTGAGGGCCACCTCTTGTTGGAATAAAAGGGCTTTGAGCCTGCTCAACTTGTTGAACTCTGTTTTCAAAGTTGGAATGGAAGGCCAAAGCGAAGAATCTAAACTCCCCTGCGGGGTGGGAAAAGGACATTGCTACAGCAAGTTACTCGCTGGGAAACTGTTACCAAGTATGGGACTCCCGCCCGCAAACCACAGCAGGCTTGATTGTTTAAAATGAGATAGCTGCCGTTAGTAAGCAATGTAAAGACAGGCGTGATGGATGGTACTGGGGTCCCCCTTAAAAAGCAAGCTAGATTCGGCGCTGACACTTTACAAGTATTACTCGCCGTGCAGTTTAACGTGTTTGCACACAAGAGAGTGACCCACTGTCGAATCACACTCCTCCCCTGTAAGGAAAACTTCTTTATCCTCCCTCAAACACCGATAAGCAAAGGGCAGGACCCATAATTCATGCAGAAAAGCACTACCAAGCGGTTCAAAGCGGCCAACAGGAAAGTGTTGCATACATGATGTAAAATGAAAAAGCGAAAAGGGCAAAATGATAACCCCATGAATTAACCACACAGCAGAGTCCGTTTCCGCTACGGAAAACGGTAAAGGTTCCAATTGTTCAATATGTAACAGCGGGTATACAGCATCTTTCATGGACATAAACCTCTGTTTATCAGTCAGGGCAAAAGGCAAAAATAAAGCAGTGGCATTCAAATAATCCCAAGGCACTTTACCCATTTTCAGTGTCTGCAACGTCCAAGCAAATTGCATGACTGACCTTACCTGATTCTGACCATGATATAACACAGAAACATCACTTTGCACAATATCTATTACAGAAGAAACAATATTGTCTAAGGTGTAAATGCGTGAAGAAAGTGTGTTAATGCTGTTGTCCACTACTGCAAGGACTTTTTCTAAATTTGCCTGATCAATTAGACGGAGACGGAAGGCTGCTTCCTTCTGTGAAAGTTTCCAAATTTCATTATAAGCGGCATAAATAAATTGCTTGGCCCTTGGATTACGTGGGCCCAGGAGAAAATCAGCCAAATTTATATCGTTCGATAGGAGGGAAAGGTGCTGTTTCACTGATGCCAGGGTAACCACTGCTGGCACAATTTACCTACAGAGTATGTAGTCACAGAATGATGAGGTGGATAAAGAGGGTCAGGCTTAGTCTGAATAAAACCAGGTGTAACATTATAGAAACGCAACTGGCATGCATTAGCATTAGTTTGCCACACCAACCATCCTGATGAATCAACCTCAGAAACATTAAAGGAGGCATTTTGAAGGAGAGCCTGCAAAGCCTCAATGGTGTAGTTATTATCTAACCGCCAATTGTCATATTCAGCTAATGAAGGAATGGAGGGGGTATTCAGGTTTTTGGTAGTTGCAAGGCCATAACAGGATGTTTGGTAAATGGTTTCATTTAAAAATAACAATTGAGTCGGGATCAGGCAGGCACGATGTAATGCCTCAGTGCCCTGAACCTGCCATGGCTTCGTGCCCCAGATTGACTTTAAATCTATAGCCTGTTTCCAATGGTCATAACCGTGTGTAGCCAACTGCGTTCTAAACAAGTTGGCATAAATCAGTTTAGTGTGTGATAACAGGTACTTAGATGTGTTTTTTTTTTAAAGCCTTTAAAAATAGGATTCAGGATTAGTCAAATTATAATCTGAAAAATAGGTGAACTTATTTCTAAGAGTTTGTGAACTCCCCTCCAAGGGAGTTGGACAATGTTCCCATTGGGTAAAATTAAAAACAGGTCTCATCGTGTTGGTTTTGTGTAAAAAAATGATGCCCATAATGTTGTTAGCAAAAGAGATCACCATAATAGGCAGAATTTAAATACAAATATTCAGCATCAAAGGCAGCATAATATTTTAAATCTGAAAACAATGCATGAACTGCCTGCACATCCCAATCATCCGAATGTATGTCCCGTGTCACCACATCTCCTAATGAGACGCGAAACACGTATGGAACTCGAAGGCCCTCAGTCGGGCCATGAATTTCGTAAGCTACTTTGTCCCAAATTATGCCATCAGGAACAGGGAAAGCTGAAATGTTCACAAAAGACTGGTCACGTTTCATGACATGGGACGATGTGTGAGGAGCCAAAGTTCCATCGACCATTTGTACTGCAGAGCGTTCAGGGAGATAATGGCCATTTATGAGCAAAAAGAACACTGTCACAAATCCAATTGACATGAAGAGGAAAATTAGGATCAGCATCAACCAAATGTAGGTTCATGGGGGAACGAAGTATGTCTTTTTGAACCAGGAGCAAAAAATACTCAAGTTAGACGGGGGTGCATCAGACAAACTGGATGATGAGGAGGACGCGGCAGAAGAAAGTTGTGCCTGATCTCCATCACAGGCACTCACTGGACTTGCAAGCAAAGGCGAAAGTGCCGAATCGTCCATTCGTACCCGTGGGCATGATGGCAGCTCACTCATGGAATCAGGAGCCGGAATAGGGCACACAATATCCATCGCAGAAGAGGATTGTCACAAAGGTTGAAGATCAATTACAGTGTCCATCATATGAGCAGACATCCGTGTGGCAGCAGATGATGTCAAAGTCAATGGCGCTGAGGAAATTACGTTGCACGAAACTGCAGGTGTCACACTATTCAGAATCGGCCACACGGTGTAACTTGACATTGTCCACTGAGATGAACCTGTTGTCTTTGCGACCTGGCAACGGTGGTAGAATGACTGTACGAGTACCCTTCAGTCCAAGTACTGAAACTGGAGCCCGGTAAGAGGGACCAAATTCTTTTTTGTTTTCAATCTTCTCTCTCACCAGATCCACAATTTTAGGAAGCCAACCGGTAACAGGATTCAGTAGTGCATCAGCAGGCGGAGATGGTAAATGCTCAGTTGCCAGAGTATCACGTGCCTTTTGTAGATCCAGTAACATAGCAGAATGATTATCTACGTCAAACTTAGAGGCAGCCGCCACAATGTCCAGACCATCAATCTCAGGAACAAACATGTGAAAGTCAAAGAGCATTTCGTAAGGGGTCCCCCCACCCAGAGATCTTCTAGGGAGATTATTTAGTGCACGTTGGACCCCATACAAGTGGGACAGCCAGTCCCTGCCAGTACCTAAGACTCTAGCTGTCAAGGATTGCTTTAAGTCACGGTTCATTCGCTCCACAACTGAATTGCCCTCAGGCCTGTATGGAGACGAAAACTGCACCTGTACCCCCAACGACTTCATCGCATCCATGTAAGCCTTAGAGGCAAACGCTGGACCTTGGTCAGAATGGAAGGTACCACAGGCAAACATCCCGATAAAGACACGCAAATCCCTGATGACATTTCGAGCGTCAGCACTACGTTGTGGCCAGACCCACAGGAATCGAGTGCACGAATCAACCGCAACCAAGATATACTTGTATGCAGTATCAGAAGAAAGAGGACCGCAGTGATCAAGAAAGACACAGCCAAAAGGTCTATTAGAAATACATAACTGAGTTTGTGGCGAACGTGGGACCGTAGAAGGTTTGATTTGTTGACAAACATCGGAGCAAAGAACATAGTTACGAGTCTGTTTATATAAACCACGCCACCAGTAACGTTGCTGAAGAATAGAGACTGTTGCCAACACACCAGCATGGGCCGAAGCAATGCCTTCGTGTGCGGCCTTGATCAAAGCTGGTCTGCAGTCAGAGTTGGGAATCAGCCGATCCCCAACTGAAGGAATGGTAGCATAAGGAACCTGTTCGGGAGTTACATGATAAGAGTACTTAGAAGGGAAACCCGCAGGATAATTACCTCCCTCCCTAGTTGCAGCGACCGCTGCCAGAATCTCATTATCAATCTTAGTCATAGATCTTGTAACTGCTGCTACGGAACACGTGGCTACTGCAGACTTGGCTGCTTCATCAGCCAAAGAATTAACAAGAGCGTGCGTTCCGACACGCTGGTGGCCAAGAGTGTGAATAACATGTGTGAGAGGCAGACGTTGTTTAAGATCTGCCACTCGAACACAAAGCGTTTTATGCTTAATTGCGCTGCCTTTAGAATCGCGGTAATCATTTTGAGACCAAAAGAATAAGTTGTCATTGAACGACTGGACACAATAGTACGAATCGCACACAATAAGGGTATTCACAAGAGGATCAGCAAACTCTAAAGCTAGAACAAGAGCACGCAGCTCCGCCAATTGCGCCGTACAGTCTCCAAGTGCCTGTGTGTGCACAATGGAAGACTTAAACTCTCCATCTTCAATGGAGCCAGCCACAATAGCGCAAGCTGCTGAATAAGCATGTTTGGAACCCGTGGCCGGTTGCGCCGAGCCATCGGTATAAATGATGCATTTGTATTCACTCAGAGGAAGAAGCGACAAAGGAGGCGGATGAACAAATTCATACTGTAAAAATTCCTGAGTCTGAAGTGATGGATCAAAGACAAATGTGACATCCGAAGACGTCAAAGAAGTAGCCCACTGAATCCAACGTGGGTGTAATGCCTTCGAGTTAGGTACACTTGCTTTAGTCACCGCTTCCAAAGCAGGGAAGTGGGTGACCATAATTATGCGTTTGCCTTGCGCCAGTGAGCGTTCCTTTAGAATCGCCATCTGCACTGCCGTCAAGATTTTTTCAACAGAGGAAAAATGCATTTCAGCCGCAATGTACAAGTGTGATTTGTATGCAATAGGTATTGTGTCTCCTTCATTGAATGTTAAGTACGTGAAACCTACTGCCCCTGAAACGATACGCATTACCAGGTTGGTGGTGTTATCACGAGTCATTAAGAAGTTAGTCGCAATCAAATCCGCCTGCAAAGACTGCAGAACGGAAGAATGTTCCGGAAGCCAGCTGGCAGATGAAAACTTAGGTTGTATCAATGCATAAAGCGGTTTGATACGCTGGGCATAATCGGGAATGTAAGTCCTCCCGAAATTCAAAAACCCAGCAGGGATTGTAACTTTTTCAAAGAAGAAGGTGGTTGCAAATGTGCACATTTCTCTAGGAAGTGAGGTGCTAAACCCTTTCCCTCGTTATTGAGCTCATAGCCCAAAAAGAGCACTGCCAGATGGCAATGTGTGACTTTGCAAAATTGAACTTATAACCCTAGTCGGCAAAAGACAATATTATGTGGTCGACTCGGTCAAGATGCGGTCAAGATGCGGGGCGAGGTCGTCGTCAGTCAAATAGATATCATCAACGTACGATAAGGCCTCAGGGTCAATGTCATGCAACAAAGACACAATGCGCGCCGCAAATGCCCCGGGGCTATTCTTATACCCCATAGGCAATCGTGTACATTTTTTCTGATTTCCGACGGCACTGCATGCTGTCAGGTCACTACTCGCACGGTCGAGATTGTGACTGTAGAAACCATTGGAAATGTCAAGTGTCGTCTTGTATTTTTTACGAACAATATTATTCACCAGCGCCGAGCTGTGTGTGTTTTGCACCGCAAAGGTGCAGCAATGGCTGTTCAAATTTCTATAATCCAATACAATCCGAAATGAACCATCAGGTTTAGGGACAGTAAAGAGAGGATTATTCATAGGTGATGTACATGACTCAATTACCCCCTGATATTCCAATTGTCTTAGAATGTCACAAACTGAAGCTTTTGCTTCACGCTTGATGGGATATTGAGGTTGAGGTTGTGGCATAGAGCGCAATGGTATTTCATGAGCTGGTGAATCAACGTCCCAACCCACCTGATTGCGATACACCGCTGGGGCTAAGGCCAAAGCCCATTCCTCTGCGTAAGCCTCTGCGCGGTCCTCAGGGACACAATGTGAAAAACTCGGAAGTATCACATCTTCCCCTCTAGAAGAGGCTAACACAAAGGGTGGAGGCCAATCCCTCTCCGCCAATAAAATGTCATATGTAGCGGTTAAATTCTCCCAGAAAACCACCTTAATGGGACGCAGTATATCACCTTCAATTTGGAAAATGACTTCGTAGAGTCTATCCAGGGGGACAACCTGGGTATCTGCAGTCTCAATAGTAACAAATGTGTCAGTTGCTGTCACATCCAGACGGGGACGTAGAGCCTCCCTGACTATGGTAACTTCTGCCACGCTGTCGAGCAGAGTCACTGCCCATGTCCAATCCAGGAGTCGCGTTCTCATCGTCTGTGGCATATCTCGCTGTTAATGCGGCAACCTTTTTCTTTTGAAAAGGAGGTCTGGTACGAGGGAAATCACCCTGCTTGTCCTTGACTTCAAACTGTCGAGGCTGTTCACGAGGTTGTGACGCAGGTTTACTTGTACCCCGATCCTGGTGATCACCTCCACCGGCTTGTGAGCCTGTTGTTTCTTGTAAAGAACGAGGAGAACGCTGATCAGGAACCTGAAATCTATCAGGAGACTTAATTTTAGCGCGATCGCTCAAGTCATAAGTACGTTCAGAAGCTTCAGGGGTCGGTGAACTGGCACGCAATCCCTGCTTCTGCTGTTGGAAACCCTGTTTCTTATTCCTTTGCCAATTCTTTTTAGGAAAGAAAGGGCGCCCATCCTTATCAGGCTGGGCTTTCTGTTGATTTAGAGACTGCGTTTGTGTTTGAGTCGTAGGCTTATTTCCCAGACTATTGCGGCCTATGGTTTTATAAGCCTACGCAATAATCTTAGGAAATTCTCGTGGTCTGTCAGCCTCCGCGACCGCCTCTAAGCGGTTTGCTACTTGAAAGCTAACGGCATCGCCCTTGACATTCGCAAGGATCATATCAGCAACCACGTCGAACACTCCTACCAGTCTCATCCCCAGCTCGACAGCCGCTTCGGCTCCGTGTTCATCTTCAACGCGTTTAATCACAGAGGGGAGTACGGTCATGGAGGGAGTGCCGAAACACATAGAATATACCGCTGCAAACACCCTGCACCAGGTGTTGCAATCAGCCAATTCGGGAATTAAGTCTTTGGGTAAACTAATAGTTAAGATCCTGTGTTTCTCCACAGGAGTTGTATTAGGAAAGACAGCTTCTATCTGTCCAAATTTCTCAGCAAGCCAATAAGGAAATTCATCCTTATTCTGTGGGCATTTGCCCATGACAGCATTAACCATAAGGGGACTGATGGTCACGCCACCAGAACCCGCAGGTTGTACAGCAGCGCCAGGTGGTCCCACCTGGACAATGCGGGTTATGTACTGTATTACCGCTCTATATAAGTGTACTAACGATGTATGTAAGACGCGGAGCTCTGCCAGAGTTGCAGTTGTAAAAGCACGTGGGTGTGGGGTAAACCCAGCCAAAACGGGACATGTGGCCCCATCTATAGATAAAGGGCCTAAACGGACTGCCGTTAATGGGTGAGGAAGGGCGCCATTAAACCAAATACGGTGTTGCCAAGCTGTAAGCGGAATCTCAAGAGCTCTATAAGGCTGATACTGCTGAGGAACGGCAGTGGGAGTATATGTGTGAAACATATCATCAGTTCCATCCACCGCCGGTAAGGTGACCCAAGAGTAAAAACTTCAAACTGGTGAGCCGGATCGGCTTCCACCAAGAAAATAAGCGTGGCCCCAGCATCAGGGACTGCATAGCAAGTCAAGTGCGCCCTCAGCGCGGCTCTGCTATGAGCCGGAATGTCAACTACAGCCATTATGGAGAAGACAGTAGAACAACTTAAAGAGTGGCAGTGCAAACTCGGGTTATATGAAAAGAAATACCTTTTAAAACTTCAAGCTTGAATAAACCTATAAAAATGTCAATATAGGAGGTTACTCCGTCACAGCTGTCTCCGGAAACAGAAGTGAGGGTATTGTGGACCAGCACGAGCACTACTCAAGCGTCTCGCAGATAAGAACCAGACCAAACGTTGGTGGCGCCATGTTGCGGGGATTCTGCTCATACACAGAACTATGCACAAGAAAACAGGACCTCAGTAAATAGGGGTGTACCTCCTATCACCTTAGTACCCAAAATTCCAAACGACTAGCAATAGTGTCTCATTCGGTCTCCTACAAATATCAAGAAGCTACAAATGTTTAGACAACCCAGAACACGAGCACTCCCGACTCACCTCAGAGTCGCGGGAACAAGACACTCTTTCGCTCTCACGTACTTGTCCACAATAAAAATAATCAGAGTCACTAAATAAGTTCAAAATGTTTATTTTGACTATAGTGATTCATGAAACAGTATGCGAACCACAACTAGAAGCAAAATGCATAAGGCAAGAATCATTAGCATTGTTACAATACCATAGAATACAAAAGGAGTCGTCATTTTATAAAGACTGTGAAAAAGGCAAAATAACTGGGCCTAATCACCCTCCCCTTGGTAGTAAGAAGTTATTTTATATAACAGAAGATCTCTAGGCGTTATTTGCAAACCCCCTACCTGAAAGCCTAAACGCAAAGGTTTACATCATAGGAACAGCAGAGCTCAGCTCCATAGAACGGCTTTCTTCTAGAGTGTTTCAAAAACATGCAACAACGCTATATCAAAGCTCGATTCTTCCATACTGCAGCTGTTGGTAACATGTGTTGTCTAGGTAATAGGGACTGACCAGAACAGTATAACAAGAGACATTGTTGATCGACCTTGCACATTATGTTCAGACAGTATTGAAGGGAAAGCTGAGAACGTGAAAAACAATCTGTTATCATGTACAGGGCAAAGGCAAAGTGTCGCGAAAACAAACTCTTAGCAGAGGCGTGCGCAAAAGCAGCAGCATAGGGCAAGCAAACCTCATGCTAACTTAGCAATGTCGACAATGTATCTAAGGGCCACATAACCCCATATAACAGATTATAAGACTTAGCTACATGAATGCTAACATAACACAGCATACATCATGGAGGACGGGGGGTGGGACATTTTCGACTCTAACAACCCACAGGTCAGAACATGAGGGACGCAGTCATAGTAAATGCCCTTTAATCAGTACCCAGGAAATGAGGAGTGCGCCACAGGTGTGCACTGGTTACAGCCAGCCGGTGTCAAAGCGCAATACGTTCCAGCCTGGAGGGAGAGGAAAGCAGTCCATGGGCATGCACTTGTTAGAACACTTGTTAGAACACTTGTTAGAACACTTGTTAGAGCACTTGTTAGAACACTTGTTAGAGCACTTGTTAGAGCACTTGTTAGAGCACTTGTTAGATCACTTGTTAGAATGCTTGCTAGAACACTTGTTAGAGAACTTGTTAGAGCACTTGTTAGAACACTTGTTAGAACGCCTGTTAGAACACTTGTTACAACACTTGTTAGAGCACTTGTCAGAGGACATGTTAGAAAACTTGTTAGAGCACCTGTCAGAACATTTATTAGAACACTTGTTAGAGCACTTGTTAGAACACTTGTTAGAGCACTTGTTAGAGCACTTGTTAGAATACTTGTTAGAGCACTTGTTAGAATGCTTGCTAGAACACTTGTTAGAGAACTTGTTAGAGCACTTGTTAGAACACTTGTTAGAGCACTTGTTAGAATGATTGTTAGAACGCCTGTTAGAACACTTGTTGCAACACTTGTTAGAGCACTTGTCAGAGGACATGTTAGAAAACTTGTTAGAGCACCTATTAGAACACTTATTAGAACACTTGTTAGAACACTTGTTAGAACACCTGTTAGAACACTTGTTAGAACACTTGTTAGAACACTTGTTAGAGCACTTGTTAGAGCACTTGTTAGAGCACTTGTCACAACACTTGTTAGAATACTTGTCAGAGCACTTCTTAGAGCACCTGTTAGAGCACCTGTTAGAGTACTTGTTAGAACACCTGTTAGAACACTTTTTAGAACACTTGTTAGAACACTTGTTAGAGCACTTGTTAGAACACTTGTTCGAACACTTCATAGAATACTTGTTAGAGCACTTGTTAGAGCACCTGTCAGAACACTTGTTAGAACACCTGTTAGAACACTTTTTAGAGCACTTATTAGAGCACCTGTTAGAACAATTTTTAGATCACTTGTTAGAACACTTGTTAGAACACTTCTTAGAACACTTGTTAGAGCACTTGTTAGAACACTTCTTAGAACACCTGTTAGAACACTTATTAGAGCAATTGTTAGAGCACTTGTTAGAGCACTTGTTAGAATACTTGTTAGAACACTTGTTAGAACACTTGGTAGAGCACTTGTTAGAACACTTGTTAGAACACTTGTTAGAGCTCTTGTTAGAGCACTTGTTAGAGCACTTGTTAGATCACTTGTTAGAGCACCTGTTAGAACACTTGTTAGAACACTTCTTAGAACACATCTTAGAGCACTTGTTAGAGCACTTGTTAGAACACTTGTTAAAAAACTTGTTAGAGCACTTGTTAGTACACTTGTTAGACTACTTGTTAGAGCACTTGTTAGATCACTTGTTAGAATACTTGTTAGAGCACTTGTTAGAGCACTTGTTAGAATGTTTGCTAGAACACTTGTTAGAGCACTTGTAAGAACACTTGTTAGAGCACTTGTTAGAACACTTGTTAGAACGCCTGTTAGAACACTTGTTACAACACTTGATAGAGCACTTGTCAGAGGACATGTTAGAAAACTTGTTAGAGCACCTGTTAGAACACTTATTAGAACACTTGTTAGAACCCTTTTTAGGAGCCTGTTAGAACACTTGTTAGAACACTTGTTAGAGCACTTGTTAGAGCACATGTCAGAACACTTGTTAGAACACTTGTCAGAGCACTTCTTAGAGCACCTGTTAGAGCACCTGTTAGAGCACCTGTTAGAGCACTTGTTAGAAGACCTGTTAGAACACTTTTTAGAACACTTGTTAGAACACTTGTTAGAGCACTTGTTAGAACACTTGTTAGAACACTTCATAGAACACTTGTTAGAGCACTTGTTAGAGCACCTGTCAGAACACTTGTTAGAACACCTGTTAGAACACTTGTTAGAGCACATGTTAGAGCACTAGTTAGGGCACCTCTTAGAACACTTTTTAGATCACTTGTTAGAACACTTGTTAGAACACTTGTTAGAGCACTTGTTAGAGCACTTCTTAGAACACTTCTTAGAACATCTGTTAGAACACTTGTTAGAGCAATTGTTAGAGCAGTTGTCAGAGCACTTGTTAGAATACTTGTTAGAACACTTGTTAGAACACTTGGTAGAGCACTTGTTAGAACGCTTGTTAGAACACTTGTTAGAGCTCTTGTTAGAGCACTTGTTAGAGCACTTGTTAGATCACTTGTTAAAACAGTTGTTAGAGCACTTGTTAGAGCACCTGTTAGAATACTTGTTAGAACACTTCTTAGAACACATCTTAGTGCACTTGTTAGAGCACTTGTTAGAACACTTGTTAGAACACGTGTTAGAATACTTGTTAGAACACTTGTTAGAATGCTTGTCAGAGCACTTCTTAGAGCACCTGTTAGAGAACCTTTTAGAGCACTTGTTAGAACACCTATTAGAACACTTTTTAGAACACTTGTTAGAGCACTTGTTCGAACACTTGTTAGAACACTTCTTAGAGCACTTGTTAGAGCACTTGTTAGTACACTTCTTAGAACACCTGTTAGAACACTTGTTAGAACACTTGTCAGAGCACTTCTTAGAGCACCTGTTAGAGCACCTGTTAGAGCACTTGTTAGAACCCCTGTTAGTACACTTGTTAGAACACTTGTTAGAGCATTTGTTAGAACACTTGTTAGAACACTTCTTAGAGCACTTGTTAGAGCACTTGTTAGAACACTTCTTAGAGCACTTGTTAGAGCACTTGTTAGTACACTTCTTAGAACACCTGTTAGAACACTTGTTAGAACACTTGTCAGAGCACTTCTTAGAGCACCTGTTAGAGCACCTGTTAGAGCACTTGTTAGAAACCCTGTTAGTACACTTGTTAGAACACTTGTTAGAGCATTTGTTAGAACACTTGTTAGAACACTTCTTAGAGCACTTGTTAGAGCACTTGTTAGAGCACTTGTTAGAACACTTCTTAGAACACCTGTTAGAACACTTGTTAGAACACTTGTTAGAGCACTTGTTAGAGCACTTGTTAGAATACTTGTTAGAACACTTGTTAGAACACTTGTTATAGCACTTGTTAGAATACTTGTTAGAACACTTGTTAGAACACTTGTTAGAGATCTTGTTAGAGCACTTGTTAGAGCACTTGTTAGAGCACTTGTTAGATCACTTGTTAGAACACTTGTTAGAACACCTGTTAGAGCACCTGTTAGAGCACATGTTAGAACACTTGTTAGAGCACTTGTTAGAACACTCGTTAGAACACTTGTTAGAGCACTTGATAGAGCACTTGTTGGAACACTTGTTAGAACTCCTGTTAGAGTACTCGTTAGAATACTTGTTAGAACACTAGTGAGAACACTTGTTAGAGCACTTGTTAGAACACTTGTTAGAACACTTGTTAGAGCACTTGTTAGAGAACTTGTTAGAATACTTGTTAGAACACTTGTTAGATACTTGTTTGAGCACTTGTTAGACACTTGTTGGAGCACTTGTTAGAATACTTGTTATAACACTTGTTAGAACACTTGTTAGAGCTCTTGTTAGAGCACTTGTTAGAGCACTTGTTAGATCACTTGTTAGAACACTTGTTAGAACACTTGTTAGAGCACCTGTTAGAGCACCTGTTAGAGCACCTGTTAGAACACTTGTTAGAGCACCTGTTAGAACACTTGTTAGAACACTCGTTAGAACACCTGTTAGAGCACTTGTTAGAGCACTTGTACAATACTTGTTAGAGCAATTTTTAGAGCACTTGTTGGAACACTTGTTAGAACACTTGTTAGAACACTTCTTAGAGAACTTGTTAGAGCACCTGTTAGAGCACTTCTTAGAACACGTGTTAGAACACTTGTTAGAACACTTGTTAGTGCACTTGTTAGAGCACCTGTTAGAATACTTGTTATAACACTTGTTAGAGCATTTGTTAGATACTTGTTAGAGAACTTGTTAGAGCACTTGTTAGAACACTTGTTAGAGCACTTGTTAGAATGATTGTTAGAAAGCCTGTTAGAACACTTGTTGCAACACTTGTTAGAGCACTTGTCAGAGGACATGTTAGAAAACTTGTTAGAGCACCTATTAGAACACTTATTAGAACACTTGTTAGAACACTTGTTAGAGCACTTGTTAGAGCACTTGTTAGAGCACTTGTCACAACACTTGTTAGAATACTTGTCAGAGCACTTCTTAGAGCACCTGTTAGAGCACTTGTTAGAACACTTGCTCGAACACTTCATAGAATACTTGTTAGAGCACTTGTTAGAGCACCTGTCAGAACACTTGTTAGAACACCTGTTAGAACACTTTTTAGAGCACTTGTTAGAGCACCTGTTAGAACAATTTTTAGATCACTTGTTAGAACACTTCTTAGAACACTTCTTAGAACACTTGTTAGAGCACTTGTTAGAACACTTCTTAGAACACCTGTTAGAACACTTGTTAGAGCAATTGTTAGAGCACTTGTTAGAGCACTTGTTAGAGCACTTGTTAGAATACTTGTTAGAACACTTGTTAGAACACTTGGTAGAGTACTTGTTAGAACACTTGTTAGAACACTTGTTAGAGCTCTTGTTAGAGCACTTGTTAGAGCACTTGTTAGATCACTTGTTAGAGCACCTGTTAGAACACTTGTTAGAACACTTGTTAGAACACATCTTAGAGCACTTGTTAGAGCACTTGTTAGAACACTTGTTAAAACACTTGTTAGAGCACTTGTTAGTACACTTGTTAGACTACTTGTTAGAGCACTTGTTAGATCACTTGTTAGAATACTTGTTAGAGCACTTGTTAGAGCACTTGTTAGAATGTTTGCTAGAACACTTGTTAGAGCACTTGTAAGAACACTTGTTAGAGCACTTGTTAGAACACTTGTTAGAACGCCTGTTAGAACACTTGTTACAACACTTGATAGAGCACTTGTCAGAGGACATGTTAGAAAACTTGTTAGAGCACCTGTTAGAACACTTTTTAGAACACTTGTTAGAGCACTTGTTAGAACACTTGTTAGAACACTTCATAGAACACTTGTTAGAGCACTTGTTAGAGCACCTGTCAGAACACTTGTTAGAACACCTGTTAGAACACTTGTTAGAGCACATGTTAGAGCACTAGTTAGGGCACCTCTTAGAACACTTTTTAGATCACTTGTTAGAACACTTGTTAGAACACTTGTTAGAGCACTTGTTAGAGCACTTCTTAGAACACTTCTTAGAACATCTGTTAGAACACTTGTTAGAATACTTGTTAGAACACTTGTTAGAACACTTGGTAGAGCACTTGTTAGAACGCTTGTTAGAACGCTTGTTAGAACACTTGTTAGAGCTCTTGTTAGAGCACTTGTTAGAGCACTTGTTAGATCACTTGTTAAAACAGTTGCTAGAGCACTTGTTAGAGCACCTGTTAGAATACTTGTTAGAACACTTCTTAGAACACATCTTAGTGCACTTGTTAGAGCACTTTTTAGAACACTTGTTAGAACACTTGTTAGAATACTTGTTAGAACACTTGTTAGAATGCTTGTCAGAGCACTTCTTAGAGCACCTGTTAGAGCACCTTTTAGAGCACTTGTTAGAACACCTATTAGAACACTTGTTAGAACACCTATTAGAACACTTTTTAGAACACTTGTTAGAGCACTTGTTCGAACACTTGTTAGAACACTTCTTAGAGCACTTGTTAGAGCACTTGTTAGTACACTTCTTAGAACACCTGTTAGAACACTTGTTAGAACACTTGTCAGAGCACTTCTTAGAGCACCTGTTAGAGCACCTGTTAGAGCACTTGTTAGAACCCCTGTTAGTACACTTGTTAGAACACTTGTTAGAGCATTTGTTAGAACACTTGTTAGAACACTTCTTAGAGCACTTGTTAGAGCACTTGTTAGAATACTTGTTAGAACACTTGTTATAGCACTTGTTAGAATACTTGTTAGAACACTTGTTAGAACACTTGTTAGAGATCTTGTTAGAGCACTTGTTAGAGCACTTGTTAGAGCACTTGTTAGATCACTTGTTAGAACACTTTTTAGAACACCTGTTAGAGCACCTGTTAGAGCACATGTTAGAACACTTGTTAGAGCACTTGTTAGAACACTTGTTAGATCACTTGTTAGAACACTTGTTAGAGCACTTGATAGAGCACTTGTTGGAACACTTGTTAGAACTCCTGTTAGAGTACTCGTTAGAATACTTGTTAGAACACTAGTGAGAACACTTGTTAGAGCACTTGTTAGAACACTTGTTAGAACACTTGTTAGAGCACTTGTTAGAGCACTTGTTAGAATACTTGTTAGAACACTTGTTAGATACTTGTTTGAGCACTTGTTAGACACTTGTTGGAGCACTTGTTAGAATACTTGTTATAACACTTGTTAGAACACTTGTTAGAGCTCTTGTTAGAGCACTTGTTAGAGCACTTGTTAGATCACTTGTTAGAACACTTGTTAGAACACTTGTTAGAGCACCTGTTAGAGCACTTGTTAGAGCACATGTTAGAACACTTGTTAGAGCACCTGTTAGAACACTTGTTAGAACACTCGTTAGAACACCTGTTAGAGCACTTGTTAGAGCACTTGTACAATACTTGTTAGAGCAATTTTTAGAGCACTTGTTGGAACACTTGTTAGAACACTTGTTAGAACACTTCTTAGAGCACTTGTTAGAGCACCTGTTAGAGCACTTCTTAGAACACGTGTTAGAACACTTGTTAGAACACTTGTTAGTGCAATTGTTAGAATGATTGTTAGAACGCCTGTTAGAACACTTGTTGCAACACTTGTTAGAGCACTTGTCAGAGGACATGTTAGAAAACTTGTTAGAGCACCTATTAGAACACTTATTAGAACACTTGTTAGAACACTTGTTAGAGCACCTGTTAGAACACTTGTTAGAACACTTGTTAGAACACTTGTTAGAGCACTTGTTAGAGCACTTGTTAGAGCACTTGTCACAACATTTGTTAGAATACTTGTCAGAGCACTTCTTAGAGCACCTGTTAGAGCACCTGTTAGAGCACTTGTTAGAACACCTGTTAGAACACTTTTTAGAACACTTGTTAGAACACTTGTTAGAGCACTTGTTAGAACACTTGTTCGAACACTTCATAGAATACTTGTTAGAGCACTTGTTAGAGCACCTGTCAGAACACTTGTTAGAACACCTGTTAGAACACTTTTTAGAGCACTTGTTAGAGCACCTGTTAGAACAATGTTTAGATCATTTGTTAGAACACTTCTTAGAACACTTCTTAGAACACTTGTTAGAGCACTTGTTAGAACTCTTCTTAGAACACCTGTTAGAACACTTGTTAGAGCAATTGTTAGAGCACTTGTTAGAGCACTTGTTAGAGCACTTGTTAGAATACTTGTTAGAACACTTGTTAGAACACTTGGTAGAGCACTTGTTAGAACACTTGTTAGAACACTTGTTAGAGCTCTTGTTAGAGCACTTGTTAGAGCACTTGTTAGATCACTTGTTAGAGCACCTGTTAGAACACTTGTTAGAACACTTGTTAGAACACATCTTAGAGCACTTGTTAGAGCACTTGTTAGAACACTTGTTAAAACACTTGTTAGAGCACTTGTTAGTACACTTGTTAGACTACTTGTTAGAGCACTTGTTAGATCACTTGTTAGAATACTTGTTAGAGCACTTGTTAGAGCACTTGTTAGAATGTTTGCTAGAACACTTGTTAGAGCACTTGTAAGAACACTTGTTAGAGCACTTGTTAGAACACTTGTTAGAACGCCTGTTAGAACACTTGTTACAACACTTGATAGAGCACTTGTCAGAGGACATGTTAGAAAACTTGTTAGAGCACCTGTTAGAACACTTTTTAGAACACTTGTTAGAGCACTTGTTAGAACACTTGTTAGAACACTTCATAGAACACTTGTTAGAGCACTTGTTAGAGCACCTGTCAGAACACTTGTTAGAACACCTGTTAGAACACTTGTTAGAGCACATGTTAGAGCACTAGTTAGGGCACCTCTTAGAACACTTTTTAGATCACTTGTTAGAACACTTGTTAGAACACTTGTTAGAGCACTTGTTAGAGCACTTCTTAGAACACTTCTTAGAACATCTGTTAGAACACTTGTTAGAATACTTGTTAGAACACTTGTTAGAACACTTGGTAGAGCACTTGTTAGAACGCTTGTTAGAACGCTTGTTAGAACACTTGTTAGAGCTCTTGTTAGAGCACTTGTTAGAGCACTTGTTAGATCACTTGTTAAAACAGTTGCTAGAGCACTTGTTAGAGCACCTGTTAGAATACTTGTTAGAACACTTCTTAGAACACATCTTAGTGCACTTGTTAGAGCACTTTTAGAACACTTGTTAGAACACTTGTTAGAATACTTGTTAGAACACTTGTTAGAATGCTTGTCAGAGCACTTCTTAGAGCACCTGTTAGAGCACCTTTTAGAGCACTTGTTAGAACACCTATTAGAACACTTTTTAGAACACTTGTTAGAGCACTTGTTCGAACACTTGTTAGAACACTTCTTAGAGCACTTGTTAGAGCACTTGTTAGTACACTTCTTAGAACACCTGTTAGAACACTTGTTAGAACACTTGTCAGAGCACTTCTTAGAGCACCTGTTAGAGCACCTGTTAGAGCACTTGTTAGAACCCCTGTTAGTACACTTGTTAGAACACTTGTTAGAGCATTTGTTAGAACACTTGTTAGAACACTTCTTAGAGCACTTGTTAGAGCACTTGTTAGAATACTTGTTAGAATACTTGTTAGAACACTTGTTAGAACACTTGTTATAGCACTTGTTAGAATACTTGTTAGAACACTTGTTAGAACACTTGTTAGAGATCTTGTTAGAGCACTTGTTAGAGCACTTGTTAGAGCACTTGTTAGATCACTTGTTAGAACACTTGTTAGAACACCTGTTAGAGCACCTGTTAGAGCACATGTTAGAACACTTGTTAGAGCACTTGTTAGAACACTTGTTAGAGCACTTGTTAGAACACTTGTTAGAGCACTTGATAGAGCACTTGTTGGAACACTTGTTAGAACTCCTGTTAGAGTACTCGTTAGAATACTTGTTAGAACACTAGTGAGAACACTTGTTAGAGCACTTGTTAGAACACTTGTTAGAACACTTGTTAGAGCACTTGTTAGAGCACTTGTTAGAATACTTGTTAGAACACTTGTTAGATACTTGTTTGAGCACTTGTTAGACACTTGTTGGAGCACTTGTTAGAATACTTGTTATAACACTTGTTAGAACACTTGTTAGAGCTCTTGTTAGAGCACTTGTTAGAGCACTTGTTAGATCACTTGTTAGAACACTTGTTAGAACACTTGTTAGAGCACCTGTTAGAGCACTTGTTAGAGCACTTGTTAGAGCACATGTTAGAACACTTGTTAGAGCACCTGTTAGAACACTCGTTAGAACACCTGTTAGAGCACTTGTTAGAGCACTTGTACAATACTTGTTAGAGCAATTTTTAGAGCACTTGTTGGAACACTTGTTAGAACACTTGTTAGAACACTTCTTAGAGCACTTGTTAGAGCACCTGTTAGAGCACTTCTTAGAACACGTGTTAGAACACTTGTTGCAACACTTGTTAGAGCACTTGTCAGAGGACATGTTAGAAAACTTGTTAGAGCACCTATTAGAACACTTATTAGAACACTTGTTAGAACACTTGTTAGAGCACCTGTTAGAACACTTGTTAGAACACTTGTTAGAACACTTGTTAGAGCACTTGTTAGAGCACTTGTTAGAGCACTTGTCACAACACTTGTTAGAATACTTGTCAGAGCACTTCTTAGAGCACCTGTTAGAGCACCTGTTAGAGCACTTGTTAGAACACCTGTTAGAACACTTTTTAGAACACTTGTTAGAACACTTGTTAGAGCACTTGTTAGAACACTTGTTCGAACACTTCATAGAATACTTGTTAGAGCACTTGTTAGAGCACCTGTCAGAACACTTGTTAGAACACCTGTTAGAACACTTTTTAGAGCACTTGTTAGAGCACCTGTTAGAACAATGTTTAGATCATTTGTTAGAACACTTCTTAGAACACTTCTTAGAACACTTGTTAGAGCACTTGTTAGAACTCTTCTTAGAACACCTGTTAGAACACTTGTTAGAGCAATTGTTAGAGCACTTGTTAGAGCACTTGTTAGAGCACTTGTTAGAATACTTGTTAGAACACTTGTTAGAACACTTGGTAGAGCACTTGTTAGAACACTTGTTAGAACACTTGTTAGAGCTCTTGTTAGAGCACTTGTTAGAGCACTTGTTAGATCACTTGTTAGAGCACCTGTTAGAACACTTGTTAGAACACTTCTTAGAACACATCTTAGAGCACTTGTTAGAGCACTTGTTAGAACACTTGTTAAAACACTTGTTAGAGCACTTGTTAGTACACTTGTTAGACTACTTGCTAGAGCACTTGTTAGATCACTTGTTAGAATACTTGTTAGAGCACTTGTTAGAGTACTTGTTAGAATGTTTGCTCGAACACTTGTTAGAGCACTTGTAAGAACACTTGTTAGAGCACTTGTTAGAACACTTGTTAGAACGCCTGTTAGAACACTTGTTACAACACTTGATAGAGCACTTGTCAGAGGACATGTTAGAAAACTTGTTAGAGCACCTGTTAGAACACTTTTTAGAACACTTGTTAGAACCCTTTTTAGGAGCCTGTTAGAACACTTGTTAGAACACTTGTTAGAGCACTTGTTAGAGCACATGTCAGAACACTTGTTAGAACACTTGTCAGAGCACTTCTTAGAGCACCTGTTAGAGCACCTGTTAGAGCACTTGTTAGAAGACCTGTTAGAACACTTTTTAGAACACTTGTTAGAACACTTGTTAGAGCACTTGTTAGAACACTTGTTAGAACACTTCATAGAACACTTGTTAGAGCACTTGTTAGAGCACCTGTCAGAACACTTGTTAGAACACCTGTTAGAACACTTGTTAGAGCACTTGTTAGAGCACTAGTTAGGGCACCTCTTAGAACACTTTTTAGATCACTTGTTAGAACACTTGTTAGAACACTTTTTAGAGCACTTGTTAGAGCACTTCTTAGAACACTTCTTAGAACATCTGTTAGAACACTTGTTAGAGCAATTGTTAGAGCAGTTGTCAGAGCACTTGTTAGAATACTTGTTAGAACACTTGTTAGAACACTTGGTAGAGCACTTGTTAGAACGCTTGTTAGAACACTTGTTAGAGCTCTTGTTAGAGCACTTGTTAGAGCACTTGTTAGATCACTTGTTAAAACAGTTGTTAGAGCACTTGTTAGAGCACCTGTTAGAATACTTGTTAGAACACTTCTTAGAACACATCTTAGTGCACTTGTTAGAGCACTTGTTAGAACACTTGTTAGAACACTTGTTAGAATACTTGTTAGAACACTTGTTAGAATGCTTGTCAGAGCACTTCTTAGAGCACCTGTTAGAGCACCTTTTAGAGCACTTGTTAGAACACCTATTAGAACACTTTTTAGAACACTTGTTAGAGCACTTGTTCGAACACTTGTTAGAACACTTCTTAGAGCACTTGTTAGAGCACTTGTTAGTACACTTCTTAGAACACCTGTTAGAACACTTGTTAGAACACTTGTCAGAGCACTTCTTAGAGCACCTGTTAGAGCACCTGTTAGAGCACTTGTTAGAACACCTGTTAGTACACTTGTTAGAACACTTGTTAGAGCATTTGTTAGAACACTTGTTAGAACACTTCTTAGAGCACTTGTTAGAGCACTTGTTAGAACACTTGTTAGAGCATTTGTTAGAACACTTGTTAGAACACTTCTTAGAGCACTTGTTAGAGCACTTGTTAGAACACTTCTTAGAACACCTGTTAGAACACTTGATAGAACACTTGTTAGAGCACTTGTTAGAGCACTTGTTAGAATACTTGTTAGAACACTTGTTAGAACACTTGTTAGAGATCTTGTTAGAATACTTGTTAGAACACTTGTTAGAACACTTGTTAGAAATCTTGTTAGAGCACTTGTTAGAGCACTTGTTAGAGCACTTGTTAGAGCACTTGTTAGATCACTTGTTAGAACACTTGTTAGAACACCTGTTAGAGCACCTGTTAGAGCACATGTTAGAACACTTGTTAGAGCACTTGTTAGAACACTTGTTAGAACACTTGATAGAGCAGTTGTTAGAATACTTGTTAGAGCAATTGTTAGAGCACTTGTTGGAACACTTGTTAGAACTCCTGTTAGAGTACTCGTTAGAATACTTGTTAGAACACTAGTGAGAACACTTGTTAGAGCACTTGTTAGAACACTTGTTAGAACACTTGTTAGAGCACTTGTTAGAGCACTTGTTAGAACACTTGTTAGATACTTGTTAGAGCACTTGTTAGACACTTGTTGGAGCACTTGTTAGAATACTTGTTATAACACTTGTTAGAACACTTGTTAGAGCTCTTGTTAGAGCACTTGCTAGAGCACTTGTTAGATCACTTGTTAGAACACTTGTTAGAACACTTGTTAGAGCACCTGTTAGAACACTTGTTAGAGCACTTGTTAGAGCACTTGTTAGAGCACTTGTCACAACACTTGTTAGAATACTTGTCAGAGCACTTCTTAGAGCACCTGTTAGAGCACCTGTTAGAGCTCTTGTTAGAACACCTGTTAGAACACTTTTTAGAACACTTGTTAGAACACTTGTTATAGCACTTGTTAGTACACTTGTTAGACTACTTGTTAGAGCACTTGTTAGATCACTTGTTAGAATACTTGTTAGAGCACTTGTTAGAGCACTTGTTGGAATGTTTGCTAGAACACTTGTTAGAGCACTTGTAAGAACACTTGTTAGAGCACTTGTTAGAACACTTGTTAGAACGCCTGTTAGAACACTTGTTACAACACTTGATAGAGCACTTGTCAGAGGACATGTTAGAAAACTTGTTAGAGCACCTGTTAGAACACTTATTAGAACACTTGTTAGAACCCTTTTTAGGAGCCTGTTAGAACACTTGTTAGAACACTTGTTAGAGCACTTGTTAGAGCACATGTCAGAACACTTGTTAGAACACTTGTCAGAGCACTTCTTAGAGCACCTGTTAGAGCACCTGTTAGAGCACTTGTTAGAAGACCTGTTAGAACACTTTTTAGAACACTTGTTAGAACACTTGTTAGAGCACTTGTTACAACACTTGTTAGAACACTTCATAGAACACTTGTTAGAGCACTTGTTAGAGCACCTGTCAGAACACTTGTTAGAACACCTGTTAGAACACTTGTTAGAGCACTTGTTAGAGCACTAGTTAGGGCACCTCTTAGAACACTTTTTAGATCACTTGTTATAACACTTGTTAGAACACTTGTTAGAGCTCTTGTTAGAGCACTTGCTAGAGCACTTGTTAGATCACTTGTTAGAACACTTGTTAGAACACTTGTTAGAGCACCTGTTAGAACACTTGTTAGAGCACTTGTTAGAGCACTTGTTAGAGCACTTGTCACAACACTTGTTAGAATACTTGTCAGAGCACTTCTTAGAGCACCTGTTAGAGCACTTGTTAGAACACCTGTTAGAACACTTTTTAGAACACTTGTTAGAACACTTGTTAGAGCACTTGTTAGAGCACTTGTTAGAATACTTGTTAGAACACTTGTTAGAACACTTGGTAGAGCACTTGTTAGAACACTTGTTAGAACACTTGTTAGAGCTCTTGTTAGAGCACTTGTTAGAGCACTTGTTAGATCACTTGTTAGAGCACCTGTTAGAACACTTGTTAGAACACTTATTAGAACACTTTTAGAACCCTTTTTAGGAGCCTGTTAGAACACTTGTTAGAACACTTGTTAGAGCACTTGTTAGAGCACATGTCAGAACACTTGTTAGAACACTTGTCAGAGCACTTCTTAGAGCACCTGTTAGAGCACCTGTTAGAGCACTTGTTAGAAGACCTGTTAGAACACTTTTTAGAACACTTGTTAGAACACTTGTTAGAGCACTTGTTAGAACACTTCTTAGAACATCTGTTAGAACACTTGTTAGAGCAATTGTTAGAGCAGTTGTCAGAGCACTTGTTAGAATACTTGTTAGAACAATTGTTAGAACACTTGGTAGAGCACTTGTTAGAACGCTTGTTAGAACACTTGTTAGAGCTCTTGTTAGAGCACTTGTTAGAGCACTTGTTAGATCACTTGTTAAAACAGTTGGTAGAGCACTTGTTAGAGCACCTGTTAGAATACTTGTTAGAACACTTCTTAGAACACATCTTAGTGCACTTGTTAGAGCACTTGTTAGAACACTTGTTAGAATACTTGTTAGAACACTTGTTAGAATGATTGTCAGAGCACTTCTTAGAGCACCTGTTAGAGCACCTTTTAGAGCACTTGTTAGAACACCTATTAGAACACTTTTTAGAACACTTGTTAGAGCACTTGTTCGAACACTTGTTAGAACACTTCTTAGAGCACTTGTTAGAGCACTTGTTAGTACACTTCTTAGAACACCTGTTAGAACACTTGTTAGAACACTTGTCAGAGCACTTCTTAGAGCACCTGTTAGAGCACCTGTTAGAGCACTTGTTAGAACACCTGTTAGTACACTTGTTAGAACACTTGTTAGAGCATTTGTTAGAACACTTGTTAGAACACTTCTTAGAGCACTTGTTAGAGCACTTGTTAGAACACTTCTTAGAACACCTGTTAGAACACTTGTTAGAACACTTGTTAGAGCACTTGTTAGAGCACTTGTTAGAATACTTGTTAGAACACTTGTTAGAACACTTGTTAGAGATCTTGTTAGAATACTTGTTAGAACACTTGTTAGAACACTTGTTAGAGATCTTGTTAGAGCACTTGTTAGAGCACTTGTTAGAGCACTTGTTAGATCACTTGTTAGAACACTTGTTAGAACACTTGTTAGAGCACTTGTTAGAACACTTGTTAGAACACTTCATAGAACACTTGTTAGAGCACTTGTTAGAGCACCTGTCAGAACACTTGTTAGAACACCTGTTAGAACACTTGTTAGAGCACTTGTTAGAGCACTAGTTAGGGCACCTCTTAGAACACTTTTTAGATCACTTGTTAGAACACTTGTTAGAACACTTGTTAGAGCACTTGTTAGAGCACTTCTTAGAACACTTCTTAGAACATCTGTTAGAACACTTGTTAGAGCAATTGTTAGAGCAGTTGTCAGAGCACTTGTTAGAATACTTGTTAGAACACTTGTTAGAACACTTCGTAGAGCACTTGTTAGAACGCTTGTTAGAACACTTGTTAGAGCTCTTGTTAGAGCACTTGTTAGAGCACTTGTTAGATCACTTGTTAAAACAGTTGTTAGAGCACTTGTTAGAGCACCTGTTAGAATACTTGTTAGAACACTTCTTAGAACACATCTTAGTGCACTTGTTAGAGCACTTGTTAGAACACTTGTTAGAACACTTGTTAGAATACTTGTTAGAACACTTGTTAGAATGCTTGTCAGAGCACTTCTTAGAGCACCTGTTAGAGCACCTTTTAGAGCACTTGTTAGAACACCTATTAGAACACTTTTTAGAACACTTGTTAGAGCACTTGTTCGAACACTTGTTACAACACTTCTTAGAGCACTTGTTAGAGCACTTGTTAGTACACTTCTTAGAACACCTGTTAGAACACTTGTTAGATCACTTGTTAGAACACTTGTTAGAACACTTGTTAGAACACTTGTTAGAGCACCTGTTAGAACACTTGTTAGAGCACTTGTTAGAGCACTTGTTAGAGCACTTGTCACAACACTTGTTAGAATACTTGTCAGAGCACTTCTTAGAGCACCTGTTAGAGCACCTGTTAGAGCTCTTGTTAGAACACCTGTTAGAACACTTTTTAGAACACTTGTTAGAACACTTGTTATAGCACTTGTTAGAACACTTGTTCGAACACTTCATAGAATACTTGTTAGAGCACTTGTTAGAGCACCTGTCAGAACATTTGTTAGAACACCTGTTAGAACACTTTTTAGAGCACTTGTTAGAGCACCTGTTAGAACAATTTTTAGATCACTTGTTAGAACACTTCTTAGAACACTTCTTAGAACACTTGTTAGAGCACTTGTTAGAACACTTCTTAGAACACCTGTTAGAACACTTGTTAGAGCAATTGTTAGAGCACTTGTTAGAGCACTTGTTAGAGCACTTGTTAGAATACTTATTAGAACACTTGTTAGAACACTTGGTAGAGCACTTGTTAGAACACTTGTTAGAACACTTGTTAGAGCTCTTGTTAGAGCACTTGTTAGAGCACTTGTTAGATCACTTGTTAGAGCACCTGTTAGAACACTTATTAGAACACTTCTTAGAACACATCTTAGAGCACTTGTTAGAGCACTTGTTAGAACACTTGTTAAAACACTTGTTAGAGCACTTGTTAGTACACTTGTTAGACTACTTGTTAGAGCACTTGTTAGATCACTTGTTAGAATACTTGTTAGAGCACTTGTTAGAGCACTTGTTGGAATGTTTGCTAGAACACTTGTTAGAGCACTTGTAAGAACACTTGTTAGAGCACTTGTTAGAACACTTGTTAGAACGCCTGTTAGAACACTTGTTACAACACTTGATAGAGCACTTGTCAGAGGACATGTTAGAAAACTTGTTAGAGCACCTGTTAGAACACTTATTAGAACACTTGTTAGAACCCTTTTTAGGAGCCTGTTAGAACACTTGTTAGAACACTTGTTAGAGCACATGTCAGAACACTTGTTAGAACACTTGTCAGAGCACTTCTTAGAGCACCTGTTAGAGCACCTGTTAGAGCACTTGTTAGAAGACCTGTTAGAACACTTTTTAGAACACTTGTTAGAACACTTGTTAGAGCACTTGTTAGAACACTTGTTAGAACACTTCATAGAACACTTGTTAGAGCACTTGTTAGAGCACCTGTCAGAACACTTGTTAGAACACCTGTTAGAACACTTGTTAGAGCACTTGTTAGAGCACTAGTTAGGGCACCTCTTAGAACACTTTTTAGATCACTTGTTATAACACTTGTTAGAACACTTGTTAGAGCTCTTGCTAGAGCACTTGCTAGAGCACTTGTTAGATCACTTGTTAGAACACTTGTTAGAACACTTGTTAGAGCACCTGTTAGAACACTTGTTAGAGCACTTGTTAGAGCACTTGTTAGAGCACTTGTCACAACACTTGTTAGAATACTTGTCAGAGCACTTCTTAGAGCACCTGTTAGAGCACTTGTTAGAACACCTGTTAGAACACTTTTTAGAACACTTGTTAGAACACTTGTTAGAGCACTTGTTAGAACACTTGTTCGAACACTTCATAGAATACTTGTTAGAGCACTTGTTAGAGCACCTGTCAGAACACTTGTTAGAACACCTGTTAGAACACTTTTTAGAGCACTTGTTAGAGCACCTGTTAGAACAATTTTTAGATCACTTGTTAGAACACTTCTTAGAACACTTCTTAGAACACTTGTTAGAGCACTTGTTAGAACACTTCTTAGAACACCTGTTAGAACACTTGTTAGAGCAATTGTTAGAGCACTTGTTAGAGCACTTGTTAGAATACTTATTAGAACACTTGTTAGAACACTTGGTAGAGCACTTGTTAGAACACTTGTTAGAACACTTGTTAGAGCTCTTGTTAGAGCACTTGTTAGAGCACTTGTTAGATCACTTGTTAGAGCACCTGTTAGAACACTTATTAGAACACTTCTTAGAACACATCTTAGAGCACTTGTTAGAGCACTTGTTAGAACACTTGTTAAAACACTTGTTAGAGCACTTGTTAGTACACTTGTTAGACTACTTGTTAGAGCACTTGTTAGATCACTTGTTAGAATACTTGTTAGAGCACTTGTTAGAGCACTTGTTAGAATGTTTGCTAGAACACTTGTTAGAGCACTTGTAAGAACACTTGTTAGAGCACTTGTTAGAACACTTGTTAGAACGCCTGTTAGAACACTTGTTACAACACTTGATAGAGCACTTGTCAGAGGACATGTTAGAAAACCTGTTAGAGCACCTGTTAGAACACTTATTAGAACACTTTTAGAACCCTTTTTAGGAGCCTGTTAGAACACTTGTTAGAACACTTGTTAGAGCACTTGTTAGAGCACATGTCAGAACACTTGTTAGAACACTTGTCAGAGCACTTCTTAGAGCACCTGTTAGAGCACCTGTTAGAGCACTTGTTAGAAGACCTGTTAGAACACTTTTTAGAACACTTGTTAGAACACTTGTTAGAGCACTTGTTAGAACACTTCTTAGAACATCTGTTAGAACACTTGTTAGAGCAATTGTTAGAGCAGTTGTCAGAGCACTTGTTAGAATACTTGTTAGAACAATTGTTAGAACACTTGGTAGAGCACTTGTTAGAACGCTTGTTAGAACACTTGTTAGAGCTCTTGTTAGAGCACTTGTTAGAGCACTTGTTAGATCACTTGTTAAAACAGTTGTTAGAGCACTTGTTAGAGCACCTGTTAGAATACTTGTTAGAACACTTCTTAGAACACATCTTAGTGCACTTGTTAGAGCACTTGTTAGAACACTTGTTAGAACACTTGTTAGAATACTTGTTAGAACACTTGTTAGAATGATTGTCAGAGCACTTCTTAGAGCACCTGTTAGAGCACCTTTTAGAGCACTTGTTAGAACACCTATTAGAACACTTTTTAGAACACTTGTTAGAGCACTTGTTCGAGCACTTGTTAGAACACTTCTTAGAGCACTTGTTAGAGCACTTGTTAGTACACTTCTTAGAACACCTGTTAGAACACTTGTTAGAACACTTGTTAGAGCACTTGTTAGAGCACTTGTTAGAATACTTGTTAGAACACTTGTTAGAACACTTGTTAGAGATCTTGTTAGAATACTTGTTAGAACACTTGTTAGAACACTTGTTAGAGATCTTGTTAGAGCACTTGTTAGAGCACTTGTTAGAGCACTTGTTAGATCACTTGTTAGAACACTTGTTAGAACACTTGTTAGAGCACTTGTTAGAACACTTGTTAGAACACTTCATAGAACACTTGTTAGAGCACTTGTTAGAGCACCTGTCAGAACACTTGTTAGAACACCTGTTAGAACACTTGTTAGAGCACTTGTTAGAGCACTAGTTAGGGCACCTCTTAGAACACTTTTAGATCACTTGTTAGAACACTTGTTAGAACACTTGTTAGAGCACTTGTTAGAGCACTTCTTAGAACACTTCTTAGAACATCTGTTAGAACACTTGTTAGAGCAATTGTTAGAGCAGTTGTCAGAGCACTTGTTAGAATACTTGTTAGAACACTTGTTAGAACACTTGGTAGAGCACTTGTTAGAACGCTTGTTAGAACACTTGTTAGAGCTCTTGTTAGAGCACTTGTTAGAGCACTTGTTAGATCACTTGTTAAAACAGTTGTTAGAGCACTTGTTAGAGCACCTGTTAGAATACTTGTTAGAACACTTCTTAGAACACATCTTAGTGCACTTGTTAGAGCACTTGTTAGAACACTTGTTAGAACACTTGTTAGAATACTTGTTAGAACACTTGTTAGAATGCTTGTCAGAGCACTTCTTAGAGCACCTGTTAGAGCACCTTTTAGAGCACTTGTTAGAACACCTATTAGAACACTTTTTAGAACACTTGTTAGAGCACTTGTTCGAACACTTGTTACAACACTTCTTAGAGCACTTGTTAGAGCACTTGTTAGTACACTTCTTAGAACACCTGTTAGAACACTTGTTAGATCACTTGTTAGAACACTTGTTAGAACACTTGTTAGAACACTTGTTAGAGCACCTGTTAGAACACTTGTTAGAGCACTTGTTAGAGCACTTGTTAGAGCACTTGTCACAACACTTGTTAGAATACTTGTCAGAGCACTTCTTAGAGCACCTGTTAGAGCACCTGTTAGAGCACTTGTTAGAACACCTGTTAGAACACTTTTTAGAACACTTGTTAGAACACTTGTTAGAGCACTTGTTAGAACACTTGTTCGAACACTTCATAGAATACTTGTTAGAGCACTTGTTAGAGCACCTGTCAGAACACTTGTTAGAACACCTGTTAGAACACTTTTTAGAGCACTTGTTAGAGCACCTGTTAGAACAATTTTTAGATCACTTGTTAGAACACTTCTTAGAACACTTCTTAGAACACTTGTTAGAGCACTTGTTAGAACACTTCTTAGAACACCTGTTAGAACACTTGTTAGAGCAATTGTTAGAGCACTTGTTAGAGCACTTGTTAGAGCACTTGTTAGAATACTTATTAGAACACTTGTTAGAACACTTGTTAGAACACTTGGTAGAGCACTTGTTAGAACACTTGTTAGAACACTTGTTTGAGCTCTTGTTAGAGCACTTGTTAGAGCACTTGTTAGATCACTTGTTAGAGCACCTGTTAGAACACTTATTAGAACACTTCTTAGAACACATCTTAGAGCACTTGTTAGAGCACTTGTTAGAACACTTGTTAAAACACTTGTTAGAGCACTTGTTAGTACACTTGTTAGACTACTTGTTAGAGCACTTGTTAGATCACTTGTTAGAATACTTGTTAGAGCACTTGTTAGAGCACTTGTTAGAATGTTTGCTAGAACACTTGTTAGAGCACTTGTAAGAACACTTGTTAGAGCACTTGTTAGAACACTTGTTAGAACGCCTGTTAGAACACTTGTTACAACACTTGATAGAGCACTTGTCAGAGGACATGTTAGAAAACTTGTTAGAGCACCTGTTAGAACACTTATTAGAACACTTGTTAGAACCCTTTTTAGGAGCCTGTTAGAACACTTGTTAGAACACTTGTTAGAGCACTTGTTAGAGCACATGTCAGAACACTTGTTAGAACACTTGTCAGAGCACTTCTTAGAGCACCTGTTAGAGCACCTGTTAGAGCACTTGTTAGAAGACCTGTTAGAACACTTTTTAGAACACTTGTTAGAACACTTGTTAGAGCACTTGTTAGAACACTTGTTAGAACACTTCATAGAACACTTGTTAGAGCACTTGTTAGAGCACCTGTCAGAACACTTGTTAGAACACCTGTTAGAACACTTGTTAGAGCACTTGTTAGAGCACTAGTTAGGGCACCTCTTAGAACACTTTTTAGATCACTTGTTAGAACACTTGTTAGAACACTTGTTAGAGCACTTGTTAGAGCACTTCTTAGAACACTTCTTAGAACATCTGTTAGAACACTTGTTAGAGCAATTGTTAGAGCAGTTGTCAGAGCACTTGTTAGAATACTTGTTAGAACAATTGTTAGAACACTTAGTAGAGCACTTGTTAGAACGCTTGTTAGAACACTTGTTAGAGCTCTTGTTAGAGCACTTGTTAGAGCACTTGTTAGATCACTTGTTAAAACAGTTGTTAGAGCACTTGTTAGAGCACCTGTTAGAATACTTGTTAGAACACTTCTTAGAACACATCTTAGTGCACTTGTTAGAGCACTTGTTAGAACACTTGTTAGAACACTTGTTAGAATACTTGTTAGAACACTTGTTAGAATGATTGTCAGAGCACTTCTTAGAGCACCTGTTAGAGCACCTTTTAGAGCACTTGTTAGAACACCTATTAGAACACTTTTTAGAACACTTGTTAGAGCACTTGTTCGAACACTTGTTAGAACACTTCTTAGAGCACTTGTTAGAGCACTTGTTAGTACACTTCTTAGAACACCTGTTAGAACACTTGTTAGAACACTTGTCAGAGCACTTCTTAGAGCACCTGTTAGAGCACCTGTTAGAGCACTTGTTAGAACACCTGTTAGTACACTTGTTAGAACACTTGTTAGAGCATTTGTTAGAACACTTGTTAGAACACTTCTTAGAGCACTTGTTAGAGCACTTGTTAGAACACTTCTTAGAACACCTGTTAGAACACTTGTTAGAACACTTGTTAGAGCACTTGTTAGAGCACTTGTTAGAATACTTGTTAGAACACTTGTTAGAACACTTGTTAGAGATCTTGTTAGAATACTTGTTAGAACACTTGTTAGAACACTTGTTAGAGATCTTGTTAGAGCACTTGTTAGAGCACTTGTTAGAGCACTTGTTAGATCACTTGTTAGAACACTTGTTAGAACACTTGTTAGAGCACTTGTTAGAACACTTCATAGAACACTTGTTAGAGCACTTGTTAGAGCACCTGTCAGAACACTTGTTAGAACACCTGTTAGAACACTTGTTAGAGCACTTGTTAGAGCACTAGTTAGGGCACCTCTTAGAACACTTTTTAGATCACTTGTTAGAACACTTGTTAGAACACTTGTTAGAGCACTTGTTAGAGCACTTCTTAGAACACTTCTTAGAACATCTGTTAGAACACTTGTTAGAGCAATTGTTAGAGCAGTTGTCAGAGCACTTGTTAGAATACTTGTTAGAACACTTGTTAGAACACTTGGTAGAGCACTTGTTAGAACGCTTGTTAGAACACTTGTTAGAGCTCTTGTTAGAGCACTTGTTAGAGCACTTGTTAGATCACTTGTTAAAACAGTTGTTAGAGCACTTGTTAGAGCACCTGTTAGAATACTTGTTAGAACACTTCTTAGAACACATCTTAGTGCACTTGTTAGAGCACTTGTTAGAACACTTGTTAGAATGCTTGTCAGAGCACTTCTTAGAGCACCTGTTAGAGCACCTTTTAGAGCACTTGTTAGAACACCTATTAGAACACTTTTTAGAACACTTGTTAGAGCACTTGTTCGAACACTTGTTACAACACTTCTTAGAGCACTTGTTAGAGCACTTGTTAGTACACTTCTTAGAACACCTGTTAGAACACTTGTTAGATCACTTGTTAGAACACTTGTTAGAACACTTGTTAGAACACTTGTTAGAGCACCTGTTAGAACACTTGTTAGAGCACTTGTTAGAGCACTTGTTAGAGCACTTGTCACAACACTTGTTAGAATACTTGTTTGAGCACTTCTTAGAGCACCTGTTAGAGCACCTGTTAGAGCACTTGTTAGAACACCTGTTAGAACACTTTTTAGAACACTTGTTAGAACACTTGTTAGAGCACTTGTTAGAACACTTGTTCGAACACTTCATAGAATACTTGTTAGAGCACTTGTTAGAGCACCTGTCAGAACACTTGTTAGAGCACCTGTTAGAACAATTTTTAGATCACTTGTTAGAACACTTCTTAGAACACTTCTTAGAACACTTGTTAGAGCACTTGTTAGAACACTTCTTAGAACACCTGTTAGAACACTTGTTAGAGCAATTGTTAGAGCACTTGTTAGAGCACTTGTTAGAGCACTTGTTAGAATACTTATTAGAACACTTGTTAGAACACTTGGTAGAGCACTTGTTAGAACACTTGTTAGAACACTTGTTTGAGCTCTTGTTAGAGCACTTGTTAGAGCACTTGTTAGATCACTTGTTAGAGCACCTGTTAGAACACTTGTTAGAACACTTCTTAGAACACATCTTAGAGCACTTGTTAGAGCACTTGTTAGAACACTTGTTAAAACACTTGTTAGAGCACTTGTTAGTACACTTGTTAGACTACTTGTTAGAGCACTTGTTAGATCACTTGTTAGAATACTTGTTAGAGCACTTGTTAGAGCACTTGTTAGAATGTTTGCTAGAACACTTGTTAGAGCACTTGTAAGAACACTTGTTAGAGCACTTGTTAGAACACTTGTTAGAACGCCTGTTAGAACACTTGTTACAACACTTGATAGAGCACTTGTCAGAGGACATGTTAGAAAACTTGTTAGAGCACCTGTTAGAACACTTATTAGAACACTTGTTAGAACCCTTTTTAGGAGCCTGTTAGAACACTTGTTAGAACACTTGTTAGAGCACTTGTTAGAGCACATGTCAGAACACTTGTTAGAACACTTGTCAGAGCACTTCTTAGAGCACCTGTTAGAGCACCTGTTAGAGCACTTGTTAGAAGACCTGTTAGAACACTTTTTAGAACACTTGTTAGAACACTTGTTAGAGCACTTGTTAGAACACTTGTTAGAACACTTCATAGAACACTTGTTAGAGCACTTGTTAGAGCACCTGTCAGAACACTTGTTAGAACACCTGTTAGAACACTTGTTAGAGCACTTGTTAGAGCACTAGTTAGGGCACCTCTTAGAACACTTTTTAGATCACTTGTTAGAACACTTGTTAGAACACTTGTTAGAGCACTTGTTAGAGCACTTCTTAGAACACTTCTTAGAACATCTGTTAGAACACTTGTTAGAGCAATTGTTAGAGCAGTTGTCAGAGCACTTGTTAGAATACTTGTTAGAACAATTGTTAGAACACTTGGTAGAGCACTTGTTAGAACGCTTGTTAGAACACTTGTTAGAGCTCTTGTTAGAGCACTTGTTAGAGCACTTGTTAGATCACTTGTTAAAACAGTTGTTAGAGCACTTGTTAGAGCACCTGTTAGAATACTTGTTAGAACACTTCTTAGAACACATCTTAGTGCACTTGTTAGAGCACTTGTTAGAACACTTGTTAGAACACTTGTTAGAATACTTGTTAGAACACTTGTTAGAATGATTGTCAGAGCACTTCTTAGAGCACCTGTTAGAGCACCTTTTAGAGCACTTGTTAGAACACCTATTAGAACACTTTTTAGAACACTTGTTAGAGCACTTGTTCGAACACTTGTTAGAACACTTCTTAGAGCACTTGTTAGAGCACTTGTTAGTACACTTCTTAGAACACCTGTTAGAACACTTGTTAGAACACTTGTCAGAGCACTTCTTAGAGCACCTGTTAGAGCACCTGTTAGAGCACTTGTTAGAACACCTGTTAGTACACTTGTTAGAACACTTGTTAGAGCATTTGTTAGAACACTTGTTAGAACACTTCTTAGAGCACTTGTTAGAGCACTTGTTAGAACACTTCTTAGAACACCTGTTAGAACACTTGTTAGAACACTTGTTAGAGCACTTGTTAGAGCACTTGTTAGAATACTTGTTAGAACACTTGTTAGAACACTTGTTAGAGATCTTGTTAGAATACTTGTTAGAACACTTGTTAGAACACTTGTTAGAGATCTTGTTAGAGCACTTGTTAGAGCACTTGTTAGAGCACTTGTTAGAGCACTTGTTAGATCACTTGTTAGAACACTTGTTAGAACACTTGTTAGAGCACTTGTTAGAACACTTGTTAGAACACTTCATAGAACACTTGTTAGAGCACTTGTTAGAGCACCTGTCAGAACACTTGTTAGAACACCTGTTAGAACACTTGTTAGAGCACTTGTTAGAGCACTAGTTAGGGCACCTCTTAGAACACTTTTTAGATCACTTGTTAGAACACTTGTTAGAACACTTGTTAGAGCACTTGTTAGAGCACTTCTTAGAACACTTCTTAGAACATCTGTTAGAACACTTGTTAGAGCAATTGTTAGAGCAGTTGTCAGAGCACTTGTTAGAATACTTGTTAGAACACTTGTTAGAACACTTGGTAGAGCACTTGTTAGAACGCTTGTTAGAACACTTGTTAGAGCTCTTGTTAGAGCACTTGTTAGAGCACTTGTTAGATCACTTGTTAAAACAGTTGTTAGAGCACTTGTTAGAGCACCTGTTAGAATACTTGTTAGAACACTTCTTAGAACACATCTTAGTGCACTTGTTAGAGCACTTGTTAGAACACTTGTTAGAACACTTGTTAGAATACTTGTTAGAACACTTGTTAGAATGCTTGTCAGAGCACTTCTTAGAGCACCTGTTAGAGCACCTTTTAGAGCACTTGTTAGAACACCTATTAGAACACTTTTTAGAACACTTCTTAGAGCACTTGTTAGAGCACTTGTTAGTACACTTCTTAGAACACCTGTTAGAACACTTGTTAGAACACTTGTCAGAGCACTTCTTAGAGCACCTGTTAGAGCACCTGTTAGAGCACTTGTTAGAACACCTGTTAGTACACTTGTTAGAACACTTGTTAGAGCTTTTGTTAGAACACTTGTTAGAACACTTCTTAGAGCACTTGTTAGAGCACTTGTTAGAACACTTGTTAGAGCATTTGTTAGAACACTTGTTAGAACACTTCTTAGAGCACTTGTTAGAGCACTTGTTAGAACACTTGTTAGAACACTTCTTAGAACACCTGTTAGAACACTTGTTAGAACACTTGTTAGAGCACTTGTTAGAGCACTTGTTAGAATACTTGTTAGAACACTTGTTAGAACACTTGTTAGAGATCTTGTTAGAATACTTGTTAGAACACTTGTTAGAACACTTGTTAGAGATCTTGTTAGAGCACTTGTTAGAGCACTTGTTAGAGCACTTGTTAGATCACTTGTTAGAACACTTGTTAGAACACTTGTTAGAACACCTGTTAGAGCACCTGTTAGAGCACATGTTAGAACACTTGTTAGAGCACTTGTTAGAACACTTGTTAGAACACTCGTTAGAACACTTGTTAGAGCACTTGATAGAGCACTTGTTAGAATACTTGTTAGAGCAATTGTTAGAGCACTTGTTGGAACACTTGTTAGAACTCCTGTTAGAGTACTCGTTAGAATACTTGTTAGAACACTAGTGAGAACACTTGTTAGAGCACTTGTTAGAACACTTGTTAGAACACTTGTTAGAGCACTTGTTAGAGCACTTGTTAGAACACTTGTTAGATACTTGTTAGAGCACTTGTTAGACACTTGTTGGAGCACTTGTTAGAATACTTGTTATAACACTTGTTAGAACACTTGTTAGAGCTCTTGTTAGAGCACTTGCTAGAGCACTTGTTAGATCACTTGTTAGAACACTTGTTAGAACACTTGTTAGAGCACCTGTTAGAACACTTGTTAGAGCACTTGTTAGAGCACTTGTTAGAGCACTTGTTAGAGCACTTGTCACAACACTTGTTAGAATACTTGTCAGAGCACTTCTTAGAGCACCTGTTAGAGCACCTGTTAGAGCACTTGTTAGAACACCTGTTAGAACACTTTTTAGAACACTTGTTAGAACACTTCTTAGAGCACTTGTTAGAACACTTGTTCGAACACTTCATAGAATACTTGTTAGAGCACTTGTTAGAGCACCTGTCAGAACACTTGTTAGAACACCTGTTAGAACACTTTTTAGAGCACTTGTTAGAGCACCTGTTAGAACAATTTTTAGATCACTTGTTAGAACACTTGTTAGAACACTTCTTAGAACACTTGTTAGAGCACTTGTTAGAACACTTCTTAGAACACCTGTTAGAATACTTGTTAGAGCAATTGTTAGAGCACTTGTTAGAGCACTTGATAGAGCACTTGTTAGAATACTTATTAGAACACTTGTTAGAACACTTGGTAGAGCACTTGTTAGAACACTTGTTAGAACACTTGTTAGAGCTCTTGTTAGAGCTCTTGTTAGAGCACTTGTTAGAGCACTTGTTAGATCACTTGTTAGAGCACCTGTTAGAATACTTGTTAGAACACTTCTTAGAACACATCTTAGAGCACTTGTTAGAGCACTTGTTAGAACACTTGTTAAAACACTTGTTAGAGCACTTGTTAGTACACTTGTTAGACTACTTGTTAGAGCACTTGTTAGATCACTTGTTAGAATACTTGTTATAGCACTTGTTAGAACACTTGTTAGAATGTTTGCTAGAACACTTGTTAGAGCACTTGTAAGAACACTTGTTAGAGCACTTGTTAGAACACTTGTTAGAACGCCTGTTAGAACACTTGTTACAACACTTGATAGAGCACTTGTCAGAGGACATGTTAGAAAACTTGTTAGAGCACCTGTTAGAACACTTATTAGAACACTTGTTAGAACCCTTTTTAGGAGCCTGTTAGAACACTTGTTAGAACACTTGTTAGAGCACTTGTTAGAGCACATGTCAGAACACTTGTTAGAACACTTGTCAGAGCACTTCTTAGAGCACCTGTTAGAGCACCTGTTAGAGCACTTGTTAGAAGACCTGTTAGAACACTTTTTAGAACACTTGTTAGAACACTTGTTAGAGCACTTGTTAGAACACTTGTTAGAACACTTCATAGAACACTTGTTAGAGCACTTGTTAGAGCACCTGTCAGAACACTTGTTAGAACACCTGTTAGAACACTTGTTAGAGCACTTGTTAGAGCACTTGTTAGAGCACTAGTTAGGGCACCTCTTAGAACACTTTTTAGATCACTTGTTAGAACACTTGTTAGAACACTTGTTAGAGCAGTTGTTAGAGCACTTCTTAGAACACTTCTTAGAACATCTGTTAGAACACTTGTTAGAGCAATTGTTAGAGCAGTTGTCAGAGCACTTGTTAGAATACTTGTTAGAACACTTGTTAGAACACTTGGTAGAGCACTTGTTAGAACGCTTGTTAGAACACTTGTTAGAGCTCTTGTTAGAGCACTTGTTAGAGCACTTGTTAGATCACTTGTTAAAACAGTTGTTAGAGCACTTGTTAGAGCACCTGTTAGAATACTTGTTAGAACACTTCTTAGAACACATCTTAGTGCACTTGTTAGAGCACTTGTTAGAACACTTGTTAGAACACTTGTTAGAATACTTGTTAGAACACTTGTTAGAATGCTTGTCAGAGCACTTCTTAGAGCACCTGTTAGAGCACCTTTTAGAGCACTTGTTAGAACACCTATTAGAACACTTTTTAGAACACTTGTTAGAGCACTTGTTCGAACACTTGTTAGAACACTTCTTAGAGCACTTGTTAGAGCACTTGTTAGTACACTTCTTAGAACACCTGTTAGAACACTTGTTAGAACACTTGTCAGAGCACTTCTTAGAGCACCTGTTAGAGCACCTGTTAGAGCACTTGTTAGAACACCTGTTAGTACACTTGTTAGAACACTTGTTAGAGCATTTGTTAGAACACTTGTTAGAACACTTCTTAGAGCACTTGTTAGAGCACTTGTTAGAACACTTCTTAGAACACCTGTTAGAACACTTGTTAGAACACTTGTTAGAGCACTTGTTAGAGCACTTGTTAGAATACTTGTTAGAACACTTGTTAGAACACTTGTTAGAGATCTTGTTAGAATACTTGTTAGAACACTTGTTAGAACACTTGTTAGAGATCTTGTTAGAGCACTTGTTAGAGCACTTGTTAGAGCACTTGTTAGATCACTTGTTAGAACACTTGTTAGAACACTTGTTAGAACACCTGTTAGAGCACCTGTTAGAGCACATGTTAGAACACTTGTTAGAGCACTTGTGAGAACACTTGTTAGAACACTCGTTAGAACACTTGTTAGAGCACTTGATAGAGCACTTGTTAGAATACTTGTTAGAGCAATTGTTAGAGCACTTGTTGGAACACTTGTTAGAACTCCTGTTAGAGTACTCGTTAGAATACTTGTTAGAACACTAGTGAGAACACTTGTTAGAGCACTTGTTAGAACACTTGTTAGATACTTGTTAGAGCACTTGTTAGACACTTGTTGGAGCACTTGTTAGAGCACTTGTTAGAACACTTGTTAGATACTTGTTAGAGCACTTGTTAGACACTTGTTGGAGCACTTGTTAGAATACTTGTTATAACACTTGTTAGAACACTTGTTAGAGCTCTTGTTAGAGCACTTGCTAGAGCACTTGTTAGATCACTTGTTAGAACACTTGTTAGAACACTTGTTAGAGCACCTGTTAGAACACTTGTTAGAGCACTTGTTAGAGCACTTGTTAGAGCACTTGTCACAACACTTGTTAGAATACTTGTCAGAGCACTTCTTAGAGCACCTGTTAGAGCACGTGTTAGAGCACTTGTTAGAACACCTGTTAGAACACTTTTTAGAACACTTGTTAGAACACTTGTTAGAGCACTTGTTAGAACACTTGTTCGAACACTTCATAGAATACTTGTTAGAGCACTTGTTAGAGCACCTGTCAGAACACTTGTTAGAACACCTGTTAGAATACTTTTTAGAGCACTTGTTAGAGCACCTGTTAGAACAATTTTTAGATCACTTGTTAGAACACTTCTTAGAACACTTCTTAGAACACTTGTTAGAGCACTTGTTAGAACACTTCTTAGAACACCTGTTAGAACACTTGTTAGAGCAATTGTTAGAGCACTTGTTAGAGCACTTGTTAGAGCACTTGTTAGAATACTTATTAGAACACTTGTTAGAACACTTGGTAGAGCACTTGTTAGAACACTTGTTAGAACACTTGTTAGAGCTCTTGTTAGAGCACTTGTTAGAGCACTTGTTAGATCACTTGTTAGAGCACCCGTTATAACACTTATTAGAACACTTCTTAGAACACATCTTAGAGCACTTGTTAGAGCACTTGTTAGAACACTTGTTAAAACACTTGTTAGAGCACTTGTTAGTACACTTGTTAGACTACTTGTTAGAGCACTTGTTAGATCACTTGTTAGAATACTTGTTAGAGCACTTGTTAGAGCACTTGTTAGAATGTTTGCTAGAACACTTGTTAGAGCACTTGTAAGAACACTTGTTAGAGCACTTGTTAGAACACTTGTTAGAACGCCTGTTAGAACACTTGTTACAACACTTGATAGAGCACTTGTCAGAGGACATGTTAGAAAACTTGTTAGAGCACCTGTTAGAACACTTATTAGAACACTTGTTAGAACACTTGTTAGGAGCCTGTTAGAACACTTGTTAGAACACTTGTTAGAGCACTTGTTAGAGCACATGTCAGAACACTTGTTAGAACACTTGTCAGAGCACTTCTTAGAGCACCTGTTAGAGCACCTGTTAGAGCACTTGTTAGAAGACCTGTTAGAACACTTTTTAGAACACTTGTTAGAACACTTGTTAGAGCACTTGTTAGAACACTTGTTAGAACACTTCATAGAACACTTGTTAGAGCACTTGTTAGAGCACCTGTCAGAACACTTGTTAGAACACCTGTTAGAACACTTGTTAGAGCACTTGTTAGAGCACTAGTTAGGGCACCTCTTAGAACACTTTTTAGATCACTTGTTAGAACACTTGTTAGAACACTTGTTAGAGCACTTGTTAGAGCACTTCTTAGAACACTTCTTAGAACATCTGTTAGAACACTTGTTAGAGCACTTGTTAGAGCAGTTGTCAGAGCACTTGTTAGAATACTTGTTAGAACACTTGTTAGAACACTTGGTAGAGCACTTGTTAGAACGCTTGTTAGAACACTTGTTAGAGCTCTTGTTAGAACACTTGTTAGAGCACTTGTTAGATCACTTGTTAGAACAGTTGTTAGAGCACTTGTTAGAGCACCTGTTAGAATACTTGTTAGAACACTTGTTAGAACACATCTTAGTGCACTTGTTAGAGCACTTGTTAGAACACTTGTTAGAACACTTGTTAGAATACTTGTTAGAACACTTGTTAGAATGCTTGTCAGAGCACTTCTTAGAGCACCTGTTAGAGCACCTTGTTAGAGCACTTGTTAGAACACCTATTAGAACACTTGTTAGAACACTTGTTAGAGCACTTGTTCGAACACTTGTTAGAACACTTCTTAGAGCACTTGTTAGAGCACTTGTTAGAATACACTTGTTAGAACACCTGTTAGAACACTTGTTAGAACACTTGTTAGAGCACTTGTTAGAGCACCTGTTAGAGCACACTTGTTAGAGCACTTGTTAGAACACTTGTTAGAACACTTGTTAGAACACTTGTTAGAGCACTTGTTAGAACACTTGTTAGAACACTTCTTAGAGCACTTGTTAGAATACTTGTTATAACACTTGTTAGAATACTTGTTATAACACTTGTTAGAACACTTGTTAGAGCTCTTGTTAGAGCACTTGTTAGAAAACTTGTTAGATCACTTGTTAGAACACTTGTTAGAACACTTGTTAGAACACTTGTTAGAACACCTGTTAAAGCACATGTTAGAACACTTGTTAGAGCACCTGTTAGAACACTTGTTAGAACACTCGTTAGAACACCTGTTAGAGCACTTGTTAGAGCACTTGTACAATACTTGTTAGAGCAATTTTTAGAGCACTTGTTGGAACACTTGTTAGAACACTTGTTAGAACACTTCTTAGAGCACTTGTTAGAGCACCTGTTAGAGCACTTCTTAGAACACGTGTTAGAACACTTGTTAGAACACTTGTTAGTGCACTTGTTAGAGCACCTGTTAGAATACTTGTTAGAACACTTCTTAGAACACATCTTAGTGCACTTGTTAGAGCACTTGTTAGAACACTTGTTAGAACACTTGTTAGAATACTTGTTAGAACACTTGTTAGAACGCTTGTCAGAGCACTTCTTAGAGCACCTGTTAGAGCACCTTTTAGAGCACTTGTTAGAACACCTATTAGAACACTTTTTAGAACACTTGTTAGAGCACTTGTTCGAACACTTCTTAGAACACTTCTTAGAGCACTTGTTAGAGCACTTGTTAGAACACTTCTTAGAACACCTGTTAGAACACTTGTTAGAACACTTTTTAGAACACTTCTTAGAGCACTTGTTAGAACACTTGTTAGAACACCTGTTAGTACACTTGTTAGAACACTTGATAGAGCATTTGTTAGAACACTTGTTAGAACACTTCTTAGAGCACTTGTTAGAACACTTGTTAGAACACCTGTTAGTACACTTGTTAGAACACTTGATAGAGCATTTGTTAGAACACTTGTTAGAACACTTCTTAGAGCATTTGTTAGAGCACCTGTTTGAACACTTGTTAGAACACTTGTTAGAGCACTTGTTAGAGCACTTGTTAGAATACTTGTTAGAACACTTGTTAGAACACTTGTTAGAACACTTGTTATAACACTTGTTATAGCACTTGTTAGAATACTTGTTATAACACTTGTTAGAACACTTGTTAGAGATCTTGTTAGAGCACTTGTTAGAGCACTTGTTAGATCACTTGTTAGAACACTTGCTAGAACACTTGTTAGAACACCTGTTAGAGCACCTGTTAGAGCACATGTTAGAACACTTGTTAGAGCACTTGTTACAACACTTGTTAGAACACTTGTTAGAACACTTGTTAGAGCACTTGTTAGAGCACTTGTTAGAACACTTGTTAGAGCACTTGTTAGAGCACCTGTTAGAGCACCTGTTAGAGCACATGTTAGAACACTTGTTAGAGTACTTGTTAGAACACTTGTTAGAACACTCGTTAGAACACTTGTTAGAGCACTTGTTAGAGCACTTCTTAGAATACTTGTTAGAGCAATTTTTAGAGCACTTGTTGGAACACTTGTTAGAACTCCTGTTAGAGTACTCGTTAGAATACTTGTTAGAACACTAGTTAGAACACTTGTTAGAGCACTTGTTAGAGCACTTGTTAGAATACTTGTTAGAACACTTGTTAGACACTTGTTAGAGCACTTGTATGACACTTGTTAGAGCACTTGTTAGAATACTTGTTATAACACTTGTTAGAACACTTGTTAGAGCTCTTATTAGAGCACTTGTCAGAGCACTTGTTAGAGCACTTGTTAGAGCACTTGTTAGAGCACTTGTTAGAATTCTTGTAAGAACACTTGTTAGACACTTGTTAGAGCACTTGTTAGACACTTGTTAGAGCACTTGTTAGAATACTTGTTATAACACTTGTTAGAACACTTGTTAGAGCTCTTATTAGAGCACTTGTTAGAGCACTTGTTAGATCACTTGTTAGAACACTTGTTAGAACACTTGTTAGAGCACCTGTTAGAGCACCTGTTATAGCTCATGTTAGAACACTTGTTAGAGCACCTGTTAGAACACTTGTTAGAACACTCGTTAGAACACCTGTTAGAGCACTTGTTAGAGCACTTGTTACAATACTTGTTAGAGCAATTGTTCGAGCACTTGTTGGAACACTTGTTAGAACACTTGTTAGAACACTTGTTAGAAGTGAACACTTCTTAGAGCACTTGTTAGAGCACTTCTTAGAACACGTGTTAGAACACTTGTTAGAACACTTGTTAGAGCACCTGTTAGAGCAACTGTTAGAGCACCTGTTAGAGCACATGTTAAAACACTTGTTAGAGCACCTGTTAGAACACTTGTTAGAACACTCGTTAGAACACTTGTTAGAGCACTTGTTAGAGCACTTGTTACAATACTTGTTAGAGCAATTGTTAGAGCACTTGTTAGAGCACTTCTTAGAGCACTTCTTAGAACACGTGTTAGAACACTTGTTAGAACACTTGTTAGAACACTTGTTAGAGCACTTGTTAGAGCACTTGTTAGAACACTTGTTAGAACACTTGTCATAGCACTTGTTAGAATACTTGTTATAACACTTGTTAGAACACTTGTTAGAGCACTTGTTAGATCACTTGTTAGAACACTTGTTAGAACACTTGTTAGAGCAGCTGTTAGAGCACCTGTTAGAGCACATGTTAGAACACTTGTTAGTGCACTTGTTAGAACATTTGTTAGAACACTTGTTAGAACACTTGTTATAGCACTTGTTAGAGCACTTGTTAGAATACTTGTTAGAACACTTGTTAGAGCACTTGTTAGAGCACCTGTTAGAGCACCTGTTAGAGCACATGTTAGAACACTTGTTAGAGCACTAGTTAGAACACTTGTTAGAACACTTGTTAGAACACTTGTTAGAGCACTTGTTAGAGCACTTGTTAGAATACCTGTTAGAGCACCTGTTAGAGCACTTGTTGGAACACTTGTTAGAACTCCTGTTAGAGTACTCGTTAGAATACTTGTTAGAACACTAGTTAGAACACTTGTTAGAGCACTTGTTAGAACACTTGTTAGAACACTTGTTAGAGCACTTGTTAGAGCACTTGTTAGAATACTTGTTAGAACACTTGTTAGACACTTGTTAGAGCACTTGTTAGACACTTGTCAGAGCACTTGTTAGAATACTTGTTATAACACTTGTTAGAACACTTGTTAGAAGCTCTTATTAGAGCGCTTGTTAGAGCACTTGTTAGACACTTGTTAGAGCACTTGTTAGAATACTTGTTATAACACTTGTTAGAACACTTGTTAGAGCTCTTATTAGAGCACTTGTTAGAGCACTTGTTAGATCACTTGTTAGAACACTTGTTAGAACACTTGTTAGAGCACCTGTTAGAGCACCTGTTATAGCTCATGTTAGAACACTTGTTAGAGCACCTGTTAGAACACTTGTTAGAACACTCGTTAGAACACCTGTTAGAGCACTTGTTAGAGCACTTGTTACAATACTTGTTAGAGCAATTGTTCGAGCACTTGTTGGAACACTTGTTAGAACACTTGTTAGAACACTTGTTAGAAGTGAACACTTCTTAGAGCACTTGTTAGAGCACTTGTTAGAGCACTTCTTAGAACACGTGTTAGAACACTTGTTAGAACACTTGTTAGAGCACCTGTTAGAGCACCTGTTAGAGCACCTGTTAGAGCACATGTTAAAACACTTGTTAGAGCACCTGTTAGAACACTTGTTAGAACACTCGTTAGAACACCTGTTAGAGCACTAGTTAGAGCACTTGTTACAATACTTGTTAGAGCAATTGTTAGAGCACTTGTTAGAGCACTTCTTAGAGCACTTCTTAGAACACGTGTTAGAACACTTGTTAGAACACTTGTTAGAGCACTTGTTAGAGCACTTGTTAGAATACCTGTTAGAACACTTGTTCGAACACTTGTTAGAACACTAGTCATAGCACTTGTTAGAATACTTGTTATAACACTTGTTAGAACACTTGTTAGAGCTCTTGTTAGAGCACTTGTTAGAGCACTTGTTAGATCACTTGTTAGAACACTTGTTAGAACACTTGTTAGAGCAGCTTTTAGAGCACCTGTTAGAGCACATGTTAGAACACTTGTTAGTGCACTTGTTAGAACATTTGTTAGAACACTTGTTAGAACACTTGTTATAGCACTTGTTAGAGCACTTGTTAGAATACTTGTTAGAACACTTGTTAGAGCACTTGTTAGAGCACCTGTTAGAGCACCTGTTAGAGCACATGTTAGAACACTTGTTAGAGCACTTGTTAGAACACTTGTTAGAACACTCGTTACAACACTTGTTAGAGCACTTGTTAGAGCACTTGTTAGAATACCTGTTAGAGCACCTGTTAGAGCACTTGTTGGAACACTTGTTAGAACTCCTGTTAGAGCACTCGCTAGAATACTTGTTAGAACACTTGTTAGAGCAATTGTTAGAACACTTTTTAGAACACTTGTTAGAACACTTGTTAGAGCCCTTGTTAGAGCACTTGTTAGACCACTTGTTAGACCACTTGTTAGAGCCCTTGTTAGAGCACTTGTTAGAGCACTTGTTAGAAGACTAGTTAGAACACTTGTTAGAGCACTTGTTAGAATACTTTTTAGAACACTTGTTAGAGCACTTGTTAGAATACTTGTTAGAACACTTGTTAGAACACTTGTTAGAGCACTTGTTAGATCACTTGTTAGAGCCCTTGTTAGAGCACTTGTTAGAGCACTTGTTAGGGCACTTGTTAGAACACTTGTTAGAGCACTTGTTAGAACACTTCTTAGAGCACTTGTTAGAATACTTGTTAGAACACTTGTTAGAGCCCTTGTTAGAGCACTTGTTAGATCACTTGTTAGAACACTTGTTAGAGCCCTTGTTAGAGCACTTGTTATATCACTTGTTAGAACACTTGTTAGAGCCCTTGTTAGAGCACTTGTTAGAGCCCTTGTTAGAGCACTTGTTAGAACACTTGTTAGAATTCTTGTTAGACACTTGTTAGAGCACTTGTTAGAGCACTTTTTAGAGCCCTTGTTAGAGCACTTGTTAGAACACTTGTTAGAGCTCTTGTTGGAGCACTTGTTAGAACACTTGTTAGAACACTTGTTAGAACACTTTGCATAACTAATGTACGATATTGTCAACGTTGCAGTAACACAGCAACCCGGATCCACCAGGAGCGAGGTTACTCTCCTCACTTCCCTGAACCCACTGACAGCCATGCAGAGGAGAGCATGCTGGTCTACAGCAGACCCGGGAATCCGGAGTGAGACAAGAGAGAGAAACAGAATCGCTGGATGTCTTTTCTCTGCAGAGGAGAGCATGCCGGTCTACCGCAGACCCGGGAATCCGGAGTGAGACAAGAGAGAGAAACAGTATCGCTGGATGTCTTCTCTCTGCAGCAGAGAACATGCTGGTCTGCACCAGACCCGGGAATCCGGAGTGAGACAAGAGAGAGAAACAGAATCGCTGGATGTCTTCTCTCTGCAGAGGAGAGCATGCAGACCTGAGACAGACCCTGGAAACTGAAGTGAGGCAAGAGAGAGAAACAGAAACCCTGGATGTATTCTCTCTGCAGAGGAGAGCATGCCGTCCTGAGGCGGACCATGGAAACTGAGAGATAAACAGAAACCCTGGATGTAATCTCTCTGCAGAGGAAAGCATGCCGGGCTACAGCAGACCCGGGAAACTGAAGTGAGGCAAGAGAGAGAAACAGAAATGCTGATTGTCTTCGCTCTGCAGAGGAGAGCATGCCGGCCCAGGGCAGACCCAGGAAACTGGAGTGAGACGAGAGAGAAACAGAATTGCTGGATGTCTTCTCTCTACAGAGGAGAGCATGCCGGTCTGTGGCCGACCTGGTAAACTGGAGTTAGGCAAGAGAGAGTGAGAGAAACCCTGGATGTAATCTCTCTGCAGAGGAAAGCATGCCGGGCTACAGCAGACCCGGGAAACTGAAGTGAGGCAAGAGAGAGAAACAGAAATGCTGATTGTCTTCGCTCTGCAGAGGAGAGCATGCCGGCCCAGGGCAGACCCAGGAAACTGGAGTGAGACGAGAGAGAAACAGAATTGCTGGATGTCTTCTCTCTACAGAGGAGAGCATGCCGGTCTGTGGCCGACCCGGTAAACTGGAGTTAGGCAAGAGAGAGTGAGAGAAACGCTGGATGTCTTCTCTCTGCAGAGCAGAGCATGGCGGTTTGCGGTAGACCCACGGAAACTGGAGTGAGATAAGAGAGAAAAGCTGAAACGTTGGATGACTTCTTTATGGAGAGGAGAGCATGCCGATCTGCGGCAGACCTGGGAAACTGGAGTGAAGCAAGAGAGAAATAAACAGAAATGCTGAACGTCTTCTCTCTGCAGAGGAAAGCATGCCGACCTGTGGCAGAGCTGGGAAACTGGAGTGAGGCAAGAGAGAGAATCAGAAACCCTGGATATCTTCTCTCTGCAGAGGAGAGCATGCGGGCCCAGGGCAGACCAGAGAAACTGGAGTGAGACAAGAGTGAGAAACAGAAACCCTGGATGTCTTCTGTCTGCAGAGGAGAGCATGCCGGTCCGAGGCAGACCCGAGAAACTAGAGTGAGGCAAGAGAGAGAAACAGAAACCCAAGATGTCTTCTCTCTGCATAGGAGAGCATGCCGGCCCGGGGCAGACCAAGGAAACTGGAGTGAGAAACAGAAACCCTGGATGTCTTCTGTCTGCAGAGGAGAGCATGCCGGCCTGGGGCACACCCTGGAAACTGGAGTGAGACAAAGGTGAGAAACAGAAATGCTGAATGTCTTCTCTCTGCAGAGGAGAGCATGCCGGTCTGCGGCAGGCCCAGGAAACTGGAGTGAGACAAGAGAGAGAAACACAAAAGCTGGATGTCTTCTCTCTGGAAAGGAGAGCATGCCGGTCTGCGGCAGACCCGGGAAACTGGAGTGAGGCAATAGAGAGAAACAGAATTGCTGGATGTCTTCTCTCTGCAGAGGAGAGCATGCTGGTCTGCCACTAACGCGGGAAACTGGAGTGAGGCAAAAGAGAGAAACAGAAACCCTGGATGTCGCCTCTCTGCAGGGGAGAGCATGCCGGCCCAGGCCAGACCCGGGGCAGACCCAGGAAACTGGAGTGAGACAAGAGTGAGAAACAGAAATGCTGGATGTCTTCTCTCTGCAGAGGAGAGCATGCCGGTCCGGGCAGACCTGGGAAACTGGAGTGAGACAAGAGTGAGAAACAGAAACGCTGGATGTCTTCTCTCTGCAAAGTAGAGTATGCCGGCCTGGGGTAGACCCAGGAAACTTGAGTGAGAAAAAAGAAAGAAACAGAAACGCAGGATGTCTTCTCTTTGCAGAGCATAGCATGCAGGCCTGCGGCAGACCACCAAGGAATCCGGAGTGAGACAAGAGAAAGAAACAGAAACACTGGTTGTCTTCTCTCTGCAGAGGAGAGCATGCCGGCCCAGGGCAGACCCGAGAAACTGGAGTGAGACAAAGGTGAGAAACAGAAACGCTGGATGTCTTCCCTCTGCAGAGCAGAGCATGACGGTCTGCGGCAGACCCAGGAAACTGGAGTGAGGCAAGAGAGAGAAACAGAAACGCAGGATGTCTTCTCTTTGCAGAGCATAGCATGCAGGCCTGCGGCAGACCACCTGTAGGAAGGTAGGATCTGACTACATGGTTACCCCTACTTTTTTCCTGGTGATTTGCTGGTTTTTGACTAGTCTGACTGGGATCCTGCTAATCAGGACCCCAGTCTATCTGCTTTCTCCCTAAAGTGGTTGTGATTATGTACTTTAGGTACACTCCAGATTGGATTCTGGGGTATACCTTATAAGTCCCTAGTACATGGTACACCATGTACCAAGGGCATAGGTACCCCAGAGGCCTCCCATGAGCTGAAGCATGTATTATGCCACCCCTGAGAGGCCATTCAAATTGACACGATAAGCCTGCTCCGGCAGACTGTGTAAGCTGGTGCTTGCACCACTTACTTAAGATATAGGTTCACTATATCTCTCTAAATCAATGCACATACAAACCTATCAGTCACCCCTATGGCAGGCCTTATCAATCCTGAAGGCAGGGTGCTGGGTTTTATGTGAGAGGGTGCCCCTGCATGAGTAGGGCCCCTCTGCAGCCTTCGGAGACCCTTCTCCGGGGTTGTCTGTGATGCAGCCAACCATATATGTTTAAGTGCATTATAACCTCCCGGTAACCGCTAACTTTAAAACGGCTGCTTAGAAACATGTTGTGTTCTCGCCCTCGCCACCGTACCACGCATCCGCAGAACCACCGCCGGAGGAAGATCCTTCTCCTACCTGGCGGCCAAGACCTGGAACTCCCTCCCCACTCACCTTCGGCGAACCCAGGACCATCTCGCCTTCAGGAAGCAGCTCAAGACCTGGCTGTTCGAGCAGTAACTTACCCCCTCCCCCAGCGCCTTGAGACCCTCCCGGGTGAGTAGCGCGCTCTATAAATGCCGTGATTGATTGATTGATTGTTTGGTGTCAAACACCTTGGAATCATACCTCCACACCAGTAACTGGTGTGGGAGGTATGATTCCACCCTTGTAGAACTACTACTATGGGTCACCGGTCTACCCGGTACCAGCTTTCTCGACCTGGGCAGCACAAAATGGATGCTGCCAGCCACAGACACCAGTCTGCCCTCCTGCTGCTGAGCCAAGCTCGAGCAGAGGAAGGCCTGACAATAGGTTAGCATTTACCGCGAGGTTATAATGCACTTAGACCTATATGTCTGGCTGCATCACAGACAACCCCAGAGAATGGTCTCCGAAGGCTGCAGAGGGGCTCTGCTCATGCATGGGCACCCTCTCACGTAAAACCCAGCACCCTACCTTCAGGATTGATAAGGCCTGCCATAGGGGTGACTGATAGGTTTTTAAGTGCAGTGATTTAGATAGATATAGTGAACCTATATCTAAGTAAGTGGTGCAAGCACCAGCTTACACAGGCTGCAGTAGCAGACCTGTTGTGTCATTTTGAATGGCCTCTCATGGGTGGCATAATACATGCTTTAGCCCATGGGAGGCCTCTGGGGTACCTATGCCCAGGGTACATGGTGTACCATATACTAGGGACTTTTAAGGGTACCCCAGTATCCAATCTGGAGTGTACCTAAAGTACATGTATTGCAATTTACAGGAGAAAGCAGATAGACTGGGGTCCTGAATAGCAGGATCCCAGTCAGACTAGGCCAAAACAGTGAGACATCAGCAAAACGTGGGAGTAACTATAAGAAGCAGATCCTACTCTCCTACACCTACACCACATAACACTAGTATGTCTTCTAGAGGAGAAGCCAGTGGCTCTCTGCCAACTAGGTATGACCATCTCTCATTCCAAGAATTGAGAAATATGTGTACATCTAGGAAGCTGAGGACAGGGAGAAGTGCAAGCACCCAACGTCTAATAGAGATGTTGCTCTTGGATGACCTCAGAAAGACCCCAGGGTCTGATGAAGTAGAAAGAGTGGTTGGGACAGGGGATGAGGAAAGGCCAGGAAGTGAAAGCTTCTTTGAGCTGGACTCAAACCCTGGCCAGGAGGATCAAAATGATTCTAACCTGGAAAACACAGAACTTCCTTTAGGTGGGGGAGAAGGCCCCAGTGGCACTCTCTTTACTCCACCAGGAAGAGTACAGAGTTTGCCTAGGAGATCCAGAACTCCCTCTGTGGAGTCTAATCACTCAGGAACTTCTGTAGGGACTTCCATATCACATAAGAGGGAATCCTCTTATGATAGACAGTGCAAACTTCTGGAGCTTGAGAAAATCAAGCTTAGGCTCAAGAAGGAGCAGTTGGCCCTGGACAGGGAATCCCTAGAGCTCCAAAGAGCTACAAAAAGATTGGGACTAGAGTCCCATGGTGGCAGCAACAGTGTTCCTAGAAGTAGGGAGTATACTCATGAACATAGGAACCTGAACAAGATAGTCCCTCCCTACCAGAGTGGGGATGACATCCACAAATGGATAACTGCACTGGAAAGGGCCTGTAAAGTACAGAAGGTCCCTCAGGGGCAGTGGGCAGCTATCTTGTGGATCTCCTTTGCTGACAAAGGTAGAGATAAGCTCCTCGCTGTTAGAGAAGACGATGCTGACAACTACTCAGTCTTGAAGAGTGCTCTCATTGATGGGTGTGGCTTAACCACTGAGCAATACATGATTAAGTTCAGAGACACCCAGAAGACACAGACTCAGGACTGGGTAGACTTTGTAGATTGTGCTACTAAGGCTCTGGAAGGTTGGATACATGGCAGCAAAGTGCATGACTATTTAGGATTGTACAATTTGATTATGAGGGAGCAGATCCTTAATAATTGTCAAAACCAGCTTTTGCACCAGTACCTGGTGGACTCAGATCTGACTTCTCCCCAAGAATTGGGAAAGAAGGCAGATAAATGGGTCAGAACCAGGGTGAAGCCAAAGAATCTGGGTGGTGACCAGAAGAAAGATTCTTCCAAGACCCAAGAGAAAGGTGGGGATAAATCAAAAGACAAGACCCCTGTAGGGCCCCAAACATTCTCTGCTGGGGGTGGGTCCCAAACTCCTTCCTCCCCTACAAAGAAACCTTATTGCTTTGTTTGCAAACAACCAGGCCACTGGAAACATGATCCCAATTGTCCAAAGGTCAGCAATAAGGAAAATGTTATTCCAACCACTACTACCACTCCTCCTGGTACTACAAGTAGTAATCCCCCAGGTGGTCATAGTGCACCCAAAAAGTTAGGTGGGTTTTCATGGGGAACTGAGGTGGACCCTGGCTTAGCAAGATCCCCCTCACAGGCCTCCTCAGTCTGTGATGGTGGCATGGGATTTGCCACTTTTACTGTCAGTCCCAATTCTTTGGGCAAGTACAGACAGGAGCCACTGATCAATGGTCAGAAAGCTGTGGCCTATAGGGACACAGGGGCTAGTGTCACCATGGTAACAGGGAAACTAGTCCCCCCAACCCAGCTTTTACCTGAGTTTAAATACCAGGTGACCAACATTGATGGTATCAAGACCAATCATCCCATGGCCATAGGAAATCTCAGCTGGGGAGGGGTCACTGGCCCAAAGAGAGTGCCAGTGTCCCCCAACTTGCCTGTAGATTGCCTCTTGGGCAATGATTTAGAAACTTCAGCCTGGGCTGAAGTGGAACACCAGGCTCATTTAAGAATGTTAGGTCTCCCTGAGAAAGTTGGTGGGTCCCTTAGGGCCTCAGTCCAACTCCAGGGAAATTTTGGAGCGGTGGAGCCTGAAAAAATGGCCCACTCTACTCCACCAGAGAGCAAAGGGGATGAAGAAAAGTCTTCTTCCCCCCAGACAATAGGTAAGGGTCAGTCTCCTCAGGGACCTGATCCTACCCCTTGTGGAGGAACTGCCCCAGAGGTGGTCAGGCATGTCTTGGCAACCCCACTGAGGGCAGGGGACCCTTCCAAGGTGGTACCCAGTCTGGAGCAGGTATCCTGCCCCTCTCTACCCAGCCTCAGTCAGATGGTGGACAGTCAAAATATCGATTTTTAAATATCGAAGCACAGTTATATCGAGTTTTAAATATCGTAGGGACAAAATATCGAAGTCAAGAAAATCTACAACCAGAATATCGAAGTTAAGGTAAGAAATATCGATGTTGCAAATATCGATGTTAGTAATATCGATAGTTAAATTATCGATGTTAATAATATCGATAGTTAAATTATCGATGTTAATAATATCGATATTTATATGAGTGTTATGTATTTTAGTATGTATTTAATATGTATGTGTTCTATATTTTTTGTTAAGTATTGTACTGTTTTTTTAAATTTATGTATACATTTTTTAGAAATTAATAATTTTTTTAAAGTAAATTTTGCGTTTTAGTACCGTAGTGGGTTGTGGGTTTATAGGGGAATAGGGTGGGAAGTAATTTAATTATAGTAAATTAAATAATATTTTTTAGTAATTATTAATTTATTTTAATTACATTTTGTGTTTTATTTCTGTAGCGGGTTGTGGGTTTATAGGGGAATAGGGTGGGAAGTAATTTAATTTTAATTAAGTAATTATCAATTTTTACTTATTGTTATTAATAATTAATTTATTGTTGATTAATTATTAATTGGTAATTAATTAATATTAATTGATAATTATTTTATTTGTATGAATTTATTATTGGAGTGGGTTGTGTGTTTTTAGGGGAATAGGGTGGTAAGTAAACTATTTGTAATTAAGTAATTAATTAAGAAAAATTGAGTATTGATAATTAATTTTTGTTAATTAATTTCTAATTGGTTATTAATTTTTATTAAATATTATTTATTGGTATTGATATTTTTGTTTGTTAATTAATTATTAATTGGTTATTCACTTTTATTAAATATTATGTATTGGTATTGATAATAATTTTTTGTTAATTAATTAATAATTGGTTATTAATTTTTATTACATCTTATTTATTGTTATTGATTTTTTTAAATTTAATTATTAATTGCAAATTAATTTTTATTAATTGATTAATTGAAAATTAATTTACTTGTGTGAAATTTTATGTGGAGTGTGTTGTGTGTTTTTTGGGGAATAGGGTGGGAAGTATTTAATATTATTAAAGTAATTATTATTTTTGATATATTTGTAGTTTTTTTTTTTCTTCCTAAATTTATTAATAAATCATTATTTAATTACAATATTTATTTCATTTATATGTATGTTATTTTTAACATCTACGTTGTCCAACACTTTCCCTACTGTTGCACTCACTGGAGTGGGAATAGTAATTTTTACCCCTACGCCATCCAGCGCTTTCCCTACTGTTGCACTCTCTGGAGTGGGAATAGTAATTTTTACCCCTATGCTATCCAACGCTTTCCCTACTGTTGCACTCTCTGGAGTGGGAATAGTAATTTTTACCCCTACGCTATCCAGCGCTTTCCCTACTGTTGCACTTACTGGAGTGGGAATAGTAATTTTTACCCCTACGCTATCCAGCGCTTTCTCTATTGTTGCACTATGTGGAGTAAGTATATATATATTAATTTATATCCAATTGAAAATCCCGTGTAGTACACTCTCAGGAAGAAACAGACAGAGCACAAGCTAGGTATCCAAGATTTAATCCACACAACGCGTTTCGGCAAAAGCCTTGATCACGTGTGAAAAGTGCACAAAACCAGCCGTCACTGATAAAGTTTTTTTAGCCACGATCATCAACAAAATCAACAAAGGACAACATATGCTTAATTACCCTGGGTATTATCTTCACGGGCATCCTACCCTTTTCCTCTAGAGTCAGACGTCTCACCGTTCACATTGTTATGTATAATCACTTTGCACCAGCCAGTCACTGTTACATGCACGATCATCCACTTCCTTTTGCCTCTTTGCCTGATCACAGCTCGGATGAGCACTATGTTTGTATTTAACAGGACATTCATTGTTCTACTAGCGGCAGCCCACAACAGTACACTATGTATAATAGCTCAGTGGGCAATTGATTCCTGCATCACGTTGCTTGGATCAGCCTGGTATATCTCACACCAGGAAAGTCAGTTTCCTTGGCTCTCCACTTTAGTTCACGCTCAGGCATGTAATTCAGAGGCAATGTACACTTTGCATTTTCTTTACCACTTTACGCTTTCTTTCGCAGTGGCACTATGTCATCAAATAGGATGCTTCAATATTGTAATTTACTTGTGCCACAAATAGACATTTAATCTACTTTGATACCGATCTTAACATATCATGTTAAGTGGCAACCTTTTAATTATTAATGACATCATGGTATAGAGCATCATGTGGCAGAATATCACATTGCCCGTTACTTCCAAGTCGCAATGTATTTATATAGACAGTACACTTTGTATGTGAGCTTAGTGAGGATGTGATTTCAGTCTGGTATATGCTATACCAACAAAGTCCTTTCTCTCTTTTCTCTCCTTTATCTGGCTCTTCACTTTAGTTTACGCTCAGGCATGCAATCAGAGGCAATGCGCACTTTGCATTTTTCTCACCACTTCACACTAAATATTTTATTTTTCTGACGATCGCAGTAGCACTATGTCATTATACATGATGCTTCAATATTGTAAATACAGTTGCGTAGCAAACAGAGATTCAATCTAATTTGATATCGATCTCAACAATCTTGTTAAGAGGCATCCATTTAATTATTAACAACGTATGTTATAGAGCATTATGTGGCAAAGCATCATATTGCCTGTTATTTTTAAGTTGCAATGCATTTATATAGACATTCGTTTGCCAGTCCAAGATGGCGGCCATGTAAACTGGTGGTAATTAAGAATATGTTGTCCTTTGTTGATTTTGTTGATGATCGTGGCTAAAAAAACTTTATCAGTGACGGCTGGTTTTGTGCACTTTTCACACGTGATCAAGGCTTTTGCCGAAACGCGTTGTGTGGATTAAATCTTGGATACCTAGCTTGTGCTCTGTCTGTTTCTTCCTGAGAGTGTACTACACGGGATTTTCAATTGGATATAGTAACGACCGGCGCGCTCCGCCGGAGTGTACACCACCCTTCTTGGGTTCCAGCATCTCGGAAGGAGCAACTTGGTTTTATATATTAATTTATATGTATATGTTTAATTTATTTTAACATTTAATGTATTAGTTATTATTTTTAAATATCTTTTAATATTTTTAACTATATTTCTTTTAATTATATGTATTATTTACTTAATTTTACATTATTATTAAAACATTAAAAAAACGATATTTTTAACCAATATTTTTGACAACTATATATTTTTTTTGATATTTTTGTACTTGCCTTTATGTAGATTGGACTTCGATATTTTTGACTTCTATATTTCTGTGTCGATATTTTTGTAGGTCGATTTTCTGTCCGTCGATATTCTGTCATACATTCAGTCAGCCTAGGGCTGCAGAGGTCAGGGAGGTCAGTGGACCCCAAAGGGCCCACTGTCCAGAGGAACCCCCTCATCAACAGATTAGGGACACCCAGTCTAGTAGCACTAGCCAGGTGAAAATTCCTCAACCCACTGAGGGATCCCTCTTACCTTTAGGTAGTGACATCCCCCAGATGGACTCTGTTGGGCAAAGGCAAACCTGGGACCACATGGTTCCAAACCTACCCTGGACCTCCAGTGTTGCAACCAAAGGGACTCAACCCCGAGCTGTAGGGGCCAGATATAACTCAGTCATGGAAAGAAAGGCTTCCATGGTGACCAGTGCTCTGAGGAAGCTGAGACCAACTTTATTAGGACCTCACTTCCCTACTCAGGCACCCCACCAGCCTTTTACTTTGCCAAAACACACTACAGGTGGTAATCCCAAATTTTGGAGAAAATCCAATACCCCTAAGGGGAGGGACTACTTAGTGGACCATAAGACAGGGGGTATCCATGCCAGTGCAGGATCTTCCTTATATGGCCACTCAACTGGACAAGGTTAGCCTTATCTCCTTTCGTTTGGGGGGGGGGTTATGTAGGAAGGTAGGATCTGACTGCATGGTTACCCCCACTTTTGTCCTGGTGTTTTGCTGGTTTTTGAGTAGTCTGACTGGGATCCTGCTAATCAGGAGCCCAGTTTAGCTGCTTTCTCCCTAAATTGGTTGTGCATGTACTTTAGGTACACTCCAGATTGGATACTGGGGTACCCTTATAAGTCCCTAGCATATGGTACACCATGTACCCAGGGCATAGGTACACCAGAGGCCTCCCAGGGGCTGAAGCATGTATTGTGCCACCCCTGAGAGGCCATTCAAAATGACACCACATGTCTGCTACTGCAACCTGTGTAAGGAGGTGCATGCACCCCTTACTTAGATATAGGTCACCTTTATCTATTCTAAATCACTACACCTATAAACCTATCAGTCACCCCTATGGCAGGCCTTATCAATCCTGAAGGCAGGGTGCTGGGTTTTGTGTGAGAGGGTGCCCCTGCATGAGCAGAGCCCCTCTGCAGCCTTCGGCATCTATTCTCCGGGGTTGTCTGTGATGCAGCCAACCATATATACTTAAGTGCATTATAACCTTGCGGTAAATGCTAACTTTAAAACGGCTGCTTAGAAACATGTTGTGTTTGGTGTCAAACACCTTGGAATCATACCTCCACACCAGTAACTGGTGTGGGAGGTATGATTCCTCCCTTGTAGTACCACTACTATGGGGCACCGGTCTACCTGGTACCAGCTTTCTCGACCTGGGCATCACAAAAGGGATGCTGCCAGCCACAGACACGAGTCTGCCCTCCTGCTGCTGAGCCAAGCTCGAGCAGGGGAAGGCCTGACAATAGTTTCCTGTCACAGGGAGGTGTGACCACCTCCCAGACAGGCTTTAGTGTATTGGGGCAGGGTGGAGGCACTCTTAGAGTGCCAGAAAGTCTGCACTGGGGGCACATTTGGTGTCCCCGTGCATAGTACAGCTCAAACCGGTTGCAGGAGCCATTTGCTCCTGCTCTGGCGCGAAACTGGACAAAGGACATGGGTGTAGCCACCCCTCTGTCCTGACCCTCCCATAGGTGGGTCCCCAGAGTTTGTCCCACCCCTTCCTTGGGTATAAAGTAGGAACCCTGACTACAGGACTTTAGATTTTACCTGGACTAAACTCTGCTACAGAAACCAAGTACCTTCGACGATCTACACTATGTTGGATGACTGAAGAATCTCCCTTGGAGTAAAGGAGTTACTCCCCTGCAGCAGCAGGCACCGAAACGCAACTGACCGGTTGCATCTCCAGAGCTCCTGCGGACTCCGAAGATTTCTGCAACACAGGAGATGGGTTCCCTGAGGTCCACGAGGTAGATCCACCCTCTCAGCGATTCTGAGACTAGTATCCCTCGTGGGGGGCGTGCAACCTGTACCCCTTGCACCGCGTCATTTTGCAAGTGCACCCACTTCACGACAATTCCTGAAGCTGTGCATTGGACCCCGAGCAGCATTCACACCGAAGATTGCTGGCCTCCACTCCACGAGTGCTCTGTGGGCCTGTACTTCGTGTTTTTGCTCGACGTCCCTTTGCGATCCCTGGTCCGTTGACCTGTGGGTCCTAACGAGGGTCACTCTTCTAATTGTTGGGCTTCCCTGGTTGCTCCAGACGTGTCCTGACTCTCCATTGCTTGGAGAGTCCCCAGGACCTTGCTGGTCCTCACCGTAGCTGTTTCCTCTGCCTGCGTGGGTTGTCGTTGCCAAGGCTTGTTGGTGCTCCAGCCGGACACTGACCCCTCAGTCATCGACATCCTCCGTGGGACAGCTCACCTCCGGATTTGGTCGTCATCGACATCTCCTGGTCCCCGTGGCTGCAGAGTCAAGCATCCTATCTTCGCACCTGAGGCACCCGACATCGGTGGGCATTCAACTGCTCCGCTCCTGGTCACGTGAAGTGACCCAGACTTTGTCCTCTCTACTTTCAGGTTCTTCCCACCTCGGATCCAGGCTTGGATTCCACCGGACACTTTTCTTCTCCACGGCAGCAGCACTTCTTCGCATCATGTCATTGAAAACGACGAGGGTTTCCAACACCACTTGACCCCTATGCACCCGGCTCCTCTGGGATAGGTAACATGGGTACCACGGGACTCACAAGGGTGCTGGCCTTAGAACCTTCTATGTTCCAAAGGGTTTGCTTGAAGTCCTCTCCGAAGTGTCCTTAACTTGTAATTTTCCAACCGCGACTTTCCCATAGAGTTGTACGGAGCTCGCGTCTGTGTTCACACACTGCACCCGTCCTCCGTGGGTCCCCTGTGTCACTACTTTGGGTGGTTCCTTGGGGTCCCAGCGATTCTACGTGCTCTAGGCACTGTGTCTTGTTAAGTCGTCGTTGTTATACCACTTTCTTAGTATATGGTTCGGTCTCCCCTGGAGCCCGCTGTGTATTGTGCTATTTACTGTCGTTCTATTGATTTAATATTGTGTACTGTGTGCTCTAATCTCATAAAGAGGTTAGTAGAGAGTGTTTAGTAATAAATACATATATTTTATATATCTCTTGTGTGGTTCTCCTTTCATTTGGTCATTCAGGAGGTTCTGATCTGGCAAAACAAGCTGCTTTACATTCCTTCGAGACTTAGCCTGAAGGCTGCTCTCCACAGCTACCACTAGGATAGCTTTCTATAAAGGTTGTCTTAAACCTAATCATCATAAGGGTCGTTTGGACTGGTGCAAGGTGCCCACTTTAATTAGTGGACAGCATATACCAGGCCAACTTCTCACATTGGTGTGCAGCGGTTGGGATTCAAGCTTGCTACTGTTTTACCAGATAAATCTCATTGAGTGATTAACTGAAAACCACTAAAGGTATTAGGTACATATAAATCAAGACTAGAATAAGTAAGTTCTACTGAACTTGGAGTTGGGCAGTCAAGGGTCTGGCACACCCTTTCTCCAACTCAAGAGAGTTTAGTTCCCACTAGGTTATGTTGTAGGGATTCTGCACATACACAGAGCTATGCACAGGATAATAGGACCTCAGAGTATAGTGGTGAGCCAACCATGCCCCTTAGTACCCACAATCCCAATCCGACTAGCTTTAGCGTCTCATTCGCAGGGCAGCTACCAATGTTTAGACAACCCAGAACACGGTCCCTCTCAGGACTCGCGGGAGCAAGAACACTCTTTCATAACTCACTCATACTTGTCCACAACGTGCGTAATAAGAGACACTGTATAGTTTAAAATGTTTATTTCAACTATCGTGCTCTAAGATACAGTACACATGCCAGTACTATCAACATAATGCATAACGATAAAATAATAAGCATGGTTACAATTCCATAGAATACAAACGGGGACAGCATTTTATAAAGACAGTGGATATAGGACTAAATGGCCTTACCATCCTCCCTGTGCTAATATCTAGTTTATTATAAAAACAGAAGATCTCTGGGCTTTGTCGGACGGACCCTCATACCTCAATATCTAGATGCAAGGTTTACATCATCAGACAAGCATAGCTCTTCTCCCTGGAAAGGTTTTTCTCCAAGTGCCATAAACAGCGAGATCATAATATTAAAAGCACACGAATTTCACCAGTGCAGCTGTATTCTGTGTTATGTCTAAGTGCGAGGGGCTGACCAGATCAGCAAGAACAAGGGACGTTGTTTTTCGACCTTGTACATGTTGTGCAGACGAAACCCACAGGGAACAGGAGAAAAGGTGAAAGGCAAAAAGGCAGACAGTTCTAATATAGCCGGGCACAAACAGAGTCTGGAAAACAAAGTCACAAAGTAACGTGTGCAAAAAGGCATCATGGCAGCCAGGCCTAAGCTAACTTAGCAATGTAGGCAATGAGGCCACAAACCACACTACAGTTAGGTAGGTGCCTACACCACATAACACTAGTATGTCTTCTAGAGGAGAAGCCAGTGGCTCTCTGCCAACTAGATATGATCATCTCTCATTTCAGGAATTGAGAAAAATGTGTACATCTAGGAAGCTGAGGACAGGGAGAAGTGCAAGCACCCAACGCCTCATAGAGATGTTGCTCTTAGATGACCTCGAAAGACCCCAGGGTCTGATGAAGTAGAAAGAGTGGGTGGGACAGGAGATGAGAACAGACCAGGAAGTGAACACTTCTTTGATATGGACTCTAACCCTGGCCAGGAGGATAAAGATGATTCTAACCTGGAAAATCCAACTCTTCCTTCAGGTGGGGGAGAAGGCCCCTGTGGCCCTCTCTTTACTCCACCAGGGAGAGTACACAGTTTACCTAGAAGATCAAGATCTCCTTCTCAGGAATCTAATCATTCTGGTACTTCTGTAGGGACCTCTGCTTCTCATAAAAGGGACTCCTCTTATGAGAAGAAGTGTCAGTTTCTTGAGTATGAGAGGACCAAACTCAGAATCAAGAGGGAACAATTGGCCTTAGACTGGGAATTGGCAGTTCGGGCTGGACTGTTCCCATGAGGCACAGGGTCAGACTGATTTGCATATGGCCATGTCTGAACTGGGGTGGCGGAGTGAGCTAAAGAATGATGATGGATTAAACCCAGATCAGTTGACTGGGGGTGAGTGCTTGCAATGTTCAACACTCCGTCCATCATCCCCTTTGGTTTTGCTTAGACTGGGAATCCCTAGAGCTCCAGAGAGCTTCCAGAAGGTTGGGGCTAGAGCCCCATGGTGGCAGCAACAGTGTCCCTAGACCTAGAGAGTATACTCATGATCATAGGAACCTGAACAAGATAGTCCCTCCCTATCAGAGTGGGGATGACATCCACAAATGGATAACTGCACTAGAAAGGGCCTGTAAAGTACAGAGGGTCCCTCAAGAGCAGTGGGCAGCTATCTTGTGGCTCTCCTTTGCTGACAAAGGTAGATACAAGCTCCTCACTGTTAGAGAAGAGGATGCTGATAATTACAAAGTCTTGAAAAGTGCTCTCATTGATGGGTTTGGCTTAACCACTGAACAATACAGGATTAAGTTCAGAGACACCCAGAAGACACAGACTCAGGACTGGGTTGACTTTGTAGATTGTGCTACTAAGGCTCTGGAAGGCTGGATACATGGCAGCAAGGTGCATGACTTTTTAGGATTGTACAATTTGATTATGAGGGAGCAGATCCTTAATAATTATCAAAACCAGCTTTTACACCAGTGCCTGGTGGACTCAGATCTGACCTCTCCCCAAGAATTGGGAAAGAAGGCAGATAAATTGGTCAGAACCAGGGTGAACCAGGGTGAAGCCAAAGAATCAGGGTGGTGACCAGAAGAAAGATTCTTCCAAGAACCAAGAGAAAGGTGGGGATAAATCAAAAGATGAATCCACTACAGGGCCCCAAAAGTCCTCTTCTGGGGGTGGGTCCCAAACTCCTTCCTCCCCTGTAAAGAAACCTTATTGCTTTGTTTGCAAACAACCAGGCCACTGGAAAAATGATCCCAATTGTCCAAAGGTCAGCAATAAGGAAAATGTTCCTCCAAACACTACTACCACTCCTCCTGGTACTACAAGTAGTAATCCCCCAGTTGGTAGTAGTGCACCCAAAAAGTTAGGTGGGTTCTCATGGGGAACTGAGGTGGACCCTGGCTTAGAGAGGTCCCCCTCACAGGCCTCCTCAGTCTGTGATGGTGGCATGGGATTTGCCACTTTTACTGTCAGTCCTAAATCTTTGGGCAAGTACAGACAGGAGCCACTGATCAATGGTCAGAAAGCTGTGGCCTTTAGGGACACAGGGGCTAGTGTCACCATGGTGACAGGGAACCTAGTACCCCCTCAGCAGCTTTTACCTGAGTTTAAGTACCAGGTGACCAACATTGATGGTATCAGGACAGAACATCCCATGGCTATAGTCAATCTCAGCTGGGGAGGGGTCACTGGCCCAAAGAGAGTGGCAGTATCCCCAAACTTGCCTGTAGATTCCCTGTTGGGTAATTTACTAGAAATTTCAGCCTGGGCTGAAGTAGAATACCAGGCCCATTTAAGAATGTTAGGCCTCCCTGAGAAAGTTGGTGGGACCCTTAGGGCCTCAGCCCAACCCCAGGGAAATTTTGGAGTGGTGGAGCCTGAAAGAATGGCCCACTCTACTCTACCAGAGAGCAGAAGGGTTGAAGAAAAGTCTTCTTCCCCCTAGACTCTAGGTAAGGGTCAGCTTCCTCAGGGAACTGATCCTACACCTTGTGAAGGAACTGCCCCAGAGGTGGTCAGGCCTGGCCTGGCAACACCCCTGATGGCAGGGGACCCTTCCAAGGTGGTACCCAGTCTGGAGCAGGTATCCTGCCCCTCTCTACCCTACCTCAATCAGCCTAGGGCTGCAGAGGTCAGGGAGGTCAGTGGACCCCTAAGGGCACACTGTCCAGAGGAACCCCCTCATCAACAGATTAGGGACACCCAGTCTAGTAGCACTAGCCAAGTGACAATTCCTCAACATCCTGAGGGAGCCCTCTTACCCTTGGGTAGTGACCTCCCCCAGATGGACTCTGTTGGGCAAAGGCAAACCTGGGACCAAATGGTTCCAAACCTACCTTGTCCCTCCAGTGTTCCAACCAAAGGGACTCAACCCCCAGCTGTAGGTAGCCAGAGGTTGACCCCTAGGGCCAGATATAACTCAGTCATGGAAAGAAGGGCACCCATGGTGACCAGTGCTCTGAGGAAGCTGAGGCCAACTTTATTAGGGCCTCACTTCTCCACTCAGGCACCCCACCAGCCTTTTACTTTGCCAAAACACACTACAGGTGGTAATCCCAAATTTTGGAGGAAATCCAATACCCCTAAGGGTGGGGACTACTTAGTGGACCATAAGACAGGGGGTATCCATGCCAGTGCAGGATCTTCCTTATATGGCCACTTAGTCAATAAAGTCTCAACTGGACAAGGTTAGCCTTATCTCCTTTCGTTTGGGGGGGGTTATGTAGGAAGGTGGAATCTGACTGCATGGTTACCCCCACTTTTTCCTGGTGTTTTGCTGGTTTTTGACTAGTCTGACTGGGATCCTGCTAATCAGGACTCCAGTTTATCTGCTTTCTCCCTAAATTGGTTGTGAATGTACTTTAGGTACACTCCAGATTGGATACTGGGGTACCCTTATAAGTCCCTAGTATATGGTACACCATGTACCCGGGGCATAGGTACCCCAGAGGCCTCCCAGGGGCTGAAGCATGTATTGTGCCACCCCTGAGAGGTCATTCAAAATGACACCACAGGTCTGCTACTGCAACCTGTGTAAGGAGGTGCATGCACCCCTTACTTAGATATTGGTCACCTATATCTATTCTAAATCACTACACCTATAAACCTATCAGTCACCCCTATGGCAGGCCTTATCAATACTGAAGGCAGGGTGCTCGGTTTTGTGTGAGAGGGTGCCCCTGCATGAGCAGAGCCCCTCTGCAGCCTTCGGAATCTATTCTCCGGGGTTGTCTGTGATGCAGTGTTAGACCTGTCAGCCCTAGGGTGGTCTTGCCCTGTTTTTTCCCTTTTGCGCCTCATTTTTGCCACCGTATTTTGACTGGACCTAGGTCTCCGGGCGCCTTACCACTGCTAATCAGTGCTGAGGTGCAGGTGCTCTCTCACTCAAGATGGCTGCCACAGGCCCCTGCTACTGCAGAGTGGCCTTGCACACATACACACACTAGTAGCCAGGGTCAGGCTGGGACATAGGGATACAGTATCCATCCCGTCCCCGCCTCTGGGCCACATAGCCAGACATGGTGGAAGGTTCCAGAACCTTCCGGGCTGTGGGAGGAGTTATGTTTTGCCGCCTTTAGGAGGGTCACATGACCTAGGGGTATAAGAGGTTTGGAGGGAAATCTTTTAGTCAGTCGGGGCACCACTGATCCTGGGAGAACCTCTGCCGGAGTACAGGCTGTAGGGCCTAGGGGGGAGACCTACACTACTGCTGCTGACAAGGCTTAGGCACTGCTGTAGTAAGTTAGCTGAGGAACGCCCACCACCCACTGACCTTGCCCAGCGTGAGGGGACCCAGGGAACCACCTTCAGCGTGCTGGGAAGTACCATCCAGCACCCCAAGAACCACCAACTCATTCCCTCCCCCATACGGAGAAACCCCCAAGAAGCAACCAACCAAGAACTGCCGCAAGTAACCTTAAATTGTAAGGCCTACCAGACCAGCAAGGCCAGAAACCTGAACTGCCAAACTGGGGATCACCAGGTAAAGCGCCGTGCCTTGAAGCGCTAGACCTTCACCCCATCTATTCCAAGCTGCTGCTGGGCTGCCCAAAAGCCCTTCTGTGTCAGCCCCTTTCCAGCCTGCTGCCAGCGCGCCCCGTGCTATACCTCCACGAAGGAGGAATTGCCCCCAAGCCACTGACCTCGTGGCTAGAATCTGCCGTTGCGGCCGCCGCCGCGTGTGGAGAGCTGTGGAAGCGAGCGTGGCCTCTCCGAGGCCGTGGTGGTGAGGTGCGCCGTCCGCGCCCTCACCGAAGCCTGAGGATTTGCCCCAAAGGTCACCGCCGGGCCTTGGAGCCCCGCCGACGAAGTCGCGGCCCAAAGATCACCGCCGCGGCCCAGGGGCTCGCGTGAAGAAACTGAGGCCTAGCAGGGAGAACGAGGCCTCCAGGCCCCGCCGACGCCGTTGCCAGGACACCGGGGACGCCGACCGCGTCAATGGCCGCGCCCCCGGGAAGGCCGCGCAAGGATTGGGCGCCGGCTCACACCACGCCCCCAGCGCCGACGGAGGCCGGAGAAGAGCTCCGAGTAAGCAGAGGGAGACGGGAAGCCGTCCGGAGAGGACTGCCGGCTCCCGCTCCCTTCCCCGCATTACACTACTGATCGCGGGGGCCGGAGGAGTGCGATACCGGCACCCCCCCTCCCTTTCCCGGAGACCTACCTTGCTACGCTAAACCCGGGGGCCGGAGGAGGGTGATACCGGCCCCCCCCCAACGTCCCGCAATTCCGGCCAGAGGGCCGTGGAACTCGCTCCGGGCCCCGCCCCGCCAATCACGGGCCGGCCCGGGAGGGAGCCAGTCGCTGCGAGGAGCGACCAACGAACCACCTACAGGTGAGCCCAGGAGGCCCCTAGGGTCCTAGAAACACCCCTGGGGGCCGGGGGCCAACAACAATTATACGCACGAGGCGAGGCCCCGGAGAGGAGTGGGCCTGGCCTAACTTAACCCCTGAGTAGCCCTGAGGGGCCCAGAAGCCTAATTGACAGGGAATTCCCAGAGTAAAGGACATGTTGAGGGGTTCCCCAAGTTGTTCACCCGCCTAGTTGTTCTGCCTGCCTTAATCACTGTTTAGGCCAATATAGATCAGCGCTAATGAAATGTCTTTGCCTAGTGTAAAGGTGCTTAACTGAATTGAGCTGAAGTGTACACCGCCAAGAGTTGAAGTGGTTTATGTTGCAGGTGTACCGGAGTTGCGACGCCCACTGTACTGAATGTGGGTGCGCCTCGATTAACGCAGGCCCTGTTTGAAATGTAACGTAAAATGCCTAGTTACAAGTGATTGAATATTCATGAGGTTAACTGCATGTTTTAGGCCCATGTTTTATTCTTGCACCCTGTGATCATTATTGGTGCTACGTTTAGGAGATGATTCCTGCGGCCTTTTAGTGGCCTACAATGTTGATGAGCTATGATGCTTTAATGAAATTACACACCAGTTGAGTACTGCAATGACTTTAAATGTTGACCTGAATTAATATGCCTCATCTGATGCTGCATTGATTTATATAAAAGAACTTGTTTTTAATATACATGCCTGGTGTGGTGTCACGTTATTGCGTCCGCATTACTGAGTCCAAGTGAGTGTGTGCTGCACAACTGCCTTACACATTGCCTTCGGGTACTTTCCCGCCTCGCGCCATGCTACCGTGTCGGACTCGGTAACCCCGTTTCCAACATTGGTGTTCAGCGGTGGGATAAGGACTGGTGTTTGTGCAGCACCCCACAGGGACTCAGTGTGCGCCGCAATTGGACACCTATTGAAATGCAAGTGCTAAGAATTCTTTTGTGATTGCCTGATTGTGTACATTCCTGCGTTAGACCTGCTACCTACAGTCTAGAACCCTTAGTCTAAATTGTCTGGGGCCCCACCTAGCAGGATGGAGTTTGAGTTGGCCAACCTAGAAAAGTATACGGTGGCACAGCTCAAGGAGCTCTGTCTAGAGAGGGGGGTGTCTGTCAAGCGAGGCGCCAGGAAAGAGGAGCTTCAGAAAGCTTTGAGGGCATGGGTAATGGCCCACCCGGGGGGAAGAGGGGACGAGGAGCAGAGGGAGGCAGACGACCCAGGAGAACTGGACCTACTGCACATTGATGTTAGCGAGAATGTGTTGCCAGGAAGACGTTCCAGGGCAGGCAGTAGTGCGTCAGGGGGGAGTTTGTCTGCAGAGGAATTTGAAGACAGGAGGGAGGAGAGGCAATTGAAGTTAGAACTTGCTAGGATGGACAGGGAGCGAGAACAGGCAAGGCTAGCCATGGAAGAAAGGAAGCTTGCGCATGAGCTTAGCCTGAAGGAATTAGAGCTCCGAGCCTTGCAGATGGAGATGCAGGGCAACTTGAATGGTGGCAGCGTACCTGCTGGGGTTCCCCAGGAGCCCAAGTTCTATCTACCTAGAGAGGTGATAACCAGTTTTAGTGTGGGAGATGACATCGATAAGTGGTTGGCAGCGTACGAGGTGTCTTTGGTGGCCCATAGGGTTCCTGAGAGCTACTGGGGGGGAGGTCTCTACAGGTACATACCTCCACCAGTAAGGGACACACTTTTGACCTTGGACAAGGGGGATCAGATGAACTACCCTATCATGAAGGAGGCCCTGCTTAAGAAGTTTGGCCTCACCCCAGAGAAGTACCACCAAAAGTTCCGCAACAGCCACAAGCTTCACACACAGAACTGGGTGGATTTTTTTGATTATGCCCGGAAGGCATTGGAGGGTTGGGTGCGTGGCAGCAACATTGATGATTACAAAGGGCTGTACGACCTGTTCTTGAGAGAGCACCTCCTAGAGAAATGTTTTCCGGAGCTGCGCCAGTACTTGGTGGACCGCAAGCTGACCAATCCACGGGAGCTTGCAGAGGAGGCAGACACGTGGGTCAGCACTCGGGTGTCCCACAAGGGAGCCGGGGCGGACCCCCGAAAGGTGGACAGGGGTTCCCCCAGAAGAAAGAGGGGGAGATAAAAGGAGGGAGTTCTTTAAAGGCCCCCAAAATAGACCGCCTGGGAGAGGGGTAGGTTCCCCATCCCAATCTGGATTCCAGAAACCCACTTACCCTGACAGGAGTCAGCAGCCCAGAACTGTCCGGTGCTACGAGTGCGGGGAGGTTGGACACTACAAGGGGGATCCCCAGTGTCGCAAGAGAACCCCAGCCCCCACAGGAGGTAAGAGCCCCGGGGTGGCCAGTGTAGCGCTTGGGGAGGAGTTGTCCCTAGGTAGGGGAGGTGAGTGGACAGGCTTGACCTTAGTTTCCCTGGGGGATAGAGAGATCATCCCACGGGTTCAGGTACCCTCGAACACTGCCACGTATCGGCAGAGGGTCCTGGTGAACGGGGAGGAGGTGGAGGCTCTGAGGGACACAGGTGCCAGCATGACGATGGTGAGACGTCAGCTGGTGTACCCAGAGCAGGTGATTCCTGAGGTATTCCACCCGGTTGTTATGGCTGATAATAGCCTGGGTCATTACCCCGTGGCCCAAGTTCCCTTTGAGTGGGGAGGAGTCTCAGGCCTGTTGAAGGTTGCGGTGAGCCCTGCCATGCCAGTTGACTGTCTGCTGGGTAACGACTTGGAACATACTGCCTGGAGGGAGGTAGAGTTCAATGCCCATGCTGAGATTACCAGGATGGACTTGCATCGTCACGCGGTCCATGGCTGCCCGACAAGGAACTCAGCCCAGGTTGGAGCCTGAAATAATGGCCCAGCCCACTGCTGGACGAGGAGATGTCCAGGAGGAAACACCCGGTGAGATGGATGGGGAGCCCTGGGAGGTGACCCCGGAGTCCGCTGAGGTGGATGGTGTTCCCGTGGGGGACCTGCCGACCCCTGCAGAGTGGCAGGTGGAAGGAGGGCCAACCCGGGAGGAATTCTGCCGGGCGCAGAAGGAGTGCCCTACGCTTGAAGGCATGCAGCAGCAGGCCGAAGCCCAAGCAACTGGAACAGAAAGTGGTAACTACCATGTCTACTGGGAGGATGGTCTCCTCTACAGTGAGCCTAAGTCTCCGGTGCATGGGTCCTCAAGGGCCGTAGTGGTCCCCCAATGCTACCGAGCCTTTCTGCTAGAGTTGGCACATGAAATACCACTAGCAGGACACCTGGGCCGGGACAAGACGTTTGCGCGTTTGGTCCCACACTTTTACTGGCCCAGGATGCGCGTCACTTCTGACACTTTCTGCAAGACCTGCACCACTTGCCAGGCGAGCGGCAAGACAGGGACTAAAGTGAAGGTCCCTCTGGAACCTCTCCCGGTTGTCGGTACCCCTTTTGAGCGGGTAGGGATTGACATTGTCGGGCCGTTGGACCCGCCGACTTCTGCGGGACACAGGTTCATCTTGGTGCTGGTGGACCACGCCCCCGGTACCCAGAGGCAATCCCTCTGAGGACCATCACTGCACCGGTGGTGGCGCGGGCCCTGATGGGGATTTTTACCCGAGTGGGATTCCCCAAGGTCGTGGTGTCAGATAGGGGCACGAATTTCATGTCGGCCTACATGCAGGCCATGTGGAAGGAGTGTGGAGTGACCTACCGGTTCTCCACTCCTTACCACCCCCAGACGAACGGGCTTGTGGAGCGTTTCAATAAGACCTTGAAGGGGATGATCCGGAGCCTACCCGAGGACTTGAGAAGGAAGTGGGACGTCCTCTTACCCTGTCTGCTCTTCTCCTACCGAGAGGTGCCGCAGAAGGGGGTCGGTTTCAGCCCCTTTGAGCTGCTCTATGGCCACCCCGTTCGGGGGCCCCTCAGTCTTGTCAAGGAGGGGTGGGAGAAGTCTTCCTCGAAGCTTCCCCGTGATGTGGTCAGCTATATGCTGGCATTCCGCAGCCAAGTGGCCAAGCTGTGGAAGGAAGCCTCGGACAACCTAGAGGCTAGTCAGGCCGTCATGAAGAAATGGTATGACCGGAACGCTCGGACGGTAGAGTTGGACGCTGGACAGAAGGTGTGGGTCATGGAGCCAGGAGAGCTTAGCGCCCTCCAGGACCGGTGGACTGGCCCGTTTGAGATCTTGGAAAGGAAAGGCCAGACCACTTATGTCGTCGATGTGAAGACCCCCCGTCAACCCCACAGGGTGTTCCACGTCAACCGCCTGAAGCCACACAAGGAGCGTTCAGAGCTCACTCTCCTGATGATAACAGATGGAAGTGAGGAGGAGGAGAGTGAGCCTCTTCCAGACCTTCTGGCGGCCCATGAGAAGGATGGCTTGGTAGAGGGAGTGGTCCTCGCCCCATCCTTGACCCCAGAGCAACAGAGGGACTGCCGCCAGGTCTTGGGGCAGTACGCCTCGTTGTTCTCCCTCACGCCTGGGATCACGCACCTGTGTACCCATGATGTGGACACAGGGGACAGTCCGCCAGTAAAAACCAAGTCTTACCGGCTGTCCGATAAGGTCAAGGCTAGTATCCAGGGTGAGGTTACCAAGATGCTAGAACTGGGGGTGATTGAGCCTTTCAGTAGCCCTTGGGCTAGTCCGGTGGTGTTGGTGCCGAAAGCGGCCCCACCGGGCACCACACCAGAGCTTCAGTTCTGTGTGGATTACCGCGGACTCAACTCAGTAACCAAGACCGACGCTCACCCGATCCCTAGGGCGGATGAGCTCTTTGACCGGCTGGGAGCAGCCCGGTATCTGAGTACCATCGATTTGACGTCAGGCTATTGGCAGATCGCCATGGCGGAAGGGGCAAGGGAGAAGACTGCGTTCTCCACCCCCGAGGGCCACTTTCAATTTCGGGTGATGCCCTTCGGGTTGAAAAATGCTCCAGCCACTTTCCAGCGGTTGGTGAACCAGGTGCTGTCTGGCCTAGAGGCCTTCTCTGCTGCCTACCTGGATGACATAGCTGTCTTCAGTAGCAGCTGGGAGGACCATCTGGAGCATCTCTTGGAAAGGAAAGGCCAGACCACTTAAGTCGTCGATGTGAAGACCCCCCGTCAACCCCACAGGGTGTTCCACGTCAACCGCCTGAAGCCACACCAGGAGCGTTCAGAGCTCACTCTCCTGATGATAACAGATGGAAGTGAGGAGGAGGAGAGTGAGCCTCTTCCAGACCTTCTGGCGGCCCATGAGAAGGATGGCTTGGAAGGATGGTAACAGGCTCTGCAACGGGCTGGTCTAACCATCAAGGCCAGCAAGTGCCAGATTGGACAGGGATCTGTTGTGTACCTGGGACATCTGGTGGGCGGAGGTAAGGTGCAACCCCTCCAAGCCAAGATCGAGACCATCTTGGCCTGGGAGCCCCCCAAGACCCAAACAGAGGTCCGGGCTTTTCTCGGCCTCACGGGATACTACCGCCGGTTCGTCAAGGGATATGGAACCATTGTGGGCCCTTTGACGGAGTTGACTTCGAAGAAGCAGCCACGCAGAGTCATCTGGACGGCTGCCTGCCAAGAAGCCTTTGAGATCCTCAAACAGGCGATGTGCACCGCACCGGTGCTCAGGACTCCAGACTTTGGACGGGAATTTATCGTGCAGACAGACGCTTCTGAGCATGGCATAGGAGCTGTGCTCTCGCAGCTGAATGACGATGGCGAAGACTACTCCCCGGGAACAGCGGTGGAGTACCATCGAACGAGAAGCCTTTGCCGTGGTTTGGGCTGTAAAGAAGTTGAGGCCATACCTTTTTGGTTGTCACTTCCTGATCCAGACCGACCACAGACCCCTTCACTGGCTCATGCAGATGAGAGGCGAAAACCCCAAATTGTTGAGGTGGTCCATTTCCCTCCAGGGGATGGACTTTCGGGTGGAACATCGACCCGGTGTAGACCACGCCAACGCTGACGGTCTCTCCCGGTTTTTACGCCTTAGCGACGAGAACTCCCTAGAGGTTGGGAAGCTCTCCCCTATTTCGGCTGAGGGGGACGCGTGTTAGACCTGTCAGCCCTAGGGTGGTCTTGCCCTGTTTTTTCCCTTTTGCGCCTCATTTTTGCCACCGTATTTTGACTGGACCTAGGTCTCCGGGCGCCTTACCACTGCTAATCAGTGCTGAGGTGCAGGTGCTCTCTCACTCAAGATGGCTGCCACAGGCCCCTGCTACTGCAGAGTGGCCTTGCACACATACACACACTAGTAGCCAGGGTCAGGCTGGGACATAGGGATACAGTATCCATCCCGTCCCCGCCTCTGGGCCACATAGCCAGACATGGTGGAAGGTTCCAGAACCTTCCGGGCTGTGGGAGGAGTTATGTTTTGCCGCCTTTAGGAGGGTCACCTGACCTAGGGGTATAAGAGGTATGGAGGGAAATCTTTTAGTCAGTTGGGGCACCACTGATCCTGGGAGAACCTCTGCCGGAGTACAGGCTGTAGGGCCTAGGGGGAGACCTACACTACTGCTGCTGACAAGGCTTAGGCACTGCTGTAGTAAGTTAGGTGAGGAACGCCCACCACCCACTGACCTTGCCCAGCGTGAGGGGACCCAGGGAACCACCTTCAGCGTGCTGGGAAGTACCATCCAGCACCCCAAGAACCACCAACTCATTCCCTCCCCCATACGGAGAAACCCCCAAGAAGCAACCAACCAAGAACTGCCGCAAGTAACCTTAAATTGTAAGGCCTACCAGACCAGCAAGGCCAGAAACCTGAACTGCCAAACTGGGGATCACCAGGTAAAGCGCCGTGCCTTGAAGCGCTAGACCTTCACCCCATCTATTCCAAGCTGCTGCTGGGCTGCCCAAAAGCCCTTCTGTGTCAGCCCCTTTCCAGCCTGCTGCCAGCGCGCCCCGCGCTATACCTCCACGAAGGAGGAATTGCCCCCAAGCCACTGACCTCGTGGCTAGAATCTGCCGTTGCGGCCGCCGCCGCGTGTGGAGCGCTGTGGAAGCGAGCGTGGCCTCTCCGAGGCCGTGGTGGTGAGGTGCGCCGTCCGCGCCCTCACCGAAGCCTGAGGATTTGCCCCAAAGGTCACCGCCGGGCCCGGGAGCCCCGCCGACGAAGTCGCGGCCCAAAGATCACCGCCGCGGCCCAGGGGCTCGCGTGAAGAAACTGAGGCCTAGCAGGGAGAACGAGGCCTCCAGGCCCCGCCGACGCCGTTGCCAGGAGACCGGGGACGCCGACCGTGTCAATGGCCGCGCCCCCGGGAAGGCCGCGCAAGGATTGGGCGCCGGCTCGCGCCATGCCCCCAGCGCCGACGGAGGCCGGAGAAGAGCTCCGAGTAAGCAGAGGGAGACGGGAAGCCGTCCGGAGAGGACTGCCGGCTCCCGCTCCCTTCCCCGCATTACACTACTGATCGCGGGGGCCGGAGGAGTGCGATACCGGCACCCCCCCTCCCTTTCCCGGAGACCTACCTTGCTCCGCTAAACCCGGGGGCCGGAGGAGGGTGATACCGGCCCCCCCCCAACATCCCGCAATTCCGGCCGGAGGGCCGTGGAACTCGCTCCAGGCCCTGCGCCGCCAATCACGGGCCGGCCCGGGAGGAGCCAGTCGCTGCGAGGAGCGACCAACGAACCACCTACAGGTGAGCCCAGGAGGCCGCTAGGGCCCTAGAAACGCCCCTGGGGGCCGGGGGCCAACAACAATTATACGCACGAGGCGAGGCCCCGGAGAGGAGTGGGCCTGGCCTAACTTAACCCCTGAGTAGCCCTGAGGGGCCCAGAAGCCTAATTGACAGGGAATTCCCAGAGTAAAGGACATGTTGAGGGGTTCCCCAAGTTGTTCACCCGCCTAGTTGTTCTGCCTGCCTTAATCACTGTTTAGGCCAATATAGATCAGCGCTAATGAAATGTCTTTGCCTAGTGTAAAGGTGCTTAACTGAATTGAGCTGAAGTGTACACCGCCAAGAGTTGAAGTGGTTTATGTTGCAGGTGTACCGGAGTTGCGACGCCCACTGTACTGAATGTGGGTGCGCCTCGATTAACGCAGGCCCTGTTTGAAATGTAACGTAAAATGCCTAGTTACAAGTGATTGAATATTCATGAGGTTAACTGCATGTTTTAGGCCCATGTTTTATTCTTGCACCCTGTGATCATTATTGGTGCTACGTTTAGGAGATGATTCCTGCGGCCTTTTAGTGGCCTACAATGTTGATGAGCTATGATGCTTTAATGAAATTACACACCAGTTGAGTACTGCAATGACTTTAAATGTTGACCTGAATTAATCTGCCTCATCTGATGCTGCATTGATTTATATAAAAGAACTTGTTTTTAATATACATGCCTGGTGTGGTGTCACGTTATTGCGTCCGCATTACTGAGTCCAAGTGAGTGTGTGCTGCACAACTGCCTTACACATTGCCTTCGGGTGCTTTCCCGCCTCGCGCCATGCTACCGTGCCGGACTCGGTAACCCCGTTTCCAACATTGGTGTTCAGCGGTGGGATAAGGACTGGTGTTTGTGCAGCACCCCACAGGGACTCAGTGTGCGCCGCAATTGGACACCTATTGAAATGCAAGTGCTAAGAATTCTTTTGTGATTGCCTGATTGTGTACATTCCTGCGTTAGACCTGCTACCTACAGTCTAGAACCCTTAGTCTAAATTGTCTGGGGCCCCACCTAGCAGGATGGAGTTTGTGTTGGCCAACCTAGAAAGGTATACGGTGGCACAGCTCAAGGAGCTCTGTCTAGAGAGGGGGGTGTCTGTCAAGCGAGGCGCCAGGAAAGAGGAGCTTCAGAAAGCTTTGAGGGCATGGGTAATGGCCCACCCGGGGGGAAGAGGGGACGAGGAGCAGAGGGAGGCAGACGACCCAGGAGAACTGGACCTACTGCACATTGATGTTAGCGAGAATGTGTTGCCAGGAAGACGTTCCAGGGCAGGCAGTAGTGCGTCAGGGGGGAGTTTGTCTGCAGAGGCATTTGAGGACAGGAGGGAGGAGAGGCAATTGAAGTTAGAACTTGCTAGGATGGACAGGGAGCGAGAACAGGCAAGGCTAGCCATGGAAGAAAGGAAGCTTGCGCATGAGCTTAGCCTGAAGGAATTAGAGCTCCGAGCCTTGCAGATGGAGATGCAGGGCAACTTGAATGGTGGCAGCGTACCTGCTGGGGTTCCCCAGGAGCCCAAGTTCTATCTACCTAGAGAGGTGATAACCAGTTTAAGTGTGGGAGATGACATCGATAAGTGGTTGGCAGCGTACGAGGTGTCTTTGGTGGCCCATAGGGTTCCTGAGAGCTACTGGGGGGGAGGTCTCTACAGGTACATACCTCCACCAGTAAGGGACACACTTTTGACCTTGGACAAGGGGGATCAGATGAACTACCCTATCATGAAGGAGGCCCTGCTTAAGAAGTTTGGCCTCACCCCAGAGAAGTACCGCCAAAAGTTCCGCAAAAGCCACAAGCTTCACACACAGAACTGGGTGGATTTTTTTGATTATGCCCGGAAGGCATTGGAGGGTTGGGTGCGTGGCAGCAACATTGATGATTACAAAGGGCTGTACGACCTGTTCTTGAGAGGTGGTAAAAAGCAACAGGAGTATAACCCATAGACCAGGTTGAGATCTGGGTAACTAAGCGTAATTTACAACAATGTCTCAGCACCGGGTTCAATAAGGAAGGCAAATGCATATGTATGTACACAACATTCACAAGGCAAGACGGCAATAAAGAGGGAGACTCCTGATCTTCTTTCAAAAGTGCTCATGGCATCATATAGTTTAAAATCTCAATTCATTACAAAACAGTTATAACAGCACTGTAAGCAAAAATTGCGAAGGCAACCCAAGAGGACTTAGTGCACGTTGTGCTCGTGATGCAATAAGTGACGAGCGCAAGTGACAAGTGAAAAACACAGCGGAAGAGCGCAAGGTGACAAGGTGAAGAAAAATTAGATACAAAAATCAATGGTTCAAACAATATTGGTCATTTCTAGTAATTTACACATGATCATATAATTTTGTGAACCAGAGCTGAATGTGCGCCATAAGTTGCGCTGTAAGATCGGTCGACGGCGTTTCGATCCTATTTAGTCAGGATCCTGAAGATGGTGAGACGTCAGCTGGTGTACCCAGAGCAGGTGATTCCTGAGGTATTCCACCCGGTTGTTATGGCTGATAATAGCCTGGGTCATTACCCCGTGGCCCAAGTTCCCTTTGAGTGGGGAGGAGTCTCAGGCCTGTTGAAGGTTGCGGTGAGCCCTGCCATGCCAGTTGACTGTCTGCTGGGTAACGACTTGGAACATACTGCCTGGAGGGAGGTAGAGTTCAATGCCCATGCTGAGATGTTGGGATTACCAGGATGGACTTGCGTTGTCACGCGGTCCATGGCTGCCCGACAAGGAACTCAGCCCGGGTTGGAGCCTGAAATAATGGCCCAGCCCACTGCTGGACGAGGAGATGTCCAGGAGGAAACACCCGGTGAGATGGATGGGGAGCCCTGGGAGGTGACCCCGGAGTCCGCTGAGGTGGATGGTGTTCCCGTGGGGGACCTGCCGACCCCTGCAGAGTGGCAGGTGGAAGGAGGGCCTACCCGGGAGGAATTCTGCCGGGCGCAGAAGGAGTGCCCTACGCTTGAAGGCATGCGGCAGCAGGCCGAAGCCCAAGCAACTGGAACAGAGAGTGGTAACTACCATGTCTACTGGGAGGATGGTCTCCTCTACAGTGAGCCTAAGTCTCCGGTGCATGGGTCCTCAAGGGCCGTAGTGGTCCCCCAATGCTACCGAGCCTTTCTGCTAGAGTTGGCACATGAAATACCACTAGCAGGACACCTGGGCCAGGACAAGACGTTTGCGCGTTTGGTCCCACACTTTTACTGGCCCAGGATGCGCGTCACTTCTGACACTTTCTGCAAGACCTGCACCACTTGCCAGGCGAGCGGCAAGACAGGGACTAAAGTGAAGGTCCCTCTGGAACCTCTCCCGGTTGTCGGTACCCCTTTTGAGCGGGTAGGGATTGACATTGTCGGGCCGTTGGACCCGCCGACTTCTGCGGGACACAGGTTCATCTTGGTGCTGGTGGACCACGCCCCCGGTACCCAGAGGCAATCCCTCTGAGGACCATCACTGCACCGGTGGTGGCGCGGGCCCTGATGGGGATTTTTACCCGAGTGGGATTCCCCAAGGTCGTGGTGTCAGATAGGGGCACGAATTTCATGTCGGCCTACATGCAGGCCATGTGGAAGGAGTGTGGAGTGACCTACCGGTTCTCCACTCCTTACCACCCCCAGACGAACGGGCTTGTGGAGCGTTTCAATAAGACCTTGAAGGGGATGATCCGGAGCCTACCCGAGGACTTGAGAAGGAAGTAGGACGTCCTCTTACCCTGTCTGCTCTTCTCCTACCAAGAGGTGCCGCAGAAGGGGGTCGGTTTCAGCCCCTTTGAGCTGCTCTATGGCCACCCCGTTCGGGTGCCCCTCAGTCTTGTCAAGGAGGGGTGGGAGAAGTCTTCCTCGAAGCTTCCCCGTGATGTGGTCAGCTATATGCTGGCATTCCGCAGCCAAGTGGCCAAGCTGTGGAAGGAAGCCTTGGACAACCTAGAGGCTAGTCAGGCCGTCATGAAGAAATGGTATGACCGGAACGCTCGGATAGTAGAGTTGGACGCTGGACAGAAGGTGTGGGTCATGGAGCCAGGAGAGCTTAGCGCCCTCCAGGACCGGTGGACTGGCCCGTTTGAGATCTTGGAAAGGAAAGGCCAGACCACTTATGTCGTCGATGTGAAGACCCCCCATCGACCCCACAGGGTGTTCCACGTCAACCGCCTGAAGCCACACCAGGAGCGTTCAGAGCTCACTCTCCTGATGATAACAGATGGAAGTGAGGAGGAGGAGAGTGAGCCTCTTCCAGACCTTCTGGCGGCCCATGAGAAGGATGGCTTGGTAGAGGGAGTGGTCCTCGCCCCATCCTTGACCCCAGAGCAACAGAGGGACTGCCGCCAGGTCTTGGGGCAGTACGCCTAGTTGTTCTCCCTCACGCCTGGGATCACGCACCTGTGTACCCATGATGTGGACACAGGGGACAGTCCGCCAGTAAAAACCAAGTCTTACCGGCTGTCCGATAAGGTCAAGGCTAGTATCCAGGGTGAGGTTACCAAGATGCTAGAACTGGGGGTGATTGAGCCTTCCAGTAGCCCTTGGGCTAGTCCGGTGGTGTTGGTGCCGAAAGCGGCCCCACCGGGCACCACACCAGAGCTTCGGTTCTGTGTGGATTACCGCGGACTCAACTCAGTAACCAAGACCGACGCTCACCCGATCCCTAGGGCGGATGAGCTCATTGACCGGCTGGGAGCAGCCCGGTATCTGAGTACCATCGATTTGACGTCAGGCTATTGGCAGATCGCCATGGCGGAAGGGGCAAGGAGAAGACTGCGTTCTCCACCCCCGAGGGCCACTTTCAATTTCGGGTGATGCCCTTCGGGTTGAAAAATGCTCCAGCCACTTTCCAGCGGTTGGTGAACCAGGTGCTGTCTGGCCTAGAGGCCTTCTCTGCTGCCTACCTGGATGACATAGCTGTCTTCAGTAGCAGCTGGGAGGACCATCTGGAGCATCTCTTGGAAAGGAAAGGCCAGACCACTTATGTCGTTGATGTGAAGACCCCCCCGTCAACCCCACAGGGTGTTCCATGTCAACCGCCTGAAGCCACACCAGGAGCGTTCAGAGCTCACTCTCCTGATGATAACAGATGGAAGTGAGGAGGAGGAGAGTGAGCCTCTTCCAGACCTTCTGGCGGCCCATGAGAAGGATGGCTTGGAAGGATGGTAACAGGCTCTGCAACGGGCTGGTCTAACCATCAAGGCCAGCAAGTGCCAGATTGGACAGGGATCTGTCGTGTACCTGGGACATCTGGTGGGCGGAGGTAAGGTGCAACCCCTCCAAGCCAAGATCGAGACCATCTTGGCCTGGGAGCCCCCCAAGACCCAAACAGAGGTCCGGGCTTTTCTAGGCCTCACGGGATACTACCGCCGGTTCGTCAAGGGATATAGAACCATTGTGGGCCCTTTGACGGAGTTGACTTCGAAGAAGCAGCCACGCAGAGTCATCTGGACGGCTGCCTGCCAAGAAGCCTTTGAGATCCTCAAACAGGCGATGTGCACCGCACCGGTGCTCAGGACTCCAGACTTTGGACGGGAATTTATCGTGCAGACAGACGCTTCTGAGCATGGCATAGGAGCTGTGCTCTCGCAGCTGAATGACGATGGCCAAGACCAGCCAGTGGCCTTCATTTCCCGAAGACTACTCCCCGGGAACAGCGGTGGAGTACCATCGAACGAGAAGCCTTTGCCGTGGTTTGGGCTGTAAAGAAGTTGAGGCCATACCTTTTTGGTTGTCACTTCCTGATCCAGACCGACCACAGACCCCTTCACTGGCTCATGCAGATGAGAGGCGAAAACCCCAAATTGTTGAGGTGGTCCATTTCCCTCCAGGGGATGGACTTTCGGGTGGAACATCGACCCGGTGTAGACCACGCCAACGCTGACGGTCTCTCCCGGTTTTTACGCCTTAGCGACGAGAACTCCCTAGAGGTTGGGAAGCTCTCCCCTATTTCGGCTGGGGGGGACGCGTGTTAGACCTGTCAGCCCTAGGGTGGTCTTGCCCTGTTTTTTCCCTTTTGCGCCTCATTTTTGCCACCGTATTTTGACTGGACCTAGGTCTCCGGGCGCCTTACCACTGCTAATCAGTGCTGAGGTGCAGGTGCTCTCTCACTCAAGATGGCTGCCACAGGCCCCTGCTACTGCAGAGTGGCCTTGCACACATACACACACTAGTAGCCAGGGTCAGGCTGGGACATAGGGATACAGTATCCATCCCGTCCCCGCCTCTGGGCCACATAGCCAGACATGGTGGAAGGTTCCAGAACCTTCCGGGCTGTGGGAGGAGTTATGTTTTGCCGCCTTTAGGAGGGTCACCTGACCTAGGGGTATAAGAGGTATGGAGGGAAATCTTTTAGTCAGTTGGGGCACCACTGATCCTGGGAGAACCTCTGCCGGAGTACAGGCTGTAGGGCCTAGGGGGAGACCTACACTACTGCTGCTGACAAGGCTTAGGCACTGCTGTAGTAAGTTAGCTGAGGAACGCCCACCACCCACTGACCTTGCCCAGCGTGAGGGGACCCAGGGAACCACCTTCAGCGTGCTGGGAAGTACCATCCAGCACCCCAAGAACCACCAACTCATTCCCTCCCCCATACGGAGAAACCCCCAAGAAGCAACCAACCAAGAACTGCCGCAAGTAACCTTAAATTGTAAGGCCTACCAGACCAGCAAGGCCAGAAACCTGAACTGCCAAACTGGGGATCACCAGGTAAAGCGCCGTGCCTTGAATTGCTAGACCTTCACCCCATCTATTCCAAGCTGCTGCTGGGCTGCCCAAAAGCCCTTCTGTGTCAGCCCCTTTCCAGCCTGCTGCCAGCGCGCCCCGCGCTATACCTCCACGAAGGAGGAATTGCCCCCAAGCTACTGACCTCGTGGCTAGAATCTGCCGTTGCGGCCGCCGCCGCGTGTGGAGCGCTGTGGAAGCGAGCGTGGCCTCTCCGAGGCCGTGGTGGTGAGGTGCGCCGTCCGCGCCCTCACCGAAGCCTGAGGATTTGCCCCAAAGGTCACCGCCGGGCCCGGGAGCCCCGCCGACGAAGTCGCGGCCCAAAGATCACCGCCGCGGCCCAGGGGCTCGCGTGAAGAAACTGAGGCCTAGCAGGGAGAACGAGGCCTCCAGGCCCCGCCGACGACGTTGCCAGGAGACCGGGGACGCCGACCGCGTCAATGGCCGCGCCCCCGGGAAGGCCGCGCAAGGATTGGGCGCCGGCTCGCGCCACGCCCCCAGCGCAGACGGAGGCCAGAGAAGAGCTCTGAGTAAGCAGAGGGAGACGGGAAGCCGTCCAGAGAGGACTGCCGGCTCCCGCTCCCTTCCCCGCATTACACTACTGATCGCGGGGGCCGGAGGAGAGCGATACCGGCACCCCCCCTCCCTTTCCCGGAGACCTACCTTGCTCCGCTAAACCCGGGGGCCGGAGGAGGGTGATACCGGCCCCCCCCCAACGTCCCGCAATTCCGGCCGGAGGGCCGTGGAACTCGCTCCAGGCCCCGCGCCGCCAATCACGGGCCGGCCCGGGAGGAGCCAGTCGCTGCGAGGAGCGACCAACGAACCACCTACAGGTGAGCCCAGGAGGCCCCTAGGGCCCTAGAAACGCCCCTGGGGGCCGGGGGCCAACAACAATTATACGCACGAGGCGAGGCCCCGGAGAGGAGTGGGCCTGGCCTAACTTAACCCCTGAGTAGCCCTGAGGGGCCCAGAAGCCTAATTGACAGGGAATTCCCAGAGTAAAGGACATGTTGAGTGGTTCCCCAAGTTGTTCACCCGCCTAGTTGTTCTGCCTGCCTTAATCACTGTTTAGGCCAATATAGATCAGCGCTAATGAAATGTCTTTGCCTAGTGTAAAGGTGCTTAACTGAATTGAGCTGAAGTGTACACCGCCAAGAGTTGAAGTGGTTTATGTTGCAGGTGTACCGGAGTTGCGACGCCCACTGTACTGAATGTGGGTGCGCCTCGATTAACGCAGGCCCTGTTTGAAATGTAACGTAAAATGCCTAGTTACAAGTGATTGAATATTCATGAGGTTAACTGCATGTTTTAGGCCCATGTTTTATTCTTGCACCCTGTGATCATTATTGGTGCTACGTTTAGGAGATGATTCCTGCGGCCTTTTAGTGGCCTACAATGTTGATGAGCTATGATGCTTTAATGAAATTACACACCAGTTGAGTACTGCAATGACTTTAAATGTTGACCTGAATTAATCTGCCTCATCTGATGCTGCATTGATTTATATAAAAGAACTTGTTTTTAATATACATGCCTGGTGTGGTGTCACGTTATTGCGTCCGCATTACTGAGTCCAAGTGAGTGTGTGCTGCACAACTGCCTTACACATTGCCTTCGGGTGCTTTCCCGCCTCGCGCCATGCTACTGTGCCGGACTCGGTAACCCCGTTTCCAACATTGGTGTTCAGCGGTGGGATAAGGACTGGTGTTTGTGCAGCACCCCACAGGGACTCAGTGTGCGCCGCAATTGGACACCTATTGAAATGCAAGTGCTAAGAATTCTTTTGTGATTGCCCTATTGTGTACATTCCTGCGTTAGACCTGCTACCTACAGTCTAGAACCCTTAGTCTAAATTGTCTGGGGCCCCACCTAGCAGGATGGAGTTTGTGTTGGCCAACCTAGAAAGGTATACGGTGGCACAGCTCAAGGAGCTCTGTCTAGAGAGGGGGGTGTCTGTCAAGCGAGGCGCCAGGAAAGAGGAGCTTCAGAAAGCTTTGAGGGCATGGGTAATGGCCCACCCGGGGGGAAGAGGGGACGAGGAGCAGAGGGAGGCAGACGACCCAGGAGAACTGGACCTACTGCACATTGATGTTAGCGAGAATGTGTTGCCAGGAAGACGTTCCAGGGCAGGCAGTAGTGCGTCAGGGGGAGTTTGTCTGCAGAGGAATTTGAGGACAGGAGGGAGGAGAGGCAATTGAAGTTAGAACTTGCTAGGATGGACAGGGAGCGAGAACAGGCAAGGCTAGCCATGGAAGAAAGGAAGCTTGCGCATGAGCTTAGCCTGAAGGAATTAGAGCTCCGAGCCTTGCAGATAGAGATGCAGGGCAACTTGAATGGTGGCAGCGTACCTGCTGGGGTTCCCCAGGAGCCCAAGTTCTATCTACCTAGAGAGGTGATAACCAGTTTTAGTGTGGGAGATGACATCGATAAGTGGTTGGCAGCGTACGAGGTGTCTTTGGTGGCCCATAGGGTTCCTGAGAGCTACTGGGGGGAGGTCTCTACAGGTACATACCTCCACCAGTAAGGGACACACTTTTGACCTTGGACAAGGGGGATCAGATGAACTACCCTATCATGAAGGAGGCCCTGCTTAAGAAGTTTGGCCTCACCCCAGAGAAGTACCGCCAAAAGTTCCGCAACAGCCACAAGCTTCACACACAGAACTGGGTGTATTTTTTTGATTATGCCCGGAAGGCATTGGAGGGTTGGGTGCGTGGCAGCAACATTGATGATTACAAAGGGCTGTACGACCTGTTCTTGAGAGAGCACCTCCTAGAGAAATGTTTTCCGGAGCTGCGCCAGTACTTGGTGGACCGCAAGCTGACCAATCCACGGGAGCTTGCAGAGGAGGCAGACACGTGGGTCAGCACTCGGGTGTCCCACAAGGGAGCCGGGGCGGACCCCCGAAAGGTGGACAGGGGTTCCCCCAGAAGAAAGAGGGGTCAGATAAAAGGAGGGAGTTCTTTAAAGGCCCCCAAAATAGACCGCCTGGGAGAGGGGTAGGTTCCCCATCCCAATCTGGATTCCAGAAACCCACTTACCCTGACAGGAGTCAGCAGCCCAGAACTGTCCGGTGCTACGAGTGCGGGGAGGTTGGACACTACAAGGGGGATCCCCAGTGTCGCAAGAGAACCCCAGCCCCCACAGGAGGTAAGAGCCCCGGGGTGGCCAGTGTAGCGCTTGGGGAGGAGTTGTCCCTAGGTAGGGGAGGTGAGTGGACAGGCTTGACCTTAGTTTCCCTGGGGGATAGAGAGATCATCCCACGGGTTCAGGTACCCTCGAACACTGCCACGTATCGGCAGAGGGTCCTGGTGAACGGGGAGGAGGTGGAGGCTCTGAGGGACACAGGTGCCAGCATGACGATGGTGAGACGTCAGCTGGTGTACCCAGAGCAGGTGATTCCTGAGGTATTCCACCCGGTTGTTATGGCTGATAATAGCCTGGGTCATTACCCCGTGGCCCAAGTTCCCTTTGAGTGGGGAGGAGTCTCAGGCCTGTTGAAGGTTGCGGTGAGCCCTGCCATGCCAGTTGACTGTCTGCTGGGTAACGACTTGGAACATACTGCCTGGAGGGAGGTAGAGTTCAATGCCCATGCTGAGATGTTGGGATTACCAGGATGGACTTGCGTCGTCACGCGGTCCATGGCTGCCCGACAAGGAACTCAGCCCGGGTTGGAGCCTGAAATAATGGCCCAGCCCACTGCTGGACGAGGAGATGTCCAGGAGGAAACACCCGGTGAGATGGATGGGGAGCCCTGGGAGGTGACCCCGGAGTCCGCTGAGGTGGATGGTGTTCCCGTGGGGGACCTGCCGACCCCTGCAGAGTGGCAGGTGAAAGGAGGGCCTACCCGGGAGGAATTCTGCCGGGCGCAGAAGGAGTGCCCTACGCTTGAAGGCATGCGGCAGCAGGCCGAAGCCCAAGCAACTGGAACAGAGAGTGGTAACTACCATGTCTACTGGGAGGATGGTCTCCTCTACAGTGAGCCTAAGTCTCCGGTGCATGGGTCCTCAAGGGCCGTAGTGGTCCCCCAATGCTACCGAGCCTTTCTGCTAGAGTTGGCACATGAAATACCACTAGCAGGACACCTGGGCCAGGACAAGACGTTTGCGCGTTTGGTCCCACACTTTTACTGGCCCAGGATGCGCGTCACTTCTGACACTTTCTGCAAGACCTGCACCACTTAACAGGCGAGCGGCAAGACAGGGACTAAAGTGAAGGTCCCTCTGGAACCTCTCCCGGTTGTCGGTACCCCTTTTGAGCGGGTAGGGATTGACATTGTCGGGCCGTTGGACCCGCCGACTTCTGCGGGACACAGGTTCATCTTGGTGCTGGTGGACCACGCCCCCCGGTACCCAGAGGCAATCCCTCTGAGGACCATCACTGCACCGGTGGTGGCGCGGGCCCTGATGGGGATTTTTACCCGAGTGGGATTCCCCAAGGTCATGGTGTCAGATAGGGGCACGAATTTCATGTCGGCCTACATGCAGGCCATGTGGAAGGAGTGTGGAGTGACCTACCGGTTCTCCACTCCTTACCACCCCCAGACGAACGGGCTTGTGGAGCGTTTCAATAAGACCTTGAAGGGGATGATCCGGAGCCTACCCGAGGACTTGAGAAGGAAGTGGGACGTCCTCTTACCCTGTCTGCTCTTCTCCTACCGAGAGGTGCCGCAGAAGGGGGTCGGTTTCAGCCCCTTTGAGCTGCTCTATGGCCACCCCGTTCGGGGGCCCCTCAGTCTTGTCAAGGAGGGGTGGGAGAAGTCTTCCTCGAAGCTTCCCGTGATGTGGTCAGCTATATGCTGGCATTCCGCAGCCAAGTGGCCAAGCTGTGGAAGGAAGCCTCGGACAACCTAGAGGCTAGTCAGGCCGTCATGAAGAAATGGTATGACCGGAACGCTCGGACGGTAGAGTTGGACGCTGGACAGAAGGTGTGGGTCATGGAGCCAGGAGAGCTTAGCGCCCTCCAGGTCCGTGGACTGGCCCGTTTGAGATCTTGGAAAGGAAAGGCCAGACCACTTATGTCGTCGATGTGAAGACCCCCCGTCGACCCCACAGGGTGTTCCACGTCAACCGCCTGAAGCCACACCAGGAGCGTTCAGAGCTCACTCTCCTGATGATAACAGATGGAAGTGAGGAGGAGGAGAGTGAGCCTCTTCCAGACCTTCTGGCGGCCCATGAGAAGGATGGCTTGGTAGAGGGAGTGGTCCTCGCCCCATCCTTGACCCCAGAGCAACAGAGGGACTGCCGCCAGGTCTTGGGGCAGTACGCCTCGTTGTTCTCCCTCACGCCTGGGATCACGCACCTGTGTACCCATGATGTGGACACAGGGGACAGTCCGCCAGTAAAAACCAAGTCTTACCGGCTGTCCGATAAGGTCAAGGCTAGTATCCAGGGTGAGGTTACCAAGATGCTAGAACTGGGGGTGATTGAGCTTTCCAGTAGCCCTTGGGCTAGTCCAGTGGTGTTGGTGCCGAAAGCGGCCCCACCGGGCACCACACCAGAGCTTCGGTTCTGTGTGGATTACCGCGGACTCAACTCAGTAACCAAGACCGACGCTCACCCGATCCCTAGGGCGGATGAGCTCATTGACCGGCTGGGAGCAGCCCGGTATCTGAGTACCATCGATTTGACGTCAGGCTATTGGCAGATCGCCATGGCGGAAGGGGCAAGGGAGAAGACTGCGTTCTCCACCCCCGAGGGCCACTTTCAATTTCGGGTGATGCCCTTCGGGTTGAAAAATGCTCCAGCCACTTTCCAGCGGTTGGTGAACCAGGTGCTGTCTGGCCTAGAGGCCTTCTCTGCTGCCTACCTGGATGACATAGCTGTCTTCAGTAGCAGCTGGGAGGACCATCTGGAGCATCTCCAGGAGGTGCTACAGGCTCTGCAACGGGCTGGTCTAACCATCAAGGCCAGCAAGTGCCAGATTGGACAGGGATCTGTCGTGTACCTGGGACATCTGGTGGGCGGAGGTAAGGTGCAACCCCTCCAGGCCAAGATCGAGACCATCTTGGCCTGGGAGCCCCCCAAGACCCAAACAGAGGTCCGGGCTTTTCTCGGCCTCACGGGATACTACCGCCGGTTCGTCAAGGGATATGGAACCATTGTGGGCCCTTTGACGGAGTTGACTTCGAAGAAGCAGCCACGCAGAGTCATCTGGACGGCTGCCTGCCAAGAAGCCTTTGAGATCCTCAAACAGGCGATGTGCACCGCACCGGTGCTCAGGACTCCAGACTTTGGACGGGAATTTATCGTGCAGACAGACGCTTCTGAGCATTGCATAGGAGCTGTGCTCTCGCAACTGAATGACGATGGCCAAGACCAGCCAGTGGCCTTCATTTCCCGAAGACTACTCCCCCGGGAACAGCGGTGGAGTACCATCGAACAAGAAGCCTTTGCCGTGGTTTGGGCTGTAAAGAAGTTGAGGCCATACCTTTTTGGTTGTCACTTCCTGATCCAGACCGACCACAGACCCCTTCACTGGCTCATGCAGATGAGAGGCGAAAACCCCAAATTGTTGAGGTGGTCCATTTCCCTCCAGGGGATGGACTTTCGGGTGGAACATCGACCCGGTGTAGACCACGCCAACGCTGACGGTCTCTCCCGGTTTTTACGCCTTAGCGACGAGAACTCCCTAGAGGTTGGGAAGCTCTCCCTCTTTCGGCTGGGGGGACGCGTGTTAGACCTGTCAGCCCTAGGGTGGTCTTGCCCTGTTTTTTCCCTTTTGCGCCTCATTTTTGCCACCGTATTTTGACTGGACCTAGGTCTCCGGGCGCCTTACCACTGCTAATCAGTGCTGAGGTGCAGGTGCTCTCTCACTCAAGATGGCTGCCACAGGCCCCTGCTACTGCAGAGTGGCCTTGCACACATACACACACTAGTAGCCAGGGTCAGGCTGGGACATAGGGATACAGTATCCATCCCGTCCCCGCCTCTGGGCCACATAGCCAGACATGGTGGAAGGTTCCAGAACCTTCCGGGCTGTGGGAGGAGTTATGTTTTGCCGCCTTTAGGAGGGTCACCTGACCTAGGGGTATAAGAGGTTTGGAGGGAAATCTTTTAGTCAGTTGGGGCACCACTGATCCTGGGAGAACCTCTGCCGGAGTACAGGCTGTAGGGCCTAGGGGGAGACCTACACTACTGCTGCTGACAAGGCTTAGGCACTGCTGTAGTAAGTTAGCTGAGGAACGTCCACCACCCACTGACCTTGCCCAGCGTGAGGGGACCCAGGGAACCACCTTCAGCGTGCTGGGAAGTACCATCCAGCACCCCAAGAACCACCAACTCATTCCCTCCCCCATACAGAGAAACCCCCAAGAAGCAACCAACCAAGAACTGCCGCAAGTAACCTTAAATTGTAAGGCCTACCAGACCAGCAAGGCCAGAAACCTGAACTGCCAAACTGGGGATCACCAGGTAAAGCGCCGTGCCTTGAAGCGCTAGACCTTCACCCCATCTATTCCAAGCTGCTGCTGGGCTGCCCAAAAGCCCTTCTGTGTCAGCCCCTTTCCAGCCTGCTGCCAGCGCGCCCCGCGCTATACCTCCACGAAGGAGGAATTGCCCCCAAGCCACTGACCTCGTGGCTAGAATCTGCCGTTGCGGCCGCCGCCGCGTGTGGAGAGCTGTGGAAGCGAGCGTGGCCTCTCCGAGTCCGTGGTGGTGAGGTGCGCCGTCCGCGCCCTCACCGAAGCCTGAGGATTTGCCCCAAAGGTCACCGCCGGGCCCGGGAGCCCCGCCGACGAAGTCGCGGCCCAAAGATCACCGCCGCGGCCCAGGGGCTCGCGTGAAGAAACTGAGGCCTAGCAGGGAGAACGAGGCCTCCAGGCCCCGCCGACGCCGTTGCCAGGAGACCGGGGACGCCGACCGCGTCATCGGCCGTGCCCCGGGAAGGCCGCGCAAGGATTGGGCGCCGGCTCGCGCCACGCCCCCAGCGCCGACGGAGGCCGGAGAAGAGCTCCGAGTAAGCAGAGGGAGACGGGAAGCCGTCCAGAGAGGAATGCCGGCTCCCGCTCCCTTCCCCGCATTACACTACTGATCGCGGGGGCCGGAGGAGTGCGATACCGGCCCCCCCCTCCCTTTCCCGGAGACCTACCTTGCTCCGCTAAACCCGGGGGCCGGAGGAGAGTGATACCGGCCCCCCAATGTCCCGCAATTCCGGCCAGAGGGCCGTGGAACTCGCTTCGGGCCCCGCCCCGCCAATCACGGGCCGGCCCGGGAGGGAGCCAGTCGCTGCGAGGAGCGACCAACGAACCACCTACAGGTGAGCCCAGGAGGCCCCTAGGGCCCTAGAAAAGCCCCTGGGGGCCGGGGGCCAACAACAATTATGCGCACGAGGCGAGGCCCCGGAGAGGAGTGGGCCTGGCCTAACTTAACCCCTGAGTAGCCCTGAGGGGCCCAGAAGCCTAATTGACAGGGAATTCCCAGAGTAAAGGACATGTTGAGGGGTTCCCCAAGTTGTTCACCCGCCTAGTTGTTCTGCCTGCCTTAATCACTGTTTAGGCCAATATAGATCAGCGCTAATGAAATGTCTTTGCCTAGTGTAAAGGTGCTTAACTGAATTGAGCTGAAGTGTACACCGCCAAGAGTTGAAGTGGTTTATGTTGCAGGTGTACCGGAGTTGCGACGCCCACTGTACTGAATGTGGGTGCGCCTCGATTAACGCAGGCCCTGTTTGAAATGTAACGTAAAATGCCTAGTTACAAGTGATTGAATATTCATGAGGTTAACTGCATGTTTTAGGCCCATGTTTTATTCTTGCACCCTGTGATCATTATTGGTGCTACGTTTAGGAGATGATTCCTGCGGCCTTTTAGTGGCCTACAATGTTGATGAGCTATGATGCTTTAATGAAATTACACACCAGTTGAGTACTGCAATGACTTTAAATGTTGACCTGAATTAATCTGCCTCATCTGATGCTGCATTGATTTATATAAAAGAACTTGTTTTTAATATACATGCCTGGTGTGGTGTCACGTTATTGCGTCCGCATTACTGAGTCCAAGTGAGTGTGTGCTGCACAACTGCCTTACACATTGCCTTCGGGTGCTTTCCCGCCTCGCGCCATGCTACCGTGCCGGACTCGGTAACCCCGTTTCCAACATGCAGCCAACCATATATACTTAAGTGAATTATAACCTCGCGGTAAATGCTAACTTTAAAACGGCTGCTTAGAAACATGTTGTGTTTGGTGTCAAACACCTTGGAATCATACCTCCACACCAGTAACTGGTGTGGGAGGTATGATTCCTCCCTTGTAGTACCACTACTATGGGGCACCGGTCTACCCGGTACCAGCTTTCTCAACCTGGGCATCACAAAATGGATGCTGCCAGCCACAGACACGAGTCTGCCCTCCTGCTGCTGAGCCAAGCTCGAGCAGGGGAAGGCCTGACAATAGGTTTCCTGTCACAGGGAGGTGTGACCACCTCCCAGACAGGCTTTAGTGTATTGGGGCAGTGTGGGGGCACTCTTAGAGTGCCAGAAAGTCTGCACTGGGGGCACATTTGTTGTCCCCGTGCATAGTTCAGCTCAAACCGGTTGCAGGAGCCATTTGCTACTGCTCTGGTGCGAAACTGGACAAAGGACATGGGTGTAGCCACCCCTCTGTCCTGACCCTCCCATAGGTGGGTCCCCAGAGTTTGTCCCACCCCTTCCTTGGGTATAAAGTAGGAACCCTGACTACAGGACTTTAGATTTTACCTGGACTAAACTCTGCTACAGAAACCAAGTACCTTTGACGATCTACACTATGCAGGAAGACTGAAGAATCTCCCTTGTAGTAAAGGAGTTACTCCCCTGCAGCAGCAGGCAACGAAACGCAACTGACCAGTTGCATCTCCAGAGCTCCTGCGGACTCCGAAGATTTCTGCAACACAGGAGATGGGTTCCCTAAGGTCCCCGAGGTAGATATACCCTCTCAGCGATTCTGAGACTAGTATCCCTCGTGGGGGGCGTGCAACCCATACCCCTGTGCACCGCATCATTTTGCAAGTGCACCCACTTCACGACGATTCCTGAAGCTGTGCATTGGATTACATGTGGTCCCCACTCCGAGCAGCATTCACACCGAAGATTGCTGGCCTCCACTCCACGAGTGCTCTGTGGGCCCGTACTTCGTGTTTTCGCTCGACGTCTGTAGGAGAGTAGGATCTGCCTCTTATGTTGCCCCCACTTTTTTTTCTGATGTTTACACTGGTTTCTGGCTATAGTCAGGCTGGGACCCTGCTAATCAGGGCCCCAGCCTCTCTGTTCTCTCTAAACGATTTGGAGTGCACGCTAGGTGCACTAGTGATTGGATACTGTGGCACCTTATGAGTCCCTAGTATATGGTACCTTAGGTACCAAGGGCATAGGTACTTCACAGGCCTACCAGGGGCTGCAGCATGTATTATGCCACCCCTGGGAAGCAGACTAAATCAGACACCACAGGCCTGCTACTGCAGCCTGAGTGAGGAAGTGCTAGCACCCCTCACTGAGATATAGGTGCCCTATATCTCTCCTACACACACATATAAACCTATCAGTCACCCCTAAGGCAGGCCCTATCAATCCTGAGGGCAGGGTGCTTGGCTTCTATGTGAGGGGTGCCTCTGCCTGAGCAGGGCCCCTCTGCAGCGCTCAGAGTCCATTCTCTGGTGCTGTTTGTGGATGCGGTTAAACCATATACTTTTAAGTGCATTATATCCTCGCGGTAAAATGCTAACTTTGGAATGGCTGCATCAAAACATGTCGTGTTTGGTGTCAAACACCTTGGAATACTACCCCCCGCCAGTCCTGGCGGCGGTGGTAGCATTCCACCCTTCTAGAGGGATAGACATGTACCTACTGTGGAAACGCGGTAGAATCCTGCAGAGCCCGGGCATCACAAAATGGATGCCACCAGTCACAGACACTGGGCTGCCATCCTGCTGATGACCAACACTCGCAGTGGAGGGAGCCCAACAATAGATATCCTGTCCCAAGGGGTGTGACCACCTCCCAGACAGGGTTTAGTGTATTGGGGCTGGGTGGGTGCACTCTTAGAGTGCTTTGAAGTCCTGCACTGGGGGAGCAGAAGGCTCCTCTGTGCATATGCCAGTTCAAACCGGCTCAGGGGCTACCTGTCCATGCTCTGGCGCGAAACTGGACAAAGGGAAGTGGGTGTAGCCACCCACTCCCCTGACCCTCCCATAGGTAGGGTCATAGAGCTAGTCCCTCCCCTTCTTTTAGTATAAGAGGGGGAACCTGTGCATTGCACCCTAGATTTCCCTGGACGACGCACTACAAGAAGAATCCCGGACCTTCGACGTTCCACTACCTTTGGAAGACTGAAGAATCTCCTTGGAGTCAAGGAGTGACTCCCCTGCTTGGCAGGCACCAAAAACTACAAACGACGGTCGCAAACTACGCCGCTCCCGCCGGAGTCCGAAGTCCCTGCAGCCCAAGAAGTGGATTTCCTGACTTCTCAAAGGCCATCGTGAGTCCCCAGCGAAGCTGAGGCCAGTGGACCCCAAGAGTGATGAGGAACTGCGACCCCTGGGTACCGTGCACTATTGTCGAGTGCAACCCCTTCACAACGTTCCACGAACTTGTGCTTTGGACCACGTGTGGTCCCTGCCTCCAGCAGGAATCCCTCCTAAGATCAGAGGCCTACCGCGTCCCGAGTGACCGTGGGCCCCTGTGAGTGAATCCGTCGAGGCGTCTTTGCGATCCCTTGCCAGCCGGCTTGTGGGTCCCCAGAAGACTTTCTAAAGAAACCAAAGGGCTCCCCTGGTTGCTCCAGGCCTGCCCTGACTTATTTCCCCGAGACTTGCTGTTACCAAGGCTCGTTGGCTCCGATCGAGTTGCCGACACCGCAGTAAGCTGCAGACATCGTGGTACACGCCGAATCCAGCTCCTGGTCGTCGTCGACGCCTCCTGGACCTCGTGGCTGAAGAGTCAAGGCAACCGTGAACGAACTGAATCTTGCGACGACGGTGGGCATCCATCTTCCTTGCCCCGAGTCACTGCCAAGTGACTTTGAACACTGTCCCCTCTGCTTTCAGGTCTTCCATCTTCTGAATCCAGGCTTGGATTCCTCCGGACACTTCTCCTGTCGCCGCAAGCAGCAAGTCTTCACTGGCTCCCATTGAAAACGACGCCGCGACCCGACACCAAAGAACACCTATGCACCCGGCTCCCCTGGGTGAGGTAACTTCAGCACTGCGGTGCTCCTGTGGGTGTGGGCCCTAGAACTACTTACCCTGTAAGTGACTTGCTTGTAGCTTCCCTCGAAGTGCCCTAAAACTCTAACTTTCCAAGTGCGACTATCGCACTGACTCGTACATGGTTCGCGTCTGTGTTAGACACACCGCGTCCAACTCCCTTGCAATTCCATCTGTGACCGCGTCCTTCGACTCGTACAAGGACCGATCGGTGTGTTCACCTCGAACACGCAAGGGACCTTTAACATTGATATCTCAATCGCGTCTGAGTGCATAGACTCATACAGGATTCGGATCGGTGCCAGGTCACCACGTCCGTCCCCTGTGGGTCTCCTACAACTACCTGGGGTGGTTCTTGGGGGTCCCTCGATTCTAGATGCCCTAGACCTAGGTCTAGCAAACTAAGATTGTAATATTCAATTGTGCTAAACTTATCCTGATAATATTTGACTTGTACATATGTTCCTGTCCTCTAATCTCATAAAGAGATTAGTAGAGAGTGTTTATTAATAAATACATATATATTTGATATATATACCTGTGTGGTGTCTTTTCATTTAGTGATTCAAGAGATTGTGTGGTAAAACAAGCTGCTTTACATTCCTTCAAGACTTAGCCTGAAGGCTGCTCTCCACAGCTACCACTAGGATAGCTTTCTATAAAGGTTGTCTTAAACCTATCTACCATAAGAGTCGAATTGTTCTGGTGCAAGGTGTCCACTTTAATTAGTGAACAGCATATCCCAGGCCAACTTCTCACAACGTCCCTTTGCGATCCCTGGTCCGTTGACCTGTGGGTCCTAACGAGGGTCACTCTTCTAATTGTTGGGCTTCCCTGGTTGCTCCAGACGTGCCCTGACTCTCCATTACTTGGAGAGTCACCAGGACCTTGCTGGTCCTCACCGTAGCTGTTTCCTCTGCCTGCGTGGGTTGCCGTTGCCAAGGCTTGTTGGTGCTCCAGCCGGACACTGACCCCTCAGTCATCGACATCCTCCGTGGGACAGCTCACCTCCGGACTTTGGTCGTCATCGACGTCTCCTGGTCCCTGTGGCTGCAGAGTCAAGCATCCTATCTTCGCACCTGAGGCACCCGACATCGGTGGGCATTTAACTGCTTCGCTCCTGGTCACGTGAAGTGAGCAAGACTTTGTCCCCTCTGCTTTCAGGTTCTTCTCACCTCGGATCCAGGCTTGGATTCCACCGGACACTTTTCTTCTCCACGGCAGCAGCACTTCTTCGCATCACGCCATTGAAAACGACAAGGGTTTCCGACACCACTTGACCCCTATGCACCCGGCTCCTCTGGGATAGGTAACACGGGTACCACGGGACTCACAAGGGCGCTGGCCTTAGAACCTTCTATGTTCCAAAGGGTTTGCTTGAAGTCCTCTCCGAAGTGTCCTTAAACTGTAATTTTCCAACTGCGACTTTCCCATAGAGTTGTACGGAGCTTGCGTCTGTGTTCCCACACTGCACCCGTCCTCCGTGGGCTCCCTGTGTCACTCCTTGGGTAGTTCCTTGGGGTCCCAGCGATTCTACGTGCTCTAGGCACTGTGTCTATTTAAGTCGTGGTTGTTATACCACTTTCTTAGTATATGGTTCGGTCTCCCCCCTGGAGCCCACTGTGTATTGTGCTATTTACTGTCGTTCTATTGATTTAATATTGTGTACTGTGTGCTCTAATCTCATAAAGAGGTTAGTAGAGAGTGTTTAGTAATAAATACATATATTTTATATATCTCTTGTGTGGTTCTCCTTTCATTTGGTCATTCAGGAGGTTCTGACCTGGTAAAACAAGCTGCTTTACATTCCTTTGAGACTTCTCCTGAAGGCTGCTCTCCATAGCTACCACTAGGATAGCTTTCTATAAAGGTTGTCTTTAACCTAATCATCAATAAGGGTCGTTTGGACTGGTGCAAGGTGCCCACTTTAATTAGTGGACAGCATATACCAGGCCAACTTCTCACACCTTGCACCAGTCCAAACGACCCTTATTGATGATTAGGTCAAAGATAACCTTTATGAAAGCTATCCTAGTGGTAGCTATGGAGAGCAGCCTTCAGGCTTAATCTTGAAGGAATGTAAAGCAGCTTGTTTTACCAGAACAGAACCTCCTGAGTGACCAAATGAAAGGAGAACCACACAAGTGTTATATAAAAAATATGTATTTATCACTAAACACTCTCTACTAATCTCTATGTGAGATTAGAACATAAAGCACACAATACTTAATCAATAGAACAGCAGTAAATAGCACAATACACAGCGGGCTCCAGGGGGAGACCGAACCATATACTAAACAAATGGTATAACAACAATGACTTCACTAGACACAGTGCCTAGAGCACGTAGAATCGCTGGGTCCCCAAGGAACCACCCAAAGGAGTGACACAGGGAGCCCACGGAGGACGGGTGCAGTGCGAGCTCCGTACAACTCTATGGGAAAGTCGCGGTTGGAAAATTACAGTTTAAGGACACTTCGGAGAAGACTTCAAGCAAACCTTTTGGAACATAGAAGGTTCTAAGGCCAGCACCTTTGTGAGTACCAAGGTACCCGTGTTACCTATCCCAGAGGAGCTGGGTGCATAGGAGTCAAGTGGTGTCGGAAACCCTCGTCGTTTTCAATGGCGTGATGCGAAGAAGTGCTGCTGCCGGAAGATGAAAGTGTCGGTGGAATCCAAGCCTGGATCCGAGGTGAGAAGAACCTGAAAGCAGAGGGCACAGAGTCTGGGTCACTTCAGGGTGATCAGGGGCTCGATAGACGAATACCCACCGATGTCGGGTGCTTCAGGTGTGAAGATAGGATGGTTGACTCTGCAGCCACGAGGACCAGGAGACATCGACGACAACCAAAGTCCGGAGGTGAGCTGTCCCACGAAGGATGTTGAGTGCTGAGGGGTCAGTGTCTGGATTGAACACCAACAAGCCTTGGCAAAGGCAACCCACGCAGGCAGAGGAAACAAGTTACAGTGTTTACCAGCAAGGTCCAGGAGACTCTCCAAGCTATGGGGAGTCAGGGCACGTCTGGAGCAACCAGGGAAGCCCAAGGAAAATCAAAGTGACCCTCGCCAGGACCCACAGGCCAACGGACCAGGGATTGCAAAGGGACCTCGAGCTGAATCACAAAGTACCAGCCCACAGAGCACTCGTGGAGTGGAGGCCGGAGATCTTTGGTGGGAATACTGCTCGGGGTCAGGACTACACAGAGTCCAAAGCATAGCCTTAGGATCACCAAAAAGCATATGCTGCTGCAAAAGTACACGGTGCACAGGGGTTCAGGTTGCACGGTCCCCACGAGGGATACTGGTCTCAGGATTGCTGAGAGAGTAGATCAACCTCAGGGATGCTCGGAAACCCACCTCCTGTGTTGCAGAAATCTTCGGAGTCTTCAGGAGCTCGGGAGATGCAAACCGGTCAGATGCGTTTAGGTGCCTGCTGCTGCAGGAGAGTAACTCCTTTACTCCAATGGAGATTCTTCTGTCGTCCAGCGAAGTGTAGACCGTCGAAATACTTGGTTTCTGCTTGCAGAGTTTAGTCCAGGTAAAATCCAAAGTCCTGTAGTCAGATTTCCCACTTTATACCCAGGGAAGGGGTTGGACTAACTCTGGGGTCCCTCCTAGGGGAGGGTCAGGACAGAGGGGTGGTTACACCCATGCCCTTTGTCCAGTTTCACGCCAGAGCAGGAGCAAATGGCTCCTGCAACTGGTTTGAGCCGGACTATGCACGGGGACACCAAATGGGCCTCCAGTGCAGACTTTCTGGCACTCTAAGAGTGCACCCACCCAGCCTCAATACACTAAAGCCTGTCTGGGAGGTGGTCACACCTCCCTGTGACAGGAAACCTAATGTCAGGACTTCCTCTGCTCGAGCTTGGCTCAGCAGCAGGAGGGCAGACTCGTGTCTGTGGCTGGCAGCATCCGTTTTGTGCTTCCCAGGGCGAGAAAGCTGATACAGGGTAGACCGGTGACCCATAGTAGTGGCTCTACAAGGGAGGAATCATACCTCCCACACCAGTTACTGGTGTGGAGGTATGATTCCAAGGTGTTTGACACCAAACACGAAATGTTTCTAAGCAGCCGTTTTAAAGTTAGCATTTACCGCGAGGTTATAATGCACTTAAGTATACATGGTTGGCTGCATCACAGACAACCCCGGAGAATAGATTCCGAAGGCTGTAGAGGGGCTCTGCTCATGCAGGGGCACCCTCTCAAACAAAACCCAGCACCCTGCCTTCAGGATTGATAAGGCCTGCCATAGGGGTGACTGATAGGTTTATATGTGTAGTGATTTAGAGTAGATGTAGGTAACCTATATCTAAGTAAGGGGTGCATGCACCTCCTTACACAGGCTGCAGTAGCAGACCTGTGGTGTCATTTTGAATGGCCTCTCAGGGGTGGCACAATACATGCTTCAGCCCCTGGGAGGCCTCTGGGGTACCTATGCCCTGGGTACATGGTGTACCATATACTAAGGACTGATAAGGGTACCCCAGAATCCACTCTGGAGTGTACCTCAAGTACATGTAATCAATTTATAGGAGAAAGCAGATAGACTGGGGTCCTGAATAGCAGGATCCCAGTCAGTCTAAGTCAAAAACAGTGATACATCAGCAAAAAGTGGGGGTAACCATAAGAGGCAGATCCTACTCTCCTACAATCTCTGCTCCATGTTCAGCTCTGACCTCTCTCCTGCTGCAGGTAGCACTCTGTCATCTCATCTCTGCTCCTCGTACAGCTTTGACCTCTCTCTTGCTGCAGGTAACACTCTGCAATCTCATCTCTGCTCCTCGTACAGCTCTGACCTCTCTCCTGCTGCAGGTAACACTCTGCCATCTCATCTCTGCTCCTCGTACAGCTCTGACCTCTCTCCTCCTGCTACAGGTAACACTCTGACATCTCATCTCTGCTCTTCGGAAAAGCTCTGACCGCCCTCCTGTCACAGGTAACATTCTGCCATCTCATCTCTGCTTCTCGTACAGCTCTGACCTCTCTCCTGCTGCAGGTAGCACTCTGAGATCTCATCTCTGCTCCACGTACAGCTCTGACCTCTGTCCTGCTGCAGTTAACACTCTGACATCTCATCGCTCCACATACAGCTCTGAACTCTCTCCTGCTCCTACATGTAACACTCTGCCATCTCATCTCTGCTCCTCGTCCTGCTCTGAACTCTCTCCTGCTGCAGATAACACTCTGACTTCTCATCTCTGCTACTAGTAGAGCTCTGACCTCTCTCCTGCTACAGATAACACTCTGACATCTCATCTCTGCTCCTCGTACAGCTCTGACCTCTCTCCTGCTGCAGGTAACACTCTGCCATCTCATCTCCTGCATGTATAGCTCTGACCTCTCTCCTGCTGCAGGTAACACTCTGCCATCTCATCTCTGCTCCTCGTAGAGCTCTGACCTCTCTCCTGCTGTAGGTAACACTCTGCTATCTCATCTCTGCTCCACGTACTGCTCTGACCTCTCTCCTGCTGCAGGTAACACTCTGCCATCTCATCTCCTGCATGTACAGCTCTGACCTCTCTCCTGCTGCAGGTAACACTCTGCCATCTCAACTCTGCTCCTCGTACAGCTCTGACCTCTCTCCTGCTGCAGGTAGCATTCTGCCATCTCATCTCTGCTCCTTGTACAGCTCTGACCTCTCCCCTCCTGCTACAGGTAACACTCTAACATCTCATCTCTGCTCCTCGTACAGCCCTGACCTCTCTCCTGCTGCAGGTAACACTCTGCCATCTCATCTCTGCTCCTCGTACAGCTCTGACCTCTCTCCTGTTACAGGTAACACTCTGCCATCTCATCTCTGCTCCACGTACAGCTCTGACCTCTCTCCTGCTACAGGTAACACTCTCCCATCTCACCTCTGTAGGAGAGTAGGATCTGCTTCTTATAGTTATCCCCACTTTTTGCTGATGTCTCACTGTTTTTGGCCTAGCCTGACTGGGATCCTGCTATTCAGGACCCCAGTCTATCTGCTTTCTCCTGTAAATTGCAATACATGTACTTTAGGTACACTCCAGATTGGATACTGGGGTACCCTTATAAGTCCCTAGTATATGGTACACCATGTACCCAGGGCATAGGTACTCCAGAGGCCTCCCATGGGCTGAAGCATGTAGTATGCCACCCCTGAGAGGCCATTCAAATTTACACGAAAAGCCTGCTACAGCAGACTGTGTAAGCTGGTGCTTGCACCACTTACTTAAGATATAGGTTCTCTATATCTATCTAAATCACTACACTTAAACACCTATCAGTCACCCCTATGGCAGGCCTTATCAATCCTGAAGGCAGGGTGCTGGGTTTTATGTGAGAGGGTGCTCCTGCATGAGCGGAGCCCCTCTGCAGCCTTCGGAGACCATTCTCTGGGGTTGTCTGTGATGCAGCCAGACATATATGTTTAAGTGCATTATAACCTTGCGGTAAATGCGAACTTTAAAACAGCTGCTTAGAAACATGTCGTGTTTGGTGTCAAACACCTTGGAATCATAAAGGGAGCTATGATTCCACCCTTCTAGAACCACTACTGTGGGTCACCGGTCTACCCGGTACCAGCTTTCACGACCTGGGCAGCACAAAATGGATGTTGCCAGCCACAGACACGAGTCTGCCCTCCTGCTGCTGAGCCAAGCTCGAGCAGAGGAAGGCCTGACAATAGGTATCCTGTCACAGGGAGGTGTGACCACCTCCCAGACAGGGTTAAGTGTATTGGGGCTGGGTGGGTGCACTCTGAGAGCACCAGAAAGTCTGCACTGGGGGCACATTTGGTGTCCTTGTGCATAGTCCAGCTCAAACCAGTTCTGGGAGCCAGTGGCTCCTGCTCTGGTGCGAAACTGGACAAAGGACATGGGTGTAGCCACCCCTCTGTCCTGCCCCTCCCCTAGGAGGGTCCCCAGAGTCAGCCCAACCCCTTCCCTGTGTATAAAGTGGGAAACCTGAATACAGGACTTTGGATTATTCCTGGACAAGACTCTGCAAAGAAACCAAGTACTTCGAAGGTCTACACTTCGCTGGACGACAGAAGAATCTCCCTTGGAGTTAAGGAGTTACTCCCCTGCAGCAGCAGGCACCTAAGCGCATCTGCCCGGCTTGCATCTCCAGTGCTCCTGTAGACTCCAAAGATTTCTGCAACACAGGACATGGGTTCCCGAAGGCCACCGAGGTAGATCTGACCTCTCAGCGATTCTGAGACCAGTATCCCTCGTGGGGGCCGTGCAACCCGTACCCCTGTGCACCGCGTTTATTTGCAAGTGCATATGCTTGTTGACAATCCCTGAGCTTGTGCATTGGACTACTTGTAGTCCTGACTCTGAGCACCATTTGCACCGAAGATATCCGGCCTCCACTCCATGAGTACTCTGTGGGCTGGTGCTTTGTGAATTCACTCGAGGTCTCCTCGCGATCCCTGGTCCGTTGGTCTGTGGGTCCTGGCGAGGGTCATCTCGTTTGTTCTTGGGCTTCCCTGGTTGCTCCAGATGTGCCCTGACTCCCCATTGCTTGGAGAGTCCCCTGGACCTTGTTGGTCCCCACCGTAACCGGTTTCTTCTGACTGCGTGGGTTGCCATTGCCAAGGCTTGTTGGTGCTCCAGCCGGACACTGACCCCTCAGCTCTCGACATCCTTCATGGGACAGCTCACATCGGGACACTGGTTGTCGTAGACGTCTCCTGGTCCCCGTGTGTGAGAAGTTGGCCTGGTATATGCTGTTCACTAATTAAAGTGGACACCTTGCACCAGAACAATTCGACTCTTATGGTAGATAGGTTTAAGACAACCTTTATAGAAAGCTATCCTAGTGGTAGCTGTGGAGAGCAGCCTTCAGGCTAAGTCTTGAAGGAATGTAAAGCAGCTTGTTTTACCACACAATCTCTTGAATCACCAAATGAAAAGACACCACACAGGTATATATATCAAATATATATGTATTTATTATTAACAACTCTCTACTAATCTCTTTATGAGATTAGAAGTCAAGGACATATGCACAAATCAACGTTTCGCAATAAGTTAAGCACAAATATGGCTGGGGCCCTAGGGGCGTACCAGACCATATACTAAAAAAGAGACTTAGAAACAACGACTTGCAAAGAGACAAGGCCTAGGGCCTTCAGAAGTGCTGGGGCCTCACGAAACCACCCAAGGCAGGTAAGTAAGGGACCCACGTGGGACGAGTGCAGTGTGGATACACATGCGCGAATCGCCGTTGACTTCAATGGGGCAAGTCGCGGTTGGAAATTAAGAGTTTTAGGATACTTCGGGAGAACCTACAAGCAAGTCACTTACAGGGTAAGTAGTTCGAGGGCCAACACCCACAGGAGCACCGGAGTGCTGGAGTTACCTCACCCAGGGAAGCCGGGTGCATAGGTGTCCTTTGGTGTCGGGTCGCGGCGTCGTTTTCAATGGAGGACAATGAAGACTTGCTGCTTGTGATGGTTTGAAGAAGTGTCTGGTGGAATCCAAGCCTGGATTCGGTGGAAGGATGACCTGAAAGCAGAGGGGACAGTGTTCAAAGTCACTTGGCAGTGACTCGGGGCAAGGAAGATGAATGCCCACCGTCGTCGCAGGGTTCAGGTCGTTCGCGGGTGCCTTGACTCTTCAGCCACGAGGTCCAGGGGGCGTCGACGATGACCAGGAGCTGGATTCGGCATGTGCCACGATGTTTGCAGCTTACTGCAGTGTCGGTGACTCGATCAGAGCCAACAAGCCTTGGTAACAGCAAGTCTCGGGGAAAGTGCGAAGAGGCAATGGCGCAGACCAGCAAGGTCTGTGGAAATCACCCAGCAAGGGTAAGTCAGGGCAGGCCTGGAGCAACCAGCGGAGCCTTTGGTTTCTTTGGAAAGTCTACTGGGGACCCTCAAGTCGGCTGGCAAGGGATCGCAAAGACGCCTTGGGAGGATTCTCTCTCAGGGCCCCACGGTCACTCGGAAGGTGGTAGGCCTCTGATCTTAGGAGAGATTCTTGCTGGATGCTGGGACCATACGTGGTCCAAAGCACAAGTTCGTGGAACGTTGTGAGGGGTTGCACTTGACAATAGTGCACGGTACCCAGGGGTCGCGGTTCCTCGTTACTCTTGGGGTCCACTGGCCTCAGCTTCGCTGGGGACTCACGATGGCCTTTGAGAAGTCAGGAAATCTACTTCTTGGGCTGCAGGGACTTCGGACTCCAGTGGGAGCGGTGTAGTTTGCGACCGTCGTTTGTAGTTTTTGGTGCCTGCCAAGCAGGGGAGTCACTCCTTGACTCCAAGGGAGATTCTTCAGTCTTCCAAAGGTAGTGGAACGTCGAAGGTCCAGGATTCTTCTTGTAGAGCGTCGTCCAGGGAAATCTGAGGTGCTATGCACAGGTTCCCCCTCTTATACTAAAAGAAGGGGAGGGACTAGCTCTATGACCCTACCTATGGGAGGGTCAGGGGAGTGGGTGGCTACACCCACTTCCCTTTGTCCAGTTTCACGCAAGAGCAGGGACAGGTAGCCCCTGAGCCGGTTTGAACTGGCATATGCACAGAGGAGCCTTCTGCTCCCCCAGTGCAGGACTTCAAAGCACTCTAAGAGTGCACCCACCCAGCCCCAATACACTAAACCCTGTCTGGGAGGTGGTCACACCCCTTGGGACAGGATATCTATTGTTGGGCTTCCTCCACTGCGAGTGTTGGTCATCAGCAGGAGGACAGCCCAGTGTCTGTGACTGGTGGCATCCATTTTGTGATGCCAGGGCTCTGCAGGATTCTACCGCGTTTCCACAGTAGGTACATGTCTATCCCTCTAGAAGGGTGGAATGCTACCCCCGCTGCCAGTACTGGCGGGGGGGTAGTATTCCAAGATGTTTGACACCAAACATGACATGTTTCGATGCAGCCATTCCAAAGTTAGCATTTTACCGCGAGGATATAATGCACTTAAAAGTATATGGTTTAACCGCATCCACAAACAGCACCAGAGAATGGACTCTGAGAGCTGCAGAGGGGCCCTGCTCAGGCAGAGGCACCCCCTCACATAGAAGCCAAGCACCTGCCCTCAGGATTGATAGGGCCTGCCTTAGGGGTGACTGATAGGGTTATATGTGTGTGTAGGAGAGATATAGGGAACCTATATCTCAGTGAGGGGTGCTAGCCCTTCCTCACTCAGGCTGCAGTAGCAGGCCTGTGGTGTCAGATTTAGTCTGCTTCCCAGGGGTGGCATAATACATGCTGCAGCCCCTGGTAGGCCTGTGAAGTACCTATGCCCTTGGTACCTAGGGTACCATATACTAGGGACTCATAAGGTACCACAGTATCCAATCACTAGTGCACCTAGAGTGCACTCCAAATCGTTTAGAGAGAACAGAGAGGCTGGGGCCCTGATTAGCAGGGTCCCAGCCTGACTATAGCCAGAAACCAGTGTAAACATCAGAAAAAAAGTGGGGGCAACATAAGAGGCAGATCCTACTCTCCTACACCGTGGCTGCAGAGATAAACATCCTTTCTCTTCACCTGAAGCACCCGACATCAATGGGCATTTGACTACCGAGCCCCTGGTCACCTGAAGTGACCCAGACTCTGTCCCCTCTGCTTTCAGGTTCTTCTCACCTCGGATCCAGGTTTGGATTCCACCGGACACTCCTCACCTTCCTGGCAGCAGTACTTTCTTGCAGCTCTCCATTGAAAACGACGGAGGTTTCCGACACCACTTGACCCCTATGCACCCGGCTCCTCTGGGATAGATAACACGGGTACCTAAGTACTCACAAGGGTGCTGGCCTTAGAACCTCTTATGTTCCAAAGGGTTGGCTTGAAGTCCTCATAGAAGTGTCCTTAAACTGTAATTTTTCCAACTGCGACTTTCCCATAGAGTTGCACGGAGCACGCGGTCGTGTTTCCTCACTGTACCCGTCCTCCGTGGGTGCCCTGTGTCACTGCCTTAGGTGGTTCCTTGGGGTCCCAGCGAATCTACGTGCTCTAGGCACTGTGTCTATTGAAGTCGTTGTTGTTATACCATTTTTTTAGTATATGGTTCGGTCTCCCCCTGGAGCCCGTTGTACATTTTGCTACTTACGTATGTTCTATTGATTAAGTAAGTCCATCTGCATTGGCATGGTTACTCCCAGGTCTATGTTCCACTGTATAGTCCATCCCTGTAGGGAAATGGACAACCTCAAAAGTTTGGGGTTTTCACCCTTCATTTGTTTTAGCCATAAGAGGGGCTTATGGTCTTTCTGAACAATGAAGTGAGTGCCAAACAAGTATGGCCTCAGCTTCTTCAAGGCTCAAACCACAGCAAAGGCTTCCCTCTCAATAGCTGACCAACGTTTCTCTCTGGGGGTCAGCCTTCTGCTTATGAAAGCTACTGGCTGATCCTGACCCTCTTCATTCAATTTTGATAACACAGCCCCTACCCCCAATTCAGATGCATCAGTTTGAACAATGAATTGTTTGGAATAATCAGGACTTTGCAGAATGGGAGCAGTGTACATGGCCTGCTTCAGGTCATCAAATGCCTTTTGACAGCTAACTGTCCACTGAACTTTCGTAGGCATTCTTTTGGAAGTTAAGTCATTTAAAGGGGTCACTATGGATCCATATCCTTTGACAAACCTCCTGTAGTACCCAGTCAGGCCCAAGAAAGCTCTGACCTGAGTCTGGGTGGTTGGAGCAACCCAGTCCATGATGGTCTGGATTTTGCTCTGCAATGGTTGAACCTGACCTCCACCCACAAGGTGGCCTAGGTACACAACCTTACTCTGCCCTATCTGGCACTTGGTGGCCTTGATAGTGAGGCCTGCTTTTTGCAGAGCCTCTAAAACATTTCTCAGGTGGACCAGGTGATCCTCCCAGGTGGAGCTAAAGACATCAATATCATCTAGATAAGCTGCACTATAGGCTCCCAGACCTGTAAGGACTTTGTTCACCAACCTTTGAAAAGTGGCAGGTGCATTCTTCAAGCCAAAGGGCATCACCACAAATTGGTAGTGCCCACTAGGGTTTGCCAGTAACCAGCTTTCAGGTCAAATGTGCTTAAGAATTTGGTTTAGGCCAAAGTGTCAATCAGCTCATCTGCCCTTGGAATAGGGTGAGCATCAGTCCTAGTGACTGCATTGAGACCCCTGCAGTCAACACAGAGCCTCATCTCTCTCTTACCACCCTGGGTGTGAGGTTTTGGTACCAAGACTACTGGACTAGCCCAAGGGCTATCTGAGGGCTCAATTACTCCTAATTCCAACACTTTCTGGACTTCAGTCCTGATACAGTCCCTGACATGGTTAGGTTGCCTGTAAATCTTATTTTTAACAGGCAGACTGTCACCTCTGTCAACCTCATGGGTGCACCAAGTAGTCTGACTTGGAGTCAGTGAAAACATGTGTCTGTATTGATTCAGGACCTTCCTGCAATCAGTTTGCTTCTGGTCAGTGAGGCTGCCTGCCAAGGCTATACCATCAACTGAACCATTATCAGGGTTCTGTGAGAGCAGGTCAGTGAGTAGATCACTCTCTTCCTCCTGTCCCTCATCAGTAGCCATGAGCAAGCCCATGTCTGCCCTATCCACAAATGGCTTGAGCCTGTTCACATGGACCACCCTGTGGGGGCTCCTGGGAGTACCAAGGTCCACCAGGTAGGTAACCTCTCCCTTCTGCTCAAGAATAGTATGGGGTCCACTCCACTTGTCCTGGAGAGCTGCTGGGGCCACAGGCTCCAACACCCATACTTTCTGTCCTGGCTGATACCAGTCAAAAAAGCCTTTTGGTCATGCCAGGCCTTTTGCAATTCCTGGCTAGCCTCAAGGTTTTTGGAAGCCTTCTTCATATACTCAGCCATCCTGGAGCGGAGACCAAGTACATAGTGCACTATGTCCTGTGTAGGTGGTTTGAGAGTTAACTCCCATCCCTCCTTCACTAAACATAAGGGACCCCTAACTGGATGTCCAAACAGAAGTTCAAAAGGGCTGTAGCCAACCCCCTTCTGAGGAACCTCTCTATAGGCAAAGAGAAGGCAGGGCAAAAGGATATCCCATCTACGCCTAAGCTTTTCAGGGAGACCTTTTATCATGCCCTTGAGGGTTTTTTTGAATCTCTCAACTAACCCATTGCATTGTGGGTGTTAAGGGGTGGTGAATTTGTAATTCACACAACACTCCTTCCACATTGCAGTCAAGTAACCAGACATAAAGTTTGCATCTCGGTCTGATACTACCTCCTTAGGGAAACCCACTCTGGAAAAGATTCCCAGGAGGGCTCTAGCCACAACAGGAGCTGTGGTAGTCCTTAAGGGTATTGCTTCTGGATACCTATTGGCATGGTCCACCACCACTAGTATGAATCTGTACCCAGATGTAGTTTGAGGATCCATGGGACCAACAATGTCAATCCCAACCCTCTCAAAGGGAACCCCCACCACAGGTAGTGGTAGCAGGGGGGCCTTTGTAGTACCACCTGCCTTACCACTGGCTTGGCAAGGGATACAGGAGCGACACAACTCCTTTGTGTCCTCTGACATGTGAGGCCAATGAAAGTGAGGGACAATTCTGTCCCAGGTCTTGTTTTGGCCTAAGTATCCTGCTAATGGGATATCATGTGCCAGTGTTAATAGGAAGCCTCTAAACTTCAGAGGTATAACCAACCTCCTGGTAGAACCAGGCTTGGGGTCTCTACCCTCTGAGTATAAAAGTCCATCATCTCAGTAAATCCTATGGGACCCACTGGCACTCCCAGCAGCCTCAGCAGCAGCTTGCTGTCTGAGGGGTTCAAGAGAGGGGCCGTTCAGCTGCTCCTGACTCAGATCTGCCCTGGAAGAGTCCCCTGTCCCCATGAACTCAACCTAGTCAGGTTCAAGTTCCTCTGAGACAGTTCCTTCTTCAGGACTAAGATCAGCTCCCTCAAGAGTCTGATCCTCACTCTGAGGCAGGGGGGAAGACACTACCTTACCCCTACTGCTCCTTCTCTTGGAAGGCACCTGGTCCATTATTCCAGGATCCAGGGCCTGTTCAGTTGAAGACATTTGTGCCTGTGACCTAGTCATGGCAAACACATCTGCAGGGATGCCCAGCATTTCTGCATGTGTCCTGAGTTCCACTTCAGCCCAAGCTGAAGTTTCCAAATCATTGCCCAATAAGCATTCTACAGGGAGGTCTGAACTTACCACAACCTTCTTAGGGCCAGTTACCCCTCCCCAGGTGAAATTCACAACTTCCAAGGAATGGTCTGTCCTGATATTGCTAGCATTGGTCACTTGGTACATCTCACCAAGCATGTTCTGGTCAGGGCCCACAAGATCTTTTGTCACCATGGTGACACTTGCACCTGTGTCCCTGTTTGCCATGGCCTCCTTACCATTGATCAAAGGCTGTTGTCTGTACTTGCCCAAGTTACTGGGACTTACAAATAAGGAGGCAATATCCATGCCTCCATCACAGACTAACACAGCCTGAGTTGGAATTCTGACTAGACCAGAATCCATCTCAGATCCCAAGGTTAACCCTACTATACCCTTTTTCTGTGTACCACCACTTGGAACTGAGCTAGGGGGAACAGTTGCCTTACGGGCAGTGGTGGCAGGAGTAGAATCCTTGGCCCTTGGACAAGTGGCATCCTTTGTCCAATGGGTCTTCTCTTTACAGATATGACACCAAGGTTTCTTTTTGCCTTTACCCTTGTTTGATTGTGACTCCCCCCCAGATGCAGGTTTTTGGGGCCCTTGTGAAGACTTCTGGTCTTTACCCTTCTCCCCACCCTTATCTGAGGTCTTAGCATCTTGCTTCTTAGAGTCACCACCTTGGTTCTGAGCTTTCTGCTTCACCCTGGTTCTGACCCATTTGTTTGCCGTCTTTCCCAATTCTTGGGGAGAGGTCAGATCAGAGTCCACCAAGTACTGATGCATCAACTGATTTAGGCAATTATTAAGGATCTGCTCCCTCATAATTAAATTGTACAATCCTTTAAAATCATTCACTTTACTGCCAAGTAACCAGCCTTCCAGAGCCTTAGTAGCACAATCTACAAAGTCTACCCAGTCCTGAGTCTGTGCCTTCTGGGTGTCTCTGAACTTAATCCAGTATTGCTCAGTGGTTAAGCCAAACCCATCAATGAGAGCACTCTTCAAGACTGAGTAATTGTCAGCATCCTCTTCTCTAACAGTGAGGAGCTTATCTCTACCTTTGTCAGCAACGGATAGCCACAAGATAGCTGCCCACTGCTCCTGAGGGACCCTCTGTACCTTACAGGCCCTCTCCAGTGCAGTTATCCATTTGTGGATGTCATCCCCACTCTGGTAGGGAGGGACTATCTTGTTCAGGTTCCTATGTTCATGAGTATACTCCCTACTTCTAGGAACACTGTTGCTGCCACCATGGAACTCTAGTCCCAATCTCTTTGTAGCTCTCTGGAGCTCTAGGGATTCCCTGTCTAGGGCCAACTGCTCCTTCTTGAGCCTAAGCTTGATTTTCTCAAGCTCCAGAAGTTGGCACTTTCTATCATAAGAGGATTCTTTCTTATTTGATATGGAAGTCCCTACAGAAGTACCTGAATGATTAGACTCCACAGAGGGAGTTCTGGATCTTCTAGGCAACCTCTGTTCTCTTCCTGGTGGAGTAAAGAGAGGGCCACTGGGGCCTTCTCCCCCACCTGAAGGAAGAGTTGGATTTTCCAGGTTAGAATCATTTTGATCCTCCTAGCCAGGGTTTGAGTCCAGATCAAAGAAGTGTTCACTTCCTGCTCTTTCCTCATCTCCTGTCCCACCCACTCTTTCTACTTCATCAGACCATGGGGTCTTTCTGAGGTCATCTAAGAGCAACATCTCTATTAGACGTTGGGTGCTTGCACTTCTCCCTGCCCTCAGCTTCCTAGATGTACACATATTTCTCAATTCTTGGAATGAGAGATGGTCATACCTAGTTGTCAGATAGCCACTGGCTTCTCCTCTAGAAGACATACTAGTGTTATGTGGTGTAGGCACCTACTTAACCTAGTGGAGACTGAACTCTCTTGAGTTGGAGAAAGGGTTTGCTAGACCCTTGACTTACCCAACTCCAAGTTCAGTAGAACTTACTTATTCAATCTTGATGTATTATATGTGCCTAATACTCAGTGGTTTTCAGTTAATCACTCTATGAGATTTATCTGGTAAAACAAAAGCAAGCTTGAATCCCAACCGCTGCACACCACTGTGAGAAGTTGGCCTGGTATATGCTGTCCACTAATTAAAGTGGGCACCTTGCCCCAGTCCAAACGACCCTTATGATGTCTGAGGTCAAAGATAACCTTTAGAAAGCTATCCAAGTGGTAGCTGTGGAGAGCAGCCTTCAGGCTTAATCTTGAAGGAATGTAAAGCAGCTTGTTTTACAAGAATATCACCTCCTGAATGACTAAATGAAAGGAGAACCACACAAGTGTTATGTAAAAATATGTATTTATTACTAAAACACTCTCTACTAACCTCTACACGAGATTAGAACACAAAGCACACAATACTTAATTCATAGAACATGCGTAAGTAGCAAAATGGGCTCCAGGGGGAGACCGAACCATATACTAAAAAAATGGTATAACAACAACGACTTCAATAGACACAGTGCCTAGAGCACGTAGAATCGCTGGGACCCCAAGGAACCACCTAAGGCAGTGACACAGGGTGCCCACGGAGGATGGGTGCAGTGAGGAAACACGACTGCGTGCTCCGTGCAACTCTATGGGAAAGTCGCGGTCAGAAAATTACAGTTTAAGGACACTTCTAGGAGGACTTCAAGCAAACCCTTTGGAACATAAGAGGTTCTAAGGCCACCACCCTTGTGAGTACCGAGGTACCCGTGTTACCTATCCCAGAGGAGCCGGGTGCATAGGGGTCAAGTGGTGTCAGAAACCTCCGTTGTTTTCAATGGAGAGCTGCAAGAAAGCACTGCTGCCAGGAAGGTGAAGAGTGTCCGGTGGAATCCAAGCCTAGATCCGAGGTGAGAGGAACCTGAAAGCAGAGGGGACAGAGTCTGGGTCACTTCAGGTGACCAGGGGCTCGGTAGTCGAATGCCCACCGATGTCGGGTGCTTCAGGTGAAGAGAAAGGATGTTTGTCTCTGCAGCCACGGGGACCAGGAGACGTCGACGATGACCAGGGTCCAGAGGTGAGATGTCCCACAAAGGAAGTCGAGAGCTGAGGGGTCAGTGTCCGGCTGGAGCACCAAGAAAACCTTGGCAGCGGCAACCCACGCAGGCAGAGGAAACATGTTACGGTGTCGACCAGCAAGGTCCAGGGGACTCTCCAAGCAATGGAGAGTCAGGGCACGTCTGGAGCAATCAGGGAAGCCCAAGAACAAACGAGATTACCCTCGCCAGGACCCACAGGCCAACGGACCAGGGATCGCGAGGAGACCTCACGCGAATTTACAAAGCACCAGCCCACAGAGCACTCGTGGAGTGGAGGCCGGATATCTTCAGTGCAAATGGTGCTCGGAGTGAGGACTACACGTAGTCCAATGCACAAGCTCAGGGATTGCCAACAAGCATATGCACTTGCAAATAGACGCGGTGCACAGGGGTACGGGTTGCACAACCCCCACGAGGGATACTGGTCTCAGAATCGCTGAGAGGTCAGATCTACCTCGGTGACCTTCGGGAACCCACCTCCTGTGTTGCAGAAATCTTCGGAGTCCGCAGGAGCTCTGGAGTTGCAAGCCGATCAGATGCGCTTAGGTGCCTGCTGCTGCAGGGGAGTAACTCCTTTACTCCAAGGGAGATTCTTCTGTCATCCAGTGTGAGAAGTTGGCCTGGTATATGCTGTTCACTAATTAAAGTGGACACCTTGCACCAGAACAATTCGACTCTTATGGTAGATAGGTTTAAGACAACCTTTATAGAAAGCTATCCTAGTGGTAGCTGTGGAGAGCAGCCTTCAGGCTAAGTCTTGAAGGAATGTAAAGCAGCTTGTTTTACCACACAATCTCTTGAATCACCAAATGAAAAGACACCACACAGGTATATATATCAAATATATATGTATTTATTAATAAACACTCTCTACTAATCTCTTTATGAGATTAGAGGACAGGAACATATGTACAAGTCAAATATTATCAGAATAAGTTTAGCACAATTGAATATTACAATCTTAGTTTGCTAGACCTAGGTCTAGGGCATCTAGAATCGAGGGACCCACAAGAACCTCCCCAGGTAGTTGTAGGAGACCAACAGGGGACGGACGCGGTGACCTGGCACCGATGCGAATCCTGTACGAGTCTATGCACTCAGACGCGATTGAGATATCAATGTTAAAGGTCCCTTGCGTGTTCGAGGCGAACACACCGATCGATCCTTGTACGAGTCGAAGGACGCGGTTACAGATGGAATTGCAAGGGAGTTGGACGCGGTGTGTCTAACACAGACGCGAACCATGTACGAGTCAGTGCGATAGTCGCACTTGGAAAGTTAGAGTTTTAGGACACTTCGAGGAAGCTACAAGCAAGTCACTTACAGGGTAAGTAGTTCTAGGGCCCACACCCACAGGAGCACCGTAGTGCTGAAGTTACCTCACCCAGGGGAGCCGGGTGCATAGGTGTTCTTTGGTGTCGGGTCGCGGCGTCGTTTTCAATGGGAGCCAGTGAAGACTTGCTGCTTGCGGCGACAGGAGAAGTGTCCGGAGGAATCCAAGCCTGGATTCGGAAGATGGAAGACCTGAAAGCAGAGGGGACAGTGTTCAAAGTCACTTGGCAGTGACTCGGGGCAAGGAAGATGGATGCCCACCGTCGTCGCAAGATTCAGGTCGTTCGCGGTTGCCTTGACTCATCAGCCACGAGGTCCAGGAGGCGTCGACGATGACCAGGAGCTGGATTCGGCGTGTCCCACGATGTCTGCAGCTTACTGCGGTGTCGGCAACTCGATCGGAGCCAACAAGCCTTGGTAACAGCAAGTCTCGGGGAAAGTGTGAAGAGACAATGGCGCAGACCAGCAAGGTCTGTGGGACTCACCCAGCAAGGGTAAGTCAGGGCAGGCCTGGAGCAATCAGGGGAGCCCTTTGGTTTCTTTAGAAAGTCTTCTGGGGACCCACAAGCCGGCTGGCAAGGGATCGCGAAGACGCCTCGGGAGGATTCACTCACAGGGGCCCACGGTCACTCGGGACGTAGTAGGCCTCTGATCTTAGGAGAGATTTCTGCTGGAGGCTGGGACCACACGTGGTCCAAAGCACAAGTTCGTGGAACGTTGTGAAGAGGTTGCACTCGACAATAGTGCACGGTACCCAGGGGTCGCAGTTCCTCGTTACTCTTGGGGTCCACTGGCCTCAGCTTCGCTGGGGACTCACGATGGCCTTTGAGAAATCAGGAAATCCACTTCTTGGGCTGCAGGGACTTCGGACTCCGGCGGGAGCGGCGTAGTTTGCGACCGTTGTTTGTAGTTTTTGGTGCCTGCCAAGCAGGAGTCACTCCTTGACTCCAAGGGATATTCTTCAGTCTTCCAAAGGTAGTGGAACGTCGAAGGTCCGGGATTCTTCTTGTAGAGCGTCGTCCAGGAAATCTAGGGTGCAATGCACAGGTTCCTCCTTCTTATACTAAAAGAAGGGGAGGGACTAGCTCTATGACCCTACCTATGGGAGGGTCAGGGGGGTGGGTGGCTACACCCACTTCCCTTTGTCCAGTTTCGCGCCAGAGCAGGGACAGGTAGCCCCTGAGCCGGTTTGAACTGGCATATGCACAGAGGAGCCTTCTGCTCCCCCAGTGCAGGACTTCAAAGCACTCTAAGAGTGCACCCACCCAGCCCCAATACACTAAACCCTGTCTGGGAGGTGGTCACACCCCCTTGGGACAGGATATCTATTGTTGGGCTTCATCCACTGCGAGTGTTGGTCATCAGCAGGAGGGCAGCCCAGTGTCTGTGACTGGTGGCATCCATTTTGTGATGCCAGGGCTCTACAGGATTCTACCGTGTTTCCACAGTAGGTACATGTCTATCCCTCTAGAAGGGTGGAATGCTACCCCCGCCGCCAGGACTGGCGGGGGGTAGTATTCCAAGATGTTTGACACCAAACACGACATGTTTCGATGCAGCCATTCCAAAGTTAGCATTTTACCGCGAGGATAAAATGCACTTAAAAGTATATGGTTTAACCGCATCCACAAACAGCACCAGAGAACGGACTCTGAGAGCTGCAGAGGGGCCCTGCTCAGGCAGAGGCACCCCCTCACATAGAAGCCAAGCACCCTGCCCTCAGGATTGATAGGGCCTGCCTTAGGGGTGACTGATAGGGTTATATGTGTGTGTAGGAGAGATATAGGGAACCTATATCTCAGTGAGGAGTGCTAGCACTTCCTCACTCAGGCTGCAGTAGCAGGCCTGTGGTGTCAGATTTAGTCTGCTTCCCAGGGGTGGCATAATACATGCTGCAGCCCCTGGTAGGCCTGTGAAGTACCTATGCCCTTGGTACCTAAGGTACCATATACTAGGGACTCATAAGGTGCCACAGTATCCAATCACTAGTGCACCTAGAGTGCACTCCAAATCGTTTAGAGAGAACAGAGAGGCTGGGGCCCTGATTAGCAGGGGCCCAGCCAGACTATAGCCAGAAACCAGTGTAAACATCAGAAAAAAAGTGGGGGCAACATAAGAGGCAGATCCTACTCTCCTACACAACGCCCCCCCCCCAAACGCAGGGACACTAAACTAACCTTGACCAGTTGAGTCTTCATGTTCAAATTGGAAATACCTTGAGAGTCCATCTGCATTGGCATGTTGGGTCCCAGGTCTATGTTCCACTGTATAGTCCATCCCCTGTAGGGAAATGGACCACCTCAAAAGTTTTGGGTTTTCTCCTTTCATTTGTTTAAGCCATAGGAGGGGCTTGTGGTCGGTCTGAACTATGAAGTGAGTACCAAACAAGTATGGCCTCAGGTTCTTCAGGGCCCATACCACAGCAAAGGCCTCCCTCTCTATAGCTGACCAACGTTTCTCTCTAGGGGTCAGCCTTCTGCTAATAAAAGCTACTGGCTGGTCTTGACCTTCATCATTCAGTTGAGACAGTACAGCTCCCACACCCAGCTCAGAAGCATCTGTTTGGACAATGAACTTTTTGGTGTAGTCTGGACTCTGTAAGATGGGGGCAGTGCACATGGCCTGCTTTAGGTCTTCAAATGCCTTCTGACAGCCAGCTGTCCACTGAACCTTTTTGGCATTTTCTTTGAGGTCAGATCATTCAAGGGGGTCACTATAGATCCATATCCCTTGACAAACCTCCTGTAGTACCCAGTCAGGCCTAAGAAGGCTCTCACCTGTGTCTGGGTGGTTGGAGCAACCCATTCCATTATGGTTTGGATTTTGCTCTGTAAAGGCTGAATCTGGCCTCCACCTACAAGGTGGCCCAGGTACACAACCTGACTCTGCCCTATCTGGCACTTAGTGGCCTTGATAGTGAGGCCTGCTTTCTGCAGGGCCTCCAAAACATTCCTGAGGTGGACCAGGTGATCCTGCCAGGAGGAACTAAAGACAGCAATATCATCTAGATAAGCTGAGCAATAAGTTTCCATCCCTGTCAGAACTTTATTCACCAACCTCTGAAAAGTGGCAGGTGCATTTTTCAATCCAAAGGGCATCACCACAAAGTGGTAGTGCCCACCAGGGAGTCGAAAATGCTGTCTTGGCTTTTGCATCATCAGCTAATCTGATCTGCCAGTAGCCAGCTGTTAGGTCAAACGTGCTTAGATACTTGGCTGAGGCCAAAGTATCAATTAGCTCATCTGCCCTTGGTATGGGATAGGCATCAGTCCTAGTGACTGCATTGAGGCCTCTGTAGTCTACACAAAACCTCATTTCTTTCTTACCACCCTGGGTATGAGGCTTGGGTACCAGGACTACTGGTCTAGCCCAAGGGCTATCTGAAGGCTCAATTACACCTAGCTCCAACATTTTCTGGACTTCAGTCCTGATACAGTCCCTGACATGATCAGGTTGCCTGTAGATTTTATTCTTGACAGGCAGACTGTCTCCAGTGTCCACCTCATGGGTGCACCAGGAAGTCTGACTAGGGGTCAGGCTAAACATATGTCTAAACTGTTGCAGAACTTGTCTGCACTCAGTTTGCTGATGGTCGGTGAGGCTGCTTGCCAAAGCAACACCATCTACTGACCCATCATCAGGATTCTGAGAGAGCAGGTCAGGGAGAGGGTCACTCTCCTCCTCCTGGTCCTCATCAGTTGCCATGAGCAAGCCCATGTCTGCCCTGTCAACATATGGCTTTAATCTGTTGACATGGAGCACCCTCAGGGGCTCCTGGGAGTTCCAAGATTCACCAGGTAGGTGACTTCTCCCTTCTGTTCAACTATTGTATGGGGGCCACTCCACTTGTCCTGGAGGGCTGCTGGGGCCACAGGCTCCAACACCCACACTTTCTGTCCTGGCTGGTATACAGTCAGTACAGCCTTTGGTCATGCCAAGCTTTTTGTAATTCTTGGCTGGCCTCCAGGTTTTGGTTGCCTTTTTCATGTACTCTGGCATCCGGGAGCGGAGACCAAGTACATAGTCCATCACATCTTGTTTGGGGGCTTGAGAGGTAACTCCCAGCCCTCTTTTACCAAACACAGTGGACCTCTCAAAGGATGCCCAAACAGAAGCTCAAATGGGCTGTAACCAACCCCCTTCTGTGGAACCTCTCTGTATGCAAATGATGCAGCGGATACAATGAAAACTATTTCTCCTAGGTCACTTATCGGTCATCCAGGCGCGACTTATATTTTCTCACATCCACATGACGATGGGACCCATAAACATCGCCTATCACACACGCACACCTGGATTTCCTCTACACCTTTACGAATCTATACTCCTAGGAGAAAGAAAAACTAAATAAAAATCACCATGATGTACCGCTGGAAGGAGCCGGAAATACCTTATTTACCTTAACCTATCGCTTTCTTAGTTATTTCTTAAGATATTCCTGCTCATTGTTTTGTCGATGGATCATCTAGTAAAAAATCAGTTGATAGTGATCAAGACCAGCTAAATCACAATACTAATTACTAATTTCACAACCATTTAGTAAATAATCACTGAGTCGTTTGATTTAAGAATCTCAAAATTTATATAATTTTAAAGGCATGGAAAAGAATTTAGACTTTATTATTCAATTATTCATTTATTATTAATTCAAATATTTATTAAGCAAAATCAATTTTATTGCAGAAAGGAAATTTTGTCATGAAGAAAAATCCTAATTACCTGCCTATCTTCCTAATTTAGCCTAATGATTTCTAACCTAAGTTTAAAATTGAAAAATAACCTGATTCTCATACTCAACTGGAAAAATAAGACAGCAACAGAAACTTCAGCTCGTCAGCATCAGCTACCGCAACCCTTCTCATCTAATAGTCTTTCAGCATCTCCCGCTCAGTAAATGGATCGATCTGGAACACCAAGCACTGGAAACCACCAACTCCAACACCAACTCACTCCCCTCCCACTAAGAGTAGGCCTTCTTATACCCTAATTCTAACTTTGCTAACTAAATTGTTGCAACATTAATAACGCGCTTTTCTTTCATTGGTCCACTCAGTTCATATATTCATTTTTAATCAAGTTCTCCCGGATCCAGCTTGTTCTTTTGGAATGTATATGTTCATTTCCTTTCTCACAGTTCAAGACATGTTTCCATCCGCTTCGATCAGTACATTTGTAACTTCTTTCGATACATTCGAGAACTCCGCAGTCATTGTCCTTTCTCATAAAACTGTTTCCCACGATTCTCTGCTGATCACCACGGCACACTATCAGTTCAATTAGGTCACATCAGCCTTGACCATTCTTGCATCCTAGCCTCTCAGCACCATCACGTGGTCAGTCTTTCTCCAACTTTTTCTCCCTTGTCACGCGTTTTCTCAGCGCATGCGTACTCTAATAAACGGCAGCCATTTTATATCGCCACTCGATTAGACTTAGAAGCACTATTTAGAAATAAACGAAACATAATTAAAATAGAGAAACATAGCCTTTTCGTTTCCCTCCCGTCATCTACGTACCCCAATTAGTTATTACCTAGCAGAAAGCAACATTTAAGCTGTTCCTTACTTACCACCACTATTGTTTTTGCAACGTCACGTTTATTCTATGAAGCACAAATCATGCATTTATTATTTATTTAATACGCAATTATTTTATGTTATAATTAGACACACAGACATTTGTAAATACATTATTCAGCACATATACTTGCGTGTTACCCTTCCCTCACGTACATTGTTGATTAATACATTTAAACGAACATATTTATTAATTATTTATAAAATTTGTTAGGGGTTACATTTTTTTATTTACTCTGCTCCATCAACTCCCCCCTTTGGTGATTTTTAAATCACCACATAAAACCCAAGTTATACTTCTTTTTCAGGCAGCATATGTCTTTCATCCTTTTGCTTTTTGTTAGTTATACATCTGTTTCCATTTCATCTTGTCTTCTTGTCTCTTTATACATACTTTCTTTCATTTTCTCTAACTCAATTTCACCCATTTCTCTCTCTCTCTCTTTCATTATTCTGTTATTTCTTTTTATCTTATTTTGTCTTATTTTTCTTTTTATACACGTTATTACAATTTTCAACACCATGGCTAACAATATTGCTACAGTCGCTATTATTATAACTTTCCCTATCATTAGTCTACTCATTCTTGTTAACCAATTTGCTACTGAAGAAAACCCTCTACCAAGTTTTCCAAGGACACTTTCAACCTCCAGTGGAACTAGTTCTTTGTGCAAATTTGTAATATTTGTAATATACTTTTGTATTTTTTCACTTTTATCAGGAATGTAAGTGCAACAATGTTGGACTTTCAGCATTCCACAAACTCCACCCTCTTTTGCCAAAAGAATATCAAGGGCAAGCCGATTTTGCATCACCATAGCTCTCATGGCAACCATTTCGGTATTTACCATCAAGAACCCTCCCGCAGTATCTGTAGACAAACGATCTACTACTGTGGATAATTTCCGAATTTTAAATGCATTCAAAGATATTCCCACTGCTGGTATTAATGCTCCAAAAATATCACCTACAATTTCTGAAAAACTTTCCCTCTTTCTACGTGTAAAGCTATTAATCATCTTGTATGTTCCTTTTTCTTCTCTGTCCATATGAAAGATTTTTGGAAAGACCAGGCCTACATAACAAGTTCCATACCAATGGTCCGGTAACCTGTAATAAGCTCTATTCCCACAAATATAATAGATACCTGGAAATATTGGATCTTTTCCACCTTTGAATCCCCAACTTCCCAAAATTTGATAATTGTCATGGCAGATACTGGAACCTACAAAATAATTGTCATAGACTGTCTTATTTCTCCTAATACATAACTTTCCTGTTTGCGGCCAATCTAATGTCATTGCTGCATTTATCTTTTTCCCTTCATGATTTTCTTCCTCAAACGTCCATAGATGTGTTCTTTTCTCTTTTATTGCTTCTCTTTGAAATTTCATTCTCCTTTCTTCAACCACTTCTAAAAATACCTTTTCTTCTTTCTTTAACTCACAGGTAAGGTTGTTTTTAGCTATTTCTTCTAATGTTAAAATTCTATGCTCTAAAAGAATTCTCCTAAAACCTTTGCTTGTTTTACTTTGTTAAGTTCTGAAACTACAGGAACATTTGCAAAAATCTTATCTATATCAGTGTAATAAAACTCTAATCTACCTGTTTTATAAAATAAACTTGCTATGACACTACATGTTATTCCATAAGTTAGAGGTAGGTGATGATAAGTCACACCTTCTGATACTGATGCAGGCAACTGCATACAAACATAACAATCTCTCACATCCATTGTCTCTACATATTCGAACAACAATTTTGTAAAAACATTTTTAGAAAAGTCTGTTACTGACTTATCCTTATGTAATTCTGCACTACTTCTTAAAATAACTGGTTCTTTAATATTAGTTTCTTTTTCTGGTTTAGTATCATTCTTTGCTTCTACTACAGCTATACTAATAGGAATTGTGATTGCTAAAACTATCCATACTGTCATTAATAATCCTGTACAAAAGCAGCACATTTTACACCATCTTTTTACAAACTCACATTTATCTCTTCTATCGCTAGTATTCTCCATTTTTGTTTTTATCTTTTGTTAAATCTCAGAAAATTGTGTCACTACACCTCAGAAATGACTTAGATGCCACTCTGCATTCAAAAAGTCTTTGCTTGGTACTTTCTTTTAATTCTTTTCAGAATTCTTTCGTTGTCACATCCGGTGATTTGTCATATCCAGTAAAATTGTCACATCCGGCAGAAGCACTTTAAGTCTTCACTTCAGGTTTGTTGCACCTCACCTTTACCCATTCGGTTTCTCAGTCTCGGGTTCTCGTGAGTGTCTCTTTCTTCTTTGTAATCAGTTAGAGCGATGTACAACCACTCAGGTGACTTGTATTTCGAATTCACTTTCTTTGTTCTCTTAGACTTTTGCAATCGTTTTCCACTTGGCTTTTCTTGTTCCTTTTGACTTGTTATTTCATTCACCTGTTCAGCACTTTTTTCTCCTGTTCTGATTATTCTGTATCTCAATTTTCTTATATAGTTGCTGGGCCAATTGTCTCCTTTTCTTGGCCTTTTGGCTTCACCTTCTTTTTCTCCTCTTTCTGATTTCCAGTTTCTTTTTCTTGATTCAGTTCTTGTTTTCTCTTCTTCTCCGCTTTCTTCAGTTTCTGTCTCAATTTTCTCACAATTGTCTCTTATTTTGAAACTTATGATCTCATTTTCTTTTACTGGTGGTTCTATTTTCTCCTTCTTGTGTTCCCTTATTACTGTCCCTCCTCGATGTTCTTCCGAATTGGTATTTATCTCACTCTCTGCTTCTAATTTTCCCTGTTCTTTTGTTACACTATCTGTCCCTATTGCTCCTCGGGGTTCTTCTCGATTTTCTAACTTTTTAATTGTCTCTTTCCCTTCTTTGTCTATTAATATTACTTTTGAAGGATTTCCACCATAACTTGTACTTGGTTGCTCATTTAGATCATTTTCTTGCTCATTCTCTTCTCTAATTGGTTTAAATCCCCAAGTTCTCCTTCGAAATTCTTCACAGTTTTCAACTGAATCGTCAGATCCTGAACTCGTGTCAGATATTTCCAGATGTCGACTTACAGGTCGATCTTCAAGTTCTGTAATTTCTGTAATTTTTCCTTCTTCTTCTTCTTCTTCCTTTTCCTCTATAGAGGTGCTTGCAGTTGGGGTTTCCAGATGTCGACTTTCAGGTCGATCTTCAAGATCTGGCACCCTTTCTCTTATTCTTTCTGTCTCAGTTCTGTGGGATGAGAGTTCATCTCATCCCACACTTCCAGACGTCGACTCACATGTCGATCTGCAGGTTCTGGAACTCTGATAGTGTGACTGGCATGCACCCAGTGTTTCACTCCTGCACACTTGACTGCAGTGGTTGTTACCAGGATCACTTGTCGTGGTTCATCCCAGCGAGGAACCAAACAGTTTCTTCTCCGGTGGACTTTTATTCAAACCCAATCTCCTGGATTCAAGTCGTGAGCTGGTTTTCTTTCAAGAGTGGTCGCATCCGGTCCAACCTGATGAAACACAGAACGCACCACATCAGCCAATCCTTTGCAATAATCCAGTACTAGATCATCAGTTATAGTCAGGAACTTGTTGACAGGTACTTGTGCTTGTCTCATTGCTCGTCCCATGATCACCTCATGAGGACTAAGTCCAGTTTTCTTTTCAGGAATGCTTCTGATGGTCATCAGGACAAGGGGCAGTGCATCGGGCCATTTGAGTCCTGTAGCTTGACACATTTTTCCTAACCTGTTCTTAATTGTTCCATTTATTTGCTCTACTACCCCAGAAGCCTCTGGTCTGTATGCACAATGCAGTTTTTGTTTAATACTTAATGCTTCACAAATTAATTGAATCAACTCATTTTGAAAATGTGTTCCTCTATCTGTCTCAACCGTGACTGGAAAACCATACCTTGGAATGAACTCTCGCAGCATAAGTTTTGCTACCGTTATTCCATCAGTCCTTCTAGTGGGGTATGCCTCCACCCAACGAGAAAACAAACAGACGACCACTAGAACATATTTTAGTCTGTTACAAGGGGGCATTTCAATGAAGTCTAATTGCATTCTAGTGAACGGACCTCCTTCTCGTCCTATTGTTCCTAGACTCACTATTGTCTTTCTTCCTGGATTAAACTGCTGACAAATAAGACATCTTTGACAAAGACTTTCAGCTATGGCTCTGAATTTTGGGTTATACCATGTTTGTCTAAAAAGTCTGATCATTGCATCTCTCCCAATATGAGCTTGCCCATGGTACATCCGTGCCATGTCTGCAATCATTCTATCAGGCATAACTGGTCTTTCATCTCTGTAAACCCACACACCATTGTTCTCTTGTCTTCTACATCCTGCTTTTATCCAGTAATCTTTTTCCTCATCATTTGCAACTTCCTGTAACTGTCTCACCTCATCCCATGTCTCGACAGTGTTACTAAAAAGCAAAGGAGAAGAGATATGCTCCCTTTCGCGATTCTTATTCAGGGATACCATGTTCTCTGCACAATATTTGGCTATCTCGTCGGCGTAATTATTTCCGACAGCTATGTAATCTTCATTTTTCTTATGTGCTTTGCATTTCACTACAGCTATCTGCCTAGGCAGCTGTATCGCCTCAAGCAGTTTCTTAACAAAATCTCCATTTCTGATAGGTGTTCCTGCAGACGTCAAGAAACCTCCTTGTGACCAAATCTGACCAAAATCATGCACTATACCGAAACCGTACTGGCTATCGGTCACAATCGTAACTCGTACATTTCTTCCCAACTTACATGCTTGAATCAAAACAATCAGTTCTGCAACTTGGGCAGACCTTATTCCTTTCAGACAAGACGCTTCCATCACAGTTGCCACTGTGCACACTGCGTAAGCTGCGCTTAGAACTCCTTCTTTCGTTCTCAAGCATGAGCCATCCACAAACATGACATAATCTGATTCTTTTAAAGGCTCATCCTTTATGTCATCTCTTGGTTTTGTGCAATATTCCAGCACATTCAGACAATCATGATCTACTTCATCTTGTTCAATTATACTCTCTTCATCTGGCAATGATGTCGAAGGATTCACATTCATACATCTATCTATGGTCACATTTTCTGCACTCAATATTACTTTTTCGTACTTAGTCAGCCGACTATGTGTCATGTACTGTGTTTTTGTTCTTGTCAAAAGAATCTCTACTGAATGGGGAACATATACTCTCAGTGGATACCCCATCACTATTCCTTCACTTTGTTCCAGACTTACACAAGTAGCGGCAACAGCTTTCAGACATCCAGGCAACGCTTTTGCTATAGGATCTAAAACAGCTGAAAAATAAGCAATTGGTCTCTTCATTGTTCCATGTTTTTGTACCAGTACTGAAAATGCACATCCATCTCTTTCACTGCAGTACAATTCAAAATCCTTTTCATAGTCAGGCATTCCTAAAGCAGGGGCCTCACACAATTTCTTTTTCAACTCTTTGAAAGATTTCATTTCATCGTCATTCAATTCAAAAGGGTTTTTTACATCCTTCTTGGTCAGTTTTTGTAATGGCTTAGCAATCAAGGAAAAAACACTTATCCATTGTCGGCAATATCCAACCATTCCCAAAAACATTCTTACCTCTCTTTGCGTCATTGGTGCTCTCATTCCTTGAATCATTTTTATTCTCTCAGTCGTTATCTTTCGCACTCCTTTCTCAATTTTATGCCCTAAATATTGGACTTCTTTTTGACAAAACTGCAATTTTGAAGGGGACACTTTATGTCCTCTTTTCTCTAGATGGTTCAGTAAAGCAATTGTATCACTTACACATGCTTCTTTTGTTTTCGATGCCACCAATAGGTCATCGATATACTGCACCATCACTGACTTTTCTGGCATTTTCAAATCTTCCAGGGACTTCTTTAAAATCTGATTAAAGATTGAGGGGCTTTCCGAATACCCCAGAGGAATTCGGCACCATGCCAAAATACGCTCTCCGAACCGGAACGCAAATATTGGCTGGCTATCTGGATGTAAAGGAATAGAGAAAAATGTGTGACACAAATCTATCACGGTATACCACTCAGCTTCATGTGGAATTTGGTATAGAATTACTGCAGGGTTTGGCACTATTGGACAACAAGGCACAACTATTTTATTGACCTTTCTCAAATCCTGTACTATTCTATATGTTCCATTTGGCTTTTTCAGTCCCATTATAGGTGAATTACATGGACTGCTCATTATTTCTTTTAGAATTCCCTGTTCGATCATTTTATTTATTACAGGAGTTATTCCTTCAATTATTTCTGGAGTCAATTTATACTGTGGCGTATTTGGGTAAGTTGTTCCTTCTTTTACTGTTACTTTTACGGGATCAACTTCTTTCATCAACCCAATATCTTCTCCTGTAAAATCCCACACATTCTCTTTTACTGCATTTTTCAGTTCTTTTGGAAGTTTTTCTGCATCAAATGCAGGAAACAAACCATTAATTTCAGGTTCCTGATTCATCAACGTTACTTTATACAACACATCTTCATCTGGGGTCTGAAATCCAATTCCATCTGGCGTACAATAAATTGTGCAATTCATTTTGCACAAAAGGTCACGACCTAAGAGATTTACGGGACTACAATCGCACACTACGAATCTATGCATTTTGCTAAAAGAACCAATTTTTACTTCCACTAATTCAGTAAGTGGTGTTTAATCTGCTGATTCGCTACTCCAACTACTTGGATGTATTCACCTGAGAGAGGAAGGTTTGGAATTTCCACTGATCTAACAGTAGAACGGGTAGCTCCAGTATCGACAAGGAATGTTACATTTGCACCATTCACTTCTCCATCCACAAAGGGACCAGACTGATCTACCTCTAGAGTTGCGCCAAGTACGCACTCTTTTCCCTCTCCTAGGCACCGTCAGAAACTTTCATCTGACTCATCCTCACTCTGACGCAACCAATACTGAGAAATGTTAGCTGCTCGCGGCAACTGTGTTACCTGCTCTCCTCCGTAGAATCCTGTTTCTGTACTGTATCTTTGCTGGTTAACATTGTTGGGAAGTGGTGGTTGTGGCACCTGACCTTGTTGAACAACTACCTCATTCTGCACCTGTGGAGTTAATGATTGATTTTCCGTATTAGGTTTAGGTGGGAACTTACACTCGTTTCTCCAATGCCCTAATTTTCCGCAATTATGACATGGCCATTTTTCTTTGCCTCCTCTAGACTCATTTGACCTTTCCCTTTACCTATGTTAGGTCGGGTTTTATTCTGTCCTGTTTCATTCCCACTATTATTATCCAATTGAGCTTCTTGCTTCTCTGCCACTTTCACCTGTGCCCACATTGCCTTCTCTTTCAATTTACGCTGTCTACTCTCAATATCATCACTACAATACTTAGCATACCTCAGTACCTCATCTACAGTGCCATTTTGCCAGTTAATCATATGTTGTTTAATCATTTCACTAATCTCTGGTTTCAGTCCAAACACAAATCTATATACAAAATGACTCATATCTTTTTCACTCAACTCCTCATATCCACTATACTGCTTGAAAACCAACAACAACCTCTCATAATAGGCATGTACAGACTCCTTACTTTCCTGTGTAGTTCTATCGATTTTTACCCAATCTGTTTCTTTAGGAGGAATCTTATTTTTCAAAAAGGTAATCACCTTATCGTATTTCCTCATCACCTCAGGACCTGGAGCTCCTGTCTTAGGATCTCTTGGATATTCTGTAGTTGGCCAGTCAACTGTAATTTTACATTCAGACCACAAATCAGTTGGCACCACTATGTCAAACAATCCATCTAAATCTATCCACAACACCTTTGAAACCTTCACAAACCTCTCCACTTGTCGGTACCATTCAACTGGTTTCTCTCTCAGCTTTGGGAATTCATTTGTAAATGACAGTATATCCTGTCTAGTCCAGGGAACATGCACGTAACTACCACCTGGAGTTTCTCTCATAGGGTATTCTCTTGCAACAGGTTCTTTTTCAGTTATCATAAAAGCCAAAGAAGCTTTGTCTGCAGTTTTCTCATACTTTTTCGTCCATCTGACTTTCCATCTGTCCACATCACCCCATTTTCTAAATAAAACAATTAACTCTTTTATCTGTGTCAGCCTTCCTGCTGTGTTCAAATTTTCAATATCTTTCTCACAAAAGTCTACTCTGTACGGTTTCTGTAATGTTTTCACTTTCGCAAAATCTATTCCAATTTCACTTGCTATCTCTTCTAGTTTGTCATGTAAATTTCTAGCCCTCCATGTAATACTTTTGCACAGAAACATAATCTCATCATCCTGGTAATTTTTCAGCTTTTCTGTACCAATCGTCCCTAAAATTAATTCTTCCATATCAATCTTTAACCTAATTACATCTAATGGTTTTTCTTCTGGTTCTTTTATTTTAAATGCCTTCATCCACTCATTTAATTCATCAGGAGTCGGACCTATGGGTGTATTATTTAGTTCTGTCCAATTACCACTCTTTTCAGGGGTCACTGTTGCAGATTCTGTTACCATAGGCATTTTCCTACCATTACACTCATTCACTGTCAAATTTGTAGGTGGACTTGGTCTGTAGGTACTAGCCAAATTACTTGTACTTGCACTTGGTTCCATCCTTTCTTTTTCTCTCTGAAATTGTGAATTCATAGGAATCACTAAAGATCGTTCATCAATTTTCTGATTCTCAAAAATTGGTATTACTGGACCTATTGTTACGGGTACAGTCACAGCTTCCATGTTTTTCGTTAACTCCCTAATTTTCTCAGTCAATTCTTTTGTTGTTCTTGCTAATTCAGTTGCATTGTCACTTTCTACTCCTTCATTTTGTGAAGTTCTTATTTGATCTTGTGACCTATTTATTTCAATTCTTTTTACGGGACTTTTATTTCGCACAGTCTCTATCTGCGGCGCATTAGGTGTCACCACTGTAGAACTCTGCTGATACGGAGGGGATTTCTATTCAGAATTTCTTCCAGCAATTCATCATCCGTTTCACTCTCATGCATATATTTTTCCCTCTCCATATGTTTCTTTTTCTCAGTACGTTTTCTCTTAGTCTCTTCCTCAACTGTAAAAGCCGGAAACAAACCTCCTGTCATGTTTGCACATCTCCATCGTTTTATTCTATCCTCATGATTTATTCCCCACATTCTTCCAGGCATAAACTCATGATCCCTTAAACCTCTGTATCTCTCTCTCTCATACATCTCATCTTCCCATTCCGTCAACGCTTCAAACTGTGTCGGTCTAGGTTCTAAATTTGTCATCTTTTCTCTCAAATTTCGCAAAACCGCTACACTAAATGAACCATTCTCAGGGAAGGCTAATGCTCCATCATTCTTCGTATACTTTGCCCAATTTTCTAACCATATGCATGTATGATATCCATATTTCAGCATCATATGTGAAGCTGCTGATTTCGGCGGAGGAATTACTTGTCCCTCTCTAGTCACAACCTTTTTGGCTTTCTTAAAGAAATTCTTAATTTTTGTCGTCCATGACGTTCTTTCCCTTTCATACTCATAATACGGCATGTTTTCGATTGGTTTTTCTCTTCAAAACCAGCACTGTTCCGTGTACGGAACTTCAACCAATCACAGCGCGACTCACACCAACACACCAATCAGAACGATTTCCTTCTTCCGCGCACTATCCAATCCTAGCGCGGCACTGTCTATGTCACTCTTGCTCTTTTACCCCTCCTTTACAAAAATGATCGGCAATTTTTCTTTTCAATGTTTCTTCGTTAGTTACAACATTTAAAACAATTCCATAGTCTGATTCGCTAAACCAAAGTGACAGCTTTGTCCTTTTACACAAGAATCCTGTATTTCCAGTAGACAGCGCTTACCTCTACCCTACCACAGAATTATTAACTTTTGCCGATAAAGTAGCACTTCCCTCTACCTTACCCTTCTTTCAAGCAAACAGTAAACCCGTTTCTCTGGGGATAAGACACATGTGGAGACTATGCTCCTGAGAATTAAGGCCAGAGTTTCACAAGAAGACGTGATTTGCTATCTCAGTTGCACACCTTTCGTACAGAAATCCCTAACATAACACAACTTGTGTTATTACCAAAAATTGAATTCAGACCATGTACCAAATTCCATGTGACTTCTCTTGCCACACGTGTTCTACTTCCTACATCCCAGAAGCGTGAAAACTCACATATAACATAACGCGACTCAACATATAGTATTAGTCATCAAAATAATCAATAATCAATAATCACCAAACTAATCTATAGAAACCATAACTCTGCTACCAAGAAATCTGATGCAGCGGATACAATGAAAACTATTTCTCCTAGGTCACTTATCGGTCATCCAGGCGCGACTTATATTTTCTCACATCCACATGACGATGGGGCCCATGACATCGCCTAACAAACACACACACACACACCTGGATTTCCTCTACACCTTTACGAATCTATACTCCTAGGAGAAAGAAAAACTAAATAAAAATCATCATGATGTACCGCTGGAAGGAGCCGGAAATACCTTATTTACCTTAACCTATCGCTTTCTTAGTTATTTCTTAAGATATTCCTGCTCATTGTTTTGTCGATGGATCATCTAGTAAAAAATCAGTTGATAGTGATCAAGACCAGCTAAATCACAATACTAATTACTAATTTCACAACCATTTAGTAAATAATCACTGAGTCGTTTGTTTTAAGAATCTCAAAATTTATATAATTTTAAAGACATGGAAAAGAATTTAGACTTTATTATTCAATTATTCATTTATTATTAATTCAAATATTTATTAAGCAAAATCAATTTTATTGCAGAAAGGAAATTTTGTCATGAAGAAAAATCCTAATTACCTGCCTATCTTCCTAATTTAGCCTAATAATTTCTAACCTAAGTTTAAAATTGAAAAATAACCTGATTCTCATACTCAACTGGAAAAATAAGACAGCAACAGAAACTTCAGCTCGTCAGCATCAGCTACCGCAACCCTTCTCATCTAACAGTCTTTCAGCATCTCCCGCTCAGTAAATGGATCGATCTGGAACACCAAGCACTGGAAACCACCAACTCCAACACCAACTCACTCCCCTCCCACTAAGAGTAGGCCTTCTTATACCCTAATTCTAACTTTTCTAACTAAATTGTTGCAACATTAATAACGCACTTTTCTTTCATTGGTCCACTCAGTTCATATATTCATTTTTAATCAAGTTCTCCCGGATCCAGCTTGTTCTTCTGGAATGCATATGTTCATTTCCTTTCTCACAGTTCAAGACATGTTTCCATCCGCTTCGATCAGTACATTTGTAACTTCTTTCGATACATTCGAGAACTCTGCAGGCATTGTCCTTTCTCTTAAAACTGTTTCCCACGATTCTCTGCTGATCACCACGGCACACTATCAGTTCAATTAGGTCACATCAGCCTTGACCATTCTTGCATCCTAGCCTTTCAGCACCATCACGTGGTCAGTCTTTCTCCAACTTTTTCTCCCTTGTCACGCGTTTTCTCAGCGCATGCGTACTCTAATAAACGGCAGCCATTTTATATCGCCACTCGATTAGACTTAGAAGCACTATTTAGAAATAAACGAAACATAATTAAAATAGAGAAACATAGCCTTTTCGTTTCCCTCCCGTCATCTACGTACCCCAATTAGTTATTACCTAGCAGAAAGCAACATTTAAGCTGTTCCTTACTTACCACCATTGTTTTTGCAACGTCACGTTTATTCTATGAAGCACAAATCATGCATTTATTATTTATTTAATACGCAATTATTTGATGTTATAATTAGACACACAGACATTTGTAAATACATTATTCAGCACATATACTTGCGTGTTACCCTTCCCTCACGTACATTGTTGATTAATACATTTAAACGAACATATTTATTAATTATTTATAAAATTTGTTAGGGGTTACATTTTTTTATTTACTCTGCTCCATCAACTCCCCCTTTGGTGATTTTTAAATCACCACATAAAACCCAAGTTATACTTCTTTTTCAGGCAGCATATGTCTTTCATCCTTTTGCTTTTTGTTAGTTATACATCTGTTTCCATTTCATCTTGTCTTCTTGTCTCTTTATACATACTTTCTTTCATTTTATCTAACTCAATTTCACCCATTTCTCTCTCTCTCTCTTTCATTATTCTGTTATTTCTTTTTATCTTATTTTGTCTTATTTTTCTTTTTATACACGTTATTACAATTTTCAACACCATGGCTAACAATATTGCTACAGTCGCTATTATTATAACTTTCCCTATCATTAGTCTACTCATTCTTGTTAACCAATTTGCTACTGAAGAAAGCCCTCTACCAAGTTTTCCAAGGACACTTTCAACCTCCAGTGGAACTAGTTCTTTGTGCAAATTTGTAATATTTGTAATATACTTTTGTATTTTTTCACTTTTATCAGGAATGTAAGTGCAACAATGTTGGACTTTCAGCATTCCACAAACTCCACCCTCTTTTGCCAAAAGAATATCAAGGGCAAGCCGATTTTGCATCACCATAGCTCTCATGGCAACCATTTCGGTATTTACCATCAAGAACCCTCCCGCAGTATCTGTAGACAAACGATCTACTACTGTGGATAATTTCCGAATTTTAAATGCATTCAAAGATATTCCCACTGCTGGTATTAATGCTCCAAAAATATCACCTACAATTTCTGAAAAACTTTCCCTCTTTCTACGTGTAAAGCTATTAATCATCTTGTATGTTCCTTTTTCTTCTCTGTCCATATGAAAGATTTTTGGAAAGACCAGGCCTACATAACAAGTTCCATACCAATGGTCCGGTAACCTGTAATAAGCTCTATTTCCACAAATATAATAGATACCTGGAAATATTGGATCTTTTCCACCTTTGAATCCCCAACTTCCCAAAATTTGATAATTGTCATGGCAGATACTGGAACCTACAAAATAATTGTCATAGACTGTCTTATTTCTCCTAATACATAACTTTCCTGTTTGCGGCCAATCTAATGTCATTGCTGCATTTATCTTTTTCCCTTCATGATTTTCTTCCTCAAACGTCCATAGATGTGTTCTTTTCTCTTTTATTGCTTCTCTTTGAAATTTCATTCTCCTTTCTTCAACCACTTCTAAAAATACCTTTTCTTCTTTCTTTAACTCACAGGTAAGGTTGTTTTTAGCTATTTCTTCTAATGTTAAAATTCTATGCTCTAAAAAGAATTCTCCTAAAACCTTTGCTTGTTTTACTTTGTTAAGTTCTGAAACTACAGGAACATTTGCAAAAATCTTATCTATATCAGTGTAATAAAACTCTAATCTACCTGTTTTATAAAATAAACTTGCTATGACACTACATGTTATTCCATAAGTTAGAGGTAGGTGATGATAAGTCACACCTTCTGATACTGATGCAGGCAACTGCATACAAACATAACAATCTCTCACATCCATTGTCTCTACATATTCGTACAACAATTTTGTAAAAACATTTTTAGAAAAGTCTGTTACTGACTTATCCTTATGTAATTCTGCACTACTTCTTAAAATAACTGGTTCTTTAATATTAGTTTCTTTTTCTGGTTTAGTATCATTCTTTGCTTCTACTACAGCTATACTAATAGGAATTGTGATTGCTAAAACTATCCATACTGTCATTAATAATCCTGTACAAAAGCAGCACATTTCACACCATCTTTTTACAAACTCACATTTATCTCTTCTATCGCTAGTATTCTCCATTTTTGTTTTTATCTTTTGTTAAATCTCAGAAAATTGTGTCACTACACCTCAGAAATGACTTAGATGCCACTCTGCATTCAAAAAGTCTTTGCTTGGTACTTTCTTTTAATTCTTTTCAGAATTCTTTCGTTGTCACATCCGGTGATTTGTCATATCCAGTAAAATTGTCACATCCGGCAGAAGCACTTTAAGTCTTCACTTCAGGTTTGTTGCACCTCACCTTTACCCATTCGGTTTCTCAGTCTCGGGTTCTCGTGAGTGTCTCTTTCTTCTTTGTAATCAGTTAGAGCGATGTACAACCACTCAGGTGACTTGTATTTCGAATTCACTTTCTTTGTTCTCTTAGACTTTTGCAATCGTTTTCCACTTGGCTTTTCTTGTTCCTTTTGACTTGTTATTTCATTCACCTGTTCAGCACTTTTTTCTCCTGTTCTGATTATTCTGTATCTCAATTTTCTTATATAGTTGCTGGGCCAATTGTCTCCTTTTCTTGGCCTTTTGGCTTCACCTTCTTTTTCTCCTCTTTCTGATTTCCAGTTTCTTTTTCTTGATTCAGTTCTTGTTTTCTCTTCTTCTCCGCTTTCTTCAGTTTCTGTCTCAATTTTCTCACAATTGTCTCTTATTTTGAAACTTATGATCTCATTTTCTTTTACTGGTGGTTCTATTTTCTCCTTCTTGTGTTCCCTTATTACTGTCCCTCCTCGATGTTCTTCCGAATTGGTATTTATCTCACTCTCTGCTTCTAATTTTCCCTGTTCTTTTGTTACACTATCTGTCCCTATTGCTCCTCGGGGTTCTTCTCGATTTTCTAACTTTTTAATTGTCTCTTTCCCTTCTTTGTCTATTAATATTACTTTTGAAGGATTTCCACCATAACTTGTACTTGGTTGCTCATTTAGATCATTTTCTTGCTCATTCTCTTCTCTAATTGGTTTAAATCCCCAAGTTCTCCTTCGAAATTCTTCACAGTTTTCAACTGAATCGTCAGATCCTGAACTCGTGTCAGATATTTCCAGATGTTGACTTACAGGTCGATCTTCAAGTTCTGTAATTTCTGTAATTTTTCCTTCTTCTTCTTCTTCTTCCTTTTCCTCTATAGAGGTGCTTGCAGTTGGGGTTTCCAGATGTCGACTTTCAGGTCGATCTTCAAGATCTGGCACCCTTTCTCTTATTCTTTCTGTCTCAGTTCTGTGGGATGAGAGTTCATCTCATCCCACACTTCCAGACGTCGACTCACATGTCGATCTGCAGGTTCTGGAACTCTGATAGTGTGACTGGCATGCACCCAGTGTTTCACTCCTGCACACTTGACTGCAGTGGTTGTTACCAGGATCACTTGTCGTGGTTCATCCCAGCGAGGAACCAAACAGTTTCTTCTCCGGTGGACTTTTATTCAAACCCAATCTCCTGGATTCAAGTCGTGAGCTGGTTTTCTTTCAAGAGTGGTCGCATCCGGTCCAACCTGATGAAACACAGAACGCACCACATCAGCCAATCCTTTGCAATAATCCAGTACTAGATCATCAGTTATAGTCAGGAACTTGTTGACAGGTACTTGTGCTTGTCTCATTGCTCGTCCCATGATCACCTCATGAGGACTAAGTCCAGTTTTCTTTTCAGGAATGCTTCTGATGGTCATCAGGACAAGGGGCAGTGCATCGGGCCATTTGAGTCCTGTAGCTTGACACATTTTTCCTAACCTGTTCTTAATTGTTCCATTTATTTGCTCTACTACCCCAGAAGCCTCTGGTCTGTATGCACAATGCAGTTTTTGTTTAATACTTAATGCTTCACAAATTAATTGAATCAACTCATTTTGAAAATGTGTTCCTCTATCTGTCTCAACCGTGACTGGAAAACCATACCTTGGAATGAACTCTCGCAGCATAAGTTTTGCTACCGTTATTCCATCAGTCCTTCTAGTGGGGTATGCCTCCACCCAACGAGAAAACAAACAGACGACCACTAGAACATATTTTAGTCTGTTACAAGGGGGCATTTCAATGAAGTCTAATTGCATTCTAGTGAACGGACCTCCTTCTCGTCCTATTGTTCCTAGACTCACTATTGTCTTTCTTCCTGGATTAAACTGCTGACAAATAAGACATCTTTGACAAAGACTTTCAGCTATGGCTCTGAATTTTGGGTTATACCATGTTTGTCTAAAAAGTCTGATCATTGCATCTCTCCCAATATGAGCTTGCCCATGGTACATCCGTGCCATGTCTGCAATCATTCTATCAGGCATAACTGGTCTTTCATCTCTGTAAACCCACACACCATTGTTCTCTTGTCTTCTACATCCTGCTTTTATCCAGTAATCTTTTTCCTCATCATTTGCAACTTCCTGTAACTGTCTCACCTCATCCCATGTCTCGACAGTGTTACTAAAAAGCAAAGGAGAAGAGATATGCTCCCTTTCGCGATTCTTATTCAGGGATACCATGTTCTCTGCACAATATTTGGCTATCTCGTCGGCGTAATTATTTCCGACAGCTATGTAATCTTCATTTTTCTTATGTGCTTTGCATTTCACTACAGCTATCTGCCTAGGCAGCTGTATCGCCTCAAGCAGTTTCTTAACAAAATCTCCATTTCTGATAGGTGTTCCTGCAGACGTCAAGAAACCTCTTTGTGACCAAATCTGACCAAAATCATGCACTATACCGAAACCGTACTGGCTATCGGTCACAATCGTAACTCGTACATTTCTTCCCAACTTACATGCTTGAATCAAAACAATCAGTTCTGCAACTTGGGCAGACCTTATTCCTTTCAGACAAGACGCTTCCATCACAGTTGCCACTGTGCACACTGCGTAAGCTGCGCTTAGAACTCCTTCTTTCGTTCTCAAGCATGAGCCATCCACAAACATGACATAATCTGATTCTTTTAAAGGCTCATCCTTTATGTCATCTCTTGGTTTTGTGCAATATTCCAGCACATTCAGACAATCATGATCTACTTCATCTTGTTCAATTATACTCTCTTCATCTGGCAATGATGTAGAAGGATTCACATTCATACATCTATCTATGGTCACATTTTCTGCACTCAATATTACTTTTTCGTACTTAGTCAGCCGACTATGTGTCATGTACTGTGTTTTTGTTCTTGTCAAAAGAATCTCTACTGAATGGGGAACATATACTCTCAGTGGATACCCCATCACTATTCCTTCACTTTGTTCCAGACTTACACAAGTAGCGGCAACAGCTTTCAGACATCCAGGCAACGCTTTTGCTATAGGATCTAAAACAGCTGAAAAATAAGCAATTGGTCTCTTCATTGTTCCATGTTTTTGTACCAGTACTGAAAATGCACATCCATCTCTTTCACTGCAGTACAATTCAAAATCCTTTTCATAGTCAGGCATTCCTAAAGCAGGGGCCTCACACAATTTCTTTTTCAACTCTTTGAAAGATTTCATTTCATCGTCATTCAATTCAAAAGGGTTTTTACATCCTTCTTGGTCAGTTTTTGTAATGGCTTAGCAATCAAGGAAAAACACTTATCCATTGTCGGCAATATCCAACCATTCCCAAAAACATTCTTACCTCTCTTTGCGTCATTGGTGCTCTCATTCCTTGAATCATTTTTATTCTCTCAGTCGTTATCTTTCGCACTCCTTTCTCAATTTTATGCCCCAAATTTTGGACTTCTTTTTGACAAAACTGCAATTTCGAAGGGGACACTTTATGTCCTCTTTTCTCTAGATGGTTCAGTAAAGCAATTGTTTCGCTTACACATGCTTCTTTTGTTTTCGATGCCACCAATAGGTCATCGATATACTGCACCATCACTGACTTTTCTGGCATTTTCAAATCTTCCAGGGACTTCTTTAAAATCTGATTAAAGATTGAGGGGCTTTCCGAATACCCCTGAGGAATTCGGCACCATGCCAAAATACGCTCTCCGAACCGGAACGCAAATATTGGCTGGCTATCTGGATGTAAAGGAATAGAGAAAAATGCGTGACACAAATCTATCACGGTATACCACTCAGCTTCATGTGGAATTTGGTATAGAATTACTGCAGGGTTTGGCACTATTGGACAACAAGGCACAACTATTTTATTGACCTTTCTCAAATCCTGTACTATTCTATATGTTCCATTTGGCTTTTTCAGTCCCATAATAGGTGAATTACATGGACTGCTCATTATTTCTTTTAGAATTCCCTGTTCGATCATTTTATTTATTACAGGAGTTATTCCTTCAATTATTTCTGGAGTCAATTTATACTGTGGCGTATTTGGGTAAGTTGTTCCTTCTTTTACTGTTACTTTTACGGGATCTACTTCTTTCATCAACCCAATATCTTCTCCTGTAAAATCCCACACATTCTCTTTTACTGCATTTTTCAGTTCTTTTGGAAGTTTTTCTGCATCAAATGCAGGAAACAAACCATTCATTTCAGGTTCCTGATTCATCAACGTTACTTTATACAACACATCTTCATCTGGGGTCTGAAATCCAATTCCATCTGGCGTACAATAAATTGTGCAATTCATTTTGCACAAAAGGTCACGACCTAAGAGATTTACGGGACTACAATCGCACACTACGAATCTATGCATTTTGCTAAAAGAACCAATTTTTACTTCCACTAATTCAGTAAGTGGTGTTTAATCTGCTGATTCGCTACTCCAACTACTTGGATGTATTCACCTGAGAGAGGAAGGTTTGGAATTTCCACTGATCTAACAGTAGAACGGGTAGCTCCAGTATCGACAAGGAATGTTACATTTGCACCATTCACTTCTCCATCCACAAAGGGACCAGACTGATCTACCTCTAGAGTTGCGCCAAGTACGCACTCTTTTCCCTCTCCTAGGCACCGTCAGAAACTTTCATCCGACTCATCCTCACTCTGACGCAACCAATACTGAGAAATGTTAGCTGCTCGCGGCAACTGTGTTACCTGCTCTCCTCCGTAGAATCCTGTTTCTGTACTGTATCTTTGCTGGTTAACATTGTTGGGAAGTGGTGGTTGTGGCACCTGACCTTGTTGAACAACTACCTCATTCTGCACCTGTGGAGTTAATGATTGATTTTCCGGATTAGGTTTAGGTGGGAACTTACACTCGTTTCTCCAATGCCCTAATTTTCTGCAATTATGACATGGCCATTTTTCTTTGCCTCCTCTAGACTCATTTGACCTTTCCCTTTACCTATGTTAGGTCGGGTTTTATTCTGTCCTGTTTCATTCCCACTATTATTATCCAATTGAGCTTCTTGCTTCTCTGCCACTTTCACCTGTGCCCACATTGCCTTCTCTTTCAATTTACGCTGTCTACTCTCAATATCATCACTACAATACTTAGCATACCTCAGTAGCTCATCTACAGTGCCATTTTGCCAGTTAATCATATGTTGTTTAATCATTTCACTAATCTCTGGTTTCAGTCCAAACACAAATCTATATACAAAATGACTCATATCTTTTTCACTCAACTCCTCATATCCACTATACTGCTTGAAAACCAACAACAACCTCTCATAATAGGCGTGTACAGACTCCTTACTTTCCTGTGTAGTTCTATCGATTTTTACCCAATCTGTTTCTTTAGGAGGAATCTTATTTTTCAAAAAGGTAATCACCTTATCGTATTTCCTCATCACCTCAGGACCTGGAGCTCCTGTCTTAGGATCTCTTGGATATTCTGTAGTTGGCCAGTCAACTGTAATTTTACATTCAGACCACAAATCAGTTGGCACCACTATGTCAAACAATCCATCTAAATCTATCCACAACACCTTTGAAACCTTCACAAACCTCTCCACTTGTCGGTACCATTCAACTGGTTTCTCTCTCAGCTTTGGGAATTCATTTGTAAATGACAGTATATCCTGTCTAGTCCAGGGAACATGCACATAACTACCACCTGGAGTTTCTCTCATAGGGTATTCTCTTGCAACAGGTTCTTTTTCAGTTATCATTAAAAGCCAAAGAAGCTTTGTCTGCAGTTATCTCATACTTTTTCGTCCATCTAACCTTCCATCTGTCCACATCACCCCATTTTCTAAGTAAAACAATTAACTCTTTTATCTGTCAGCCTTCCTGCTGTGTTCAAATTTTCAATATCTTTCTCACAAAAGTCTACTCTGTACGGTTTCTGTAATGTTTTCACTTTCGCAAAATCTATTCCAATTTCACTTGCTATCTCTTCTAGTTTGTCATGTAAATTTCTAGCCCTCCATGTAATACTTTTGCACAGAAACATAATCTCATCATCCTGGTAATTTTTCAGCTTTTCTGTACCAATCGTCCCTAAAATTAATTCTTCCATATCAATCTTTAACCTAATTACATCTAATGGTTTTTCTTCTGGTTCTTTTATTTTAAATGCCTTCATCCACTCATTTAACTCATCAGGAGTCGGACCTATGGGTGTATTATTTAGTTCTATCCAATTACCACTCTTTTCAGGAGTCTCTGTTGCAGATTCTGTTACCATATGCATTTTCCTACCATTACACTCATTCACAGTCAAATTTGTAGGTGGACTTGGTCTGTAGGTACTAGCCAAATTACTTGTACTTGCACTTGGTTCCATCCTTTCTTTTTCTCTCTGAAATTGTGAATTCATAGGAATCATTAAAGATCGTTCATCAATTTTCTGATTCTCAAAAATTGGTATTACTGGATCTATTGTTACGGGTACAGTCACAGCTTCCATGTTTTTCGTTAACTCCCTAATTTTCTCAGTCAATTCTTTTGTTGTTCTTGCTAATTCAGTTGCATTGTCACTTTCTACTCCTTCATTTTGTGAAGTTCTTATTTGATCTTGTGACCTATTTATTTCAATTCTTTTTACGGGACTTTTATTTCGCACAGTCTCTATCTGCGGCGCATTAGGTGTCACCACTGTAGAACTCTGCTGATACGGAGGGGGATTTCTATTCAGAATTTCTTCCAGCAATTCATCATCCGTTTCACTCTCATGCATATATTTTTCCCTCTCCATATGTTTCTTTTTCTCAGTACGTTTTCTCTTAGTCTCTTCCTCAACTGTAAAAGCCGGAAACAAACCTCCTGTCATGTTTGCACATCTCCATCGTTTTATTCTATCCTCATGATTTATTCCCCACATTCTTCCAGGCATAAACTCATGATCCCTTAAACCTCTGTATCTCTCTCGCTCATACATCTCATCTTCCCATTCCGTCAACGCTTCAAACTGTGTCGGTCTAGGTCTAGGTTCTAAATTTGTCATCTTTTCTCTCAAATTTCGCAAAACCGCTACACTAAATGAACCATTCTCAGGGAAGGCTAATGCTCCATCATTCTTCGTATACTTTGCCCAATTTTCTAACCATATGCATGTATGATATCCATATTTCAGCATCATATGTGAAGCTGCTGATTTCGGCGGAGGAATTACTTGTCCCTCTCTAGTCACAACCTTTTTGGCTTTCTTAAAGAAATTCTTAATTTTTGTCGTCCATGACGTTCTTTCCCTTTCATACTCATAATACGGCATGTTTTCGATTGGTTTTTCTCTTCAAAACCAGCACTGTTCCGTGTACGGAACTTCAACCAATCACAGCGCGACTCACACCAACACACCAATCAGAACGATTTCCTTCTTCCGCGCACCAACCAATGCTAGCGCGGCACTTTTCTACGTCACTCCTGTCTGCGTTCACGTGACTAGCGCACTATCCAATCCTAGCGCGGCACTGTCTATGTCACTCTTGCTCTTTTACCCCTCATTTACAAAAATTATCGGCAATTTTTCTTTTCAATGTTTCTTCGTTAGTTACAACATTTAAAACAATTCCATAGTCTGATTCGCTAAACCAAAGTGACAGCTTTGTCCTTTTACACAAGAATCCTGTATTTCCAGTAGACAGCGCTTACCTCTACCCTACCACAGAATTATTAACTTTCGCCGATAAAGTAGCACTTCCCTCTACCTTACCCTTCTTTCAAGCAAACAGTAAACCCGTTTCTCTGGGGATAAGACACATGTGGAGACTATGCTCCTGAGAATTAAGGCCAGAGTTTCACAAGAAGACGTGATTTGCTATCTCAGTTGCACACCTTTCGTACAGAAATCCCTAACATAACACAACTTGTGTTATTACCAAAAATTGAATTCAGACCATGTACCAAATTCCATGTGACTTCTCTTGCCACACGTGTTCTACTTCCTACATCCCAGAAGCGTGAAAACTCACATATAACATAACGCGACTCAACATATAGTATTAGTCATCAAAATAATCAATAATCAATAATCACCAAACTAATCTATAGAAACCATAACTCTGCTACCAAGAAATCTGATGCAGCGGATACAATGAAAACTATTTCTCCTAGGTCACTTATCGGTCATCCAGGGGTGACTTATATTTTCTCACATCCACATGACGATGGGGCCCATGACATCGCCTAACAAACACACACACACACACCTGGATTTCCTCTACACCTTTACGAATCTATACTCCTAGGAGAAAGAAAAACTAAATAAAAATCATCATGATGTACCGCTGGAAGGAGCCGGAAATACCTTATTTACCTTAACCTATCGCTTTCTTAGTTATTTCTTAAGATATTCCTGCCCATTGTTTTGTCGATGGATCATCTAGTAAAAAATCAGTTGATAGTGATCAAGACCAGCTAAATCACAATACTAATTACTAATTTCAGAACCATTTAGTAAATAATCACTGAGTCGTTTGTTTTAAGAATCTCAAAATGTATATAATTTTAAAGGCATGGAAAAGTATTTAGACTTTATTATTCAATTATTCATTTATTATTAATTCAAATATTTATTAAGCAAAATCAATTTTATTGCAGAAAGGAAATTTTGTCATGAAGAAAAATCCTAATTACCTGCCTATCTTCCTAATTTAGCCTAATAATTTCTAACCTAAGTTTAAAATTGAAAAATAACCTGATTCTCATACTCAACTGGAAAAATAAGATAGCAACAGAAACTTCAGCTTGTCAGCATCAGCTACAGCCACCCGTCTCATCTAACAGTCTTTCAGCATCTCCCGCTCAATAAGGGATCGATCAGGACCACCCAGCACTGGAAGCCACCAACTCCAACACCAACTCACTCCCCTCCCACTAAGAGTAGGCCTTCTTATACCCTAATTCTAACTTTGCTAACTAAATTGTTGCAACATTAATAACGCGCTTTTCTTTCATTGGTCCACTCAGTTCATATATTCATTTTTAATCAAGTTCTCCCGGATCCAGCTTGTTCTTCTGGAATGCATATGTTCATTTCCTTTCTCACAGTTCATGACATGTTTCCATCCGCTTCGATCAGTACATTTGTAACTTCTTTCGATAAATTCGAGAACTCTGCAGGCATTGTCCTTTCTCTTAAAACTGTTTCCCACGATTCTCTGCTGATCACCACGGCACACTATCAGTTCAATTAGGTCACATCAGCCTTGACCATTCTTGCATCCTAGCCTTTCAGCACCATCACGTGGTCAGTCTTTCTCCAACTTTTTCTCCCTTGTCACGCGTTTTCTCAGCGCATGCGTACTCTAATAAACGGCAGCCATTTTATATCGCCACTCGATTAGACTTAGAAGCACTATTTAGAAATAAACGAAACATAATTAAAATAGAGAAACATAGCCTTTTCGTTTCCCTCCCGTCATCTACGTACCCCAATTAGTTATTACCTAGCAGAAAGCAACATTTAAGCTGTTCCTTACTTACCACCACTATTGTTTTTGCAACGTCAAGTTTATTCTATGAAGCACAAATCATGCATTTATTATTTATTTAATACGCAATTATTTTATGTTATAATTAGACACACAGACATTTGTAAATACATTATTCAGCACATATACTTGCGTGTTACCCTTCCCTCACGTACATTGTTGATTAATACATTTAAACTAACATATTTATTAATTATTTATAAAATTTGTTAGGGGTTACATTTTTTTATTTACTCTGCTCCATCACAAACAACAGGCAAGGAAGAAGAAGGTCCCATTTCTGCCTAAGCTTCTCTGGGAGTCCTTTAATCATTCCTTTCAAGGTTTTGTTGAAGCGTTCAACTAAACCATTGCATTGTGGGTGATAGGGGTGGTGAACTTGTAAGTTACACCACACTCCTTCCACATTGCTTTTAGATATCCTGACATGAAGTTGGTACCTCTGTCAGAAATGACCTCCTTTGGGAAACCCACTCTGGAGAAGAGTCCAATGAGGGCTCTTGCCACCACAGGGGCTGTGGTGGTCCTCAGGGGAATTGCTTCTGGGTACCTGGTGGCATGATCCACTACCACCAGGATAAACCTGTGCCCAGATGCAGTTTGAGGGTCAAGGGGACCAACAATGTCAATCCCTACCCTTTCAAAGGGTACCCCCACCACCGGTAGTGTGATCAGGGGGACCTTTGTTGTGCCACCTGCCTTACCACTGGCTTGGCATGTGACACAGGAGCGACAAAACTCCTTTGTGTCCTCTGACATATGTGGCCAATGAAAGTGTGGAACAAGCCTGTCCCAGGTCTTGTTTTGGCCCAAGTGTCCTGCTAAAGGGATGTCATGGGCTAGGGTCAAGAGGAACCCCCTAAACTTCTGAGGTATTACCATCCTCCTGGTGGCTCCAGGAGCTGGGTCTCTACTCTCAGAATATAGGAGTCCCTCATCCCAATAAACTTTATGGGACCCACTAGTACTCCCAGCAGCCTCAGCAGCAGCCTGCTGTCTGAGGGGTTCAAGAGAGGGGCAGCACTGTTGCTCCTTACTCAGATCTTCCCTAGAAGGGCCCCCTGCCCCCAAGAACTCAACCTGATCAGGCTCAAGTCCCTCTGGGGCAGTTCCTTCTTCAGGATCTGCTTCACCTCCCTCTGGGGGTGAATCTGTGATCTGAGACAGAGGGAAGGCACTGCCTTTACCCTACTGCTCCTCCTCTTGCGAAGCATCTGGTCCATTGTTCCAGGATCCAGAGCTGGTTCAGTGTCATGCATTCTTGCTTGTGACCTGGTCACAGCAAATACCTCTGCAGGGATGCCCAACATCTCAGCATGAGTCCATAACTCTACTTCAGACCAGGCTGAAGTCTCTAGATCATTGCCCAATAGACATTTGACAGGGAGGTCTGCACTGACTACAACCTTCTTGAGGCCAGTTACCCCTCCCCAGGAGAAATTTACAACTGCCAGACTATGGTTGGTCTTGACGTTGCTTGCATTGGTCACCTGGTACATTTCGCCCAGGATGATCTGTCCAGGGTCCACAAGATCCTCTGCCACCATGGTGACACTAGCACCTGTGTCCCTAAATGCCAAAGCCTGTTTGCCATTTATAACAGGCTGCTGTTTGTATTTGCCCAGATTACTGGGACTCACTAGGAAGGACATATTAAGGTCTCCCTCACAAATCAGCATTGCCTGAGTGGGCACTGACTAGGTCAGAGGAGTCCACTTCAGAACCCAGGGTCAACCCTACTACACCCTTATTCTGAGTACCACCTCCACCAGTAGCTGAACTAGGGGGAACAGTTGCCTTAGGGGCAGGAGTGGTGGTGGTTTGGTCTTTGGACTTGTTACAGTCAGAAGTCCAGTGCCCTTTCTGTTTACAGAATTTGCACCAGGGCTTCTTTTGGCCTTTTCCCTTGTTGGATTGTGACTCCCCACCAGATGCAGATTTTTGGGGCCCTTGTGAAGACTTCTGGTCTTTTGACTTATCCCCACCTTTCTCAGAGCCCTTAGGATCTTGCTTCTTGGTGTCACCCCCTTGATTCTGGGGTTTCTGCCTCACCCTGGTTCTGACCCACTTGTCTGCCTTCTTTCCCAATTCTTGGGGAGAGGTCAGATCCGAGTCCACCAGGTACTGATGCAACAACTGGTTCTGGCAATTATTAAGGATCTGTTCTCTCATCATCAGATTATACAATCCCTTGAAATCAGTAACCCTACTGCCAACCAGCCAACCCTCCAGAGCCTTGGTTGCACAATCAACAAAGTCAGTCCAGTCCTGAGTCTGTGCCTTCTGGGTGTCTCTGAACTTCAACCTGTACTGCTCAGTGGTTAGGCCAAACCCATCTATCAGTGCACTCTTCAGGACTTCATAATCATCAGCACCCTCTTCTCTAACAGTGAGGAGCTTGTCTCTACCTTTATCTGAAAAGGAGAGCCACAAGATTGCTGCCCACTGCTTTTGGGGGACCTGCTGTACTCTACAGGCCCTCTCCATAGCAGTTATCCACTTGTGGATATCATCCCCACTCTGGTAGGGAGGAACAACCTTGCTCAGGTTCCTATGGTCTGGAATAGATTCTCTGCCTCTAGGGACACTGTTGCTGCCACCAAGGGGTTCTAACCCCTCTCGTCTAGAAGCTCTCTGGATCTCCAGGGCTTCTCTATCCAGTGCCAACTGCTTGGTTCTGAGGGCAACTCTTGCTTCCTCATACTGCAGCAGTTTGCACATTCTTTCAGAGGAGGTCTCTCTTATGGGAAAGTATGAGTTCCTCTGGTGGACAAATTCTCTGCCAGAGTGATAAGAGTGCTCAGATTCCCTAGAAGGGGACCTATGCCTCTCATCCACTCTGTCAGTTCTCTTAGGGAGAATTCCTCTATCCTTTTCAGGCCCCTTGAGGCCTGGCCCTTCAATCACAGAGTCCTGGTCATTCGGATTTTCATCGTCTGACCCAGATACTGTAATTGACCCACCCACTGATTCAGACCCATTAGCTCCTAGAGCCAATCTAAGATCATCTGCTGTCAGCAGATCTATCAGGTGTAGGGTTGAGGGACTCTGTCCTAGCCTCAGGTGTCTTTCAACACACATGGCTCTCAAGTCAGAGAAAGCCATGTCCTTATACTGAGGCTGAGTGGATCCACTGGTTCCACCCTTTAAGGACATTCTAGTGTTGTGCAGTGTTGTACTACCTACACTAGTTTGTGGCCTACTGATACTAGCTTGAGCTGTAGAAAGGGTGTGCTATCCCTTGGCACACAGCTCTAAGTTCAGTAGAACTTATCGATACTAAGCTTGACTTTATATGTACCTTAAGTACCTATAGTGGTTTTCAGTTAGTAATTCAAATAGAGATTTTCTGGTAAAACAATAGCAAGCTGGAATCCCACACGCTGCCCACCAATGTGAGAAGTTGGCCTGGTATATGCTGTTCACTAATTAAAGTGGACACCATGCACCAGAACAATTCGACTCTTATGGTAGATAGGTTTAAGACAACCTTTATAGAAAGCTATCCTAGTGGTAGCTGTGGAGAGCAGCCTTCAGGCTAAGTCTTGAAGGAATGTAAAGCAGCTTGTTTTACCACACAATCTCTTGAATCACCAAATGAAAAGACACCACACAGGTATATATATCAAATATATATGTATTTATTAATAAACACTCTCTACTAATCTCTTTATGAGATTAGAGGACAGGAACATATGTACAAGTCAAATATTATCAGAATAAGTTTAGCACAATTGAATATTACAATCTTAGTTTGCTAGACCTAGGTCTAGGGCATCTAGAATCGAGGGACCCCCAAGAACCACCCCAGGTAGTTGTAGGAGACCCACAGGGGACGGACGAGTTGACCTGGCACCGATGCGAATCCTGTACGAGTCTATGCACTCAGACGCGATTGAGATATCAATGTTAAAGGTCCCTTGCGTGTTCGAGGCGAACACACCGATCGGTCCTTGTACGAGTCGAAGGACGCGGTTACAGATGGAATTGCAAGGGAGTTGGACGCGGTGTGTCTAACACAGACGCGAACCATGTACGAGTCAGTGCAATAGTCGCACTTGGAAAGTTAGAGTTTTAGGACACTTTGAGGGAAGCTACAAGCAAGTCACTTACAGGGTAAGTAGTTCTAGGGCCCACACCCACAGGAGCATCGTAGTGCTGAAGTTACCTCACCCAGGGGAGCCGGGTGCATAGGTGTTCTTTGGTGTCGGGTCGCGGCGTCGTTTTCAATGGGAGCCAGTGAAGACTTGCTGCTTGCGGCGACAGGAGAAGTGTCTGGAGGAATCCAAGCCTGGATTCGGAAGATGGAAGACCTGAAAGCAGAGGGGACAGTGTTCAAAGTCACTTGGCAGTGACTCGGGGCAAGGAAGATGGATGCCCACCGTCGTCGCAAGATTCAGGTCGTTCGCGGTTGCCTTGACTCTTCAGCCACGAGGTCCAGGAGGCGTCGATGATGACCAGGAGCTGGATTCGGCGTGTCCCACAATGTCTGCAGCTTACTGCAGTGTCGGCAACTCGATCAGAGCAAACAAGCCTTGGTAACAGCAAGTCTCGGGGAAAGTGTGAAGAGACAATGGCGCAGACCAGCAAGGTCTGTGGGACTCACCCAGCAAGGGTAAGTCAGGGCAGGCCTGGAGCAACCAGGGGAGCCCTTTGGTTTCTTTAGAAAGTCTTCTGGGGACCCACAAGCCGGCTGGCAAGGGATCGCAAAGACGCCTCGGGAGTATTCACTCACAGGGTTCCACGGTCACTCGGGACGTGGTAGGCCTCTGATCTTAGGAGGTTTTCCTGCTGGAGGCTGGGACCACACGTGGTCCAAAGCACAAGTTCGTGGAACATTGTGAAGGGGTTGCACTTGACAATAGTGCACGGTACCCAGGGGTCTCGGTTCCTCGTTACTCTTGGGGTCCACTGGTCTCAGCTTCGCTGGGCACTCACGATGGCCTTTGCAAAGTCAGGAAATCTACTTCTTGGGCTGCAGGGACTTCGGACTCCGGCGGGAGCAGCGTAGTTTGCAACTGTCGTTTGTAGTTTTTGGTGCCTGCCAAGCAGGGGAGTCACTCCTTGACTCCAAGGGAGATTCTTCAGTCTTCCAAAGGTAGTGGAACGTCGAAGGTCCGGGATTCTTCTTGTAGAGCGTCATCCAGGGAAATCTAGGGTGCAGTGCACAGGTTCCCCCTCTTATACTAAAAGAAGGGGAGGGACTAGCTCTATGACCCTACCTATGGGAGGGTCAGGGGGGTAGGTGGCTACACCCACTTCCCTTTGTCCAGTTTCGCGCCAGAGCAGGGACAGGTAGCCCCTGAGCCGGTTTGAACTGGCATATGCACAGAGGAGCCTTCTGCTCCCCAGTGCAGGACTTCAAAGCACTCTAAGAGTGCACCCACCCAGCCCCAATACACTAAACCCTGTCTGGGAGGTGGTCACACCCCTTGGGACAGGATATCTATTGTTGGGCTTCCTCCACTGCGAGTGTTGGTCATCAGCAGGAGGGCAGCCCAGTGTCTGTGACTGGTGGCATCCATTTTGTGATGCCAGGGCTCTGCAGGATTCTACCGCGTTTCCACAGTAGGTACATGTCTATCCCTCTAGAAGGGTGGAATGCTACCCCCGCCGCCAGGACTGGCGGGGGGTAGTATTCCAAGATGTTTGACACCAAACACGACATGTTTCGATGCAGCCATTCCAAAGTTAGCATTTTACCGCGAGGATATAATGCACTTAAAAGTATATGGTTTAACCGCATCCACAAACAGCACCAGAGAATGGACTCTGAGAGCTGCAGAGGGGCCCTGCTCAGGCAGAGGCACCCCCTCACATAGAAGCCAAGCACCCTGCCCTCAGGATTGATAGGGCCTGCCTTAGGGGTGACTGATAGGGTTATATGTGTGTGTAGGAGTCTCAGTGAGGGGTGCTAGCACTTCCTCACTCAGGCTGCAGTAGCAGGCCTGTGGTGTCAGATTTAGTCTGCTTCCCAGGGGTGGCATAATACATGCTGCAGCCCCTGGTAGGCCTGTGAAGTACCTATGCCCTTGGTACCTAAGGTACCATATACTGGGGACTCATAAGGTGTCACAGTATCCAATCACTAGTGCACCTAGAGTGCACTTCAAATTCGTTAGAGAGAACAGAGAGGCTGGGGCCCTGATTAGCAGGGGCCCAGCCAGACTAAAGCCAGAAACCAGTGTAAACATCTGAAAAAAAGTGGGGGCAACATAAGAGGCAGATCCTACTCTCCTACAACGTACTGCTCTGACCTCTCTCCTGCTACACGTAACACTCTGCCATCTCATCTCTGCTCCTTGTACAGCTCTGACCTCTCTCCTGCTGCAGGTAACACTCTGCCATCTCATCTCCTCCATGTACAGCTCTGACATCTGTCCTGTTGCAGGCAACACTTTGACATCTCATCTCTGTTCCTCGTACAGCTCTGACCTCTCTCCTGCTGCAGGTAACACTCTGCCATCTCATCTCTGCTCCTTGTACAGCTCTGACCTCTCTCCTGCTGCAGGTAACACTCTGACATCTCATCTCCTCCATGTACAGCTCTGACCTCTCTCCTGCTGCAGGTAACACTCTGCCATCTCATCTCCTCCATGTACAGCTCTGACCTCTCTCCTGCTACATGTAACACTCTGACATCTCATCTCTGCTCCACGTACTGCTCTGACCTCTCTCCTGCTGCAGGTAACACTCTGACATCTCATCTCCTCCACGTACTGCTCTGACCTCTCTCCTGCTGCAGGTAACACTCTGACATCTCATCTCTGCTCCACGTACAGCACTGACCTCTCTCCTGCTGCAGGTAACACTCTGACATCTCATCTCCTCCACGTACTGCTCTGACCTCTCTCCTGCTGCAGGTAACACTCTGACATCTCATCTCCTCCACGTACTGCTCTGACCTCTCTCCTGCTGCAGGTAACACTCTGACATCTCATCTCTGCTCCTCGTACAGCTCTGACCTCTCTCCTGTTCTCATCCCCTCTGTCTTCTCTACTCTCTTGTTTCTGATTCTGACCTCTTTCCTGCTCTCTGCTCCTTTATCTACTCATCTCATCCCCTCTGTCTTCTCTACTCTCTTGTTTCTGATTCTGACCTCTATGCCCTTAGCACACAGATTGTCTCACTTGTCAAAATGACCAAATTCCATCCAGGGCCCTTAGAGGGAAGATGTTCTAACGCGCAGTTAACACTCAGAGTGGGAAATGTCATCTCTTTCTTCAGTGCGAAATTGCAGAAAATTGCCCGTTTTTCTCCGCCCTCTGAGAAGACGCCAGATGTGGGGCGGTCGGGGGGGGGCTGCATTCTGTGCCCCAGAGGCCCCTCTTTCATGTCCCATTCACTTCAGGTTTCATCCTCTTATTTTTTTTAACCTGAAACCTTTTTCTGCCTCTTGAATGTCAGGCATTCCTTCCCCATCTTTCCCTGCACCAGGTCCCCTGAGAAGATCTTTAATGAATTTTGCACCACCACTTCAAAGTCTCCCATCCCCCCTCCCCTCCTGCGCGCCCCCTCCCTCCCCCCCCCCCCCCAGCACCAGCACGAGGACACGGATCCTGCAGCAGTCCCCCGCCCCCAGGGACAGGTTGCTTCAGACAATCCTCTCACTTTAAATTCTCATTACCAGCTTCATGGATCCGCTGCTGTCCCAGGGCTCCAGGGGCCCCTCTCACACATCCACAGCAGGGGCTGAGGGCCAGGAGCAGGGATGGACAGGGCACGTGCTGGGACAGGAGGCCAGTCCACAAACCTACCAAGAGAACAAGGGGCAGGGATGGACAGGGCACGTGCTGGGACAGGAGGCCAGTCCACAAACCTACCAAGACACCAGGGCAGGAATGGACAGGGCACGTGCTGAGAGAGACCAGTCCCTCAAACCTACCAAGAGAACAAGGGACAGGGATGGACAAGGCACGTGCTGGGAGAGCAGGCCAGTGCCACAGACACCTACCAAGAGGGCAGGAGTAGGCATGGACAGGGCACGTGCTGGGAGAGCAGGCCAGTGCCACAGACACCTACCAAGAGAACCTGGAGCAGGGATGGACATGGCACGTGCTGGGAGAGCAGGCCAGTGCCTCAGACACCTACCAAGAGGGCAGGAGTAGGCATGGACAGGGCACGTGCTGGGAGAGCAGGCCAGTGCCACAGACACCTACCAAGAGAACAAGTGGCAGGGATGGACAAGGCACGTGCTGGGAGAGCAGGCCAGTGCCACAGTCACCTACCAAGAGAACAAGGAGCAGGGATGGACATGGCACGAGCGGGGAGAGCAGGCCAGTGCCACAGACACCTACCAAGAGGGCAGGAGTAGGCATGGACAGGGCACGTGCTGGGAGAGCAGGCCAGTGCCACAGACACCTTCCAAGAGGGCAGGAGTAGGCATGGACAGGGTACGTGCTGGGAGAGCAGGCCAGTGCCACAGACACCTACCAAGAGAACAAGGGGCAGGGATGGACAGGTCACGTGCTGGGAGAGTAGGCCAGTGCCACAGACACCTACCAAGAGAACAAGCGGCAGGGATGGACAAGGCACGTGCTGGGAGAGCAGGCCAGTGCCACAGACACCTACCAAGAGAACAAGGGGCAGGGATGGACAAGGCACGTGCTGGGAGAGCAGGCCAGTGCCACAGACACCTACCAAGAGAACAAGGGGCAGGGATGGACAAGGCACGTGCTGGGAGAGCAGGCCAGTGCCACAGACACCTACCAAGAGAACAAGGGGCAGCGATGGACAGGGCACATGCTGGGAGAGCAGGCCAGTGCCACAGACACCTACCAAGGGGGCAGGAGTAGGCATGGACAGGGCACGTGCTGGGAGAGGAGGCCAGTCCCTCAGACCTCCCAAGAGACGGGGCAGGAATGGACAGGGCACGTTCAGGGAGAGCAGGCCAGTCCCTCAAGCCTACCAAGAGAACAAGGGGCAGGGATGGACAAGGCACGTGCTGGGAGAGCAGGCCAGTGCCACATACACCTACCAAGAGAACAAGGGGCAGGGATGGACAGAGCATGTGCTGGGAGAGCAGGCCAGTGGCACAGACACCTACCAAGAGGGCAGGAGTAGGCATGGACAGGGCACGTGCTGGGAGAGCAGGCCAGTGCCACAGACACCTACCAAGAGAACCTGGAGCAGGGATGGACAAGGCACGTGCTGGGAGAGCAGGCCAGTGCCACAGACACCTACCAAGAGGGCAGGAGTAGGCATGGACAGGGCACGTGCTGGGAGAGCAGGCCAGTCCCTCAGACCTCCCAAGAGAACAAGGGGCAGGGATGGACAAGGCACGTGCTGGTAGAGCAGGCCAGTGTCACAGACACCTACCAAGAGAACAAGGGGCAGGGATGGACAAGGCACGTGCTGGGAGAGCAGGCCAGTGCCACATACACCTACCAAGAGAACAAGGGCAGGGATGGACAGGGCACGTGCTGGGAGAGCAGGCCAGTGCCACAGACACCTACCAAGAGGGCAGGAGTAGGCATGGACAGGGCACGTGCTGGGAGAGCAGGCCAGTGCCACAGACACCTACCAAGAGAACCTGGAGCAGGGATGGACAAGGCACGTGCTGGGAGAGCAGGCCAGTGCCACAGACACCTACCAAGAGAACAAGGGGCAGGGATGGACAGGGCACGTGCTGGGAGAGCAGGCCAGTGCCACAGACACCTACCAAGAGAACAAGGGGCAGGGATGGACAAGGCACGTGCTGGGAGAGCAGGCCAGTGCCACAGACACCTACCAAGAGAACAAGGGGCAAGGATGGACATGGCACGTGCTGGGAGAGCAGGCCAGTGCCACAGCCACCTACGAAGACACCAGGGCAGGAATGGACAGGGCACGTGCTGAGAGAGACCAGTCCCTCAAACATACCAAGAGAACAAGGGGCAGGGATGGACAGGGCACGTGCTGGGACAGGAGGCCGGTCCACAAACCTACCAAGACACCAGGGCAGGAATGGACAGGGCACGTGCTGAGAGAGACCAGTCCCTCAAACCTACCATGAGAACAAGGGGCAGGGATGGACAAGGCACGTGCTGGGAGAGCAGGCCAGTGCCACAGACACCTACCAAGAGAACAAGGGGCAGGGATGGACATGGCACATGCTGGGAGGTCAGGCCAGTCCCTCAGACCTCCCAAGAGACGGGGCAGGAATGGACAGGGCACGTGCTGGGAGAGCAGGCCAGTGCCACAGACACCTACCAAGAGAACAAGGGGCAGCGATGGACAGGGCACGTGCTGGGAGAGCAGGCCAGTCCCTCAGACCTCCCAAGAGACGGGACAGGAATGGACAGGCCACGTGCTGGGAGAGCAGGCCAGTGCCACAGACACCTACCAAGAGAACAAGGGGCAGGGATGGACAGGGCACGTGCTGGGAGAGCAGGCCAGTGCCACAGACACCTACCAAGAGAACAAGGGGCAGGGATGGACAGGGCACGTGCTGGGAGAGCAGGCCAGTGCCACAGACACCTACCAAGAGAACAAGGGGCAGGGATGGACAAGGCACGTGCTGGGAGAGCAGGCCACTGCCACAGACACCTACCAAGAGAACAAGGGGCAGGGATGTACATGGCACGTGCTGGGAGAGCAGGCCAGTGCCACAGACACCTACCAAGAGAACAAGGGGCAGGGATGGACAAGGCACGTGCTGGGAGAGCAGGCCAGTGCCACAGACACCTACCAAGAGAACAAGGGGCAGGGATGGACAAGGCACGTTCAGGGAGAGCAGGCCAGTCCCTCAAACCTACCAAGAGAACAAGGGGCAGGGATGGACAAGGCACGTGCTGGGAGAGCAGGCCAGTGCCACATACACCTACCAAGAGAACAAGGGGCAGGGATGGACAGGGCACGTGCTGGGAGAGCAGGCCAGGGCCACAGACACCTACCAAGAGAACCTGGAGCAGGGATGGACAAGGCACGTGCTGGGAGAGCAGGCCAGTGCCACAGACACCTAGTAAGAGGGCAGGAGTAGGCATGGACAGGGCACGTGCTGGGAGAGCAGGCCAGTCCCTCAGACCTCCCAAGAGGTGGGGCAGGAATGGACAGGGCACGTTCAGGGAGAGCAGGCCAGTCCCTCAAACCTACCAAGAGAACAAGGGGCAGGGATGGACAAGGCACGTGCTGGGAGAGCAGGCCAGTGCCACAGACACCTAGTAAGAGGGCAGGAGTAGGCATGGACAGGGCACGTGCTGGGAGAGCAGGCCAGTCCCTCAGACCTCCCAAGAGATGGGGCAGGAATGGACAGGGCACGTTCAGGGAGAGCAGGCCAGTCCCTCAAACCTACCAAGAGAACAAGGGGCAGGGATGGACAAGGCACGTGCTGGGAGAGCAGGCCAGTGCCACAGACACCTACCAAGAGGGCAGGAGTAGGCATGGACAGGGCACGTGCTGGGAGAGCAGGCCAGTGCCACAGACACCTACCAAGAGGGCAGGAGTAGGCATGGACAGGGCACGTGCTGGGAGAGCAGGCCAGTGCCACAGACACCTACCAAGAGAACCTGGAGCAGGGATGGACATGGCACGTGCTGGGAGAGCAGGCCAGTGCCACAGACACCTACCAAGAGGGCAGGAGTAGGCATGGACAGGGCACGTGCTGGGAGAGCAGGCCAGTGCCACAGACACCTACCAAGAGAACAAGTGGCAGGGATGGACAAGGCACGTGCTGGGAGAGCAGGCCAGTGCCACAGACACCTACCAAGAGAACAAGGAGCAGGGATGGACATGGCACGTGCTGGGAGAGCAGGCCAGTGCCACAGACACCTACCAAGAGGGCAGGAGTAGGCATGGACAGGGCACGTGCTGGGAGAGCAGGCCAGTGCCACAGACACCTTCCAAGAGGGCAGGAGTAGGCATGGACAGGGTACGTGCTGGGAGAGCAGGCCAGTGCCACAGACACCTACCAAGAGAACAAGGGGCAGGGATGGACAGGTCACGTGCTGGGAGAGCAGGCCAGTGCCACAGACACCTACCAAGAGAACAAGTGGCAGGGATGGACAAGGCACGTGCTGGGAGAGCAGGCCAGTGCCACAGACACCTACCAAGAGAACAAGGGGCAGGGATGTACATGGCACGTGCTGGGAGAGCAGGCCAGTGCCACAGACACCTACCAAGAGAACAAGGGGCAGGGATGGACAAGGCACGTGCTGGGAGAGCAGGCCAGTGCCACAGACACCTACCAAGAGAACAAGGGGCAGGGATGGACAAGGCACGTGCTGGGAGAGCAGGCCAGTGCCACAGACACCTACCAAGAGAACAAGGGGCAGGATGGACAAGGCACGTGCTGGGAGAGCAGGCCAGTGCCACAGACACCTACAAAGAGGGCAGGAGTAGGCATGGACAGGGCACGTGCTGGCAGAGGAGGCCAGTCCCTCAGACCTCCCAAGAGACGGGGCAGGAATGGACAGGGCACGTTCAGGGAGAGCAGGCCAGTCCCTCAAACCTACCAAGAGAACAAGGGGCAGGGATGGACAAGGCACGTGCTGGGAGAGCAGGCCAGTGCCACATACACCTACCAAGAGAACAAGGGGCAGGGATGGACAGGGCATGTGCTGGGAGAGCAGGCCAGTGGCACAGACACCTACCAAGAGGGCAGGAGTAGGCATGGACAGGGCACGTGCTGGGAGAGCAGGCCAGTGCCACAGACACCTACCAAGAGAACCTGGAGCAGGGATGGACAAGGCACGTGCTGGGAGAGCAGGCCAGTGCCACAGACACCTACCAAGAGGGCAGGAGTAGGCATGGACAGGGCACGTGCTGGGAGAGCAGGCCAGTGCCACAGACACCTACCAAGAGAACCTGGAGCAGGGATGGACAAGGCACGTGCTGGGAGAGCAGGCCAGTGCCACAGACACCTACCAAGAGAACCTGGAGCAGGGATAGACAGGGCACGTGCTGGGAGAGCAGGCCAGTCCCTCAGACCTCCCAAGAGACGGGGCAGGAATGGATTGTGCACGTTCAGGGAGAGCAGGCCAGTCCCTCAAACCTACCAAGAGAACAAGGGGCAGGGATGGACAAGGCACGTGCTGGTAGAGCAGGCCAGTGTCACAGACACCTACCAAGAGAACAAGGGGCAGGGATGGACAAGGCACGTGCTGGGAGAGCAGGCCAGTGCCACAAACACCTACCAAGAGAACAAGGGGCAGGGATGGACAGGGCACGTGCTGGGAGAGCAGGCCAGTGCCACAGACACCTACCAAGAGGGCAGGAGTAGGCATGGACAGGGCACGTGCTGGGAGAGCAGGCCAGTGCCACAGACACCTACCAAGAGAACCTGGAGCAGGGATGGACAAGGCATGTGCTGGGAGAGCAGGCCAGTGCCACAGACACCTACCAAGAGAACAAGGGGCAGGGATGGACAGGGCACGTGTTGGGAGAGCAGGCCAGTGCCACAGACACCTACCAAGAGAACAAGGGGCAGGGATGGACAAGGCACGTGCTGGGAGAGCAGGCCAGTGCCACAGACACCTACCAAGAGAACAAGGGGCAGGGATGGACATGGCACGTGCTGGGAGAGCAGGCCAGTGCCACAGCCACCTACCAAGACACCAGGGCAGGAATGGACAGGGCACGTGCTGAGAGAGACCAGTCCCTCAAACATACCAAGAGAACAAGGGGCAGGGATGGACAGGGCACATGCTGGGACAGGAGGCCGGTCCACAAACCTACCAAGACACCAGGGCAGGAATGGACAGGGCACGTGCTGAGAGAGACCAGTCCCTCAAACCTACCAAGAGAACAAGGGGCAGGGATGGACAAGGCACGTGCTGGGAGAGCAGGCCAGTGCCACAGACACCTACCAAGAGAACAAGGGGCAGCGATGGACAGGGCACGTGCTGGGAGAGCAGGCCAGTCCCTCAAACCTACCAAGAGAACAAGGGGCAGGGATGGACAAGGCACGTGCTGGGAGAGCAGGCCAGTGCCACAGACACCTACCAAGAGAACAAGGGGCAGCGATGGACAGGGCACGTGCTGGGAGAGCAGGCCAGTCCCTCAGACCTCCCAAGAGACGGGACAGGAATGGACAGGCCACGTGCTGGGAGAGCAGGCCAGTGCCACAGACACCTACCAAGAGAACAAGGGGCAGGGATGGACAGGGCACGTGCTGGGAGAGCAGGCCAGTGCCACAGACACCTACCAAGAGAACAAGGGGCAGGGATGGACAGGGCACGTGCTGGGAGAGCAGGCCAGTGCCACAGACACCTACCAAGAGAACAAGGGGCAGGGATGGACAAGGCACGTGCTGGGAGAGCAGGCCAGTGCCACAGACACCTACCAAGAGAACAAGGGGCAGGGATGGACAAGGCACGTGCTGGGAGAGCAGGCCAGTGCCACAGACACCTACCAAGAGAACAAGGGGCAGGGATGGACAAGGCACGTTCAGGGAGAGCAGGCCAGTCCCTCAAACCTACCAAGAGAACAAGGGGCAGGGATGGACAAGGCACGTGCTGGGAGAGCAGGCCAGTGCCACATACACCTACCAAGAGAACAAGGGGCAGGGATGGACAGGGCACGTGCTGGGAGAGCAGGCCAGTGCCACAGACACCTACCAAGAGGGCAGGAGTAGGCATGGACAGGGCACGTGCTGGGAGAGCAGGCCAGTGCCACAGACACCTACCAAGAGAACCTGGAGCAGGGATGGACAAGGCACGTGCTGGGAGAGCAGGCCAGTGCCACAGACACCTAGTAAGAGGGCAGGAGTAGGCATGGACAGGGCACGTGCTGGGAGAGCAGGCCAGTCCCTCAGACCTCCCAAGAGATGGGGCAGGAATGGACAGGGCACGTTCAGGGAGAGCAGGCCAGTCCCTCAAACCTACCAAGAGAACAAGGGGCAGGGATGGACAAGGCACGTGCTGGGAGAGCAGGCCAGTGCCACAGACACCTACCAAGAGAACAAGGGGCAGGGATGGACAAGGCACGTGCTGGGAGAGCAGGCCAGTGCCACAGACACCTACCAAGAGGGCAGGAGTAGGCATGGACAGGCCACGTGCTGGGAGAGCAGGCCAGTGCCACAGACACCTACCAAGAGGGCAGGAGTAGGCATGGACAGGGCACGTGCTGGGAGAGCAGGCCAGTGCCACAGACACCTACCAAGAGAACCTGGAGCAGGGATGGACAAGGCACGTGCTGGGAGAGCAGGCCAGTGCCACAGACACCTACCAAGAGAACAAGGGGCAGGGATGGACATGACACGTGCTGGGAGAGCAGGCCAGTGCCACAGACACCTACCAAGACACCAGGGCAGGAATGGACAGGGCACGTGCTGAGAGAGACCAGTCCCTCAAACATACCAAGAGAACAAGGGGCAGGGATGGACAGGGCACGTGCTGGGACAGGAGGCCGGTCCACAAACCTACCAAGACACCAGGGCAGGAATGGACAGGGCACGTGCTGAGAGAGGCCAGTCCCTCAAACCTACCAAGAGAACAAGGGGCAGGGATGGACAAGGCACGTGCTGGGAGAGCAGGCCAGTGCCACAGACACCTACCAAGAGAACAAGGGGCAGGGATGGACATGGCACGTGCTGGGAGAGCAGGCCAGTGCCACAGACACCTACCAAGAGAACAAGGGGCAGGGACGGACATGGCACGTGCTGGGAGAGCAGGCCAGTGCCACACACACCTACCAAGAGGGCAGGAGTAGGCATGGACAAGGCACGTGCTGGGAGAGCAGGCCAGTGCCACAGACACCTACCAAGAGAACAGGGGGCAGGGATGGACAGGGGACGTGCTGAGAGAGACCAGTGCCACCGACACCTACCAAGAGAACAAAGGGCAGGGATGGACATGGCACGTGCTGGGATAGCAGGCCAGTGCCACAGACACCTACCAAGAGGGCAGGAGTAGGCATGGACAGGGCACGTGTTGGGAGAGCAGGCCAGTGCCACAGACACCTACCAAGAGAACCTGGAGCAGGGATGAACATGGCACGTGCTGGGAGAGCAGGCCAGTGCCACAGACACCTACCAAGAGGGCAGGAGTAGGCATGGACAGGGCACGTGCTGAGAGAGACCAGTCCCACCAACATCCCAAAAGGGCCATGGGCAGAGATGGACAGGGCTCGTGCTGGGGGAGGCCAGTCCTACACACCTACCTAGAGGGCCAAGAGCAGGAATAGACAGGGCACGTGCCGGGAGAGACCAGTCCCACCAACATCCCAAAAGGGCCATGGGCAGAGATGGACAGGGCATGTGCTGGGGGAGGCCAGTCCCTCAAACCTACCAAGAGAACAAGGGGCAGAGATGGACAGGGCACGTGCTGGGAGAGCAGGCCAGTCCCTCAGACCTCCCAAGAGACGGGGCAGGAATGGACAGGGCACGTGCTGGGAGAGCAGGCCAGTGCCACAGACACCTACCAAGAGAACCTGGAGCAGGGATGGACATGACACATGCTGGGAGAGCAGGCCAGTGCCACAGACACCTACCAAGAGAACCTGGAGCAGGGATGGACAAGGCACGTGCTGGGAGAGCAGGCCAGTGCCACAGACACCTACCAAGAGAACAAGGGGCAGGGATGGACAGGGCACGTGCTGGGAGAGCAGGCCAGTGCCACATACACCTACCAAGAGAACCTGGAGCAGGGATAGACATGGCACGTGCTGGGAGAGCAGGCCAGTGCCACAGACACCTACCAAGACAACAAGGGGCAGGGATGGACAAGGCACGTGCTGGGAGAGCAGGCCAGTGCCACAGACACCTACCAAGAGAACCTGGAGCAGGGATGGACATGGCACGTGATGGGAGAGCAGGCCAGTGCCACAGACACCTACCAAGAGAACAAGGGGCAGGGATGGACAGGGCACGTGCTGGGAGAGCAGGCCAGTGCCACAGACACCTACCAAGAGAACAAGGGGCAGGGATGGACAGGGCACGTGCTGGGAGAGCAGGCCAGTGCCACAGACACCTACCAAGAGAACAAGGAGCAGGGATGGACAAGGCACGTGCTGGGAGAGCAGGCCAGTGCCAAAGACACCTACCAAGAGAACAAGGGGCAGGGATGGACATGGCACGTGCTGGGAGAGCAGGCCAGTGCCACAGACACCTACCAAGAGAACAAGGGGCAGGGATGGACAAGGCACATGCTGGGAGAGCAGGCCAGTGCCACAGACACCTACCAAGAGAACAAGGAGCAGGGATGGACAAGGCACGTGCTGGGAGAGCAGGCCAGTGCCACAGACACCTACCAAGAGAACAAGGGGCAGGGATGGACAAGGCACGTGCTGGGAGAGCAGGCCAGTGCCACAGACACCTACCAAGAGAACCTGGAGCAGGGATGGACATGGCACGTGCTGGGAGAGCAGGCCAGTGCCACAGACACCTACCAAGAGAACAAGGGGCAGGGATGGACAAGGCACGTGCTGGGAGAGCAGGCCAGTGCCACAGACACCTGCCAAGAGAACCTGGAGCAGGGATGGACATGGCACGTGCTGGGAGAGCAGGCCAGTGCCACAGACACCTACCAAGAGAACAAGGGGCAGGGATGGACAGGGCACGTGCTGGGAGAGCAGGCCAGTGCCACAGACACCTACCAAGAGAACAAGGGGCAGGGATGGACAAGGCACGTGCTGGGAGAGCAGGCCAGTGCCACAGACACCTACCAAGAGAACAAGGGGCAGGGATGGACAAGGCACGTGCTGGGAGAGCAGGCCAGTGCCACAGACACCTACCAAGAGGGCAGGAGTAGGCATGGACAGGGCACGTGCTGGGAGAGCAGGCCAGTGCCACAGACACCTACCAAGAGAACAAGGAGCAGGGATGGACAAGGCACGTGCTGGGAGAGCAGGCCAGTGCCACAGACACCTACGAAGAGGGCAGGAGTAGGCATGGACAGGGCACGTGCTGAGAGAGACCAGTCCCACCAACATCCCAAAAGGGCCATGGGCAGAGATGGACAGGGCACGTGCTGGGGGAGGCCAGTCCTACACATCCACCTAGAGGGCCAAGAGCAGGAATGGACAGGGCACCTGCTGGGAGAGCAGGCCAGTCCCTCAGACCTCCCAAGAGACGGGGCAGGAATGGACAGGGCACGTGCTGGGAGAGCAGGCCAGTCCCTCAGACCTCCCAAGAGACGGGGCAGGAATGGACAAGGCACGTGCTGGGAGAGCAGGCCAGTGCCACAGACACCTACCAAGAGAACAAGGGGCAGGGATGGACAGGGCACGTGCTGGGAGAGCAGGCCAGTGCCACATACACCTACCAAGAGAACAAGGGGCAGGGATGGACAAGGCACGTTCAGGGAGAGCAGGCCAGTCCCTCAAACCTACCAAGAGAACAAGGGGCAGGGATGGACAAGGCACGTGCTGGGAGAGCAGGCCAGTGCCACATACACCTACCAAGAGAACAAGGGGCAGGGATGGACAGGGCACGTGCTGGGAGAGCAGGCCAGTGCCACAGACACCTACCAAGAGAACAAGGAGCAGGGATGGACAAGGCACGTGCTGGGAGAGCAGGCCAGTGCCACAGACACCTACCTAGAGGGCAGGAGTAGGCATGGACAGGGCACGTGCTGAGAGAGACCAGTCCCACCAACATCCCAAAAGGGCCATGGGCAGAGATGGACAGGGCACGTGCTGGGGGAGGCCAGTCCTACACATCCACCTAGAGGGCCAAGAGCAGGAATGGACAGGGCACGTGCTGGGAGAGCAGGCCAGTCCCTCAGACCTCCCAAGAGACGGGGCAGGAATGGACAGGGCACGTGCTGGGAGAGCAGGCCAGTCCCTCAGACCTCTCAAGAGACGGGGCAGGAATGGACAGGGCACGTGCTGGGAGAGCAGGCCAGTCCCTCAGACCTCCCAAGAGACGGGGCAGGAATGGACAAGGCACGTGCTGGGAGAGCAGGCCAGTCCCTCAGACCTCCCAAGAGACGGGGCAGGAATGGACAGGGCACGTGCTGGGAGAGCAGGCCAGTCCCTCAGACCTCCCAAGAGACGGGGCAGGAATGGACAGGGCACGTTCAGGGAGAGCAGGCCAGTCCCTCAGACCTCCCAAGAGACGGGGCAGGAATGGACAGGGCACGTGCTGTGAGAGCAGGTCAGTCCCTCAGACCTCCCAAGAGACGGGGCAGGAATGGACAGGGCACGTGCTGGGAGAGCAGGCCAGTCCCTCAGACCTCCCAAGAGACGGGGCAGGAATGGACAGGGCACGTGCTGGGAGAGCAGGCCAGTCCCTCAGACCTCCCAAGAGACGGGGCAGGAATGGACAGGGCACGTGCTGGGAGAGCAGGCCAGTCCCTCAGACCTCCCAAGAGACGGGCAGGAATGGACAGGGCACATGCTGGGAGAGCAGGCCAGTCCCTCAAACCTACCAAGCCATGCAGCAGTGGAACGGAGGTAGTGTTTCAGGCAGTTAATTAAACCTTTTCAGGACAAAGGGGCGCAAGACTTTCTGATCCATCCAGGCAAAGTGAAAATTATTTGGAACAATAAGACACGGGTGTTCACCTCTGAGATTATGGCCCAGGAAGTTCTGGGGCCATATTATACAAGCGGCACATTTTCCTTCATTGTGTGGGCGCACCTTTTAAAAGGTGTGCCCAGCACAATGAAGGAAAATTTGCCATAACATGATGAATGCGCTGCCCCCAGGGCAGCCGCAAACTCCTGCTGCCCCGGGGCAGTGCACTCATGTGAAAAACCGAGCGGGTGCTTTAAAGGCGCTCCGTGTTTTCACAGTGTCGGCAGCAGCCCGCCTGCACTTTGAAAGGGGATTAGAGCAGTGGCGCCCGAGAAAGTGAAGAGGCAGTGGGGCGGGTGGAGAGGGTGCGGGGAGCGCGGGAAGGGGGACAGTGGGGGGGGTAACAATTCATTTTTAAAAACCACCTACGTGAAGCTGCCGGCCACATGGCTCCTCGCGCCTCAGTGTCCTGCTTTGCTGCTTCCTGGTCCCAGAGGCACTGGGGCAGCATCAAGCTCCCAAGGCAACCCCCGGGCTACTCTCATTCTATGAGAGCTGCGCAGGCATTGGCCTGAGCGGGCTGAAAAGACGCTCCGCTCAGGACAGGGAGTCTGTGCCGTTTCTCCAGCCCGCCTGCTCAATACAGCCAGATTGGAGAAACCTCAGTGCGCATGTGTGTTTGGCCGGCCTGAGAGAGCCGTCCAAACACACATGCGCACTTAGGTGTGCAGATAGCACTCCTCCGCCCCATCCCATGCCTCGGCCCCACCTCTCCCTGCACAAACTGGCTCAGAGCCGGCAAATGAAAAATAAAACGATTATGGTATATTGTTTTATCTTTCACTCGCTGGCTCAGAACCAGTGGGGCGACGCTCCTCCGCAATGCCCCTGGATTAGCGACCCCCTTGCAAGTCGGTGCAGTGAGTGACAGCACCAACCTGCAAAGGGATGTCTGGAGGGTCAGTGGGACCCCCTTTCACCCCGCCAGAGCGCTGCAATCAGGGTGTGCACTGAAAGTGCGCCACCTTTTAAGTGCACTCTGTAATACGGCGCGGGTGCAGAGGCAAAGGGATTCCTTCATTTGCATGGGGCACGCCCCCATGCAAATGAAGGAACGCCCCCTGCAGGTAGTGATGGCGCTGTCTGTATTACAGAAGGGGACGCACAATCGTCTGCGGCCCTTTCTGTAATACCAAAGTGCCCCGGGGGCACGCAAAGCGGGCGCAAATGCCCGTTGCACCCCTGGACACTTGTATAATATGGCGCCTGGAGGGTAAGAATATGTAATGGGCCAGTACAAGTTTGGATCCTCGGATATGGGGCCGTCTTGGGCCAGCTGGAAGCATGGTGGCGTAAAGGGGGGCGGGGATGGATGTTCAATCGGACTAATCTAGTGTGGACACTAAATGTGGCGGTGTTACTCGATTCATATGGAATGTGTGGTATGATGGATGGCAGCGGGGCAGCTCCAGGGGGCGAGATATGTGGTAACGAGTAGGGTTTGGCTCTGTTGGCTCTGGGGGCTCTGGGGGCTGGGCAGGGGGAGCTCAGCCCTCTTAAACAGGCAACGGTTGGTCTGATTGATGTGGGGGGATAGGAGGGTAGGGTAGGGGGTAGGGACAGGGGCAGGGATGGGGTTGACAAAAGGTGGGATGGGGAGGGTGGGGGGCGCGCAAAGGGGGAAGCAAAAAATTAGCATAATAAAGTGGAATTTGGAGGTGATCCAGTTTTGTTACTTTGGGCTGGTACCCCCGGGCCGGGCTATTTGAGGCTATTCAGGATGAAATGTATTCAGGTACCTTTCAGTGTATGGGGACACATTGATTCTATGTTCAGTGATTGTCTGTGGGCTGAATGACCAGAGTAAGAGGTTAAAGGTGGCTGAAATACTAAAGATATGAGGGCAGGTATCACCTGTGAGCAGGAGTCTCACATCCCTGGGCAGAGATATCTACTACAGGTTGAGGGTAGTCTTTGGCAGCCTGCGCATCACAAAGTGTCTCCACTAGGGGGCGGCCGCGGGCGACTATTGGATGAGGCAGGTTTACGTCTGCTCGGTTTCTGTCTCCAATCTAGAGGAGTCTGCAGTTTGGGAGGGGCTGGTGGTGGAGCGGGCTGCCTGGCCAACACCCCCGATGGTTTGCGAGGACTTTAATATACGCCTGGGAGTTGGTTCGAGTGGTGGTAAAGCAAATAAATGTGGGGGGAGCAAGCTGCTGGTTTTTAGAGCTCTAACTCAATTTAGGAGAAGCCATGGGATGGTAGATATTTGGGAAAAAAGAACACCCCAGACCCCGGCTATACATACTTTTCACATCCCCATCAAAAGTCCGCTTGGATTACTTTCTGGTTTCCCCGGGGCTGGTGCCCACTCAGAAACAAATCAGTTCCCTGAGCACAAATTATAATCAAATTTTAAGTCCTTAGTCCATATACGACAAAAGTATCAAGGGTTCGTCCTTGGTCTTTATTTCATTTCTTGTATTCTCAAGAAGACTTGTTTATACTTGAAACATAATCCAATTCTTTGATGACACAGCCAACAGCCAACACGTGTTTCGTCTATAGGATAATACCCAAAGTCTTCATCAGGGCTGGAACAAACGAATACAAGGCCAAATTACAATTTTTCAACCATAAACCTATGTTAAGCTTAACCTCCACCAAAAAGAAAAGACAGAAAAGAGAAAAAGAAAAACTAAGAAAAGACACCCAGTGTGTCACACCAAATTCTAACTAATGCCACCACCATACATTTTATACGTCATATTTAAAAAGGACTCACCCTGGACTGCTTTATTCAATATAAAATTCACGAAAAGTCTTCCATTAAAAGTTGTAGACACAGTATATCCTAGTACAAAAGTCAACAACAACCCATTTTAAAATCGGTCCTACTATCTATTCTAGTTTATATTTAGCAAGTATATTCCAGTAGTGGCTAATTATATTAGTGTCAAATATTCACTTACCAAAATCCAAAATTTACAGTTAGTGATGATAACATAGTCACAAATCGGTAACAATGTCCATCCTTAGAGCATATCTATAACAAGGAAAAAGAAGAAAAAGCCACATATTGATCCTAAACCTTTGTTTGATACCTCAAAATACAACAGTTAGCTCCCTATTGTGTTCACCATGCGTCTAAATCGCATGACAAATACTATTGTTACCAAAAATAACCACAACCGACTTTTTAGTACATTGTTATTACCAATACTCACTATTTACCACAGCCTTAAACAATATCAAATTCAAATCTATTTTATAACTACTCCACACACCAAATCATACCCAGCAACCTTAAAATCCAAATTACTCAATTATTTCCACATTTTGTGTGATATTTCATTAGCGTCTTGCTAAAAAAGCAAATTCACCATATCTCTCACGACAGAAATTATACATGCCGGATCGATATTTTAGCATCGTTAAAAAACCAATTATTATTTAGAATTGGAAAGTATTCTTTACAATATATTACAAAGTCTCGAGCAAATACAATTCTTACCTATCACGGAGAATCCAGTATCCACGGCAAATAGTGCCGACACAAATCTTGGCGTGTATCATCGACGCCATCTTTAAGACACTATTTATTTCTAGATACCACCAACACTAAAAACGGACTATACTTCCCAGGACCGAGTCATCATTTGCGCACAGGCGCCATATTGAAACGTTGTAGTACTCACCAAATAATATGCTATTTGCCGATTATCGTAAAGCTATGGCAATTCTATCCTCAAAGTCTGAAGCCCTATAAAAATGAATTTATAAGCCCATTCTATGCGCAAACTATATTTCATAAAAAAAGGGATTTTTAAAAATTAAAACTATCCCATATCCTACAGGGTATTTGAAATTCAAAGCTATTAACTGCCCCATCTTTGGAGCATATAAAGAAAGGGAAGAACATAGTTCAGTAGATTTTAAGAAGACACGAGAGAAAGGAGAGGAATATACATAGCGCGAGTGCACCAGTGATTCTAATACATATTAATAAAATAAATCATTGCCAAATATTTTACACATTATATCCACATGACACATATATATTAGATTACATACGGTCTCAGGTGAAGCCTCACCCATCAGCCTTTAACAACTTTACAAAAATCATGTCATCAAGTTTCAGAGTAGACCCACCTACTCGTACATGTTCTTATTAGCACTTGAGTATCTAAGGGCCATTATTTGAACAGATTATACAACAAATTACAGCGAATTCCAAACACTTAGCTGCCCAAGAAATACTGTAGCTCAGAATCGATGTTAATGCCTTGTTCTACGGCACGCAGTTTTAAAATCCATCGCGCCTCACATTGGCGGACCCTGAGTTCTCTGTTCCCTCCACGACTATCGCTCAGTATATTCTCAATGCCATGAAAAGTGAAAGATAAATTACCACTTTGACTCGGGCATTCGCGTGCATGATTAGCTAGAGGGTATCTTGGATCCACATTTTTAAGAGCTCTAAAATGTTCTGAAATACGGTCTTTTAAGCATCTAATTGTACTGCCTATATATACCTTCATGCATTTACACCGAATGGCATGTATCTCAAGATTGAGATGATTTATCTCAAAGATCGGATTACTTGACAATTTCGAATAACAATGCTTGTTTGTTAATTGACTCAATATTTCAGTCTCATACATAGATCTTTCCATTACGACAATGTTGCCGCCTTTGTCGGCTTCTCTTATGATAATACTGTCATTTGTACTCAAAGTTGCAATGAGAAGTAAAGATAATAGATGGTCAAATATGCATAATCTCACAACAGGTGAACGGACTGCTCTTAGAACTTTGAGTACAAATGACAGTATTATCATAAGAGATAAATCGTGTTGTTAATGTTGAGCTCAAAAAGTGGAATACTAGAGGCCTATTGAGTGATGATGAATATGCATATTTGAGGATTGATAAACCACGTTTTCCATGTCTATATACACTACCAAAAATCCACAAGGATGCTTCCAGACCGCCTGGGAGGCCTATAGTCTCTGGTATAGGAGGCCCTATGGAGAAGATCTCAGAGTTTGTGGATATATTTTTGCAGCCTTATGTGTTGAATCTGGCCTCCTATATCAGAGACACGAAGCATATACTGAATGTACTTGTGGATATTAATTGGGACACTGCAATGACGTTAGACGTGGTATCACTGTATACTAACATTCGACATGATCAAGGGTTACAGGCACTTGAACATTTTTTGTATAAAAGACCTGCTGAATTGCTGGAACACTCAGATATGCTGATATCTATGTCCCGTATGATTTTAGAACACAACGTTTTTTTGTTCAAACAAGATTGGTACAAACAAATGTGTGGAGTTGCCATGGGCTCCAGATTTGCGCCATCTTTGGCCTGCCTCTTCATGGGGAGATTTGAGGCGGCGCATGTCTGGGGCCCCCTGGGTGCCAAGTGGCAAGAATACATTGTATATTATGGCAGGTATATTGATGATTGTTTTATCATCTGGACAGGTAGCGATGAAGACTTATTGGAATTTTTTAACTACATGAATAGTAATGACTATAATATGTCATTTACTATGTCGTCTAGCAAAGAGAGAATTGTATTTCCTGATATAGAATTATTTGTGGCTGATGGTAAAATTAATAGCAGACTATATAGAAAAAGTACTTCCTGCAATTCAACATTGTATGCAACGAGTGCTCACCCAAAGGCACAAGTGAATGCCATACCATATGGGGAACTATATAGGGCCCGCAGGAATTGTAGCAGTGATGAGGACTTTAGTAATTGTACTAGGGATATGGAGTCACGATTTTTGGCTAGAGGCTATGATATTGATACCATACACAGGGCAAAACAAAGATCCCTAAAGCTGCAGAGATGCGATACTTTGAAAACTAGTAGTAGTGGTCAATGCTTGAGATTGGTGACCAATTATCATCCTTGGTCCCATAAAATGTACAATATACTTAAAAAACATTATTAACTTCAGACCAAACTATAAGTTCACATATTCATAAACATCCAAGTATTTCTTATCGCAAGGGAACTACACTTCGTAGTCTGATCAGTCCAAGTTATCCAAGGATAAATACCAGTGAACGTACTTGGCTACATAAACTTAATATGGGATCTTTTAGGTGTGGTCATTGTAGTATGTGTAAATTTGCAGAACATGGTAAAATCGATTTTCAATACAATGGCTCTGTCAAGTACAGGATTTGTCAACATATTGACTGTTCAACGAAATATGTTGTTTATGCCATTCGGTGTAAATGCATGAAGGTATATATAGGCAGTACAATTAGATGCTTAAAAGACCGTATTTCAGAACATTTTAGAGCTCTTAAAAATGTGGATCCAAGATACCCTCTAGCTAATCATGCACGCGAATGCCCGAGTCAAAGTGGTAATTTATCTTTCACTTTTCATGGCATTGAGAATATACTGAGCGATAGTCGTGGAGGGAACAGAGAACTCAGGGTCCGCCAATGTGAGGCGCGATGGATTTTAAAACTGCGTGCCGTAGAACAAGGCATTAACATCGATTCTGAGCTACAGTATTTCTTGGGCAGCTAAGTGTTTGGAATTCGCTGTAATTTGTTGTATAATCTGTTCAAATAATGGCCCTTAGATACTCAAGTGCTAATAAGAACATGTACGAGTAGGTGGGTCTACTCTGAAACTTGATGACATGATTTTTGTAAAGTTGTTAAAGGCTGATGGGTGAGGCTTCACCTGAGACCGTATGTAATCTAATATATATGTGTCATGTGGATATAATGTGTAAAATATTTGGCAATGATTTATTTTATTAATATGTATTAGAATCACGGGTGCACTCGCGCTATGTATATTCCTCTCCTTTCTCTCGTGTCTTCTTAAAATCTACTGAACTATGTTCTTCCCTTTCTTTATATGCTCCAAAGATGGGGCAGTTAAGAGCTTTGAATTTCAAATACCCTGTAGGATATGGGATAGTTTTAATTTTAAAAAAATCCCTTTTTTTATGAAATATAGTTTGCGCATAGAATGGGCTTATAAATTCATTTTTATAGGGCTTCAGACTTTGAGGATAGAATTGCCATAGCTTTACGATAATCGGCAAATAGCATATTATTTGGTGAGTACTACAACGTTTCAATATGGCGCCTGTGCGCGAATGATGACTCGGTCCTGGGAAGTATAGTCCGTTTTTAGTGTTGGTGGTATCTAGAAATAAATAGTGTCTTAAAGATGGCGTCGATGATACACGCCAAGATTTGTGTCGGCACTATTTGCCGTGGATACTGGATTCTCCGTGATAGGTAAGAATTGTATTTGCTCGAGACTTTGTAATATATTGTAAAGAATACTTTCCAATTCTAAATAATAATTGGTTTTTAACGATGCTAAAATATCGATCCGGCATGTATAATTTCTGTCGTGAGAGATATGGTGAATTTGCTTTTTAGCAAGACGCTAATGAAATATCACACAAAATGTGGAAATAATTGAGTAATTTGGATTTTAAGGTTGCTGGGTATGATTTGGTGTGTGGAGTAGTTATAAAATAGATTAGAATTTGATATTGTTTAAGGCTGTGGTAAATAGTGAGTATTGGCAATAACAATGTACTAAAAAAGTTGGTTGTGGTTATTTTTGGTAACAATAGTATTTGTCATGCGATTTAGACGCATGGTGAACACAATAGGGAGCTAACTGTTGTATTTTGAGGTATCAAACAAAGGTTTAGGATCAATATGTGGCTTTTTCTTCTTTTTCCTTGTTATAGATATGCTCTAAGGATGGACATTGTTACCGATTTGTGACTATGTTATCATCACTAACTGTAAATTTTGGATTTTGGTAAGTGAATATTTGACACTAATATAATTAGCCACTACTGGAATATACTTGCTAAATATAAACTAGAATAGATAGTAGGACCGATTTTAAAATGGGTTGTTGTTGACTTTTGTACTAGGATATACTGTGTCTACAACTTTTAATGGAAGACTTTTCGTGAATTTTATATTGAATAAAGCAGTCCAGGGTGAGTCCTTTTTAAATATGACGTATAAAATGTATGGTGGTGGCATTAGTTAGAATTTGGTGTGACACACTGGGTGTCTTTTCTTAGTTTTTCTTTTTCTCTTTTCTGTCTTTTCTTTTTGGTGGAGGTTAAGCTTAACATAGGTTTATGGTTGAAAAATTGTAATTTGGCCTTGTATTCGTTTGTTCCAGCCCTGATGAAGTCTTTGGGTATTATCCTATAGACGAAACACGTGTTGGCTGTTGGCTGTGTCATCAAAGAATTGGATTATGTTTCAAGTATAAACAAGTCTTCTTGAGAATACAAGAAATGAAATAAAGACCAAGGACGAACCCTTGATACTTTTGTCGTATATGGACTAAGGACTTAAAATTTGATTATAATTTTTGCTCAGGGAACTGATTTGTTTCTGAGTGTTTAGCATCTGCAAGTTGCATATGTTAGCTAACAACGTGGGGCGGTGGTTGTTTTAGTTCCCTTTGATGCCGTCTCTGTATGGCTATTACAGAACCGTGCGCAGAGGATACCTCACTGCCTATCAGTACAATCTGGTGCCCACTCAGTCACTACCGAAATCACAGGCCTAGGAACGGGCAAACTTTCCGGGAAATGGACGTTTGATAGAAAACTGCTTTTAAATGTAGATCACATGAAACAAGCATTTGCAATGCAATCGGTCTCGTTTTGGACCTTATATGCATTTAGCTATGCAGCACATTAGCCTGGGTGCTGAAACATCTACAGTTCTTTAACATGGAGGGAAAGTGAGCACCAAACTGTGTGACACAACAGGTATGGGAACACATGGAGAGAAATATTGCCTTTCAGCTGGAAATGGTATAGTCCAAAGCTCTGCTTTTAATATAAAATCAGGGCCTTCTGTGGTCATATCACTGAAAAAAAACAAGATTTGAAAAGAATATTATTGTCTACGGGCGCTCGTGGAAGACAATTTCTATTGACCAATCTCTGTGTGGGCACAAGGGCATGGAGGAGGTAGGTAGTATGGGTGACAGGCAGTTAATTAATGTGGGCTAGCTGTGGATTATGTGAAATTAAATGCTTTGTCTCAGCTGCGTAATGGGAGCTAAATGACCCACCAGAATTAAAACATGTGCACCAGCAAGGAACAAACCAAGCACAGGGGTAATGTGCTTGCAAATATAAAGTACACATTTTAAATAAAAATAATTTTAGAAGAACGGTACTACAATGTTAAATCGAGAGAAGTCGGCTATTAAACCTCTGACAACTAGCATGCATTAGAAATACAGAGCACAAGGCTCCCGCATCGGCCCAGGATTGTTCTCGATTACTGAAGAGACCCACACTTCCAAGCGAGTCTTAAAATACGTGGAAGAAAGACTCCAAGGGGCTTATTTACAAGCCCCTTGCGCCACTTTTGCGTCATTTTTAACATGGGAAAAGTGACGCAAAAGTGGCGCAAGGGGCTTGTAAATCTGCCCCCAAGTCTGTAAGTCAGACGAGGTGAAGCCGGGCTCTGGGTTATGCTTTCAGCCCTCGTAGAGGCCCTCACGTGGCCTGTTCCACGCCACCTACCTGTTATAAAGTGCAGTTGCATGAACCCGCGAGGAGCAAAAGATAGGTGGTGCTGTTCGCATATTCAGCCAGTTCCTATGTTCAGGGAAGTGGGGCTAGGGTTCTGCCTTTGCCCCCTTGCTCTGACACTCTCCCTGAGACTTTTAAGTGGCCTAAACATATATATCTTTTCAGCACAGTCTTACCAAACAGGTACAAGCTCTTAAGTCAATATCCAATAAAGTTGAGGTATTTCACGATCTTTCGAAATAAATGAATTAAAGAAAAGGATGTTTTTAGAGCTGTGGATGACCTTAATACCAAACCTACTCGAGTAAGAGTGTAAAATGTTAACGAAGCTGTTGTTCAGCCATTTTAATAAGCATCTTCCTTGATTAGTCAAATCAGCACCGGTGGACATTTGAGGTAGATCAGTTGCTTCTAACACACGTTTTATGTCAATCAATGAGTACGAAGAACAGAAGGATGATAGGGACGTTCACCTTGAAGCTTCATCTCCGCTCCAACTTTACCTTTTGTAGCATTTACCAACCTCTGTTGGAAAGGCCCCAGATGCAGTCTAGATTTTAAGGGGAGAGGATGTGGCCTAACGGCTAGAGCTGTCAACCTCGAAGCTGGGGAACCGGGTTCGAGTCTCGGCAGGGACGGTCAACATCCTGTGATTCTGGGCAAATCACTTATCTCCCTGTGCTTAACAAAACGTGTCCGCCTGTAACGCCGGTGCTCATGTAAAGCACTCTGATACCTAGGAGTCGAGTTCGCGCTGTATAAACCCCTCCACCCCCAAAAAAGGCAATACAGGCTGCGAAACTCGAGGCTAAGGTTGCACCAAAGGGTGATGGCTTTTGGCGTGGAATAGCGATTCTGGACAGCTCCTCACCAGGGCTGTAAAAATGATAGCAGTCACACCATTTATTTGGTTATAAAGTCAACGCAAAAAATCGCGTGGCTTTCCGTCACCAAGTACATAACGTAATGTCAGTCAAGAAGAGTAAAGTCTATCTTGGGCACTACTTTTATAATGAATGCCACTTTATCTCAATGAAAACTATTGGAAGCATTAACACACTTAATACGTACTTGGTGGAGATGCTTCGAAACTGTAAGATAACGACGTTACCTACTGCCTTGTACCCTGTGCTCATTCATCCACTCAAGCTTCATCTTCCTGCAAGGCCCCGCCTACGTCCAGGCAGTCCGCCTGACTTCCAACTCGGGTCGCGATGGCGGCAGCGACTTCCACGAAGATAAATGCAGGGTAGGCTCCCGCTTCCAGTGGCATCAATGCGGGGTGGGCTGACGTCCTGCCTTCTTGCGACAGTGTGCCCTAACTATAACCAGGCGCAGCCACGCCTAGCTTCTGTTTGCTATCCTGTTTCTCTATTTATCCCCGCCCACACCAGGCAACTGCTGCTTGACTTTTGCCGTGCATGCGTACAATGTAAGGCATCGCTGCGCACTACTTTAAAAACAAGCATTTGTAATGCAATAGAACTCGCATTTACGCGAGTCCGATTGCATTTTAAAAGGGAGTACAGCCGGGCAAAAAGGCACAAACGGGAGTGCGGGGGGTTGGTGGTGTCCCGAGAAGTCATGGACTGCGGGAGGGGACTGGGGGAGGCACGGGAGCAAAATAGTGTTTACAGTAAAGGGGACAATAGCCATGGAAGGACCAAATGACAACATGGCCGTCAGGAGGAGGGACTAACAAGCCTAAAACTAATGGGAAGGCTGCATTTAGGACCTAAGCCAATACAAAAGATGGGCGGAGAGTGGGCGGAGCTTAAACAAATGCTTCCACGCTATAGTATATACTGCATGTCTCAACGAGACAGCGCAAGCGCTGCCTAGGCGAGACCTAAAAATGGATAAAGAGAGTTTTGGGATATTAATTGACGGACTGCATTTAGGGGGCGGTATGGGTCCATTTCAGGCAGGTGTGAGAGGTGAGACGATCAGCTTTGTGGCCTGTACCCAGAGGCAGCGTGATGGAGAGATTAGGGGGTTAAATGCGGATTTGGCGCACCTGGAGATACAGCATTTGAGCCTGATACAGGGAGGCCAGGATGGGCATTAGACCCAGTAGGAAGCTGTGATAAAGAAGGCCATGATTCACAGCTACCAGCAGTGGCGTAGCAAAGGGGGGATGAGGGGGAAGGGGCGGTCTGCCCAGGCAGCACGATTTTTGGGGGCAGCGACCTCCCCCAGCTCTTACCTGCCCCATCTTGGGGCGGCAACCTCCCCCAGCTCTTACCTGCCCCGTCTTGGGGCGGCAACCCTCCCCAGCTCTTACCTGCCCCATCTTGGGGCGGCGACCTCCCCCCAGCTCTTACCTGCCCCGTCCTGGGGTGGCGACCTCTCCCCAGGTCTTACTTGCCCCATCCTGGGGTGGCGACCTCCCCCCAGGTCTTACCTGCCCCGTCCTGGGGCGACGACCTCCCCCCAGCTCTTACCTGCCCCGTCTTGGGGCGGCAACCTCCCCCCAGCTCTTACCTGCCCCGTCTTGGGGCGGCGACCTCCCCCCAGCTCTTACCTGCCCCGTCTTGGGGCGGCAGCCTCCCCCAGCTCTTACCTGCCGCGTCCTGGGGCAGCAACCTCCCCCCATCTCTTACCTGCCTCGTCCTGGGGCGGCAACCTCCCCCCAGCTCTTACCTGCCCCATCCTGGGGCGGCGACCTCCCCCCACATCTTACCTGCCCCGTTTTGGGTCGGCGTCCTCCACCCAGCTCTTATCTGCCCCATCTTGGGGTGGCGACCTCCCCCCAGCTCTTACCTGCCCCGTCTCGGGGTGGTGACCTCCCCCTAGCTCTTACCTGTCCCGTCTCAGGGTGGCGACCTCCCCCAGCTCTTACCTGCTCTGTCTTGGGGGGGGCGACCTCCCCCCAGCTCTTACCTGCCCCGTCTTGGGGCGGCAATCCCCAGCCCCCCCGCTCTCCAATTCGGCCGCCCCGGGTGGTCCAAGGTGTCTAGCTACGCCACTGAAGAGCGCTGGCTGGGAAACTCTAGGCCCATGGGTCCGAGGCACATGAATACGACGGGTCGGCAGGCAGATTGTTGGCCCTTCGCTTTCGGCAGCACGAGGTGGAGAGGGCGATTGAGGTGAATGAACGGGGTGATGGGAGACGGGCCACGGGAGAACTTGTGAAGGTTTTTGAGGATTATTACACAAAGCTGTATTCTGAAGATAAATATTCCTCTGAAGGACAACTGAGGGAATATTTGGAGCCAGGGGGTAATGATGCCTTAGAGAGAGGGGGGGGCTCAGGGTTTAGACTCTGCTATGTCAATGGAAGAGCCAGGGATGCTCTGAAGGCCCTGCCTTCCGGAAAAGCCGCAGACCAGGACCAAAGTCCTTCAGAATTCTATAAAACATTCTTCCCTGAAGTGGCTAAGGAAATCTGGGAGCTAATCCAACAGGAAGGGGTTCCTCCGAGCTCGTGGCAAGGAACTAATATACGTTTTAGAAAAATGGAAAGTCAACTCAGACACGAGGGTGTACTCAAAGGGACAGATTTACAATGAAAGTGACTCAGTGCATTTCGCAAGCCATTTGGCTGCGCTGCACTGAGTCGCTTTCAAAGCACAGGGATGCGACATATTTACAACAATATGTCGCATCTCTGTGCTTCCCCCTTCGCTTGCGCACAACCAGCTGCCATGCACCGGCACAGGCACCCTTGCACCATGGTGCAAGGATGCCTGCGTCGTGGGGAGATTGTTTTTGTGCAGGAAGGGGCTCCTTCCTACAGAAAAACAATCACTACAGGCATTTTCCTCTTTCAATGCGTGCTGCAGAATGCAGCACGCATTGAAAGAGGAAAAAACGAGGAGAAATGAAAATATTTCTCATCGTTGCGCCTCCCTACGCCTCCCCTGGGGAGGCGTAGGATTCACACGCATTTCCAGATTTACGATTCCTCGTAAATCTGGAAATGTGTATCGTTCCATCACAGCAACACCCATGGAACGCCCCTTTCACGCAAAGTGCTGCGTGTAAAGGGGCCATATTTACAAGGACAGGAAAAGGCACGCAGGGTGGCTTTTCCTGTCCTTGTAAATATGGAGCAGAGAAATGCGCTGCCAGTGCATCACAAAAAGTGATGTACTGGTGGCGCAGGGGGCTTGTAAATCTGCCTCAAGGGGTTTGCCCTGGGTATATTGAAGGCACTATACCATCATCCCTATGCCCAACTACTAACTATGGGTCAAGAACCAGCAAAGAGCCTCAGATTACGGGGTACACAACATGGCTGCCCTTGCTCTTCCCTTCTGTTCACTTTGTACATCGATCCTTTAATAAGGCAGATGGTAACCGATCAGAGGATGCAGCCAGTCAGGGTTGATGGCTTTGAAACTAAAGTATTAGCATATGCGGGCGATATAGCGCAGCTAACTCCAAATATAGCGCTGCTAACTCCGTATATAGCGTTGCTAACTCCAGGTATAGTGCTGCTAACTCCGTATATAGCGCTTCTAACTCCAGATATAGCGCTGCTAACTCCAGATATAGTCCTGCTAACTCCGGATATAGCGCTTCTAACTCCAGATATAGCGCTGCTAACTCCAGATATAGCCTGGCTAACTCCGTATATAGCGCTGCTAACTCTGTATATAGCGCTGCTAACTCCAGATATAGCCCAGCTAACTCCGTATATAGCGCTGCTAACTCCAGATATAGCGCTGCTAACTCCAGATATAGTGCTGCTAACTCCGGATATAGCGCTGCTAACTCCGTATATAGTGCTGCTAACTCCGGATATAGCGCTGCTAACTCCGGATATAGCGCTGCTAACTCCGGATATAGCGTTGCTAACTCCAGATGTAGCGCTGCTATCTCCGGATCCTCAGTCAGCTCTCCCAGAGGTGGAAAGACTTGCGGATGAATTTGGAGCATTGGTAGGGCGCTACCTTAACAAAGGGAAAACACAGCTGAGTTGTACCGGTAATATTGATTTCACAGACAACCGTAGGGTCGATAATGCCACATATTTGGGAATCAAGATCACGGCACAAGTAGACACCATCTACGGAGTGAATCTAGAGCTGCTGGTAGGTGAGGCTAGCCAAGATCTAAGGAGGATGAATGGACTGCATCTCAGGATCAATGGTGCTCCTTTTTAGATCTACAGCAGGACTTTTCATTAGGAAAAGGGTCTTTCTACAAATTTCTCCTGGTTAGAGATTGTTTAGAAAAATTGGCAAGGGATCAGATTTCACTTGGGAAAATTACCCTTTTGGATATGTTGTTATGACCGGGGACCAAGATCGGACAGGTTTGTACACTGCTGGACAACATCAGGGAGCTCAGCGGGACGAGCAACTGGGGTTCAGGGTTTAGATATCCAGACCTCAATAGAGGTAGGAAGGAAAGTGCTGGTGACTGCAGGCCTGAAAACCCAACATTATAAAACTATTTTAGGCTACACTATACACCAGCCAAATTGTTCAGATGGGGCAGAAGGGGCGACGATAAATGCCCTCGATGTGGGAATGGGCTTGCTGACATGAAGCATACGTTTTATGGTTGTGTGAAGTTCACCCCACTGAGAGAGGGTATCGAGTTCTGTTGTAATAGGATCTTTGGAAGGGTGGTGCATGAACCCATCTTTGATGTTATGGGGGGGAGGGTTTGACTCTTTCTTTGTGGGGGATGTGGGCAGCTTTATTTTATGTTTATGTCCACGGCCGTAAAACCAAAAGAGACACAATTGATGGACGGAATGCAGAACAAATCAAAACATTCACCCCCAGTCAAGAAATCAGGGTTAAATCCATGGGAGGACCTGGCCTGGCAGTTCGGGCTGGACATTGTTCTGCATTCTGTCCATCAATTGTTGTTTTTGCATTTGTCACCGCGAGTGGGACGGGTATGCCCAGACGTGGGTCCCGTGCTCTCCATACCACTGGAGTCAAGCTATCCTGGCTGAAGAGGAGTGAAACCCCGAAACCGGTCCTAGGATGCTTGTTTCCAGTCCAGGGAGGACCTGGCCTGGCAGTTCGGGCTGGACTGTTCCCATTGGGCGCAGGGTCAAGACTGATTTGCATATGGCTGGGTTCAAACTGGAATGGCATGGTGAGCAAAAAAACGATGGATTTAGGCCCATATCTGTACTGGGGTGAACGTATGACATTGTTCGGCATTCTGCCCATCAACTGTTGTTTTTGCATATGTCCACGGCCGTGGCATGTCTTCTAATTGCAACTGCTTGGAAGGATTGTGAACCACCTGCAGTGCAACTAGGGTTTTCTCGGTTAATGAGTATGCACAAGATGGAGAAAGCATTGCATAACTGTAAGGGGAGCAGTGACAGAAAATGGGGGGGCTCCGATTTGGTCTCCTCTGACAACTTGCATTAAAGAGCGCTATGGGTATAGTGACTGGTTGAACCTGAGCTAGGCAGATGTGGATTCTCTTTGTCGTTACGGACGTTAAATGAGAATCTGACTGTATTTCTTTGAGTTTTTAGTCTGATGCAATCATGTGGAGGGAAAAAGGTGGAATGAACTAGCTAACTATTATGTTTATTTAAACTCTAGGACAGCTTTCTATATGTCCTGGTGACAGATGTTTGAATGAATTGTTGTATATTGTATATTGTAATGATTAAATATGATATGCTCAATAAAAAAAGTGAAGAAAAAAAAAGAAAGACCTAAGAGCCTTAGGTAGCAAAGCTATCCTACAGTTTACACAGATTTTAGAACCTCAGACAGCAGAGCTATCTTCACTTTACGCAGGTCTTAGAACCTCAGGCAGCAGACCTATCCTTGACGTTACACATGTCTTTGAACCTCAGACAGCAGAGCTATCTTCACGTTACACAGATCTTAGAACCAGAGACGGCAGAGCTATCCTTCACTTTACACATATCTTAGAACCTTAGGCAGCAGAGCTATGCTTCACTTTACACAGATCATAGAATCAGAGACAGCAGAGCTAGCATTCACTTTACACAGGTCTTAGAGCCTTAGGCAGCAGAGCTATCCAGCACTTTACACAGATATTAGAACTTCAGGCAGCAGAGCTATCCTTCACTTTACACAGATCTTAGAACCTCAGGCAGCAGAGCTATCCTGCACTTTACATAGATCTTAGAACTAGAGACAGCAGAGCTATCCTTCACTTTACACAAGTCTTTGAACCACAGACAGCAGAGCTATCCTTCACTTTACACAGATCTTAGAACCTCAGGCAGCAGAGCTATCCTTCACTTTACACAGATCTTAGAACGTCGGACAACAGAGCTATCCCACACTTTACACAGATCTTAGAACCTCAGGCAGCAGAGCTATCCCACACTTTACACAGATCTTAGAACCAGAGACAGCAGAGCTTGCATTCACTTTACACAGATCTTAGAACCTTAGGCAGGAGAGCTATCCTTCACTTTACACAGATCTTAGAACCTTAGGCAGCAGACCTATCCTTCACTATACACAGATCATAGAACCTTAGGCAGCATAGCTATCCTTCACTTTACACAGATCTTAGAACCTTAGGCAGCAGAGCTATCCTTCACTTTACACAGATCTTAGAACCTTAGGCAGCAGACCTATCCTTCACTATACACAGATCATAGAACTTTAGGCAGCAGAGCTATCCTTCACTTTACACAGATCTTAGAACCAGAGACAGCAGAGCTATCCTTCACTTTACACAGATCTTAGAACTTCGGGCAGCAGAGCTATCCTTCACTTTACACAGATCTTATAACTTCAGGCAGCAGAGCTATCCTTCACTTTACACAGATCTTAGAACCTTAGGCAGCAGAGCTATCCTTCACTTTACACAGATCTTAGAACCTTAGGCAGCAGACCTATCCTTCACTATACACAGATCACAGAACCTCAGACAGCAGAGCTATCCTTCACTTTACACAGATTTTAGAACGTCAGACAGCAGAGCTAGCTCACACTTTACACAGATCTTAGAACCTCAGACAGCAGAGCTATCCTTCACTTTACACAGATCTTAGAACCTCGGACAGCAGAGCTATCCCACACTTTACACAGATCTTTGAACCTCAGACAGCAGAGCTATCCCATGCTTTACACAGATATTAGAACCTCAGACAGCAGAATTATCCCCTGCTTTACACATATTTTAGAACCTGTGGCAGCAGAGCTATCCTTAACTTTACACAGATCTTAGAACCTCAGGCAGCAGAGCTATCCTTCACTTTACACAGATCTTAGAACCTTAGGCAGCAGAGCTATCCTTCACTTTACACAGATCTTAGAACCTCAGGCAGCATAGCTATCCTTCACTTTACACAGGTCTTACAACCTCGGGCTGCAGCGCTATCCTGCACTTTACATAGATCTTAGAACTAGAGACAGCAGAGCTATCCTTCACTTTACACAAGTCTTTGAACCACAGACACCAGAGCTATCCTTCACTTTACACAGATCTTAGAACCTCAGACAGCAAAGCTATCCTTCACTTTACACAGATCTTAGAACCTCAGGCAGCAGAGCTATCCTTCACTTTACACAGATCATAGAACGTCGGACAACAGAGCTATCCCACACTTTACACAGATCTTAGAACCAGAGACAGCAGAGCTAGCATTCACTTTACACAGATCTTAGAACCTTAGGCAGCAGAGCTATCCTTCACTTTACATAGATCTTAGAACCTTAGGCAGCAGACCTATCCTTCACTATACACAGATCATAGAACCTTAGGCAGCAGAGCTATCCTTCACTTTACACAGATCTTAGAACCTCAGAGAGCAGAGCTATCCATCACTTTACACAGATCTTAGAACCTTAGGCAGCAGAGCTATCCTTCACTTTACACAGATCTTAGAACCTTAGGCAGCATAGCTATCCTTCACTTTACACAGATCTTAGAACCTTAGGCAGCAGAGCTATCTTTCACTTTACACAGATCTTAGAACCTTAGGCAGCAGACCTATCCTTCACTTTACACAGATCTTAGAACCTTAGGCAGCAGACCTATCCTTCACTATACACAGATCATAGAACCTCAGGCAGCAGAGCTATCCTTCATTTTACACAAATCTTAGAACCTTAGGCAGCAGAGCTATCCTTCACTTTACACAGATTTTAGAACCTCAGACGGCAGAGCTATCCTTCACTACACACAGATCATAGAACCTCAGGCAGCAGAGCTATCCTTCACTCTACACAGATCTTAGAACCTTAGGCAGCAGAGCTATCCTTCACTTTACACAAATCTTTGAACATCAGGCAGCAGAGCTATCCTTCATTTTACACAGATCTTAGAACCCTAGGCAGCAGACCTATCCTTCACTATACACAGATCACAGAACCTCAGACAGCAGAGCTATCCTTCACTTTACACAGATTTTAGAACGTCAGACAGCAGAGCTAGCTCACACTTTAAACAGATCTTAGAACCTCAGGCAGCAGAACTATCCCACGCTTTACACAGATATTAGAACCCCAGACAGCAGAATTATCCCATGCTTTACACATATTTTAGAACCTGAGGCAGCAGAGATATCCTTCACTTTACACAGATCTTAGAACCTCGGACAGCAGAGCTATCCCACACTTTACACAGATCTTTGAACCTCAGGCAGCAGAACTATCCCACGCTTTACACAGATATTAGAACCTCAGACAGCAGAATTATCCCATGCTTTACACATATTTTAGAACCTGAGGCAGCAGAGCTATCCTTCTCTTTACACAGATCTTAGAACCTCGGACAGCAGAGCTATCCCACACTTTACACAGATCTTTGAACCTCAGGCAGCAGAGCTATCCCACGCTTTACAAAGATATTAGAACCTCAGACAGAAGACTTATCCCCTACTTTACAAATATTTTAGAACCTGTGGCAGCAGAGCTATCCTTCACTTTACACAGATCTTAGAACCACAGGCAGCAGAGCTATCCTTCACTTTACACAGATCTTAGAACCTTAGGCAGCAGAGCTATCCTTCACTTTACACAGATCTTAGAACCTCAGACAGCAGACCAATCCTACACTTTACACAGATCTTAGAACCTCAGACAGCAGAGCTATTCTTCACTTTACACAGATCTTACAAACTTAGGCAGCAGACCTATCCTACATGTTAAACAGCTTTTAGAACCCCAGGCAGCAGAGCTATTCTACACTCTATACAGATCTTAGAACCTCAGACAGCAGAGCCATCCCACAATTCACACAGATCTTTGAACCTCAGACAGCAGAGTTATCCTTCACTTTACAGAGATCTGAGCGCACAAAGCATCATACGCCAAAGGCTTCCTTCACATTACACAGATCTTATAACCTCAGGCAGCAGACCTATCCTACACTTTACCTAGATCTTAGAACCTCAGGCAGCAGAGCTATCCCACACTTTACACAGGTCTTAGAACCTCAGGCAGCAGAGCTAGCATTCACTTTACACAGATCTTAGAACGTCGGACAACAGAGCTATCCCACACTTTACACAGATCTTAGAACTTCAGGCAGCAGAGCTATCCCACACTTTACACAGATCTTTGAACCAGAGACAGCAGAGCTAGCATTCACTTTACACAGATCTTAGAACCTTAGGCAGCAGAGCTATCCTTCACTTTACACAGATCTTAGAACCTTAGGCAGCAGTGCTATCCTTCACTTTACACAGATCATAGAACCTTAGTCAGCAGAGCTATCCTTCACTTTACACAGATCATAGAACCTTAGGCAGCAGAGCTATCCTTCACTTTACACAGATCTTAGAACGTCGGACAACAGAGCTATCCTTCACTTTACACAGAGCTGAGAACCTGAGGCAGCAGACCTATCCTTCACTATACACAGATCATAGAACCTTAGGCAGCAGAGCTATCCTTCACTTTACACAGATCTTAGAACCTTAGGCAGCAGACCTATCCTTCACTATACACAGATCATAGAACATTAGGCAGCAGAGCTATCCTTCACTTTACACAGATCTTAGAACTTCAGGCAGCAGAGCTATCCTTCACTTTACACAGATCTTAGAACTTCAGGCAGCAGAGCTATCCTTCACTTTACACAGATCTTAGATCTTCAGGCAGCAGAGCTATCCTTCACTTTACACAGATCTTAGAACTTCAGGCAACAGAGCTATCCTTCACTTTACACAGATCTTAGAACTTCAGGCAGCAGAGCTATCCTTCACTTTACACAGATCTTAGAACCTTAGGCAGCAGAGCTATCCTTCACTTTACACAGATCTTAGAACCTTAGGCAGCAGAGCTATCCTTCACTTTACACAGATTTAGAACATTAGGCAGCAGAGCTATCCTTCACGTTACACAGATCTTAGAACCTCAGGCAGCAGAGCTATCCTTCATTTAACACAGATCTTAGAACCTCAGACAGCAGAGCTATCCTTCACTTTACACAGATTTTAGAACGTCAGACAGCAGAGCTAGCTCACACTTTACACAGATCTTAGAACCTCAGGCTGCAGAACTATCTCACGCTTTACACAGATATTAGAACCCCAGACAGCAGAATTATCCCATGCTTTACACATATTTTAGAACCTGAGGGAGCAGAGCTATCCCACACTTTACACAGATCTTTGAACCTCAGACAGCAGAACTATCCCACACTTTACACAGATCTTTGAACCTCAGACAGCAGAGCTATCCCACACTGTACACAGATCTTTGAACCTCAGGCAGCAGAACTATCCCACGCTTTACACAGATATTAGAACCTCAGACAGCAGAATTATCCCATGCTTTACACATATTTTAGAACCTGAGGCAGCAGAGCTATCCTTCACTTTACACAGATCTTAGAACCTCGGACAGCAGAGCTATCCAACACTTTACACAGATCTTTGAACCTCAGGCAGCAGAGCTATCCCATGCTTTACACAGATATTAGAACCTCAGACAGCAGAATTATCCCCTGCTTTACACATATTTTAGAACCTGTGGCAGCAGAGCTATCCTTCACTTTACACAGATCTTAGAACCTCAGGCAGCAGAGCTATCCTTCACTTTACACAGATGTTAGAACCTTAGGCAGCAGAGCTATCCTTCACTTTACACAGATCTTAGAACCTCAAGCAGCAGACCAATCCTACACTTTACACAGATCTTAGAACCTCAGGCAGCAGAGCTATCCTTCACTTTACCCAGGTCTTACAACTTTGGGCTGCAGCACTATTCTGCACTTTACATGGATCTTAGAACTAGAGACAGCAGAGCTATTCTTCACTTTACACAAGTCTTTGAACCACAGACAGCAGAGCTATCCTTCACTTTACACAGATCTTAGAACCTCAGACAGCAGAGCTATCCTTCACTTTACACAGATCTTAGAACCTCAGGCAGCAGAGCTATCCTTCACTTTACACAGATCTTAGAACGTCGGACAACAGAGCTATCCCACACTTTACACAGATCTTAGAACCTCAGGCAGCAGAGCTATCCCACACTTTACACAGATCTTAGAACCAGAGACAGCAGAGCTAGCATTAACTTTACACAGATCTTAGAACCTTAGGCAGCAGAGCTATCCTTCACTTTACACAGATCTTAGAACCTTAGGCAGCAGACCTATCCTTCACTATACACAGATCATAGAACCTTAGGCAGCATAGCTATCCTTCACTATACACAGATCATAGAACGTCGGACAACAGAGCTATCCCACACTTTACACAGATCTTAGAACCTCAGGCAGCAGAGCTATCCCACACTTTACACAGATCTTAGAACCAGAGACAGCAGAACTAGCATTAACTTTACACAGATCTTAGAACCTTAGGCAGCAGAGCTATCCTTCACTTTACACAGATCTTAGAACCTTAGGCAGCAGACCTATCCTTCACTATACACAGATCATAGAACCTTAGGCAGCATAGCTATCCTTCACTTTACACAGATCTTAGAACATTAGGCAGCAGAGCTATCCTTCACCTTACACAGATCTTAGAACCTTAGGCAGCATAGCTATCCTTCACTTTACACAGATCATTGAACATTAGGCAGCATAGCTATCCTTCACTTTACACAGATCTTAGAATCAGAGACAGCAGAGCTATCCTTCACTTTACACAGGTCTTAGAACCTCAGAGAGCAGAGCTATCCTTCACTTTACACAGATCTTAGAACCTCAGAGAGCAGAGCTATCCCACACTTTACACAGATCTTAGAACCTTAGGCAGCAGACCTATCCTTCAGTTTATAGAGACCTGAGAGAATCTTACTGGGCCAGGCCACAGACAGCAGAGCTATCCCACACTTTACACAGATCTTAGAACCTTAGGCAGCAGAGCTATCCTTCACGTTACACAGATCTTAGAACCTTAGGCAGCAGAGCTATCCTTCATTTTACACAGATCTTAGAACCTTAGGCAGCATAGCTATCCTTCACTTTACACAGATCATTGAACATTAGGCAGCATAGCTATCCTTCACTTTACACAGATCTTAGAATCAGAGACAGCAGAGCTATCCTTCACTTTACACAGGTCTTAGAACCTCAGAGAGCAGAGCTATCCTTCACTTTACACAGATCTTAGAACCTCAGAGAGCAGAGCTATCCCACACTTTACACAGATCTTAGAACCTTAGGCAGCAGACCTATCCTTCAGTTTATAGAGACCTGAGAGAATCTTACTGGGCCAGGCCACAGACAGCAGAGCTATCCCACACTTTACACAGATCTTAGAACCTTAGGCAGCAGAGCTATCCTTCACGTTACACAGATCTTAGAACCTTAGGCAGCAGAGCTATCCTTCATTTTACACAGATCTTAGAACCTTAGGCAGCAGAGCTATCCTTCACGTTACACAGATCTTAGAACCTTAGGCAGCAGACCTATCCTTCACTATACACAGATCATAGAACCTTAGGCAGCAGAGCTATCCTTCACTTTACACAGATCTTAGAACCTTAGGCAGCATAGCTATCCTTCACTATACACAGATCATAGAACCTTAGGCAGCATAGCTATCCTTCACGTTACACAGATCTTAGAACCTTAGGCAGCAGACCTATCCTTCACTATACACAGATCATAGAACCTTAGGCAGCATAGCTATCCTTCACTTTACACAGATCTTAGAACATTAGGCAGCAGAGCTATCCTTCACTTTACACAGATCTTAGAACCTTAGGGAGCATAGCTATCCTTCACTTTACACAGATCATTGAACATTAGGCAGCATAGCTATCCTTCACTTTACACAGATCTTAGAATCAGAGACAGCAGACCTATCCTTCACTTTACACAGGTCTTAGAACCTCAGAGAGCAGAGCTATCCTTCACTTTACACAGATCTTAGAACCTCAGAGAGCAGAGCTATCCCACACTTTACACAGATCTTAGAACCTTAGGCAGCAGACCTATCCTTCAATTTATAGAGACCTGAGAGAATCTTACTGGGCCAGGCCACAGACAGCAGAGCTATCCCACACTTTACACAGATCTTAGAACCTTAGGCAGCAGAGCTATCCTTCACGTTACACAGATCTTAGAACCTTAGGCAGCAGAGCTATCCTTCATTTTACACAGATCTTAGAACCTTAGGCAGCAGAGCTATCCTTCACGTTACACAGATCTTAGAACCTTAGGCAGCAGACCTATCCTTCACTATACACAGATCATAGAACCTTAGGCAGCAGAGCTATCCTTCACTTTACACAGATCTTAGAACCTTAGGCAGCATAGCTATCCTTCACTATACACAGATCATAGAACCTTAGGCAGCATAGCTATCCTTCACGTTACACAGATCTTAGAACCTTAGGCAGCAGACCTATCCTTCACTATACACAGATCATAGAACCTTAGGCAGCATAGCTATCCTTCACTATACACAGATCATAGAACCTTAGGCAGCATAGCTATCCTTCACGTTACACAGATCTTAGAACCTTAGGCAGCAGATGTATCCTTCACTATACACAGATCATAGAACCTTAGGCAGCATAGCTATCCTACACTTTACACAGATCTTAGAACCTCAGGCAGCAGAGCTATCCCACACTTTACACATGTCTTAGAACCTCAGGCAGCAGAGCTATCCTTCATTTTACACAGATATTAGAACCTTAGGCAGCAGAGCTATCCTTCACGTTACACAGATCTTAGAACCTTAGGCAGCAGACCTATCCTACACTTTACACAGGTCTTAGAACCTCATGCAGCAGAGCTATCCTTTAGCTTATAAACATCTGAGAGAATCTTACAGGGCCGGGCCACAGACAGCAGAGCTAGCATTCACTTTACACAGGTCTTAGAACCTAGGGCAGCAGAGCTATCCTTCACTATACACAGATCATAGAACCGTAGGCAGCAGAGCTATCCTTCACTTTACACAGATCTTAGAACCAGAGACAGCAGAGCTAGCATTCACTTTACACAGGTCTTAGAACCTAGGGCAGCAGAGCTATCCTTCACTTTACACAGATTTTAGAACCTCGGACAGCAGAGCTAGCTCACACTTTACACAGATATTAGAACCTCAGACAGCAGAATTATCCCATTCTTTACACATATTTTAGAACCTGAGGCAGCAGAGCTATCCTTCACTTTACACAGATCTTAGAACCTCGGACAGCAGAGCTATCCCACATTTTACACAGATCTTTGAACCTCAGGCAGCAGAGCTATCCCACGCTTTACACAGATATTAGAACCTCAGACAGCAGAATTATCCCATGCTTTGCACATATTTTAGAACCTGAGGCAGCAGAGCTATCCTTCACTTTACACAGATCTTAGAACCTCGGACAGCAGAGCTATCCCACACTTTACACAGATCTTTGAACCTCAGGCAGCAGAGCTATCCCGCACTTTACACAGATATTAGAACCTCAGACAGCAGAATTATCCCATGCTTTACACATATTTTAGAACCTGAGGCAGCAGAGCTATCCTTCACTTTACACAGATCTTAGAACCTCAGGCAGCAGAGGTATCCTTCACTTTACACAGGTCTTAGAACCTTAGGAGGCAGAGCTATCCTTCACTTTACACAGATCTTAGAACCTTAGGCAGCAGAGCTATCCTTCACTTTACACAGGTCTCACAACCTCAGACAGCAGAGCTATCCTTCACTTTACATAGATCTTAAAACCTCAGGCAGCATACCTATCCTCCACATTATACAGATCTTAGAACCTCTGGCTGCAGCACTATCCCACACTTTAAATAGGTGTTAGAACCTCAGACAGCAGAGCTATCCTTCACTTTACACAGATCTCAGAACCTCGGGCAGCAGCGCTGTCCTTCACTTTACACAGATCTTAGAAACTCAGGCAGCAGACCTATCCTACATGTTAAACAGCTTTTAGAACCCCAGGCAGCAGAGCTATTCTACACTCTATATAGATCTTAGAACCTCAGACAGCAGAGGCATCCCACAATTTACACAGATCTTTGAACCTCAGACAGCAGAGCTATCCTTCACTTTACAGAGATCTGAGCGCACAGAGCATCAGACGCCAAAGGCTTCCTTCACTTTACAGAGATCTTAGAACCTCAGGCAGCAGACCTATCCTACACTTTACCTAGATCTTAGAACCTCAGGCAGCAGAGCTATCCTACACTTTACCTAGATCTTAGAACCTCAGGCAGCAGCACTATTCTACACTTTACACAGATCTTAGACCCTCAGGCAGCAGAGCTATCCTAGAGTTTATAGAGATCTGGGAGGATCTCACAGGGCCGGGCCACAGACAGCAGAGCTAGCATTCACTTTACACAGGTCTTAGAACCTAGGGCAGCAGAGCTATCCTTCACTTTACACAGATCTTAGAACCTCAGACAGCAGAGCTATCCTTCACTTTACACAGATCTTAGAACCTCAGGCAGCAGAGCTATCCTTCACTTTACACAGATCTTAGAACCTCAGACAGCAGAACTATCCCACACTTTACACAGATCTTAGAATCTCAGGCAGCAGAGCTATCCTTCACTTTACACAGATCTTAGAACCTCAGGCAGCAGAGCTATCCTTCACTTTACACAGGTCTTACAACCTCAGGCAACAGACCTATCCTACATGTTAAACAGCTTTTAGAACCCCGGGCAGCAGAGCTATCCTACACTCTATATAGATTTTAGAACCTCAGACAGCACAGCTATCCCAAAATTTACACAGATCTTTGAACCTCAGACAGCAGAGCTATCCTTCACTTTACAGAGATCTGAGCGCACAGAGCATCAGACGCCAAAGGCTTCCTTCAGTTTACACAGATTTTAGAACCTCAGACAGCAGACCTATCCTTCACGTTAAACTTATCTTACAACCTCAGGCAGCATAGCTATTCTTCATGTGACACCAATCTTAGAACTTCGGACAGCAGAGCTACCCTTCACTTTACACAGATCTCAGAACCTCAGGCAGCAGAGCTATTCATCACTTTATAGAGATCTGAGAGGATCTTACTAGGCCAGCCTACAGACAGCAGAGTAATCCTTCAGTTTATAGAGATCTGGGAGGATCTCACAGGGCCAAGCTACAGACAGCAGAGCTATCCTTCAGTTTATAGAGATCTGAGAGGATCTTACAGGACCAGGCCACAGACAGCAGAGCTATCCTTCACTTTTCAGAGATCTCAGCAAACAGAGCATCAGACGCCAAAGGCTTTCTTCACTTTACACAGATCTTAGAACCTCAGACAGCAGAGCTATCCTTCACGTTAAACTGATCTTACAACCTCAGGCAGCATAGCTATCCTTCAAGTTACACCAATCTTATAACTTCAGACAGCAGAGATACCCTTCACTTTACTCAGATCTTAGAACCTCAGGCAGCAGAGCTATCCTTCACTTTATATAGATCTGGTAGGATCTCACAGGGCCTGGCCACAGACAGCAGAGTTATCCTTCACTTTATAGAGATCTGAGAGGATCTCACAGGGACAGGCCACAGACAGCAGAGCTATCCTTCACTTTATATAGATCTGGGAGGATCTTACAGGACCCGACCACAGACAGCAGAGTTATCCTTCACTTTATAGAGATCTGAGAGGATCTCACAGGGACAGGCCACAGACAGCAGAGTTATCCTTCACTTTATAGAGATCTGAGAGGATCTTACAGGACCGGACCACAGACAGCAGAGCTATCCTTCACTTTGTATGGATCTGAGAGGATCGTACAGGACCAGAACACAGACAGCAGAGCTGTCCTTCAGTTTACATGGATCTGAGAGGATCTCACAGACCTATTATCAGTTTACTAAAATCTTAAAGATGCAGGCCTGGGACAGCAGACCTATCTTTCAGTTTACAACTGTCTTAGCAGGTCATGCCTCAAACAGTAGAGTAAACCCCAGTTAAACGTGATCTTAGAGAATCTGGCCTCAGCAGCAGGACTTTGCAGCAGTACTTCCCATTCAATGATATGCGTTTGTGTTAAGACGCGGGGTGCTAAAAGGGGTCACCCTGAAGGTTACTCTGACTAGGCCCCCCCAGCGCCTTGAGACCCTCACGGGTGAGTGGCGCGCTTACAATTCCCCTGATTGATTGATTGATTAGGGGTGCGTGTAACTGGTGTAATTTTCTCTAAATAATAAAAAAATCCATATTGTAAAGCGCGATCATATCCCCCCTTAAGGTTTCAAGGAGCTGGGGGCCGTCGTGGAGATTAAGTGAACTTCTGCCCAGAGTCACACGGTGCTGAGCTGAGCTGCCGCCAGCGCCGGGATCGAACCATGAGCCCCGCGCTCCAAAGGTAGCCGCTCTGGCCGCTGCGTCACACCTCTCCCATAGCGTAATTACTCAAAATTACAGCAAAGTTACTCATAATTATGTGTAATTTCGTGCGAAGCGTAGTCCAGCATTAGCATTATTTTCTTAGATTCTTGTCCCTGTGCTCCTGCGGTAGGATTTTTGCCCCAAATTACTCTTAATTACTGAAGCTAGCGTAATCACATAATCTTGGTAATTTCACACCACAAGAATAATGCGTCATTACTGACACTACTCTGATTACTTTCAGGCCTGGTTAGGATCTCTGTAATTTGAGCTTCAGGAGGTCAGTTCTCACCCAGTCTTTTTCGCACTTGCATTTTAGTGGGATGCCAAGTGAGTTTCATCTTTTAGAGGATTTATATTAGCATTCAAAATTAAAGTTGTGATTGACAGTTCTCCACATAAAATGTGTAATTGAAGCCCACACGTATGCTATGTGTTGTCATTGTAGTCATAGCGTGGCCGGACACCATGGACTTCAGAACCCAGAATTCATTGTGTCTGAAGTAGAACACCCAGGACTGTATCACTTGCAGTCTTGTCTCTTGGCCACATCCTGAAACCCAGAACTTGTCTTCAGTCACTCACACCAGCACGCACACATGCCACCCTCCCTGAGAGGGCATTCCTCTGGGACCTAGGACAGTCAGTGCTTACTGGGCAGTATTCAGGGTGTGGTGGGTTGTTGGGCAGTCAGCGTTCACTAAGCAGTAACCATGGTGAGTCCAAGGGCAGTCAGCGTTCACTAAGCAGTAACCATGGTGAGTCCAAGGGTAGTCAGCGTTCACTAAGCAGTAACCATGATGAGTCCTATGGCAGTCAGTGTTCACTAAGCAGTAACCATGGTGAGTCCAAGGGTAGTCAGCGTTCACTAAGCAGTAACCATGGTGAGTCCAAGGGCAGTCAGCATTCACTAAGCAGTAACCATGGTGAGTCCAAGGGTAGTCAGCGCTCACTAAGCAGTAACCATGGTGAGTCCAAGGGCAGTCAGCGTTCACTAAGCAGTAACCATGGTGAGTCCAGGGGCAGTCAGTGGCTACTGGGCAGTATTCATGGAGGGTCCTGGGACACTCAGTGGTCACTGGGCAGTATCTGTGGTGGGTCTGGGGGCAGTCAGTGGTTACTGGGCAGTATCTGTGGTGAATCCTGGGCAGTCAGTGGTTACTGGGCAGTATTCATGGAGGGTCCTTGGACACTCAGTGGTCACTGGATAGTATCGGTGGTGGGTCTGGGGGCAGTCAGTGGTTACTGGGCAGTATTCATGGAGGGCCCTGGTTACTGGACAGTATCTGGGGTGGGTTTTGGAGAAGTCAGTGGTAACGGGCAGTATCCATGATCAGTCATAAGGCAGTCAGTGGACCTGGCAGTATCCGTGATCAGTCATAAGACAGTCAGTGGTAACTGGCAGTATCCGTGATCAGTCAGTGGTTATTGGGCAGTATCCATGGTGGGTCCCAGGATAGTCAGTGGTTAGAGAACCGTATCCTAGGTATGGTGGGTCCTGGGGGAATCTGTGGTTACTGGGTAGTATCAGTTGTAAGACCTGGGTCAGTCAGTGGTAACGGGCAGTATCCATGATCAGTCATAAGGCAGTCAGTGGTAACTGGCAGTATCCATGGTGTAGTCTTTAGCACTGGTGCCTGGTCCTAAGCACGGCTGCAATCTTCACACACACAGAACCCACTGGAGCGAACGCAGAAGTATGCAGGGCGCGAGGTGTGTAAGAGGCATAACTTGGAGCAGAATATAGAAGGTAAGAAGACAATGTTCTAGGGACATAATATTTTTTAATATTGTTGTATATAATATTGTTCACTTTAATACAGTTTTAATAAAAAAATTTAAATTAATTTATTATGTATTTTTTATTATGTTATTAGGTATTAGTATTATGATAAATGTTTTTAGTATAGTTTGCAATTTCCTAATAGTAATGTAAACAAATGTAAATTTAATTAGTGATTTTCATTTAGGAGCAGGTTGTTGGGTTTGTAGGCGATTAGGGTGGGAAGCTCTTGAAAATGTAAATTATTGTTTTTTATTTGTAATCATTATGTTAATTAAATAATTAATTGGTCAATAATTATGTAATGATTTAATTGATTAATTGTTATTTTAATTATTTTAGTATAGTTTGCAATTTTTAGCATGTCATTTAAAAATATTTAAATGTTATTAGTTATTTTAATTTTGTAACAGGTTATTGAGTTTGTAGATGCTTAGGGTGAGAAGTTATTGTAATTATGAATTATTAGGTTTTTATAAGGTTTTATGATTATTAAAAAAATAATTGATAATTATGTCAAGTATTTAATTGATTAATTGTCATTTTAATTATTGGCTGGTTTGTAATTCATTGTAAATTTTTTGTTCAGTGTATTTAATAATAACATTTTGAAAAATAGTTTTGTATTTAATATTTGTTTTGATTTTGATTGTCCCAGTAATGAATTTAATATGATGTGAGCAGGTTAAAGGATCAAGGTCCACAATGGTAGTAGTTTGAGTTGCTTTTATTTTGTACACACGATGGGTCGGTTGTGCCAGGATTCAACTAAGGATAATACTTCTTATCCTCCCCATAAACGCTCGTTTTCACAACGTCCGGTTCTCTGGCGGTTCCGTTTATGGTCCTGGGTATTCAGGGTTTCCTCGAAAAAGAAAAGAAACACAACTTCGGTGAGAGGCTCCGTCTGATAACCTCCACCGTGGGAAAGGGAGTGAGGATTCACCCAGTGCAAAAGGGGTCAAGGACGTGCACTCGTGAGGGGAGGGTGGTCGGAAAGGCAAGGGGTTTGGGGAACGGCTTGCCCGCTACTGCTGACTTTCTCCCGCCTCCCGACCCACCCCGTGAACCGTGCACGTACCTGGGTGAGCCACGCTCCTCCTGGAGCGTGGCCGGGCGAAGCGTGGGGACGTTGGCCTCCTGGCTCCTCCGCCGTCTCTGGATGCTCGCCCCTTGCGGACAACACCAACAACGGAGTGTCCTCTCCCTCCGGTTCCGTCTCCTCGTCTGGATTCCCACTTTCGGCGTCTCCCATCCGCCAGCGTCTTCCGGAGTCCGTTCTCTCTCCTCTCCAGGACCGGCTTCCATCTTCAAGGATTGGGTCGGGGCCGATGACGTATGGCCCGGGGGCGGGGTCTTCTGGCGAGAGTTCCCAGTTAAAGGAACCCTGCCTGGAAAAGGAAGAGCGTATCCCCCGTCGGGGGCTCCGAGAGTCAAACCAGTCCGGGGACTCCTCTGGCTGTGGGGAGAGGAGAGGATCCCCTCTATCAGGAACACGCCACCATTCCACCGCCCTAACTGTCTCTGCACTCGGGACGGGGGACTCGTGACATATGAATAATGTTTTGTTTATAATTTTTTATTTATTTTTTGTTATTCTTTTGTTAGTAGGGAGAGAGTTGTATCCATTTGACATATTATGCATTTGTTTTATATTTATTACATTATTTTTGTACTATGAAATTCGTTTTATTTCCATTACATTTAATTGTATTTATCTACAATGAATATTTTTATTTTAAGTATGTGTAAATGTTTTATTTTGTTATGTATGTAAATGCTTTTTTGTAAAGTTTAGGAAGTGGAATGGAATATCTAATCCCTTTCAAAGTCAAACACTTTCCTTGCTGGTGCTTAGTTTTGGCCAAGAATAGTAAATCAGATTCCTTCAAAGTCTAACACTTTCTCTAGTGTTGTATTTTTTGGGGATTTGCTTTATTTTATTTTTCATGTCTAAATAATTTATTAATAAATTGTATTTTTTTATTTTAGTGATATTTTTGTTAGTTTTGCATTCATTCTAATCTTTAATTAGGTCTGATATATTTATATATTTAAAAAATCAAATCCTCAGCAGACAAATGTACCTCAGTGTGGTTTGCAGATTGGGGAGGTAGAGGGCCTCTTAGCTTTGCAAAGCAAAGGGACGAGGCAACTGTGGAATGAGATGAAGTATTGTGCAACCTTGGAATTTATTGGGAGACACCAAGTGGCAGTGGCTTTAAACCAAAATCTAAATGAATCCCAACACTGCTGCACGATAATTTGCATGTCTTCCACGAGATTATGATCAGAGAGCTGATTTAGATTAAAGAGACCAGTGGAAAATCATGAGACAATCTGTCTCAAACCCAAAGGGAAGCCCTTTCTTCTTTGAAAAATGACAAATCTATAATAATAAAGCCCTGGGATAAAGGGGGAATGCTGTGGCTCTTGATGCCAATATGTACGAGTTGGAAGTCATCAGACAACTGTAGCAGGTTGACTGCTATGAGGTTATAACAATTGAAGCATATAAGGTTTCGGTTCTGAAATATGGTGAACATTTATTGGATTGGCGAGATAGGAGGATCTTAGATTTTGATGAATATAATTTTTTAAGATCGGATCACCCTAAAGTACCATCTTTTATTACTGCCAAAAGTACATAAGAATAGCAGTAATCTGCTGGGCAGACCAATAGTCTCCACGAATGATAGCTTCCTAGAAAATACAGGTATTTCCATAAATGTTTTTCTATTTCCATATGTTGCTGCTCTACGCTTCTATTGTAGAGATAGCGGAGAAGTTCTATCTAGGATCTTTGATATTGAATGGTCCGATTTGTATGTGATGATCACATTAGATGTGGTCTCACTATATACATGCATAGATCATAGTTTTGGGACCAGGGCCTGTGAATATTTTCTGAGAAGGAGGTCAGCTTTATTCTTATTAGAGCATAATAAGATGTTAGTGGATATGATAAAGTTTTGTCTCCAAGAAAATATCTTTGTATATGATGGGACCTTTTATAGACAGAAGGTTGGCACTGCGATGGGCACCTGCTTCACCCCCGGCTTTGTCAATCTCATGATGGGGTGGTGGGAGGGGCAGGTGGCCTGCGGCGAAGACAACCAGGAATTTTATCACATGTTTTGATTTGGTCCGGCTACATTGATGATTTGTTTATTTCGTGGAGTGGCTCAAAAGAAATGGCATATGAATATATCAACAAGTTGAACGACAATCCTTTTAACTTGAAATTTACGACCACCACAAATTCACAAAAAATGTCTTTCTTGGATGTGCAACTGCAAGGAGGAAAAATACAGTCCACTGTACACCTCAAACCAACAGCTGGAAACAGTACTTTACACTTTAAGAGCCAACACCCTAAAAATGTAATTGAAAGTATTCCATATGGGGAAACTTTAAGACTAAAAAGAATTTGCAGCAATGAAGAATAATTTGAGAATCAGACCTCGCAGGTGAATAAAAGACTTAGAGAGAGGGGCCATATGTCAAAAACATTGAATATGGTCAGCAAGAAGGCACAACCCTTGAGCAGAGTCCAACTCCTCCATCAAAATGGGGTAGATAAAAAGAAGGGGAGAGTACCAGATTCACAACCACATATAACTCTTCCTCATATAAAGTAAGAAATGCAATGCGCAGGCACTGGGCCACATTAAAGAACGATAGGGTGACAGGCACAATGGGATAGCAATCACCTATAGAAAGTGCAAGTCTCTGGGTGATGAACTGACACATGGTTTAGCCAACCAAAAGGGTTTCACAAGTGTAATCATTGCAAGGCCTGTAAATTGATCCCGAACAGTATGGAATATATTACTGCTGGTGGTTTTAAAAGGAGAATAGGTGGCTTCTATAACTGTGGGTCAGATCATTGTGTGCATGTACTGACATGCCCGTGCTTGCTTATGTATGTGGGCAGCACCATTTTTCCTTTAGGTAAACGTATTTTAGAACATCAATGGGCAATCAGAATCTGGATTTTACTTACGCAGTTGCAAGACATTTTTACGACCACCACAATAGCGATGTTGCCAAATTAAGATATTTTGCAGTAGATGGAATTGCTGCTACTCTGAGAGGGGGAGATCGAGTAAAACAGTTGAGACGTTTGGAGTCGAGTTATAACTTGGATTTACAAACAAAGACCCCGACAGGATTAAATAGGGACGAAGAGATGGAGGTACATGTGGGATAGCTGCTCGGTCTTAAGACATTGTTTGAAAAGATGCTGCAGGTCAAAGTATAGAGAGAAGAACAATATGTATAGCACAGAATATCAAAAGGAGTGGAGGTTGTAGTGAGGTCTTTTTTGTAGAAAATGAGACAATAGTAAAAACATACAGATTTTTATGATTTATGTATTTAAGATGGAAGGATGGATTTATTTAAATGATATTTTATCTATTTTCTATAATGTATTTATTTTTTCATTATGAAAAGTTCCCCTGGATTTGAAAACATCGGACATGATATAGTCACTGGCCCTGTGTTGAGGTGTTGAGCACTGGTGATATGGAGGCATGATGAGATGAAAATTAAGCAGAGTGGCTGCCCCTGCCAAGCCAAAATGAGTCTCATTCACGTCATATGAGTATGGGACAGAGCGATCAATGACTCTAATGATAATCTAAGCCCTGGATTTTACTGAGACAGGGTGAATTTAATATTAGTCTATTGGTAATTTATTGATTATTCATTCATCAAATTATTTGTAAATTCCATGGGATATGATTTTTATCTAGTCTATATTTATTGGCATTGTCTCAGCTTTTACTGTATTTGTTAGGGGTGGGCGGAATTTACGTAGTCGCGCTACGCAAAGTTCCGCGAAACGGTAAAAAATCTCCGCGAGCACGCGGAATTGCTTGTTCCGCCCGTTTGCGATGCGTTTTTCCTGTTCGGGGACGCTGTTTGCGTGCTCGGGGGAAATATCTCACGAACTTGCCCATGCTGTCGCCAATTGGCGCGGCCATCTTGTTTCACTTGTCCCGCCTGCTCGCGATGCGTGTTTCCTGTTCGCGAACGCGGATGTCCAATGGCGCGTCCGAATGACGTGTTCGCGATCGCACACTCTCGCGGGATCGCGCGGCCGGCTACCAAAATCTCGTGGCACACGCGAGCGGATAGGAAAACTCGTCGGCAAATGCAGGGATCCCGGTAAGTCGCTCCCGCGTGCGCGAACACGCATTTTGAAAGCGCGAACAAGGAAAACATTCCGCTACGCCGCGGATCGCGGAATTTTCGGCAATTCCGCATTCTCCGCAGAACGCAGAATTGCCAAAATTCCGCAAGCGGAGCGGAATTTACCGCCCAGGCCTACTATTTGTGAGAATAGTTTTAATACTTTTTAAGTCAATTCATGTATTATGTATTTTATTGGATACATTTGTGATCCCGATGTGGGGAAACCATGAGCACAATAGTATATTTTTTAATCTATGAAATGTTTATTTGTGTCATGAGGTGACGGGGCTCACTCACTTTGAGAAATGCTTTTTACAAGCTGAAACGCGTCAGTAGTTGGAAGCTGGCTGCAAGACAAGAAATAAAGGAATAACAGCACACACCGGAGTGCCCACTTTCTTTCGGCTTGCCGATACAGGTTAGAATATATAGATATATGTGTGTGTGCGTGTGTTCCACAAACTTTTTCACAATATTTTGGCACTTTACTTATGAAGTATGTAAAGTCTATATTTTCATCGAAAAGATTGTTGACACAATATTTTTGCATCACAGCATTTTTGTAGATGAGATTTTGTACACTGTAGATTGCAAGGTGAACTGCAAGATGCAATAAGGAACGCATGAGAAAACCGTTCCTTGCACACACAACTGCAGCACATGCAACAGTGCATGCTTTCCCCACACAGAGGACAGGTACCACATATGTTTCACTAGTAAAAGCTCTCTCACACACCAGCTGAGCACATCACAACCATAAGCCCATTAAAGTGTCTCTCACACACACAGAACAGGAGCAGTGCAGGCAACAGCAGTGGGCACGTCTGATACAGGATGCTTCACCAAAGGCAGTAACAGTGCCAGCTTCTCTCACAGGAGAGGTTCACGTAACACTGCAAGCTTCTGTCACAGAAGAGGTTCAGCCCGTGAAGTAACAGTGCAATCTTCCTGCACAGAAGAGGTTCAGCTCGTGAAGTAACAGCACTCACTTCCCTCACATAACAGGTTCAGCCCATGAAGTAATAGCACAAGCTTCCCTCACAGAAGAGATTTAGCCTGTGAAATAACAGTGCAAGCTTCCCTCACATAAGAGGTTCTGCCTGTGAAGTAACAGTGCAATCTTCCCTCACATAACATGTTCAGCCTCTGAAGTAACAGTGCAATCTTCCCGCATGGAAGAGGTTCAGTTCGTGAAGTAACAGCACTTGCTTCCCTCGAAGAAGAGATTCAGCCTGTGAAATAACAGTGCAAGCTTCCCTCACATAACAGGTTCAGCCTGTGAAGTAACAGTGCAATCTTCCCGCACAGAAGCGGTTCAGTCCGTGAAGTAACAGCACTCGCTTCCGTCACAGAAGAGATTCAGCCTGCAAAATAACAGTACAAGCTTCCATTACAGAAGAGCTTCAGCCCGTGAAGTATCAACACAAGCTTCCCTCACAAAAAAGGGTCAGCCTCTGAAATAACAGCGCAAGCTTCCCTCACAGAAGAGGTTCACTCTGTGAAGTAACAGCACCCTCTTCCCTCACAGAAGAGATTCAGCCCATGAAGTAACAGTACAAGCTTCAGTCACAGAAGAGGTTCAGTCCATGCGGTATTAGCACATGCTTCCCTCACAGAAGCCTGTGAAATAACAGCGCAAGCTTCTGTCACAAAAGAGGTTTAACCCGTGAAGTAACACTGCAAGCTTCCCAGAAAAAAGAGGGTCAGCCTGTGAAGTAATATTGCAAGTTTCCCTCCAAGAAGAGGTTCACTCTGTAAAGTACCAGTACAAGCTTTCCTCACTGAAGAGGTTCACTCTGTGAAAGATCAGCATAAGCTTCCATCACAGAGGAGGCTCAGCCCATAAAGAAACAGCACAAGCTACAATCACACAAGAGATGCAGCACATGAAGTAGCAGCGCAAACTTCCTCACACAAGAGGTTCAGCCTGTGAAGTAACAGTGCAAGCTTCTCTCACATAACAGGTTCAACCCATGAAGTATCAGCATAAGCTTCCATCACAGCAGAAGTTTAGTTTGTGAAGTATATGCGCAAGCTTCCCTCACAGATGTCATTCAGCCTGCAAAATAACAGTACAAGCTTCCATCACAGAAGAGGTTCAGCCCATGAAGTAACAGTGCAAGCTTCCCTCCCAGAAGAGGGTTAGCCCGTGAAGCAACAGTGCAAGCTTCCCTCACATAAGAGGTTCACTCTGTGAAGTACCAGTGTAAAGATTCCTCACAGAAGAGGCTCACTCTATGAAATACCAGCATAAACTTCTGTCACAGAAGAGATCAAGCCCATGAAGTGACAGCTCAAGCTTCCCTCACAAAAGAGGATCAGCCTGTGAAGTATCAGCAAAAGCTTCTTTCACACAAGAGGTAGAGCACATAAAGTAACAGCGCCAACTGCCCTCACATAAGAGGTGCAGCATATGAAGCTACAGGACAAGCTTCCACGCATAAAAGGTTCAGTCTTGAAGTAACAGTGAAAGCTTCCCTCACATAAGAGGTTCAGTCTTGCAGTAACAGTGCAAGCTTCCCTCACAGAAGGGCTTCACTCTGTGAAGTAACAGCACCCTCTTCCCTCATAAAAGAGATTCAGCCCATGAAGTAACAGTACAAGCTTCAGTCACAGAAGAAGTTCAGTCTATGCGGTATTAGCACAAGCTTCCCTCACAGAAGAGATTAAGCCTGTGAAATAACAGCTCAAGCTTCTGTCACAAAAGAGGTTCAACCCATGAAGTAACACTGTAAGCTTCCCTGAAAAAAGAGGGTCAGCCTGTGAAGTAATATTGCAAGCTTCCCTCCAAGAAGAGGTTCACTCTGTAAAGTACCAGTACAAGCTTTCCTCACATAAGAGGCTCAGCCCATGAAGAAACAGCACAAGCTTCAATCACACAAGAGGTGTAGCACATAAAGTAGCAGCGCAAACTTCCTCACATAAGAGGTTCAGTCTGTGAAGTAACAGTGCAAGCTTCTCTCACAGAACAGGTTCACTCTATGAAGCAACATACCACTAAGAGGTGTGATATCCTAGTATTTCACTCCGAGCCCTGCTGGCCTTCAGCTGAAAGGAAAAAGAAGATTACTACTGTCTATTCTTGTTACCTACTCCTACCCTAAAGTCAAGGCAATTCCAAGAATTAGACGAGGTAGGCTCATTCAATTTAGGCCTGGGCGTAGTTCGCGGAGTTTTGCTACGCGGAACTCCGTGAAGTTACAAAAAAAACCTCCGCGAAGTTTCGCGAGTGGCAGAGTTTGTGCTGGTATTCCTGCCGCTCGGGTAGAAATTCTACCCGAGCGGCAGCTCGCGCTCGCAAACTTGCCGTTCGCGATCGCGAACTTACCGTTCGCGAGCGGGGAAAAAACTCTGCTGCACATCGCGAAGCGGAGTTTTCTGCACTCCGCGGAGTGCGGAGTGCAGAGAACTCTGCAAACTCCGCGAACGGAGCGAAGTTCACCGCCCAAGCCTACACGTAATGTGACATGCTTCATCATTTTCCACCTTGTCCCACCCTGGTGAGATGATACTTCCAGGGAGGACTCAACCTCAGGAGGGAGTTGGCCTGAGGGAGTTCTTAGATATTGCTTATTTTTTTCTGGATAGTGCTCTGATGCAGTTTTTTGGTTAAAAAAACCTTAGGATAAACCACAAAAGTATCATGTATTACGGAGGTATCCTATGCACGGGTAAAATCAGGAGGCATATATTGGTATAATTAACTATATGCGTCACTGAACGAAAGTTAATGCCATGCCAACAAGTTTCTGCCTATTTTCAGCCAAGTGGTCTAAGGCATTCATCAGTGCTATGTCTATGTGTCCCACCATCCCAAGGAGTTAGTGCAGAGTCCCACAGATAAAATAAAGAGAGAGCATCTACCTCTCAATTTACATTTTTGGGTAGGTTTAAACAAGAAGTGATAAAAAGGAGGGTAGCAACAAGACAGGATTATCATATTGGTAGACGTGGGAAACATCTTGAAACTCATCATGGTACGCAGTACACTCTGAGAAGCTTTTCTATAAAGTAACAGTGCAAGCTTCCCTCACATAAGAGGTTCAGTCTGTGAAGTAACAGTGCTAGCTTCCCTCCCAGAAGAGGTTCATTCTGTGAAGAAGAGTGCAAGCTTTCCTCATAGAAGAGGATCACCCGGTGTAGTAACTGTGCAAGTTTCCCAGACAAAAGAGGGTCAGCCCGTGAAGCAACAGTGCAAGCTTCTCTCACAGAAGTGGTTAAGCCCATGAAGTAACAGTGCAAGCTTCCCTCCCAGAAGAGGGTTAGCCCGTGAAGCAACAGTGCAAGCTTCCCTCACATAAGAGGTTCACCCTGTGAAGTACCAGTGTAAAGATTCCTCACAGAAGAGGCTCACTCTGTGAAATATCAGCATAAACTTCTGTCACAGAAGATATCAAGCCCATGAAATGACAGCCCAAGCTTCCCTCACAAAATAGGATCAGCCTGTGAAGTATCAGCAAAAGCTTCTTTCACACAAGAGGTAGAGCATATAAAGTAACAGCGCAAACTGCCCTCACATAAGAGGTGCAGCATATGAAGCTACAGGGCAAGCTTCCACGCATAAGAGGTTCAGTCTTGAAGTAACAGTGAAAGCTTCCCTCACATAGGAGGTTCAGTCTTGAAGTAACAGTGCAAGCTTCCCTCACATAAGAGGTTCAGTCTTGAAGTAACAGTGCAAGCTTCCCTCACATAAGTGGTTCAGTCTTGAAGTAACAGTGCAAGCTTCCCTCACAGAAGAGAATCACTCTGTGAAGTAACAGTGAAAGCTTCCCTCACATAAGAGTTTCAGTCTGTGAAGTAACAGTGCAAGGTTTCCTCACAGAAGAGGATCAGCCTGTGAAATAACAGTGCAAGCTTCCCACATAGAAGAGGTTCAGCTTGTGAAGTAACAGTGCAACCTACCCTGACAAAAGAGGGTCAACCTGTGAAGTAATATTGCAAGCGTCCCTAACAAAAGAGGGTCAGACTGTGAAGCAACAGTGCAAGCTTCTCTCACAGAAGTGGTTAAGCCCATGACGTAACAGCGCAAGCTTCACTCACAGAACAGTATCAGCCTGTAAAATAACAGTGCAAGCTTCCCTTACAGAAGAGATTCAATCTGTGAAGTAGCAGTGCAAGCTTTCCTCATAGAAGAGATTCACTGTGTGAAGTAACAGTGCAAGGTTTCCCCACAGAAGAGGTTCAATCTGTGAAGTGACATTGCAAGCTTCCCCCCCACAAAAGAGGATCAGCGTGTGAAGTATCAGTGTAAGCTTTCCTCACAGAAGAGGGTCAACCAGTGAAATAAGTGTGCAAGCTTCCCTCACAGAAAAGAGTCAACCTGTGAACTAACAGTGCCGCCTTCCCTCACAGAAGAGGGTCGGCTCTTGAAGTAGCAGTGGAAGTTTCCCTCATGGAATTGGTTGAGCCCATGAAGTAACAGTGCAGGCTTCCCTGCCAGAAGCGGGTCAGCCTGTGGAGTAACATTGCAGGCTTCCCTCACAGACGTAGCTCAGGACGAGAAGTAATAATGCAAGCTTCCCTCACAGAAGAGGATCAGCCCATGAAGCAGCAGTGCAAGCTTTCCTCACAGAAGGGGTTCACTCTGTGAAAAAACAGCTCAAGCTTCCCTCACAGAAGGGGTTCTTTCTGTGAAGTAACAGTGCAATCTTATTTGACAGAAGTGGTTCAGCCCGTGAGATAATAGTGGCAGCTTCCCTCACAGAATAGGTCCACTCTGTGAAGTGACAGTACAAGATTTCCTCACAGAAAAGGTTCACTCTGTGAAGTGGCAGTGCAAGCTTCCCTCACAGAAGAGGATCAGCCTGTGAAATAACAGTGCAAGCTTCCCTCATAAAAGAGGTTAAGCCCATGAAGTAACAGTGCAAGCTCCACTGGCAAAAGAGGGTCAACCTGTTAAGTAATATTGCAAGCTTCCCTGTCAGAAGAGGGTCAGACTGTGAAGCAACAGTGCAAGCTTCTCTCACAGAAGTGGTTAAGCCCATGAAGTAACAGTGTAAGCTCCCCTCACAGAACAGGATCAGCCTCTAAAATAACAGTGCAAGCTTCCCTCACAAAAGAGGTTCACTCCGTGAAGTAACAGTGCAAGCTTCCCTCACAGAAGAGGATCAGCCTGTGAAAAAAGAGTGCAAACTTCCCTCACGGAAGATGTTCAGCTAGTGCAGTAACAGTGTAAACTTCCCTCACAGAGGAGGATCAGCCCGTGAAGCAACAGTGCACGCTTTCCTCACAGAAGAGGTTCACTATGTGAAGTGACAGTGCAAGCTTTCCTCACAGAAGAGGGTCAACCCGTAAAATAACAGTGCAGGCTTTCCTCACCGAAGTGGTTCAACTTGTGAGTAACAGTGCAAGCTTCCCTCACAGAAAAGAGTCAACCTGTGAACTAACAGTGCCGCCTTCCCTCACAGAAGAGGGTCAGCTCTTCAAGTAACAGTGGAAGTTTCCCTCAAGGAAGTGGTTGAGCCCATGTGCAAGCTTTCCTTATGGGAGCAGGCCAGCCTGTGGAGTAACAGTGCAGGCTTCCTTCACAGAAGTGGCGCAGGACAGGAAGTAATAGTACAGGCTTCCCTGACAGAAGAGGATCAGCCCATGAAGCAACAGTGCAAGCTTCCCTCACAGAAGAAGTTCACTCTGTGAAGTAACAGCGCGAGCTTCCCTCACATGAGAGGTTCACTCTGTGAAGTGACAGTGCAAGATTCCCTCACAAAAGAGGGTCAACCCATGAAATAACAGTGCAAGCTTCCCTCACAGAAGAGGTTCACTCTGTGAAGTAACACCGCAAGCTTCCCTCATAGAAGGGGTCAGCCTGTGAAGTAACAGCGCAAGCTTCCCTCACAGAAGTGGTTCAGCCCATGAAGTAACAGTGCAATTTTCCCTCACAGAAGAAGTTCACACTGTGAAGTAGTACTGCAAGCTTCCCTCGTAGAAGTTGACTCTGTGAAGTAGCACTGCAAGCTTCAGCCTGTGAAGTAACAGTGCAAGCTTCCCTCACAGGAGTGGTTCAGGCCATGAAGTAACAGTGCAAGCTTCCCTCACAGAAGAGGTTCACTCTGTGAAGTAATAGTGCAATCGTTCCTCACAGAAGAGGGTCAGCACGTGAAGTAACAGTGCAAGCTTCCCTCACAGAAAAAGTTCACTCTGTGAAGTAGCACTGCAAGCTTCCCTCATAGAAGGGAGTCAGCCTGTGAAGTAACAGCGCAAGCTTCCCTCACAGAACTGGTTCAGGCCATGAAGTAACAGTGCAAGCTTCCCTCACAGAAGAGGTTCACTCTGTGAAGTAATAGTGCAAGCTTCCCTCATAGAAGTGGTTCAGCCCATGAAGTAATAGTGCAAGCTTCACTCACAGAAGAGGATCAGCCTGTAAAATAACAGTGCAAGCTTCCCTCACATGAGAGGTTCACTCTGTGAAGTAAGAGTGCAAGCTTCGCTCACAGAAGAGGTTCACTCTATGAAGTATGAAGTAACTGTGCATGCTTCCCTCATGGAAGGAGTTCAGCCTGTGAAGTAACAGCACCCGCTTCCCTCACAGAAAAGGTTTGGCACATGAGGTGACAGTGCAAATTTCGCTCACAGAAGAGAGTCAGTCTGTGAAGTAACAGTGCAAGCTTCCCTCATAGAAGAGGATAGAAACGTCCACAAACAGAATTTGTTTATCTCCAACCCATAGTGACCACCTCCATCCAGGTCATTACAAAATTATTCCCAAACCTGGACTTTTGTGTGACAGCCCGATGCATTCTGGGTAGTGCAGTCTTGATTTGCTTTTATTGAACTAATTGGACGAACTCACCTGAAATCAGTGATTTTTAGGTAAAAGGTTCACGGGCAGACACAATGCTCCTAGTGACCTGGAGTCAGATGGGCAGTCTACGGCAAGAAGAATACAAGCCAGGCAGGCTCCCTGAGGCAATAGACTCCAGGTCAGGTGGACACCCTGCGGCAAGAAGAATACATGTTAAGTAGGAACCCTATGGCAAGAAGAATACAAGTCAGGTGGGCACCCTACCGCAAGTAGAAACCAGGTCAGGTTGGCACCCTATGGCAAGCAGAATCCAAGTCAGGTGGGCACCCTGCGGCAAGAAGAATCCAGGTCAGGTGGGCACCCTGCGGCAAGCAGAATCCAAGTCAGGTGGGCACCCTGCGGCAAGCAGAATCCAAGTCAGGTAGGCACCCTGCGGCAAGCATAATCCAAGTCAGGTGGGCACCCTGCGGCAAGAAGAATCCAGGTCAGGTGGGCACCCTGCGGCAAGAAGAATACATGTCAGGTAGGAATCCTACGGCAAGAAGAATACAAGTCAGGTGTGCACCCTGCGGCAAGTAGAAACCAGGTCAGGTTGGCACTCTACAGCAAGAAGAATCAAGGTCAGGTGGGCACCCTACTGCAAGAAGAATCCAAGTCAGATGGGCACCTGCAGCAAGAAGAATCCAGGTCAAGTGGGCAGCCTGTGGCAAGCAGAATCCAAGTCAGGTGGGCACCCTGCGGCAAGAAGAATCCAGGTCAGGTGGGCACCTACGGCAAGAAGAATCCAAGTCAGATGGGCACCCTGCAGCAAGAAGAATCCAGGTCAGTTGGGCACCTATGGCAAGAAGAATCAAAGTCAGGTGGGCACCTATGGCAAGAAGAATCCAGGTCAGGTGGTCACCTACTGCAAGAAGAATCCAAGTCAGGTGGGCACCCTGCGGCAAGCAAACTCCAAGTCAGGTGGGCACCCTGCAGCAAGAAGAATACAGGTCAGGTGGGCACCCTGCGGCAAGAAGAATCCAGGTCAGGTGGGCACCCTGCGGCAAGAAGAATCCAGGTCAGGTGGGCACCCTACGGCAAGAAGAATCCAGGTCAGGTGGGCACCCTGCGGCAAGAAGAATCCAGGTCAGGTGGGCACCCTGCAGCAGGCAGAATGCAAGTCAGATGGGCACCCTGCGTCATCAGAATCCAAGTCAGATGGGCACCCTACGGCAAGCAGATTCCAGGTCAGGTGGGCACCCTGCGGCAAGAAGAATCCAGGTCAGGTGGGAACCCTGCGGCAAGAAGATGCCTCAAGTATGGAGACTTTTGACTCGGTTCACTAGGCACTTCCCGTTGCATCAGGGCCAGGCGACAGCTGACTTGACAAACATACGCTGTCATCATCTCCATGGTAACGTCACTGGGGAGGCCTCACAACCAATGAACACCAGGCTTCCAAGGTCATCACCCTTTTAATCTCTTCTGGAATATGTTTCCCCAGGCTGAATGGCTATGAGCCTCTGGATGCCGCAAACTCAATTCTAAATAACAATTTTTCAAGACAAACAGCATTACAATTATTATTATAGCAATTATCTTTGTTTATACACACAATGAGCCCTACAGGATTTATTGGCAAGAGCGTTGCTTGTATTTGAATCATTAGAGATGCCGGATTTAAAGGAAGGCGCCATAGTGCCAATATCGGCAACACACCCCACCCGCAAACACAGCAATACCTTAATAAAGAACACACAAGACACATAGGTTGTTGTAGAAAACATTGCTGCAGGTTTATTTTGCATAAGAAATATGCCAACATGGTGGGTCAACTTACGGGCGATCCAAGGGCAGGCAGCAGTGACACCCCTAAGTCGCCCTGCCCACCTGAAGAGCCAAATTGCACCGTGCCTAACCAATCCGTGCTAACCATTTTGGGGGATTACCCCTTACATCCTGTGGACCACCAGTCCACCCATTTACTCACCCCCCTTGAGGGGGCGGAGCGTATCCAGGCAAGCCCCCGGTTGCTCAGGTTTACAACCGCCCGAAGGACTAACGGGGTGCCATCGTTCCTCCAGGGTCCTGCCATAAGGACTTCCTGGGGTTGTTTGGCATTTGCACCCTTCTTGTGCTCTTGAAGAGGGTACCCCTATGTACCATTCAGCCTCTGGATCGCCCTGTAACTCCGCCTGCAACACAAAATAACAAGTTAACAGCTTTCCTACCCTAGCCACCCTTCCAGCCGGGTAAGTGGAATGGAGGGAGACGGCGTGATGACTCAGCACAAAAAGGATCGCCAGATGGGCGGGGAAGGTAGATATACCTGTCCCTCCACCCACTGGCGCACCGAAAATGACGCAGCTATCGCCGGACCCCGAGGGGGTCCAAACACTAGACCTGTCAGGGGTTTGTGCCCTCATGTGGCACTAAGGTGGCCGCCCTCCTATGGGAGCCCCCTGCGTGGGCCGCGGGCAGCCTCATAGTGCCAATATCAGCAACACACCCCACCCGCAAACACAGCAATACCATAATAAAGAACACACAAGACACATAGGTTGTTGGAGAAAACATTGCTGTAGGTTTATTTTGCATAAGAAATATGCCAACATGGTTGGTCAACTTACGGGCGATCCAAGGGCAGGCAGCAGTGACACCCCTAAGCTGCCCTGCCCACCTGAAGAGCCAAATTGCACCGTGGCCTAACCAATCAGTGCTAACCATTTTGGGGAATTACCCCTTCCATCCTTTGGACCACCAGTCCACCCATTTACTCACGCTCCTTGAGGGGGTGGAGCGTATCCATGCAAGCCCCCGGTTGCTCAGGTTTACAATCGCCCGAAGGACTAACGGGGCGCCGTTGTTCCTCCAGGGTCCTGCCGTAAGGACTTCCTGGGGTTTTTTGGCATTTGCACCCTTCTTGTGCTCCTGAAGATGGAACCCCTATGTACCATTCAGCCTCTGGATCGCCCTGTAACTCCACCATAGCTCTGGGTGTGGTACCCGTCACACCCAGGGCCCCCCACCAAGGCAGGCATTCTCACTTACAAGCTGCTGACTCTGGGGCATCACCCAGGTCCAACAGGAACAGGTCCATGCCCACTTTAGACAGGTGGACCCCATCCACATCAAAACATCCTGTGGTCTTGGCATGCAAGAGACCGTGTCTGATAAAACCAAAACCCCTCTGTTCCGTAAATGTGCGCATGGCGCTGTTTACCCTCCTGCGGGAAAATTCAACGGCCTCTCCAGACTTGGCCCCATGCCAAACTAACCGTGGGTGATCTCGGACCACCATAATTCACATGCGCCTAATTGGCTGCTTAACTTACTCATTGTGGATTTCATTGTTTGCAGCAGACCTTTCTATCCATGAAAGTCAAGTCATTGCCTCCCGGGTGGATGACCAAGATGTTAGGAGGGGATCCGCCTCCTGCTAGTCTGTGCCGCAGATTCTTCAGCAAGCTGTGCCATCGCATGTCTGGGAGCCCCAACCAGACTATCTCAATGAGGGAAAACCCATGCTTCCAACTCCTGCTTACGCCCATTGCGCCACCCTAGCGATGCAAGAATGGCCGATCACCCACACCTTTGATCCTGGCAAAATAAAGAAGCTAGCTTTACACGCCTGCATCCAGGTCCCTGACTCCAGGTACCCCGTAGGTAATTTAAAAACTACTGCTCTCTTCGTCCACAGTTCTGGGTGATATAATCCAAGTGCACTGTGCGCAAATAAGTGCAGTTCCATATGGGGGTTGACTAAGACCTTGTTTACCCCCCCCCCCACTTGGCCAGTCCCAAATTCGAGGGTTCAAACTGATGTCCACGCCGCACCATCAAGTGAAATATGGATCCCCCCGGGGCGGGTCGTTGGGCGGGGAGGGGGTGGAGACTGATGACTGGTGGCACACCCCCACCAGAGCTAGCACCTTAGGCATGGCCCTCCCCTACATAGTAGTCCTATGACATGTATTGAATTTAAGCTGTTTACTGTCCTATGAGGACACCAGGTGAGTCCCCTCGCCTAAACCTAGACAAAGGTAGGACTGACCACAGGGGGTGAGGCCTGAGGGCCCCTAAGGGTCCTCCAAATCTTCTGCTACATTTAAGACATTTGATGGATGTTGTGTTGCCATACTGATGCACCCACCCTGGCGCGGAGTGCCCAGCACCCGTATTCTGATACAGCGATTGCCAGGATGCATACGAGGAAGTGTGAAATGCTATAATACCCTCTGTCAGCCAGAGTCCTCCACACAAGTGTTCCCCACACCAATGACAACCCTGCCCCCTTTACAGGGCAACCACTCCTACAACACCCGGCTAGACCAGCCGTAGGGCAGGCAGTCTCTAACTCTGAGTGAAGCCTCCTGTGGTAGACACTGGTTTTGCTGAGAGCACATTCCCATTAACTGGCAACTAAGTTTGCTCCTCACCCGATTTATTGATACAACTCTATTGAATCAATATTGTGTCATATTCAGTACCAGTAGGTACTTGCCTTTTGTGCATCACCAAGTCAGTCCCCTGCTTAGTTTAATCGTATTAAACTTGTGGTATTTACACACTTTCTTTTCCTTCTCCGCCTGTACCATGAAAGGAGTTTGCAGCACGGGTCCCAGTGGTGAAATTAAATGACATTTGACGCAGTAATTGTCTGGGCATGTACTCCCTCCCCTTCGACCTCTACCGCTGGATACCTGACTTTTTTTTTTGCTTGAATGTAGGATCCTGTACCCATACTCATGTTTACAGAGTGCCCATCTTCTATAGAAATGGCCAAAGGACAACCTATTTAAAACCCACTTTATTTACACGTTCCTGCCAGCGTACCCTTCTGCCCATATGTGAGCAAATGTAACACCTATAGCATTGCGGATCCCACCGCCCTACCATCTAATGCGATAACAGGGGGGGGGCTGCACCCCTGTATTCTGCTTCATTTCATGTCCATGCCGGCCCCTCACCGTCTGACTGCAATATTTAAATGCTGTCGCCATGCTGACGGTGGTCGAACCCAGGCCCCCGCAGTGGAAGCTGTAGCCCACTGAGACACCAGACCCAGCAGATAAATGGGTCCTGATCGGCTGCCAGTAAAATCTGTGTGGGTTAACAGTTCAGAGCAACAGTCCTTGTTTTCAGTATTTTATACACTATAGAGGCTCCAGTTGGTATAAAGTCTGTGTCAGTGTCCTGTCAAGGCCTACCCAACAGCCGGTTCTACATTGGTGATTATCCCTCGATGATGTATGACGGCTCCAACTTTAGCTGAGCTTAGAAATGTGTGACATTAAGCCAAGAGTGTCCTTATGTAATTGCCATGTGTCACTCCTTTCGTACAGGAATTTTGCAGGTGCATCTGAGGTGTTTGCCCCCCAATCTTCCCTGGCTGCTTAACTACTAACAATGTGAGTGGTTGCTGACATTAATGACATTAATATAATGGTTGCAACTTGTAATCCTACGCCGCCGCCACAATGTGCCTCGTAGTAGGTCCGCTCTGCTCATGAAACATAAATAAGACAAAACCTCTAGACGTCTCTGAGGTGGGTCAGCTGATCAACACAAGAAGCAGGCAGTGCGCAAAATTAGAATGGCTCTACTCAGCCAAAATGACCAGAAAGACCCATCATACCCGCAGAAACACTTTTGGGGTCTGCTGACCTGCCCCAAAATCTGCTTCCCCTGGTCCTGAACTGGGAACATTTTGCCTGAAGGTAACAACCCCCGAACTCACAATGAGACCAGCCGGCTAATGCTGCGACGAAAAGCATTACAATCAGTTTTATTCCATTATACGGGCCTGGGTGATAATGAGGATATAGGGGTGGGGCTAATACCACATTCGAAAACATACCTAGCTGGTGCTGAGGTGAATGTGCCGCACTGCCCCTAATGTGCCTGCCCCATGATAAGACAGTTACCAGGTGCAAACACCTTGTGGGAAGAGGCAGGGTCCGGCTGGGTGGAGTCTGTGATACCTAATGGACGTTTATAGGGGAGCACTTACATGACAAGGCCACTATATTTGCAGACACTCAGTTTTACTGCTTCTCTTATATTGGCTCTGAGGTGAGGCAGCTAGAAACCAAGACATGTGCAATCTGCAAGAAATTAGGATGGCTTTAATCGGCCATAATGCTCAGCGCAGAGTCTGGCAGACGCTCTTATCCGAATGTGTAGCTTGTCCTTCCCACGAAGGAGAAAAGGTGGCAATGCAGGGGAGCTAGTGGCAAGCCTACAGTATTGTGATTGACATTGACTGTGCCAAACATGACCTGTGTATTTATGCGCATCATCCCCCCGAAAGGCATTGAGGCGCTGAATAACAGAAGTTTGATACCCAACTTAATGGTACTCATTTTATCAACCTCAGAAGGATGAACGGCTGAATGGGCCTGCCGGGATTCAAACCTTTGACCCAGAGGGGAAACCCAGTTCCCTACAGTGGATGCAATAGTCCGCTAGCTACTAGACCTGCACCAGCATTCTATACAGGGAACAAATGCGTTTTTTTTTTTTTTTATAACTAATTTATTTCTAAAGCAAAGGATGGCCACACATGCAGCGCTCTATCGCTACCGAATAATGATTGTCTGCACTGGCAGGTTAAAAGGAAGTACCAGTGGGTATTGCCAGCAAAATGCTGTTGCGCTGCGCGATGAGAGGCTAATCTGGATGACGTGAAGAGCTCTATTCATTGAATTTTTATTTTTTTACCCCACCCCCATCTCTCACCCAGGCGGCCACCTTATGCACGGTGTAGGAGGGGCCGTCTAATGCGGTGGAAGATGCAGTCGTGAATTTGCATGACATGGTCAAGCATGTAGATTGCGACTGTCTTATAACAATTTCTAGAAGCAACACATTTAAAACCTGTTTGCGCGGTTATGCTGGGAGAAATTGTCGCATTACCGGACCCTACCTTTAAACGTATCTGAGCAATAACCCAAGTCCCAAAGGCTCTTTACTACCAAAACAAGGAAGGAGTGGTCCAACTTTGCACTGTGAATAGCTGGCTGAAGTTGACAATAGTTAATGCAAGTGCGGAAAAACCGTGCGTGCACTCCACAATGGGCCTGAATGTCTCTATATGGAAAAACTATGTTAATACTACTTTTCATATTTCTGGTTCACTATATTGTTGTGTTGATATTTTAACGGACATAGTTGGGCTTTGCCGGAGGAACACAGGGGGACTTTGATGTCCTTAGTTACTCTTCTGATATTGCAAAAAGTCAACACCACCCCTTGACCACATAAAACACTTTCATTGAATCTACACACCTCCCCTCCATGTTTGTCCTACACAAACTGTCCACAAACACATCTCTATGCTCCTAACACAACCATTGTTTGGAACTAAACTGCTTAGCGACGCCTCTGCTGCTGAGTAATCAGTCTGCTATAGTTAAAATTACAGGTGTGTCCATCTATGGTTGATGGACATCTTTGAATGAAAGTCGTAATAATGGGTTATTTCTGAACGTGTAATACACTTTGTGGACATCTCTGTTGCCGGCAAATTGGTGATTGTTGCAAGATTGTCTCAAAGTTCTGTCATTACTTTGCTTCGATCACTTTTTAGAAATTATTTACATTTATAATCAACTTTTTCAGCAAAGAAACTAATCAAGGGACATCCCTTCGAAAAAACAAAGTAAGGTAGTCCGTCGTGTTCTAACACTGGGGCACAGTTTGCAAGCAGGCCGCTAACCATACGACGCCACTGCTGCGGTGAACCTATGACAGTGTAACCCGAACGCCCCCCACAAACGCACATAAACCCATTCTGTGGCCATGTCCGTTTTCAGCCCTGTGTGGGCTCAGCTTTTCGAGACGTTTCGAGGCCTGCGTGGCTCAATCTCTCGACCGTATTGATACCAGCATTACACTTAACAAAAGAGTGGGGATAGGGGCCCCCTTATGATGAAGAGGCTGTTGTGTAGTTCCTATAAGACCTATATAGGATCTGCACGTTTAGACAACATACACTGCAGGCTGCCCGGGGTCAACGAAGGAGACCCTTCTATGAGGGCTGCCTCCTTAGTGCCACATGAAGGCACAGGAGGCAGCCTCCCAGTGTTAGGAACCCCCCTAAGGGGTCTGTGCGCCCGCGTCATGTCCGGGGGGAGTGGGCGGGGGTGGAGGTACATATACCTCTCCCGCCCACTGGGCGCCCTCTTTGCCCACTACCCTGATGCCGTTTGAGGATCCGCTTGGTGATCCTCCCGGAGCAGCGGGTACCCCAGGAGCTGCAAGCGGTGAGTGTGAACACACCCCCCTCTCTCCCAGTGGGCACTTATAGGAGCCCGGCAGCCGCCGTTGGTGATGGTCTGCAGTGGGGGGGGGGGTTAGCTCAGCTCCAGGGGACACGGGCCAGTGGCTTTCTGGCCCGGCGCCTGGCACGCCGCGGCCTGGTCCTGACCCTAGTTGCCCAGCGGGGCTCCCTTGCAGGCCTGGGGTTGTGGGCAATGAGGTAGGCGGGTGAGCGATCTCGCTGTGCCCGGTCCTTCCCTCCACAGGGGGCTGGGGTCTCAAATCACAGGCCGGGGGGAGGTGGCCTGTTACTGCTGCAACTCCCGGCTGCTCCGGAGCAGTGTCCACGGTGCGGTGCGGCCACGCGGGACAGGGCGAGCCCTAGACCCGTGCGGCTGGTGGGGGAGGGGGGTATGGAGGGCCTTGCGCCCCCCCCTCCTCCGCCGTTTTGTCACCTCGGTTTTTCGGGACATCCGATTCCTCTTTGCAAGCGGTGGTCATGGAGGTGCAGAGCCTGAGGCCGGCAGGTCGCATGAAGTGGGTGAAGCGAGTGTTAGGAGGTGAGCGTAGGGCAACAGGGTGCGGGTGGCTCAAGGCCCCTGTCCTGCGCCCCAAAATGGCCACACAGCAATTGACCCCTCGGGATAGAGGAGCCCTCGTAGCGCGGGTCAGAGTGGGAGCATTCGGACTCAAAACTCAGAATGCCCTCCCGTCCTACCTTCAATACACCACCGGGGAGGAGCGAGTCTGTCTGCAGGCGGCCGGTTTTGATGTGTAAGTTGAAGTCGGCCTTGCTTTTGGCTGTGCTAGTCCTGGTGTTCTGGCGGAATGCCTCTGGGCCGTAATAGGGGTACCGGGGGTTGGTTCCTGCAGCCCAGGGCTCGTTTCCTCCTGCTCTTGGCATGGCCCTCCCCTCCATGGGGGTGTGGCCTTCTACGGTCCTGCGCCAGCCCCGCATGGCCCATGCTGCATCCCCTGCCCACATACATTTGCTGGGCCTCAGGCAGGGGAGGGGTCGTGGACGCGATGCCACAAGAGCGTTCGGGCCCACAGTGTTTGCTATGGTTTGGGCTGAGCTCTGCCCCAGCAAAACACACAATGCTGGGGCAGGCAGACCACTCGGCTCAAGCATTAGGTGCCCAGGGAACTCCTGCACCCACCCGCTAGTCACAGTTTATGGTGGCTCACTGCTCCAGCCAATTGGCAATGCTGGGGTGGCATCCAGGTCGAACCGGTGTTTCAAAAGAGACCCGACCGCTCGGCAGTCATGAGATGGACTGGGCCTACCTGCCAGGCACCAGGTTGTGGCTGCGCATCGCACAGCAGCGCGGTAATGCGGGGGTGGCACACAGGCCCCCTTGAGCATAGATTTCCCCCGCTCTCAAGTCTGAGTACAAACGGGCCCACCATCAGCATCAAAACATCGCAAGAGGAGCGCCTGCGCTGGGCCGTGAATAGGCATGACCTCAGAGTGGTTTTCGTCCTCCTGGCCTCGCCGTTCTGTCAGGTTGTGGTTGTCGTCGCGGTCCCTGGTTCTCGCTGTTATTTCCCCACTGTCGTGTTGCGTGGTGCCCTGAGCTGGGACGCAGCACCAGGCGACGGTGATCTCTTGCGGTGAGTTTGCCCCCCCCACCCTTTTTGGGGGCAGTTTTCTTTTGCCTCCGAGACAGGGGTGTATGGTCGATGCGTGACCTAGTATATATTTGGACCCTATTTTCAGCCGAGAGTAGGGCGCTGGGGGCAGAGGCATGCAGCCTATCATCCAAAAGTATGTATTTACTGCAAGAATTTTAATATGGTAAACGAGCAGGGGACTGACTGACTCGGTGAGGCACATTAAGACAATTCCCCAAGGGTACTGGACTATGACAAAACATTGGTTCAAGACAGTTGTATCGATAAGTTGGGGGAGGTGCAACTTAGTGGCCAGTTAATGGGGATGTCCCTCAACATAATCAGTGGGTACCTCAGGACGCTTCACTTACGGTTATGAGACTGCCTGCCCCATAGCTGGCCCAGCCAGGTGGTGTAGGAGTGGTTCACCTTAGAAGGGGGCAGGGTCCTCAAGGTGTGGGGTACACTTGTTGAGGACTCTGGCTGATAAAGTGTGTTAAAGCTCCTACATTTCCTCTCCGGCATCCCAGCAATCTTCCAATCTAAGTGCTGGGTAGTCCACGCCAGGGTGGGGGCACCGGTACGGCTACACAACATCCGTCAAAGTCCGCAGTCAGACTGGGTTTGGATTCTGTGCAGATGGTCCTCCCGTTCTCACCATCCACTTATCTGCTTCCTGGTTTACATTACCAGAAGTTGGGCATGAGGCTACTCACAACAGGGGGGGGACAGTAGCAGGTGACTCAGCTTCTATAGATCGCTTTCAGACGGTGATGGACTTGCAGGCAATCGAAAAGTAAAGGGCAGGCAAGTTATACGTATGATTTACTCCAGGGCTCCACTAGCCAGGAGCACTGGCCCTGTGTGACACACTTGTATACCTCTAGCTAACGCGGGCTTATGGGTCCATTCATTAGATCCACCATGTCAGCCAGGTGGGTTGCTTTAGATTGTCATGCCAAAGATAGGAGCTGTTGCTGCAAGAGTTTTGAAAATATGGGTTTGGAGCACCAAGGCGGACTACTACCAGAACACATTTGCAGTCACATTTAGATGGGGCGAGTAAATTTGCTCTTATGTTCTCCATCCTCAAATCCACAGCATTTACTTATCCCCCCCCCGGCACTCTGGTAACAAGGGGTAAAAGCACATAGAGGCTACAATGCTTGGCATGTCCCTTTCCGATTTTCAGGGTGTACAGGTAATGTAGACATGCTTAAATAGGTCAGGCAATGCGGGTCCAGGCAAGCGCTCGTGCAGTCACTCTGTTAGGATAGGGACAGCGACCACAGCGGTCAGGGCTGGCTTGTCAGCAGATTACAGCTTGAAAGTGGGACGATGGGAATCCCACGGTTTTAAGAGGTACATCCGACCGTAAGCCACCCAGGGGAGTGGCCGGAAGACAGGTTAGGCGTATTAGGTGCAGGCGAATTGTAAGGATACCGAAGGCACCCCGGTGTGGCACCGGATGTTTGGTGGGGCGCAGTGTTATGGTGGTATATGTGCTAGCTTGGTTAGTTGTATAGAAGGGTGTGCAGTGCTCTACAATTGTGTTTAGCAACCTTGCATTGCTTTACTTTAGGAAGCTGCGGCATAGACATGGGGGGGGGGGGGTTATCTCCTCTCCCTACATTCTGGTCACACACCTGGAAGGCAATGATTTGACTTTCATGGGTGGAAGGCCCTGCTGCTAAAAATGAAATCTCCATGTGTAAGTTAAGCAACCAATTGGGGGCATGTGAGTTATGGTGGTCGGAGATAACCCCACGTTTAGAGTGGTGAGGGGCCCGGTCAGGGGAGGCCGTAGAAGCCTCTCGCAGGAGAGCTAACAGTGCCATGCGTAAATTGACCGAGCAAAGGGGATTTGGCTTGATCAGGCATGGGTTACGGCACACTAAGGCCTCAGGGTGTTTTGATGAAGATGGGGACACCTGTCCAGAGTGGGTATGGACCTGTTCTTGCTTGATCTGGGGGAGGCCTTGGAATCATCAGGGTGTAGGTAATGGTTGCTATCTTGGTGGGGGGGCCCTGGGGCGACGGTGGCCACACCCAGAGCTGTGGCGGAGTTACAGGGTGATCCAGAGGCTGTAAGGTATATAGGGGTACCCTCTGCAGGAGCACAACACGGGTGCAATGGCCAAATATCCCCAGGGAGGTTCTCGCGTTGGACCCTGGAGGAGCGACGGCGCCCCGTTAGTCCTACGGGCGGTTGTGGACCTGAGCAACCGGGGGTTGCCTGTGAGGCTCCGCCCCCCTCTGGGGCGTGAGCAAGAAGGGTGGAATGGCGGTCCACCGGTGGGAGGGGTTTTCCCCTCCCCCAAATTTGGCAAACACCAATTGGCAAGGGCCACGGTGTAATTTGGCTCACCAGGTGGCAGGCGGCGAGGGGCTGCCTGCCTTGGGATCGCCCGTAAAATAACCCACCATGTTGGCATATTTGTAATGCTAATAAACCTGCAGCAGTTTTCTCCACAAAGAAGGTGTCTTGTCTGGTTATTTCTCTAGGAGATTGCTGTATGGGGGATGTGAAGTGTTGCCGATATTGGCACTATGCAGGCTGCCCGGGGTCCACGAAGGAGACCCTTCTAAGAGGGCAGCCTCCTTAGTGCCACATGAAGGCACAGGAGGCAGCCTCCCAGTGTTGGGGACCCCCCTCAGGGGTCTGTGCGCCCGCGTTACGTCCGGGGGAAGTGGGCGGGGTGGAGGTACATATACCTCTCCCGCCCACTGGGCGCCCTCTTTGCCTACTACCCTGACGCCGTTTCCCTCCCTACCGCTTACCCGGCGTACATGCAGGGTGTGGGGGGGGTTTGTCTAACGTATTCTTTTGTGTTGCAGGCGGAGTTACACGGCGATCCAAAGGCTGTAAGGTACATAGGGGTACCCTCTGCAGGAGCACAACAAGGGTGCAAAGGCCAAATATCCCCAGGGAGGTCCTCGCGTTGGACCCTGGAGGAGCGACGGCGCCCCGTTAGTCCTACGGGCGGTTGTGGACCTGAGCAACCGGGGGTTGCCTGTGAGGCTCCGCCCCCCTCTGGGGTGTGAGCAAGGGGGTGGACTGGCGGTCCACCGGTGGGAGGGGTTTTCCCCTCCCCCAAATTTGGCAAACACCGATTGGCAAGGGCCACGGTGTAATTTGGCTCACCAGGTGGGAGGCGGTGAGGGGCAGCCTGCCTTGGGATCGCCCGTAAGATAACCCACCATGTTGGCATATTTGTAATGCTAATAAACCTGCAGCAGTTTTCTCCACAAAGAAGGTGTCTTGTCTGGTTATTTCTCTAGGGGATTGCTGTATGGGGGATGGGGAGTGTTGCCGATATTGGCACTATGTGGTGGCACTAAGTTGGCCGCCCTCCTATGAGGGGCTCCCTGTGTGGGCCGTGGGCGGCCTCATTTAAAGATGGGCACTCAGTGCAGGGCGTGAACCAGCCAATCAGAGGGCAGCAGCATCAGCCTGCACCCTGGGGGGAGGCATGGGGCAGTCACTGAGTGTGTGGCACCAGGAGTCCCTTCCGTAAGGAGTAGGTTGAGGGGGCGGTCCTGGTGACGTTCATGGGAGGAGGTCCTTGCAGCTGTGCAGAGGTCAGAGGCCAGAGGTGAGCCAGTCCAAGGTGTCAACGGTTTTGGGGTACATTCTTCTGTACTTCCGGTAGGTCCCCAGGCCTGCGTGAGCTGCTCTCAAGAACTTGGAATAAATCAATGAACTACTTTCCGCTTCTTTATCAATCAATCCATTTTCTCTACCAGTCCTCACCCCCCTCCGCAGGAATGCAATAATAATGACCTCATTAGCCACTGCTAGGTGACTATTAGTAATCGATCTGTGTATTGACCTGTGCCTTTCAATAAAGGCGCAGGCTGCATTATTTAGCGTGTAACTGTCGCCACAAATGTATTCTGTCTCTCAGGAGAGAGCTCGAGCTGCAGGAGCCCAGCCTGTCCAGAGCTTCACACGAAATGCAAATTAATTCTGCACAATTAATTCCCTTAATGCCTCAGCTTTCATTGATGCCGGGAATAGAATTCCATTTTTCATAAATAAGCATTTAAGAAATGCAAGAACATAAAAAGCTGGTCTGCGTAACCCTGGGGAAAGAGTGTCGATTCTGTGCCCTGAGTAAGTAATCACGGAGGGGGACAGACACAGGCGAACACAAAACCAGCTTTAGGTGTGGCGTGTCAGGCCGGAAACAGCAAAAGTGGGCTCAGAGCTCAGACAGCAGAGCTACCCCTTACTTTGGCCAGATCGTGGGGCTCAGAACTCAGAAAGTACCTCTCAGTTTAGGCAGATCGTGCGGATCGGAGCTCAAACAGCCGAGCTACCTGTTGTGATTATGAAATGAAATGAAATGAAATGTGGCATTTATAAAGCGGGAACTGTCACTCCCAAGGGAGCCTCCTGGTGCTGTACAGATAGCAAACTTAGCAGTGGAGGATGAAGACTTAGATGAGGGCAAGGCAAGATTCGTCAGGTGTTCCATAGATCCATGTCTTTAGGGCCTTCCTAAACTGGATTTCAGATTCCATCGATCTTAATTTGTTTGGCATGAAATTCCAAGCCTTTGCACCTAATACAGTAGCCAACTTCCCTCCCCTAGTTTTAAGTTTGAAACCAGGCAATTTGAGTAGGTTTGCAGAAGTAGATCTGAGTGTCCTCATTGTAGTGTATGGTGTAAATCTTGTGGAGAGATATACTGGCCCTAGTCAGCGAGTAGCTCTAAAGGTGGTGACAAGGAGTTTGAATAGAATTCTCTTGTGCAACGGGAGCTAATGAAGAGTTTTCAGAGCCGCTGAAGCCGACGCCCGACGGGGAAGTTTTAAGACCAATCTGGCTGCTGCATGTTGCACTACCTGTAGCCTCCGCAGGGTTGATTTATTAACCCCTACCAGGAGGCTATTACAGTAGTCTAGATGTGAGAGTATTAGTGCCACTGCCACTGTTTTCCTTGCAGCAAGCGGAATCAGATCAAAGAATTTTTTCATGGTTATAATTAGGCCAAAGCATGTGCCCACCACCTTGAGTGCATGGGGTTTGAAGGAGAGGGAGGAGTCAAACCACACCCCTAAATCTTTAGTCACCTCCACAGTAGATGGAGGGGCTGCTGCCTCTTCCGGCCACCAGTCGCTGGGTTGAAAGGGGTTATTTTTCCCTATCAGCAAGATTTCTGTCTTATCCGTGTTACATCGTAGGTGATTGTTTTTAATCCATTTGATGACCGCCGTAAGACAGGCTTTAAAATTTTCTTCAGCTTCCGTGGAGTGTTTATCAAGGGACAGGATCAGCTGAGTATCGTCAGCGTAAGATGTTGTTTCAATCCCATAAGCTGAAATGAGGGAGATAAGCGGGGTCATGTATATATTAAATAGGAGTGGACTAAGTGAGGCGCCCTGTGGGACTCCCGTGGTGATGGTACGTTCTGAGGAGAGAAAGGTGCCAAGGGAGACTGCTTGCCTCCAATTGGACAGGAAGGACGTGATCCAGGCCAGTGCCGTGTTGGAGATGCCGCAAGATTTTAGTCTGGCTAAGAGGATGTTATGAGAGATGGTATCAAAAGCGGCAGACAAATCGAAAAGGATCAGCACTGCCTTCCTGCGATTGTCTGTAATAAATTTCAGAGTGTCCGATATCTCCAATAGTGCAGATTCCGTGGAATGTTTCGGGCGAAAGCCAGATTGTCGAGGGTGGAAAATCTGAGTTGATTCAGAAAAATTAGAAAGTTCCTTATAGACCATTCATTCTGTGATCTTACCCAAAATGGGCAGTAAGGATATAGGCCTATAATTGGAAAGATTGGAAGGATCTATATTTTGTTTTTTCTTTAATGGCTTCACAATGGCAAATTTCCACACATCAGGCACTATGCCGGAGGAAAGAGAGGAGTTCACAACATCATTAATCACGGGATTCACTATGTCAATGATATGATGTAGTATCGTTGGGGGACATGCATCCAATGGCGAACCTGATTTGCATGCTAAGATGGCTTCGTGTGTCTGGGATAGAGTGACAGTTTGAAAGGCGTGAAGGACATCCTATCTCCTATGGAGTGTGCGCTCCCGGGGGTCTCTATGCCACAGTTGCCGCACGGAGAGACGCCCAGGTGGGTGCGCTGTATTCCGCCCCTCAGGTTAAATAAACTCGCCGTTTACTTAAATACGTGTGAGTTTTAATAACATGACAAGTGGCGAGCAGGATCCCGAGGACTCGGACCTGGCGTCGAGGACTGGAAGCGGTAGGCCAGGGGGAGGGGCCTCTCCATCGGTAAATGAAGGGGGTCGGCAGTGTGGTGCGCATGAAAAAAACCTGCAAAGTCTGACCAGCAGTGCAGAACTGGTAAGCTAGTTACTGGGTACTGCAGATATGACAGCGGTGGACAGACGCGTACCATACAACACCGCGTGCCTTGGAGGCTGGGTATGTTGGTTCTATTACATTTTGCACTGTTATTCTGTTTATTGTGTTTTAACGTCAGAGAATTTTTCTTCCTGGGAATTTATCTATTCTGTCAGCAACATAATTTGTCTCCTTCCCTTGCATGCTTATTATAATACAAATGTATTCAAGGGATAGTACTATTGTGTCTCTGAAGGTATCAGTGAAGTGTGATGATAGAACTAGTCCCGTCGGTGAAGTGTGGAGATAGAACTAGTCCTATCTGTGAAATGTGGAGATAGAACTAGTCCTATCTGTGAAGTGTGGAGATAGTACTAGTCCTATTGGTGAAGTGTGGAGATAGAACTAGTCCCGTCGGTGAAGAGTGGAGATAGAACTAGTCCTATCGGTGAAGTGTGGAGATAGAACTAGTCCCGTTGGTGAAGTGTGGAGATAGAACTAGTCCTATCTGTGAAATGTGGAGATAGAACTAGTCCTATCGGTGAAGTGTGGAGATAGAACTAGTCCCATCGGTGAAGTGTGGAGATAGAACAAGTCCTATCGGTGAAGTGTGGAGATAGAACTAGTCCTATTGGTGAAGTGTGGAGATAGAACTAGTCCTGTTGGTGAAGTGTGGAGATAGAACTAGTCCTATCTGTGAAATGTGGAGATAGAACTAGTTCTATCGGTGAAGTGTGGAGATAGAACTAGTCCTATTGGTGAAGTGTGGAGATAGAACTAGTCCCGTCGGTGAAGTGTGGAGATAGAACGAGTCCTATCGGTGAAGTGTGGAGATAGAACTAGTCCTATCGGTGAAGTGTGGAGATAGAACTAGTCCTATCAGTGAAGTGTGGAGATAGAACTAGTCCTATCGGTGTAGTGTGGAGATAGAACTAGTCCTATCTGTGAAATGCAGAGATAGAACTAGTTCTGTTGGTGAAGTGTGGAGACAGAACTAGCCCAATCGGTGAAGTGTGGAGGTAGAACTAGTCCCGTTGGTGAAGTGTGCAGATAGAACTAGTCCTATCTGTGAACTGTGGAGATAGAACTAGTCCTATCTGTGAACTGTGGAGATAGAACTAGTCCTATCTGTGAAATGTGGAGATAGAACTAGTCCCGTCAGTGAAGTAAGGAGATAGAACTAGTTCTGTTGGTGAAGTGTGGAGTCAGAACTAGCCCCGTCAGTGAAGTGTGGAGGTAGAACTAGTCCCGTCGGTGAAGTGTGCAGATAGAACTGTCCTATCTGTGGAATGTGGAGATAGAACTAGTCCCGTCGGTGAAGTGTGGAGATAGAACTAGACCTATCTATGAAATGTGGAGATAGAACTAGTCCTATCAGTGAAATGTGGAGATAGAACTAGTCCTATCTGTGAAATGCGGAGATAGAACTAGTCCCGTCGGTGAAGTGTGGAGATAGAACTAGTCCTATCTATGAAATGTGGAGAAAGAACTAGTCCTATCAGTGAAATGTGGAGATAGAACTAGTCCCATCGGTGAAGTGTCAAGATAGAACTACTCCTATCGGTGAAGTGTGGAGATAGAACTAGTTCCGTCAGTGAAGTGTGGAGATAGAATTAGGTCTATTGGTGAAGTGTGGAGATAGAACTAGTCCTATCGGTGAAGTGCGGAGATAGAACTAGTCCTATTGGTTAGAACTAGTCCTATTGGTAAGAACTAGTCCTATCGATGAAGTGTGGAGATAGAACTATAGAACTAGTCCTATTGGTAAGAACTAGTCCTATCAGTAAAGTGTGAAGATAGAACTGGTCCTCTCGGTGAAATGTGGAGATAGAACTAGTCCTATCGGCAAAGTGTGAAGATAGAACTAGTACTATCGGTGAAGTGTGAAGATAGCACTAGTCCTATTGGTGAAGTTTGGAGATAGAACTAATCCTATCGGTGAAGTGTGGAGATAAAACTAGTCCTGTCAGTGAAGTGTGGCGATAGAACTAGTTCCGTCAGTGAAGTGTGGAGATAGAATTAGGTCTATTGGTGTAGTGTGGAGATAGAACTAGTCCTATCGGTGAAGTGCGGAGATAGAACTAGTCCTATTGGTAAGAACTAGTCCTATCGATGAAGTGTGGAGATTGAACTATAGAACTAGTCCTATTGGTAAGAACTAGTCCTATCAGTGAAGTGTGAAGATAGAACTGGTCCTCTCGGTGAAATGTGGAGATAGAACTAGTCCTATCGGCAAAGTGTGAAGATAGAACTAGTCCTATTGGTGAAGTGTGGAGATAGAACTAATCCCATCGGTGAAGTGTGGAGATAAAACTAGTCCTGTCAGTGAAGTGTGGAGATAGAACTAGTCCTATCAGTGAAGTGTGGAGATAGAACTAGTCCAGTCGATGAAGTGTGGAGATAGAACTAGTCCTGTCAGTGAAGTGTGGAGATAGAACTAGTCATATCGGTGAATTCCGGAGATAGAACTAGTTCTCTTGGTGAAGTGTGGAGATAGAACTAATCCTATCTGTGAAGTGTGGAGATAGAACTAGTCCCGTCGGTGAAGTGTGGAGATAGAACTAGTCCCGTCGGTGAAGTGTGGAGATAGAACTAGTCCCGTTGGTGAAGTGTGTAGATAGAACTAGTCCTGTCGGTGACGTGTGGAGTTAGAACTACTCCTGTCGGTGAAGTGTGGAGATAGAACTACTCCTATCGGTGAAGTGTGGAGATAGAACTAGTCCTATTGGTGAAGTGTGGAGATATGACTAGTCCTATTGGTGAAGTGTGGAGATAGAACTAGTCCCGTCGGTGAAGTGTGGCAATAGAACTAGTCCCATCGGTGAAGTGTGCAGATAGAACTAATCCCGTTGGTAACGTGTGGAGATAGAACTAGTCCTGTCGATGAAGTGTGCAGATAGAACTAGTCCCGTTGGTGACATGTGGAGATAGAACAAGTCCTATTGCTGAAGTGTGGAGATAGATCTAGTACTTTCGGTGAAGTGTGGAGATAGAACTAGTCCTATCGGTGAAGTGTGGAGATAGAACTAGTCCTATCGGTGAAGAGTGGAGATAGAACTAGTCCTATAGGTGAAGTGTGGAGACAGAACTAGTCCTATCGGTGAAGTGTTGAGATAGAACTAATCCTATCGGTGAAGTGTGGAGATAGAACTAGTTCTATCGGTGAAGTTTGGAGATAGGACTAGTTCTATCAGTGAAGTGTGGAGATAGAACTAGTCCTATCGGTGAAGTGTGGAGATAGAACTAGTCCCTCGGTGAAGTGTGGAGATAGAACTAGTCCTGTCGGTGAAGTGTGGAGATAGAACTAGACCCATCGGTGAAGTGTGGAGATAGAACTAGTCCCATCGGTGAAGTGTACAGATAGAACTAGTCCTGTCGGTGACGTGTGGAGTTAGAACTACTCTTGTGGGTGAAGTGTGGAGATAGAACTAGTCCTGTCGGTGAAGTGTGGAGATAGAACTAGTCATATCGGTGAAGTCCGGAGATAGAACTAGTTCTCTTGGTGAAGTGTGGAGATAGAACTAATCCTATCTGTGACGTGTGGAGATAGAACTAGTCCCGTCAGTGAAGTGTGGAGATAGAACTAGTCCCGTCGGTGAAGTGTGGAGATAGAACTAGTACCGTCGGCGAAGTGTGGAGATAGAACTAGTCCCGTTGGTGAAGTGTGTAGATAGAACTAGTCCTGTCGGTGATGTGTGGAGTTAGAACTACTCCTGTCGGTGAAGTATGGAGATAGAACTACTCCTATCGGTGAAGTGTGGAGATAGAACTAGTCCCGTCAGTGAAGTGTGGAGATAGAACTAGTCCAATGGGTCATGTGTGAAGATTGAACTACTCCTATCGGTGAAGTGTGGAGATAGAACTAGTCCTATTGGTGAAGTGTGGAGATAGGACTAGTCCTATTGGTGAAGTGTGGAGATAGAACTAGTCCTGTCGGTGAAGTGTGGAGATAGAACTAGTCCCATCGGTGAAGTGTGCAGATAGAACTAATCCCGTTGGTAAAGTGTGGAGATAGAACTAATCCCGTTGGTAAAGTGTGGAGATAGAACTAGTCCCGTTGATGAAGTGTGCAGATAGAACTAGTCCCGTCGGTGAGGTGTGGAGATAGAACAAGTCATATTGCTGAAGTGTGGAGATAGAACTAGCCCTATCGGTGAAGTGTGGAGATAGAACTAGTTCTGTCGGTGAAGTGTGGAGATAGAACTAGTTGTTTCGGTGAAGTGTGGAGATAGAACTAGTTCTATCGGTGAAGTGTGGAGATAGAACTACTCCTATCGGTGAAGTGTGGAGATAGAACTAGTCCCGTCAGTGAAGTGTGGAGATAGAACTAGTCCAATGGGTCAAGTGTGAAGATTGAACTACTCCTATCGGTGAAGTGTGGAAATAGAAATAGTCCTATTGGTGAAGTGTGGAGATAGGACTAGTCCTATTGGTGAAGTGTGGAGATAGAACTAGTCCTGTCGGTGAAGTGTGGAGATAGAACTAGTCCCATCGGTGAAGTGTGCAGATAGAACTAATCCCGTTGGTAAAGTGTGGAGATAGAACTAGTCCCGTTGATGAAGTGTGCAGATAGAACTAGTCCCGTCGGTGAGGTGTGGAGATAGAACAAGTCATATTGCTGAAGTGTGGAGATAGAACTAGCCCTATCGGTGAAGTGTGGAGATAGAACTAGTTCTGTCGGTGAAGTGTGGAGATAGAACTAGTTGTTTCGGTGAAGTGTGGAGATAGAACTAGTCCCGTTGGTGAAGTGTGGAGATAGAACTAGTCCTATAGGTGAAGTGTGGAGATAGAACGAGTCCTATCGGTGAAGTGATGAGATAGAACTAATCCTATCGGTGAAGTGTAGAGATAGAACTAGTTCTATCGGTGAAGTTTGGAGATAGGACTAGTTCTGTGCTGTTGTCCCGCCCTTGACGCTCCAAGAAGACTTCTCTTAAAACCTTTATATCTAAAAAGGGGCATCAGTACATGTTGGGAGGCATCTGTTCTCTGCTTTACTTCCCCAGTTATTCAAGTGCTTGCAAGGTCCGGAAAATATGTGAGACTCTTGGACAATCTGCTTTCTCCCTCTTCTGCCCCCGCCCTATCAGCTCCTCCTCCCCAAAAACTTATCACAGACTATTTTTGCACTTTGCCCTAGTGTCTCTGTACCAAATCACTTCATCCTTGGTTTTTGAAGCCTGTCACGTGATTACAACAGTAACTACAAGTCTGCCTCGTCAGTAACATGTGTATGAATTGAAATGTGATGGTTTGCTTTGCTTTTAATGTGGTAATAGTGCTACGATGACATTTTACTGCAATGGTTTTAATTAACTGTGCTAATTTAATTAAAAACAAAACATATGTGCATAATCAAAAATAACTTGGTTAGGAAATTTGTTTTTTTTACTTGTTTGATTACAACATCTATTCAAAGTATTATAAATATAAGATATATGAACTATGAACATTTTATATGTATACTTGGTTTTAAATTGAAGCTACCTTGTATTGCAACGGTTTTAATTAACTATGCAAATAAATTAAATTAATTAAACTATAGGTGAAGTGTGGAGATAGAACTAATCCTATTGGTGAAGTGTGGAGCCATAACTAGTTCTATTGGTGAAGTGTGGACTTTGAACAATTCCAATAGCTGCATCGTGAGCACACAGAGTTTCAGCATCACTCCTCCGCAGGCTTTTTGGTCATCAGGATCGGAACCTACATTGAAATGGGCAGAATGGAAGGAGTACCTTTTAGATTATGGGGCATATTAGCAAGACCCACGTTAAAATTATCGCCGTTTTAGCGGCAGGAAACTGCCGCTAAAACGGCGATAATGGGCTTGCTAATATGCGTTATAGAATTCCAATAGAAGCCCAGGTTAGATGTGCAGGACATCTAACCTGGGCTTCTATTGGAATTCCATAACGCATATTAGCAAGCCCATTATCGCCGTTTTAACGGCAGTTTCCTGCCGCTAAAACGGCGATAATTTTAACGTGGGTCTTGCTAATATGCCCCTATATTGCTGCAATGGAGATGAATGAAGTGGCCCGATTAGGGTCACCCGGGTCACTAATGACCACCTCTCAGCCTTCCGTACCAAATGAAGGGTCGGTCAGACAGTAGAGATTACAAACCAATAATAGTTTATTCAAAGTACACTCAGAGCGGAGCCCAATCTGCCCAGTCGCTAGGAGTGCTGCAGAGGGACTGACATCAGCAAGCACAACGATGCATTATGTACATTTCAAAACCAATTTAAGCACGCCCACCATGGAATTTTCCAGAGAGATGCAGCTGGACAGTAAATTACAAAGGAGTAAGTTTCGATGCCGAGGCCGGGCACACACTATCTACTATTCAAGGTCACTCTGCCTGTGCCCGCCACTAGACAGGTGGGAGAAGGCTTACATCTAAAGGAAAGGTATGCACTAATAAGAACAGTAAATTCATTAGTGTAGCAAAACTCAGCTCCGAAGAAACATAACTTAGAGAAGGCCGTTTCTCGGAAATGGCAAAGAACTGGTTTCGATCACGATACAAAATGGCGCCTGTACACAAAATGGCGCCACAAATGCTAACTTACGTAAAACAATGCGAAAACATGATTTTTATTCCAACAGACCCTCCGTTTAGCATGAGCTAAGTCATTTTGTGTCATAGCAAAATAAGACATTTAATTCGACAAATCATGAATACATTTTTAGGAGCACTCCATATTTTCAGCTTCAGGAAGGGGAACAGTGAGGAGGGAAGAAGTCTCAAAAATACCCTCATCTATTTGCATGAGGTCTCCTATTTCCTTTTGAATCATAATTGTTGCATCAGTATCATGAATCGATATTCTCTTAGGAGCGAGAAGGGTGGTGCAATAAGAGCAACATAAGGATAGATACTGGACCAGGACACAGCAAGAAATCCGAATCACAATGAAATAAATCACCTTTTCAAGAATCCAGGCCCGTGCACCAAAAAGTGACCAACTCCAGTTCCCGCTCTCCATTCCTTTACCATTTTCCAAGATGTCTAAAATGTGTTGGGTAATATTCTTTTCCATATTAGTGATCCCGACTACACACTGGTCTCCTACTACCGCGCACACACCACCGCTCTTAGCTAAGATGAAATCCACAGCATATCTAGTTTGCTCAGAGTATTATCTGCATACTTTCCAGTTGGGTAGTGATGTCGTGCAAAGCCGCTACTGTGGAGCTGAACAGTATCTGCAACTTACATCCCAAATATTCCCTAGCTTTTTCGCCCCTGGGCATAGCAGTACCACCAAAGGTAATGATGGAGGAGAGAATATACCCAAAAGTGATCCCATTACTGTAATTGTTGACTTCCAAGTCTGTTACTCCATCACAAAACTCCGCAGTTAAAGTTCTTTTTACCCACCTCACATTTGGCTTACTGTACTTGCAAGGCACGCCCAGAGGGAGCACCTTTCCTAAAGCAACATCATCTGTACCATTATAAACATTTGAATAAGTTCCATTGGACAGGAAAAAGAATCCTGGGTGCGCATAAAGTGGACACTGATAATCTACAGGAGCATATCTGGTATTCATTCCAATAGTACTCGGATCCTTCTTTTTCACTAGAGACATCGTATTTTTAAACAATATTATTCCAGAACAATTGACATACAGAAATGCATCGGTACTAGTTACTATCGGACAACATGCGGGATAGTAGCCAGCTTTCCGAGTAACTATTAGATCCTGATAATGCCAGCCCACCAGGGTAATGTTCTGCTCTTTCATGTACAAGTTATCACAATACGTGTCATTATCACACCCCGGATACCCCTTTCCTCGTGGCCTTCTGTAATACAAACAAGGGCCAGGGTACCCTATACTAAACTCACCCCTTACCTCTATGAAGTGGGCTGGGCGAGTATACGTATAATTGACAAGGGACAATGGGTAGGCAGTCCATAGACTTGTAACAGATTCGGTGGGGTAACAAGCTGTACCTGCCCCAAAAAGTCTACTATGTGTGTTGAAAAATACATTAATCGGGCTGTCCTTTTTGTGCGGATTTGTGAAACAACCTTGTTCTCAACACATGACGGTGTATTCTGATCACGTTAAAAAACCCAGGACACCCCACCCAAAATTAATAGCAGTAAATTCACAAAAATAGTACATAATATCTTTCTCTTAGTCGACCAAAATATACGTGTATGAACAGGGGGAATCACTGGCTGCTCTTCATCAGCAACCATTCTGCCAAAGGGATGCATAGCAAATGATAAAACGAGGGGGCAAAATGCCAGCAAAAGCAATATACAAGTTCCCAGTGTCCGTCAGAGCCTCACTGGTACAGGCTCCTATTGTCCATCAAAATGTTGGCGCTCTTGAGCACCGGCGGTGGAGCTTGCTCTGTCCTAAGCTCGGGTTGCCAAGTCGACCAGGATAATGTACTCCCAAGGGAATACTTACCATATATCCTGTCCAATGTTCAAACAGTGCACAAGTCTCACATCACCCTAAACTAACTCCGTTGGTACTATAGCAAACTACACCCTAACTTACAGAGTCCATCCCTAACTAATCTGACATCTCCTTTGGTGCACTGTTTCTCAGCTGAGGGCACAAATTGTACCTAGTGACTCCAGGCACAGAGGGATCCGTAAAAAGGGGCTCCTGGATAGCCCGTATTTCCGGGGGTACTGCTGCATTCAGCACTTCATCATTTTCCTCATCCGTTTTAGTCCACATCAGCCTGGCGACACTGAAAGGGATAAATCGAGGCACTGTCTCACACTCAGAATCCCCTACTCCATCTTTCGCCCACTGGTCATAGGGCAGAGGCACCCTTTTACAATGGGTGGCATGCACCCAGTTCTTTCGGCCAGCGACCTTGACAGCTGTATGTGTAGCCAAGAGGACCTGCTCCGGTCCTTTCCAGCGCGGCTCCAAACTCTTCTTCCACTGAAAATTTCTAACGAGAACAAAATCTCCAGGCTGAATGTCATGTCCGGGCCCCTCTGGTGTAGCTGAAAGGGTTTCCCGGACCTGTGGGTGAATAGAACGCAAATTTTCAGTTAACTGAGCAAGATAGTCAATCAGCAATGGATATTCAATATCCGAGAACTGCCGGGGTCGCGGGACACCCCAGACATTTGCCGGGCATCAAAACACGACCTCATTCGGTGAAAATCCTGTCCTAGAATGTGCTGTTGTTCTTGTCGACAAAAGAGCTAACGGTAATGCATCTGGCCACTGTAACCCTGTTGTCTGCTGAATCTTTGCCAATTTCAGTTTGAGAGTACCATTGTACTTCTCAACCAAACCTGCTGACTGTGGATGGTTAGCAACATGAAACTTCTGCTTTATGTGCAATCCATCACAAATTAACTGAATTACCTTGGCATTAAAGTGACTTCCGTTATCACTCCAAATCAAACGGGGCAAGCCGAAATGAGGAAAGAACTCCTTCAGGAGCACCTTTGCAGTCGCAACGGCTGTATTGTCTTCAGTGGGATAAGCCACAACCAGTCGCGGTCCGTGTAGGAATGCCGGCCGGGCGGTGACGTGGGGCGGGGGAGGGGCAGGGTGGGGGGTAGCAAAGTACGGATTACGGACCAATACAGGTAAGTAAACATTTAAATCAATGAAAGAATTTCGTTGTGCGCACTGCCCCTCCCCCTCCCCACGTCACCACCCGGCCGGCACTCCTACACGGACCGCGACTGGCCTCAACCCATTTACTAAAAGCACAGACCACCACCAAAACATTATTCAAATTATTGCACCGGTCTATTTCAATATAGTCCATCTGAAGGACCTCAAAAGGGAAAGTGGGTGGTGCAAAATTACCAGGTGGTGTAGGGGTACCCTTCCCAGGATTGTGCATCCTGCACACCATGCAGTACTTCACTAAGTGTGCAGCTGTTTTTGAAATATTATCATTCTGCCATACAGGGTTTAACAGCTTGCAAATACCCTTAGCACTAATATGGGCTGGGCCATGGGCCATTGTGACTACAGGAAGATCATATGCGTCTGGTAACATCCATCTCTGCTTCCCTGAGTTATCAATCCAACATCCCTCATCATTCAATTGTGCTGTACTTTCTTGCCACATTGCTAATTCCTCTATTGTGGCCTCACTTTGTATTTCTTTCACATTCTCAAGTGTGTCCTCAAACATGGCAACTTCAGGCACCCTCTACGCCGGAACCACAGCCAAACTTCAAAAGAGACTCCAGCGCATCCAGAACGCCTCCGCACGACTCATCCTGGACATCCCCCGACACAGCCACATCACCGTACACCTGAAAGACCTGCACTGGCTCCCCGTCAGCAAGAGAATCACGTTCAGACTCCTCACCCACGCACACAAGGCCCTCCACGACCTGGGCCCAAAGTACCTCAACGACCGCATGTCCTTCTACACGCCCACACGCCAGCTACGATCAACCAGCCACGCCCTCGCCACCGTACCACGCATCCGCAGAACCACCGCCGGAGGAAGATCCTTCTCCTACCTGGCGGCCAAGACCTGGAACTCCCTCCCCACTCACCTTCGGCGAACCCAGGACCATCTCGCCTTCAGGAAGCAGCTCAAGACCTGGCTGTTCGAGCAGTAACTTACCCCCTCCCCCAGCGCCTTGAGACCCTCCCGGGTGAGTAGCGCGCTCTATAAATGCCGTGATTGATTGATTGATTGATTGACCTAGCAGGACCTGCTACGAACATTCTTTTCATTTTAGTCCGGGCTGTTTCCTTAGCTGTCTGATCAGCAAAAGCATTTCTCTACCTACATCATTAGTGACTTTCCGGTGGGCACTACACTTTACCATAGCCAATTTCTTAGGGAGTGTCAAAGCCGACAAAGGCCTCAATATAAGGTGCCCATGCTGAATCTTGGTGCCATGCGAAGTAAGAAACCCTCTCTCAGCCCAGAGTCCGAAGGCGTATTGGCTGTCAGTATAAATATTGACAACCAATCGCTCACTCAATTCGCAAGCTCATACTAAGGCAACAAGCTCAGCAGCTTGGGCCGATTGATAGGGAACTCGTGATGTCTCAACTAGTGTACGCAGCATGGTGATAGCATACGCAGTAGTTGTAGTGCCATCTGATAATTTAAAACAAGAGCCATCGACATATGGTTCCCCTTGTGGGTCAGATAAGAGAACATCAGTCAAGTCTACCCGTCCTTTCGTCTCTTCTTCCGTCCGGCAGTCATGTTTATCAATCTCATCACTCTCAGAAGGGTGGGGCAGTAACGTGGCTGGATTCAGAGTGGCACATCTTTTGATCGTGATATGTTTGGCAAACAATGTTAATTCATAACCAGTCAAACGTGCACCGGTGAGGTGCTGTGTCTTTGTCTTGTTCAAAAGTGTATCCACAGCACGGGGACCATAATTGTGAGGTCAATATCAAGTAAGAGTCCAGCTGATTGTCTTATTGAGACTGCCACAGCCGCGACCGCTCTTAGATGGCTTGTGCGACAGGGTCAAGAACGGCAGAGAAATAGGCACACAGTCGTTGCCTATCTCCAAATTTTTGTGTTAAAACAGAAAGCGCGCAACCAGCCGCCTCGTGGACGAACAACACAAATGGTTTGCCATAGTCAGGTGTGCCAAGTACTGGAGTCGAACAAAGCGCACTTTTTTAATTGCTCAAAAGACTGCTGACATTCAGGCATCCAAGGCAGGGGCTCATGCACATCTTTAGTGGTTAGTGCAAAAAAGGGTTGGATTAGTAGGGAGTAGTTAGGTATCCACTGCCGACAGTAGGAAGTGATACCTATGAAACCGCGCACATCTTTCTGATTCTGTGGGATGGGCATTTTAACAATGGTACTGATGCGCTCAGGGGTCAATCACCTACCCTCCTTCAACAGTAGGTGACCTAAGTAGGTGACCTCCTGTCGACAATACTAAAATTTAGAAAGAGAAACTTTATGTCCATGTTGAGCTAAATGTAGCAATAACTTGACTGTACTGTCTTTACAACCTTGTTCAGTATCGGAAGCGATAAGGAGGTCATCAACATACTGCATCAATACATTACCTGAGGGAAGCGACAAGGACTCCAACTGACCTTTTAGTGCCTGGCTTTAAATGCTCGGACTCTCTGTATAGCCCTGAGGAGCTCAACAGAACCTAAAGCTTCTGCCAGATAGTGTAAACCCGAACAAGTACCTGCTATCCCGATGAATAGGAATACTAAAGAAAGCCTTTTTCAAGTCAATGACAGAGAAGAATTTAGCAGTAGAAGGAATCATTGTCAAAAGAGTCGTGATGTCAGGGACCACTGGAAACTGGGGAACCACTATCTTATTAACTTCGCGCAGATCAATCACAAAACGATAAACATTTTCTTGATCATCAGGGGAACCCGAAGGCGCCCGTTTAAGAATTGGAAGAATGGGACTATTACAAATATTGGCTGTCGTCTCCTCAACCACTCCCTTCTTGATCAAATCCTGAATAATTTGCAATAAGGCTCGCTCTCCTGCCTGTGGTATTTTATACTGAGGGATATGAGGCAAAATAGCACCATCCTTAACATGTATCGAAACTGGTGGTATCTGCAGCAGTCCCATGTTTGTGTCGCCTGTCGCCCAAAGAGTGGATGGCACATCTGCAAATTCAGCAGGAAGAGGCGCATCCTTGGACAAACACTGTTTAGCACGTACTAGATCCGGAACCATTGTCATATAGACACCTGCCGGAGAACAATAAATCATAGCATGCAATTTTTTCAATAAATCCAAACCCATCAAATTTTCACCACAATTAGATGTCAGCAAGAATGGCGAATCCGCAGTGAAAGGACCAATGGTCAACGCAAGGGGTCTTGGAATGAGGCTCACAACCGGTATTCCAGAAAAACGTACCAAAACATTATTATGGCCAGACAGAGCCACCCCAGGGACCATGGTTCGAGAAACAGATCTTTTCGTCGCACCTGTGTCCACCAAAAATCCCTTAGTCGAACCTTGCAGTTCCGCTGTTACATAAGGACCACGCTGGTCTACAGGTATCGGAACTGGTCCCCCACTCTGTCCCTGGCTGTCCTAGCTATAAGACATACCTTTGTGGGTGCATGAGACTCAGGCGCTATACATGGAATACACAATTGATAATCAATAGTCAAATTAGTGCGGTGCTCTTGAAAAGAGGAGAAAGCACCCGCTTCCCCAAAATAATCAATCCAAAGATTGAAATAACAATTTTACCAAGTTCAAGTCACACAACAAGACAATCAAATTACAGTTTAGCAATCATTTTTAAGAAATGAAAAAAATGCTTTGATTCTTGTTCCTCTTTGTATTCTTTATTCTCTTTTAGCCTCTTTTAGCCAACGCGTTTCGTCGCAGACGGGACTGTTCCCCTTTACGACTTCCTCAGGGCTAAAACATACCAAAAACACCAATTTTGTAATATATGCAAACATGCATATCTCTTGTTATATCTTTATAATAGCACCCAGTGCAAAGACAATTTAAAAATAATTATTGTGACGTCCTCTAGCCATCACCTCTAAATTTACTGTATTCTTAAGATTTCAACAACATTTTTTTCACAATAATTATTTTTAAATTGTCTTTGCACTGGGTGCTATTATAAAGATATAACAAGAGATATGCATGTTTGCATATATTACAAAATTGGTGTTTTTGGTATGTTTTAGCCCTGAGGAAGTCGTAAAGGGGAACAGTCCCGCTGCGACGAAACGCGTTGGCTAAAAGAGGCTAAAAGAGAATAAAGAATACAAAGAGGAACAAGAATCAAAGCATTTTTTTCATTTCTTAAAAATGACTGCTAAACTGTAATTTGATTGTCTTGTCGTGTGACTTGAACTTGGTAAAATTATAAGACATACCTGTCACTTCATCCATATCATAGTCATCATGGTAGTACTGCCCATCACGAGAGTCATCAAAATAATTATTATCAGAACGACCCTGTGAGGCTGCAGCGTTCTGAGCCCTATCAGCCCCACCAGCTCCACGACCTCGTCCACGAGAACCTCGTCCTCTGGGGACTGCCACCTTCTGCAGAAGCACAGGGCACTCGCTACGCCAATGTCCCTCCTCCTTACAGTACGCACACTGATTCGGTCCCAAAGGCATTGTATTCGGCTGCCTACTAGTGCTGTCGGGGAGGACCACCACGCCGTCTACCATTCCCCCTAAAAGTCTGCTGCATCAACACCTTCGTCATTAAATCCTTATGCCTTTTCTCTGTCCTCTCCTTTTCCTCATTATCCCTATGTTCATAATACTGTGCCATATTCAAAATAACAGAGGGGGAAGAGGTAGACCAAGTACTTTCAGAGGCCTGCAATCGAGTCGCAATTTCAGGAAGCAAATTAGAAACAAATCTATTAACAAACAACCGAACACCTCCCTCAATAGACAAATCCTGTAATCCAAAAACGTACCTTCAAACCGAGTGAAAAAATCAGACACACTCTCATCTTTCTTTTGTCGACAATCCGATAATTTATCCCAATCTACCTTTCTCGGTGGAATAAGGGAATGCATATAGGTAATAATGCGGCCTGGCAAAGCCGAAATTTCCACTCAGGGCTTATCACCTGGCTTTCTTTCCCGGTCCCATGCTTTAATTTGATCCCATGTACCTCCCAATTCCACAACATGATCTTGTGTGTGCACCTGCCTCCAAATATCAACTGGAACCAGTAAACCAAAAAACATTTCAATATCAGCAAGAGTCATTTCAGTGGAAGAGGCAGCTTCAGTCAAATCTTTATAATATGCAGTAGGATTTTTCCTAGGGTCAGGCAAATGAGTCTTGAGAGACAAATCTTCACTTCTTTTCCACGGGGTATAAACCCATTGCTCCTGAAACCTGGCCGCCACTGCCACTCGAGTAACATTACCACGGCCATCTGTTAATTCCGGCAATTCTGGATGATATATGGGATGAACCTCTCTCATCGGAAACTGAGACACCGACCTGGGACTTTTCTCATGTAGTCTTCCCCTATAAGCTATTATTGTCGTGACATTAGCGAAAACTTGTTCTGGCCCAAATTCACTAATATACACTCGATCTCTTATGTCATATAAAATTTGAGGTGCTTCCATCATCTTTCAGGACATCTTTCCCTCTCTTCTTCGGGAGTCTGGGTGTCAGTCTTGTGTCCAGTTCGCGTTGTGCCTTGTCTTTCCTTCCTTGCTAGCCTGCCTGTCCAGTGGGTATGTTTGGGGGTAGTCTTTGGTGCGTCTATGTCTTTCTGTTTACTTGTTGTTTTCTTCGCATTATCACTGTTCTCTTCTCCAGTGTATTGTTTGATGGTGAGTATGTGTCATTTCTATTAGTGTATTTCTACCCTTTGCTTCGTCTACGTTTTCTTTCACCTATCTCTTTCCTCTCTCCTGTTCGTTTACTTTTTTTGCATTCTTTTTGTATTTGTTGTTGGAGAGTATGGGTCATTTCCTTTTGTGTTTATTACCCATTGTTTCCTCCTCGTTTTCTTCCACCTGTCTCTTCGCTCTGCCTTTCTAGTTCTTTTCTCTGACATTTATTCTGTTCCATCGTTTTTCCTCCTTGCAGTTCTTCCTTGGTTCACTCTCGTTACATATTATTCAATTACAGGACTTGTGCTTCTCTTGTGTAAGGAAAAGGGATATGTAGTATCCTGCTCTTGTTAATGTTATGTGATTTACTCCTCCTGCTCAGCCAGTGTTTGTGTTGTGTGCTCAATAGAATGTTGGAGTCATGATGCGCCTTGGAATGTTGGGAGACTGTGAGGTGAAGTGACAGTTGAGCATGGGCTGAGCAGCAGACAGGCTGCTCCTGGTGGGGCTCCTTGACAAGATCTTATCTACTTGTAACTATCTACAATAAAGCTTCCTGAATTATAAAAAAAAATTGAGGTGCTTCCGCTTCAAAGCACTGTTGCCAAAGACCAATTAAGGTTGCACACATATGTTTAAGGGTATGCTGCTGTATGAAGGGCTCAAAATATCTCATAGTCGCCCAGACATTCTCTATACTATAAATAGGATTACAGGCCCACTGGGCAGCCTGATTGGCTATTACCTCTCATCATCTACCACATCAGATCACACTAACGGTCCCATTCATTCCTTAAATTTCATCAAATCCCTATCCTAAAATCCACGTACCGGCGTCCCGCTACTTACTAATGTCGGAGGATGAAAAACCATAGTGGGAGAAGCAACAGAAGTAACAGGCACTATTGTTGCTAATTGTTGTGTCTCAGGAGAAAGAGCTAGCGAGAGGGAATCTGAGACAATAGGTGTGGCAGGGGTACTAACAGTCGCAGTTGCCACAGACGGCAAAGAAACCGAAGGAAGAGGAGGAGGAGGAGTCGAAGCCATAGCCTTTGAAATAACAACAGTAGATACAGGGACAGAGACAGTGGACGCAACTGTAACAGGCGGCTGTGATGGCACCGGAACAGTGGGATAGATTCTTTGTGGAGCATATGGAGGCGGGGGTCGAGTATCTAACAATTCTTCCACAAAAGTGTCATCTTCTTCCTGAACTACATACAATTTATCAATGTGTAATCAAAACCTCCTATCTTCACATTCAACACCCTTTTCCTGTTTTTCCCTGTCGTATGCTACAGCCTTCTAAGTCAATGTCTGCATTTTTCCTTTTTGAGCCTCTTTTTCTGCCTTCAATCGCCTCTGTTTAGCTGCTTTCTGTCATGTTCTGAGGGAATCAAACATAGACTGCCTACTTCGTCTCTTAAACAGCTGTTCTTGTAAAAACTCAATGTTTTGTTCATCGAAAGTGCCCGTCAACGGCAGCTGCAAATCGGCATTGTCCCTCATATATTTGTGCCATAATGTACTAAACATAATAGGGCCAAGACCAAGCTTCACATACATATCAAAATTCGGAATGCCTTCTGGAGGTGCCGGCATCGAGCATCAGCAGAACAACAGCGACAGCACAAAGAAAACAGTTTACTGAATCTAGGCATTTCTCAAAAGAAAACAAGTGCACTATTTATGCCTAGCAAAACAATTGCAAATGCTCTTATCCAAAAGACAGTCCTTAGACCGTACCAAATACAAACCAAAATGGCACCATATCCACAAAGAACCAAAACAAAATCACCTGATATATGCAGGTCAAGCAAATTTATTCTCCACTGTCGACTCTTCAGACCAAACGGTCAGATCCAAGGGTTTCGCCGTTCAGGACTCCAGTCGGGATGACCGCTGGGCGAGGTACCGTCCGGTGGGACAGACGGGGCAGCTGCGAGTACCAGGAACTCTTCGTGCAGGGATCTCTGATTCGTCCGTCCGTCCCGACGATGGCCTCGACTGCCCCTCCGTCCGCGGAAGGGGATGGGTCACTCACCCGAAGGAGTCCCTGGTCGGGTGCCAACTGAAGGAAGTGGCCCGATTAGGGTCACCCGGGTCACTCACAACCACCTCTCAGCCTTCCGTACCAAATGAAGAGTCGTTCAGACAGTAGAGAATACAAACCAATAATAGTTTATTCAAAGTACACTCAGAGCAGAACCCTGTCTGCCCAGTCGCTAGGAGTGCTGCAGAGGGACTGACATCAGCAAGCATAACGATGCATTATATACATTTCGAAACCAATGTAAGCACGCCCACCATGGAATTTTCCAGAGAGATGCAGCTGGACTGTATATTACAAAGGAGTAAGTTTCAATTCTGAGGCTGGGCACACATTATCTACTATTCAAGGTCACTCTGCCTGTGCCCACCACTAGACAAGTGGGAGAAGGCTTACATCTAAAGGAAAGGTATGCGCTAATAAGAACATGTAGTATTCTGTCTTTGTAAGTTCAATACTATTCTACCACATGCCTAGCCAATGGAATGCTGCTGTGATGATGCGGCTAAGAATTAACCCTGGGCGTAGTTCGCGTAGTCGCGCTACGCGAAGCTACGCGAAGACGTCGAAGCGCTACGCGAGCTTCGCGAGCGTGCGTAGCTGCTTGGCGCGCCCGTTCGCGATGCGTTTTTCTTGCTTGGGAACGCGTTGTTCGTGTTCGGGACGCTGTTTGCGTGCTCGGGGGCGCAAACTTACCCATGCGGTCGCCTATGGGCGCGGCCATTTTGGTTTTCACTTGTCCCGCCCGTTCGCGATCCCTTATTTCCTGTTCCGGGTCGCGTATAGCGTGCTCGCGATGCGCATTCCATGTTCGGGAACGCGTTGTACGTGTTCGCGACGTTTTTGCGTGCTCGGGGAGAAATATCGCGCGAACTTACCCATGCGGTCGCGATGGGCGCGGCCATCTTGTTTTACCACTCTATGCTATGGTTCTGGGCCTGCTTTTCTATCCTCCCTCAATCTTTGCAATCCTTAGTTTTTTACACTGTTTTTCAATTTTTCTTTATTTCTTACCTATCTCTCTCTCTGCCTAAGTCTATATTTTGCATTTTTTTCTACTTTTTACTGTGTTTTTTTACTTTTCAACTGTTTTATATAACTTTCTTCTTTAAGCTCCTACTTCTTCCCCTAACTTTATTTTTCCCTTCTAACTTTTCTTTTTCACCTCCTCCCACCCCAGAACCATGGCGAAGGGTAGCAGCAGCGGGTCGAAGGGCAAGGCGCGTGCGCCCAATCGCCGCCTGCCTTGCGGCAGACTGCGCCCCGCAGGGGTGCAAGCCCGCCAGCTGTTTACGGAGGAGGAGGTGGCCGCCCTTGTTTTTTTATTCAGCGTCACCTCCCTTGACCTTGGCAGCAGGCGGCAGGCCAGGCTCCGGTTACCCGACCCAGGAGCGTCACCGCCGGTGGGCGAAGGTGCGTCGGGCAGTGTTTCGCTGCTCTGCGGTCCGGCGCACACATAACCAGCTGGCCCACCGGTGGTCAGACATTCTTGACCGGGAGCAGGACCTGTTGGACCTGCTAGGTGTCGAGGTCGTGGGGCTTGGTGAGTAGCCAATATATATAGTAGTATAAGTATTGTGATTTGTGTATACATTTTTTACAAATAACAAGAATAATGCTGCTTACATTGCAGGTAAATTACGTTTCAAAATCTTCTGTGATTGTAGGACACAGGTGCTGGGCGGTACTCTTACTTTTTTGCAACTTTGCGCTCGCTTGTCATTATTATGTAAGAGTTTACTTTAGAGAACTTCAGTTAGGTAATGCTATTGCTAGAGAGACTGTAGTCCTTCCTTTGTCCTCCTGTCAAATAGTGGTGGATGGATTTGATACTAGGTTTAGTTACTATTAGTTGATAATTTTTGAGCGGTGTGCGTGACGCATCCTCTGTCACTGAGTGCTGCTTACCCCAGTCCTTAGTAGAACCTTTTGTAGTTTGTTTAGTGAGTGGTACTGGTAAGCTTAGCTTAGCAGTGTCAGTCAGCTGCAGAACATCAGACGCAACCAACCAACAATTTGGTGTATGCCTTATGCACTGACTTTATGCATGTGTCCTCCTTCTCATCTATGCATTTTTGATGGAAAAAAAATGGAAATGCAGGCTTAATGAACAATTGGTTCGCCTGGAATAGGTGGGCTAGGTCAGGTGGTACTTAGGCTTAGTTAGTGTTCTGGATTTTATTTGAATCAATCAGAATGAAACACTGAATTAGTGTTCCCAAATAAGTAGACTGTCCGTGAATCCCGCAAGCCAGTAGTCGATCGGATTAGATAGGTCAATTGTATTGCAATTTTTGTTTCCTAAAACGTTTTTTGAGCGTTTTTTTAGATAATTTATTTGTTTCACAGCAATCATTAATGTTTGTGTCTTTCTTTTTCTTTATTATATCTTACATGATCACTGATCTGCAGCACCCAGGGGCAAGAAGACGGGGTCCGAGTCGGCGGGACAACCACCAGAGGACCGCTCCTCTACCGAGGGCCCTGCTGCTGGTCCCAGTAAGTCCTCCAGTGGTTATATTAACAATTATATTGCCCTAACTTTTACTGGACCTTATTTTTCAGAACTATTAATTCTGGCTCCACTCCCTAATTATATTTTTTACAAAAGCTTCTTTGATCTTGACTTGACTATCTGTTTCTAAATTCTGGTTATCCCTGCCTCTAAGTTCTAACTGCCTCTGCTATGAATGTCTGTACTCTGTACTACTAATATTAGTCTGTCGCTAAGCTTGCCCAGTTTGCATTGCCACTCTTTATTGTACGGTTTTGAATAAAACTCAGATTGACCAATACTAATAGCTCTAGCCACTGAGTCCAGTCCTTTCGGTTGTCCTCTTCTAGGCTTCTTAATCTTGAGGCTTTGACAATTACCACAAACAAAATGCACAACCAGATATTTGACTATTTTTGATAGGATATAGTACATACTACTTGGATTCTGCACAGCCCCATGCAGAACTATGCACAATGAAATAGGATGTTGGTGATGCGAGTTTGGAACTTGGACGTTCCTCACACCTCAGTCAGAAGTGAACCCACAATCCCCTGAACGACTAGCTAGTGTCTCATTAGGTCCCCGAACCCCCACCCGAAGATACCCAATGATTATGATTCCACAACCCAGAACATAACACCCTTTCGCTCACTCACTCGTGTAAGTCCACCACCACCACCACACCAAATACCACAGAGTCTATGTGTAAGTTCAAAAGGTTTATTTTCAAATGACAACCTCTGTATGTTGTTGTTCTATAAAATTCAGTGTACTCCAGCCAGCTCCAACAGCAAAATGCATAAGATTAAAACAATAAAAATTGTTGCAACAAGTGCATGATGATATAAGACAAAAGATCTGTGTGAATTCTGGGCGACTCCTCACCGTAGAACGTAGAATTACTGGTTACATGCATCATTCATAAGCTCTGCAAATCTCTGGTTCGTAGAAGGGAATCCTCTGCCTGAGAAAAATGGTGCGTGTTAATTCAAGCATTTGTCAGTCCTGCCAAAAAACTGTAACATGTTACCTATGGCTAAGTAATACGGACTAACGGAACTCCATAACAAAGTGGCTTGTTTTCCGACCTCTTGTACGCAACGCTCAGACAGTAGCTGTATGTGCTCATGTGGGCTCAAAAGGCGTCTTACTGTTACTGCACAACAAGCTGCGAGGTAACATGCGCAAAAGACATGAAGCGAAAAATGGTTGCATGGCTCAGGCTAACTTTGCAAAGAGTAGAGTATAGTATAATAATGACCCTAGGGACCATAATAACACTACTAGTGTCTGTCTACTGACTGTACTCTAGTACCCGATTTGGACTATTGAATGTGATTTATAATAATAATATGTATGTATTAACTTTTTTTCAATCTTGCTAGTGAAAAATAATAAATAGGGGGAGGTGTACAGGCATCTAAAAATGTGTCATGTTTTTTCTAGGCGTACTACCGACCACCAGTGCCGGTGGGGCCAGCGGCGATGGCGTTGCGGCCATTCCGGAGGGGGCAGGAGATACAGGGGGTGAGCCAGCAGCAGTGGCGGGCGGTGGTAAGTTATATTCATGACTTATTGACATTGCACTAGCTGGAAGGGTGTGTGGAGTGGACTTCACTCACTGTACTGTTGTTGAGACTTATTAGGTATGAAGTTGTAGTGAACATTATACAACGGTTAATAAAGAAGACACCCTTTACTTAGCAGCATGAGCAATGCAGTAGCAATAGCATTACCAGCGTGACTTCATTAACCAATGGCCTCTTATATCTGACTCCAACTCAGCTGTGAAAGTTTTATGGAGGAGACTAAAAGTCAGATCAGATGACCTTGATGGATGGGTTGAACAAAAAGGGAAAGAAGGGTGGAAGGAGGAAGGGCGGGCGAGATTTAATATGATGACTGGCAGAGAAGGATACGTTGGAAGCATGGATAGGTGGCTGATAGGAATCAGATGCATGTGTTGTTGAAGGATGGGTGGGAGGTGAAAGAAGAATGGATGCCTGCCTGGGTGGAAGACACAGTATGGGTGGTACTGTGGATAGCAAGAATCATCAGCGGTGTTTGGGTGAAACTCAAAGCCAAGGCAAGCAACGGAGTGAGTGGACGCATGCGTTGTTGTTGGTGAAACAAAGTAAGGTTTGTGGAGAGATTAAGAAGAATGATTGACATTTACTTAGAATGGATGGATGCCTGTATGTATTCATCATAGACAGCATAGGTGGAGACTGTCACGGGATGCACAGTTTTCGTGAATGTTAAAGAAACCGCGCCAGCGTAGCAAAGCCGATGTGGGGAGGGGCAGGGTGGGGGGTAGTAGTAAACAATGTATTACGCGGGCAAATACAGGAAACTTTACTGTAACATACAAATAAATAAAGTGAATTTCATTGTGCGCACTGCACCGCCAAATGCGATGCAGTGTGCGCAACAAAATTAGTTTCATTTATTTATATGTTTACTTACCTGTAATTGGCCGTAATCCATAGTTTACTACCCCCATCCTGCCCCTACCCACGCCACCGCCCGGCCAAACTCCCCGAGTCCCACCACCGACCGCTACTGACCTTATGTCGTTGTCCCATATAAAAGCAACGATCATTGGATCAGATATATAATCTGCCTTTTTGTAGTAGCCAAGGCACTGTGAAATTGAGCAATTGCCCTCCATGTAACAGAGAGAGTATGGCCAGTGCCACCCGTAATAGAAAAATACGAGCTTCCCCACCTGCAAACAGTAGTAAATCAAACTAATGTGACTCTGCGTCATGACTCGTATGTTTGTCTTGGGTTCAAGCATAGATGACCGAGCTGGCAATGCCGGCTACAACCAGGTTATGTCATTTCCCTAAACTAGAGATAAGAAGAACACTGGTGTACTGCGTACTGGTTGGAGTCCATAGTGCTAGAATAATGCCTGAAACTCCCACAAATGTTAGAGGTCGAGGAAGTGGGAGGATAGATAGATTATTACCACAAATGTTATGTACTGTGCTTCTTGCTAGTGCTACTGTGCCATTATGTGTTGAATTAATTTTGTGTTACTGTTTAGCTAAGAGTACTGGTTACAACAATATTTTTTTTCTTTCTTTTCCCAAGACAAACCATCGCGGAAGGAGTTGGCAGTCAGGGCCCGTCGCCGGAAACTGGAGGCCATATGCCGGGAGTACCGGCGGCTGGTGGCTCTGGCGGAGGAGGAGGAGGAGGCGGCAGCAGCTGCAGCCTCGTCCGATGCCCCGGGCCCCAGCCAGGCCCCAACTACAGCGGTACGGCGCCGCGGTCTGATAGCCACCCGCCGCAATTCGCTAGCAGCCAGCACTGCTGTCCCCCATTGTGGATGCCACTGCAGGGCATTCCGCAGGAAGATTCTCCTCCGGATGGCACGGCAAGAGGAGCAAATGGAGGAGCGGGTGAAAATCCTGGTGGACAAACACCTCAAAGCCCGCCGATTATAACATCGAGGACCCTGTTGCTTTGCCCCTTTTTATTCCTTGTTTTGGTGGGTGGGAATTGGGCGTTGGGGTTTCGGGACATTCTTTGGACTTTTTCGTTTTGGACATTGGTTGGGGTTAGGGAGAGGGGTGGGTCAGGTGTGGGATAGTTTATTTTTGTTAGGGTAATAAATTATATTTATACTTAAACATACAATGTTAATGTTTTGTGGGGGTTACTGTTTTACGAATTAACGTCACATTGGTTTGCTTGCTGCTGCAGGGCCGCAGCCAGTGTTTGATTTAAATAATCTGCCGATGATGTATAACAAACAGATAGATGCGGTGCCCCTCACCGAGTTATTTGTCCTACTAGTACTGACAGTCTCTCCTCATAGTCCATTTATACCTCCCACCAAACTTATCTTACCTGTGATTGATGATGACTACGTTCGGCACAGCGATGGCTGCATGGTTTCCATAGAGAATGTAGAAGATGCCATGGTTGTGGTGGTAGTACTAGAGTAGACACTGGCAGTAGCATTTGCTAAAAAAATTAAAAAAAGAGACAGTCACTTGCCTGAGAGCGACTGTGGGAGGAGTAGTCGAACGAAGTGAAATACAGTACAGAAGACGACTGCCAAACAAACAATATTGCAGTTGCAACTGCTAAAGTCAAATTAAACATAATGGTGGCGGGGACAGCCTAGTACAAGAAGTTATAAACTGCAGTTGTGCTGTCGAGTGAGTCACTTAACTTAACACAATCGTAATTCGTAACCTTTACTGCTGTGTGGTAGGAGTTTGATGATTAATCCAATGAATGACGGCAATTAATTATGATGCACTACTATTAGCCGGTGACGGCTTGCACATAGACTGAGCATGGGTGGGCAAGCAGAAGAAGCTCCTCGCCCTGCCTTGCAATTGAATTAGTGTTGCTTTCACCACATCTACCCCAGCAAGCGTGTGATCAATTGGTGTACATTTTATGTAGTCACATCACACCTCAATATAAATCACAGCCCGGGGGAAGAGGGTTAGGGTTTGATGAATGGATGGGAAGGGGGGTTTGGGGAAAGGTTTGAAAATGAAAAACAGTACGCATGGACAACAAAAGCAAAGCGCAATCTTGGCAGACGACCATGATCTTATCCAAAAAATCAATAAAGCGAGAAAAGGGAAATGCATGCGTTAATGATGATGAAGATTAGATAACTTGATGGTTAATGAGTAGTACATAATAACTCCTACTAGACAATTAGACAGTACAGGGCACCAGTATATTCTATGCAATTTGCCTTGCCTGTAATATGCCCTCAGAGACCCAAATTCCATGTTGTACTGGGCTTACTTGTAAAGATAGCAAAGACAATTAAAAAACATTTGTAGGGATCAAGTAGCAAACAAACACACAACACACAGTCCTAATGATTGCAGAGAAAAAGGATTCAAATTAATTAAAAGATGAATGATGAATGATACTAAAGTTACTGTATTATCATGCTAAAATTGTGGAGTTGAATCTCGTCCTTCCTCTAGGTCCTATCTTCCATGGACGCTCCGCACATCAATCTTGGTGGCCTTCCTGATGCCGATTGGTAAGGTAAATGTGAGTTGTGTCTCCCAGTATAGCAAGCACAGGGTAAAGGCCGGCCTGTAACGTCTAGATGGAAAAACAAAAGGGGTATTGAGAAATCAATGAATAAAAAAAAACATCATTTACGGTGGAGTCCAAGAAGAGAAGAGAGAACACTTTCAGAGTGAGGCGGCTTGGATATATCGTGTAGATTATGTTTACAGCATTAAGCTACAACAACAACAGGACAGAACAGGCCCACCACAGCACCAGCCCGTGACCCAACCTCCATTTACCTTAATTTTTGACATTTCCAGGCAAAAGGCATACACAGCAACTTAGCATTTTCCTAATTAAGTGACAAAATCAATGCGCCGCTGTCAGTCATCACTACACTCGACTACACCACTACATGGACATGTAGGTCTGCTGTGTTTACTACTTTCTTGTTGAATTGTTGTGTTTATGTTTACCTTATGCCACTTCATGAAATGCAGTTAGTCCTTGAATCATCTCCGATCCAACTGAATGACTGCGCGCGAAAAGATAGTATGGTCATCATCATGGTGTGGTACGTGTTGTCCAACTACAACTCAGTCTGTATTGACTCCGATTAAGTCCATATTCCATATTAAAAAATTGCAACAGATATTGGCCTGCACCTGCAGTAGTAGGAGTACAATTTGGTTATTAAACAACAAGAAGGGAAACATTGACTGTCACTGACTTACTTGAGTCACTTTGTAGATTAACTAGTAGAGTAGAGTTCGACTTCATGCACAACATCAACAACAAACAACAGCAATCGCTCAGAGTCTGCAAACATCCAATGCATTCCATCATTACCTGTCTTGCTCTTCTCTTTGGCTGTCAGATCATCAGATGCCTAGTTCTGACATTTTTTTTTTTTTTTTGCGGGGCAGTGGCCTCATCATTATTATTCCAGTCCACATTCATTTTGAGTGTTAGGCGCTGTTTCGGTTTTCGTCTTATTCATCTGTGGCACTTCTTTGTCACAGTTTAAGTTGCTTCCCATGGTCAGCACTGTGATGATGGGCCGCGGCCTGTGTAGTGCTCATTGCTGGTCATTTGAGTTTGCACAAATGTCAGCAAGTTTCTTCGAAGAGTCTCTTGTCTTTCTCTGCCAAGTACCTTCTGTCCTGACAGTGAGGACCTTTGGATGCCTGCTGAGGCTGTAGCCTTCGGACACTGATGAGTTTCGGCTCGAAAACAAAACGGAGGATAGCTATAGTAGTCACGTTTCACTTCTAATGGAGGCGGGACTGGTAAAGGCAACATTTCTTGTACTAATGTCTGGCTTGATGGAAATGTACTTGTGCGAGACAGGAAGATGAAGCAGGACTCTGAAGAGTGGACAGTTAAATGCACAGACGTGCAACTCCAATAGGGAAATAAAAAGAAGACGGTGGTGATGGTTTTGTTGTGATTTGATTTGAACCAGAAAGACAGATACACAGACACATAAAGGAAGGAAGAAAGCAACAATTTGAAAGCCTAGTTGTCAGGGAAGAGGAGCTCGTCCTCAAACTCTGGTGGTTCGGACAGAAGTAGGTCCTGTAACGCACTATTTACGTCATCCAAGTCGCTCTGCTCTTCCTGCTGTGATTCACGTATTTTGTAATCCGGTGGTATAAAGTGCTGATTCATTTTGATCATGGTTAACCTCTCCACGCTTTGGGCCGAGAGACTGGTCCTTTTCGAAGTTACAATGGCACCAGCAGCACTGAAAACACGCTCAGAAGAGACACTTGCGACAGGGGAAGCGAGATACTTTATCGCCAGCCTGCTGAGCACTGTCCATTGGCTTCTTTTCCCATACCAATACACCAATGGGTTTCCATCCATGAAGACCTCTGTTGGGTCATCCAGATAGGCCTGGACCATGCGCTCAATGTTAAGGGGTGCTCGGATGTGCTCGGCCGGTTTTGCCTTTGCATCAGCACTGGACTTACCATTCCCCTGCTGTAGAAACCAATCAGTTGCACATTGTGCTGTGGATGATCCTGTTCTTGATGTTATTGTTGGTGTAGGTGACTGCTGGGAGGCAAATGCACTGCCCTCAGGCTCCAAAGTATAACTTGACTCTGGATGCCCTGTAGTACTGGTTATGGCCTGTGGTGGGGGGCCTGTAATTAACAGCCGTTCGCTTTCGAAAATAGTTGCTTCCTTAGCTATCAAAGTTTTGTAGTTGGCAACATCCACTTCCGAAAAGGAATTACTGCCTTGCTCTTCAGAAATACTTTGTACCGTGGATCCAAAATTGTGGCACTAATGTAATGTGGTTGTGACAAAATTTTATTTTTAATCCTTGTATTTTCCGATAAGCGAGCGGCTAAGGTCTCCGCCAAATGATATGCGTCTTGTTTGTCATCCACACCTGCGTACGTTTCAGACACATCCTTCAGCTGTTGCTCTAGCATGTGCAACAATGGGATAGCTTGGCCCATAGTACAGTCCTCCCTGCTGACTTCACGTGTGAAGATCTCAAAAGGAAGTAGCATCTCAGTCAGGCATTTAATGAGGTCCCATTGAGCCATCTCAACGGTCATGCCTCTCACAGTAGGTTCCCCTATTCTTTGCATGACATAAGCATTGAGTGGTATGTACAGTTCAAACAGACGATCAAGCATGTAATAAGTTGAGTTCCAACGTGTTGGCACCTCCTGGATGAGCGCTTTGACTGGCAGTTTATGCTCACGTTGAATGACCCTCAGCTGCTTCCGGGCTTTAAAAGAATGGCTGAAATGTGTGCATATTCTTCTGCAGGTGACCAGTAAGTTGCTGACTTTTGATTCATTTTTCAAAAAGTCTTGAACAACAATGTTAATGCAGTGTGCCAAGCACGGGACCCTGAAATAGCCACCATTGCGCATGGCCAAAACTACATTACTGCTGTTGTCCGTGGCAACAAAACCAATCGTAAGCCCTCTTGGGCGCAGCCACTCAAAGACCTTGGTGTTAAACTCTTCCAAAATGTTTGCAGCAGTATGAGATTTCTCCATGGCAAACATGGCTACAGTTGCATGTTTGCGAGTGGCATGAAAAATCTCTGCAGTATCAACACCAGCAGATAGCTGTTCTCTAACACCCACAAAACTGATCCAGTGTGCAGTGATGCACATGTAATCTGTGGCTTGGCAACTGGTCCACATGTCTGTAGTCAGGTGGATACTGTGAACAGCACTCTGCTTCAAGGCCTTTCCTAGCAATTCCAGCACGTCGTGATGTAGTGCTGGAACTGCAACTCTGGCAAAATAGTAGCGGCTGGGAACATGCCATTTTGGGCTGATGGTTGACACAAATTCCACAAACCCCAACCCTTCAACAAAAGAAAAAGGGAGAAGGTCCAGTGCTAACATTTTAGCCAGCTTCGCATTGTACAAACGTGCTATTGGGTGGTTGTGTTCGTACTGCCCCTCACCCCCAAACATGCTGATAATGGTAGGCTGCATGGTTTTCCTTTCTCTTAGGCTCAACGCACTTTTTGGTAGTGCGGACCTGGTACTTCTTGGTGTCTCCGGCTGACTCTTACTCTTGTGCCACTGAGATGTTGCTGAAGATGTGTGCAACGTTAAGACTGCACTGCTGGGGTCAGGGACACCTTGTGTACCACTACCAGAGAGAATGTCTCCCTGTCCTTCCTCTTCCACCGTGATCGGATCTTCTTCTTCTACTCCTTTATCCCCACCAACACCAATGGTTGCAGTTTTTTTCTGCCGCGAAGGTGGTCCTCCCAGCTGATCAAGTGGTGTTTTTTCAGATGGGTCATTTGGCCTCCGGTACCATAGTTTGTACCAAGCTTACCACGACTAACAGAGGTATTACAAATGGAGCATATAGCAATGTTCTCCTCCTTTTCGCTAACCGTAAAGAAGTCCCAAACTGGGGAGCTTAACTTTGGCCTCCTGCTGGAGGTGCCACTTCCAATGCCGGATGATCTGTAGGGTGTGTGTTGAATTTGACTCTGTGCTGCTGTACCACTACCTACTCCTACTGAGGTGGTGGTTGTGCTGGATGTAGGTCGCTGCCGGGCCTTTGCTAATGCAAATATGGAAGCTGTAGGTCGTGTTGGTGTTACCTGTGGAGGTATGCGTGCTACATCCCTCGCAGCGATTTTGGATAGAGTAAGAATGTTGGTCTCCATCTCCTCGGGGCCGGGAGTGATGTTCGTGATGACTGGCTCGTAGTCATCATCATCATCATCTTGCTGTTCTACATCGACCTCCATAAGTGTAAGGCTTTCTGGAACCTTCCTTTTCCCTAGCTTGGTCTTTGAACGTGGCTCCCTCTCAGACTCAGTTTGTGGCTTCCAAGTGGCATCTAGATCATCAGAAAGGGGGCTTGGCGAAGAACTCGATGGACTACCCCTCCTTTTCCTTGCTGGGGATTTGGAAGACAATGGATCTTCTGAATGAGTGGCTTCTTCTTCTACCTCTGCATGAGGCTCAATTTCCTGAACTGCCCCTACTTCAGGAGGAACAACAACTACTATTGCGGGCGGTGGTTGCGGCTGTTGTTGTTGAACACTTATCTGCTGTGTTTCCTCCTGCGTTGATTGGGTACTACTTTGAGATAGCGATGAGTTTATCTCCGGCTCAGCATCACTGCTTTCCACCATTAGGCTGGCTACCTCTTCCCCACTCATGTGCTTGGCCCTGGGTTGGTGGGTTGGGTCCACTGATGCGGATGTGCTGCCCCCAGCTTGCCCCCGGACACCGCTGCTGCAGGCGCAATTTTCTTTTTCCCAAAAAGGTACTGGCCGGCACACCAGACTTCAGTGTCACTTGCTTCTTCTGTTCCTTCTTCTTCTCAATAGCAACTTTCTTGGTACTGGAGGACCTGGTACCTGCTTTCTTTGGGCCCATCTTCTTCAGATGTCAGCAGCACTCAGTTGCAGAGATGTCTGGTCAGGTCACACGTAACGTTGTGTGTCCAGCAGCAGGATGTCTGTCTGGAAGTGCAACAGGCAATGATGAGAGACACACCTCCTCCTCAGTCTTTGTGCACCTAAAAGCAAAAAGCCAGAACATCAGTCAAACATAGCACAAATCAAACAAATAGAATATAGAACTTAGTGTGTGGTGGCCTCAATTATTAAATTTCAGAAACTCTGACAACAACAACACACAGTGTAGCCATTTATGAGACGTTGACAACAAGGCCAGGGCTTTCCTGGCTACTGTACACTCTGGAAGAATAAGAATATTAAAGAACAAAAACTAAAATGTACTGGAGCATGTTTGGCCTAAATTTGTGCATCACGTGGGATGTATTATATAGCAGCATCAGGGAGCTGCAGCTGGCAATGGGGATGGATTTGGAAGCAGTAAGACAAGAGGAACAATGGAAAGACACGCAGGCCTATGTGGCAAAAACAGCACACTAATAACTACCAGAACAAAATGGCCCCCAGAAACATGGTGACTCACAGGCACAAGGCACGGCAAACAATGAACTCAAGCAGGCCTATATATGGGCAGACAAAGGATGCCTTATAAAACACACACAGCTTTAATGCAAAAACTAAAATCCACATGGCTAAAAACACTTTGGAAAGTTAGACAACCACTACAACAACACAATTATAATTACACAGTACACACGCAAAAAAGGCATTTATTTAACACACCCAAAAAGTGAAATAGTCAGACCCTCCAAAAAAAGCCACATTTCGCAATTCAATTGAATCTATTCAATGCCATCCATGGCCTAAATTATGCCAAAATTCCACAGACTACACAGAAACAGTTTTATGCACCCATGGTGACTACCTCTGGGCCTACTGGCATACTGGGCCGCAAGCTTGGAGGCCTATGGCAAAAGCACAGTGGCTGGTTTAACAAAATGGCCGCCGCCCACATGGCCAGGCCACCCAAAATAACAAAAAGTGAAGACAAAGGACAGGACCAGGCAGTTGGAGACTCTGGGAAACTTGCTACCTCTTGGAAAAAATTGTAAAACAAAAAAAAAATGACTCCTTGATCACCAAACTACATCTAAATGACAACCTGAGGAGTTTTTGTGCAAAATGAACTAAATCAACATTTTCGAGAAGGTTTAATGATGCTCGAGAGATATTGTTCGCCAGATTGTAAATTCTGCGTGTTCGGCATCGCGATCGTCACAAATTGTCGTTATCGCGCGCGAAAACGTACATTGAGCGCGCGAAGAAGATAAAAAGTGTAAGTCCGCGTTGTCGCGCAGTGCGGACTTGCCCAAAGTCCGCGAGCTGAACGCCCAGGGTTACCTAATGGCTGAAAAGGCCTATTTATTTCACAAACACCACAAAAAATAAAATACGCCCCAAAAACCACTTTTACCAATTCAAAACAATGCCATCCATGCCTCAATTATGTTACAATTCAACAGACAACACAAACAGTTTTTATGCACCCATGAGGATGACTACCGCCGGGCCTACTGGCACACTAGGCCGCAAGCTTTGAGGCCTATGGCAAAAGCACAGTGGCTGTTCACACAAAATGGCCGCCAACACATGGACAGGCCACCCAGAACAACAAGAAAAGGAACACAAGACAGACAATGCAGGCCTATGGCAAAAGCACAATGCCTGGCTTCACAAAATGGCTGCCACCCACATGGCCAGGCCACCCAAAATAACAAAAAGTGAAGACAAAGGACAGGACCAGGCAGTTGGAGACTCTGGGAAACTTGCTACCTCTTGGAAAAAATTGTAAAACTAAAAAAATGACTCCTTGATCCCCAAACTACATCTAAATGACAACCTGAGGAGTTTTTTGTGCAAAATGAACTAAATCAACATTTTCGAGAAGGTTTAATGATGCTCGAGAGATATTGTTCGCCAGATTGTAAATTCTGCGTGTTCGGCATCGCGATCGTCACAAATTGTCGTTATCGCGCGCGCAAACGTACATTGAGCGCGCGAAGAAGATAAAAAGTGTAAGTCCGCGTTGTCGCGCAGTGCGGACTTGCCCAAAGTCCGCGAGCTGAACGCCCAGGGTTACCTACTGGCTGAAAAGGCCTATTTATTTAACAAACACCACAAAAAATAAAATACGCCCCAAAAACCACTTTTACCAATTCAAAACAATGCCATCCATGGCCTCAATTATGTTACAATTCAACAGACAACACAAACAGTTTTTATGCACCCATGAGGATGACTACCGCCGGGCCTACTGGCACACTAGGCCGCAAGCTTTGAGGCCTATGGCAAAAGCACAGTGGCTGTTCACACAAAATGACCGCCAACACATGGACAGGCCACCCAGAACAACAAGAAAAGGAACACAAGACAGACAATGCAGGCCTATGGCAAAAGCACAATGCCTGGCTTCACAAAATGGCTGCCACCCACATGGCCAGGCCACCCAAAATAACAAAAAGTGAAGACAAAGGACAGGACCAGGCAGTTGGAGACTCTGGGAAACTTGCTACCTCTTGGAAAAAATTGTAAAACAAAACAAAAATGACTCCTTGATCACCAAACTACATCTAAATGACAACCTGAGGAGTTTTTTGTGCAAAATGAACTAAATCAACTTTTTTCGAGAAGGTTTAATGATGCTCGAGACATATTGTTCGCCAGATTGTAAATTCTGCGTGTTCGGCATCGCGATCGTCACAAATTGTCGTTATCGCGCGCAAACGTACATTGAGCGCGCGAAGAAGATAAAAGTGTAAGTCCGCGTTGTCGCAGCAGTGCGGACTTGCCCAAAGTCCGCGAGCTGAACGCCCAGGGTTACCTACTGGCTGAAAAGGCCTATTTATTTCACAAACACCACAAAAAATAAAATACGCCCCAAAAACCACTTTTAGCAATTCAAAACAATGCCATCCATGGATGCCCGGCCTACATGAAGTTTAAACTTTCAATTCAACAGACACCACAGAAACATGCACCCATGGGTACCTCTGGCTCTAGTCTGGGCCTACTGGCTGAAATTCCAATCAAAGAAAAACAACTAGGCCCCTGCAATACATTTTAAAAAATATGGAAATCCCCCCAAAATCCCCCCAAAAAATGTAGGTACAAACAAGCCCCAATCAAACAAACAAATACACCAATTCTCCAACTTACTTGTAAAATCTCAAATCCAAGAGTCCTCAAATCCAATCCAATGATATGATGCAGCAGACAGACACAAAAAGTGATCCTTCCAGCTCCAAATCCAAATGAAAGTGAACAGCACATGGACAAAACACTGGGAGGAGCCTGCTGGACAGGAACAGGAAGTTTGAGAATCAGGGGCACTTCCTTCCTCTTGGAAAAAAGAAAAAGGACTCCTTGCTCACCAAACTACATCTCTAAATGACAACCTGAGGAGTTTTTTGTGCAAAATGAACTAATTCATCATTTTCGAGAAGGTTTTATGATGCTCGAGATATATTCTTCGCCAGATTGTAGTTTCTTCGTGTTCGGGATCGCGATCTTACCAACACTGCCGCCGGAAGTCAGATCGCGCGTCCGAATGACGTGTTCGCGGTCGCACACTCTCGCAGGATCGTGCGGCCGGATTCCAAATCTCGTGGCGCCCGCGAACGGATAGGAAGTCGCGTCGGCGAACGCAGAATCACGGTAGGTCGTTACCGCGCGCGCGAGAACGTATATTGAGCGCGCGATGAAGCAAAACAGCTACGCTACGCCGCAAATTGCGTAGTGCACGGTAACTTCGCGTTCTACGCGAATCGCGAAGTTACCGTAACTTCGCAAGCTTCGCGAGCGTAGCGAATTTCACCGCCCAGGCTTACTAAGAATGTTGGGAATCTGAGAGAAGGGTTACAGTTGAGTGGGCTGAGCAGCATGCTGGCTGCTCCTGGTGGGGTCTGTACCGAACTTAACTGCATGTCCTGTAATCTACTTCAATAAATCTACTGAACATCCTCTACACGTCTGGACCTCGTTACTACCTTTTATTGGCGACGAGTTGACTCAAAGGACCTGCGTGTGTTACCTGTCAACACCTTCATTTTCAAATGTGGAATATTTGGGAGCCTTTTGTCAAGGTGAAGCAACTTCTCTATCTACAGCTGCGTACAAACTGGCACCACTCGACCCCACCAGTGACCTTGCCATCAGTCGCCCACTACACAATCGTGCCAGTTCCTGCTATTTTAGTTTTAGCTGCAGCCCAAGCGTGTTCCTGCTGTGTCTACAGTGCCTCAAGAGCAAGGTAACCAGTGACTGCCTGAGTTTCTGTCTCCCGTGCGGAGTGAGGTGCTTTTGTTTTGCGAAAACCTGTTTTTCTGCTAATTCATCTAGTCCAACGGCATTAACGGAGAAGTTTTTCCCTGTTTTAGTGGTGAAGTGTGCATTGTTACTAGATGCTAATTACTCTGCCAAGAGTTATGACTGTTAAGTGCCACACAGGGTCCAAGCTGTAGCTACTGTGTTGGCTGTTTGTTTTGGCAGCGTCTACAAGTGAACAATTCGGCGAAACATGTGCTCGGATTACACCTTGGGTCTTTTCCACAAGTGGCGTTGCTGGATGTGTTATGAAATGCACGAGTACTTCATGGAGGATTCATCAGGTGAGCCAATTCTATGTCCGTGGTTTTGGGCCTCCTCTGAGACATCTTGTCTGTGGGCGTTTGCCAACCGCCGTGTTGCTGTTCAAATGTCTGTCGCGCGACGTATCAACAGCGCGCGCTATCTTACCTGCTGTGCCTCCCTGAATACCTCCTGTCTCTCCATTCTTCGTGGATCTTCTGTGACGTTCTGTTCTGCTCCAGGGACGTTGTTGGAGCACCTACGCGCCGTGAGCCACCCAGTATGACGCCGGCAGCGTGCCGCCATCTTAGGGTTGGCTGAAGCACTTAGGGGCATATCAGCAAGGGCCTGCGATAATTATCGCTCAGCGCTTTCAGCTCGAGGATAATTATCGCAGGCTAACGCTGGATCCTATCGTGGAGATAGCGTGCTATCAGCAACGCTTATCTCCCAAGCGATAGGAATCCATGCGTTAGCTGGAAAACAGTGTGATTATCGCTGGAAATCCAGCGATAATCGCACTGCGACCAGCGATACCTTGCTGATAGGGCAGGGTGGTTTTAGCCATGTAATCCACCTCCCATTGGATTACATGGCTAAGTCAGATGACAAGCAGGCGTAAGGAAAGTAGCGATAACTGTGGTTATCGCTACTTTTCTTATCGCTCTGCTTGTTTGCGTGCAGCTTGATAATTGGAGAAATGTCGGTTAGCGACATTTCTCCAGTTATTTTGGCACGGAACGCCCACTTTGCATCTCATTAGAGATGCAAAGCTGGGCGTTGTTGTAAGGAGCGCTAAATCAGCAAAACATGCGATAGCGTGTCTTTGCTGATACGGCGATGAAATTATCGCCGCTTTTCGCCCGAAAACGGACGCAAAGCGATAATTTCATAGCGCCGCCTTGCTGATATGCCCCTTAGTTCTTAGTGCTTGGTGCTTTGCCTTTGTTCTTTTCCAACCACGCTGTCTCATGTTTGCCTCAATAAAGTTTTTATTGAACTTGAAGGAGTCCGTGGACGACGCGCTTCGCAATCTTTCCTTGACCGGTTGTACAAGGGAAACCGTCGTCGTCGAGACATTCCTTTGGTGAGATTCTGCATTTATTTTACTTTCTGGAGCCGTTTCCTGCCCATTTAGTTTGTAAAATGACTTTGACCACGCATGTCATGAGTAATGTTTCGTTCTGCAACAGTGACATTTTTCCACGTGATTCTATGGTTACCACCACTGCTTCTACTACAAGCCTACAAGGCACTCTTTATACGCCAGCTGAGAGTGTCAACTCTTCTTCCTGTGTGTGATTTTTCGGCTACCTGCCTGTGTGCCTTTTTCCATTCAACCATTAAGTTTAATGATTTACGGTACAGAACTGTCCTGTTTCAACAATAGTTGACAATTGTCTTGTAGTGGTTTCACCTATTGTATTTGCAAGGTTTACAGCTTAGCTTGCGTTTTCTTTACAGGTTACTTCAGGGTGCACTAGTGCGGGTGTGCCCAGTGTGCCGCCACTCACGCTATGATCGCTATGATCGCTCACCAGCCTAGATGAATATGTTCTACTAATGGTTTCACATATGTATGCAGAGTTTGCTTTACTTGAATCTATATTTGAGTAATTTCATGTTCACAGCTTACGTGTTTCTAATTCCACTGTTTTAGGTTTCCTTGCCTAAGGGATGTATATACAATATTGTTTTTTTTTTAATGCATCTCCCATCTACCGAACCAGTTGGGTTACAGTATTTTAATCCTATCAGAGTTTGGTTTAACATAATTTACAATTATGGGGATGGGTACTAGTCTCATTCTCACAGAGTGCATCAGTAGACCCATTTGCGTGTTCATCCAAAGGGTGCGGTTTCCTTGAACACTATTTATAGAGATAAGTCATGGGTTCTCACCCATATGTATGCATATCTAGTATACTTTACTCCACACTGGGTGTACAAAATGGGTTCCTGTCCCTTTACGTCAGTCTTCCAGTATGCTATTACCACACACAGGAAGTACAGTTTGGGTTTCAGTCTCATCTCTACGGTGCACAACAAATGACCTCTACACAAGGTGTGTCGTATGGGTTACAGTCCCATCACTACGGTGCACAACATTTGACCTCTACACGAGGTGTATCGTATGGGTTACAGTCCCATCACTACGTTGCACAACATTTGACCTCTATACGAGGTGTGTCGCATGGGTTATAGTCCCATTGCTACGGTGCACAACATATGACCTCTATGCGAGGTGGGTGAGCCAATTCTATGTCAAGTGCATTCATTAGTATGGCAGAACTCCGCTCCGAAGAAACATAACCTAGAGAAGGCCGTTTCTCGGAACTGGCAAAGGATTGGTTTTGATCGTGATACAAAATGGCGCCTTTACACAAAATTTACGTAAAACAATGTGAAAACATGATTTTTATTCCAACAGAGGAGTCAAGTCAAATGTCTCCAGAACAGGAAAAAAGGATTCTATTGGGTTTTTTTTGGGTCCACAGGGGCTGAAAGTATACAATCAGATGCCTAAAGCATTGGTTTCAGGAGAACATTCTGAATTCAGCTCAACTGATAACTTGATAACTATTTTGCACCAAAAGTGTGTATTGGTATAACTAGTTTATATTCTTTCAGAGGAAACAAGGCAAACAAGAAACTGTGAATGAATACATAGCGGAGTTTTAAAAATTGGCAATGGATTGTAAATTTAGGAATCTTTATGATGACTTCATTAGGGCTCAAGTGGTCATGCATGCTAGTAACCCTGTTATCCAAGAGCGTCTTTAGGTCAATGAAGATTCTGTTTGAGAGGATGTGTTAGCCAAAGTATGCAGGGCTGAAATCTCCGGGAGATGTGCTGTGACTCTAAAACAAGATGAGAAAGATACTAAGTTGGCCACCAAGGTTAAGTCTAGCAGTGAGAAGAAATCTAATGTTTTGTTTCACAATGCGAAGCCGAAAGCACAGGCTAGGTGTCATTGTTGTGAAAGGAAAATTAATCTGCAATATAGTAAGAGATGTCCTGCAGCTAAACAAAAGTGTAGTAGTTGTGGGATTGTGGGCCATTTCGCAAAACTGTGTAAGAGGAAAGATTTAAGGGTGAAGTGTCTGAAGGATGAGGAGGAAATGACGACTCATACAATTCAGAGCCTGGTTCCGAACATAAAGCTTGTGAAAGCAAGTTAGTGATGAATGTACGTAATAACTTAGTTCTAAATATTAATGAAGAAATGTGTAAAAACAGACCTGAGTGTTGGACGAGCATTGGTGGTGTTCGAGTAAAGATATTTGCAGACTCAGGTTCACCGTACTCTGTCATTAACAAGGACATGTGGAAAATCTACTTTTGTGGAGAAAGTGGGAGACAAATTGATTGATCCAGACATTCAATCAGAAAGTTATAGTGGGAAAGGAATTGATATATTAAGTTTCAGGTAGTTCATATTTAGATTTAAAAACAGACATTTGCGTGGAAGATCACACGTAGCAAGGAAAGGACCGCCAGTGGTAGGTTGTTTTGATCAAAGGACATTGCATATTAGTAAATAGTCGGGAGCAAGAGCTGGTGCAGGACGAAGGAACAACTCTTCAGGACAGGATGTTGAAGAAATCTCCATTTGTATTTAGTAACAAATTGGGTAATTTAAAAGGTTTCAAACACAGGAAGTTACTGAAAGAGCTGAACAGACTATGGCAGCCAGGGACCTCAGTGTTGCACTACTTGATATAGTCACTGTATGTAACGAGCAGAACAATTGTCCACCTCTTACGACCAGCTACCATTAGTCGCACATTAGAACCATTTGTACAAAAAATGAGACAACTGAAAAATTCTTTAACACAGAGTGATAATAGAGACCAATGTCAGTAAAACAACAAGGTCCTCTGTTGAAGTGTGTTATTTTTTAATTATTTGTGCTTTATTTCACACATAAGCAAAGAAGTGCGCAGGCAATGCTTTTCACCTACATATGGCTTTTTCAGGGCATCTAGGAGTGTCCAAGTATGGGTTGCCGGTTCTAGTGCATCCTATCAATTCTCAATTGTTCGGGTATCGGTAATTGCTTTGGCAAAAGAAAACACTGGTGGTCAATTAGACCACTCTCTCATTGGCTTTTCCCACATAGGGCCCCTTCAACACCCTTTCACGGCTATGCTCATTGAGTACTAGCATGTACTTCACCGAGATGCGTGGGCTTGTTAAATTCGAAAACAGAGTACCTCAACCATATATCACACATGTGCATGCTGGGACCGGATGCTACGATCAAAGTACAGTCAAAATGAAAGGGGAAGCTGTTCCAAAAGTGCACAAGGTTCGGAACATTCCTATCTTGATTAGGGATGAGGTGTCAAAGGAACTGTATAAAGTGGTAGCTTCACAGGTAATTGAACCCATTGAAGCTTCTAATTGGATTTCTCCCATAGTAGTGGCAAGACATAGTAATGGGAAGATCAGACTGTGTGTCGATTTGTGCCATCTAAACAACATTTTGTTGAGAGATTCCGTTGACCTAAGATTAATGAAATGGCAACTTGTCTCAAGGGAGCAAAATGGTTTTCCACTATCAATCTTTCTTGTGCGTATCACCAGATTTCTTTGTCTCCTGAATCTAAGGTTTTGTCAACTTTCATTACACCTTTTGGCTGCTAACAATTCAAATGTATGCTGTTTGGTTTAGCATTGACAGCGGCTGATTTTCAATGCTAGATGTTTAATGTGTGCAACAAAGAGCAGGAGGTAACCTTTTTTCAGGATGACATTTTGGTTTTTGGAACTGACAAGGCAGAACATGATACCAGACTACTGATGGTTTTACGCATTCTGGAAGAGGAGGGACTTACGATTCAATTTTCTAAATGAAAATTTGCTGAGGATAGCATTACGTACTTAGGTCTTATCATCAATGAACATGGGGTCAAGCCGAAGCCCACCTTGGTGAGTGCAATTGAGAATGTGCCGACTCCTACCAGCGAAGATAATGTTCAATCTTTTTTGGGTATGGCTAAGTTTTGCGCAAAATATATTCCTAATTTTGCTGAAAAAACTTACAACATCAGGCAGCTACTAAAGAATAAGAATGCATTTAATTGGTCAGCTGGGTGTGAGGAGAATTTTTGTATCATGAAATCTGCAATTTCTAATGCCAGTTTTTTGTAAAGTTTGATTCTTGTGCTGATAGTATAATCACCACTGATGCTAGCTGCAAGGGTCTGGGTGCTGTATTAACTCAGGAGGATTATAGCGGAGTGGAGCATGTTATTGCTTATGCTTCTAGGTCCTTGTTTCCATGTGAAGAGAAATATTCAATTATCAAGAGAGAAGCCTGGGCGTGTGCTTGGGCTTTGGAGCATTTTAGATCTTTTATTTGGGGTAGACCATGCACAATCGTTGTGATCCTTTAGTCAAAATTGAAGGGTCTGTCAATGCATCTTCCAGGTTGGGAAGAATATCAATGCGCATGCAGGACTTTGTGTACAGAATAATTTATACACCTGGAAAGGAAAATGTGATTGCAGATTTTCTTTGAAGGATTCCTGTACAGATGGAGGAATGTGAGGATGAAAGATGGAATAGTTTCAAAGTTGGATTGATGCATAATCGAAGCTCTCCAGCAATCAAAGAAGATGAAGGGATGTGGAGTACAAGAATGACAAGGTACGGAAAGAAGTGAAGTCATACATCTTGAAAGTTTGGCCCAAGAAGGAAGCTTTAGGTGCACAAGTTAGATCTTTCTGGGAGGTGAGGACAATGTTGTATGTTGACAGCAAATTTGTTGTCAGAGGTGACAGGGTCGTTCCTCTAGAAAAATGAATAAATAGCATGGTGGATTTGTGTCATGAAGGTCATTTTGGGATTGTCAGGGTGAAGTCTTTGGTGAAGAGGTTGTTTTGGTGTCCAGCTGTGGATTTAGCTGTGGAGAGGTTTATAAGAGATTGTTTGGCCTGCCACAAGGTTGATAAGTTGTTACACTCATTGCAGCCTCAGTTGAGTATGGGTTTTTGTACTCAAATCCCTGTGGGAGTGTGTAGCAATAGATGTTACATATCCAGTGGATCTGCCTCATAAGCATATTTTAGTTTTCATTGATTTGTTTTCAAGATGGTCAGTGGTTGAGGTGATGGAAAAAGCAGATACGAACACCATTTTGTTGCCGAAGGTATTCCTGCATCAGTGTTAAGAGACAAAGGGGTACAGTTTTTGTCTAATAACGCAAATATGTATTTTGATAAACTTGTAATAAAGCATCGACCCACATCCTTGCACAATCCAAGTGGTAATGGCATGGTGGAGAGGTTTAGCTGTGTGTTAAAAGATACCATTCAATTGGCTAGGTGTAATAATGAGGATTGGGTAATACAGGTTGGAAAAGCTGTTTGGTTTTACTGGGTCAGTGTGATGAGGCTACAGGCCATTCTCCGTTTGTTATTGTGACGGGGAGGAAACCAAGATCTAAATACAACCCGGGTGGTTATGCCCCAATGGTGTTGTGCAGTTGTCCTTAAAGGATGTGCATGATAAGATGATGCAGCGACTGGATACGAGTAAAAAGTATTATGATGTTAAACATGGGGTTAAACGTGAAAATGTATGTGAGTGATTGGGTTCGTATTAGGAAACCTGGCAAGGTTTTCAAAAGTGAACCTCCATTTTATGAATTAGAAGAAGTCATTGAAGTTTTGCACAATGCAGTTAAGTTGAGAAGTGGGAAGGCGTGGAACCTTAAATGAGTTGCAGTCTTAACTAAGGAAGTGGATAGGAGTTATTGTAGATAGGCTGGAGTTGAAGATTTTAACTGGTTACATGATGAGTCTGAAGGATCCTGTTCTGGTAGTGTTTAGGGGTTGGGCGATATATTCTGCTCCGTCGGCGGAATTGCCGGTATTTTGGCCACTCTGCGTTACCCCTTTAACGCGGAGGTCTTGGCAAATTACGCGAACTGCAACGTGGAGATATTTCATCTTGCGCGTGGCTCAAAAACAGTGAGTTGGTGAGCGCAAGCAAGAATTGGCATCTCCTAGCATGCTTTTTGGTCGGTAGGAGGGCGCCCGGTGAGATTTCTCCAATGCGGGCGACCGGTGGCACTCACGACCGTTTGCGGCCAGAAAGCTGCTGCTTGAGTAGAAAATCTACACACGCAGCAGAAAATCACCTCAAGAAGCTCTGCCACGCCGCATGGTACTGTTCACGTCGATTTTCAGTGCAAAATGAGCTCCCGGCGCTATATCACAGCGCAAGCAGTGCGATGTGCCTAGTTCAGCCCATTTTTGTAACTCTGCGGAATTCCGTCAAGTTCCACCCAGGCCTAGTACGTGCTTTGGATGGAAGCTATGGAAATAATGGTGACATGCATGAGGATGTTATCAGTTCTGATGCTCCAGAGTGTAGTGCGGATGCTCCAGAGTGTAGTACGGATGCTCCAGAGTGTAGTTCGGATGCTCCAGAGTGTAGTGCAGATGCTCCAGAGTGTAGTGCGGATGCTCCAGAGTGTAGTGAAGATGCTCCAGAGTGTAGTGGAGAGTGGGAAGTGCCAAATTTTGTTGATGAAGCGCCTGTAAGAGCCATGGTGTACCTAATCTGGGTGTGGGTGGATGTTATTCTAGGAGGATTAAGAAACCACCGGGTTGTCTGAAAGATTACATAGTGTATAACAACTGATTGTGTTATGTTTTCGAGAAGTATTTATACCTGTGAAGTTTTATATTTTTTTATTTAGTATTTGTTTTAGCCTTGTTTACAGAGTATTATTGTTGCTTATTTCTTGTATTATTGTACTTTCATATTGTTTTTCATATTGCTATAATGTTCTTTTTATTATTGCACAGTATGTGTTAGAACTGGGGGTCTCTAGTTGGCAATGGTATACACCTTTGTCCAAATAGGGACCCTTGCTTCTAAGTCAGGGAAAGGGGATTACACTACTGGATAACCCCTGCTCTCCCCCTTGGTAGCTTGGCACGAGCAGACAGGCTTATCTCAGAGGCAGTGTGTTAAGCATTTGTGAACACATACAGTAATACAGTGAAAACACTACAGATGGACACCACACAGGTTTTATAAAAATAAGTATTCTTTATATAGACTTAACACAAGACCACAAACGACAAAAATCCACAACACTGTACTCAAAATAGACTTAAAGATGGTAGAAGTAACTTAGTTCAAGTTGATGATAAATGCGACGCGTTTCTCACAAAAGTACCTTGGATGCGTACGCAAAACGAACAAAGGGTCCGCAGGGAGGGCGATGCGGCGAGCAGGCGCCTCGATGCGACGATCCGGTGCGGTGCGATGATAGTGCGCCCTTGATGCGAGGCGATGCGGCGATGTGAAGATGATGCGTGCACGCCTGACGGCCGTGCGGCGAACTCTGTACCTTTGGAGCTGCGACAGGCCCTGCGACACGCTTCTCCGGTGATGCGACGGCAGGCAGCTGCGACGGTGACACGTTTCTCTGGTGATGCGACGGCGACCCTTGCGGTGGCGACACGCTTCTCCGGTGATGCGACGGCAGGCAGCTGCGACGAAGACATGCTTCTCTGGTGATGCGGCGGCGGCCTCTGCGGCGGTGACACGCTTCTCCAGTGATGCAACGGCAACAGCTGCGACAGCGACACGCTTCTTCTCGTTGCATCGCGCTTCCAGCTCCCAGCGACACGCAGGCTTCTGCAGATAGAATTCCCAGCAAGGAAATTCAGAGGGGAGCTGGTGGTGAAGTCTTTGGTCCCTGAGACTTCAGCAGGAGGCAAGCACAAGTTCAAGCCCTTGGAGAAATATTCTGCAAGATGATGAAAGTTCCTTAAAAGTTCCTTCTCCTTTCCTTGGCAATAAAGAAACCCCTGCAGGCCAACCCAGCAAACAGCACACTGGCAGAGGGGCAGTCCAAACTCCTGCAGCATCCTTGGTTCTTCTCCTTGGCAAAGGTTTGTCTTGTTGTTCCAGAAGTGATCTAAAGTTCTGGGGTCTGGGTCCCCCTTTTTATACCCATAAATCCTTTGTTCTCTGAAGGCAGAGGGTCCTGTACCTAGTCCAAACCAGTTCTGGGTGCATCCTGCCAGTGCACACCCTCTTCCTTTGTCAGTGTGGGCCAGGGACATCAGACGCACCACAGGAGGTGGAGCCAGCATTGTGGAAGGCAGGCACAGCCCTATTCAGGCCCAGGTGCTACTCCTCCCACCACTCTACATGCAGATAGGTTTATTCAGCCCTGTGCTGACTCACCCTGTCTCCTGGAGCCCCCCAGCCCCTGTCACTCACAAAACCAGACATACAATACACAAGCTAGCAGAGGCAGGCTGGATGGTTTAGGCAAGAAAATACCTACTTTCTAAAAGTGGTATTTTCAAACACAGAATGTTAAAACCAACTTCACTAAAAGATGTATTTTATCATTCTGAGTTCAGGCATACTAAATTCGTTTTTCTACCATGTTCCTGGGTCAGTTAGGATTATAAAATGTTATAATCAAACTGCCCATTCTGGCCTATGGGGACAGGTAGCCTTGCAATAGTGAAAAACAGAAATTGGCTGTAATTCACTATCAGGACATGCTACACACACCAGGGCATGTCCTACCTTTTACATACAATGCACCCTGCCCGTGGGCCTACCTTAGGGGTGACTGATATGCAGAAAAGGGAAGGTTTAAGGACTGACAAGTGGGTGCACTTTGCCAAGTCGACATGGCAGTCACGGACTGCACACAGGCTCTGCAATGGCAGGCCTGAGACACACTTTACAAGCTGCTTCTGTGGGTGGCACAACCAGTGCTGCAAGCCCACCAGCAGCATTTGATTTACAGGCCCTGGGCACCCTTGGTGCACTATACTAGGGTCTGACAAGTAAATCAAATGATCCAATCATGGAGTCACTAATCAATACATCAATTTACCATAGGGAGCACTTGCACTGTGGCACTGAATAGCAGTGGCACAGTGCCCAAAGCATCTAAACCAGCAAAACATCAAAAACAGAGGAGGCAATCAGTGAAAAAAAGGAAGGGAGACTCACGCCAATGGTATCAGGTCTAACAGTATGTATGTAGGTCCTTATATAAAGAGGGGGGATGTGTTGTGATTATGTCATATTGTAATATGGAATGGAGTGTGCGCTCCCGGGTGTTCTTTATGTGACGCCCAGGTGGGTGTGCTGCATAGCTCTCTCCTCAGGTCGAATAAACTCACAGTTTACTTATATATGTGTGAGTATTAATAACCTGACACTACCCCTCAGCTTAGACAGATGATGGGGTTCAGAGATTAGACAGCAGAACTTCCCCTCAGTTTAGGAGGATTGTGAGGTTCAGAGCCCAGACAGCATAGCTATTTCACAGTTTACAATTAACTTTGTCTCATTTAGACTATGGTAGGTGGCTCACTAGCCACAAGATCAGCCCTGGCCTCAACCCTCCTGCAGAGGATCACACATAATTCTATCCGCAATAGTCCAGAGGAGGTAAATTCATTGATAGTTTTGCTGCCCTAGAGAGGGGGTGCGACTGCTGCTCTGTCCCGGCAGCCATGTTGGACTGGTCTCTGAAAGATGTGTTTTAAAGCGCACAGCCTCTTGAGGACAGACACAGTTTCAATAAACCTTTCTGTTAATATTAACAATTGCTCATTCGTTTTTATTCCTGCTTGAAGCACATTAAAATCTTAGCAATAATACACACTTAAATGGATATTAAATGCACTGCCATTTTGTTATCCCGTGTTGTAAATTGCACATTTTAGCCCAACCGTCCTAGTAAGTGTAGCCTCGTTCTGAAGTTGCAGAGAGAGGCAAGAACTGCAGATTCAGCAAAGTCATTTGCTCTAGTTACTGTGACTCTCATGGGGCCTTTTTTCATTCTTCATTCATCCTCTATTCAATTGCTTTGAGAAAAAGTGTATAAATGTAGTGCTGAGAAGTATGGAATTTAGCACTACATGCTCCAGCTGACTGGGGGGGGGGCAAAGCTCTGGTCCTTTGAAAAGTATGTAGAAACCACTGCAAATGACCCAGCGCCCGCCTCTTACATACTCTGCAGTGATTAAAACGTTTAATCACTGCAGAGTATGCAAGGGTGCGGCGAGTGGTCTATGCAGTGGTTTACAAACCATTGCACAAATTAATTCCAGCAGCGGAATTTTAATTAATCAGTAATTCCACGTTATAAGAGTAACATGGAATTACCAAAAATTCCTTCGATTCTGCCGGCATAATTGAATCCTCCGCCCAGGATTACTGTTGTGTGGACATTTATAGCTGCCGAGTGTCCCCATGGCAATCGTCTCACTTGCAGTCAGTCCTGGCCTTCTAACAGGCATCACACTGTATTCTGGGACTTGAAATGTTGCTGTTAATATTATAACTATGGGTTCAAAACCCCATCAGTAAAGTGCAGTTGGATAAAAAGCCAGGATTAGCTGAATGTTTCTCAGATAATTATGGGACACCTCGCAGCTATGAATGTTATTAATATGTGGAAAGCCTTGTGCTGTGTTTTCACCACTATCCCATGTGCACGGAGACAGCGCTCTTTCAAAGGTACCGTTCACTACACCTTGCACTGGGTGTGGAAAGCCTGGGGTGTCTGGCAGGTGACCCACTATCAACACTGACTTGTTAAAAAAAAGGGGGGGGGGCTGATATATCAAAGGGTTTTACCTACTCTGTGTCTGTCAGTAAATGTGATATTACGTATTGGCCAATAGTCATTTCACCAATCAGTGAAAGAATTAAACACAACCCAAAGAAGAAATATGGTTTGCTCAGACATAAAACATGTTTCTAAACCCTGCACCTTTCATTCAAGCACTTAAAACTAAAGGGAACAAAAGGAAGAATAAACAATATTTATTCTCATCCCTTAACAACAAAACTCAAGCAGAATAATCTTGGACCAGTCTTTATTGCCGCTACCTTGTAAAACAAAGTTACTTTGTGTGTTGGCTTCTTCATAAAGAAACAAAAATGACTCATTCCCTGTCACTTTCCTTTCTTTGAATGACATGTTAGTTTGTGGTTGTGCAGGAGTTTGTCAGCGTTATATGCCTACAATGATAAGGTCTGTTTCCCTTTTGATAGGATTTTGTCAGTTATTATAGGTTTTAACCTAAAACAGGATCCCCTACATATACCCAAACTAATTTCCATGCTATTTAGGGTGCATCTTATGTGTTTTAGGAGAAGTCATTCATGTTGGATCCAGTTTTCGATCGCCCTGATGTCTGCCATGAGAAAACGTTTTGCTGAACCATAAAGGCCAGAATGGAAGAAATATTAACATTTAATATATTTTTTATAAGAGATGGGAGCCTCAAATCATGTATAAAACCCCGTCTCAAGGTGACTTGTGATGTCTCTAGACTCATGTAATAAAGAAACCACTGGCTGCTGAAACTATATACATTTTTAAGGTGACTTCTGACAACACAGTGCTTCCTGACAGAGCCAGCAGCCAGGATGAGAAGCGCGTCACAGGACATCACTGCAGCTGCAGTTCAAACAACAAAAATGAAAATGGACTTTTCCTTTTTCTGATGTCTTTTTCAATAAAAAGAAAAAAGTGATCAGTGGAAGGAGATATTTATAGCAACATGTTTCTATTCTTCATCTCTATAGGGCATTGAATAAAAGGGAGATTCTCTGCATGTTTCTACACAATCTGAACCACAGCATTCTTCAATTTGATTTGCATTAAACTGATTCTAATATCTTTTTTTGTGTGAAAATTACTAACTGCTTTTGGTGAGTTTAATTTTGCAGTACACATTCAGCTCTTATACTTTTGTTAAGCAATAAACATAAAAGAGCAAGACACCAAGGATTGAAGCGGTTTATGGGAAAGGTGATGATGTGACAATGTATTATAAGGAATAAAATACCCTCTGCCATACATTAAAAGAATATTACAAGTCACCTTGGATTTCCATTATCTTATAAAGGAATCTGTTCCTCTATGGGGTCACAGACCTCCTTTGTGACTTGCAATAACCTTGCAATGTACGGCAGGGGGTACTTTATCCCACATGTAACAGAAGCACCTATTTGAAGGCGGCATGGGTCTGCCTGGGACTGGCCTCCGAAGGATTAACCTACTAGGGGTGGTCCCTCCAGGGGGTGAAAGTGCCAGGTGGTGGGCCTGCCAGGGATGGGTCTGCTTGGGGCGGGCCTCCGAAGGATGAACCTACTATGGGTGGCCCTGCCAGGGATGGGTCTGCCTAGTACTGGCCTCCGAAGGATGAACCTACTAAGGGAGGCCCTACCAGGGATGGGTCTGCCTGGGACTGGCCTCCGAAGGATGAACCTACTAGGGGTGGGCCTGCCAGGGATGGGTCTGCCTACTACTGGCCGAAGGATGAACCTACTAAGGGTGGCCCTGCCAGGGATGGGTCTGCCTGGGACTGGCCTCCGAAGGATGAACCTACTAGGGGTGGCCCTGCCAGAGGTGAAAGTGCTAGGTGGGGGGCCCGCCAGGGATGGGTCTGCCTAGTACTGGCCTCCGAAGGATGAACCTACTAAGGGTGGCCCTGCCAGGGATGGGTCTGCCTGGGACTGGCCTCCGAAGGATGAACCTACTAGGGGTGGCCCTGCCAGAGGTGAAAGTGCTAGGTGGGGGCCTGCCAGGGATGGGTCTGCCTAGTACTGGCCTCCGAAGGATGAACCTACTAAGGATGGCCCTGACAGGGATGGGTCTGCCTGGGCGGGCCTACAAAGGTTGGGCTGCCAGTGGTAGACCTGCCAGGTTTTAACCTACTGGGGGTGGTCCTTCCAGGGATGAAAGTGCCAGGGAGGCCTGCCAGAGCTCCTAATTATAATCTACCAGGTTGATTTAAACAGAACTAATTTGAAATACATCTGACAAGGAAGATGAAAACGCCGAGTAAGTCAGAGTTTGATACAACATATTTCAGACATTTGGGGTTAATTAAAGAAGACTCAGAAAAGGTGGATTTTAGGAGATTCTTTTAAGTGAGTGGCAACAGTCTTTACTTCAGGTGGTTAACCAATCGCACACACTTACATTTCTTACAGGTATCAGGCACCCTGGTGAGAAGTACTGTTTCTTCTTTAGCTGTTGCCCCTTCCTGGCTACACAACACAGGACCCCCCCCCCCGCGCTGTGCCAGTGCCCTCCCTTCACTTTCACACAGGCAGCAGCTCCTACAGGGCCACATTAGCTGTTCAGGGACGGTTGTTTTTTAAGAAAATGTTTAACAAAAGATATGGGAACTACTTTTTCAAATTAAAAAACAAAGCATCTGCGTGTGGCTTCCCATAGATCCCGCCCACTATGACCTCTGTTTGCACCCAGATGTCCTTTATCAATCAATCAATCAGTAATCTTATAAAGCGCGACTACTCACCCGTGAGGGTCTCAAGGCGCTGAGGTGATTCAAGGTGGTGAGGGGGAAGCAGCCAGCAGGGTTAGGCTCTGACTGTCCAGACCCCTGGGGCCTTTGAGATCGCTGGATAGTGTCAAAGAGATGACCCAGAGATGGGTACCTAAATTGGGGTGGGGGTCATTTTTTATTGTTTATGAATGGACAGAGACAACTTCTTCAGAGAGATGCTCTGGGAAAGGTGGGGCATTATTGCTGCTCTGTCTTTTACTGCAAAAACAACAGTTGATGGAAAGAATGCAGAACAAAGTCATACATTCACCCCAGTACAGAGATCTGGGCCTAAATCCATCGTTTTTTTGCTCACCATGCCATTCCAGTTTGAACCCAGCCATATGCAAATCAGTCTTGACCCTGTGCCTCATGGGAAAAGTCCAGCCCGAACTGCCAAGCCAGGTCCTCCCTGGACTGGAAACAAGCATCCTAGGACCGGTTTCGGGGTTTCACCCCTCTTCAGCCAGGATAGCTTGATTCCAGTGGCATGGAGAGCACGGGACCCACGTCTGGGCATACCCGTCCCACTCGGGGTGACAAATGCAAAAACAAAAGTTGATGGACGTGGGTGGATGTCTTTTAATTGTGTGTCTTTTGCTTTCTCGCCCTAAGTGCGCCAGGTATGCCCAGACGTGGGTCCCGGGCTCACTGTGCCACTGGAATCAAGCTATCCTGGCTGAAGAGGGGTGAAACCCCGAAACCGGTCCTAGGATGCTTGTTTCCGGTCCAGGGAGGACCTGGCTTGGCAGTTCGGGCTGGACTGTTCCCATGAGGCACAGGGTCAAGACTGATTTGCATATGGCCAGGTCTAAACTGGGGTGGCGGAGTGAGCTAAAGAATGATGGATTTAACCCAGATCTCTTGACTGGGGGTGAATGTTTGGATTTGTTCTGCATTCCATCCATCAATTGTGTGACTTTTGCTTTCTTGCCCTAAGTGTGCCAGGTATGCCCAGACGTGGGTCCTGGGCTCACTGTGCCACTGGAATCAAGCTATCCTGGCTGAAGAGGGGTGAAACCCCGAAACCGGTCCTAGGATGCTTGTTTCCGGTCCAGGGAGGACATGGCTTGGCAGTTCGGGCTGGACTGTTCCCATGAGGCACAGGGTCAAGACTGATTTGCATATGGCCAGGTCTAAACTGGGGTGGCGGAGTGAGCAAAAGAATGATGGATTTAACCCAGATCTCTTGACTGGGGGTGAATGTTTGGATTTGTTCTGCATTCCGTCCATCAATTGTGTGACTTTTGCTTTCTTGCCCTAAGTGTGCCAGGTATGCCCAGACGTGGGTCCTGGGCTCACTGTGCCACTGGAATCAAGCTATCCTGGCTGAAGAGGGGTGAAAAACCGGTCCTAGGATGCTTGTTTCCGGTCCAGGGAGGACCTGGCTTGGCAGTTCGGGCTGGACTGTTCCCATGAGGCACAGGGTCAAGACTGATTTGCATATGGCCAGGTCTAAACTGGGGTGGCGGAGTGAGCTAAAGAATGATGGATTTAACCCAGATCTCTTGACTGGGGGTGAATGTTTGGATTTGTTCTGCATTCCGTCCATCAATTGTGTGACTTTTGCTTTCTTGCCCTAAGTGTGCCAGGTATGCCCAGACGTGGGTCCTGGGCTCACTGTGCCACTGGAATCAAGCTATCCTGGCTGAAGAGGGGTGAAACCCCGAAACCGGTCCTAGGATGCTTGTTTCTGGTCCAGGGAGGACCTGGCTTGGCAGTTCGGGCTGGACTGTTCCCATGAGGCACAGGGTCAAGACTGATTTGCATATGGCCAGGTCTAAACTGGGGTGGCATGGTGAGCAAAAGAATGATGGATTTAACCCAGATCTCTTGACTGGGGGTGAATGTATTGATTTGTTCTGCATTCCGTCCATCAATTGTGTGTCTTTTGCTGTCTTTTACTGCAGCAGGTATAGTGGCACTGGGGCCAGGGACCACTGCACCCCAATTTTGGCTGTCTTACTGACGAAAAGGAGGTTCATTGCTAACAATAGCATTCTTGTGCACAGGAAACAAGAGCCCAAGCAACACGAGGCGAGAGATGGATTTTTTCCCCTTATTTTGTTTTACACAAAGGGGCAGACAGTTTACTTTGGTTCTCAGGCCTAGGAGTGATGGCCCAGTGGAGTGGGCAGAGGAGACTGCCTGCTTCGCAGAACTGGCAGTATCATTAGTGCCCCAGGTGCAGTGGCACCAGGGCCCAGAGTTGTGATGGCCCACCTAAACCACAGTTATGACTGTTTTACTATCCTTCCTTGCTTGCATTGGAGCCACGTACACCTTTGCTGGGCCAGTCTTGCTTCGGGCCTTTTACCAGTGGCCTATGGGAGGTGAACATTGAAGCAGAGGAGATATCGAAACTGGGCCTGCCAGAGATGGTACAAGAGGGGGTGGGGCAAGATTGTGGCCCATATTCTTAGCAAAGGGCAGAGGAGACTACCCACTTCACAAGGCAGTACCCATCACTAGAGAAGCAGGAGCAGTGGCCCCGGGGCCCAAGACTGTGAGGGCCACCCTGCATCACAATTACGACCTCTACCTTTATGAAGCAGGCATGGGGGTAATTCTCCTTGCTGAAAGGGGGGGGGCAACATGTGGGAGCCCATTTTGTTCTAACAGAAGAGGGTCCATTTCTAAATTGGAGTAATAGCAAGGCATAAGAGGAAGGGGCGAAAGAGACAGAAGAGACAGCCTGCTACTGAAGAATAGTGTAACAAAACATACCATAGTATACCATACTGTAACAAAACATACCATAGTATACCATAGTATACCATACTGTAACATAAATAACATGCTATACATACTTATAACATACCATAGCATAGTATACCATACATATAACATAGCATACCATAGTATACCATAGTATACCATACTGTAACATAAATAACATGCTATACATACTTATAGCATAACATACCATAGTATACCATACTTATAACATACCATAGTGTACCATACTGTAACATAACATACCATAGTATACCATACTTATAACATACCATAGTGTACCATACTGTAACATAACATACCATAGTATACCATACTGTAACATAAATAACATGCTATACATACTTATAGCATAACATACCATAGTATACTACTTATAACATACCATAGTGTACCATACTGTAACATAACATACCATAGTATACCATACTTATAACATACCATAGTGTACCATACTGTAACATAACATACCATAGTATACCATACTGTAACATAACATACCATAGTATACCATACTGTAACATAACATACCATAGTATACCATACTGTAACATAACATACCATAGTATACCATACTTATAACATACCATAGTGTACCATACTGTAACATAACATACCATAGTATACCATACTGTAACATAAATAACATGCTATACATACTTATAGCATAACATACCATAGTATACTACTTATAACATACCATAGTGTACCATACTGTAACATAACATACCATAGTATACCATACTTATAACATACCATAGTGTACCATACTGTAACATAACATACCATAGTATACCATACTGTAACATAACATACCATAGTATACCATACTGTAACATAACATACCATAGTATACCATACTGTAACATAACATACCATAGTATACCATACTGTAACATAACATACCACAGTATACCATACTGTAACATAACATACCATAGTATACCATACTGTAACATAACATACCATAGTATACCATACTGTAACATAACATACCATAGTATACCATACTGTAACATAACATACCACAGTATACCATACTTATAACATAACATACCATAGTATACCATACTGTAACATAACATACCACAGTATACCATACTGTAACATAACATACCATAGTATACCATACTGTAACATAACATACCATAGTATACCATACTGTAACATAACATACCACAGTATACCATACTTATAACATAACATACCATAGTATACCATACTGTAACATAACATACCACAGTATACCATACTTTTAACATAACATACCATAGTATACCATACTGTAACATAACATACCATAGTATACCATCCTGTAACATAACATACCACAGTATACCATACTGTAACATAACATACCATAGTATACCATACTGTAACATAACATACCATAGTATACCATACTGTAACATAACATACCACAGTATACCATACTGTAACATAACATACCATAGTATACCATACTGTAACATAACATACCATAGTATACCATACTGTAACATAACATACCATAGTATACCATACTGTAACATAACATACCACAGTATACCATACTTATAACATAACATACCATAGTATACCATACTGTAACATAACATACCACAGTATACCATACTTATAACATAACATACCATAGTATACCATACTGTAACATAACATACCACAGTATACCATACTTATAACATAACATACCATAGTATACCATACTGTAACATAACATACCACAGTATACCATACTTATAACATAACATACCATAGTATACCATACTGTAACATAACATACCACAGTATACCATACTGTAACATAACATACCATAGTATACCATACTGTAACATAACATACCACAGTATACCATACTTATAACATAACATACCATAGTATACCATACTTATAACATAACATACCACAGTATACCATACTTATAACATAACATACCATAGTATACCATACTGTAACATAACATACCATAGTATACCATACTGTAACATAACATACCACAGTATACCATACTTATAACATAACATACCATAGTATACCATACTGTAACATAACATACCACAGTATACCATACTTATAACATAACATACCATAGTATACCATACTGTAACATAAAATAACATACTATACATACTTATAACTTACCATAGTATACCATACTGTAACATAACATACCACAGTATACCATACTTATAACATAACATACCATAGTATACCATACTGTAACATAAAATAACATACTATACATACTTATAACTTACCATAGTATACCATACTGTAACATAAAATAACATACTATACATACTTATAACTTACCATAGTATACCATACTGTAACATAACATACCATAGTATACCATACTGTAACATAACATACCACAGTATACCATACTGTAACATAACATACCATAGTATACCATACTGTAACATAACATACCATAGTATACCATACTGTAACATAACATACCATAGTATACCATACTGTAACATAACATACCACAGTATACCATACTGTAACATAACATACCATAGTATACCATACTTATAACATAACATACCATAGTATACCATACTGTAACATAACATACCATAGTATACCATACTGTAACATAACATACCACAGTATACCATACTTATAACATAACATACCATAGTATACCATACTGTAACATAACATACCACAGTATACCATACTGTAACATAACATACCATAGTATACCATACTGTAACATAACATACCATAGTATACCATACTGTAACATAACATACCACAGTATACCATACTTATAACATAACATACCATAGTATACCATACTGTAACATAACATACCACAGTATACCATACTGTAACATAACATACCATAGTATACCATACTGTAACATAACATACCACAGTATACCATACTTATAACATAACATACCATAGTATACCATACTGTAACATAACATACCACAGTATACCATACTTATAACATAACATACCATAGTATACCATACTGTAACATAACATACCATAGTATACCATACTGTAACATAACATACCACAGTATACCATACTGTAACATAACATACCATAGTATACCATACTGTAACATAACATACCACAGTATACCATACTGTAACATAACATACCACAGTATACCATACTGTAACATAACATACCACAGTATACCATACTGTAACATAACATACCATAGTATACCATACTGTAACATAACATACCACAGTATACCATACTGTAACATAACATACCATAGTATACCATACTGTAACATAACATACCACAGTATACCATACTGTAACATAACATACCATAGTATACCATACTGTAACATAACATACCATAGTATACCATACTGTAACATAACATACCATAGTATACCATACTGTAACATAACATACCACAGTATACCATACTTATAACATAACATACCATAGTATACCATACTGTAACATAACATACCACAGTATACCATACTGTAACATAACATACCATAGTATACCATACTTATAACATAACATACCATAGTATACCATACTGTAACATAACATACCACAGTATACCATACTTATAACATAACATACCATAGTATACCATACTGTAACATAACATACCACAGTATACCATACTTATAACATAACATACCATAGTATACCATACTGTAACATAACATACCACAGTATACCATACTTATAACATAACATACCATAGTATACCATACTGTAACATAACATACCACAGTATACCATACTTATAACATAACATACCATAGTATACCATACTGTAACATAACATACCACAGTATACCATACTGTAACATAACATACCATAGTATACCATACTGTAACATAACATGCCATAGTATACCATACTTATAACATAACATACCACAGTATACCATACTGTAACATAACATAGTATACCATACTGTAACATAACATACCATAGTATACCATACTGTAACATAACATACCACAGTATACCATACTTATAACATAACATACCATAGTATACCATACTTATAACATAACATACCACAGTATACCATACTTATAACATAACATACCATAGTATACCATACTGTAACATAACATACCATAGTATACCATACTGTAACATAACATACCATAGTATACCATACTGTAACATAACATACCATAGTATACCATACTGTAACATAACATACCACAGTATACCATACTTATAACATAACATACCATAGTATACCATACTGTAACATAACATACCACAGTATACCATACTTATAACATAACATACCATAGTATACCATACTGTAACATAAAATAACATACTATACATACTTATAACTTACCATAGTATACCATACTGTAACATAAAATAACATACTATACATACTTATAACTTACCATAGTATACCATACTGTAACATAACATACCACAGTATACCATACTTATAACATAACATACCATAGTATACCATACTGTAACATAAAATAACATACTATACATACTTATAACTTACCATAGTATACCATACTGTAACATAACATACCACAGTATACCATACTTATAACATAACATACCATAGTATACCATACTGTAACATAAAATAACATACTATACATACTTATAACTTACCATAGTATACCATACTGTAACATAAAATAACATACTATACATACTTATAACTTACCATAGTATACCATACTGTAACATAACATACCATAGTATACCATACTGTAACATAACATACCACAGTATACCATACTGTAACATAACATACCATAGTATACCATACTGTAACATAACATACCATAGTATACCATACTGTAACATAACATACCATAGTATACCATACTGTAACATAACATACCACAGTATACCATACTGTAACATAACATACCATAGTATACCATACTTATAACATAACATACCATAGTATACCATACTGTAACATAACATACCATAGTATACCATACTGTAACATAACATACCACAGTATACCATACTTATAACATAACATACCATAGTATACCATACTGTAACATAACATACCACAGTATACCATACTGTAACATAACATACCATAGTATACCATACTTATAACATAACATACCATAGTATACCATACTGTAACATAACATACCACAGTATACCATACTTATAACATAACATACCATAGTATACCATACTGTAACATAACATACCACAGTATACCATACTTATAACATAACATACCATAGTATACCATACTGTAACATAACATACCACAGTATACCATACTTATAACATAACATACCATAGTATACCATACTGTAACATAACATACCACAGTATACCATACTTATAACATAACATACCATAGTATACCATACTGTAACATAACATACCACAGTATACCATACTGTAACATAACATACCATAGTATACCATACTGTAACATAACATACCATAGTATACCATACTTATAACATAACATACCACAGTATACCATACTGTAACATAACATAGTATACCATACTGTAACATAACATACCATAGTATACCATACTGTAACATAACATACCACAGTATACCATACTTATAACATAACATACCATAGTATACCATACTTATAACATAACATACCACAGTATACCATACTTATAACATAACATACCATAGTATACCATACTGTAACATAACATACCATAGTATACCATACTGTAACATAACATACCATAGTATACCATACTGTAACATAACATACCATAGTATACCATACTGTAACATAACATACCACAGTATACCATACTTATAACATAACATACCATAGTATACCATACTGTAACATAACATACCACAGTATACCATACTTATAACATAACATACCATAGTATACCATACTGTAACATAAAATAACATACTATACATACTTATAACTTACCATAGTATACCATACTGTAACATAAAATAACATACTATACATACTTATAACTTACCATAGTATACCATACTGTAACATAACATACCACAGTATACCATACTTATAACATAACATACCATAGTATACCATACTGTAACATAAAATAACATACTATACATACTTATAACTTACCATAGTATACCATACTGTAACATAAAATAACATACTATACATACTTATAACTTACCATAGTATACCATACTGTAACATAACATACCACAGTATACAATACTTATAACATAACATACCATAGTATACCATACTGTAACATAAAATAACATACTATACATACTTATAACTTACCATAGTATACCATACTGTAACATAAAATAACATACTATACATACTTATAACTTACCATAGTATACCATACTGTAACATAACATACCATAGTATACCATACTGTAACATAACATACCACAGTATACCATACTGTAACATAACATACCATAGTATACCATACTGTAACATAACATACCATAGTATACCATACTGTAACATAACATACCATAGTATACCATACTGTAACATAACATACCACAGTATACCATACTGTAACATAACATACCATAGTATACCATACTTATAACATAACATACCATAGTATACCATACTGTAACATAACATACCATAGTATACCATACTGTAACATAACATACCACAGTATACCATACTGTAACATAACATACCATAGTATACCATACTGTAACATAACATACCATAGTATACCATACTGTAACATAACATACCACAGTATACCATACTTATAACATAACATACCATAGTATACCATACTGTAACATAACATACCACAGTATACCATACTGTAACATAACATACCATAGTATACCATACTGTAACATAACATACCACAGTATACCATACTTATAACATAACATACCATAGTATACCATACTGTAACATAACATACCACAGTATACCATACTTATAACATACCATAGTGTACCATACTGTAACATAACATACCATAGTATACCATACTTATAACATACCATAGTGTACCATACTGTAACATAACATACCATAGTATACCATACTGTAACATAACATACCACAGTATACCATACTGTAACATAACATACCATAGTATACCATACTGTAACATAACATACCATAGTATACCATACTGTAACATAACATACCACAGTATACCATACTGTAACATAACATACCATAGTATACCATACTGTAACATAACATACCATAGTATACCATACTGTAACATAAATAACATGCTATACATACTTATAACATACCATAGCATAGTGTACCATACTGTAACATAACATACCATAGTATACCATAGTATACCATACTGTAACATAAAATAACGTACTATACATACTTATACCATACCATAGTATACCATACTTATAACATAACATACCACAGTATACCATACTTATAACATAACATAGTATACCATACTGTAACATAACATACCATAGTATACCATACTGTAACATAAAAACACGTACTATTCATACTTATAACATACCATAGTATACCATACTTATAACATAACATACCATAGTATACCATACTGTAACATAAAATAACGTACTATACATACAAGCGCTATATAAATGCAAACCTTTTTTCCTTTTTTACCCCTCCCTAACCCTTCTCAATCCAAATAACTGACTAACATATCCACCACTCAAATTACTTCATATTTCACTATACTAATTTTCAACACTAATCCTTTATGGGTTCCGGAGTAGCCTGCTACTCGCCAGAAAAGCGCTTCAACACCCCCTCAGGGGTAACAGGCGCTATATGAATGCAAACCTTTCTTTCACTTCTATCCATCCGCTATCCTTCTCACTCCAAATAACTGACTAATATCCACCACTCAAATTACTTTCAAATTTCACCATACTAATTCACCACTAATCCTTTATGGGTTTCCGGAGTAGCGTGCTACTCGCCAAAAAAAAGCGATTCAACACCCCATCAGGGGTTAGAAGCGCTATATAAATACAGACTTTCTTTCCTCTTCTATCCTTCTGCTATCCTTCCGAATCCAAATAACTGACTAACATATCCACCACTTAAAATTTACTTGCATGTTTCACTATACTAATTCAACACAAATCCTCTATGGGTCCCGGAGTAGCGTGCTACTCGCCGAAAAAGCGCTTCGACGCCTCGTCAGGGGTAGTAAGCGCTATACAAATGCAATTACAATACAATACAATAACATACCATAGTATACCATACTGTAACAAAACATACCATAGTATACCATACTGTAACATAAATAACATGCTATACATACTTATAACATACCATAACATAGTATACCATACTTATAACATACCATAGCATAGTATGCCATATTGTAACATAACATACCATAGTATAACATACTGTAATATAAAATAACATGCTATACATACTTATAACATACCATAGTATACCATACTGTAACATAATTTTTTTAATTTTTTTTATTTTATAAAATAACTTGCTATACATACTTATAGCATACCAAGGCATAGTATACCATACTTATAACATACCATAGTATACCATACTGTAACATAAAATAACATGCTATACATACTTATAGCATACCAAGGCATAGTATACCATACTTATAACATACCATAGTATACCATACTGTAACATACAGCAACATAACATAACATAACTAGGGATAGGTGAAATTGGCGGAATTTGATTCAGTTGAATTAGATTAAAATTCCGCGGAAGTGGGCATTTGGCACTATTTTCTTAGCACAAAATGAGCCCTGGCGCCCATAACTGGATGCGAGGATGGATTGTGAGCTAAGAAATAGCACTGCCAAATACCAAATGCACTGCAGTGCATACACTTTGGTGCCCTTACATACCCTGCAGTGATCACTGCACTGCAGTGCATATGCCTCGGTGCCCTCACATACTCTGCAGTGATCACTGCACTGCAGTGCATACGCCTCGATGCCCTTATATACTCTGCAATGATCACTGCATTGCAGTGCATACGCCTCAGTGCCCTTACATACTCTGCAGTGATCACTGCACTGCAGTGCATATGCCTTGGTACCCTCACATACTCTGCAGTGATCACTGCACTGCAGTGTATACCTGTCAGTGCCCTTACATACACTGCAGTGATAGCTGCACAGCAGTGCATATGCCTTGGTGCCCTTACATACTCTGCAGTGATCACTGCACTGCAGTGCATACGCCTCGGTGCCCTTACATACTCTGCAGTGATCACTGCAGTGAAGTGCATACGCTTTGGTGCCCTGCATTGCACTGCACTGCAGTGTATGCCCTTACATACACTGCAGTGATAGCTGCACAGCAGTGCATACGCCTTGGTGCCCTTACATACTCTGCAGTGATCACTGCACTGCAGTGCATACGCCTCGGTGCCCTTACATACTCTGCAGTGATCACTGCACTGCAGTGCATATGCCTCGGTGCCCCTACATACACTGCAGTGATAGCTGCACAGCAGTGCATACGCCTTGGTGCCCTTACATACTCTGCAGTGATCACTGCAGTGCATACGCCTCGGTGCACTTACATACTCTGCAGTGATCACTGCACTGCAGTGCATACGCCTCGGTGCCCTTGCATACTCTGCAATGACCAATGCATTGTAGTACATACGCCTCAACACTCTTACATACACTGCATTGATCACTGCACTGCAGTGCAAACGCCTTGGTGCCCTTATATACTCTGCAGTGATCACTGCACTGCAGTGCATACGCCTTGGTGCCCTTACATACTCTGCAATGACCACTGCATTGCAGCGCATATGCCTTGGTGCCCTTATATACTCTGCAGTGATCACTGCACTGCAGTGTATACTCGTCAGTGCCCTTACATACACTGCAGTGATAGCTGCACAGCAGTGCATATGCCTTGGTGCCCTTACATACTCTGCAGTGATCACTGCACTGAAGTGCATACGCCTCGGTGCCCTTACATACTCTGCAGTGATCACTGCAGTGAAGTGCATACACTTCGGTGCCCTTACATACTCTGCAGTGATCACTGCACTGCAGTGCATATGCCTCGGTGCCCTTACATACTCTGCAATGATCACTGCATTGCAGTGCATACGCATCAGTGCCCTTACATACACTGCAGTGATAGCTGCACTGCAGTGCATACCCTTGGTGCCCTTACATACTCTGCAGTGATCACTGCACTGCAGTGCATACACCTCGGTGCCCTTACATAGTCTGCAATGACCACTGCATTGCAGTGCATATGCCTCGGTGCCCTTTCATACACTGCAGTGATCACTGCACTGCAGTGTATACCCGTTGTTGCCCCAACATATCCTGCAGTGATCACTGCACTGCAGTGCATATGCCTTGGTGCCCTTACAGACACTGCAGTGATCATTACACTGCAGTGCATACGCCTTGGTGCCCTTACATACACTGCAGTGATAGCTGCACTGCAGTGCATATGCCTTGGTGCCCTTACATACTCTGCAGTGAAGTGCATACGCTTCAGTGCCCTTACATACTCTGCAGTGATCACTGCACTGCAGTGCATACGCCTCTGTGGCCTTACATACTCTGCAGTGATCACTGCACTGCAGTGCATACGCCTCTGTGGCCTTACATACTCTGCAATGATCACTGCATTGCAGTGCATACGCCTCGGTGCCCTTACATGCTCTGCAGTGATCACTGCACTGCAGTGCATACACCTCAGTGCCCTTACACACTCTGCAGTGATCACTGCACTGCAGTGCATACGCCTCAGTGCCCTTACATACTCTGCAGTGATCATTGCAGAGTATGTAAGGGCATTGAGGGGTACCATACTGTAACATACCATAACATAAGACCACATTGCATAGTATACCATACAGAAACATACTGTAACATATTGTCACATAACATTCTATAGTATACCATACTTAAAACAAAACATGCCATACTTTAACATACTGTAACATAACATATCATAGCATAACATAACATAGCACAATGTAACATAACATATTATAACATAGGATGACATATTTATAACATAACATTCCATAGTATACCATACTGTAACATACTGTAACATATCATAGCATACTATAACATAACATAACACACATAACATAACATAGTATATGATACTGTAGCATACTGTCACACGTTTGGTACTAAGCCTCCCTAGAAGAGCATCTACAAAGAAAGCCTTGGCAGAATTGCACTGGTTGCCGGTTGAGAAAAGAATCATGTTCAAAGCAATGTGCTATTGTCATCGAATACTGTTAAAAACAAGCATTTGCAATGCATTAGGTCTCGCATTTGCGAGAGTTAGAGCTATTGGCATTGTAAATGAAAATGTCTTTTATTTATGTGTTTTGGTTGGAGTGTAGTGGATGTGTGTGGAGTGGAACTATGTGGGTTGTATTGGAAATGTTAGTTGTGCAATTGTGTGGAGTGTAATTGTGTAGATGTGTGATTGTGTAGTGGAATTATGTGGTATAGTGAATAGATAGGGGTGAGAGCTATATAGAATAGCTAGAAAGCAAGGTAGAGAGGGATACGTAGTTTGAGTAGGAAGTGGTGAATGACTTCGGCATCTATGTGAATGCGGCACGGAAGTGAAGATAGAATGTCCAAGTATATTTACAAAAGGGGAATTGGTGCAGCTGCCTTGGTGGCCGTAGAGGGGGGGCTTAACACTGAGACGGCTCCTGTCTGGGAGCACAGAGGGTGGAGGGTTGGCTTAACACTGAGACGGCTCCCGCCTGGGGGCACAGAGGGTGGAGGGGTGGCTTAACACCGAGACGGCTCCCACCTGGGGGTACAGATGGTGGAGGGGTGGCTTAACACTGACACGGCTCCTGTCTGGGAGCACAGAGGGTGGAGGGGGGCTTAACACTGAGACGGCTCCTGTCTGGGAGCACAGAGGGTGGAGGGGGCTTAACACTGAGACGGCTCCTGTCTGGGAGCACAGAGGGTGGAGGGGGCTTAACACTGAGACGGCTCCCGCCTGGGGGCACAGAGGGTGGAGGGGTGGCTTAACACTGAGACGGCTCCTGTCTGGGAGCACAGAGGGTGGAGGGGGGGCTTAACACTGAGACGGCTCCTGTCTGGGAGCACAGAGGGTGGAGGGGGGCTTAACACTGAGACGGCTCCTGTCTGGGAGCACAGAGGGGGGAGGGGGCTTAACACTGAGACGGCTCCTGTCTGGGAGCACAGAGGGTGGAGGGGGGGCTTAACACTGAGATGGCTCCCGCCTGGGGGCACAGAGGGTGGAGGGGTGGCTTAACACTGAGACAGCTCCTGTCTGGGAGCACAGAGGGTGGAGGGGGCTTAACACTGAGACGGCTCCTGTCTGGGAGCACAGAGGGTGGAGGGGGGCTTAACACTGAGACGGCTCCTGTCTGGGAGCACAGAGGGTGGAGGGGGGCTTAACACTGAGACGGCTCCCGCCTGGGGGCACAGAGGGTGGAGGGGTGGCTTAACACTGAGACGGCTCCCGCCTGGGGGCACAGAGGGTGGAGGGGTGGCTTAACACTGAGACAGCTCCTGTCTGGGAGCACAGAGGGTGGAGGGGGGCTTAACACTGAGACGGCTCCTGTCTGGGAGCACAGAGGGTGGAGGGGGGGCTTAACACTGAGACGGCTCCCGCCTGGGGGCACAGAGGGTGGAGGGGTGGCTTAACACTGAGACGGCTCCTGTCTGGGAGCACAGAGGGTGGAGGGGTGGCTTAACACTGAGACGGCTCCTGTCTGGGAGCACAGAGGGTGGAGGGGGGGCTTAACACTGAGACGGCTCCTGTCTGGGAGCACAGAGGGTGGAGGGACGGCTTAACACTGTGTCGGCTCCCGCCTGGGGTCACAGAGGGTGGAGGGGTGGCTTAACACTGAGACGGCTCCCGTCTGGGAGCACAGAGGGTGGAGGGGGCTTAACACTGAGACGGCTCCTGTCTGGGAGCACAGAGGGTGGAGGGGGGCTTAACACTGAGACGGCTCCTGTCTGGGAGCACAGAGGGTGGAGGGGGGCTTAACACTGAGACGGCTCCTGTCTGGGGGCACAGACGGTGGAGGGGTGGCTTAACACCGAGACGGCTCCCGCCTGGGGGCACAGAGAGGAAACAGAACAGAGGAACACTGACATTCTTCACAAAAAGGCCTACATGGTTTAAAATGAACACTGCTGTTTTTATAGAAAGCTGAATAATGTGAATTTATAGCGAGTTCAGGGTCTAAACAAATGACACACCTTGGAGCCCGTCCTGAGAGCCTGAAAGGGCCTTGATGCGTCCCTACCCTGGGAGCTGCTATTGGATGGCTTTCTATACAGCTGGGGTGCACTTGAAAGCTCAGTGATTCTTACTTTATCAGCAGGATTAGCTTGTTTCCAGCGAATGGACAACATACATCAAATGTAAATGGACCCCTTGGCGAGGGGCACCGACTTGAGTTTAAAAACCACTTGCAAAGAAGACAGGTTTCCAATTTAGCGCGAGAGCGGGTTGAAAGGGGACACTGTCGCCGCCATGAAAGACGGAGGTAGAGAGTTGTGAGAGAGTAATGGCGGGTAAACCTTTGGAAGCAGCAGAACTGCAAGCACCGTCCCGCCCACAAAGAAGGTGCCATGTGAAGGTGGAGCCACAAGATGTTGTGAGCCAAAAACACTGCACTATTCGGAGTGCCCACCCACCTCTTCCACCAGCACAGCTGCCAAGGTTTCAGATTGCTTATGTGTGACATTTTCATAGTTTCAATGTACTAATTAGTGAAACTCAACGACTATGAGTGACACTTTCTTGTGACTAAAATCATGTAACGATGTCCATGGAAACAGACAAATATCAGAAATCACACTCACTTGAGCAACGAGAAACTGTACGGAACTCTGCAGCAGGTGCTTTTAAATGTATTATTTCTAAATAATGAGCACCTTCCACCTTCACCTGTGCGCCAGGTGCAGCAACCCACTGAGCGATGCACATAAAATGCAGTTCTGTAAATGCTGGTAGACTTTTTGTGCTGCAGGCATATTAACCCTCTGTGCTACTTTATGGTGAGAGTCAAAACTGGCAGGAGACATAACTCTGACCGGGAACATTAATCTGGCCTCTGGGTTAAACCTACACTATATAAAACAGATAAATAAATACATAAATAAATAAAGCATAAAATACTGTCCAGGAGAGTGCTTCGCCACAGCAGAACAATAATATTGTTAATGGGTATATGTATTTGGGAGAATCACAGAGAAGAAAAACATTTGCCGTTTTAGCAGTTAAATTAATGCTTTTTTGACTTTGGAAACTCAAAACGAATTTTTTCATAATGGTACAGCATGTACTGCTTACAAGGCCGGCATAAAATAAATGCTGAATAGTTAAGCCTGCCATAGTTTCCCAGTGATGACAGACCGGCTCCCACTAACCGCGTCCTAAGAAATACATGCAGATGGCACTGATTTTTCTACGCAAGTTAATGAATCTCACTCCGGATTCAGGATTCCATCCTGTTTAACTTGGGGCTTGCAGTGCGTGGGGCACAACTGCAATTAATTCCTGGGTGCCCGGCCGACGCGGAGGAAATTTAAGAAACATCCTACTATAGAGTGTGCTGACGGGACACAGCTTCTCCCTAACAGTGTATCCACTCCATGGGGACCTAACGTGACCCGGGGACCAACCTGTGAGAGCCTCAGAGAAAAGTGTCGCCGGCGGTTCTAATCCCAAGCACTAAAGGAAAGAGGTCACTGACTGGAAAGCTCTGTTAAAATAGTTACAGTGATTATTTTATTTTTTTTGCAATCTTGAGCATTATCGTCCATGCATGGCACGCACCACAGGTTACTTACCTTCCCAAGGATACCCACGACAACAAGCAGGAAGTGTTGTGCTTATATTAGGTGCAAAACGCTTGTGACTAACGATGAAGTTGAGGAAAGGCACTTACTGCAAAGAACTGCTCCATGACTCTGCTGTCCAGGAGGGTCTCGCGCCAGGACTCCGTCGGCTTCAGCATGACATTTTGCGTGGACTCGAACATCGCTATATAATGTTGGCCCAGTTATCTGGCGTTAAGGTCAACAGGTATTAAGCAGCACAAAAAGGAAAGCGCCGGGAATGCCAGGCCGGGAATGCCAGATAACAGCGTGAACGTAATTGTGCGGCATGCCATAGTGATATGTATGTATAAAAAACAAGGGTAACCCCGTAGTAAGACCAGGGGTGGTAATATGGTTAAGGAGAACAGTGGTCTCAGGGAGGCTTCAAGGGTCCTCGTGTAGCCTGGGCTACTGTAAATGAATGCAGAGTTAATCTAAACAATTACTTTCAATAGTAGTCCAAACAGGACTCATTAAGCAATATATGCCAGGACACAGGGTGCAGAATGACATCACATTTATTAACACCATAAATGGAGTATCATTCAATATTCAACGTTTAATAGTTCTGGTGCTCACACAAAAAAGTGCAAGTGCGTGAAGTGAAAGTGCTTAGTGACATTTAAAACATTACATCGCATTGACAACAAGCTAAAAACTCCAAACTATTCAATTACAATGAAGGAGTTTTTGGTTGTAAGGTCGACGGCGTTTCGATCTTATTGATTAAAAGATCATCATCAGGACTGATGTGTGAGCAATTAGAATCTATAAAGGAGAGAAATAACGGAGTGACCAAGTGTCCTGATACAGGTGTTAAAAACAGAAGCACAATTAATGCGAGCTTTAAACTATAATCTTACTGGACGATCAATTAGTCAAAGGCAACAATAATAGAATTAACATTTGCCTGAAAACTTCTTAGTAAAGGTGGTGCTCTCCCCCACTACAACTTCATGTGTGCTTCTCGCTCTACTACAGCTTCATGTGTGCTGCCCCTCTACAGCTCCATGTGTGCTTCTCCCTATACAGCTCCATGTGTGCTTTACCCCTTTCACTAATATAGATGCATGTGTGCTCTCACTCCTCTATAGCTCTATGTGTGCTCTTCCCCTCTACAGATCTATGTGTGTTCTACTGCCTCCCCTCTCTTCCTCACCGTTCCTCTACAGCTCCATGTGTGCTCCCCTCTTCAGCTCTATGTGTTCTCCCCCTCTACAGCTCCATGTGTGTGCTTCCCCTTCTACAGCTCCAAGTGTGCTCCCCTCTACAGCTCCATGTGTGCTCTCCCCCTTCTACAGCTCCTTTTGCGCTCTCCCCCTCTACAGCTCCATGTGTGCTCCCCTCCCCTCTACAGCTCCATGTGTGCTTCTCCCTCTACAGCTCCATGTGTGCTCCCCCTTCTACAGCTCCATGTGTGCTCCTCTCCCCTCTCCTCTCTCTCCCTCACCCCTCCCTCTAATCTATGCTTCAAGTTCTCCATTTTCTCTCTCAAGTTCTGAGCCTGAACAGCCATCATATTCCATTTCCAGCACTCTCTGACAGGATTTGTGACAAGCCTGCATTTGCCCCTAACCCCGATAAGATGGAAGTATGTGATGTGCACTTACCGCGCCCAGGTGTGCTAGTTTACATTGAGATGAAGCATTGACGCTCGGGTCCCAGGTCCACCCTCAGCGGCCCTGGCTGAGTCTTCGATGCACGGCTCAGGCGCCCGAGAGGTCTCCAATTTAAAGCTGGATTTCAGACCCTAATGAAACAATCATTGGCAAAGCCACTGGGTTTGCCTTGTTATTACAGGGAGTTGGTAATAGTTGATTTTGAATGTGTTGCTCGGAGGCGCCCCTGAAGGAAATCTTGGGGTACACCGGTATGAAAGCTGGGAGCAGCCCCTTTGCTGAGTTCAGCTGCACCTCAAAGAAGAGTGTTATGAAAAGGAGTCACTCGATGAACGTTGTGCTCTTAGGAGTGAACATAAAAGACATATGAAGACTAGCAGATTCTTTAGACACACAACATGACACTAACAGCAGCACAATTGTGAGTTCCACACCGTGCTGCCATGGGGTCCTGGTCTGTCAGCATTCTCGACGCCGGCCCCTTCAGGGTGCCGGGATGTGTCCAGGTGCATATGGGGGTCATGGGGTCCTGGTCTGTCGGCATTCTCGACGCTGGGCCTTCAGGGTGCTACAGGCGTGTCCAGGTGCATATGGGGGTCATGGGGTCCTGGTCTGTCTGTATTCTCGACGCCGGCCCCTTCAGGGTGCTGCGGGCGTGTCCAGGTGCATATGGGGGTCATGGGGTCCTGGTCTGTCAGCATCCTTGACGCTGGGTCCTTCGGGGTGCCGGGGTGTGTCCAGGTGCATATGGGGGTCATGGGGTCCTGGTCTGTCTGTATTCTTGACGCCAGCCCCTTCAGGGTGCGGGGGGGTGTCCAGGTGCATATGGGGGTCATGGGGTCCTGGTCTGTCTGTATTCTCGACGCCGGCCCCTTCAGGGTGTCGGGGGTGTGTCCAGGTGCATATGGGGGTCATGGGGTCCTGGTCTGTCTGTATTCTTGACGCCAGCCCCTTCAGGGTGCTGTGGGCGTGTCCAGGTGCATATGGAGGTCATGGGGTTCTGGCCTGTCGCATTCTCGACGCCGGCCCCTTCAGGGTGCGGGGGGGTGTCCAGGTGCATATGGGGGTCATGGGGTCCTGGTCTGTCTGTATTCTCGACGCCGGCCCCTTCAGGGTGTCGGGGTGTGTCCAGGTGCATATGGGGGTCATGGGGTCCTGGTCTGTCTGTATTCTTGACGCCAGCCCCTTCAGGGTGCTGTGGGCGTGTCCAGGTGCATATGGAGGTCATGGGGTTCTGGCCTGTCGCATTCTCGACGCCGGCCCCTTCAGGGTGCGGGGGGTGTCCAGGTGCATATGGGGGTCATGGGGTCCTGGTCTGTCTGTATTCTCGACGCCGGCCCCTTCAGGGTGCCGGGGGGGTGTCCAGGTGCATATGGGGGTCATGGGGTCCTGGTCTGTCTGTATTCTCGACGCCGGCCCCTTCAGGGTGCCGGGAGGGTGTCCAGGTGCATATGGGGGTCATGGGGTCCTGGTCTGTCTGTATTCTCGACGCCGGCCCCTTCAGGGTGCTGTGGGGGTGTCCAGGTGCATATGGGGGTCATGGGGTCCTGGTCTGTCTGTATTCTCGACGCCGGCCCCTTCAGGGTGCCGGGGCGGGGGGGGTGTCCAGGTGCATATGGGGGTCATGGGGTCCTGGTCTGTCTGTATTCTCGACGCCGGCCCCTTCAGGGTGCCGGGGCGGGGGAGGTGTCCAGGTGCATATGGGGGTCATGGGGTCCTGGTCTGTCTGTATTCTCGACGCCGGCCCCTTCAGGGTGCCGGGGCGGGGGGGGGGGTGTCCAGGTGCATATGGGGGTCATGGGGTCCTGGTCTGTCTGTATTCTCGACGCCGGCCCCTTCAGGGTGCTGTGGGGGTGTCCAGGTGCATATGGGGGTCATGGGGTCCTGGTCTGTCTGTATTCTCGACGCCCGGCCCCTTCAGGGTGCCGGGGCGGGGGGGAGTGTCCAGGTGCATATGGGGGTCATGGGGTCATGGTCTGTCTGTATTCTCGACGCCGGCTCCTTCAGGGTGCTGCGGGCGTGTCCAGGTGCATATGGGGGTCATGGGGTCCTGGTCTGTCTGTATTCTCGACGCCGGCTCCTTCAGGGTGCTGCGGGCGTGTCCAGGTGCATATGGGGGTCATGGGGTCCTGATCTGTCTGTATTCTCGACTCCGGCGCCTTCAGGGTGCTGCGGGCGTGTCCAGGTGCATATGGGGGCATGGGACCTGGTCTGTCTGTATTCTCGACGCCAGCCCTTGAGGGTGCTGCGGGCGTGTCCAGGTGCATATGGGGGTCATGGGGTCCTGGTCTGTCTGTATTCTTGACGCCAGCCCCTTCAGGGTGCTGTGGGCGTGTCCAGGTGCATATGGAGGTCATGGGGTTCTGGCCTGTCGCATTCTCGACGCCGACCCCTTCAGGGTGCCGGGGGGGGTGTCCAGGTGCATATGGGGGTCATGGGGTCATGGTATGTCTGTATTCTCGACGCCGGCTCCTTCAGGGTGCTGCGGGCGTGTCCAGGTGCATATGGGGGTCATGGGGTCCTGGTCTGTCTGTATTCTCGACGCCGGCCCCTTCAGGGTGCTGCGGGCGTTTCCAGGTGCATATGGGGGTCATGGGGTCCTGGTCTGTCTGTATTCTCGACGCCAGCCCCTTCAGAGTGCTGCGGGCGTGTCCAGGTGCATATGGGGGTCATGGGGTCCTGGTCTGTCTGTATTCTCGACGCCGGCCCTTCAGGGAGCTGCGGGCGTGTCCAGGTGCATATGGGGGTCATGGGGTCCTGGTCTGTCTGTATTCTCGACGCCGGCTCCTTCAGGGTGCTGCGGGCGTGTCCAGGTGCATATGGGGGTCATGGGGTCATGGTCTGTCTGTATTCTCGACGCCGGCCCTTCAGGGTGCTGCGGGAGTTTCCAGGTTCATATGGGGGTCATGGGGTCCTGCTCTGTCGGTATTCTTGACGCCGGCCCCTTCAGGGTGCTGGGATGTGTCCAGGTGCATATGGGGGTCATGGGGTCATGGTCTGTCTGTATTCTCGACGCCGGCTCCTTCAGGGTGCTGCGGGCATGTCCAGGTGCATATGGGGGTCATGGGGTCCTGGTCTGTCTGTATTCTCGACGCCGGCCCTTCAGGGTGCTGGGATGTGTCCAGGTGCATATGGGGGTCATGGGGTCATGGTCTGTCTGTATTCTCGACGCCGGCTCCTTCAGGGTGCTGCGGGCGTGTCCAGGTGCATATGGGGGTCATGGGGTCCTGGTCTGTCTGTATTCTCGACGCCGGCTCCTTCAGGGTGCTGCGGGCGTGTCCAGGTGCATATAGGGGTCATGGGGTCCTGATCTGTCTGTATTCTCGACTCCGGCGCCTTCAGGGTGCTGCAGGCGTGTCCAGGTGCATATGGGGGTCATGGGGTCCTGATCTGTCTGTAATCTCGACTCTGGCCCCTTCAGGGTGCCGGGACATATCCAGGTGCATATGGGGGTCATGGGGTCCTGGTCTGTCTGTATTCTCGACGCCGGCCCCTTCAGGGTGCTGCGGGCGTGTCCAGGTGCATATGGGGGTCATGGGGTCCTGGTCTGTCAGCATCCTTGACGCTGGGTCCTTCGGGGTGCCGGGGTGTGTCCAGGTGCATATGGGGGTCATGGGGTCCTGGTCTGTCTGTATTCTTGACGCCAGCCCCTTCAGGGTGCGGGGGGGTGTCCAGGTGCATATGGGGGTCATGGGGTCCTGGTCTGTCTGTATTCTCGACGCCGGCCCCTTCAGGGTGTCGGGGGTGTGTCCAGGTGCATATGGGGGTCATGGGGTCCTGGTCTGTCTGTATTCTTGACGCCAGCCCCTTCAGGGTGCTGTGGGCGTGTCCAGGTGCATATGGAGGTCATGGGGTTCTGGCCTGTCGCATTCTCGACGCCGGCCCCTTCAGGGTGGGGGGGGGGTGTCCAGGTGCATATGGGGGTCATGGGGTCCTGGTCTGTCTGTATTCTCGACGCCGGCCCCTTCAGGGTGTCGGGGGTGTGTCCAGGTGCATATGGGGGTCATGGGGTCCTGGTCTGTCTGTATTCTTGACGCCAGCCCCTTCAGGGTGCTGTGGGCGTGTCCAGGTGCATATGGAGGTCATGGGGTTCTGGCCTGTCGCATTCTCGACGCCGGCCCCTTCAGGGTGCGGGGGGTGTCCAGGTGCATATGGGGGTCATGGGGTCCTGGTCTGTCTGTATTCTCGACGCCGGCCCCTTCAGGGTGCCGGGGGGTGTCCAGGTGCATATGGGGGTCATGGGGTCCTGGTCTGTCTGTATTCTCGACGCCGGCCCCTTCAGGGTGCTGTGGGGGTGTCCAGGTGCATATGGGGGTCATGGGGTCCTGGTCTGTCTGTATTCTCGACGCCGGCCCCTTCAGGGTGCCGGGGCGGGGGGGGTGTCCAGGTGCATATGGGGGTCATGGGGTCCTGGTCTGTCTGTATTCTCGACGCCGGCCCCTTCAGGGTGCCGGGGCGGGGGAGGTGTCCAGGTGCATATGGGGGTCATGGGGTCCTGGTCTGTCTGTATTCTCGACGCCGGCCCCTTCAGGGTGCTGTGGGGGTGTCCAGGTGCATATGGGGGTCATGGGGTCCTGGTCTGTCTGTATTCTCGACGCCGGCCCCTTCAGGGTGCCGGGGCAGGGGGGTGTCCAGGTGCATATGGGGGTCATGGGGTCCTGGTCTGTCTGTATTCTCGACGCCGGCCCCTTCAGGGTGCTGTGGGGGTGTCCAGGTGCATATGGGGGTCATGGGGTCCTGGTCTGTCTGTATTCTCGACGCCCGGCCCCTTCAGGGTGCCGGGGCGGGGGGGGTGTCCAGGTGCATATGGGGGTCATGGGGTCATGGTCTGTCTGTATTCTCGACGCCGGCTCCTTCAGGGTGCTGCGGGCGTGTCCAGGTGCATATGGGGGTCATGGGGTCCTGGTCTGTCTGTATTCTCGACGCCGGCTCCTTCAGGGTGCTGCGGGCGTGTCCAGGTGCATATGGGGGTCATGGGGTCCTGATCTGTCTGTATTCTCGACTCCGGCGCCTTCAGGGTGCTGCGGGCGTGTCCAGGTGCATATGGGGGCATGGGACCTGGTCTGTCTGTATTCTCGACGCCAGCCCTTGAGAGTGCTGCGGGCGTGTCCAGGTGCATATGGGGGTCATGGGGTCCTGGTCTGTCTGTATTCTTGACGCCAGCCCCTTCAGGGTGCTGTGGGCGTGTCCAGGTGCATATGGAGGTCATGGGGTTCTGGCCTGTCGCATTCTCGACGCCGACCCCTTCAGGGTGCCGGGGGGGGGGGTGTCCAGGTGCATATGGGGGTCATGGTATGTCTGTATTCTCGACGCCGGCTCCTTCAGGGTGCTGCGGGCGTGTCCAGGTGCATATGGGGGTCATGGGGTCCTGGTCTGTCTGTATTCTCGACGCCGGCCCCTTCAGGGTGCTGCGGGCGTTTCCAGGTGCATATGGGGGTCATGGGGTCCTGGTCTGTCTGTATTCTCGACGCCGGCCCCTTCCAGAGTGCTGCGGGCGTGTCCAGGTGCATATGGGGGTCATGGGGTCCTGGTCTGTCTGTATTCTCGACGCCGGCCCTTCAGGGAGCTGCGGGCGTGTCCAGGTGCATATGGGGGTCATGGGGTCCTGGTCTGTCTGTATTCTCGACGCCGGCTCCTTCAGGGTGCTGCGGGCGTGTCCAGGTGCATATGGGGGTCATGGGGTCATGGTCTGTCTGTATTCTCGACGCCGGCCCTTCAGGGTGCTGCGGGAGTTTCCAGGTTCATATGGGGGTCATGGGGTCCTGCTCTGTCGGTATTCTTGACGCCGGCCCCTTCAGGGTGCTGGGATGTGTCCAGGTGCATATGGGGGTCATGGGGTCATGGTCTGTCTGTATTCTCGACGCCGGCTCCTTCAGGGTGCTGCGGGCATGTCCAGGTGCATATGGGGGTCATGGGGTCCTGGTCTGTCTGTATTCTCGACGCCGGCCCTTCAGGGTGCTGGGATGTGTCCAGGTGCATATGGGGGTCATGGGGTCATGGTCTGTCTGTATTCTCGACGCCGGCTCCTTCAGGGTGCTGCGGGCGTGTCCAGGTGCATATGGGGGTCATGGGGTCCTGGTCTGTCTGTATTCTCGACGCCGGCTCCTTCAGGGTGCTGCGGGCGTGTCCAGGTGCATATGGGGGTCATGGGGTCCTGATCTGTCTGTATTCTCGACTCCGGCGCCTTCAGGGTGCTGCAGGCGTGTCCAGGTGCATATGGGGGCATGGGACCTGGTCTGTCTGTATTCTCGACGCCAGCCCTTCAGGGTGCTGCGGGAGTTTCCAGGTTCATATGGGGGTCATGGGGTCCTGCTCTGTCGGTATTCTTGACGCCGGCCCCTTCAGGGTGCTGAGATGTGTCCAGGTGCATATGGGGGTCATGGGGTCATGGTCTGTCTGTATTCTCGACGCAGGCTCCTTCAGGGTGCTGCGGGCATGTCCAGGTGCATATGGGGGTCATGGGGTCCTGGTCTGTCTGTATTCTCGACGCCGGCCCTTCAGGGTGCTGCGGGCGTGTCCAGGTGCATATGGGGGTCATGGGGTCCTGGTCTGTCTGTATTCTTGACGCCAGCCCCTTCAGGGTGCTGTGGGCGTGTCCAGGTGCATATGGAGGTCATGGGGTTCTGGCCTGTCGCATTCTCGACACCGGCCCCTTCAGGGTGCCGGGGGGGTGTCCAGGTGCATATGGGGGTCATGGGGTCATGGTCTGTCTGTATTCTCGACGCCGGCTCCTTCAGGGTGCTGCGGGCGTGTCCAGGTGCATATGGGGGTCATAGGGTCCTGGTCTGTCTGTATTCTCGACGCCGGCCCTTTCAGGGTGCTGCGGGCGTGTCCAGGTGCATATGGGGGTCATGGGGTCCTGGTCTGTCTGTATTCTCGACGCCGGCCCTTCAGGGTGCTGCGGGCGTGTCCAGGTGCATATGGGGGTCATGGGGTCATGGTCTGTCTGTATTCTCGATGCCGGCTCCTTCAGGGTGCTGCGGGCGTGTCCAGGTGCATATGGGGGTCATGGGGTCCTGGTCTGTCTGTATTCTCGACGCCGGCTCCTTCAGGGTGCTGCGGGCGTGTCCAGGTGCATATGGGGGTCATGGGGTCCTGGTCTGTCTGTATTCTCGACGCCGGCCCCTTCAGGGTGCTGCGGGCGTGTCCAGGTGCATATGGGGGTCATGGGGTCCTGGTCTGTCTGTATTCTCGACGCCGGCTCTTCAGGGTGCTGCGGGCGTGTCCAGGTGCATTTGGGGGTCATGGGGTCCTGGTCTGTCTGTATTCTTGACGCCAGCCCCTTCAGGGTGCTGTGGGCGTGTCCAGGTGCATATGGAGGTCATGGGGTTCTGGCCTGTCGCATTCTCGACGCCGGCCCCTTCAGGGTGCCGGGGGGGTGTCCAGGTGCATATGGGGGTCATGGGGTCATGGTCTGTCTGTATTCTCGACGCCGGCTCCTTCAGGGTGCTGCGGGCGTGTCCAGGTGCATATGGGGGTCATGGGGTCCTGGTCTGTCTGTATTCTCGACGCCGGCCCCTTCACGGTGCTGCGGGCGTGTTCAGGTGCATATGGGGGTCATGGAGTCCTGGTCTGTCTGTATTCTCGACGCCGGCCCTTCAGGGTGCTGCGGGCGTGTCCAGGTGCATTTGGGGGTCATGGGGTCCTGGTCTGTCTGTATTCTTGACGCCAGCCCCTTCAGGGTGCTGTGGGCGTGTCCAGGTGCATATGGAGGTCATGGGGTTCTGGCCTGTCGCATTCTCGACGCCGGCCCCTTCAGGGTGCCGGGGGGGTGTCCAGGTGCATATGGGGGTCATGGGGTCATGGTCTGTCTGTATTCTCGACGCCGGCTCCTTCAGGGTGCTGCGGGCGTGTCCAGGTGCATATGGAGGTCATGGGGTCCTGGTCTGTCTGTATTCTCGACGCCGGCCCCTTCAGGGTGCTGCGGGCGTGTCCAGGTGTATATGGGGGTCATGGGGTCCTGGTCTGTCTGTATTCTCGACGCCGGCCCTTCAGGGTGCTGCGGGCGTGTCCAGGTGCATATGGGGGTCATGGGGTCATGGGGTCCTGGTCTGTCTGTATTCTCGACGCCGGCCCCTTCAGGGTGCTGCGGGCGTGTCCAGGTGCATATGGGGGTCATGGGGTCCTGGTCTGTCTGTATTCTCGACGCCGGCCCCTTCAGGGTGCTGCGGGCGTGTCCAGGTGCATATGGGGGTCATGGGGTCCTGGTCTGTCTGTATTCTCAACGCCGGCCCTTCAGGGTGCTGCGGGCGTGTCCAGGTGCACATGGGGGTCATGGGGTCCTGGTCTGTCTGTATTCTCGACGCCAGCCCCTTCAGGGTGCTGCGGGCGTGTCCAGGTGCATATGGGGGTCATGGGGTCCTGGTCTGTCTGTATTCTTGATGCCGGCTCCTTCAGGGTGCCGGGGGTGTGTCCAGGTGCATATGGGGGTCATGGCGTCCTGGTCTGTCTGTATTCTCGACGCCGGCCCCTTCATGGTGTCGGGGGTGTGTCCAGGTGCATATGGGGGTCATGGGATCCTGGTCTGTCTGTATTCTTGACGCTGGGCCCTTCAGGGTGCCGGGACGTATCCAGGTGCATATGGGGGTCATGGGGTCCTGGTCTGTCTGTATTCTCGACGCCGGCCCCTTCAGGGTGTCGGGGGTGTGTCCAGGTGCATATGGGGGTCATGGGGTCCTGGTCTGTCTGTATTCTTGACGCTGAGCCCTTCAGGGTGCCGGGACGTATCCAGGTGCATATGGGGGTCATGGGGTCCTGGTTTGTCTGTATTCTCGACGCCGGCCCCTTCAGGGTGTCGGGGGTGTGTCCAGGTGCATATGGGGGTCATGGGGTCCTGGTCTGTCTGTATTCTTGACGCTGGGCCCTTCAGGGTGCCGGGACGTATCCAGGTGCATATGGGGGTCATGGGGTCCTGGTCTGTCTGTATTCTCGACGCCGGCCCCTTCAGGGTGTCGGGGGTGTGTCCAGGTCCCTATGGGGGTCATGGGGTCCTGGTCTGTCTGTATTCTCGACGCCGGCCCCTTCAGGGTGCCGGGACGTATCCAGGTGCATATGGGGGTCATGGGGTCCTGGTCTGTCTGTATTCTCGACGCCGGCCCCTTCAGGGTGCTGCGGGCGTGTCCAGGTGCATATGGGGGTCATGGGGTGCAAGACCACTGACTCATTGTCAGTGAAATTGCTCTCCCACCCTCGCAGCTCCACCATTAAGTGAGGCCTGCCCCTGCACTCTCGAGTGTTGGTGATCGAGGCCCTCCTCCACCCGCAGGTTTCCCTGCGCCTCATCCCTGGTGGTCCAGTGGACCTCTGTCTCCTTCCTCTAACTCTGCTCTTTCACTCGTTTTTCTACCCTTTTTTATCTTTCACCTTTCTGCACTTTTCTGCATCTCTGCTCTTTTGTGCCTTATTTCTGCTCATTTTCCCTTCCTCTCGCTCTGCCCTTTCACTTGTTTTCACTCATTTTTCTACCCTCTTTTATCTTTCACCTTTCTGCACTTTTCTGCATCTCTGCTCTTTTGTGCCTTATTTCTGCTCATTTTCCCTTCCTCTCGCTCTGCCCTTTCACTAGTTTTCACTCGTTTTTCTACCCTCTTTTATCTTTCACCTTTCTGCATCTCTGCTCTTTTGTGCCTTATTTCTGCCTATTTTCCCTTTTTTCTTTATCCCTTATTTCCTCCCTTTACCTTTCCCCGCCGCTGCTGCCCCCGCGGCCCCTCCCCCCCAGCGCGACCGGCCCAATACAGCTCTCCTCCCCGCTCCCGCCTCCCAGCTGTCCAGCCCTCCCCGACCCCTACTTAATGGCGGCCACTGCGGGGACAGGCGAGAGAGACCACTGACTCATTGTCAGTGAAATTGCTCTCCCACCCTCGCAGCTCCACCATTAAGTGAGGCCTGCCCCTGCCCCTGCACTCTCGAGTGTTGGTGATCGAGGCCCTCCTCCACCCGCAGGTTTCCCTGCGCCTCATCCCTGGTGGTCCAGTGGACCTCTGTCTCCTTCCTCTAACTCTGCTCTTTCACTCGTTTTTCTATCCTTTTTTATCTTTCACCTTTCTGCACTTTTCTGCATCTCTGCTCGATTGTGCCTTATTTCTGCTCATTTTCCCTTTCTCTTGCTCTGCTCTTTCACTCGTTTTCACTCGTTTTTCTACCCTTTTTATCTTTCACCTTTCTGCACTTTTCTGCATCTCTGCTATTTTGTGCCTTATTTCTGCTCATTTTCCCTTCCTCTCGCTCTGCCCTTTCACTCGTTTTTCTACCCTCTTTTATCTTTCACCTTTCTGCACTTTTCTGCATCTCTGCTCTTTTGTGCCTTATTTCTGCTCATTTTCCCTTCCTCTCGCTCTGCCCTTTCACTAGTTTTCACTCGTTTTTCTACCCTCTTTTATCTTTCACCTTTCTGCATCTCTGCTCTTTTGTGCCTTATTTCTGCCTATTTTCCCTTTTTCTTTATCCCTTATTTCCTCCCTTTACCTTTCCCCGCCGCTGCTGCCCCCGCGGCCCCTCCCCCAGCGCGACCGGCCCAATCCAGCTCCCCTCCCCGCTCCCGCCTCCCAGCTGTCCAGCCCTCCCCGACCCCTACTTAATGGCGGCCACTGCGCGGCCGCGCCGCTGGCGCGCCGAAGGCGCATCAAAGGCAAGCCCGTCTGCGCCCGTCAGCGACCCGACCGCGACCAGCGCCAGGAACCCTGGATCTCCGCCCCGCCAACGCTACGACCCAGCAGCACTCCACGCACTCAACCCAGGCCGCAACAACAACTGCAAGCTAGCATCACCAGCCGACTCCCACGGACCCTTCAGCTGTCACCGCTGCCGGCACACCTGCATCACCGCCAAGAACACGGATCCAGCACAACCCGCCCACAAGAACACAACCGAACCGAAGACCCTGCAATGCATCCTCCTCAACGTCCGATCCCTCCACAAACACGCCACAGAAATCTGGGACCTCCTCGACAGCACCACCCCGGACGTAGCGTTCTTCACCGAAACCTGGACCAACACCACCTCGGGACCGGACATCGCCATCCCCCAAGGATACAAGATCTCCAGGAAGGACCGCCCCACCCGCCCAGGAGGAGGAATCGCCATCGTCCACAAATCCAGCCTCCGCCTGAGCACACTCCCTGACGAGCCCACAGAACTGATGGAACACCTTCACTTCAAGATACTGGCCAGCCCCACCGCCACCCTCCGAGGAACCCTCATCTACAGACCCCCTGGACCCCGCGGACCCTTCGCCAACTCCATCACGGACATTATCTCCCCGCAGGCCATCGCATCCACCAACTACACCCTGCTGGGAGACCTCAACTTCCACCTCGACAACCAACTGGACCCCAACACCACATCCCTCCTGGACAACCTCCACAACATTGGACTGCGCCAGATCGTGACCGAGCCCACGCACTCAGCAGGACACACCTCGACCCCCTCTTCACTACAGGAAACTCCATCACCTTCAGCCACACCACCGAACTCCCATGGACCGACCATCGTTGCGTCCACTTCACCTTCAGAACACCCACCATCCACAGACACCAGCACCTGCTTCCACGAAGAAACTGGACCAAAATCACCGACGACCAGCTCACCTCCTCACTCAACAACTCCACCCCAACCATCGCGGAAAACGACGACCCCAACACCGCAGCTCGAACCCTGCATAGATGGATCACGGACAGCACCAACACCATAGCCCCCTCAAGAAAAACAACAATACCCGCGCCAAGAAAGCCAGATGGTTTACCACCGAACTTCGAGAGTCCAGAAGCACATGCCGCCGCCTCGAAAAGGCCTGGAGGAACACCAAATCCACAGAAGCCCACGACAACTTCAGAGCCGCCACCAACGCCCACCATCAACTCATCAGAGAAACGAGGAAAAAGCGATTGAAGACAGAATCTCCACCTACGCGCACAACAGCAAGGAACTCTTCAGCATCATCAAGGAGTTCGCCCAACCCACTAGCGAGTCTACCGACATCCCTCCCTCACAAGACCTCTGCGACAAACTCAGCACCTTTTTCCACCACAAAATCAAGAGCATCTACGACAACTTCGACGAAGACAACCAACACACTGAACCCTCACCAACCACCCCCGACACCCGGAAACCAGCGATTGACGACTGGACAGCCCTCACCACCGAAGACACACTGAAGACAATGAAGTCAATCCACTCAGGGGCCCCCACGGACCCCTGCCCCCACCACATCTTCAACAGAGCCGCCGACACCATCGCACCCATGCTCCGCCACACCATCAACCTCTCCCTGGCGACCGCCTCGTTCTCCGACGACTGGAAACACGCCAAGGTCAACCCCCTCCTAAAGAAACCCTCAGCGGACCCCACCGACCTCAAAAACTACAGACCCATCTCCCTGCTCCCGTTCCCAGCGAAAGTCATCGAGAAAGCCATCAACAGCCAACTCGCCACATTCATTGAAGAACACAACATCCTCGACTCCTCCCAATCCGGCTTCAGAAAAAACCACAGTACGGAAACCGCCCTCCTCGCCGCAACAGACGACATCCGCACCCTACTGGACAAAGGAGAAACAGTAGCCCTCATCCTCCTCGACCTATCTGCGGTGTTCGACACAGTCTCCCACCGCACCCTAATACGCAGACTCTACAACGCAGGAATCCAGGACAAGGCCCTCGACTGGATCCGCACCTTCCTCTCCGGCAGGACGCAGCGGGTCAGACTCCCCCCTTTCCTCTCGGATCCCACACCTACCACCTGCGGAGTCCCCCAGGGCTCCTCCCTCAGCCCGACGCTCTTCAACGTCTACATGGCTCCACTCGCCCCCATCGTCAGAACCTACGGACTCAACATCGTGTCATACGCAGACGACACCCAGCTCATCCTCTCCCTATCCAACGAGCCCAACACCGCCAGACGCAACTTTCGAGAAGGCATGGAAGCCGTCGCCAAATGGATGAAAAACAGCTGCCTACAACTAAACACCAACAAAACAGAAGTACTCATCATGGGCCCAAACCCCGATGCCTGGAGCGACACCTGGTGGCCCCCCGCCCTCGGAAACCTGCCCTCAGAAACGGACCACGCACGCAACCTGGGAATCATCCTGGACTCCGAGCTCAAAATGGACCGCCAGATCAACTCTGTCTCGTCTTCCTGCTTCCACACCCTCCGCCTCCTTTGTAAGACCTTCAAATGGATCCCCCTCGAACACCGAAAGACCGTCACTCACGCCCTGGTCACCAGCAGACTCGACTACGGCAACGCACTCTACGCCGGAATAAACAAAAACCTCACCCGCAAGCTACAGAACATCCAGAACGCCGCCGCAAGACTGGTCCACAACCTGCCAAAACACTGCCACATCTCCCAGCACCTGCGCACACTCCACTGGCTCCCTGTCGAGGCGAGAATCACCTTCAAGATGCTCACCCACGCACACAAGGCCCTCCACAGCACCGGACCAGCATACCTGAACAGCCGACTCAAATTCCACGCACCCCAAAGGACCCTACGATCAGCCCAGCTCTCCTACGCCGTGGTCCCCCGCACCAGAAAGACCAGATCGGGAGGCCGCTCCTTCTCCTTCCTCGCGGCCAAAGCATGGAACGCCCTTCCGCTCCACCTCAGACAGACAACATCGCTCCCCATCTTCGCAAGAAACCTCAAAACCTGGCTCTTCGACAGACCCCCTCCTTGATGGATGGAACCTGCACCCCCACCCACCCCTAGCGCCTTGAGACCCTTACGGGTGAGTAGTCGCGCTTTAACAAACCCCTGATTGATAATGATTGATGGGGTCCTGGTCTGTCTGTATTCTTGACGCCGGCTCCTTCAGGGTGCCGGGACGTATCCAGGTGCATATGGGGGTCATGGGGTCCTGGTCGGTCTGAATTCTCGACGCCGGCCCCTTCAGGGTGCTGCGGGCGTGTCCAGGTGCATATGGGGGTCATGGGGTCCTGGTCTGTCTGTATTCTCGACGCCGGCCCCTTCAGGGTGCTGCGGGCGTGTCCACGTGCATTTGGGGGTCATGGGGTCCTGGTCTGTCTGTATTCTTGACGCCAGCCCCTTCAGGGTGCTGTGGGCGTGTCCAGGTGCATATGGAGGTCATGGGGTTCTGGCCTGTCGCATTCTCGACGCCGGCCCCTTCAGGGTGCGGGGGGTGTCCAGGTGCGTATGGGGGTCATGGTCTGTCTGTATTCTCGACGCCGGCTCCTTCAGGGTGCTGCGGGCGTGTCCAGGTGCATATGGGGGTCATGGGGTCCTGGTCTGTCTGTATTCTCGACGCCGGCCCCTTCAGGGTGCCGGGGGTGTGTCCAGGTGCATATGGGGGTCATGGTCTGTCTGTATTCTCGACGCCGGCCCCTTCAGGGTGCCGGGACATATCCAGGTGCATATGGGGGTCATGGGGTCCTGGTCTGTCTGTATTCTTGACGCCAGCCCCTTCAGGGTGCTGCGGGCGTGTCCAGGTGCATATGGGGGTCATGGGGTCCTGGTCTGTCTGTATTCTCGACGTCGGCCCCTTCAGGGTGTCGGGGGTGTGTCCAGGTGCATATGGGGGTCATGGGGTCCTGGTCTGTCTGTATTCTTGACGCTGGGCCCTTCAGGGTGCCGGGACGTATCCAGGTGCATATGGGGGTCATGGGGTCCTGGTCTGTCTGTATTCTTGACGCCAGCCCCTTCAGGGTGCTGCGGGCGTGTCCAGGTGCATATGGGGGTCATGGGGTCCTGGTCTGTCTGTATTCTTGACGCCAGCCCCTTCAGGGTGCTGCGGGCGTGTCCAGGTGCATATGGGGGTCATGGGGTCCTGGTCTGTCGGTATTCTTGATGCCGGCCCCTTCAGGGTGCCGGGATGTGTCCAGGTGCATATGAGGATCATGGGTCCTGGCCTGTCGATATTCTCGACGCTGGGTCCTTCGGGGTGCCGGGGGCGTGTCCAGGTGCATATAGGGGTCATGGGGTCCTGGTCTGTCTGTATTCTCGACGCTGGCCCCTTTAGGGTGCCGGGATGTGTCCAGGTGCATATGGGGGTCATGGGGTCCTGGTCTGTCTGTATTCTCGACGCTGGGCCCTTCAGGGTGCCGGGATGTGTCCAGGTGCATATGGGGGTCATGGGGTCCTGGTCTGTCTGTAATCTCGACTCTGGCCCCTTCAGGGTGCCGGGACATATCCAGGTGCATATGGGGGTCATGGGGTCCTGGTCTGTCTGTATTCTCGACGCCGGCCCCTTCAGGGTGCTGCGGGCGTGTCCAGGTGCATATGGGGGTCATGGGGTCCTGGTCTGTCAGCATCCTTGACGCTGGGTCCTTCGGGTGCCGGGGTGTGTCCAGGTGCATATGGGGGTCATGGGGTCCTGGTCTGTCTGTATTCTTGACGCTGGCCCCTTCAGGGTGCCGGGACGTATCCAGGTGCATATGGGGTTCATGGGGTCCTGGTCTGTCTGTATTCTCGACGCCGGCCCCTTCAGGGTGCCGGGGGTGTGTACAGGTGCATATGGGGGTCATGGGGTCCTGGTCTGTCAGCATCCTTAACGCTGGGCCCTTCAGGTTGCCGGGAGATATCCAGGTGCGTATTTTTATTTGTATTTCTGTATTTATTAAGCGCACGGCTATTCAGAGTGTCTCGGTGCTTCCAGGAGCTGAGCACCTGACAACAGATGAAACTTGCTATTGGGCAAAAAGCCAAGTCTTGAGCTTTTTCCTAAAAAGTCCTTTCTCATTTATCTGGTGCAGATTGTTCCAGCCCACGGTCTCCAAAGAGGGGAAGGATCGTCCCCAGCTCTGGCGCATCGAATCGGGATCGTAGCCAAATGCGTATCGGCAGAACGCAGAGTTCTCCGAGGACTATAGAAAGAGATCCTAGAGGATAAGTAGGCAGGACTCGAATTATGCAAAGCTCTCTGCGTTAACAGAGAGGTCTGGAAAGAAATCCGCTTATTTACGGAAAGCCAGTGCAAGTTGCGCAGATGCTGAGTGACACGCTCTCTTCTACGGAGACTAAGGGCAAGTCTTGCAGCAGCGTTCTGCACCGTCTGCAATTTCCTCAACAGGTATTGTGGCACTCCGGGTCCGGCACTGTAGGAAAGTAGGATCTGCTTTCATGGTTACCCCCACTGTTTGCTGGTGTGAGCCTGTTTTCGACTTAGTCTGGCTGGGATCCTGCTCATCAGGACCCCAGTCTATCTGCTTCCTCCCAAAATTGACCATGGTAAGTACTTCTCTACATCCACAATTGGCTACTGGTGAACCCTTGTGAGTCCCTAGTATATGGTACTAAGGTGCCCAGGGCATAGGTACACCAGGGGTCTACCATGGGCTGCAGCATGTATTATGCCACCCATGAGAGACCACTCAAACTGTGACTAGAGGCCTGCCATTGTAGCCTGTGTGAGTTGGTGCTAACACCACTCACAACCGATATAAGTTTCCTTATATCTGAGGTCACTGCACTTAAAACCTATTAGTCGCCCTTATGGCAGGCCTTTCAATCCTGAAGGCAGGGTGCTTGGTTATAAGTGTGAGGGTGCCTCTGCATGAGCAGGACACCCCTACAAACCTCAGAGTCAATTCTCCAGGCTTTGTAAGTGCGGTCAGCCATTTAATACATACAGTGGACATCAAGCCAATTAAGAGATGTCTAACTATATAGTGGCTGCACCAAAACTGGTCATGTTTGGTGTCAAACATGTTGGAATCCTACCCCAACACCGATTCCAGTGTTGAATGTAGGATCCCATGTACTGGGGCAGTGGCGGCTGGTGAAGTTTAAGAGAGGTGGGCTGTGCTTGGCTGGGGTGGGGCGGGGTGTTGGTGGGGGTTAGTTAGGGGGAATCGCGAGTTGCGTCAGGGGTTCATGTTAGCGGTGCACATCATTTTTTGTGAGGTCAGTCATCATTTCCTCATCTCATTCTATTGCAAAGCTATGGTGCTGGCCCGGACTTACAATTCCTGAAAGATTACGTCTCTAGCTAAGGACGCACATACTTTCATTGCCTCTCTCTTGCTGAGGCCTCTCTCAGCCATGCCACAAGATTCTGTTTCCTTGCAGTTTGAGGTTACTCTGCCAACCCACCCAGGCTGAAGACAGGCTGAAGCCCGCATGCACACCTCTATTAGTCACACTTCAGCATCTTGAACAGAAAAATAACTTGCAATTTTATGAAAATAGTGTCTTTTGCTCCTTGTTATTGTGGTTTTGCAGTTGCTCCAGAACAGGGCTGCCCAACGTAGATGCAAGATGGCTAAATAAAATACATGTCAGATATTTAGGATAATCACTGGCGATATGGATACGTTTGATTTAGAGACACGGCTGCCCCCAAACTGCTCCTAACAGTTCATCCATGCCTTCAAGTCCACCAAAACAGACCCGATCCCAGGCCTAGTGTGTCTGTCTGGCTCGTGCATTTACAAACCCTTTGCTCCAGTTTGTGTACATCCTCGATGCAGAAATTTGAATTCTCCCGAAGCTGCTGCCAAGCCGGCCAACTTGGTGTGATTAATGGACAGCGAGGCTCAACAATAGAGAGGCGCGAAAGATAAAGGCACAGGGAAAGCAGAGAGCAGCAATCCAGCGAAAACTTGAAAAGAATACCTGGAGGGAAGCTTCAACAGACACACGCACCTCTAATGCACACCACTTTGTCTGATCCTCAGCTCCCGGCTGCCAGTGAAACTACACAAGCTGCAGCTCAAATGGCACCCACGGTCCTGCAGCGCGGGAAGCAGACACCTCAAATCGGCGCAGTGTGTTTTCAAAAGTTCTGATGACATACTGCGCAGACTCGATTTCTCAGCTTCCCGTCTGCATCCTCTACCCCACCCTTTCCCAGCTCGTCACAGGGTGGGACACACCCCACTCTGTGACGAGTTGGGAAAGGGTGGGGTGACCATAATCTCCACACCATGATTGACGTGAAGCCCCCGGCGCTGCAGGGCTTCACCTTGAAGCGCCCGGGGCTTACTTTACCCCCAAGCCATTAGGGGGTGGAGTCTGGTCCTCGAGGCAATGTTTTTGCCGAGCTGATGACCTCACAGGCCTCAGGGCTGTGAGATCGTCAGCCCGGCAAATGCTGTTGACTTTGGACCTTGCTGGCAGTGTGTCACTCATGACTCATCAGTGCAACAAACAAACAAGCAGGTGAGTGACACTGTGCAGCAGCACCGGCCCCAAGCAAGAAACTTGTGTCCGATTTTTTTTTTAAAGAAGCAGATTTCAACACTTTTCTTTTATTTTGTCAATGGTATGCCCTGGGGGTAAAAGTAAAGGGGGCGGAGCCCCGACGCCCCTGACCAGAAACCGCCACTGTACTGGGGGCTCCCCTAGGGTGCCTCCCTGTATTCCCGGTACCAGCCTTTCAGGGTCTAACAGCAAGCTAGTGTTGCTGCCGATCACAGACACGTTTCTGCTCTCCTGCTGCTGAGCTGAGCTCGAGCAGGGGAAGGTAGAACAATAGGTTTTCTGTCACAGGGAGGTGTGACCACCTCCCAGACAGGACTTAGTGTATTTGGCTGGGGTGCGGGTGGGGAGCGTGCCAGCGCCACCAGACTGCTTTGAAGGGCACATTTGGTGCCGTCCTTGCATACTCCAGTTTGAGTCGAGTCAGAGAGCCCTTGGCCCCTGATCTGGCTCGAAACTGGACAAAAGACATGGGAGTATCCTCCCCTCTGTCCAGCCCCTCCTCTGGGTGGGATCCTTGAATCGTTCCAGCCCTTTCCTTAGGGTACTTAAGGGCTTAAATGTGGGTGGCTCTTCGGTTTCATTGTGGGACAAGATTCAAACCCGAAACCACTTCAACTTTGACCATCTGGGCACGTTGGACTTCACCTGGAACCAAGACTGCATCAAGGAAGACTCCTGCTGCTCCTGGTCTCGCTGTTCTGAAAGTCTTCTTTGTTGTCTGTGCTTCTTCCGGGATCTTCAACAGACCTGTGATCATCAAGGACACCCGAAGTAATCTCCCTTGGAGTGAAGGAGTCACTCCCCTGCATCTGCAGGCACCGCAACGAAGCTAACTGGTCTGCTGCTCCTGATGTCCCACGGACTTCCAAAGGCTCAGCAACACAGGCAGTAGTTTTTTCAATTCCCTCGAGGGCTGTCCTGTTCTCTCTGCAATTTTGAGGTCAGTATCCCTCGTCCGAACCAGTAGGACTGAACCCCTTTGCGCCGTGTTGACTTGCCGTTGCCAAGGCTTGTCGGCTCTGCACTCCAGAGATCTTCGGACTACAAGAAGCTCCAGCCTCTAGCATCTCTTCTTGCCAAGTACAGCATCTTCACCACATTCTCTGCCCCTTGGGCCTTCCTTCTTGGTGAGATGCTCAAGGTCTCCTTGCGACTCTTGTGCCTTCGGCCTGTGGGTCCTCCTGGGGGTCTTCTCTTGCTTCAGTGGGCTCCTCTGCTTGCTCGGGGGCCGGCTCTGACTCTCCTGCTTGTGGTGAGTATCTTGGACCTTGCTGGTCCCAACGTTGCTTCTTCTTCGTTCTCCATGCCAGTTACAGCTGCCAAGGCTTGTTGGTGCTTTCGCCAGACACCGGCACCCTGGTTCTCGACTTCCGACGTGGGACAGCTCGTGCATGGCTTCTGGTCTTCCTCAACATTGCCTGGTCCTCACAGCTGCAGCGACAAGTTCACCATCAACACTGTCAAACCATCCTACATCGATGGGCATTGCTCTTCCGTGCCTCTTGGTCAACTCCGAGTGTCCCCTCTGCTTGCAGGTTCTTCACTTCAAGAATCCACCCTTGGATTCCACCGGACTCTGGCACAGTCTTCTCCAGCGGCATCTTTTCTGAAGTCCTCCATTGTGGTCTATGGATGTTTCCGACGTAACTTCGCACCTATGCACCCGGCTTCCCTGGTGTAGATATTCTGGTCTTGGGGTATCCACGGGTGGGGTGACTCGCCAACCTTCCATCTTCCACAGGGTTTCTTCAGGGTCCTCTGGGAAGGGTCCTTCTTCTTAAAAGCTGCAACCGCGACTTCCCCGTTGACTTCTATTGGACATGCAGCTGTGTTTCCACTCTGCACACAGCCTCCGTGGGGTTCCTGGGTACTTACCTTGGGTGGTTCCTTGTGTCCCCGGCTCCTCTGAGTCTCCTGGTCCGAGTCCCGACTTCGGTCGCATTTCGCATTCCACTTTCTTAGTATATAGTTTGGTCTCTGTAAGAAAGTGGCTCTGTATATACTGCACCAAAGTAAGGTTCAGTGTGCACAGAGTCCACAGTCCCCAGAGGTTTGGCAGAGGCTAAAGTTAGATATAACCTTACTCTCTAAAGTGGTAGCTTGGTCGAGCAGTAAGGCAGTATCAGAGGACAGTGTAAAGCATTTGTTGTACACACTCAGTCAGCAAATGAAGCCACACACTCAAGAACTGAACTCTAGGCCAATGGTTTGTATATAAAAATATAGTTGTTTTATTTTAGAACCAACAATGGGTGTCAAAATGTACTTTCTCAGAATGAGATGCTTTAGTTAACTACTGTTCAATTGGCAATAGACTTTTGAATGCAATAGTTACAGTTGTTGCAATATGCAACACAATTTTAAACACAATTATACATTGAGCTCAATGGAAATTTCTGGTTAAATGCAATAGATTACTTTTTGGATTACTTTTCTAACCACGGGACTGGATCTTGGATTCAGTCCCGGGACACTTCCTGTAAACAGGTGAGAAAAAGCGTTTTGGTTATGGTAGTGATTTTTGAGGAATATTACTGTATTTCAAAAGTTGACACTTAGAAACTTTTCTGGGTAAAATTACCAATGTTATCCTAGGGAAGGAAATACAGTTTGCAAGCAAAGTATGTTTACGTTACTTTTGTAATCCAGTGCTGGACTCCTAGGTTCAGCACTGGGACATTTACTTAAAACAGGTAAGTAATTACGTTTTTGTAGTTTGTACGATTTTTAAAGAATATTTGTATGATTCAGAAATCGACACTTAGAAACTTTTTCAACAAAAAGCAGGCAATGATATCCTATGAGAGGAATTTCCAGTTACTGGTAAGTACGGTAAAAATTACTTTTCATGGTCGGTACTGGACTAAAAGATGCAGTACTGAGGTCTCTCCTGATAGTAGGTGAGTAATTCGGAATTCGTTACTGTTGTGATTTTTAAGCAATATTTTGGTATTTCAAAAGTGGACACTTAGAAGAAATTTCACAGAAAACCAGTCAATGGATCCCTATGTAAGAAAATTCAATTCGCCGGTAAGTTACTTTTAACGTTACTTTTGTAATCCAGTGCTGGACTCCTAGGTTCAGCCCTGGGACATTTACTTAAAACAGGTAAGTAATTACGTTTTGGTAGTCTGTACGATTTTTAAAGAATATTCTTGTTTTCAAAAGTCGACACTTAGAAACTTTTTGGAAGAAAAAGTGTCCATGTTATCCTATGAGGAAAAATGAGTTATCGGTCTCGAGGTAAGTAATCGGTCTTTTGAGTTAGGGTTCTGGGGTTAGACTCAGGGGTCTCCCAGGGTCAGTGATGCACTGTTGTTGCACCCTCAGCGGCACTAGGGCGGCCGGGTGCAGAGTGTTGAGGCCCAATGTTATCCTATGGAGGATAGGGGGACTCCGGTTGGTGGCGGCTGGCAAGCAGGCCACGGGGTTGTGGGAGCAAAGCTCCTAGGGTTAAGCTCAGGGCACGTTGGGGACCAAGTTAGCACCAAAGAGGCACCCTCAGCGGCACTAGGGCGGCCGGGTGCAGAGTGCTGTTTTGAGGTCGGGTGCCCTGTTGATTTCAATGGAAATTTTCGGTTTTGGTTTTCAGCTGCAGGCTCGGTCCAGGAAGACTTCCAGGAGGAACCAACAGCTGGGCAGGTAAGTTGGAGGGCTCGGGGACGTAGGTGCACCTCGGGTTCCTTTCTCCAGGGCGCAGGGCGTCTGGATGCAGGGGTGTCTTTTGAGGTCGGATTTCACCTTACCGGGCCACTCGCGGTTGGGGAGTTCTCCGTGCAGAGGCTGCAGGCGACGTCGGGGAGTCCTGGAGGGGTCAACCCACGGTGGACTCGGACTCTGGAGAGCTGGGGGACCTCGCTGGGACCGGTGGGCCACTTGAACTCGGGCTGTAGGCGACGGGTGCAGTGGTGGTTCCAGGCGTCGGGTTTCTTTCTCCTCAGCAGGCTCGGAGTCTTTGTTTGGTGTTTCTTTTGAACAGAGCTGCTGTTCACAGGAGATCCGGTCTTTGTTGAAGGCAGTCAGTCCTCCCTGGGGTTCTGGAGGTCGCTGGCTGCAGGACAAGACTATTTTTGGCGCAGGATCTCTGGAAACTGCAGACGGGCCGGTAGGGCTGGGGCCAAGTCAGTTGTTCTCTGCAGTCTCCTCTGCTGGGCGTCTTCTTTCGTCCTTTTTCTTCTTAGGTTGCGGGAATCTAAGGAAGGAAGGTTCAGGGTGCCCCTAAATACTAGATTTAGGGGCGTTACAGGTAGGTAAAGGGCAGGGACCAATGGGTCCCTGCCCTGGGGTGGGTACACCCCTATCCTGCCACTCTCCTGTGGGAGGGGGCAGGAGCCTAGTCCTGATTGGGCAGGGCTCCCCATCTTCAAGATGGCGAGAGCCCGGAGATGTGCTTCACCTCGCCTCCCCCACCTGAGGGGTGGGGTTGGCAGAGGGTGGCACACCCCTTTCCTCCCTTGGTGTTTCCCTCCAGTCTTCCCACCAGGATGGGGGAGGAACCGGTGGGGACCAGTTGCTGAGTACAGCAAGTGGTCTGGGGAAGCTCACAAAGGCGGAATGCCTTTGAAGCTTCCCCCTGCCCATCCTGGGGGAGGGGGCCTAGCACCTCACCCAGGACGTGCATTGTTGCAGGCCCGGGAGAGCGGATGGCTCTCTACCCAGGGGTCCAGCAACATGTCTGCTGTGTGGCAGCCTAGGCAGCCCCTCAGACAAGACGTGGATTGTAGGTTAGGTTTAGGGGGTAACTCTAAGTTGCCCTCTGACGTGCATTTTACAGTAAATCCCACACTGGCATCAGTGTGGGTGTACTGTGCTGAGGAGTTTGATACCAAACTTCTCAGTCTTCAGTGCAGCCATCATGGTGCTGTGGAGTACGTGCTGACGACCTCCCAGCACCATATACTCGGAATGGCAGCCCTGCACTTACAGTGCCCAGGAATGGGCCTGGGTACTGTAGGGGCACAGGGCTCATGCACCTGTGCCCTCACCACTGGCATAGGGCACCCAGCTAGAGGGGTGACTGAGGTATGCCAGGGCAGTGTGTTTGTGGGCATGGCACACAGGGATGTGTGCCATGTCGACTCTCTGTTTTGTTCTGCACCAAGACACTCAGCCTGCAAGGGCAGTGTGTGTGTGTCAGGGTACAGGGCCTCTAAGGGTGGCACAATAAGTGCTGCAGCCCTTAGGGGTCTTCTCTGGTCACAGTGCCCTGGGTACCTAGGGTACCATTTACCAGGGGCTTACCTGTGGCCAGAGATGCCAATTGGGTTTAGGCTGAGTACAGTTTTTAGGGAAGGAACACAGGCCCTGGGTACCTGATTGGCAGGGATCCAGGGCACACCAAGGAAAAGTGCATCAGTTATCAGGCAAAAAGTGGGGGTTACTGCAACAGAAACCCACTTTCCTACACAAGCCCCCCCAGCCCAAAGGCCAGGAGACTCAGCCAACGCTGGGAGAGCCTGTCTAGTCTTTCAGGCGAGGAAGAGTTGGGGAAGTGGTTTGAAAGTTGCAGGGCCTACTCCGCCTTATATCCTTCTGTCCAGGTCAGTCCCTTTGGGGAGCTGGCCTACCTCATCAGTTTCAGGACCTAATTCCCAAAGCTCCTCTCCTTGCTCTTTAGTGTCTTCACCCCATCTTTTAAGTTTGGGTTCAGAGGTGCCCACCTCTGCAAAGTCTAACTTAGCCAGGGCAAAGCCCAGCTTACCCACAGAGGTCACCCACAGTTTGAGCAACCCCACCATGACCAATAGGGTCAGGGGGCCTAGCTTGTTATTTGGCAGGGGGTTAGGCCACCATGCCAAGGATAGGGCTGCCATGAAGGCTAACACCCAGCAGAGGCTGCTGACAGCTGTCAGTGCCCAGAACCACACCTTTAGCTCCTGTCTGGCAAGTGAAGGGGCTATCTTACAGGTTTCTTTGGGTCCTGGCTGTCTGCCTGTTGCTTTAGGGTGGGGGGTCACTAAACTTTGTAGTGAGCACCCTTCCTCCACCCTTTGTTCTGCCAGCTGAGGAGCCACCAACTCAGGCTGGACAGTTGCCTGACTAGTCAGGTCTTCTTGTTGGCTAGGGGGGCTTTACCAGGGCCACTTCTGGAGTTTTCCCTCACTGGGATAGAATCTCCCTGGCCCTCTGGGACTGTGGCTAACAGTTGCCCACCTTTCCTACCCTGTTCCTTTTTACTCTTTTGGGGCTCAGCTGCACTGACTGCAGGTTGAGCCCCCCAGGTTTCTTGGGTGAGGCCTGGCATTGGGCCAGTGCCTCTCTTTGGCTCAGGTCCACCTCTAAGTGGTCATTCCCCAGGAGACAATCAAGGGGGAGGTCTTTACTGACTACCACCTTTCTCCATCTAAGGGACCCAGCTATGACTAGGGGCACTACAGCCACAGGCCTAACAGTGACTCCCCTGGGACAGCCCTTACTCTCCTTGATTCCCCTGGGACATACTGGTGTGGGAGTACCAACCTGTCATGCACCACAGTGTGACTGGCACAGGTATCTCTCAGGGCAGTGGCTGGGATTCCATTCACCAGTAGGCGGTGGAAGTGTCTACTCCCCTCTGGGATCTCCAGCTTACCTCTTGGGCCCATTTTCCAGTTGAAAGCTAGGAGGACTTCCTCATCTGAGGACCCTTCCTCCAGAGCTACACTGGCAACTCCTGGGGCTACACTAGTCACCCCTGGGGCTGTACTAGGGATCTTGTTTTTAGGACAGCTAGGGTCCTTGGTGTGGTGTCCTGACTTCTGACAGTTGTGACACCATATTCTGTTGGGATCCCAATTCTTACCTTGGTACCCTGGTTTAGTTTGTGAGGTGTCTTTGGGCCCACCCTCCTGGACAGGTTTTTGGGGGGCTGCCTGGGACTCCTTACTTTTATCCTTAAGGGGTTCACTATCTTTCTTCTGGGGAGGCTTTGTGACCCCTTTCTTTTGGTCACCCCCAGTGGATGTCCTAGTTACCCTTGTTCTGACCCAGTGGTCTGCCTTCTTTCCCAATTCTTGGGGAGAAATTAGACCTAGGTCTACCAAATGCTGATGCAACTTTTCGTTTGTGCAATTACTTAGTATGTGTTCCTTCATAAACAAATTGTAAAGTCCAGGAAAATCCTGCACATTATGTCCAGCTAACCAACCATCCAGTGTCTTTACTGAGTAGTCTACGAAGTCAATCCAGGACTGGGTCTGGGTTTTGTGAGCCCCCTGAATCTAATTCTATACTCCTCAGTAGTGAGCCCAAATCCCTCAATCAGAGTATTCTTCATGAGGTCATAGGACCCTGCATCTGGCCCAGAGAGGGTCAGAAGCCTGTCTCTGCAGTTACCAGAGAACAGTTCCCACAGGAGTGCCCCCAGAGAGGTTTCTTTACTTTTCTTATTTCACAAGCCCTCTCAAAGGCTGTGAACCATTTGGTGATGTCATCGCCTTCCTCAAATTTAGGGACAATCCCTTTGGGGATTTTAGGATCAGAAGTTTCCTCCCTATCCTTAGTTTTAGTATTGCTGCCACCATTGATGGGTGCTAAACCCATCTCCTGTCTTTCCTTCTCTAGAGCCAGGAGTCTGGTCTCTAGGTCCAGTCTTTTGGCCAACCTTGCTAAAAGGTGGTCCTCCTCACTAAGGCTATCCTCAGTGTCCTCTCTGGGACCTGAACCACCTAGGTGGCCCCTAGGTCCCCAGAGGTTTACTCTTGGAAATAAGGGTGCAGTGACCCTGTCTTCCCTAGGAAGTGGTGGAGGTGGGTTACCATCCCCATCCTCCTCACTCCTTTCCTCCTCTGCGTGGTCATCACCATGCTCAGAGGGGTGGGCCTTAGCATACTCAGCCAGGAGCTCCTGGAGCCCTTGTTTGGTTGGATGCTGGCCCATTGGTATATTTTTAAGTTTACATAAGGACCTTATCTCTTTGAAAGACAAATGAAGATAAGGGGTGAGGTCGAGCTCCTCAACCATGTCCTGTATGTCATTATTATTTTCACTAATAGCTGGGTTGTTTTCTTGAGACATTCTAACAAAAAGTTCTAACCCCTCTACCCTTGACTATAGTGACTTTTTATTTTCTACAATTTTAAAGGGACTTAAGCAAGGCCCTAACAAGACTTTTAGTAATTTGGTAAAAAATGCCAATTTGAAAAAATCAGAATTCTAAAGGCAATTTAAGAGTTCTGTCGTGTGATCAGATGGTAACCAAGTAGTCCAACAATGCAAGTTTGTATCCCACCGCTGATCCACCAATGTAAGAAAGTGGCTCTGTATATACTGCACCAAAGTAAGGTTCAGTGTGCACAGAGTCCACAGTCCCCAGAGGTTTGGCAGAGGCTAAAGTTAGATATAACCTTACTCTCTAAAGTGGTAGCTTGGTCGAGCAGTAAGGCAGTATCAGAGGACAGTGTAAAGCATTTGTTGTACACACTCAGTCAGCAAATGAAGCCACACACTCAAGAACTGAACTCTAGGCCAATGGTTTGTATATAAAAATATAGTTGTTTTATTTTAGAACCAACAATGGGTGTCAAAATGTACTTTCTCAGAATGAGATGCTTTAGTTAACTACTGTTCAATTGGCAATAGACTTTTGAATGCAATAGTTACAGTTGTTGCAATATGCAACACAATTTTAAACACAATTATACATTGAGCTCAATGGAAATTTCTGGTTAAATGCAATAGATTACTTTTTGGATTACTTTTCTAACCACGGGACTGGATCTTGGATTCAGTCCCGGGACACTTCCTGTAAACAGGTGAGAAAAAGCGTTTTGGTTATGGTAGTGATTTTTGAGGAATATTACTGTATTTCAAAAGTTGACACTTAGAAACTTTTCTGGGTAAAATTACCAATGTTATCCTAGGGAAGGAAATACAGTTTGCAAGCAAAGTATGTTTACGTTACTTTTGTAATCCAGTGCTGGACTCCTAGGTTCAGCACTGGGACATTTACTTAAAACAGGTAAGTAATTACGTTTTTGTAGTTTGTACGATTTTTAAAGAATATTTGTATGATTCAGAAATCGACACTTAGAAACTTTTTCAACAAAAAGCAGGCAATGATATCCTATGAGAGGAATTTCCAGTTACTGGTAAGTACGGTAAAAATTACTTTTCATGGTCGGTACTGGACTAAAAGATGCAGTACTGAGGTCTCTCCTGATAGTAGGTGAGTAATTCGGAATTCGTTACTGTTGTGATTTTTAAGCAATATTTTGGTATTTCAAAAGTGGACACTTAGAAGAAATTTCACAGAAAACCAGTCAATGGATCCCTATGTAAGAAAATTCAATTCGCCGGTAAGTTACTTTTAACGTTACTTTTGTAATCCAGTGCTGGACTCCTAGGTTCAGCCCTGGGACATTTACTTAAAACAGGTAAGTAATTACGTTTTGGTAGTCTGTACGATTTTTAAAGAATATTCTTGTTTTCAAAAGTCGACACTTAGAAACTTTTTGGAAGAAAAAGTGTCCATGTTATCCTATGAGGAAAAATGAGTTATCGGTCTCGAGGTAAGTAATCGGTCTTTTGAGTTAGGGTTCTGGGGTTAGACTCAGGGGTCTCCCAGGGTCAGTGATGCACTGTTGTTGCACCCTCAGCGGCACTAGGGCGGCCGGGTGCAGAGTGTTGAGGCCCAATGTTATCCTATGGAGGATAGGGGGACTCCGGTTGGTGGCGGCTGGCAAGCAGGCCACGGGGTTGTGGGAGCAAAGCTCCTAGGGTTAAGCTCAGGGCACGTTGGGGACCAAGTTAGCACCAAAGAGGCACCCTCAGCGGCACTAGGGCGGCCGGGTGCAGAGTGCTGTTTTGAGGTCGGGTGCCCTGTTGATTTCAATGGAAATTTTCGGTTTTGGTTTTCAGCTGCAGGCTCGGTCCAGGAAGACTTCCAGGAGGAACCAACAGCTGGGCAGGTAAGTTGGAGGGCTCGGGGACGTAGGTGCACCTCGGGTTCCTTTCTCCAGGGCGCAGGGCGTCTGGATGCAGGGGTGTCTTTTGAGGTCGGATTTCACCTTACCGGGCCACTCGCGGTTGGGGGTTCTCCGTGCAGAGGCTGCAGGCGACGTCGGGGAGTCCTGGAGGGGTCAACCCACGGTGGACTCGGACTCTGGAGAGCTGGGGGACCTCGCTGGGACCGGTGGGCCACTTGAACTCGGGCTGTAGGCGACGGGTGCAGTGGTGGTTCCAGGCGTCGGGTTTCTTTCTCCTCAGCAGGCTCGGAGTCTTTGTTTGGTGTTTCTTTTGAACAGAGCTGCTGTTCACAGGAGATCCGGTCTTTGTTGAAGGCAGTCAGTCCTCCCTGGGGTTCTGGAGGTCGCTGGCTGCAGGACAAGACTATTTTTGGCGCAGGATCTCTGGAAACTGCAGACGGGCCGGTAGGGCTGGGGCCAAGTCAGTTGTTCTCTGCAGTCTCCTCTGCTGGGCGTCTTCTTTCGTCCTTTTTCTTCTTAGGTTGCGGGAATCTAAGGAAGGAAGGTTCAGGGTGCCCCTAAATACTAGATTTAGGGGCGTTACAGGTAGGTAAAGGGCAGGGACCAATGGGTCCCTGCCCTGGGGTGGGTACACCCCTATCCTGCCACTCTCCTGTGGGAGGGGGCAGGAGCCTAGTCCTGATTGGGCAGGGCTCCCCATCTTCAAGATGGCGAGAGCCCGGAGATGTGCTTCACCTCGCCTCCCCCACCTGAGGGGTGGGGTTGGCAGAGGGTGGCACACCCCCTTTCCTCCCTTGGTGTTTCCCTCCAGTCTTCCCACCAGGATGGGGGAGGAACCGGTGGGGACCAGTTGCTGAGTACAGCAAGTGGTCTGGGGAAGCTCACAAAGGCGGAATGCCTTTGAAGCTTCCCCCTGCCCATCCTGGGGGAGGGGCCTAGCACCTCACCCAGGACGTGCATTGTTGCAGGCCCGGGAGAGCGGATGGCTCTCTACCCAGGGGTCCAGCAACATGTCTGCTGTGTGGCAGCCTAGGCAGCCCCTCAGACAAGACGTGGATTGTAGGTTAGGTTTAGGGGGTAACTCTAAGTTGCCCTCTGACGTGCATTTTACAGTAAATCCCACACTGGCATCAGTGTGGGTGTACTGTGCTGAGGAGTTTGATACCAAACTTCTCAGTCTTCAGTGCAGCCATCATGGTGCTGTGGAGTACGTGCTGACGACCTCCCAGCACCATATACTCGGAATGGCAGCCCTGCACTTACAGTGCCCAGGAATGGGCCTGGGTACTGTAGGGGCACAGGGCTCATGCACCTGTGCCCTCACCACTGGCATAGGGCACCCAGCTAGAGGGGTGACTGAGGTATGCCAGGGCAGTGTGTTTGTGGGCATGGCACACAGGGATGTGTGCCATGTCGACTCTCTGTTTTGTTCTGCACCAAGACACTCAGCCTGCAAGGGCAGTGTGTGTGTGTCAGGGTACAGGGCCTCTAAGGGTGGCACAATAAGTGCTGCAGCCCTTAGGGGTCTTCTCTGGTCACAGTGCCCTGGGTACCTAGGGTACCATTTACCAGGGGCTTACCTGTGGCCAGAGATGCCAATTGGGTTTAGGCTGAGTACAGTTTTTAGGGAAGGAACACAGGCCCTGGGTACCTGATTGGCAGGGATCCAGGGCACACCAAGGAAAAGTGCATCAGTTATCAGGCAAAAAGTGGGGGGGTTACTGCAACAGAAACCCACTTTCCTACAGTCTCCCCTGGAGACCACTGTATTTTGTGCTTGCTTACCTGTTTACAATTGAAGTATTTGTGTATTTGTGTTGATATCTCTGGGTTGGAGATAAACCAATGTGTTAGTGAGTGTTGTGTAATAACTGGTAAAACAAGCTGCTTTACACTCTACCACTTAGAGAGCTTTCTGTGGTTGTCTAAGACCATTAAAATCACAATAGGAGTTGTCTGGATTAGTGCAGGGCGCTGCACTTAAATAAGTGTGCACCATATGCTAAACCAGACTCCTACAGACGTATGGAGCATTGGCGCAGTCTAACCTGGACAAGACCAAAGGAAGTGCACAAAAGTTTTCAACATCTGTAAAAAACCGAAGCACACTCCAACCACCGAGCTAATTTGCTTGTTGAAAGACATATCTTTATCAAACGTAAACCCCAAGTTTTTCACAGTGTCCACTTGCACATTGGGTGGGGGACCCCTTCCGGCCAGTGAACTTCAAGATTGAAATCAAAGTTGTGACCCACACTGAGCACCTCCGTTTTTTCAGTGTTGCACTTCAATTCATTGTGTTTCATCCAACAAAAAACGCAGAACGACAGGGCTGAATGGAATCGTTCGTGATAATCTGAGCATCATCAGCATAAGAGAATATTTTAGCCCCAAAAGACTCCACCACATCCGCAAGTGGAGACATATAGATATTAAACATTGTGGGGCTAAGAGCAGAGCCCTGAGGAACTCCCACTGAGACACTCTGACTACCCGAAGAGTAAGGGGGTGACCACACTTCTTGACTCCTGCCTGCTAGGAAGGATTGCATTCACATCCAGGCGTCTACCCCAATATCAATCTCTTGAAAGCGGGCGAGCAGCCTGGCATGTGTGACCGTGCCAGGGGCTGCCGACTGATCTAACAGTACCAGGACAGCTCTGCCTCCTGCGTCAATGGTGCTTTTAATCTGCTCAAATACTTCGAAGAGGGCAGTCTCTGTACTGTACCTTGACCTAAAGCCAGATTGACTGGGATGTAATATTTTGTTAATCTCAATATAGTTGGGTAGCTGGCAATTCATAAACTTTTCCAGAAGTTTAGAAGGTGGTGGGAGAAGAGAAATGGGCCTATAGCTACCAGGGATATCTGGGTCAGCACGTGGCTTCTTTAAAAGAGGAATACGTTTAACCCGCTTCCAACAGGTGGGTACTGTTGCTGTGAGTAAAGAGTCATTTAACAGAGAATTCATAACGGGGTTGATGACATCAACTCCCAAAGCCAGAAGTGAAGTGGGACAGGGTTAGGAAAGAGACCCCGACTTGAGTTTTAAGATCTGGGGGCAGATTTACAAGCCCCTTGCGCTGCCAGTACGTCACTTTCTGTGACGCACTGGCTGTGCATATTCCAGCCCCATATTTACAAGGACAGGAAAAGCCACCCTGCGTGGCTTTTCCTGTCCTTGTAAATATGGCCCGTTACACGCAGCATTTTGCGTGAAAGGGGCGTTCCATGGGTGTTGCTGTGGGTGTTCCCACGCAACACTCATGGAACGAGCCACATTTCCAGATTCACGAGGATTCGTAAACCTGGAAATGCGTCAGTATGCTACGCCACCATAGGGGTAGCGCAGCGAGGGGCAACGAGGAGAAATGTTTTCATTTCTCCTCATTTTCCTCTTTCAATGCGTGCTGCATTCTACAGCACGCATTGAAAGAGGAAAATGCCTGTAGTGATTGTTTTTGTGCAGGAAGGTGCCCCTTCAGGCACAAAAACAATCTCCCCATGGCGCAGGCATCCGGGTGCTTGCGCCGGCGCATGGCAGCTGTTTGTGTGCCAGCGCAGGGAGAGCACAGGAATGCGACATATCATTGTAAATATGTCGCATTCCTGTGCTCTGAAAGTGCCGCAGCGTGGCGCAGCCAAAGGGCTTGCGTTGCCGCGCTGCGGCACTTCCTTGTAGATCTGCCCCCTGGAATCTTCTAGAGAGATAGCGCTGAACTCAGGTAACCCACAAGACACGGTATCGGCAGATCGAGTGTGATGAAAAACATCTAGGGGCAGATTTGCAAGGCCCTTGCGCCACTTTTGCGTCACTTTTTCCATGTTAAAAATGACGCAAAAGTGGCGCAAGGGCCTTGTAAATCTGCCCGCTAAAAATGACACAAAAGTGGCTCAAGGGCCTTGTAAATCTGCCCCTAGGGGGCAGATTTACAAGGCCCTTGCGCCACTTTTGCGTCATTTTTAACATGGGAAAAGTGACGCAAAAGTGGCGCAAGGGGCTTGTAAATAAGCCTCCTTGTATTTTGATGTGAAAAAACTAGGCAATTGTTCACACCATATGGCAGAAGAAGCCTTACATTAGTGACACAACAGGATCTGAAAAAACTTTACGATCTGAAAAATCTCTCTGGCTTTATTGCCCTTTCTATTCTTCCTTCATAATACACTTTCTTAGTGGAATTTTTAAAAAATGCATAGTTCCTCACCGCATTTTTATACAAGGCTTTAGACTCTACTTACATGGTTTTTTTTCTCTTGTTTAAGAGCATCACAAAACCAAGGTCTAGAAATCTTGGGGCAGATCTACAAGAAAGTGCCGCAGCGCGGCACCGCAAGCCCTTTGGCTGCGCCACACTGAGGCACTTTCAGAGCACAGGAATGCGACATATTTACAATGATATGTCGAATTCCTGTGCTCTCCCCTGCGCTGGCGCACAAACAGCTGCCATGCGCTGGCGCAAGCACCCTTGCACCATGGTGCAAGGATGCCTGCGCCATGGGGAGATAGTTTTTGTGCAGGAAGGGGCACCTTCCTGCACAAAAACAATCACTACAGGCATTTTCCTCTTTCAATGCGTGCTGTAGAATGCAGCACGCATTGAAAGAGGAAACAAGCATTTGCAATGCAATAGGTCTCGCATTTGCGAAATTTTGAGCTATTGACATTGTAACTGAGAATGCCTTTTATTTATGTGTTTTGAAAACCTGCAAGTTGTGCATTAAACAAGTACTTTGTACTTATAGTTGTTGCTTACAAGAAGCAAGGCTGGCAGTAGCTGCGCCTATTTTTCTGCCAGCCTTGCTTCTGGTAAGCAAGGACTATAAGTGCAAAGTGCGTGTTTCCACACCACTTGCATGTTTTTAAAACATATAAATAAAAGGCATTGTCATTTATAATGCCAATAGCTTAAACTCTCGCAAATGCAAGACCTATTGCATTGCAAGCGTTTGTTGTATTTACTGATCTAAGATTGCGTATGCCACTTGGATTGATAAATTTAAAAAAGGAAAATACACTTACGCAAAAACACTTCTTGTAGTGAGGAAAGGCCCAGTGGCAAATGGCAGCTGCCAAGATCTCCCAACATAAAACAAAATGAACATTTTATTTAATGTACCACTAGGTGTGGGAGAGCAACAAAGTAGACGGTGGGAAGTGGGGTTGGGTGGAAAATATATGTGCTTCAACCGAGAACAGGCCTCTTCATAAACTCTGGATTACAGTGTGATCAGAATGGTAAAAGGTGACAACGAAGAGCATGCTTGAGCCTCGTGGTGGGAATAATATCAGTGCCACGAATAACACACGGGCCACAAATGAGGAAATAAAATGATAAAATGAATAATGCCTTTCTATCCTGAAATTCATTTCTGGGCACATGATCCAGGCAACATCTCTTACTGTCTATTTTTTCAGTATACTGTTTGTTCTCCTGCGAAAATTAGTTATTTCTTTACTTTAACTGTATAAGCAGTTCTCATCATAACGGCAATAATAATAGAAACGTGAGTAGATTTCTTTCTTTTACACAAATACACATTTTGTAATAAGCAAAGGCCAGTGGCAAACGGCAGCTGGCAAGACCTCCCTACAGACTACAAAATTAACATTTTTTTAAAAGTACCACTGGGTTTTGGAGAGCAACAAAGGAGAAGGTGGGGGAACAATGGATAGTCGGCGGGGTGGGGAGCAACGGAGGTGCTTGCGATTGACCAGCTGCACGAAGAGGATGAAATTATTAGCAGAACTTTAAAAACCGTGTTAGAAATGGGATCTCAAGTTGGCAAGGGCTTGCACCTTTGTCCAAGTAGGGACCCTTCTTCCTAGTCAGGGTAAGGGAGTTACACTCCTAAAATAACCCCTGCTCACCCCTTGGTAGCTTGGCACGAGCAGTCAGGCTTATTCTAGAGGCAGTGTGTAAAGCATTTGCACATAACCAACAGTAATATAATGTAAGCACTACAAAAGGACACCACACCAGTTTAGAAAAATAACCAATATTTTTATATACTCAAAGACAAGACCAATTACGACAAAAATCCACAATACAGTACTTTGAAAGTGATTACGTTGCAAGATAACTTCTTTGCAGGAATAACACAAAAGCAAAGTTCGTACGAGTCGGTAGCCCCGTCCGGGTCTACCGCGATGCTGAAATACACAGAGTCTAACAGTTCCAGCCGATCGCGTCGCTACGGGCCAGCAGAGTCGTGAACAGACTCGTTCACAGTACCTTTCTCGTTGTGGCTGGTACGGGGTGTACGAGCCGGTCGGCGTTCGTCGCGGTTGCGGTGCAAGACGGAGCGATGCAAGGTGCGGTGTCCCTCAATGCGGTGCAGGCAGCGGCTCGATGAGCGTCGTGCAGATGGAGTCGGTGAGTCCAAGGCGTGCGGTGCAGGGGCGAGACGGGTACGATGCGGTGCTGACAGGTTGCGATGCAGGCGACAAAGCCGGAGTGCGGGAGCTGGCGTCGGACAGCGGTGCGAGTCGGAGCGGTGCATCGCAAACGTGCGAGCGGTGCCCCAAATGCGATGCGGTCACGACTGTTGAGCCAGTTGCAGCGACCGCGTCGGTCGGGTCCGGCTGGTTCAGTGAAGCAATGCGATGCGAACTGCGGTGCCCACAGGTCCCGGTGCAAGCAGCGGCTCGGTGTTGACGGCGTCGGACGTCGCCTACGGTGAGACCAGGGTTGCGATGCGAAGCGGGGCGATGCGGTCTGCGGTGCAAACAGGTCACCGGTCAGGGATGGATTCGGTTGACGGAGTCGGTTGCAGTTCCCTTCCTCTGTGGCAACTGAAACAGCGTTCCAGAAGCGGTACCCAGAGGCTTGTGAAGTCTTTGCAGTCCCTGAGACTTCTTAACAGGAGGCCAGCTCGGTTTCAGGCCCTTGGAGATACTCAGCACAAGTTTGTAGAAAGTTCAGTCCAGTCCTTTCACTGCCCAAGGCAGAAGCAGCAGCTGCAGGCCAACCCAACAAAGCAACAACACAGCAAAGGGGCAGTACTCCTCCTGGCAGCTCTTCCAGCTCTTCGTCTTGGCAGGTTCCTTGATTCCAGCGAGATCTAAATTCATGGGGTCAGGGCCCCAATATTTATATCCCGAATTCCTTTGTTCTCTGAAGGCAGAGAGGCCTTTGCCTAGTCCAAACCAGTTCTGGAGCACTTTGTTGACAAGTCTCCTTCTTTCCTTTCGCAGTGCAGGCCAGGGACATCAGACGCACCACAGGAGGTGGAGCCAGCATTGTGGAGGGAAGGCCCATCCCTATTCAGGTCCCAGGTGCATCTCCTCCCACCCATCTACATGTAGATCTTGCTATTCAGCCCTGTGCTGACTCACCCTGTCTCCTGGCATCCCCCAGCCCCTGTCACTCACACTCCAGACAAGAAATACACAACTTAGCAGAGGCAGGCTTGGATGGTTAGACCAGAAAATACCCACTTTCTAAAAGTGGTATTTTCAAACACAGAATGTTAAAACCAACTTCACTAAAAGATGCATTTTATCATTCTGAGTCTAGGCATACTAAACTCGAATTTCTACCATGTTCCCCGGGTCCGTTAGGATTATAAGCTGTAATAATCAAAACTGCCCATTCTGGCCTATGGGGAACAGGTAGCCTTGCAATAGTGAAAAACGAAATAGGCTGTAATTCACTACCAGGACATGCCACACACACCAGGGCATGTTCTACCTTTCGCATACAATGCACCCTGACCACAGGGGTACCTTGGGCCTACCTTAGGGGTGACTAACATGTAGAAAAGGGAAGGTTTAGGGACTTGCAGGTGTGTGCACTTGCCAAGTCGACATGGCAGCCCCAGGCTGCGCACAGGCTCTGCGTTGGCAGGCCCGAGTTACACTTTACGGGCTGTTTGCGTGGGGGGCACAATCCCGTGCTGCCGCCCACCAAAAGCATTTGATCTATAGGCCCTGGCACTCGCAGTGCCCTTTACTAGGGACTGACACATAGATCAAATAGCCAAAACATGGAAATACCAATCCATAACATATTTCATACAGGAGCACTTGCACTTTACCAATGATCAGCAGTGCGTAAAGTGCGCAGAAACACTAAACCAGCACAAAACAGAGTCAAAACCGGGAGGTCATAAAGCAAAAAGTCAGGGGAAACACGCCAAAAGATGCCAAGTCTAACAAACCGTAACATGCATTTACAGTTAAGAATATTTGTGAACGTGCTTGGGTTACGTTTTACGTGAACTTTACGTGACCCTTCGGTGAAGTTACTGGCCTTCTATAAGATAAGAGTGCCAGACTGCAGACGGAAATAAAACAAACGAAAAGGGCTATAAAGGGACAACGGAGGAACGAGCCAAGTATGAAACAAAAACTTCAACACTTACCCAGTAAGTGACGCTCCTCACATAAGCGACTGCATCTTGTGGTGGGACTCTGGAAGCGGAGGACTCTTCGCCCAGCTCAGTGATGACGCACACCAACAGAAGTGATGCAGTGGAAAGATAGAAGATGGACACTGTGTTTTGTGTACTTGTCCGCCCTGTTAGAACAGACACACATTTGACTCAGATTGATGCAAACATTGCCACTCATTAACCCCTTCCATGCGCGGCCGATTTTCGCCCTGTGCGAGGCGTTTCATTAAGCGGACGGGTTCATGACGAGCTCAGCTCGTCATGCGCACACGAGCACTGCGCAGCATGACGAGCTGAGCTCGTCATGAGCATGGAAGGGGTTAATGGACTAAGCTGCTATTTAAAGGTTTGTTTTTTAAGTTCAACTCGTAAAGGTGACAGAATAAAAATAATATAAGGATCACTCGGGGACCCAGCGGTTGAAGGAATGCACAGGTCGTGCTATCAAGACCGCTCGGGTATGCAAGGCAAAAATAATTAGGTACACAGGAAGGACTATAAAACACGCTGCGATTCGGGAGAGGGGTTGAGTGCCAGCGCGTTCACACAACCTTTGTTTTACAATAAAATAGCATATTAAGGATCACATGGGAACCCAGCAGGCGAAGGAATGTGGTGAAGTCATCGAGACCGCTCGCGTATGCTGTTGCCTGTGCAAATAAGAACGTACTGCAATGTAAAAAAAACAAGCATTGGCACGGCCGCGCGGCCACGAAAGTGAAAGTGATCGCGATTGCGATGCACTTAATGACCCGTGACGGAGGAAAGACAGATGGCGGCTGCGCGCGTGCACGCTCGCGTGAACGCAAGCTTGAGGCCAGGAAAAGCCTCTGGTAGCACTTTGAAAACCCCCTTACTAAATGTCTCGCAGATCAGCGCATGCGCTGGCTCAGGCGAGACCTAAAAAACGAGGAGAAATGAAAACATTTCTCCTCGTTGCCCCTCGCTGCGCCACCCCTAGGGTGGCGTAGCATACTGACGCATTTCCAGGTTTACGAACCCTCGTAAATCTGGAAATGTGTCTTGTTCCATGGGTGTTGCGTGGGAACACCCACAGCAACACCCATGGAACGCCCCTTCCACGCAAAGTGCTGCGTGTGAAGGGGCCATATTTACAAGGCCAGGAAAAGCCACTGTTCTTGTAAATATGGGGCAGGGAAATGCACTGCCAGTGCATCACAAAAAGTGACGTACTGGCAGCGCAAGGGGCTTGTAAATCTGCCCCCTTATTTCTGCCAGGCGCACGACTGCACAAAACTAAGGGGAAGTTTACCCCAATAGTGCGCAACCAATTGACATGCCCTTCCATGCCAGATTCAATACAGCCAGAAAGGGTTGGCTTACTGTCCCCTAAGGCGAGCACCGAGTTGTTTTGTGGAATCCTAGAGAATGGTCTAGACAGGCCAGGGGAGTCAGCCTCTCTTTCCCTACCTTGGTTGAAAGTGCAGGGTCCTTCGGGGTGCCGGGGGCGTGTCCAGGTGCATATAGGGGTCATGGGGTCCTGGTCTGTCTGTAATCTTGACGCCGGCCCCTTCAGGGTGCCGGGGCGTGTCCAGGTGCACATGGGGGTCATGGGGTCAAGGTCTGTCGGATTCCTCGAGGCCGGGCCCTTCAGGGTGCCAGGGCGTGTCCAGGTGCATATGGGGGTCATGGGGTCCTGGTCTGTCGGATTCCTCGAGGCCAGGCCCTTCAGGGTGCCGGGGGTGTGTCCAGGTGCATATGGGGGTCATGGGGTCCTGGTCTGTCGGATTCCTCGCGGCCGGGCCCTTCAGGGTGCCGGGGCGTGTCCAGTTGCACATGGGGCTGTCGCTGTTAATCCATATGAAGTATTCAGGGAGTCATTTCTTACAGATGTTTATTCACAATATCTTTAAAGGCACCAATAATTCCTTTCCTGTTCTTCACTTTATTTTCACTCCGCCGAGACCTCGATGCTCCCTTTCACCACCGTCACCCGTGCGACCCTCGAGGGGTCTCCTTCGGTGCCAGGCAGCAGCCGTGCTCTGTTCACTCGCCCTTTACTCACCCTGAACCCCCTTTCCTCCCACAGGACTTCCTCTTGGAGGCAGTTACACTTATTTACCTCTAGGGATGTCAGTGCCTGGAGACTGACCGCTGCATCCGGTGCGTCCTCGTGGCCTCAGGCCCCCCTCACCATCCAAGCAGCAAGCACTCCTGAAACAAACAACCCAGCATTTAAAATGTCATTCTGGCAGCAAAGTAAATGCCTCCAAGAGCACACAGTGAAACTACCAGACAAAGGCAGCTCAATCAAAATGAATTTTATGAATACAATGAGGCCAAAACAACAAATATTGGGTCAGTCACTGGAAAATTTGTGTTTTAAAGGGACAGTTTCATTCCACAAGGTCTCCGTTCTCCATGGGCAGCTCATTGAAGTTACACACAGCTCACAAGTGGCCGCTACAAGCTTCTTCACCCTTCAGTCATGCGGGCCAGGGGGCTGGATGAGAGTCAGTTGCTTTGTGTAGGGAGGCTCAGCTCACAGCTTCCAAGCTTCACAGACTTCCTCTGGTCCTTGAGGGGTCTATTTATTAACTTGTCACGCAGTGCAGCACAGCGCAGCGCGGCGCGGCAAGTCACCTTGTTGCGCTGCACTGTATTTAAGACAATGCAGCACATTCCTGCCTTTTCCTCTGTGCTGGCGGCCTTGTGGCAGCCTAGCACCAAGACAGGCACCCTCCTCTTAATCAAACTAATTTTCCCACCTTTTCTTCTGCCAACAGTGGAGCAGGAAAGGGGTCTTGCCCTCCCCACTATCTGGAGGTTCCTGGGTTGGATTTCAAAGGCGGCATTGCCTTTGAAGCTTCCCGCCCTGGAAGGCCATCCTGTCCTGGAGGAGGTGTGACACCTCCGTCCAGAGGAGGCTTTGTCTCTGTCCTCTGAGAGCGCTGGCTCTCACCCCAAGAGGTCAGAAACAGGTCTGGTAGGGGCAGGCTGTTGAAAACCAGCCAGAGACCCCACTAGTGTTTGGTTAGGTTTCAGGGGACCCTCTAAAGGGATGTCCTGTGTGAATGTATTAATAAATCCAACACTGGCATCAGTGTGGATTTATTAAGACAACATGTTTGGTACCAAACATCTTAGGGAGTGAAGCCATCATGGAGCTGGGAACTCGTGTTGACAAGTATCCAGCCCATGTACTCTCTATGGCTTCCCTGTGCACTCACATCACAGAATGGACTGGACATTGTAGGGGCATATCTGCTCATACCGATATGCCCTCATAAAGGATATAGTGCACCCTGCCTTAGGGCTAAAGGCCGGCAGTAGGAGTGACTTACCTATACCTTATGCAGTGCATGGGAGGCATGGCACACAGGGCCGTGTGCCATGTTGACTCTTCAGATTGCTATGCACCAAGAAACGCAGCCTGCAGTGGCAGAGTGCATAGTTTTGGCGAGGGGTCCCTGGGGTGGCACAACCAGTGCTGCAGCCCCAGTGGACCCTCTTCAGTACCCATGCCCTGGGTACCAGGGGTACCATTTATTAGGGACTAACAGGGACAAATGAATTTGTGCCAATCGTGGTACCGTTTTGGGGAAAGAGATCTGGCACTGGGAACCTGGTTCGTAATCACATCGGGCATCAGGCCAATAGTGGTGGCTAACCATGCTAAAAGAGGCACTTTCCTACAAACACCCACGCAACGCCCATGGAACATCTTCCCATGGCAGAGTAAGGCAACGCATCGGTTTGTGCTGCGTTGCGTTACTCCAGATTTATGGAGCCGCTCAGAGCCGCGCAACGTGGACTTGCGTGGCTTCATAAATCTCATTTAGGATTTGAGCTGCTATTGTTGTGCTACACGCCGAAAAAAGCGTTTTGATGCCTCGTATGGGGTAGTAGGCGCTATAGAAATGCAATTACAATACAATACAATGAAGGAAACACATGCTGAGAAACCCCTCAGTGGTTTCTCGGGGCACAAAGTCGAAACACCAGCAGTTTCTAGTAGAGAAAGAGTAGGGGAACCATGTGAAAAAGTGGATTTTTCTACAGTGAGAGAGTAATCAAAATCATGGTAGTGCCTCAAGAGGGTGACTTGGCGCTTTGTGCGCTGTGCCTGCAGAGAGAGAAGCAGAGGTCTTCTTGGAAGAGTCGGAGTGACCGGTGAACTCTCACTTCCTCCTAGTTGCAACTGAGATGGGTCGAGGGAACAGCTCAACCCATCTGACCGGGAGCTACGACACCACTTCTGTAAAGTTACTACTGGGGGCAGCGCTGCTGTACCAAACACACACTCATTGCGCTTAATTATATGATGACTTCTCCATTCTTATTGATGAATTTAAAATGGTAGCGAGCGACAGAGGACTGCCTGGTTGTTCTTTCTTTACGGGTTGCCATGCGAACAGTGAGTATCCTGGTATTTGTAGTTTTTACCGACTTGAATGTCCAATAATTACCAATGTTCTCAATTACCCACTGTTTTGAGCACAGCATATCCCCATATTACTCAGTCTCTTAGTGCTCCATCGCGCTGTGTGTCACAAACCCCTCATCAGGCCGCTGGATTTTATCAAGATCATTCCGCAGGGTGCAGTCGAATTACCGCAGACCTTGAATTTGTATACTTCACAATCCACCTTAGGCTGCCGAACTGAAACGCGTCTGCAATGAATACATTTATAATCCTTGTTAGAACTGGGGGTCTCTAGTTGGCAATGGTATACACCTTTGACCGAATAGGGACCCTTGCTTCTAGTCAGGGTAAGGGGGATACACTACTAAAATAACCCCTGCTCACCCCCTTGGTAGCTTGGCACGAGCAGACAGGCTTATCTCAGAGGCAGTGTGTTAAGCATTTGTGAACACATACAGTAATACAGTGAAAACACTACAGATGGACACCACACAGGTTTTATAAAAATAAGTATTCTTTATATAGATTTATCACAAGACCACAAACGACAAAAATCCACAATACTGTAATCAATAATACTTCAAGATGGTCGAAATGGTTTAAAAATAGGTTCTTCACTTAAAAGCAGTCTTTAGCAACAAATAACCCCAACTGGAGTTAACACGACGTCGAGGTCAAAGAAATCCCAAAGTACGGCGCTGACCGCGAGGTGCGCAGCGTCGGGCCCGGAGTCAAAACAGACCCACAAAGAACAGTACCTTGTAAAAGCGAAAACAAAGACAGCTCACGGCATCGGGGAGGTGCGGCGTCGTTGGCGCATTGCGGCGTCGGTTCCTTGCTTTGGGGGAGATGATGCGTCGGGACCTGGATGCTTGCGCAGGCAGGGGAGGCGTCGGTTCCTGACCGGAGAGGAGGTGATGTCACGATGGCGCCGAAGCCACGGTTCCATACGATGTCACGATGTCAATGGATTCTTGACCACCCACGTCGACGATCGGCTCCGCCATGATGTCGGCTTCGGAGTCGATGCGGCACAGCAGCAGGCGTCGGGCCGGCGTCGTAAGTCGGAGCAGCACTCACGGCTAAGGCAGGCTTACGATGTCGCTCGCTGGCATCGATGTTGCACGGCGGTCGGCGTTGGGTCTACGTTGCAAGTCGGAGCAGCACTCACGGCTTCGATGCAGGCGACGGCGTCGCTCGCCGGCGTCGGTGTTGCAAATTCCTTCTGTAGCACCAGAACAGCAAGTTCCAGATGCAGGCAAACAGAAAGAGTGAAGTCTGGTATCCCTGAGACTTCGGTCAGGAGGCAAGCTCAAATCAAGCCCTTGGAGTAATATTCTGCAAGATGATGAATGAACACACAACGTTCCTTTCTCCTCTCCTTGGCACTGAAGACACCACTGTAGGCCAACCCAGCAACACAGCACACTGGCAGGGGGGGCAGTCCAACTCCTACAGCTTCCTTTGGTTCTTCTCCTTGGCAGAGGTTCGTCTTGTTGTTCCAGAAGTGATCTAAAGTTCTGGGGTCAGGGCCCCAATATTTATAACAGAAAATCCTTTGTCCTCTGAAGGCAGAGGGTCCTGTGCCTAGTCCAAACCAGTTCTTGTCAGTCCTGGAGCACTTTGTTGACAAGACTCCTTCTTTCCTTCCTTTCACAGTGTAGGCCAGGAACATCAGACGCACCACAGGAGGTGGAGCCAGCATTGTGGAGGGAAGGCACAGCCCTATTTAGGTCCCAGGTGCAACTCCTCCCACCCATCTACATGCAGATCTCTCTATTCAGCCCTGTGCTGACTCACCCTGCCTCCTGGAATCCCCCAGCCCTTGTCACTCACAAAGCCAGACACACAATACACAACCTAGCAGAGGCAGGCTTGGACAGTTAGGCAAGAAAATACCTACTTTCTAAAAGTGGTATTTTCAAACACAGAATGTTAAAACCAACTTTACTAAAAGATGTATTTTATCATTCTGAGTTCAGGCATACTAAATTCGTTTTTCTACCATGTTCCCTGGGTCAGTTAGGATTATAAGATGTTATAATCAAACTGCCCATTCTGGCCTATGGGGAACAGGTAGCCTTGCAATAGTGAAAAACGAAAATGGCTGTAATTCACTATTAGGACATGCCACACACACCAGGGCATGTCCTACCTTATACTTACAATGCACCCTGCCCTTGGGCCTACCTTAGGGGTGTCTGATATGAAGATAAGGGAAGGTTTAGGGACTGGCAAGTGGGTGCACTTGCCAAGTCGACATGGCAGTCACAGACTGTACACAGGCTCTGCAATGGCAGGCCTGAGACAAACTTTACAAGCTGCTTCTTTGGGTGGCACAACCAGTGCTGCAAGCCCACCAGCAGCATTTGATTTACAGGCCCTGGGCACACCTGGGGCACTATACTAGGGTCTGACAAGTAAATCAAATGATCCAATCATGGAGTCACTAATCAATACATCAATTTACAAAAGGGAGAGCATATGCACTTTAGCACTGATCAGCAGTGGTAAAGTGCCCAGAGTCATAAGACCAACAAAAACAGGTCAGAGAAAATACAGGAGGAAGGCAAAAAGTTCAGGGATGACCCTGCAAAAAGGGCCAAGTCCAACAATTATCAAACGCCGTGAGTGCTACGTACTTTGTTGGAGCAATCATTTTAACGTGAGTCCTACCCTCACGACCATGTGAGCACCCGTCTTCTGAGTTCGGCAGCCTAGGGTGGGGCTAGGAGCAGGCGTTATTGAAAAGACAGCCAGAACCGTCACTGCAAGATTTTCCGACAATCAGCTGAATTGTGAATTATACAAATTCAAGGTCTGCGGTAATTCGACTGCATCCTGCGGAATGATCGTGATTAAATCCAGCGGCCTGACGAGGGGTTTGTGACACACAGCGCGATGGAGCACTAAGAGACTGAGTAATATGGGATATGCTGTGCTCAAAACAGTGGGTAATTGAGAACATTGGTAATTATTGGACATTCAAGTCGGTAAAAACTACAAATACCAGGATTCTCACTGTTCGCATGGCAACCCGTAAAGAAAGAACAACCAGGCAGTCCTCTGTCGCTCGCTACCATTTTAAATTCATCAATAAGAATGGAGAAGTCATCATATAATTAAGCGCAATGAGTGTATGTTTGGTACATGCATTTTGAAGCACTGAGGAAAGCAAACAGCTGAAACGCGTCTGCAATGAATAAATATATGGTCCTCAAACCCCGTGAGTGCTACGTACTTTGTTGGAGCAATCATTTTAACGTGAGTCCTACCCTCACAACCACTCGAGCACCCATCTTCTGAGTTCGGCAGCCTAAGGTGGGACTAGGAGCAGGCATATATATATATATATTCACTGAAAAAACCATAGGTTTCAGGCACGTTATAGTTAGAAATTAGCATTTAAAAAACCTTTGAAATTCACTGAAAAAACCATAGGTTTTAGGGACAGTTATAGTTAGTTGGACATTGCACTCGTACAAAACCCGTGAAATTCCCCCGTTATAGTTAGTTCAGCTAACTATAACTCGCGCCCCGCAATTCACTGCTGATGACCTCACATATTACATCACTCATGACATGGTCAGTGACATCACTGATGACATCACTGATGACATCTCAAATGACATCACTGATGACATCATCTAGTGACTGTGTTTCTGTAAAGTTTAAATATTTTTAATGTATATAGGGAAAGGCGTATTGAAGAATGAGTGGGTGTATAAGTGTCTGTATGGATGATTTAGTAGGTGCGTGACTAACTGTATAAGTGAGTGATTAAACGTATCTTACTGAATGCATGGGTTAGTGACTAAACTGGGTGAATGTCTGTATCCGTCTGTCTGTTGCTGTGTAAGTGGCTGCATGGGTTTGTGAATAACTACATGAGTGTCTACATGAGTTATTGATTCGTTGTCTGAGTATCTGTATGGGTGCCTGAGTGTTTGTGTGGGTGGGGTGTGTGCGACTCTGTACATAGATGTGTGAGTGGGTGATTCACTGGGTGCATGATTTGAAGAGTGCGTCTGTGATGGACTGCTTGGGTGGGTGAGTGTGTGTATGGGTGTGTTAGTGAGTGAATGTATATCTCAGTGGTACATGTGCGAGTAACTGCATATATAAAAGGCAGTATATATGTGTGTTAGAGTATTTAAAAGGCTATAAGTGAGAGTGTGTGATTGTGAGAGTGGCTGTATGGATGTGTGTGTGCTTGTATCAGTTATTGTAGAAGAGCGTAAGAATGTGCTAGTATTTGTATGACTAAGTGAGCTGGTGTGTGTATAACTCTATAGGTGAGTAAATGGGTGTGTGATTAATTTTTTGCATGACTGACTAGGTGTGTGAGTACCTCTATGGATGAGTGGCGGTGTGTGAGTGTTTATATAGGTGTATGAGTGCATATGATAGTCCTGTACTGAGTGACTGTAAGTATGAGTCACTGCACGGGTGAGTGAGTAGATGTGTGTGTGTAGACCTAAGAATCAGTGAGTGGGTATATAGTTATTGGTATTGGAGTGTGTATGGTTTTGCGAATGGCAGTCTGTAAATAAGAGTGGGTGTATCAAAAGTTATATTAGGGTGTGAGAAGATGCATGAAATTATCACATGGATGATGTCATCAGTGATGTCATTTGAGATGTCATCAGTGATGTCATCAGTGATGTCACTGACCATGTCATGAGTGATGTAATATGTGACGTCATCAGCAGTGAATTGCGGGCGCGAGTTATAGTTAGCTGAACTAACTATAACGGGGGATTTTCACGGGTTTTGTACGAGTGCAATGTCCAACTAACTATAACTGTCCCTAAAACCTATGGTTTTTTCAGTGAATTTCAAAGGTTTTTAAATGCTAATTTCTAACTATAACGTGCCTGAAACCTATGGTTTTTTCAGTGAATTTGTAAGGTTTTTAAATGCTAATTTCTAACTATAACGTGCCTGAAACCTATGGTTTTTTTCAGTGAATTTCAAAGGTTTTGTAAATGACAATTTTTAATTGTATTAATTGTTATATTTATTTTTTTGATACTGATTTACAACATTTTTTTCAACTATTTATTTTTAGATATTTTATTTTTTAAATTACATTGTAATTACATTATACATTACATTACAAAATATACTTTCTCAGAATGAATTACTTTAGTTTAAATACTTTGCAAATAGGCAATAGACTTTTAAGTACAGTAGTTACAGTTGTTGCAATGGGCAACACAATTTCAAACACAATGCAACATTGAGCTCAATGTGAATTTCTAGTTAAATGCAATTAGTTACTTTATGGATTACTTTTCTAACCACAGGACTGGATCCTAGATTCAGTCCTGGGACATCTCCTGTAAACAGTTGAGTAAAAGCGTTTTGGTTACAGTACTGATTTTTAAGGAATATTATTGTATTTTAAAAGTTGACACTTAGAAACTTTTTCACATAGAATCACCAATGTTATCCTATGGCCGGAAATTCACTTAGCAGGTAAGTAGTGTTATCGTTACTTTTTCTTACTCAGTGGTGGATCCTGGATCCAGCACTGGTGCATCTCCTGTAAACAGTTGAAAGAATGCGTTTAAGTCATACAGGCGATTTTTAAGGAATATTTGTAGTTTATGAAAATTGACACTTTGAAACTTTTCTGCTGAAAACCAGACAATGGATTCCTATGGAAGGAAATACAAGTTACTGGTAAGTACGGTTAGAATTACTTTTCAGGGTCAGTGCTGGGCTAAAAGATGCAGCACTGAGGTCTCTCCTGATAACAGGTGAGTAAATCAGAATTCGTAGTTCGGCTGATTTTAGAGGAATATTATAAAGTTCCAAAACTCCACACTTAGAAGAATTTCCAAGTGAAACCAGTCAATGTTAGCCTATGGAAGGAAATTCAAGTTACTGTTAAGTACGGTTAGAATTACTTTTCAGGGTCAGTGCTGGGCTAAAAGATGCAGCAATGAGGTCTCTCCTGATAACAGGTGAGTAAATCGAAATTCGTATTTTGTCTGATTTTAGAGGAATATTTGTATGTTTCAAAAATCGACACTTAGAAACTTTTTCAGCAAAAAGCAGGCAATGATATCCTATGGAAGGAAATTCAAGTTACTGGTAAGTACGGTTAAAATTACTTTTCAGGATCAGTACTGGGCTCAAAGATGCAGCACTGAGGTCTCTCCTGATAACAGGTGAGTAAATCGGAATTCGTATTTCGGCTGATTTTAGAGGAATAATATAAAGTTCCAAAACTCCACACAGAAGAATTTCCAAGTGAAACCAGTCAATGTTAGCCTATGGAAGGAAATTCAAGTTACTGGTAAGTACGGTTAGAATTACTTTTCAGGACCAGTACTGGGCTGAAAGATGCAGCAATGAGGTCTCTCCTGATAACAGGTGAGTAAATCGAAATTCGTATTTCGGCTGATTTTAGAGGAATATTTGTATGTTTCAAAAATCGACACTTAGAAACTTTTTCAGCAAAAAGCAGGCAATGATATCCTATGGAAGGAAATTCAAGTTACTGGTAAGTACGGTTAGAATTACTTTTCAGGATCAGTACTGGGCTCAAAGATGCAGCACTGAGGTCTCTCCTGATAACAGGTGAGTAAATCGGAATTCGTAGTTCGGCTGATTTTAGAGGAATATTTGCACAATGGTGAAGGAAGGGGGTGGGGCCTAAGGTGACATGTCTGCAAACACGCCCTGTGGCGCGTTTAAGTTGGACAATTAATTCCTCCTCAATCCCGAGGGTCCCTAGGGGCCAACTAGCCCAGCAGGTACCTCCAGTATGCGCCAGGGGCTGCGTTGCAGAGAGGTGTTCAGAGGCCACGCCCCTTTTTACAACACTCTGCAACGCAGCTCCGTGGCGCTTACTGGAGGTACCTGGTGGGCTAGTTGGCTCCAAGGATCCTCAGGATTGAAAAGGAATTTATTCCCCATCTTAAAACGCGCCACGGGGCCTGTTTGCACACATGTCACCTGAAGCCCGCCCCTCCCTTCACCACTGTGCAAACGCGCCCCGTGGCGCGTTTTAAGTTGGAGGATTAAGTCCCCTTGAATCCTGAGGGTCCCTGGAGTCCAACTAGCCCACCATATACCTCCAAAAGCGCCACAGAGCTGCGTTGCAGAGAGGTGTAAAAGGGGCGTGGCCTCTGTACAGTCTCTGCAACGCAGCCCCTGGTGCATACTGGAGGTTCCTGGTGGGCTAGTTGGCCCCAAGGACCCCCAGTATTCAAGGGGTCAATTCCCCCTCTGCAAACGCGCCAGGGGCGCGTTTGCAGAAGTCCTGCAGGGAGGGGGCGGGGCCTCCGGCACGATGCCGGTCGTTTTTTTTTCTTGTTTTTTTTTAATGGGAGGGGGCTGCGTGGCCCCCTTCCCTTGCCCACTTTTGGCCCCGGGGACCCCATCCCCCGGGGCCTGAGCATTTTTTTTTTTTTTAAATTAAAAACGGGGAAGGGGGCCGCGTGGCCCCCTTCCCTGGGCCTGTATTGGCCCGGGGACCCCATCCCCGGGGCATGGCCTCGATTTTTTTATTTGGAGGGGGCTGCGTGGCCCCCTCCTCCAGGCCATTTAAGGCCCCGGGGACCCCATCCCCGGGGCCGGCCTTGCACTTTTTTTTTATTTTTATTTATTTTTTTAAAATTTGGGGGAGGGGGCTGCGTGGCCCCCTCCCTGGTCACTTATGGCCCGGGGACCCCATCCCGGGGCCTGGCCTCTCGTTGGGGACTGTGGGGGTCCCCAAACCCCCCACAGTCCCGCCGGCTCCGCCTCCTGCGGAAGCCGGCATTGCTTTCCACATGGGGAGCAGCTAACATGCTGCTCCCCATGTGGAAAAGCATCGGCTTGGATATTGGAGCGAGAGCAGGTTTCCTGCTCTCTCTTCCAATATCCAAAGCAAGTTTGCAATGACAGGACGGGAGCCGCGAGGCTCCCGTCCTTTCATTGCAAACAGCAGTGTCCGGGGGTAGGCACCCCGGGACACTGCAGGAGCCGGCCCTGGGGGGTGGCGGTCCCCAGGGCCACCACAGCCTCCAGGAGGGGGGCCGCGCGGCCCCCCTCCTTACATTTTGAAAGCCCCGGGGAGGTGGTGGTCCCCGGGGCTTCGGGGGTCCAAAACGGACCCCCATTTTTAATTTTTAGTGCCCCGGGAGGTGGCGGTCTCGGGCGTGTGGGGGCTGGAGCCCCCCACACAGGTTAAAAATTAAAACAGAAGCCCCGGGGAGGTGGCGGTCCTCGGGGCAGCGGGAGGGCAAAGAGCCCTCCCGCACCATTTTGTGTTAAAGCCCCGGGGGTGGTGGTCCTCGGGGCTTGGGGCCCTTAGAGGCCCCCCATACATAAATTTAACCCCCCACCATGCCCCCGGGACATGGCCCACCCGGGGGCAAATTAACATCGAAGCGCGGAGACCGCGCTTCGATTTCTTCGGCAGGATCCGCGCACCCTGAGCGCATCCTGCCGATTTAAAAAAAAAAATGCTTTTTTTTGCCCAGGGGGTCCTTGTGGGACCCCCTGAGCAGGCCTAGGGGGTCAGGGTGTTTCTACCCTGCCCCCTTTGTGCGCTTTGCGCACTTGTTTCTGTCCCTCGGTTCTACCAAGGGACAAAATGGCTGCTGTAAAGTAGTGGCCTAGGCCTGGGGTCACTACAATCATGAGACCTGGAGACGTGAGTACTTTGGTGGCCAGCTCCAGACCGCGCCACGCCCAGAGCCCTGGGCTATTTATTTAAACCTGTACGTCGCGCCGGCGTACGCCGGGCTGGCTCATAACGTGTGCGCTTACAGGGGGGGTGGGTCAACAGGACCACCCCTCTGTCTCGTGAGGGACGTGGAGGCTTCCACTGTCCTCACAACATTACATTCCTCCTTTACCAGGAGGGACAAAGTCAACTGAAACAAGATACCAACGGGTATGTATGGCAGACCAAAAATGAAACACCTAGTCCAGGAAAACACAACCCCACGGGTGGGGTACACATGAAACAGTCTTACTTGGTTTCCACATGCGGCTGTTCCCTCAGGCTGCGACCCGCTCTACTGTCGCCGATTAGCCACAGGATACATAGTCTTTGTACTTCTGAGATGGCTTCGGACAAGGCCGCAAGTTGTATCGGTTCTGGCTGACTCGTGGGGTAGGTGTCGGTGACAGCTCGAGTGGGCTGCTGCAGGTTGGGGGTCGCAGTTCACGCTCAGGGCCCAGGTCTTGTGTCGACGTGGTTACTGGATTCAAAGGCGGATCCTCAGTGGCTGGGTGGCCAGGTCCACACGCTCTGCCGTCAGGACTTGGGCACTCATTTGGGAATGTCTCGTTGTGCCTGTCGATCACTGGGAGGTCGTCTTCATCGTCAAAGGGGATTTTTTTAAAGAAAGATATGTTGCGGGTTACTCTTTCGTGTCTTCTTTGGGCAGTCACCATGGTGCCTTTTACAGCTGTGACAGTCCAGGGGTTGAGTTCAAAGGGTAACCGGAACTTCCCTCCGGGGTATCGGTCCCGTACAAGTACACTGTCGCCAACTGCGATGGGACTCTCTTTGGTGTGTCTTTTCTGGGATGCTGCTTTGTTGTTCTTCGCACGCTGGGAGTCTGACTGGTTCGGGGGGTTTGGTGTTTCTGCCCACGCCGGGTGATGAGGGATGGTATCTGTTACCACGCGGCCAAAACACAGTCGGCTTGGGGATATACCCGTAGTGCAATGGGGTGTGAGCCGGTACTCTCGGAGGAATTGATACACGGCTTGCTCGAGATTGAGCCCATCAGCTAGGGCGATTTGAATAGTCTTGTTCAATGTCCGCATCAGCCGTTCTACTTCCCCATTGGCCTGGGGCCATCTTGGTGTGATTTTGCGATGCTTCACTTTATGGGAGGCGAGGTATTCTGCCACATCCGCGCTGGTGAACGGTGGTCCATTATCTGTGCGGAGCTCGCCGAATAGTCCATGAGTCGCCATCAGCTTCTCGAGTTTAGGAATCACTTCCACAGCGGACGTAGATGGGATGAACTCGACTTCTGGATACCGTGAGAAATCATCCACCACCACCAGCATGTACTTTCCACCGGGCAGGCTGCCGAAATCAGCACTAACTCTTTCCCATGGGGCGCTCGGAGCTGCTTCCGTGATTATCGGTGCTGGCCTGCTGGGTAGGCTCGTTGCAAGGCACACCGGGCAGTGTTGCACTACTGACTCAATTTGTTGGTCCAGGCCGGGGAACCAGACTTTGCTGCGGAGTCTGTTTTTGGATTTGACGATTCCTTGGTGCGCGCCATGCGCAAGAAGAGCCGCTTGTCGAGTTAGGCTTTCAGGAAGGACGAGGCGCGGGCCTCTCAGGAGGCAGCCATCAGCGGACACAGACAGTTCCTGACGGACTAGGTGCAGGGACTTCAATGTTGCTTGGGCCGACGCGGTCCGTCGTGGTGAGGGACTTTGTAGGAGCCTCCAGTCGCCTGAGGTGACAGCTTGGATAGCGATTTGGAGACAGTCATCTTCTTGTGTGGCTGCTATGACTTCTTGCAGAGACATTGGGAGAGGCCGAGACCGTTCTACCACCAGCCGTACGTAGTCTTCTGTGGCCGCCGCTTCATCTGCTTCTGGAGGGGTGACTGGTCGAGCGTGCCGCGACAGAAAATCAGCAGGATTGCGGGAGCCAGGTCGGTATTCTACTGTCAGCTGGAATTCTTGCAGCTGCAAGATCCACTTCTCGATCCGTGGGGAGGGCGAGACGAAGAGCCGCGGAACAGTGGGATCAGCGGTTTGTGATCTGTGATGACGGTGAATGGGTGACCGTATAGGTATATATGGAAATGGCGGCACCCCCATAGGATCGCGATGGCTTCCTTCTCGATCTGAGAATACCGTTGCTCCGTAGGTGTGAGGGTTCGGCTGGCATAAGCGACAGGGGCCCACTCGCCACAGTCTTGTTGTTGCGCTAGGACAGCACCTAGGCCTGTGGGGCTGGCGTCTACCACTAATTGGGAGTCGTGTCGTGGGTTAAAGTAGACTAGCGTGGTATCAGCAGACAGGGCAGCTTTCGTCTGTTGGAACGCTTCTTCCTGCTCTGAACCCCACGTCTAGTGGCTGGTAGTTTTGGTGAGATCTCGCAGGGGGCCTGTTAGATCCGAAAGGTTCTTGATGAATCGCCCGCAGTATGTGACCATGCCCAGAAAGCTGCAGACTCCGGACACTGATGTGGGGGCGGGCGCCTCCTGGACATCCTTCACCTTGTCGGGGTCTGGACCGATGCCTTTGTCCAAGAAACGATAACCAAAAAAACTGATGTCTCGCCGCAGGAATTCACATTTCTCCCTGTGCAGGGTCAGCCCGCGGTCTCGTAGGCGATTGAACACGGCAGTGAGGCGTAGTATATGCTCTTCCAGGGAGGGAGCGTGTACTAAGATGTCGTCGCTCACGTTGAGCACCCCCTCTAGCCCTTGCAGGACGGTCTTGATGATGTTCTGGAACACTTCGGCTGCGCTCGAGATCCCGAAGTTGAGGCGGGTGTAGCGCCAGAGACCAGCATGGGTGGAGAACGTAGTGATCGGGCGGGAGTCCGGGTGCAGAGGGACCTGGTGGTATCCTGAGCGAAGGTCCATTTTTGAGAACCACTTGGACCCTGCAAGTTCGCCAATGATGTCGTCAACTCACCCTTCGAAAGGCTCAGAGAGACTATTATGCAGCTATTGGGGAGGCGAAAAGCTGCTTTTACGGGGAGCGCATTGCTAAATCTAATAACAACTGCAAAGAAATCTTTTCGATTGTCCAGAGCTTTCTATCACCATGCGCCGAACATACTGCTCTGCCGGCTTCGTCTCAATGGTGTGAGGAGCTGTCATGTTTCTTTTTGAGAAAATACAGATTATCCAAGAGAGTCTGGGGATGGGATCCCGTGAGCAGGTAGTTTCCCACTCCCCTTACATTACAGCCCCTATCCCGGCAGTTCCCGCTCTGACAAATTTTTCTCCCATTGCTTTGTCAGATTCACTGGCTATTCTTAAATCACTTAAGTCGGGCTCTCCCACAGATCCGTGTCTGGCGAGGGTTTTAGCAGGGGTTGCGGAGGTGGTCAACCTTGAAGTAAATACTATTGTTAATCTATCCTTACTGACTGCCACTGTCCCATTGAACTGGAAACAGGCTAAACTGCTGCCACTTCTGAAAAAGCCCACTCTAGATCCCACCAAACTTGCAAGCTACCGTCCTATCTCTCTCTTACCGGCATTGGCAAAGGTGTGTGAAAAAGCTGTCTTCCGACAGCTAGTCGCCTATGTTGAGTCATCTGGCATTCTCCACCCTGCCCAATCCGGATTTAGGGCTACATATAGTACTGAGACTGCGCTGGTCGAAATGTCAGAGGCAATAAGGGAGTGCCTGGATGCGGGTGGCAGAGCGGCCCTGATTTTGTTGGACCTCTCTGCCGCCTTCGATACGGTGCCCCATAGACAATTATTGGCTCGACTTTCGAACATTGGCGTTTCAGGTCTTGCTTGGGACTGGCTTAAATCCTTTTTAGATGACCGCACCCAGCAGGTCTGGATGCCACCCTTTTCGTCGACTCCCAGGATAATGTCCACCGGAGTTCCACAGGGCTCTACTCTGAGCCCTTTACTTTTCAACATCTATATAACACCCCTGATCTATCTTGCGGAGGAGCTGGGAGCCAAGATCATAGCGTATGCCGATGATACCCAGCTCCTTTTACCTGGAAGGATGATGACCTGTCCTCGGAAGTTGCCCAGAAATGCCTCTCGACTGTTTTCAAATGGCTCGCACATGCTCAACTGAAGTGCAACGAGGACAAGTCGGAGGTCCTCCTGTATGGATCTTTCCCTCCTTCTTTCAGAGAGACCCTGTGGCCTTCAGACTACCCTCGGCCCAACTCAGTGGGCAATCCAGTGAAGAACTTGGGGGTCTGGTTTGGTGAGGACCTCAGGTTTTCCGCACAAATTAAGAAACTTGCGGGGGTTTGTTTTGGTACTCTCAAATCCCTTAGAAAGTTTTTTCGCCTATTACCTAGGTCAGCGAAAGAAATGGTCACCCGTGCCCTTATTTTGTCTCGCATTGACTATGCCAATGCCCTGTACATTGGCATACCAGGCTACCTGATAAAAAATTGCAGATAATACAGAATGCAGCCGCCAGACTTCTGCTGAACATTTCACGAAGGTCTAGTGTTAGACAGCATCTACGTGATCTGCATTGGCTCCCTGTGATCCATAGAGTGCAATTCAAAGCTCTCACTCTGGCTCACAGAGCCCTGTATGGACTAGGGCCGATGTACCTCAGGAAGCGCTTTGCCTTTTATGCTCCTAGTCGATCTCTGCGCTCAGTCACCCATCGACGGGCGGTGGTCCCCCGCTTCCGCAGGATGCGTCTGGGGGGTCACTCCCTCTCTGTTAAAGCAGCGTTGGCAAGGAACTCCCTTCCTGCGGAATTGCGGAACACCCAGGATCCTAGGCTCTTCAAAAAACAACTAAAAACCCTTCTTTTTAATCTGCCCATTTAAATCCCTGCTTCACACGGCTATGGTCACTTCCCGCGCCGGGACACTCTTGAGTATCTGTGCGCGTTATAAGTGTATTATAACATAACATAACATAACTGTGGGCATCAGATGGCGCTCGCGTTTGATGGCGAGGTTCGGGATCCCCATATCTACGCAGATGCGGACTGCGTCGGGCTGCTTCGGTTTCTTCGCGACGACGATGGGGGACACCCACGGGGTGGGGCCGCGCACTCGTTCAATGATTCCAGCAGCTTCCAGGAGGCGGAGCTCCGCTTCGACCTTCGGGCGGAGGTGGAAGGCGATCCTCCGGTGTCTGAGGGCAATGGGAGCCACCGACTTGTCTATGTGTAGTTGGACTGCCGGTCCTTGGAGGCATCCGATCCCTTCGAAGAGAGGTGTGAACTCGGTCAGCAGGCGTCCTAGGTCGTGGGCATGTACATTGAAGGCAAAGTGAATGAGACGAAGGTCTTGGGCAGTGCGACAGCTGAGTAAGAACCCAGACCCTTCCTGTGACACGTAGACCCTGGACCGCTGGTGGACATTGTCATGGGAGAGCCCAGCCTGGAACACACCGCATATCTTGAGCGGGGTGTGGTGCCGAATGCATACACCTGGACGTTGGTGTGGTGAAGGGCCGGTAGGCCGAGCAGGCGCTGGTAGACGCTGGCAGACATGAGATTAATGGTTGCGCCCGTATCGATGAGCACTGCCACTGGAGTGTCTTGCACGTTGATGGTGCACATGGGCGCTGCCTGCGGGGAGGCTGTGAGGGCGTGTAGCATGTGTACCACATGCACTGTTGCCGCCTCGTCTTCGTCCATGTCGCCGCTTGAAGAGTCCTCCAAGAGTGGTTCGAGTGTTCGCACATGGCGGGGTGGGCCTTTCGTTGGTCGTCGTGGCATCGAGCGGCAGACTTTGGAAAAATGATTGAGCTTGCCACACGCACTGCAGGGTTTTCCGTGTGCTGGGCAGGCGCCGTCGTCGGGAAACGGGCCGCCACACCATCCGCAGGGCCGAGGTCTTGGGCTCTGTCGGGAGGCTTGGGTCGGAGGTCTCTTGGACTTCTGTGGAGAGTCGCGGGCGTCTGAGCGGATAGCGCAGACGGGCTCTTCTTTGATGGCCACTGCAGCTTTGAGTTCCATGTGGGCCGCTCTGACTCTGGAGAGTTCCTTGGAGCGTCCTAGGGTCAGGATGTCCCTCATCGGCATGTTGTGTTCCTGGAGGATACGCTCCCGTAGCTTGGAGGAGGCACAGCCTTGGATGAATTGCGCTCGGATTTCGTCGTCCTCATCGGGGAGGGTGCACGTGCTCGCCAGTTCTTTAAGGCGGCTGAAGAAGACATCGACAGACTCATCTGGCTGCTGTTTCGCCTGGCGGAGAAGGAAGCGTTCATAATCTGCGTTGGCGTAGGGCTCAAAGTGGGCGGTGATGGCATCCCGCATCGAGGCATAGTTTCTCGGGGCCCAGCTTCGCGGACAGTCTTTGCGATTTTGTGAATGTCTGCCCCCCCCAGGTGGAGGAGCATGGGTCTCCGCCGTGGGGCAGGGATGTCCGCCGCGTCGAAGAATGTTTCCAGGCCCTCCACCCACGCCTTCCATCGCGCGGCTTGGGAGGGTGGCGGCCCTGTTATGGTGAAGGACTCCAGCGGCGGGATGGATGTCATGCTGGCTCGAGCACGAGCCAGGAACGCACTGCAGGCAGCCGCACCCCCTGGTGGCAGAAGGGTGAGCGCAGCGGGAGTCTCCTTGGGGCCTTCGACGTGGGCGGGAGAGGCAGTTCACAGGCGGCAGGCAGGCCACGCGGGCTGGGGAACTGGCAGGAGCTTGGGCCTGCGTGGGCGTAGTGGCGCATGTAGCAGCGCAGGCAGCGCTGGGCTGGCAGATGGCAGCAGGCGGCAGCGGGCAAAGCGGCCTACCGGTAGTTGGTGCGCGGGTCCGTCGAGCGCACTGGTGGAATGCGGGGCGCCGCGGCGTCACGCGGGCTTGTGGCTGAGGATGTGCTACCACGTGCGCCCATCCGCGGAGCCGCAGGATGCGTATGCGGCGGGCGGGTGGCTGGTGAGCACGTTGCAGCGTTGCGGGGCTCTAGGGCCGGCGGGAGATCAGCTCCGGCACGGGCTGCAGAGCGAGGCGGCCACGTCCGGCGGGAGATCAGCTCCGGCGCGGACTTCAGGGCACAGCGGTCACGCGGCAGGGGTGCGCCGGAATGAAGGCCTGGGAGGCACGGCAGGGGCGCTCCCAGCGGTGCAGCAGAGGCGGGCACGGTGGGTAAGAGGCGGTGCAGCTGGCTGCAGGACCACCTCGTCGCCAATGTAAAGTAGTGGCCTAGGCCTGGGGTCACTACAATCATGAGACCTGGAGACGTGAGTACTTTGGTGGCCAGCTCCAGACCGCGCCACGCCCAGAGCCCTGGGCTATTTATTTAAACCTGTACGTCGCGCCGGCGTACGCCGGACTGGCTCATAACGTGTGCGCTCACAGGGGGGGTGGGTCAACAGGACCACCCCTCTGTCTCGTGAGGGACGTGGAGGCTTCCACTGTCCTCACAACATTACAGCTGCCAACACTTCCTGAATCGGAATGTTGACAGCCAGCTGACAGCCAATTAGCATGCAGCTCGTGATCGGGAGGGTACGCGGACCCTACTCGGCCATAGATATATATGTGACTTTACTTGTGAATTTCTCAGGAACTACTGAACGGATTTACACCATTTAAGCCAAAGGCACCAGTCTGAACCAAGGGCTACCTCTTTGCCAAATTTGGTGTAATTCCGTTCAGCAGTTCGGGCTGTAGCTGCGACTAAAGGTTCCTATGGAAAAATGAATGGGGAAAACGCGTTTTGGGACCCCCTTTTTTCTCGGCCTCCGCTGACGAATCAACCCGAGACTTTCAGGGTAGGAGCGGACCGGAGCGCCCCAACAAGTTGGACACTTTCGCGAAGATCCGTCAACCGGCGCCAACGTTATTTCAAATAGAATGTCGCGGATTTCCTATGGATAATAGGTCCTAACTATAACTATCTACTGGCGACCGCCAGTAGATAATATATATATATATATATATATATATATATATATTATCTACTGGCGGTCGCCAGTAGATAGTTATAGTTAGGACCTATTTTCCATAGGAAATCCGCAACATTCTATTTGAAATAACTCTTGCGTCGGTTGACGAATCTTCGCGAAATTTTCAAACTTTATGGCCCGCTCCGGTCTGCTCCTACCCTGAAAGTTTCGGGTGATTCGTCAAGCGGGGCCGAGAAAAGGGGGGTCCCAAAATATGTTTTCCCCATTCATTTTCCCATAGGAAACTTTAGCCACGGCTACAGCTCCGAACTGCTGAAAGGAATTACACAAAATTTGGCAAAGAGGTAGTTCTTGGTTCAGAAAGAACCCTTTTTGTTAAATGGTGTAAATCCGTTCAGTAGTTGCGGAGAAATTAAAAAATAAGAGTCAAAAAATCAATTTCCCATAGGAAACTTTATGCAAGGCTACAGCCCGAACTGCTGAACGGAATTACACCAAATTTGGCAAAGAGGTAGTTCTTGGTTCAGAAAGAACCCTTTTTTAAATGGTGTAAATCCATTCAGTAGTTGCTGAGAAAATCAAAAGTAAAAACACATATATATCTGGGCGGAGCCTAACCACACATGTCATCGTGAGATCTGATTGGCTGTCAGCACTTCATCCTGGAATTGCTGGCAGCCATCTTGGGACCAATATAAATGATAGTACCCCATTGAAATGCATTGTAGTGAATCGAAGATTTTGAGGGTTACCAAAAGGAGAACTATAAAGGGTGATAACAGACTTTAGTTACATTAGAATTCATTTGTTGATGGTACCATACTAATTTCAGGAATTGTGGTGTGTTCTAAGGTGATTTTACCCTGTGAAAAACCTTCTGCTGGGATATCATGAATCATGTTTGAGAGAAAACTATTTTCACATGCTTGTCCCATAGAGTTTTGGAAGGTGCTCCAGAAGCTAAAATGAGAGCATATTTTCTGTAAATTCACATTATCTTTCTCAGTCATGTGAGAATGAAGTCTGACATTCTCAGTAAAACATGTACATCCAACAAGGGCAGAGACTGTCAGTTGATTCCTTTGTGTTCTACTGCAGCTTCCCAGAGTGTTCTAAAGAACAACTAGAGTGCTAACAGCCTTACTTATGACAAAAGTATGGCACACCTGAAGCCATCTTGATTGGAATAAACTGGTAACACTTAAAACATTTAATTTAAAAAGGAACAAAATGAGGGGGTTCATTTTGCCATAGAAATTATGGTTAGTGCTCCAAAAAGAAAATTTAGGGCATATTTTAAGTGAGATGTCAAATCCTCTTCTATTTCATTAGAAAATTCTGACATGCAGACTGAAACAATCACTTTCAATACCAGCAGTAGACTTCCAGTTAACTCCTTGGTGAGCAGTAGCTTTACTACAGTGATCTAATGAACAACTAGAGTGCTAACATTCTGAATTTATGGCAAATGTGTGACACATCTGAATGCCTTCTTGATGGAATCAAAGTAAAAACTGAAAGCATTTCCTACTGAGGAGACTGTAGTAAATGAGGAAATTAGGAAACGTCATAACAAATAAGTCTCCCAAGATGGCCACCAGAGAAAAAAGAGCCCAAATGTAGCACAAATATCACCCAGAGGTAGCCCACGTATAGCCCAATGACAGAAGTGTGCAAAACACTTTTTATTTTTTGTTTTTTTGCAGTTTTATATAGTGCAGACTGGTCAGGTATTGGAGTGCTTTACATGAGCATTGGTTACATCACACAAGGACAAATTCATGTTGGTTGACCCCTACACTAACCAAACACCACTGCACTACCCTAAAACACTACCCCCAGCACGACCCCTTCACTACCCAAACACAAATGCACTACCCTAAACTCAAAAACACTACCCGCAGCACGACCCCCTACACTACCCAAACACCACTGCACTACCCTAAACCCTAAATCTACCCCCTACACTACACAAATACCACTGCACTAGCCTAAACCCTAAAACACTAAAACCCAGCACGACCCCCTACAGTACACAAACACCACTGCACTACCCTAAACCCTAAAACACTACCCCCTACACTACACAAACACCATTGCACTACCCTAAACCCTAAAACACTACCCCCAGCATGACCCCCTACACTACACAAACACCACTGCACTACCCTTAAACCCTAAAACACTACCCCAGCATGACCCCCTACACTACCCAAACACCACTGCACTACCCTAAACCCTAAAACACTACCCCCAGCACGACTCCCTATACTACACAAACACCACTGGACTACCCTAAACCCTAAAACACTACCCCAAGCACGACTCCCTACACTACCTAAACACCACTGCACTACACTAAACCCTAAATCTACCCCCAGCATGACCTCCCACACTACACAAACACCACTGCACTACCCTAAACCCTAAAACACTACCCCCAGCACGACCCCCTACACTACCCAAACACCACTGCACTACCCTAAACCCTAAAACACTAACCCCAACATGACCCCCTACACTACCCAAACACCACTGCACTACCCTAAACCCTAAAACACTACCCCCTACACTACCCAAACACCACTGCACTACCCTAAACCCTAAAACACTACCCCCTACACTACACAAACACCACTGCACTACCCTAAACCCTAAAAAACAACCCCCAGCATGACCCCCTACACTACACAAACACCACTGCACTACCCTAAACCCCCTACACTATACAAACACCACTGCATTACTCTAAACCCTAAAACACTACCCCCAGCACGACCCCCTCACAACACAAACACCACTGCACTACCCTAAACCCTAAATCGACCCCCAGCACGACCCCCTACACTACCCAAACACCACTGCCATACCCTAAACCCTAAAACACTACCCCCAGCATGAACCCCTACACTACCCAAACACCACTGCACTACCCTATACCTTAAAACACTACCCCCAGCACTACCCCTACACTACACAAACACCACTGCACTACCCTAAACCCTAAAACACTACCCCAGCACTACCCCCTACACTACCCAAACACCACTGCACTAACATAAACCCTAAAACACTACCCCCAGCACAACCCCCTACACTACACAAACACCACTGCACTACCCTAAACCCTAAAACACTACCCCCAGCACGACTCACTACACTACCCAAACACCACTGCACTACCCTAAACCCTAAATCTACCCCCAGCACGACCCCCTACACTACCCAAACACCACTGCACTACCCTAAACCATAAAACACTACCCCCAGCATGACCCCTACACTACACAAACACCACTGCACTACCCTAAACCCTAAAACACTACCACCAGCATGACCCCCTACACTACTCAAACACCACTGCACTACCCTAAACCCTAAAACACTAACCCAGCACGACTCCCTACACTACCCATACACCACTGCACTACCCTAAAGCCTAAAACACTACCCCCAGCACGACCCCCTACCTACTGCACTACCCTAAACCCTAAAACACTACCCCCAGCATGACCCCCTACACTACCCAAACACCACTGCACTACCCTAAACCCTAAAACACTACCCCCAGCACGACCCCCTACACCACCCAAACACCACTGCACTACCCTAAACCCTAGAAAAGAAACCCCCACCCCATGCCCAATCCCCCTTACCTCTCACTCCTCGTGGTTCCTCTCTCCTCGTGGTTCCTGCTTCACGTCGTCTCTGAGGGGCAGTGCACGTCGTTGTGAGGAAACGGAACAGCCTCTGTTTCCTTACAACGACATGGATCGTCTACATGTTTTTAGAACGCATGGTCATTTACCATACATACCTTTACAACAAAATTTGTTGTAAAGGCATGCGTGGTAAATGACCATGCGTTCTAAAAAATGCGTAGTAATGACTTCGTGATGTACAACGCATGCGTGGTAATGCATGCGTTGTAATGGTATCGCAAAGTAAAAAGTCGTTGTAACGGCTGTTTACCGATCGAAGCTGGCCCCTGTTCTTCAGTGAGACGTTTATTTGATTAATTAGGAGGAAGGAATGTGGTTTTTTTACCGAAAAGTACATTCCCGGCTGTTGTATTGTGAAAGTGTCCGCGTGGCCTGGTTTCACTTCCGGTGAGAGAGTGGAAGAGTCTGTTTGGATCTAAAGGAGTTCTGTTGTTGGACGGGGCCGGCGCGACATGTCATCAGAAAACATAGCTAATGGAAAGCGTCCTCCCTGAAGTGTGGAGCAGTGCCATGAGAGGTCAACGAGTGTGCGTCCCACCGCAGTATGACCGTACCGCGTGACCCATGTGCCACCTCCATGGTACGGGAGGCAGAAGCGGCATCGCAAGGTCCTCTTGAAGACCGTTGTAGCACTAATTCTACATTTTGGTACTAGGGCATTTTAACTTCGTTGTTCCTGCCAGATACAAAGAGAAGATCCTGTGTTATTCAGTGCCCTCGTTACCTTTTTGTGGGTTGTGGTGCTTGTCACTTCGCTGCCCCGCCGGTGCACACGACTGGGCACCCCACCTCATGTGCCATCTGCAGGGCCTCTGCCCTCGGATCACTGGTTTCGGTTTCTGGAGTGGCAACATAAACAGTTGCTCCCAAAGGACTAGCCTGAACACTTAGGTGAATATCCCCTGCACCAGCATTCCACGGAAATTCTTTCCTAGCTCTCTCACGTCAACGAGGACGTCATAATAGCACGGCTCCGCCGCGACACCGTATGACGTCATCGGAGCCATAAGAGAACCTCGTCGGCGTGCTGACGTCAGTTCCACCCATTTTTTCCGTGCCACCGAGGCAAACAGGGGACCGAGACATTTTCACATGTATACATAGTAAAATAAATATATATATATTCACTGAAAAAACCATAGGTTTCAGGCACGTTATAGTTAGAAATTAGCATTTAAAAACCTTAGAAATTCACTGAAAAACCATAGGTTTCAGGCACGTTATAGTTAGAAATTAGCATTTAAAAAACCTTAGAAATTCACTGAAAAACCATAGGTTTCAGGGGCGTTATAGTTAGTTGGACATTTCACTCGTACAAAACCATAGAAATTCCCCCGTTATAGTTAGTTCAGCTAACTATAACTCGCGCGCCCGCAATGCACTGCTGATGACGCCACATATTACATCACTCATGACATGGTCAGTGACATCACTCATGACATCACTGATGACATCTCAAATGACATCACTGATGACATCATCCAGTGAATGTGTGTTTTTCTGAAAATTAAATATGTTTTATATATGTATATCTCAAGGTCGATGGAAGAATAAATGGGTATATAAGTGTCTAAATGGATGATTTTGTTTTGTAAAATTGATTGTATAACTGACTAAGTGTATCTTAGTGAATACATGGGTTAGTGAGTAATGTTTAAATATGAAAATATCTGTATCAGTCTCTCACTTTGTGTATAAGTGGCTGCATGGGTTGGTGAGTAGCTACATGAGTGTCTATATGGGTTATTAGTTGGTTTTTGAGTATCAGTATGAGTGTCTGAGTGTCTGTATGGTTCGGTGGGGGTATTACTTAGTGCATAGATGCAGGAATGAGTGACTCACTGTTTGTATGTGTTGAAGACAGCATGTGTGCAGGACTGTATAGGTGGATGAGTATGTGTATGGGTGTGTTAGTGAGTGAATGACTGTCTCAATAGTGTCTTTATGAGTAACTACATATGTTTTAAACTAGTATATGTGAGTATTGGTGTATATAAGTGAGTATATGTGAGAGTGAGAGATTGGAAGAGTTCCTGTACAAATAAGTAGGTGTTTCTATAAGTGATTGTTTAAGAGAGTAAGTATGTGTAAGTTTCTGTAGAAGTAAGTGTGGTAGTGTGTGTATAACTGTATATGCAAGTAAATGGATGTTTGATACTTTGTTTGCATGTGTGACTATGTGTGTGAGTAACTCTATGGATTAGTGGCGGTGTGTAACAGGATGTATAGGTGTATGAGTACATATGATGAGTGAGTACATGTATGAGTGACTGTATAGGGACTGTTGGTGAATGAGTGGATGTGTGTGTAGATCTTGGAATTACTGAATAGGTGTGTTGTAACTGGTATTGGTATGTCCATTGTTTTGAAAATGTTAGTTTGTATTTTTGAGTGTGTGTATCAAATGTTATATTAGGGTGAGAGGAGGTCTGCCACTCTATCACAAGGATGATGTCATCAGTGATGTCATGAGTGATGTCACTGACCATGTCATGAGTGATGTAATATGTGACGTCATCAGCAGTGCATTGTGATGCGCGCAAGTTATAGTTAGCTGAACTAACTATAACGGGGAATTTCTATGGTTTTGTACGAGTGAAATGTCCAACTAACTATAACGCCCCTGAAACCTATGGTTTTTTCAGTGAATTTCTAAGGTTTTTTAAATGCTAATTTCTAACTATAACGTGCCTGAAACCTATGGTTTTTTTCAGTGATATATATATATATATATATATATAAATGAGATGTCCACCACCCGTTCTAGAATCATTGCTTGCACCCTGGAAATGCTAATGCAGAACTGTGGGTACAGGGGGTCCACAGGCGGACCTTCTCTTAAAACCCCCTGGGATGCTGAAGGATGTCCTGCTCCGGATCAATACATCTTCACCTGATATCCAAACCTGAGATTCTGTGTCCTCTTGTCGGTTTCTAAACTGTAAGCAGCTTCCGGCTTGCACTTTCACATTTTGTAGCCTTTCGACTGGACCCCTCTATAATAAGCATTGTCCGTGTAATCCTATAATATGTGTCTGATCAGGTGTTACATGGAGGCTTCGGGAGCCAAGCGGAGAAAAGTACAGCGTTTATTTCGCGAAGTACAAGGTGATAATAACGAGCCTGTCCTCGTGCATCAGACACCCAATGAAGACTCAGCAGCCGGTGCAGGACGGCCGCGCGGGCCATAAAGCAGCAACTTAAAAGGAAGCATAGCGGCCGGAATGCATTTACTTATGACAAGTGAGCTCGCTCCGCAAAGCAGGAGCTTGCTCGCTCATAACAAGTTCTTAAAGGTACCGCACACTCCATACATTACTGCAATGTCTTATGGTACAACGCCCGGTTAGACTCGATTACAGATTAAATGAAACTAAAGTGGTAGGCAAATACAAAATGAAATGCTGAGTCAGTAGCCATTATACTTGCCTCTTACCCCTGTGGCAAGGGAGGGGGGGTCAGGGCCCCCAACCCTTATAGGCGCCCCATTCAGCCCAAGGGCAATGAATATCTGTGAGACATGGGAGACATAAGGGCCCCACGTCACCATCTGATGGGGGCCCTATCATTTTGTGTTACATCACAGGCGCCAATCTGAACAAACTGAGCAGGGGGCCCTTGGCAGGCGATGCCACCCTGGTCTGCGTCATTCCCACTGGTTGAGTACTCTGATGGCGTGGCACTGAGACAGGAAGACGGGCCAGAGGGCACCCCATGATACAGCATGTCTACAGAGACCCTCAAAGATTATTTGCCTGCAATGGACAGTAAAATATGGATTTTATCAAATACATAGACGTACATCTATTTACAAATCCTTATTTGGTCGAACTCCCAAGCACCTGGAAAGATCTGGGGCCAAAGTCCATAGAACATAACGCCCCCAAAAGTCTGAGTGCAGAGTCTAACGAGCTTACGTCAGATGATGACAAATACCAGGGTCACTGGAATTATGCGATTGCACGGCCGCAGCGATTTCCACATAATTATAGATTAATCCCATTTGCCACATAATCCATCACCTGCCACATAATCTGCAAATTAAAAAAAAAAAATGTTGCTTCTATTTTGAACAGTTCAAAAGATGCTAAAAATGCAGCGACACGTGTTGCAGTGCTGTGGAAGGCCCTTTTCAAAACTTTACTGGTCAGTTCTCTGTTGTTTATTGCTATATTTCGATACTAAAATGATACTAATGTAGTGCAACCAATGCCTAGACAATGTTACCAAGTTAAAAAATGTCAAAAACATGAAGTAATACAATTACAAAATGTGCCGGATTATGCCCCATAATTTGGCTTTTCTTGCCACATAATTTACTCAACCCTGCCGGCTAATTTGGCCCTCTCCTGCCGCATAGTTCCAGTGGCCCTCAAATAACCAAGCATCACCAGTCCTCGAAAGAAGACAAGATATAAGGTCCCCCTCCAGTGAAAAGCCTAGGTAGGAAACCACGCACACACCCTTCCACAGAGGTGTGGCGCTACGCAGCCTGATTGTACATCAGTGCTCGCCATGATTTAATAGATAGGCGCTATCTTGTTCATGTCCTTTCACGGAACGTGACGCAGCAGTCTAAGTCTATGTTACTTTTAAATTATTCTACCCCTTTGTCATGTCTGAGGAGTGACCCTTCGACTTCCACTGGAAATAGTGCCTTGGAAGCCATAGCACTTCGTGAATAAGTGCAAAATAAATAAATAGAAACACCCACTTTTTGCGTGACACATTTAACCCCCCTGCAGTGTGAGGGAAGACACTGGTTAGAAAGGTGTCATATACGGAATTAACAACTGGAATCCTGCAGCCGACCACTGCTTTAAATGGGCCGGTGCTGACCGGCACTCAATACTGGAACATCTTGTCACTAGCAGAGAGCAGACAGGAGCAGGGACCAGAGGGAGTCAGTGGCTGAAGTGAGCCCTGCCCCCGGCACTGCCCGTCTGCCCTCCTCCCTGACCAGCCCGTCTGTCCTGCTCTCTGTCCAGCCAGTGTGCCCTCCTCCCTGCCCAGACTGTCTATCATACTCTGTGCCCAGCCTGTCTGCCCTCCTCCATTCCCAGGCCAGGATAGAGGTGCTGTACGAGAGCTCCAGTACAGATACGTAGCGGGGCGTGGTGCAGGCCAGGATAGAGAGGCTGTACGAGAGCTCCAGTACAGATACGTAACGGGGCGTGGTGCAGGCCAGGATAAAGATGCTGTACGAGAGCTACAGTACAGATACGTAGCGGGCGTGGTGAAGGACTGGAAAGAGGTACTGACGGAGAGCTCCAGTACAGGTTCGTAGCGGGCGTGGTGCAGGACTGGATATAGGTGTGGTACGAGAGCTCCAGTACAGATACGTAGCGGGCCTGGTGCAGGCCAGGATAGAGGTGCTTTACGAGAGCTCCAGTACAGATAAGTAGCGGGGCGTGGTTCAGGACTGGATAGAGGTGCTGTACGAGAGCTCCAGTACAGATAAGTAGCGGGCGTGGTGCAGGACTGGATAGAGGTGCTGTGCGAGAGCTCCAGTACAGATAAGTAGCGGGCGGGGATAAGGGCTGGATAGGGGTGCCGTACGAGAGCTCCAGAACAGATACGCAGCGGGCGTGGTGCAGGCGAGGATAGAGGTGCTGTTTCGAGCTTTTCACTTACTATCCTAGGCGTGCCAAAAATAAACATGTTCTCTCTGTTTGTCATTGATAGCTAGAAAAAGGGAGTAGAAGAAAGAAAAGCAATGTTCTGTTTTTGGTTGCTTTAAACAGCTGCTTCCATTATGCTCCGTGACCTGACCTGCCTTTTACCTCGGCTACTTGCTCTGGCGGGAGGCATTGTGACGTCAAAACTCAACTGTAACAACTTATAATAGTCGAGCTGTGATTGTAGTGTCGCGCTCTAGTCGTGCGCGAGAGCGTAATGACGTAGAGCGCGGCCGCCATTTTGTGGGGGACAGTGAGCGCCGATATCGGAGTGGTCCGGACGCTTTTCCTGGCGCTCTCCTGTAATTAACAATAAAACTATCTCACAACCTATAAAGAGTTCGTCCTCAATTTGGGACATACTTACAACAGTACAGTGGCGACGAGAGAGGGACCTGAAAAAAAAAAAGGCAACACAAGGACCCACCGGAGAGCATAGCACGGGAGGCCATGAGGAACATTGGCCAGGGGAAGTTACACAGCAGGAGAGCGTGGCAGAGGACAGTACCACAGCAGGCAAGCACCCACGGGGAAGGTAGTCACAACCAGTGGGGCACATACAGCCCACAATAAAGGAGGAAGGGATACAACCAAACCCCACGGCGAGCAGAGGGAAAGAACGTATCATTAGGCACAACGTCACCCCGCTAGAAGCACCAAGTGGACATCCAGGGCCCTGGCGGAACAAGCGCAGCACAGTGAAGAGGGTGCCTGGGAGCCCCAACAAGACCAAACACACCACAGAAGCACAAGTGCACTGGGCAGTCCCAGAGGGGAAGAAGCTATACAAGAAAGACGCGCCGAAATGTGTGCGCAGGCGTCTTCACTTACGACACCAATCCCATTCTTACCCAAACCAGGCGATCCCTTGACGAAATGGGAGGATTGGAGAGAATATTTCATGAACTACTTAGAAGCCCTAGAAGATGAAAGTGGAGAGGCATTCCCCAGCAAGAGGAAGAAGAGAATATTACTCCACAACTTAGGCCCGGAAGGAATCAGGGTCTTCCAGAACCTGGTCCCCACACAACGACAGGTCGCTGATGATGACGTATTCCGGCACGCGATAGAGGACCTAAACAACCATTATAGACCGGCAGTGTGCACGTCCATAGACAGATATAACTTCCAACAGAGGAAACAAGCAGTGGGTGAGTCCATAGACGACTACGTTGCGGCGTTAAAGAAATTAGCGATCACATGCAAATTTGGTGCCTTGCATGACGAATTTATCAAAGACCAAATAGTCATGCACACGACAAACACAGCGATCCAAGACAAACTATGGGTAAACGGGGATGCTACCCTGAAGGAAGTCATAGCCATGGTGAAAAAGGCAGAACTATCCAAAAGATGCGCTGAAGCAGCGAAGAGAGAAACTACCGCGAGGCCCATGGTCAACAGAGTCACCGAAGCAGAACCGCCAGAGAGGGGCAAAACGACGGCGGCAGAAGGGAAGGTGCAAACCAAATGGACTCCACGACCAACACAGGCAAAGAAACCGAATAAAGATGGCACAGACACGTGCTACAGGTGCGGCAGTCCATCCCATGCGGCATATGATAAACGTTGCCCTGCCTTCAGGGCCAAATGCATGTACTGTGGAATCGTAGGGCACTTTGAAAAGGTGTGTCGCCGCAAGGTGAAGAGGCCAACGGTCAAGTACGTAGCACAAGGCTTGGGAGTTGAAGAAGAAGGAGGAGAAGAAGAAGAAGACAATGTACTGTGCATCGAAGAACAAGTACTGGGCATAGACTGCAGACGCTCCAAGAAACCACAATGTGACATGGTCGTGGGAGAAGTTCCGATCAAAATGGTGGCAGACTCCGGATCTCCGTATACCATCATTCAACGGACAGTGTGGAGCGAAAACTTCAAACCCAGCCTGGGATCACACCTCGAACCCCCAGATATAAGTCCGGTCACGTTCACAGGAGAACCCATCCCAATGGTCGGATATCGAGTCCTGAAGTTCGAATTCAAGGATCATAGTGCAGAGTGCAAATTATATGTGGCTGAAAAGGGTCCCTCTGTTCTAGGATGGAAGGACCAAGGCGACTTGGGCATACAATTGAACCCAGGAGGGGACACGCAAGTCCTGATGACCAGCACAGACAATCAACCCAACTTCACAAAAATGAAAGGCGAATTCCCCACAGTGTTTGGAGGAAGAGTGGGAAAACTAACAAAATTTACACACAGAATCGACCTTAAGGAAAACGCCAAACCAGTGTCCCACAAGGTGAGGAACATACCACTAGCAATCAGGGACGCAGTACAACAAGAGCTGCAGAGATTGGAAGACAACGGGATCATAGAACCAATAAATAGTTCGGAATGGCTGGCCCCGTTGGTGGTGGCGATGAAACCCAATGGCAAGGTTCGTTTGTGCGTGGACCTACGAGAGTTGAAGAAGTGCATAATAGTGGAAAAATTCCCATTACCAAGAGTAGATGAAATGCTAGCAAAAACAAAGGGGATAAAATGGTTTTCCACCATTGATCTCGCCTCGGCCTACCATCAGATAGCCCTGCATCACACGAGCCGTAAACAGACATCCTTCATAACGCCCTTTGGATGCTACCAGTTCCGCCGGATGCCATTTGGTCTGGCGTCAGCAGCTGCGGTATTCCAAAAGCTGATGCACAAACTGTTCAAAAGAGGGAGTACAATACTTCCAAGATGACATCTTGGTGATGGGCAAGGATCAAACCGACCACAACAAAAAGCTAGAAATAGTGTTACAAATCTTGGAAAGAAACGGCCTGACGGCGGAATGGGAAAAGTGCAGATTCGGAATGGCGTCAGTCACATATTTGGGTCATGAGATCAGTGATCAAGGCATCACACCCAAACACGCCAATGTCAAAGCGATATGTGAGGCACCCGCACCGAAGAGCAAGGAAGAAGTGAGATCATTCTTAGGGATGGCTGAATTTTATAGTAAATTCGTGCAGCATTTCGCCACCAAGACACACCACCTGCGACTACTCATACGAGACAAAACGGCCTTCGGGTGGACAGAAGAGGCACAAGGGGAGTTTCAGAGAATCAAGGAGGATATCAGCAAAGCAGTTCCCCTACAATGATATGATCCGCAAGGAGAATCCATTTTGACCACTGATGCGAGCGTAAAAGGACTAGGGGCAGTCCTTATGCAGGAAAGGAAGAATGGAGAGCTGGCGACCATCAGCTTTGCGTCCAGGTCAGTGTCACCAACAGAACAGAAATTCAGTGTGATAGAAAAAGAGATGCTGGCTGCGGTGTGGGCCATGGGGAAATTCCACCAATTTATATGGGGCACGAGATTTCAGCTTAAGACAGACCACAAACCCCTGGTCAAAGTACTCACGTCCTGTGGTCACGCGAGCGCTACACCCCGCATTGCCAAAATGACCCTGAAATTATTAGACTACAGATATGATGTTGAGTACATCCCGGGAGCTAAGAATAAAGTGGCAGATTATCTCAGCCGAGCTTCAGCTATGGAGGAAGCCCCGACAAGTGCGGAAGAGGACGAAGTCCGGGTGGTATTCACGGAAGATCATGAGAAAGTGATAAGTGGTCAGGAATGGAAACAAGCCTATGAAAATGACCCAGATGTTAAGGAAATCAAGAACTTCATACTGCAAGGATGGCCAGAAAAAAGGCACCTGAAAGCGGAACACAGGAAATTCTTTGAAGTGCGTGAGGAGTTATCCATAGGAGACAAGGGAACATTCCTGTTCAGAGGGGATAAAGTAGTTCCTCCCGCGTCATTAATACCACACCTACTAGCTGTGTTGCATGAAGGGCACTTGGGCATTGTGAAAACAAAGATGAGAACCAAGCAGATGTACTGGTGGCCGGCAATGGACAATCAGATTGAGAGACATGTTCGGGAATGTGACCAGTGCCAAAGGGCGGATAAATCACAAACCTTACTACGCCCGTCATTGGGGAAGTTCGACAACCCTGCCAACCCATGGGAGGAATTGTCAATAGACATTCTTGGTCCAGTGCTGGACGCAGAAGGAACCCCGAAATATGTAGTAGTTCTCATAGATCGGTATTCGAAGTGGCCAGAATTAGACATACAGGAGGAGATGGACACGGAGACAGTTCTCAGATTTCTTACGGCTACCTTCCTCAGAGAAGGCATCCCCCGCTCCATTCTGAGTGACAATGGACCCCAATTCACATCGGAAAAGTGGAACAAATACATGGAACGAAATGGCATCAAAGTCAAACACACATCTGTCTACCACCCGGCGGGCAATGGTCTAGCTGAAAGGTTTAACCGTGTCATAATGGGTTCCATACAATCAGCCATAGGAGTGGGGAAGGACTGGGAGAAGGAAGTGAGGTGTATGCTGTGGGCCTACCGAATTACACCCACTGGCACAGGATACAGCCCGTTTCAAATCCTAAGAGGACGTGATCCTTTCACCAAGGACAATCTGGCGTGGAAGGAAAAGACGGTCACAAGTAAATGGTCACCGGCAGTAGTTCACCACAACTTGGAGAGAGCCCAGAGAATATACACAGAGCACTATAATAAGAGACGCAATGTGAAGGAGACATTGTTGGAAAGAGGAGAGTGGGTCAGAGTCAAACTCGCCCAGTTAAGGAGGAAAGGAGACAGCAAGTACAGCTTGCCCATGCAAGTGGAAGAGGTGTATAACAGAGCAGCATTGCTTAGTGACGGAAACGTCTGGTCGCAGGATCGCATGTCCAAGTGCAATAAGATATTGCAGTGGGACAGAGAGGAAAGATCGAGGACACAAGAGAACCCAAGTTCACCTACAGACAGTGTATTACCATGCGAAGGAGAGAGAGACCTAGGGGTAGAAGGAAGAGGAGTCGAGCAGGAAGAGGATGACAGTCCCATCGCAGATGAACATCCGGAGAACAATGGCAAGACTCCCGAGAGAGAGAGCCCTAAGGGAACTGGAAAGAGACATGCAAGCATAGCGGAGGACAGTGCGGAGAGTCCCACCTCTACTCCGGTAAGACATACACGGGCAGGGAGAACAGTGGTAAGACCAGCCAAATACAGAGACTATGAACTAGAAGTGAAGTAACTTCCTGCCTAGAGACTCAGAGACTCTTATCTATGTTGTTGTTGTTTACATTAAAGAAGGGAGATATGTAGTGTCGCGCTCTAGTCGTGCGCGAGAGCGTAATGACGTAGAGCGCGGCCGCCATTTTGTGGGGGAGAGTGAGCGCCGATATCGGAGTGGTCCGGAAGCTTTTCCCGGCGCTCTCCTGTAATTAACAATAAAACTATCTCACAACCTATAAAGAGTTCGTCCTCAATTTGGGACATACTTACAACAGTATAGTGATGTCTTTTCTTTATAATCGGCGATTGGGTGCGTCACAAGTAGACGATTATAAAGAAATTAGAGACAGGCGTTTATACAGGCATTACAGATTCCCATGTATTATAAGATCATTATAGTAAGCACTGTTTACTTTGTGGCATGCTCTGTATAAACGGTCTGTAAATAACAGGACAGTTACAACGAGCAATAACCTCGTCGAACCACAAGTGAAGTAAGAGATGGTTTTACAGGGCAGCTTCTGCTGATCACTGGAACACTCCGGCTGTTTCCGCCACTGCCAGATATTGTCTGGATGACACCATGTGCACCGCAGGCCTACATTTCGGATTAGCCGCCTCTCTAATTGCTTTTCTCATATCATCCCCGAGTATCACAGCTTTACACCATGCCTAATCCCATATCAAACCCATTTCCTGTCCGCTGCTGGTCTGCGGCAGCCATTTTGTTTATTCAGATTCTAAACCCTCTGAGACGCGTTGTTCTTGTCCTGGCCCGCGCGTGATTAGAAGGCTGCGGTACAGCCTGCCAGGAGCACAGGGCCTGCCAAGAGCGCAGCCGCTGACGTGCCGGCCACTGGCACTCGTGGCTAATGTAGGACATGAGCTGTATCATGAAGACTTGGGCTGGCTCAGCGCAGAGCCGCGCAGCTAATTTTTGCTGTTTGGGGTGTCTAAAGTTTATAAATATAACGCAGAAATTCTCCAAGCCGTGCAAAATCTGTAAAATAATAAGTGCCAGGGCCCAAGATATCTCTCAGGATGCCACCACTGCTGTTTCTGCTACTTTGGGTTCCAGCTAGTGCTGCCAAATACCAGTGCCAACAACACCTTCTTGCCATTGCAGCCCTACAGATGTTACAATCTGGACTGTACCAGCTGACTCAAAGCTATAAGAATGGACTGAGCACCCTGGTAATATTATTTGCAATCGTATATTACATTTTAAAACACTTTACTCATAAGCTTTTAACTAAAAATTAAGCTGACAGCGCCACCATATGGTGGACTGCCTTAAATATGTTCCCGAATTACAAAATAAGTGCTGGTATCGAGCACCGTAAAACTCCGGCACAAATTAAGCACTGTCTTTAAGTGAATGCATGAACTTTAGACAGCACATATTGAAAACTGAGCTAGGCAATCCCGATCTCTGTTTCCGACTAGTGCTGTCTGCATTTCGTGCACTATTTCAAAGGAAATTCGAGGTATACCATAAGCATAGGGTGACCAGGAGTCCCGGATTTGCCCGGACCGTCCCGGTTTTTCAACAGTTGTCCCGGGATATTTCGGTAAAATCGGGTCATGTCCCAGTTTTTTTAGTGTAAACTGAAAACAGTGAGAGGCACTTTTTTAGGTGTTCCAAAGCAGGGCTAGTAAGCAGCTGTTATGAGTAAGCAATTTCATTAACAGGTATGATGCTGGCTTCAAAAATTAAATTTTATTTATTTTCTGAGTGCCTCTTCTGTGTTTCTATGAGGGTGAGGGCTGTCATTCTTTGCCACTGGGTCGCACGATCTGGTCACCCTACATATGCATTCCATTTAGAGACCTCAAACGTAAAAACCACAGGCACTGGGCTCTTTGCTGAGCCAAGCCAGCTCTTCATGAACCATGCCCGTGCGTTTATCATAGGCGGGCAGGAAAGTTTCGGCTATTTGTTCTTTTATTTGTGTGCCGTATTAAGGGCATATTACCTGTTCATTTACCATCACGCTTCCTAGCACTGAGGTCCTACCAGGGCAAAAAAACGATGAAAAGTCACTGTCTCGCTATTAAAGTCAGAATTTACTTCAGCATGGTGTGTCTCACCCACATAGGCCTCACGGTTAATCTGGAAGACAAGACACACATTACAGGAAGAGTACTGCAATGTCAATGTATTTATTAACCGTTCGATTAATTAAAATCATTACAGTAAAATATACACAGCTATTCGCCCCCCACCTTCCGACCTCATGAATATAAAAAATATAAAGTCCCCCGCCTCAAGCGTGCCCATAGGTGGTGCAATTGCACTTAGATGAAAAAAGCAGCAAGTGGAGATACCGGCCCGTTGGTTAATATGGGTGTAGACTCCGGTGCAATTATTTGTATGACCTAAAATAAGGCTTGTCACATCCTAAAAGAAATAAATAAAAATTTAAAAATCCACAGTTATTTACAACAGAATATCAAGTTAGGCCCATACTGTGCACACCTAAATAAGGCATGCCCCTCGCATCCTAAAACCAATAAATAAATAAAGACTTAAAAATCCAAAATTATTCAAGCAGGTAATAAAGTAAGGCCCTTACTATGCACACCTTCTTAAAGTGGAGGGAACACACTATACAGTAGCATAGAAGGGATAAGGTGTGGAATGCAAATTTAAAGTGCGATGTACTAGCCTGTCAAGGACTGGTATTAATCTGTGGCAACTCTGTAAGTGCAAACCTAATAGAATTTGTGAACTCCCCCAGTCTGGCCAGGTTACATGCCATATTTTCAGTAAAGCACAAGTCCGAGGCCTCCCTGTAAGTCCTGAAACCCTTTACCCTAAAAATAGGGTGAAGCAAGCGGTGTCCATCATCAATCAGTTTGGGGCAGCAACACAATAGATGCAGCCAGGATTCTTTGCGATACGTACATAGCCTGCACGAGACCGCCTCCCCCTTGCGTGCCCAGGCTAGATTAAAGTCTGAGATTGGTAAAGCGGTGAATCTCATGTAAAGGATTTTCCTGCGGGCCTGAGCTGTCAGGGCATCATGAAGGTAGGGTTGAGCTTTCCCCGGGATATATGGTGCGTCCAGTGGCGCTGTGATGGAGCTGGGACGACAGTTTGCAGAATCTTTTTCAAATTAAGTTACTAATACCTGCCTGTTCACCACTTGTTTCCAGGCAGATAGAGGAATGTCGGGGGAGTGCAGGCTTTCTGCCTTGATCTTCAAGCTGCCAATTGCCTGATCAAGCCCGGTTTGCCAGAGGGAGCCCTCATCCTCAAAAATCTCCCTCAGTTGATATTTGGATTAATCTTCTGGGGCTCTCAAGACCCTAATGAAAAACTTTTATTAGGTCCCCTGGGCTCGCCAAGTCAGGCCTCCCAAGACCTAGTTCCAACCTCAGCCTCTCTCTTCTGGCGTGCCGCGAGGCTAACAGCACTGACTTGTATGCATGGGTCTGTGCGGCATTTGGATACCTATCTAGGGCACATGGAAAGGCCAGATGTCCGTAGTTGATGTCCTAAATCAATTTTGCTTTCAAAACTGATAGCATAGGCTCTGCAGATGGACTTAACAGGTGGTTGCTTAGTCGCTTCAATGTGTGGATAACACGGTTTGACTTTATACTGAGATGCCTTAGGTGAGCAGCCAGTGTGGCCCTCTCAGAGAGCCAACCCCCAAGGTAGTTGTAGGCTGGCGCTGTTTTTATTAGCAGATCTCCCAATTGCCACAGAGTTTGCCTTATATGTGGGTATTTTACAAACACTACTACCTTGGTTTTGTTCTGGTTGACCTGTAGATTGTTCTTCTGGTTGTCACGGTAGAGTGTATTGAGGGCTGTCTGTAGGCACGCTCTGGTGTGGTCCATCATTGGCATGCTCTGGTGTGGTTCATCTTTGGCCCGCTCTGGTGTGGTCCATCATTGGCACGCTCTGGTGTGGTCCATCCTTGGCCCGCTCTGGTGTGGTCCATCATTGGCCCGCTCTGCTGTGGTCGATCATAGGCCCGCTCTGGTGTGCTCCATCACTGGCCCGCTCTGGTGTGGTCCATCAATGGCCCGCTCTGGTGTGGTCTATCATTGGCCCGCTCTGGTGTGGTCTATCATTGGCCCGCTCTGGTGTGGTCCTTTTTCATCATTTGGATCACTACCCTTATGGTGGATCTTGATGTTTTGTTAATTACTGATTAGAGGAGGACGTATCCACCGTCAGTGTCCCTCTGGACGCTACCTCTTCACTCCCCTATTCTGTTTTTTGTGGTCCATCATTGCCCCGCTCTGGTGTGGTCCATCATTGGCCCACTCTGGTGTGGTCCTTCATTGGCCCCCTCTGGTCCATCACTGGCCCGCTCTGGTGTGGTCTATCATTGGCCCGCTCTGGTGTGCTCCATCACTGGCCCGCTCTGGTGTGGTCCATCATTGGCCCGCTCTGGTGTGGTCCATCATTGGCCCGCTCTGGTGTGGTCCATCATTGGCCCGCTCTGGTGTGGTCCATCATTGGCCCGCTCTGGTGTGGTCCATCATTGGCCCGCTCCGGTGTGGTCTATCATTTTCCCGCTCCGGTGTGGTCCATCATTGGCCCGCTCTGGTGTGGTCCATCATTGGCCCGCTCTGGTGTGGTCTATCATTGGCCCGCTCTGGTGTGGTCTATCATTGGCCCGCTCTGGTGTGGTCTATCATTGGCCCGCTCTGGTGTGGTCTATCATTGGCCCACTGTGGTGTGGTCCATCATTGGCCCTCTCTGGTGTGGTCCATCATTGGCCTGCTCTGGTGTGGTCCATCATTGGCCCGCTCTGGTGTGGTCCATTATTGGCCCGCTCTGGTGTGGTCCATCACTGGCCTGCTCTGGTGTGGTCCATCATTAGCCCGCTCTGGTGTGGTCCATCATTGGCCCGCTCTGGTGTGGTCAATCATTGGCCCGCTCTGGTGTGGTCTATCATTGGCCCCCTCTGGTGTGGTCCATCATTGGCTTGCTCTGGTGTGGTCTTTCTTTGGCCCGCTCTGGTGTGGTCTTTTATTGGCCCGCTCTGGTGTGGTCTATTATTGGCCCGCTCTGGTGTGGTCTATTATTGGCCCGCTCTGGTGTGGTCCATCATTGCCCCGCTCTGGTGTGGTCCATCATTGGCCTGCTCTGTTGTGGTCTATCATTGGCCCCCTCTGGTGTGGTCCATCATTGGCCCGCTCTGGTGTGATCAGTCATTGGCCCGCTCTGGTGTGGTCCATCATTGGCCCGCTTTGGTGTGGTCCATCATTGGCCCGCTGTGGTGTGGTCCATCATTGGCCCGCTCTGGTGTGGTCCATCATTGGCCCGCTCCGGCGTGGTCTATCATTTTCCCGCTCTGGTGTGGTGCATCATTGACCCGCTCTGGTGTGGTCCAATATTGGCCCGCTCTGGTGTGGTCTATCATTGGCCCCCTCTGGTGTGGTCCATCATTGGCCCTCTCTGGTGCGGTCCATCATTGGCCCGCTCTGGTGCGGTCCATCATTGGCCCGCTCTGGTGTGGTCCATCATTGGCCTGCTCTGGTGTGGTCCATCATTGGCCTGCTCCGGTGTGGTCTATCATTTTCCCGCTCCGGTGTGGTCCATCATTGGCCCGCTCTGGTGTGGTCTATCATTGGCCCGCTCTGGTGTGGTCTATCATTGGCCCGCTCTGGTCCATCATTGGCCCGCTCTGGTGTGGTCCATCATTGGCCCGCTGTGGTGTGGTCCATCATTGGCCCGCTCTGGTGTGGTCCATCATTGGCCCGCTGTGGTGTGGTCCATCATTGGCCCGCTCTGGTTTGGTCCATCATTGGCCCGCTCTGGTGTGGTCCATCATTGGCCCGCTCTGGTGTGGTCCATCATTTTCCCGCTCTGGTGTGGTCCATCATTGGCCCGCTCTGGTGTGGTCCATCATTGGCCTGCTCTGGTGTGGTCTATCATTGGCCCCCTCTGGTGTGGTCCATCATTGGCCCCCTCTGGTGTGCTCCATCATTGGCCCGCTCTGGTGTGGTCCATCATTGGCCGCTCTGGTGTGGTCCATCATTGGCCCGCTCTGGTGTGGTCCATCATTTTCCCGCTCTGGTGTGGTCCATCATTAGCCCGCTCTGGTATGGTCCATCATTGGCCTGCTCTGGTGTGGTCTATCATTGGCCCCCTCTGGTGTGGTCCATCATTGGCCTGCTCTGGTGTGGTCTATCTTTGGCCCGCTCTGGTGTGGTCTATTATTGGCCTGCTCTGGTGTGGTCTATTATTGGCCCGCTCTGGTGTGGTCCATCATTGCCCCGCTCTGGTGTGGTCCATCATTGGCCCACTCTGGTGTGGTCTATCATTGGCCCCCTCTGGTGTGGTCCATCATTGGCCCGCTCTGGTGTGGTCCATCATTGGCCCGCTCTGGTGTGGTCCATCATTGGCCCGCTCTGGTGTGGTCCATCATTGGCCCGCTCTGGTGTGGTCCATCATTGGCCCGCTCTGGTGTGGTCCATCATTGGCCCGCTCTGGTGTGGTCCATCATTGGCCCGCTCTGGTGTGGTCCATCATTGGCCCGCTCTGGTGTGGTCCATCATTGGCCCGCTCTGGTGTGGTCCATCATTGGCCCGCTCTGGTGTGGTCCATCATTGGCCCGCTCTGGTGTGGTCCATCATTGGCCCGCTCTGGCGTGGTCTATCATTTTCCCGCTCTGGTGTGGTCCATCATTGACCCGCTCTGGTGTGGTCCAATATTGGCCCGCTCTGGTGTGGTCTATCATTGGCCCCCTCTGGTGTGGTCCATCATTGGCCCGCTCTGGTGTGGTCCATCATTGGCCCGATCTGGTGTGGTCCATCATTGGCCCGCTCTGGTGTGGTCCATCATTGGCCCGCTCTGGTGTGGTCCATCATTGGCCCGCTCCGGTGTGGTCTATCATTTTCCCGCTCCGGTGTGGTCCATCATTGGCCCGCTCTGGTGTGGTCTATCATTGGCCCGCTCTGGTGTGGTCTATCATTGGCCCGCTCTGGTCCATCATTGGCCCGCTCTGGTGTGGTCCATCATTGGCCCGCTGTGGTGTGGTCCATCATTGGCCCGCTCTGGTGTGGTCCATCATTGGCCCGCTGTGGTGTGGTCCATCATTGGCCCGCTCTGGTTTGGTCCATCATTGGCCCGCTCTGGTGTGGTCCATCATTGGCCCGCTCTGGTGTGGTCCATCATTTTCCCGCTCTGGTGTGGTCCATCATTGGCCCGCTCTGGTGTGGTCCATCATTGGCCTGCTCTGGTGTGGTCTATCATTGGCCCCCTCTGGTGTGGTCCATCATTGGCCCCCTCTGGTGTGCTCCATCATTGGCCCGCTCTGGTGTGGTCTATCATTGGCCCACTCTGGTGTGGTCTATTATTGGCCCGCTCTGGTGTGGTCTATTATTGGCCCGCTCTGGTGTGGTCCATCATTGCCCCGCTCTGGTGTGGTCCATCATTGGCCCACTCTGGTGTGGTCTATCATTGGCCCCCTCTGGTGTGGTCCATCATTGGCCCGCTCTGGTGTGATCCATCATTGGCCCGCTCTGGTGTGGTCCATCATTGGCCCGCTCTGGTGTGGTCCATCATTGGCCCGCTCTGGTGTGGTCCATCATTGGCCCGCTCTGGTGTGGTCCATCATTGGCCCGCTCTGGTGTGGTCCATCATTGGCCCGCTCTGGTGTGGTCCATCATTGGCCCGCTCCGGTGTGGTCTATCATTTTCCCGCTCCGGTGTGGTCCATCATTGGCCCGCTCTGGTGTGGTCCATCATTGGCCCGCTCTGGTGTGGTCCATCATTGGCCCGCTCTGGTGTGGTCCATCATTGGCCCGCTCTGGTGTGGTCCATCATTGGCCCGCTCTGGTGTGGTCCATCATTGGCCCGCTCTGGTGTGGTCCATCATTGGCCCGCTCTGGTGTGGTCCATCATTGGCCCGCTCTGGTGTGGTCCATCATTGGCCCGCTCTGGCGTGGTCTATCATTTTCCCGCTCTGGTGTGGTCCATCATTGACCCGCTCTGGTGTGGTCCAATATTGGCCCGCTCTGGTGTGGTCTATCATTGGCCCCCTCTGGTGTGGTCCATCATTGGCCCGCTCTGGTGTGGTCCATCATTGGCCCGATCTGGTGTGGTCCATCATTGGCCCGCTCTGGTGTGGTCCATCATTGGCCCGCTCTGGTGTGGTCCATCATTGGCCCGCTCCGGTGTGGTCTATCATTTTCCCGCTCCGGTGTGGTCCATCATTGGCCCGCTCTGGTGTGGTCTATCATTGGCCCGCTCTGGTGTGGTCTATCATTGGCCCGCTCTGGTCCATCATTGGCCCGCTCTGGTGTGGTCCATCATTGGCCCGCTGTGGTGTGGTCCATCATTGGCCCGCTCTGGTGTGGTCCATCATTGGCCCGCTGTGGTGTGGTCCATCATTGGCCCGCTCTGGTTTGGTCCATCATTGGCCCGCTCTGGTGTGGTCCATCATTGGCCCGCTCTGGTGTGGTCCATCATTTTCCCGCTCTGGTGTGGTCCATCATTGGCCCGCTCTGGTGTGGTCCATCATTGGCCTGCTCTGGTGTGGTCTATCATTGGCCCCCTCTGGTGTGGTCCATCATTGGCCCCCTCTGGTGTGCTCCATCATTGGCCCGCTCTGGTGTGGTCTATCATTGGCCCACTCTGGTGTGGTCTATTATTGGCCCGCTCTGGTGTGGTCTATTATTGGCCCGCTCTGGTGTGGTCCATCATTGCCCCGCTCTGGTGTGGTCCATCATTGGCCCACTCTGGTGTGGTCTATCATTGGCCCCCTCTGGTGTGGTCCATCATTGGCCCGCTCTGGTGTGATCCATCATTGGCCCGCTCTGGTGTGGTCCATCATTGGCCCGCTCTGGTGTGGTCCATCATTGGCCCGCTCTGGTGTGGTCCATCATTGGCCCGCTCTGGTGTGGTCCATCATTGGCCCGCTCTGGTGTGGTCCATCATTGGCCCGCTCTGGTGTGGTCCATCATTGGCCCGCTCCGGTGTGGTCTATCATTTTCCCGCTCCGGTGTGGTCCATCATTGGCCCGCTCTGGTGTGGTCCATCATTGGCCCGCTCTGGTGTGGTCTATCATTGGCCCGCTCTGGTGTGGTCTATCATTGGCCCGCTCTGGTGTGGTCTATCATTGGCCCGCTCTGGTGTGGTCTATCATTGGCCCACTGTGGTGTGGTCCATCATTGGCCCTCTCTGGTGTGGTCCATCATTGGCCTGCTCTGGTGTGGTCCATCATTGGCCCGCTCTGGTGTGGTCCATTATTGGCCCGCTCTGGTGTGGTCCATCACTGGCCTGCTCTGGTGTGGTCCATCATTAGCCCGCTCTGGTGTGGTCCATCATTGGCCCGCTCTGGTGTGGTCAATCATTGGCCCGCTCTGGTGTGGTCTATCATTGGCCCCCTCTGGTGTGGTCCATCATTGGCTTGCTCTGGTGTGGTCTTTCTTTGGCCCGCTCTGGTGTGGTCTTTTATTGGCCCGCTCTGGTGTGGTCTATTATTGGCCCGCTCTGGTGTGGTCCATCATTGCCCCGCTCTGGTGTGGTCCATCATTGGCCTGCTCTGTTGTGGTCTATCATTGGCCCCCTCTGGTGTGGTCCATCATTGGCCCGCTCTGGTGTGATCAGTCATTGGCCCGCTCTGGTGTGGTCCATCATTGGCCCGCTTTGGTGTGGTCCATCATTGGCCCGCTGTGGTGTGGTCCATCATTGGCCCGCTCTGGTGTGGTCCATCATTGGCCCGCTCCGGCGTGGTCTATCATTTTCCCGCTCTGGTGTGGTGCATCATTGACCCGCTCTGGTGTGGTCCAATATTGGCCCGCTCTGGTGTGGTCTATCATTGGCCCCCTCTGGTGTGGTCCATCATTGGCCCTCTCTGGTGCGGTCCATCATTGGCCCGCTCTGGTGCGGTCCATCATTGGCCCGCTCTGGTGTGGTCTATCATTGGCCTGCTCTGGTGTGGTCCATCATTGGCCTGCTCTGGTCCATCATTTGCCCGCTCTGGTGTGGTCCATCATTGGCCCGCTGTGGTGTGGTCCATCATTGGCCAACTCTGGTGTGGTCCATCATTGGCCCGCTCTGGTGTGGTCCATCGTTGGCCCGCTCTGGTGTGGTCCATCATTGGCCGCTCTGGTGTGGTCCATCATTGGCCCGCTCTGGTGTGGTCCATCATTTTCCCGCTCTGGTGTGGTCCATCATTAGCCCGCTCTGGTATGGTCCATCATTGGCCTGCTCTGGTGTGGTCTATCATTGGCCCCCTCTGGTGTGGTCCATCATTGGCCTGCTCTGGTGTGGTCTATCTTTGGCCCGCTCTGGTGTGGTCTATTATTGGCCTGCTCTGGTGTGGTCTATTATTGGCCCGCTCTGGTGTGGTCCATCATTGCCCCGCTCTGGTGTGGTCCATCATTGGCCCACTCTGGTGTGGTCTATCATTGGCCCCCTCTGGTGTGGTCCATCATTGGCCCGCTCTGGTGTGGTCCATCATTGGCCCGCTCTGGTGTGGTCCATCATTGGCCCGCTCTGGTGTGGTCCATCATTGGCCCGCTCTGGTGTGGTCCATCATTGGCCCGCTCTGGTGTGGTCCATCATTGGCCCGCTCTGGTGTGGTCCATCATTGGCCCGCTCTGGTGTGGTCCATCATTGGCCCGCTCTGGTGTGGTCCATCATTGGCCCGCTCTGGTGTGGTCCATCATTGGCCCGCTCTGGCGTGGTCTATCATTTTCCCGCTCTGGTGTGGTCCATCATTGACCCGCTCTGGTGTGGTCCAATATTGGCCCGCTCTGGTGTGGTCTATCATTGGCCCCCTCTGGTGTGGTCCATCATTGGCCCGCTCTGGTGCGGTCCATCATTGGCCCGCTCTGGTGCGGTCCATCATTGGCCCGCTCTGGTGTGGTCTATCATTGGCCCGCTCTGGTGTGGTCCATCATTGGCCTGCTCTGGTCCATCATTTGCCCGCTCTGGTGTGGTCCATCATTGGCCCGCTGTGGTGTGGTCCATCATTGGCCAACTCTGGTGTGGTCCATCATTGGCCCGCTCTGGTGTGGTCCATCGTTGGCCCGCTCTGGTGTGGTCCATCATTGGCCCGCTCTGGTGTGGTCCATCATTGGCCTGCTCTGGTGTGGTCTATCATTGGCCCCCTCTGGTGTGGTCCATCATTGGCCTGCTCTGGTGTGGTCTATCTTTGGCCCGCTCTGGTGTGGTCTATTATTGGCCCGCTCTGGTGTGGTCTATTATTGGCCCGCTCTGGTGTGGTCCATCATTGGCCCGCTCTGGTGTGGTCCATCATTGGCCCGCTCTGGTGTGGTCCATCATTGGCCCGCTCTGGTGTGGTCCATCATTGGCCCGCTCTGGTGTGGTCCATCATTGGCCCGCTCTGGTGTGGTCCATCATTGGCCCGCTCTGGTGTGGTCCATCATTGGCCCGCTCTGGTGTGGTCCATCATTGGCCCGCTCTGGTGTGGTCCATCATTGGCCCGCTCTGGTGTGGTCCATCATTGGCCCGCTCTGGCGTGGTCTATCATTTTCCCGCTCTGGTGTGGTCCATCATTGACCCGCTCTGGTGTGGTCCAATATTGGCCCGCTCTGGTGTGGTCTATCATTGGCCCCCTCTGGTGTGGTCCATCATTGGCCCGCTCTGGTGCGGTCCATCATTGGCCCGCTCTGGTGCGGTCCATCATTGGCCCGCTCTGGTGTGGTCTATCATTGGCCCGCTCTGGTGTGGTCCATCATTGGCCTGCTCTGGTCCATCATTTGCCCGCTCTGGTGTGGTCCATCATTGGCCCGCTGTGGTGTGGTCCATCATTGGCCAACTCTGGTGTGGTCCATCATTGGCCCGCTCTGGTGTGGTCCATCGTTGGCCCGCTCTGGTGTGGTCCATCATTGGCCCGCTCTGGTGTGGTCCATCATTGGCCCGCTCTGGTGTGGTCCATCATTGGCCCGCTCTGGTGTGGTCCATCATTGGCCCGCTCTGGTGTGGTCTATCATTGGCCCGCTCTGGTGTGGTCTATCATTGGCCCGCTCTGGTGTGGTCTATCATTGGCCAACTGTGGTGTGTTCCATCATTGGCCCTCTCTGGTGTGGTCCATCATTGGCCCGCTCTGGTGTGGTCCATCATTGGCCCTCTCTGGTGTGGTCCATTATTGGCCTGCTCTGGTATGGTCCATCATTGGCCCTCTCTGGTGTGGTCCATTACTGGCCCGCTCTGGTGTGGTCCATCACTGGCCTGCTCTGGTGTGGTCCATCATTAGCCCGCTCTGGTGTGGTCCATCATTGGCCCGCTCTGGTGTGGTCCATCATTGGCCCGCTCTGGTGTGGTCAATCATTGGCCCGCTCTGGTGTGATCCATCATTGACCCGCTCTGGTGTGGTCTATCATTAGCCCGCTCTGGTGTGGTCTATCATTGGCCCGCTCTGGTGTGGTCCATCATTGGCCCGCTCTGGTGTGGTCCATCATTGGCCCGCTCTGGTGTGGTCCATCATTGGCCCGCTCTGGTGTGGTCCATCATTGGCCCGCTCTGGTGTGGTCCATCATTTTCCCGCTCTGGTGTGGTCCATCATTGGCCCGCTCTGGTGTGGTCCATCATTGGCCTGCTCTGGTGTGGTCTATCATTGGCCCGCTCTGGTGTGGTCCATCATTGGCCCGCTCTGGTGTGGTCTATCATTGGCCCACTCTGGTGTGGTCTATTATTGGCCCGCTCTGGTGTGGTCTATTATTGGCCCGCTCTGGTGTGGTCCATCATTGCCCCGCTCTGGTGTGGTCCATCATTGGCCCACTCTGGTGTGGTCTATCATTGGCCCCCTCTGGTGTGGTCCATCATTGGCCCGCTCTGGTGTGGTCCATCATTGGCCCGCTCTGGTGTGGTCCATCATTGGCCCGCTCTGGTGTGGTCCATCATTGGCCCGCTCTGGTGTGGTCCATCATTGGCCCGCTCTGGTGTGGTCCATCATTGGCCCGCTCCGGTGTGGTCTATCATTTTCCCGCTCCGGTGTGGTCCATCATTGGCCCGCTCTGGTGTGGTCCATCATTGGCCCGCTCTGGTGTGGTCTATCATTGGCCCGCTCTGGTGTGGTGTATCATTGGCCCGCTCTGGTGTGGTCTATCATTGGCCCGCTCTGGTGTGGTCTATCATTGGCCCACTGTGGTGTGGTCCATCATTGGCCCTCTCTGGTGTGGTCCATCATTGGCCTGCTCTGGTGTGGTCCATCATTGGCCCGCTCTGGTGTGGTCCATTATTGGCCCGCTCTGGTGTGGTCCATCACTGGCCTGCTCTGGTGTGGTCCATCATTAGCCCGCTCTGGTGTGGTCCATCATTGGCCCGCTCTGGTGTGGTCAATCATTGGCCCGCTCTGGTGTGGTCTATCATTGGCCCCCTCTGGTGTGGTCCATCATTGGCTTGCTCTGGTGTGGTCTTTCTTTGGCCCGCTCTGGTGTGGTCTTTTATTGGCCCGCTCTGGTGTGGTCCATCATTGCCCCGCTCTGGTGTGGTCCATCATTGGCCTGCTCTGTTGTGGTCTATCATTGGCCCCCTCCGGTGTGGTCCATCATTGGCCCGCTCTGGTGTGATCAGTCATTGGCCCGCTCTGGTGTGGTCCATCATTGGCCCGCTTTGGTGTGGTCCATCATTGGCCCGCTGTGGTGTGGTCCATCATTGGCCCGCTCTGGTGTGGTCCATCATTGGCCCGCTCCGGCGTGGTCTATCATTTTCCCGCTCTGGTGTGGTCCATCATTGACCCGCTCTGGTGTGGTCCAATATTGGCCCGCTCTGGTGTGGTCTATCATTGGCCCCCTCTGGTGTGGTCCATCATTGGCCCGCTCTGGTGCGGTCCATCATTGGCCCGCTCTGGTGCGGTCCATCATTGGCCCGCTCTGGTGTGGTCTATCATTGGCCTGCTCTGGTGTGGTCCATCATTGGCCTGCTCTGGTCCATCATTTGCCCGCTCTGGTGTGGTCCATCATTGGCCCGCTGTGGTGTGGTCCATCATTGGCCAACTCTGGTGTGGTCCATCATTGGCCCGCTCTGGTGTGGTCCATCGTTGGCCCGCTCTGGTGTGGTCCATCATTGGCCCGCTCTGGTGTGGTCCATCATTGGCCCGCTCTGGTGTGGTCCATCATTTTCCCGCTCTGGTGTGGTCCATCATTAGCCCGCTCTGGTGTGGTCCATCATTGGCCTGCTCTGGTGTGGTCTATCATTGGCCCCCTCTGGTGTGGTCCATCATTGGCCTGCTCTGGTGTGGTCTATCTTTGGCCCGCTCTGGTGTGGTCTATTATTGGCCCGCTCTGGTGTGGTCTATTATTGGCCCGCTCTGGTGTGGTCCATCATTGCCCCGCTCTGGTGTGGTCCATCATTGGCCCACTCTGGTGTGGTCTATCATTGGCCCCCTCTGGTGTGGTCCATCATTGGCCCGCTCTGGTGTGGTCCATCATTGGCCCGCTCTGGTGTGGTCCATCATTGGCCCGCTCTGGTGTGGTCCATCATTGGCCCGCTCTGGTGTGGTCCATCATTGGCCCGCTCTGGTGTGGTCCATCATTGGCCCGCTCTGGTGTGGTCCATCATTGGCCCGCTCTGGTGTGGTCCATCATTGGCCCGCTCTGGTGTGGTCCATCATTGGCCCGCTCTGGCGTGGTCTATCATTTTCCCGCTCTGGTGTGGTCCATCATTGACCCGCTCTGGTGTGGTCCAATATTGGCCCGCTCTGGTGTGGTCTATCATTGGCCCCCTCTGGTGCGGTCCATCATTGGCCCGCTCTGGTGCGGTCCATCATTGGCCCGCTCTGGTGCGGTCCATCATTGGCCCGCTCTGGTGTGGTCTATCATTGGCCCGCTCTGGTGTGGTCCATCATTGGCCTGCTCTGGTCCATCATTTGCCCGCTCTGGTGTGGTCCATCATTGGCCCGGTGTGGTGTGGTCCATCATTGGCCAACTCTGGTGTGGTCCATCATTGGCCCGCTCTGGTGTGGTCCATCGTTGGCCCGCTCTGGTGTGGTCCATCATTGGCCCGCTCTGGTGTGGTCCATCATTGGCCCGCTCTGGTGTGGTCCATCATTTTCCCGCTCTGGTGTGGTCCATCATTAGCCCGCTCTGGTGTGGTCCATCATTGGCCTGCTCTGGTGTGGTCTATCATTGGCCCCCTCTGGTGTGGTCCATCATTGGCCTGCTCTGGTGTGGTCTATCTTTGGCCCGCTCTGGTGTGGTCCATCATTGGCCCGCTCTGGTGTGGTCCATCATTGGCCCGCTCTGGTGTGGTCCATCATTGGCCCGCTCTGGTGTGGTCCATCATTGGCCCGCTCTGGTGTGATCCATCATTGTCCCGCTCTGGTGTGGTCCATCATTGGCCCGCTCTGGTGTGGTCCATCATTGGCCCGCTCTGGTGTGGTCCATCATTGGCCCACTCTGGTGTGGTCCATCATTGGCCCGCTCTGGTGTGGTCCATCATTGGCCCGCTCTGGTGTGGTCCATCATTGGCCCGCTCTGGTGTGGTCCATCATTGGCCCACTCTGGTGTGGTCCATCATTGGCCCGCTCTGGTGTGGTCCATCATTGGCCCGCTCTGGTGTGGTCCATCATTGGCCCGCTCTGGTGTGGTCCATCATTGCCCCGCTCCGGTGTGGTCTATCATTTTCCCGCTCTGGTGTGGTCCATCATTGGCCCGCTCTGGTGTGGTCCATCATTGGCCCGCTCTGGTGTGGTCTATCATTGGCCCGCTCTGGTGTGGTCTATCATTGGCCCGCTCTGGTGTGGTCTATCATTGGCCCGCTCTGGTGTGGTCTATCATTGGCCAACTGTGGTGTGGTCCATCATTGGCCCTCTCTGGTGTGGTCCATCATTGGCCCGCTCTGGTGTGGTCCATCATTGGCCCTCTCTGGTGTGGTCCATTATTGTCCTGCTCTGGTGTGGTCCATCATTGGCCCGCTCTGGTGTGGTCCATTATTGGCCCGCTCTGGTGTGGTCCATCACTGGCCTGCTCTGGTGTGGTCCATCATTAGCCCGCTCTGGTGTGGTCCATCATTGGCCCGCTCTGGTGTGGTCCATCATTGGCCCGCTCTGGTGTGGTCAATCATTGGCCCGCTCTGGTGTGGTCCATCATTGACCCGCTCTGGTGTGGTCTATCATTGGCCCGCTCTGGTGTGGTCTATCATTGGCCCGCTCTGGTGTGGTCCATCTTTGGCCCGCTCTGGTGTGGTCTATCATTGGCCCGCTCTGGTGTGGTCCATCATTGCCCCGCTCTGGTGTGGTCCATCATTGGCCCGCTCTGGTGTGGTCTATCATTGGCCCCCTCTGGTGTGGTCCATCATTGCCCCGCTCTGGTGTGATCCATCATTGGCCCGCTCTGGTGTGGTCCATCATTGGCCCGCTCTGGTGTGGTCCATCATTGGCCCGCTCTGGTGTGGTCCATCATTGGCCCGCTCTGGTGTGGTCCATCATTGGCCCGCTCTGGTGTGGTCCATCATTGGCCCGCTCTGGTGTGGTCCATCATTGGCCCGCTCTGGTGTGATCCATCATTGGCCCGCTCTGGTGTGGTCCATCATTGGCCCGCTCTGGTGTGGTCCATCATTGGCCCGCTCTGGTGTGGTCCATCATTGGCCCGCTCTGGTGTGGTCCATCATTGGCCCGCTCCGGTGTGGTCTATCATTTTCCCGCTCTGGTGTGGTCCATCATTGGCCCGCTCTGGTGTGGTCCATCATTGGCCCGCTCTGGTGTGGTCTATCATTGGCCCGCTCTGGTGTGGTCTATCATTGGCCCGCTCTGGTGTGGTCTATCATTGGCCCGCTCTGGTGTGGTCTATCATTGGCCAACTGTGGTGTGGTCCATCATTGGCCCTCTCTGGTGTGGTCCATCATTGGCCCGCTCTGGTGTGGTCTATCATTGGCCCACTGTGGTGTGGTCCATCATTGGCCCTCTCTGGTGTGGTCCATCATTGGCCTGCTCTGGTGTGGTCCATCATTGGCCCACTCTGGTGTGGTCCATTATTGGCCCGCTCTGGTGTGGTCCATCACTGGCCTGCTCTGGTGTGGTCCATCATTAGCCCGCTCTGGTGTGGTCCATCATTGGCCCGCTCTGGTGTGGTCCATCATTGGCCCGCTCTGGTGTGGTCAATCATTGGCCCGCTCCGGTGTGGTCCATCATTGACCCGCTCTGGTGTGGTCTATCATTAGCCCGCTCTGGTGTGGTCTATCATTGGCCCGCTCTGGTGTGGTCCATCATTGGCCCGCTCTGGTGTGGTCTATCATTGGCCCGCTCTGGTGTGGTCCATCATTGCCCCGCTCTGGTGTGGTCCATCATTGGCCCACTCTGGTGTGGTCCATCATTGGCCCGCTCTGGTGTGGTCTATCATTGGCCCGCTCTGGTGTGGTCTATCATTGGCCCGCTCTGGTGTGGTCTAGCATTGGCCCGCTCTGGTGTGGTCTATCATTGGCCCACTGTGGTGTGGTCCATCATTGGCTCTCTCTGGTGTGGTCCATCATTGGCCCGCTCTGGTGTGGTCCATCATTGGCCCGCTCTGGCGTGGTCTATCATTTTCCCGCTCTGGTGTGGTCCATCATTGACCCGCTCTGGTGTGGTCCAATATTGGCCCGCTCTGGTGTGGTCTATCATTGGCCCCCTCTGGTGTGGTCCATCATTGGCCCGCTCTGGTGCGGTCCATCATTGGCCCGCTCTGGTGTGGTCTATCATTGGCCCGCTCTGGTGTGGTCCATCATTGGCCTGCTCTGGTCCATCATTTGCCCGCTCTGGTGTGGTCCATCATTGGCCCGCTGTGGTGTGGTCCATCATTGGCCAACTCTGGTGTGGTCCATCATTGGCCCGCTCTGGTGTGGTCCATCGTTGGCCCGCTCTGGTGTGGTCCATCATTGGCCCGCTCTGGTGTGGTCCATCATTGGCCCGCTCTGGTGTGGTCCATCATTTTCCCGCTCTGGTGTGGTCCATCATTAGCCCGCTCTGGTGTGGTCCATCATTGGCCTGCTCTGGTGTGGTCTATCATTGGCCCCCTCTGGTGTGGTCCATCATTGGCCTGCTCTGGTGTGGTCTATCTTTGGCCCGCTCTGGTGTGGTCCATCATTGGCCCGCTCTGGTGTGGTCCATCATTGGCCCGCTCTGGTGTGGTCCATCATTGGCCCGCTCTGGTGTGGTCCATCATTGGCCCGCTCTGGTGTGATCCATCATTGTCCCGCTCTGGTGTGGTCCATCATTGGCCCGCTCTGGTGTGGTCCATCATTGGCCCGCTCTGGTGTGGTCCATCATTGGCCCGCTCTGGTGTGGTCCATCATTGGCCCGCTCTGGTGTGGTCCATCATTGGCCCGCTCTGGTGTGGTCCATCATTGGCCCGCTCTGGTGTGGTCCATCATTGGCCCACTCTGGTGTGGTCCATCATTGGCCCGCTCTGGTGTGGTCCATCATTGGCCCGCTCTGGTGTGGTCCATCATTGGCCCGCTCTGGTGTGGTCCATCATTGCCCCGCTCCGGTGTGGTCTATCATTTTCCCGCTCTGGTGTGGTCCATCATTGGCCCGCTCTGGTGTGGTCCATCATTGGCCCGCTCTGGTGTGGTCTATCATTGGCCCGCTCTGGTGTGGTCTATCATTGGCCCGCTCTGGTGTGGTCTATCATTGGCCCGCTCTGGTGTGGTCTATCATTGGCCAACTGTGGTGTGGTCCATCATTGGCCCTCTCTGGTGTGGTCCATCATTGGCCCGCTCTGGTGTGGTCCATCATTGGCCCTCTCTGGTGTGGTCCATTATTGGCCTGCTCTGGTGTGGTCCATCATTGGCCCGCTCTGGTGTGGTCCATTATTGGCCCGCTCTGGTGTGGTCCATCACTGGCCTGCTCTGGTGTGGTCCATCATTAGCCCGCTCTGGTGTGGTCCATCATTGGCCCGCTCTGGTGTGGTCCATCATTGGCCCGCTCTGGTGTGGTCAATCATTGGCCCGCTCTGGTGTGGTCCATCATTGACCCGCTCTGGTGTGGTCTATCATTGGCCCGCTCTGGTGTGGTCTATCATTGGCCCGCTCTGGTGTGGTCCATCATTGGCCCGCTCTGGTGTGGTCTATCATTGGCCCGCTCTGGTGTGGTCCATCATTGCCCCGCTCTGGTGTGGTCCATCATTGGCCCGCTCTGGTGTGGTCTATCATTGGCCCCCTCTGGTGTGGTCCATCATTGGCCCGCTCTGGTGTGATCCATCATTGGCCCGCTCTGGTGTGGTCCATCATTGGCCCGCTCTGGTGTGGTCCATCATTGGCCCGCTCTGGTGTGGTCCATCATTGGCCCGCTCTGGTGTGGTCCATCATTGGCCCGCTCTGGTGTGGTCCATCATTGGCCCGCTCTGGTGTGGTCCATCATTGGCCCGCTCTGGTGTGATCCATCATTGGCCCGCTCTGGTGTGGTCCATCATTGGCCCGCTCTGGTGTGGTCCATCATTGGCCCGCTCTGGTGTGGTCCATCATTGGCCCGCTCTGGTGTGGTCTATCATTGGCCCGCTCTGGTGTGGTCTATCATTGGCCCGCTCTGGTGTGGTCTATCATTGGCCCGCTCTGGTGTGGTCTATCATTGGCCAACTGTGGTGTGGTCCATCATTGGCCCTCTCTGGTGTGGTCCATCATTGGCCCGCTCTGGTGTGGTCTATCATTGGCCCACTGTGGTGTGGTCCATCATTGGCCCTCTCTGGTGTGGTCCATCATTGGCCTGCTCTGGTGTGGTCCATCATTGGCCCACTCTGGTGTGGTCCATTATTGGCCCGCTCTGGTGTGGTCCATCACTGGCCTGCTCTGGTGTGGTCCATCATTAGCCCGCTCTGGTGTGGTCCATCATTGGCCCGCTCTGGTGTGGTCCATCATTGGCCCGCTCTGGTGTGGTCAATCATTGGCCCGCTCTGGTGTGGTCCATCATTGACCCGCTCTGGTGTGGTCTATCATTAGCCCGCTCTGGTGTGGTCTATCATTGGCCCGCTCTGGTGTGGTCCATCATTGGCCCGCTCTGGTGTGGTCTATCATTGGCCCGCTCTGGTGTGGTCCATCATTGCCCCGCTCTGGTGTGGTCCATCATTGGCCCACTCTGGTGTGGTCCATCATTGGCCCGCTCTGGTGTGGTCTATCATTGGCCCGCTCTGGTGTGGTCTATCATTGGCCCGCTCTGGTGTGGTCTAGCATTGGCCCGCTCTGGTGTGGTCTATCATTGGCCCACTGTGGTGTGGTCCATCATTGGCCCTCTCTGGTGTGGTCCATCATTGGCCTGCTCTGGTGTGGTCCATCATTGGCCCGCTCTGGTGTGGTCCATTATTGGCCCGCTCTGGTGTGGTCCATCACTGGCCTGCTCTGGTGTGGTCCATCATTAGCCCGCTCTGGTGTGGTCCATCATTGGCCCGCTCTGGTGTGGTCCATCATTGGCCCGCTCTGGTGTGGTCAATCATTGGCCCGCTCTGGTGTGGTCTATCATTGGCCCCCTCTGGTGTGGTCCATCATTGGCTTGCTCTGGTGTGGTCTTTCTTTGGCCCGCTCTGGTGTGGTCTTTTATTGGCCCGCTCTGGTGTGGTCTATTATTGGCCCGCTCTGGTGTGGTCCATCATTGCCCCGCTCTGGTGTGGTCCATCATTGGCCTGCTCTGTTGTGGTCTATCATTGGCCCCCTCTGGTGTGGTCCATCATTGGCCCGCTCTGGTGTGATCAGTCATTGGCCCGGCTCTGGTGTGGTCCATCATTGTCCCACTTTGGTGTGGTCCATCATTGGCCCGCTGTGGTGTGGTCCATCATTGGCCCGCTCTGGTGTGGTCCATCATTGGCCCGCTCCGGCGTGGTCTATCATTTTCCCGCTCTGGTGTGGTCCATCATTGACCCGCTCTGGTGTGGTCCAATATTGGCCCGCTCTGGTGTGGTCTATCATTGGCCCCCTCTGGTGTGGTCCATCATTGGCCCGCTCTGGTGCGGTCCATCATTGGCCCGCTCTGGTGCGGTCCATCATTGGCCCGCTCTGGTGTGGTCTATCATTGGCCCGCTCTGGTGTGGTCCATCATTGGCCTGCTCTGGTCCATCATTGGCCCGCTGTGGTGTGGTCCATCATTGGCCCGCTGTGGTGTGGTCCATCATTGGCCCGCTCTGGTGTGGTCCATCATTGGCCCGCTCTGGTGTGGTCCATCGTTGGCCCGCTCTGGTGTGGTCCATCATTGGCCCGCTCTGGTGTGGTCCATCATTGGCCCGCTCTGGTGTGGTCCATCATTTTCCCGCTCTGGTGTGGTCCATCATTAGCCCGCTCTGGTGTGGTCCATCATTGGCCTGCTCTGGTGTGGTCTATCATTGGCCCCCTCTGGTGTGGTCCATCATTGGCCTGCTCTGGTGTGGTCTATCTTTGGCCCGCTCTGGTGTGGTCTATTATTGGCCCGCTCTGGTGTGGTCTATTATTGGCCCGCTCTGGTGTGGTCCATCATTGCCCCGCTCTGGTGTGGTCCATCATTGGCCCACTCTGGTGTGGTCTATCATTGGCCCCCTCTGGTGTGGTCCATCATTGGCCCGCTCTAGTGTGATCCATCATTGGCCCGCTCTGGTGTGGTCCATCATTGGCCCGCTCTGGTGTGGTCCATCATTGGCCCGCTCTGGTGTGGTCCATCATTGGCCCGCTCTGGTGTGGTCCATCATTGGCCCGCTCTGGTGTGGTCCATCATTGGCCCGCTCTGGTGTGGTCCATCATTGGCCCGCTCTGGTGTGGTCCATCATTGGCCCGCTCTGGTGTGGTCCATCATTGGCCCGCTCTGGTGTGGTCCATCATTGGCCCGCTCTGGTGTGGTCCATCATTGGCCCGCTCTGGTGTGGTCCATCATTTTCCCGCTCTGGTGTGGTCCATCATTAGCCCGCTCTGGTGTGGTCCATCATTGGCCTGCTCTGGTGTGGTCTATCATTGGCCCGCTCTGGTGTGGTCTATCATTGGCCCACTGTGGTGTGGTCCATCATTGGCTCTCTCTGGTGTGGTCCATCATTGGCCCGCTCTGGTGTGGTCCATCATTGGCCCGCTCTGGCGTGGTCTATCATTTTCCCGCTCTGGTGTGGTCCATCATTGACCCGCTCTGGTGTGGTCCAATATTGGCCCGCTCTGGTGTGGTCTATCATTGGCCCCCTCTGGTGTGGTCCATCATTGGCCCGCTCTGGTGCGGTCCATCATTGGCCCGCTCTGGTGTGGTCTATCATTGGCCCGCTCTGGTGTGGTCCATCATTGGCCTGCTCTGGTCCATCATTTGCCCGCTCTGGTGTGGTCCATCATTGGCCCGCTGTGGTGTGGTCCATCATTGGCCAACTCTGGTGTGGTCCATCATTGGCCCGCTCTGGTGTGGTCCATCGTTGGCCCGCTCTGGTGTGGTCCATCATTGGCCCGCTCTGGTGTGGTCCATCATTGGCCCGCTCTGGTGTGGTCCATCATTTTCCCGCTCTGGTGTGGTCCATCATTAGCCCGCTCTGGTGTGGTCCATCATTGGCCTGCTCTGGTGTGGTCTATCATTGGCCCCCTCTGGTGTGGTCCATCATTGGCCTGCTCTGGTGTGGTCTATCTTTGGCCCGCTCTGGTGTGGTCCATCATTGGCCCGCTCTGGTGTGGTCCATCATTGGCCCGCTCTGGTGTGGTCCATAATTGGCCCGCTCTGGTGTGGTCCATCATTGGCCCGCTCTGGTGTGATCCATCATTGTCCCGCTCTGGTGTGGTCCATCATTGGCCCGCTCTGGTGTGGTCCATCATTGGCCCGCTCTGGTGTGGTCCATCATTGGCCCGCTCTGGTGTGGTCCATCATTGGCCCGCTCTGGTGTGGTCCATCATTGGCCCGCTCTGGTGTGGTCCATCATTGGCCCGCTCTGGTGTGGTCCATCATTGGCCCGCTCTGGTGTGGTCCATCATTGGCCCGCTCTGGTGTGGTCCATCATTGGCCCGCTCTGGTGTGGTCCATCATTGGCCCGCTCTGGTGTGGTCCATCATTGCCCCGCTCCGGTGTGGTCTATCATTTTCCCGCTCTGGTGTGGTCCATCATTGGCCCGCTCTGGTGTGGTCCATCATTGGCCCGCTCTGGTGTGGTCTATCATTGGCCCGCTCTGGTGTGGTCTATCATTGGCCCGCTCTGGTGTGGTCTATCATTGGCCCGCTCTGGTGTGGTCTATCATTGGCCAACTGTGGTGTGGTCCATCATTGGCCCTCTCTGGTGTGGTCCATCATTGGCCCGCTCTGGTGTGGTCCATCATTGGCCCTCTCTGGTGTGGTCCATTATTGGCCTGCTCTGGTGTGGTCCATCATTGGCCCGCTCTGGTGTGGTCCATTATTGGCCCGCTCTGGTGTGGTCCATCACTGGCCTGCTCTGGTGTGGTCCATCATTAGCCCGCTCTGGTGTGGTCCATCATTGGCCCGCTCTGGTGTGGTCCATCATTGGCCCGCTCTGGTGTGGTCAATCATTGGCCCGCTCTGGTGTGGTCCATCATTGACCCGCTCTGGTGTGGTCTATCATTGGCCCGCTCTGGTGTGGTCTATCATTGGCCCGCTCTGGTGTGGTCCATCATTGGCCCGCTCTGGTGTGGTCTATCATTGGCCCGCTCTGGTGTGGTCCATCATTGCCCCGCTCTGGTGTGGTCCATCATTGGCCCGCTCTGGTGTGGTCTATCATTGGCCCCCTCTGGTGTGGTCCATCATTGGCCCGCTCTGGTGTGATCCATCATTGGCCCGCTCTGGTGTGGTCCATCATTGGCCCGCTCTGGTGTGGTCCATCATTGGCCCGCTCTGGTGTGGTCCATCATTGGCCCGCTCTGGTGTGGTCCATCATTGGCCCGCTCTGGTGTGGTCCATCATTGGCCCGCTCTGGTGTGGTCCATCATTGGCCCGCTCTGGTGTGATCCATCATTGGCCCGCTCTGGTGTGGTCCATCATTGGCCCGCTCTGGTGTGGTCCATCATTGGCCCGCTCTGGTGTGGTCCATCATTGGCCCGCTCTGGTGTGGTCTATCATTGGCCCGCTCTGGTGTGGTCTATCATTGGCCCGCTCTGGTGTGGTCTATCATTGGCCCGCTCTGGTGTGGTCTATCATTGGCCAACTGTGGTGTGGTCCATCATTGGCCCTCTCTGGTGTGGTCCATCATTGGCCCGCTCTGGTGTGGTCTATCATTGGCCCACTGTGGTGTGGTCCATCATTGGCCCTCTCTGGTGTGGTCCATCATTGGCCTGCTCTGGTGTGGTCCATCATTGGCCCACTCTGGTGTGGTCCATTATTGGCCCGCTCTGGTGTGGTCCATCACTGGCCTGCTCTGGTGTGGTCCATCATTAGCCCGCTCTGGTGTGGTCCATCATTGGCCCGCTCTGGTGTGGTCCATCATTGGCCCGCTCTGGTGTGGTCAATCATTGGCCCGCTCTGGTGTGGTCCATCATTGACCCGCTCTGGTGTGGTCTATCATTAGCCCGCTCTGGTGTGGTCTATCATTGGCCCGCTCTGGTGTGGTCCATCATTGGCCCGCTCTGGTGTGGTCTATCATTGGCCCGCTCTGGTGTGGTCCATCATTGCCCCGCTCTGGTGTGGTCCATCATTGGCCCACTCTGGTGTGGTCCATCATTGGCCCGCTCTGGTGTGGTCTATCATTGGCCCGCTCTGGTGTGGTCTATCATTGGCCCGCTCTGGTGTGGTCTAGCATTGGCCCGCTCTGGTGTGGTCTATCATTGGCCCACTGTGGTGTGGTCCATCATTGGCCCTCTCTGGTGTGGTCCATCATTGGCCTGCTCTGGTGTGGTCCATCATTGGCCCGCTCTGGTGTGGTCCATTATTGGCCCGCTCTGGTGTGGTCCATCACTGGCCTGCTCTGGTGTGGTCCATCATTAGCCCGCTCTGGTGTGGTCCATCATTGGCCCGCTCTGGTGTGGTCCATCATTGGCCCGCTCTGGTGTGGTCAATCATTGGCCCGCTCTGGTGTGGTCTATCATTGGCCCCCTCTGGTGTGGTCCATCATTGGCTTGCTCTGGTGTGGTCTTTCTTTGGCCCGCTCTGGTGTGGTCCTTTATTGGCCCGCTCTGGTGTGGTCTATTATTGGCCCGCTCTGGTGTGGTCCATCATTGCCCCGCTCTGGTGTGGTCCATCATTGGCCTGCTCTGTTGTGGTCTATCATTGGCCCCCTCTGGTGTGGTCCATCATTGGCCCGCTCTGGTGTGATCAGTCATTGGCCCGCTCTGGTGTGGTCCATCATTGGCCCACTTTGGTGTGGTCCATCATTGGCCCGCTGTGGTGTGGTCCATCATTGGCCCGCTCTGGTGTGGTCCATCATTGGCCCGCTCTGGTGTGGTCTATCATTGGCCCCCTCTGGTGTGGTCCATCATTGGCCTGCTCTGGTGTGGTCTATCTTTGGCCCGCTCTGGTGTGGTCTATTATTGGCCCGCTCTGGTGTGGTCCATCATTGGCCCGCTCTGGTGTGGTCCATCATTGGCCCGCTCTGGTGTGGTCCATCATTGGCCCGCTCTGGTGTGGTCTATCATTGGCCCGCTCTGGTGTGGTCCATCATTGGCCCGCTCCGGTGTGGTCCATCATTGGCCCGCTCTGGTGTGGTCCATCATTGGCCCGCTCTGGTGTGGTCCATCATTGGCCCGCTCTGGTGTGGTCCATCATTGGCCTGCTCTGGTGTGGTCTATCATTGGCCCCCTCTGGTTTGGTCCATCATTGGCTTGCTCTGGTGTGGTCTTTCTTTGGCCCGCTCTGGTGTGGTCCATCATTGGCCCGCTCTGGTGTGGTCCATCATTAGCCCGCTCTGGTGTGGTCCATCATTGGCCCGCTCTGGTGTGGTCCATCATTGGCCTGCTCTGGTGTGGTCTATCATTGGCCCCCTCTGGTGTGGTCCATCATTGGCCTGCTCTGGTGTGGTCTATCTTTGGCCCGCTCTGGTGTGGTCTATTATTGGCACGCTCTGGTGTGGTCTATTATTGGCCCGCTCTGGTGTGGTCCATCATTGCCCCGCTCTGGTGTGGTCCATCATTGGCCCACTCTGGTGTGGTCTATCATTGGCCCCCTCTGGTGTGGTCCATCATTGGCCCGCTCTGGTGTGGTCCATCATTGGCCCGCTCTGGTGTGGTCCATCATTGGCCCGCTCTGGTGTGGTCCATCATTGGCCCGCTCTGGTGTGGTCCATCATTGGCCCGCTCTGGTGTGGTCCATCATTGGCCCGCTCTGGTGTGGTCCATCATTGGCCCGCTCTGGTGTGGTCCATCATTGGCCCGCTCTGGTGTGGTCCATCATTGGCCCGCTCTGGTGTGGTCCATCATTGGCCCGCTCTGGTGTGGTCTATCATTTTCCCGCTCTGGTGTGGTCCATCATTGGCCCGCTCTGGTGTGGTCCATCATTGGCCCGCTCTGGTGTGGTCTATCATTGGCCCGCTCTGGTGTGGTCTATCATTGGCCCGCTCTGGTGTGGTCTATCATTGGCCCGCTCTGGTGTGGTCTATCATTGGCCAGCTCTGGTGTGGTCCATCATTGGCCCTCTCTGGTGTGGTCCATCATTGGCCCGCTCTGGTGTGGTCTATCATTGGCCCACTGTGGTGTGGTCCATCATTGGCCCGCTCTGGTGTGGTCCATCATTGGCCCGCTCTGGTGTGATCCATCATTGGCCCGCTCTGGTGTGGTCCATCATTGGCCCGCTCTGGTGTGGTCCATCATTGGCCCGCTCTGGTGTGGTCCATCATTGGCCCGCTCTGGTGTGGTCCATCATTGGCCCGCTCTGGTGTGGTCCATCATTGGCCCGCTCTGGTGTGGTCCATCATTGGCCCGCTCTGGTGTGGTCTATCATTGTCCCGCTCTGGTGTGGTCCATCATTGGCCCGCTCTGGTGTGGTCCATCATTGGCCCGCTCTGGTGTGGTCTATCATTGGCCCGCTCTGGTGTGGTCTATCATTGGCCCGCTCTGGTGTGGTCTATCATTGGCCCGCTCTGGTGTGGTCTATCATTGGCCAACTGTGGTGTGGTCCATCATTGGCCCGCTCTGGTGTGGTCCATCATTGGCCCGCTCTGGTGTGGTCCATCATTGGCCCGCTCTGGTGTGGTCCATCATTGGCCCGCTCTGGTGTGGTCCATCATTGGCCCGCTCTGGTGTGGTCCATCATTGGCCCGCTCTGGTGTGGTCCATCATTGGCCCGCTCTGGTGTGGTCCATCATTGGCCCGCTCTGGTGTGGTCCATCATTGGCCCGCTCTGGTGTGGTCCATCATTGGCCCGCTCTGGTGTGGTCCATCATTGGCCCGCTCTGGTGTGGTCCATCATTGGCCCGCTCTGGTGTGGTCCATCATTGGCCCGCTCTGGTGTGGTCTATCATTGGCCCGCTCTGGTGTGGTCCATCATTGCCCCGCTCTGGTGTGGTCCATCATTGGCCCACTCTGGTGTGGTCCATCATTGGCCCGCTCTGGTGTGGTCTATCATTGGCCCGCTCTGGTGTGGTCTATCATTGGCCCGCTCTGGTGTGGTCCATCATTGGCCCGCTCTGGTGTGGTCTATCATTGGCCCACTGTGGTGTGGTCCATCATTGGCCCGCTCTGGTGTGGTCCATCATTGGCCCGCTCTGGTGTGGTCCATCATTGGCCCGCTCTGGCGTGGTCTATCATTTTCCCGCTCTGGTGTGGTCCATCATTGACCCGCTCTGGTGTGGTCCAATCATTGGCCCGCTCTGGTGTGGTCTATCATTGGCCCCCTCTGGTGTGGTCCATCATTGGCCCGCTCTGGTGCGGTCCATCATTGGCCCGCTCTGGTGTGGTCCATCATTGGCCCGCTCTGGTGTGGTCCATCATTGGCCTGCTCTGGTCCATCATTTGCCCGCTCTGGTGTGGTCCATCATTGGCCCGCTCTGGTGTGGTCCATCATTGGCCCACTCTGGTGTGGTCCATCATTGGCCCGCTCTGGTGTGGTCCATCATTGGCCCGCTCTGGTGTGGTCCATCATTGGCCCGCTCTGGTGTGGTCCATCATTGGCCCGCTCTGGTGTGGTCCATCATTTGCCCGCTCTGGTGTGGTCCATCATTGGCCCGCTCTGGTGTGGTCCATCATTGGCCTGCTCTGGTGTGGTCTATCATTGGCCCGCTCTGGTGTGGTCCATCATTGGCCTGCTCTGGTGTGGTCTATCATTGGCCCGCTCTGGTGTGGTCCATCATTGGCCCGCTCTGGTGTGGTCCATCATTGGCCCGCTCTGGTGTGGTCCATCATTGGCCCGCTCTGGTGTGGTCCATCATTGGCCCGCTCTGGTGTGATCCATCATTGGCCCGCTCTGGTGTGGTCCATCATTGGCCCGCTCTGGTGTGGTCCATCATTGGCCCGCTCTGGTGTGGTCCATCATTGGCCCGCTCTGGTGTGGTCCATCATTGGCCCGCTCTGGTGTGGTCCATCATTGGCCCGCTCTGGTGTGGTCCATCATTGGCCCGCTCTGGTGTGGTCCATCATTGGCCCGCTCTGGTGTGGTCCATCATTGGCCCGCTCTGGTGTGGTCCATCATTGGCCCGCTCTGGTGTGGTCCATCATTGGCCCGCTCTGGTGTGGTCCATCATTGGCCCGCTCCGGTGTGGTCTATCATTTTCCCGCTCTGGTGTGGTCCATCATTGGCCCGCTCTGGTGTGGTCCATCATTGGCCCGCTCTGGTGTGGTCTATCATTGGCCCGCTCTGGTGTGGTCTATCATTGGCCCGCTCTGGTGTGGTCTATCATTGGCCCGCTCTGGTGTGGTCTATCATTGGCCAACTGTGGTGTGGTCCATCATTGGCCCTCTCTGGTGTGGTCCATCATTGGCCCGCTCTGGTGTGGTCCATCATTGGCCCTCTCTGGTGTGGTCCATCATTGGCCTGCTCTGGTGTGGTCCATCATTGGCCCGCTCTGGTGTGGTCCATTATTGGCCCGCTCTGGTGTGGTCCATCACTGGCCTGCTCTGGTGTGGTCCATCATTAGCCCGCTCTGGTGTGGTCCATCATTGGCCCGCTCTGGTGTGGTCCATCATTGGCCCGCTCTGGTGTGGTCAATCATTGGCCCGCTCTGGTGTGGTCCATCATTGACCCGCTCTGGTGTGGTCTATCATTGGCCCGCTCTGGTGTGGTCTATCATTGGCCCGCTCTGGTGTGGTCCATCATTGGCCCGCTCTGGTGTGGTCTATCATTGGCCCGCTCTGGTGTGGTCCATCATTGCCCCGCTCTGGTGTGGTCCATCATTGGCCCGCTCTGGTGTGGTCTATCATTGGCCCGCTCTGGTGTGGTCCATCATTGGCCCGCTCTGGTGTGATCCATCATTGGCCCGCTCTGGTGTGGTCCATCATTGGCCCGCTCTGGTGTGGTCCATCATTGGCCCGCTCTGGTGTGGTCCATCATTGGCCCGCTCTGGTGTGGTCCATCATTGGCCCGCTCTGGTGTGGTCCATCATTGGCCCGCTCTGGTGTGGTCCATCATTGGCCCGCTCTGGTGTGGTCCATCATTGGCCCGCTCTGGTGTGGTCCATCATTGGCCCGCTCTGGTGTGGTCCATCATTGGCCCGCTCTGGTGTGGTCCATCATTGGCCCGCTCTGGTGTGGTCTATCATTGGCCCGCTCTGGTGTGGTCTATCATTGGCCCGCTCTGGTGTGGTCTATCATTGGCCCGCTCTGGTGTGGTCTATCATTGGCCAACTGTGGTGTGGTCCATCATTGGCCCTCTCTGGTGTGGTCCATCATTGGCCCGCTCTGGTGTGGTCCATCATTGGCCCACTGTGGTGTGGTCCATCATTGGCCCTCTCTGGTGTGGTCCATCATTGGCCTGCTCTGGTGTGGTCCATCATTGGCCCACTCTGGTGTGGTCCATTATTGGCCCGCTCTGGTGTGGTCCATCACTGGCCTGCTCTGGTGTGGTCCATCATTGGCCCGCTCTGGTGTGGTCCATCATTGGCCCGCTCTGGTGTGGTCCATCATTGGCCCGCTCTGGTGTGGTCAATCATTGGCCCGCTCTGGTGTGGTCCATCATTGACCCGCTCTGGTGTGGTCTATCATTAGCCCGCTCTGGTGTGGTCTATCATTGGCCCGCTCTGGTGTGGTCCATCATTGGCCCGCTCTGGTGTGGTCCATCATTGGCCCGCTCTGGTGTGGTCCATCATTGCCCCACTCTGGTGTGGTCCATCATTGGCCCACTCTGGTGTGGTCCATCATTGGCCCGCTCTGGTGTGGTCTATCATTGGCCCGCTCTGGTGTGGTCTATCATTGGCCCGCTCTGGTGTGGTCTAGCATTGGCCCGCTCTGGTGTGGTCTATCATTGGCCCACTGTGGTGTGGTCCATCATTGGCCCTCTCTGGTGTGGTCCATCATTGGCCTGCTCTGGTGTGGTCCATCATTGGCCCGCTCTGGTGTGGTCCATTATTGGCCCGCTCTGGTGTGGTCCATCACTGGCCTGCTCTGGTGTGGTCCATCATTAGCCCGCTCTGGTGTGGTCCATCATTGGCCCGCTCTGGTGTGGTCCATCATTGGCCCGCTCTGGTGTGGTCAATCATTGGCCCGCTCTGGTGTGGTCTATCATTGGCCCCCTCTGGTGTGGTCCATCATTGGCTTGCTCTGGTGTGGTCTTTCTTTGGCCCGCTCTGGTGTGGTCTTTTATTGGCCCGCTCTGGTGTGGTCTATTATTGGCCCGCTCTGGTGTGGTCCATCATTGCCCCGCTCTGGTGTGGTCCATCATTGGCCTGCTCTGTTGTGGTCTATCATTGGCCCCCTCTGGTGTGGTCCATCATTGGCCCGCTCTGGTGTGATCAGTCATTGGCCCGCTCTGGTGTGGTCCATCATTGGCCCACTTTGGTGTGGTCCATCATTGGCCCGCTGTGGTGTGGTCCATCATTGGCCCGCTCTGGTGTGGTCCATCATTGGCCCGCTCCGGCGTGGTCTATCATTTTCCCGCTCTGGTGTGGTCCATCATTGACCCGCTCTGGTGTGGTCCAATATTGGCCCGCTCTGGTGTGGTCTATCATTGGCCCCCTCTGGTGTGGTCCATCATTGGCCCGCTCTGGTGCGGTCCATCATTGGCCCGCTCTGGTGCGGTCCATCATTGGCCCGCTCTGGTGTGGTCTATCATTGGCCCGCTCTGGTGTGGTCCATCATTGGCCTGCTCTGGTCCATCATTGGCCCGCTGTGGTGTGGTCCATCATTGGCCCGCTGTGGTGTGGTCCATCATTGGCCCGCTCTGGTGTGGTCCATCATTGGCCCGCTCTGGTGTGGTCCATCGTTGGCCCGCTCTGGTGTGGTCCATCATTGGCCCGCTCTGGTGTGGTCCATCATTGGCCCGCTCTGGTGTGGTCCATCATTTTCCCGCTCTGGTGTGGTCCATCATTAGCCCGCTCTGGTGTGGTCCATCATTGGCCTGCTCTGGTGTGGTCTATCATTGGCCCCCTCTGGTGTGGTCCATCATTGGCCTGCTCTGGTGTGGTCTATCTTTGGCCCGCTCTGGTGTGGTCTATTATTGGCCCGCTCTGGTGTGGTCTATTATTGGCCCGCTCTGGTGTGGTCCATCATTGCCCCGCTCTGGTGTGGTCCATCATTGGCCCACTCTGGTGTGGTCTATCATTGGCCCCCTCTGGTGTGGTCCATCATTGGCCCGCTCTGGTGTGGTCCATCATTGGCCCGCTCTGGTGTGGTCCATCATTGGCCCGCTCTGGTGTGGTCCATCATTGGCCCGCTCTGGTGTGGTCCATCATTGGCCCGCTCTGGTGTGGTCCATCATTGGCCCGCTCTGGTGTGGTCCATCATTGGCCCGCTCTGGTGTGGTCCATCATTGGCCCGCTCTGGTGTGGTCCATCATTGGCCCGCTCTGGTGTGGTCCATCATTGGCCCGCTCTGGTGTGGTCCATCATTTTCCCGCTCTGGTGTGGTCCATCATTAGCCCGCTCTGGTGTGGTCCATCATTGGCCTGCTCTGGTGTGGTCTATCATTGGCCCCCTCTGGTGTGGTCCATCATTGGCCTGCTCTGGTGTGGTCTATCTTTGGCCCGCTCTGGTGTGGTCTATTATTGGCCCGCTCTGGTGTGGTCTATTATTGGCCCGCTCTGGTGTGGTCCATCATTGCCCCGCTCTGGTGTGGTCCATCATTGGCCCACTCTGGTGTGGTCTATCATTGGCCCCCTCTGGTGTGGTCCATCATTGGCCCGCTCTGGTGTGGTCCATCATTGGCCCGCTCTGGTGTGGTCCATCATTGGCCCGCTCTGGTGTGGTCCATCATTGGCCCGCTCTGGTGTGGTCTATCATTGGCCCGCTCTGGTGTGGTCCATCATTGGCCCGCTCTGGTGTGGTCCATCATTGGCCCGCTCTGGTGTGGTCTATCATTGGCCCGCTCTGGTGTGGTCTATCATTGGCCAACTGTGGTGTGGTCCATCATTGGCCCTCTCTGGTGTGGTCCATCATTGGCCCGCTCTGGTGTGGTCCATCATTGGCCCCCTCTGGTGTGGTCCATCATTGGCCCGCTCTGGTGTGGTCCATCACTGGCCTGCTCTGGTGTGGTCCATCATTAGCCCGCTCTGGTGTGGTCCATTATTGGTCCGCTCTGGTGTGGTCCATCACTGGCCTGCTCTGGTGTGGTCCATCATTGGCCCGCTCTGGTGTGGTCCATCATTGACCCGCTCTGGTGTGGTCTATCATTAGCCCGCTCTGGTGTGGTCTATCATTGGCCCGCTGGTGTGGTCCATCATTGGCCCGCTCTGGTGTGGTCCATCATTGGCCCGCTCTGGTGTGGTCTATCATTGGCCCGCTCTGGTGTGGTCCATCATTGGCCCGCTCTGGTGTGGTCTATCATTGGCCCGCTCTGGTGTGGTCTATCATTGGCCCGCTCTGGTGTGGTCCATCATTGGCCCGCTCTGGTGTGATCCATCATTGGCACGCTCTGGTTTGGTCCATCATTGGCCCGCTCTGGTGTGGTCTATCATTAGAACGCTCTGGGGTGGTCTATCATTGGCCTGCTCTGGTGTGGTCCATCATTGGCCCGCTCTGGTGTGGTCCATCATTGGCCCGCTCTGGTGTGGTCCATCATTGTCCTGCTCTGGTGTGGTCCATCATTGGCCCGCTCTGGTGTGGTCCATCATTGGCCGGCTCTGGAGTGGTGGATCATTGGCCCTTTCTGGTGTGGTCCATCATTGGCCCGCTCCGGTGTGGTCCATCATTGGCCCGCTCTGGTGTGGTTCATCATTGGCCCGCTCTGGTGTGGTCCATCATTGGCCCGCTCTGGTGTGGTCCATCATTGGCCTGCACTGGTGTGGTCTATCATTGGCCCCCTCTGGTTTGGTCCATCATTGGCTTGCTCTGGTGTGGTCTTTCTTTGGCCCGCTCTGGTGTGGTCTATTATTGGCCCGCTCTGGTGTGGTCTATCATTGGCCCGCTCTGGTGTGGTCTATCATTGGCCCGCTCTAGTGTGGTCCATCATTGGCCCGCTCTGGTGTGGTCTATCATTGGCCCGCTCTGGTGTGGTCTATCATTGGCCCGCTCTGGTGTGGTCCATCATTGGCCCGCTCTGGTGTGGTCGATCATTGGCCCACTCCGGCGTGGTCTATCATTTTCCCGCTCTGGTGTGGTCCATCATTGACCCGCTCTGGTGTGGTCCAATATTGGCCCGCTCTGGTGTGGTCTATCATTGGCCCCCTCTGGTGTGGTCCATCATTGGCCCGCTCTGGTGCGGTCCATCATTGGCCCGCTCTGGTGCGGTCCATCATTGGCCCGCTCTGGTGTGGTCTATCATTGGCCCGCTCTGGTGTGGTCCATCATTGGCCTGCTCTGGTCCATCATTGGCCCGCTCTGGTGTGGTCCATCATTGGCCCGCTCCGGTGTGGTCCATCATTGGCCCCCTCTGGTGTGGTCCATCATTGGCCCGCTCTGGTGTGGTCCATCATTGGCCCGCTCTGGTGTGGTCCATCATTGGCCTGCTCTGGTGTGGTCTATCATTGGCCCCCTCTGGTTTGGTCCATCATTGGCTTGCTCTGGTGTGGTCTTTCTTTGGCCCGCTCTGGTGTGGTCCATCATTGGCCCGCTCTGGTGTGGTCCATCATTAGCCCGCTCTGGTGTGGTCCATCATTGGCCCGCTCTGGTGTGGTCCATCATTGGCCTGCTCTGGTGTGGTCTATCATTGGCCCCCTCTGGTGTGGTCCATCATTGGCCTGCTCTGGTGTGGTCTATCTTTGGCCCGCTCTGGTGTGGTCTATTATTGGCACGCTCTGGTGTGGTCTATTATTGGCCCGCTCTGGTGTGGTCCATCATTGCCCCGCTCTGGTGTGGTCCATCATTGGCCCACTCTGGTGTGGTCTATCATTGGCCACCTCTGGTGTGGTCCATCATTGGCCCGCTCTGGTGTGATCCATCATTGGCCCGCTCTGGTGTGGTCCATCATTGGCCCGCTCTGGTGTGGTCCATCATTGGCCCACTCTGGTGTGGTCCATCATTGGCCCGCTCTGGTGTGGTCCATCATTGGCCCGCTCTGGTGTGGTCCATCATTGGCCCGCTCTGGTGTGGTCCATCATTGGCCCGCTCTGGTGTGGTCCATCATTGGCCCGCTCTGGTGTGGTCCATCATTGGCCCGCTCCGGTGTGGTCTATCATTTTCCCGCTCTGGTGTGGTCCATCATTGGCCCGCTCTGGTGTGGTCCATCATTGGCCCGCTCTGGTGTGGTCTATCATTGGCCCGCTCTGGTGTGGTCTATCATTGGCCCGCTCTGGTGTGGTCTATCATTGGCCCGCTCTGGTGTGGTCTATCATTGGCCAACTGTGGTGTGGTCCATCATTGGCCCTCTCTGGTGTGGTCCATCATTGGCCCGCTCTGGTGTGGTCTATCATTGGCCCACTGTGGTGTGGTCCATCATTGGCCCTCTCTGGTGTGGTCCATCATTGGCCTGCTCTGGTGTGATCCATCATTGGCCCGCTCTGGTGTGGTCCATCATTGGCCCGCTCTGGTGTGGTCCATCATTGGCCCACTCTGGTGTGGTCCATCATTGGCCCGCTCTGGTGTGGTCCATCATTGGCCCGCTCTGGTGTGGTCCATCATTGGCCCGCTCTGGTGTGGTCCATCATTGGCCCGCTCTGGTGTGGTCCATCATTGGCCCGCTCTGGTGTGGTCCATCATTGGCCCGCTCCGGTGTGGTCTATCATTTTCCCGCTCTGGTGTGGTCCATCATTGGCCCGCTCTGGTGTGGTCCATCATTGGCCCGCTCTGGTGTGGTCTATCATTGGCCCGCTCTGGTGTGGTCTATCATTGGCCCGCTCTGGTGTGGTCTATCATTGGCCCGCTCTGGTGTGGTCTATCATTGGCCAACTGTGGTGTGGTCCATCATTGGCCCTCTCTGGTGTGGTCCATCATTGGCCCGCTCTGGTGTGGTCTATCATTGGCCCACTGTGGTGTGGTCCATCATTGGCCCTCTCTGTTGGCCCTCTCTGGTGTGGTCCATCATTGGCCTGCTCTGGTGTGATCCATCATTGGCCCGCTCTGGTGTGGTCCATCATTGGCCCGCTCTGGTGTGGTCCATCATTGGCCCGCTCTGGTGTGGTCCATCATTGGCCCGCTCTGGTGTGGTCCATCATTGGCCCGCTCTGGTGTGGTCCATCATTGGCCCGCTCTGGTGTGGTCCATCATTGGCCCGCTCCGGTGTGGTCTATCATTTTCCCGCTCTGGTGTGGTCCATCATTGGCCCGCTCTGGTGTGGTCCATCATTGGCCCGCTCTGGTGTGGTCTATCATTGGCCCGCTCTGGTGTGGTCTATCATTGGTCCGCTCTGGTGTGGTCTATCATTGGCCCGCTCTGGTGTGGTCTATCATTGGCCAACTGTGGTGTGGTCCATCATTGGCCCTCTCTGGTGTGGTCCATCATTGGCCCGCTCTGGTGTGGTCTATCATTGGCCCACTGTGGTGTGGTCCATCATTGGCCCTCTCTGGTGTGGTCCATCATTGGCCTGCTCTGGTGTGGTCCATCATTGGCCCACTCTGGTGTGGTCCATTATTGGCCCGCTCTGGTGTGGTCCATCACTGGCCTGCTCTGGTGTGGTCCATCATTAGCCCGCTCTGGTGTGGTCCATCATTGGCCCGCTCTGGTGTGGTCCATCATTGGCCCGCTCTGGTGTGGTCAATCATTGGCCCGCTCTGGTGTGGTCCATCATTGACCCGCTCTGGTGTGGTCTATCATTAGCCCGCTCTGGTGTGGTCTATCATTGGCCCGCGCTGGTGTGGTCCATCATTGGCCCGCTCTGGTGTGGTCTATCATTGGCCCGCTCTGGTGTGGTCTATCATTGGCCCGCTCTGGTGTGGTCCATCATTGGCCCGCTCTGGTGTGGTCCATCATTGGCACGCTCTGGTTTGGTCCATCATTGGCCCGCTCTGGTGTGGTCTATCATTAGAACGCTCTGGGGTGGTCTATCATTGGCCTGCTCTGGTGTGGTCCATCATTGGCCCGCTCTGGTGTGGTCCATCATTGGCCCGCTCTGGTGTGGTCCATCATTGGCCTGCTCTGGTGTGGTCCATCATTGGCCCGCTCTGGTGTGGTCCATCATTGGCCGGCTCTGGAGTGGTGGATCATTGGCCCTTTCTGGTGTGGTCCATCATTGGCCCGCTCCGGTGTGGTCCATCATTGGCCCCCTCTGGTGTGGTTCATCATTGGCCCGCTCTGGTGTGGTCCATCATTGGCCCGCTCTGGTGTGGTCCATCATTGGCCTGCACTGGTGTGGTCTATCATTGGCCCCCTCTGGTTTGGTCCATCATTGGCTTGCTCTGGTGTGGTCTTTCTTTGGCCCGCTCTGGTGTGGTCTATTATTGGCCCGCTCTGGTGTGGTCTATCATTGGCCCGCTCTGGTGTGGTCTATCATTGGCCCGCTCTAGTGTGGTCCATCATTGGCCCGCTCTGGTGTGGTCTATCATTGGCCCGCTCTGGTGTGGTCTATCATTGGCCCGCTCTGGTGTGGTCCATCATTGGCCCGCTCTGGTGTGGTCGATCATTGGCCCGCTCAGTGTGGTCCATCATTGGCCCGCTCTGGTGTGGTCCATCATTGGCCCTCTCTGGTGTGGTCCATCATTGGCCCGCTCTGGTGTGGTCCATCATTGGCCCGCTCCGGTGTTGTGGATCATTGGCCCGCTCCGGTGTGGTCCATCATTGGCCCCCTCTGGTGTGGTCCATCATTGGCCCACTCCGGTGTGGTCCATCATTGGACCGCTCCGGTGTGGTCCATCATTGGCCCCCTCTGGTGTGGTCCATCATTGGCCCCCTCTGGTGTGGTCCATCATTGGCCCGCTCTGGTGTGGTCCATCATTGGCCCGCTCCGGTGTGGTCCATCATTGGCCCGCTCCAGTGTGGTCCATCATTGGCCCGCTCTGGTGTGGTCTATCATTGGCACGCTCTGGTGTGGTCTATCATTGGCACGCTCTGGTGTGGTCCATCATTGGCCCGCTCTGGTGTGGTCCAATATTGGCACGCTCTGGTGTGGTCTATCATTGGCCCCCTCTGGTGTAGTCCATCATTGGCCCTCTCTGGTGTGGTCCATCATTGGCCCGCTCTGGTGCGGTCCATCATTGGCCCGCTCTGGTGTGGTCTATCATTGGCCCACTCTGGTGTGGTCCATCATTGGCCTGCTCTGGTCCATCATTGGCCCACTCTGGTGTGGTCTATCATTGGCCCGCTGTGGTGTGGTCCATCATTGGCCCGCTCTGGTGTGGTCCATCATTGGCCCGCTCTGGTGTGGTCCATCATTGGCCCGCTCTGGTGTGGTCCATCATTGGCCCGCTCTGGTGTGGTCCATCATTAGCCCGCTCTGGTGTGGTCCATCATTGGCCCGCTCTGGTGTGGTCCATCATTGGCCCGCTCTGGTGTGGTCCATCATTGGCCCGCTCTGGTGTGGTCCATCATTGGCCCGCTCTGGTGTGGTCTATCATCGGCCCCCTCTGGTGTGGTCCATCATTGGCCTGCTCTGGTGTGTTCTATCTTTGGCCCGCTCTGGTGTGGTCTATTATTGGCCCGCTCTGGTGTGGTCTATTATTGGCCCGCTCTGGTGTGGTCCATCATTGCCCCGCTCTGGTGTGGTCCATCATTGGCCCGCTCTGGTGTGGTCTATCATTGGCCCCCTCTGGTGTGGTCCATCATTGGCCCGCTCTGGTGTGATCCATCATTGGCCCGCTCTGATGTGGTCCATCAATGCCGTGTCATCCGCGTATTGCAGGATGGGAAGTCGCACCCTGCCCAGCCTTGGCGTAACTAGGCTCGTGCCTTGCAGGGCGGCCCCCAAGTCTGCGGTATAATGTTTAAAAAGGAGGGGGCCCAAAACACAGCCCTGTTTGAGCCCACTGTTTTAAGCAACTCTAGAGGTTACTGTGGTAGAGCTTGTTTTGACCTGAACCCATGTCCCCTGATATAAGGATGAAATTGCTTTGAGGAGCTTGGGCGGGATCCCCCATGCGGTCTGCGGTCCAGCCTGTCAAAAGCAGTGCTGAAGTCTATAAAACACCAAAGAAAGGAAGAATAAGAGACACTAGAAGCAAATCACACTTACTCCTAGAAATACAGAAAGCAAAAACATTGAAAATGTTCAGCTAAGACTTTGACTACTATTCTCCAAAAGTGTGAGACCGCTTACCTGAAGAACTTGAATGAAACATGAACCTGCTCTTGTTCTGTAAAGACTTGAAAACCAGGGGGCCTTATTTACCTAGACCAACTCCAAAGGGCAGGTATGCACTGTATTTATAAGATACGATGCATTCTGTCCATTCAGCCAGCGCCGGCACAAACATTGCAGCGGAGCGCCAACGCAGGCACCTTTGCACCATGGTGCAAGAGTGCCTGTGTTGCTGGAATTATTGTTTTTGTGCAGGAAGGGACACCTTCCTGCACAAAAACAATCATGAGAGGTGTTTTCCTCGTTCTATATGTGCTACAGAATGCAGAACATGTGGAAAGAGGAAAGAATGTTATGCCTGCTCTGGCGAAACCTACGTTTTTGGCTCTGCCCCAGATTCACGCTATGGTGTAAATCTGGGGAAGTATCACAATCCCTGGGCTTTGCGTTTGAACTCCCGCAGCAATGCCCATGGCTCGCCTCGATGTCGCAATGTAAGGCAACGCAACGACTTGCACTGCGTGGCCTTACACCTTATCTAGAAGGACATGAAAAGCCACACAGGGTGGCTTTGCGTGGCCTTATAGATATGGGCCTGCACTGTGCGCCACTAGAGCATCAAAAAAAGTGACTCTCCGGCGGCACAAGGGGCTTATAAATATCCCCCCAGGGGTGTGAGAAATGTACGTAATTTGCTTTTGTGTAATTACACAAAATGACAGCAAAATTGAAATCTGTCATTTAGCACTACATTATAACTTGAGATGTGTCCTCACGTCAATTTTTAGAGTGGGAACACATTTAAACATAAGCACCACAATCAAGAGAAGCTTGTCTTCTGTTGTTTCCATGCGTTTGCGATACATTTTTACTGTGAATGGCGCATAAATATGTATAGTAGCGTAATGGTTAAATTTTGGGAGTTATGCGAAACAAGCGAAACAGAAACTTCCTGAAACTCCACAAATTACACCAACTTAACTTAAATTTCACCCAGGCCTATTAAAATCCCATCTTTTCAGGACCTGCATTAAAGTCTTGCTTTGCACACCCACCCAATGGAGGGTAAATTCTCACACATGTAAAACTGTATTAATTTGCATTTTCATAACTGCAGCTTGATCGAACGATGTTTCTGATTCATGCTAACATTTTCCACAGACAGCGTCAACGTCTGATGTGGAGCCATCAAATCACAAAAGGAGGGTCAGAGGAGATTTAGAGGCCAGCGGGAGTTAAGGCCCTAATATAGCACTTTGAAACACAATAGAACACCTGGGTCTAAACAAAAAAGAGAGAAGAGATGAGAACAGAATGACCTAGCTGGGATCGAGGATCCCTCGCTCACCATAGGTGGCATGCTTCATCATCGGGAACCTCCTCACATCGTGATCTCTAGCCACTGTGAGGGCTACAAACCCCTCACTGAGAGAGAGGAGCACAGCGGATGTTTGTAGAGGTGTGATAAATACCCTTTAATGAGCTTGGGGTGCTGAGGTAAGCAGAGTGTACAAAGAAAACGTGTGATATTTAAAACTAGCTCCAGGGTACCCTAACACCTTTGTTCATGTGTCTCTGTGTCAGGTTTAAAAAGCAAGACACTGCAGGAAGTACTAAACCTGTTGGGGTGTGTCACCAGGGTAGGTCAACATGTTTCAGCCTCGGTCTCTCGGATGAGGTGTTGTGGCATTCATCAGGATCAGTAGTGGTAGAGCTTCTGCTTCAAAGTTGTGCTCAAAACAATATATGAATAAGGTGAAGTAATACACAACCGTTCAGTGGTCCTCTGGGAATCCAAGCGGGGGATCCACGGTGGTCACCTGCGCAAATATATGTAAAAACATATGTACAAATGAACAGCTAGGTTATAATTTCAAAACAGGCTCGTGGTGGAGGAAAGCCACCATACACAGTGGAGTGTAGCGCACCTACCCTTGACACCCATGAAGTAAAGCCCATTACCACCGTGGAGTGTGATACAACGGGAACAGGTAAGTACATCATATATCAAGATAAGCTCATGTATAAAGCAACTTACAATGAGACTTACCTGTAATCTTCGGGCCCTGGCGTGGAGCTCAGGGTACTCTCGACACTACACATCACTATAGGAGAGAGTAAGAAAAGAGACAAACAAAAAGAAGAAAAGGTAAAAACTGTAGGTATTTCAGACTAAAGACAGATGTAGAAAGGCAAGTAGCCACAAAGATAGCAGAAGACAGAAATGATGATGTAAGAATACGTAGGGCCCGTTCGGGTATGTGGCCAGGGGCAGATTCCTCCGGGAGTTGAGGACGACTTGTAGGAGATACCCTTGCAAAGGGCGATTGCGGAGGCCTGTTGAATCAGACAAGCAGCAATCTTACATGTAATTGCCCAATAGTGAAGATGCAAATGCCACTGAATGTGATACTTGTTTCACTACTGGTTAGTGCAGTAGTGAACGATTATCCGGTAACAATGCGCATGGGGGCAGAGTGAATATGTAACCACAAATAGGAAACAAGCTGTAACTTGGACAAACCTGTTTTTATGTCGGTACAGTGAGTGCTCTAAAGTGCGTGTTACTCTGTAGAAGGTGAAGAAGTTAATTAACTCACAGGTGTGTGAGTCTTTACGCTTTAAGCATGATCACAAAAGCCACTTCCATGTGTTATTTGGAAGGAGTCAAAATATTTATATTCCCCAATCCTGTGGCTCATGGATGAGTAAGATACCCACAGGCTCATAATTAATGGCCCCTGGTCCATGTTTCGTGGTAGAAAAAAGCAACAGTCTCCAAGTGTCATGGTTTGTAAGTTACAAAACTCGCAAAGAGGGGGGACTGGGAGCGAAAGGAAAAGAGAGGCCCAGACCCGAGCTCCCAAGACTAACGTTATAATCACTGGAGGGTGACAGTTCCTCAAAGGTAGAGAAAGCAGGCCTATTCGGTCGCTAGAAGGACTAGTGAAAGAGACTCTCTCACAGAAACGGTTGGATGGTAAATTCTCAGGCGGGGGAATTCCTCCTTTTGGAAAAAGTGCCCTCACACACCCATGCGGGTGTCATGCTTCATCATCGGGCGTTGCTCCTCGTGGGGCTGGCGCTGCAGTCCCCCACGGGCCCCGCGAGAGGGCTCTTTATCAGAGATCTTTTTATGGAGAAACGCCGCAGTGGTGAGTGCAGGTGTGTGGGGAGTGACATGAGTGATTCAAAAATACTGCACTAGTACCCTAAAAAACTTTATTCTGGGGTCCGTGTAGTATGGTTAAAAAGGCGACAAGTGAAGACCCCTTGATCTAGTTATCAGAGGAGTGAGTATTTTCCTTCTGCTTTGTCTAAGTGATAGTGGTAGTGGAAGGTGGATCAATTTAGGTTGACATGTTTCATGCCTCAAGAGGTCCCTAATGGAACCTTTGGCGTTTCATCAGGGCCGTGCAATATGTGAAAAGAGTGAAGAATAGGGGTCTTAGATGACGACACTCAGTACACCCTTTGGTACCTATATTCAAGTGTGGTCAGGGCGACACTGCACCCGTATGGGAACGACCACTTATTACCTGCCCTCCACTGCTCGAATACCGGCATTCGAGCAGTGGAGGGCAGGTAATACGTTGCGATTCCGGAGAGGCTTTTGTACTCCTCTTCATACCGCGCTCTATGCCGATGAGGCCACCCTTTACTACTCATTGGGGTTGGATTAAGGAACCCTAAGTGGTCGTTCCCCAACAGGTGCAGTGTCGCAACTACTTGCACGTGAGGAGGCACCCATCCGCTGTGTTCAGCTGTTCAACGTGGCTTTGGTGGCAAAATGATATATACGGCTGGAGCCGCCGTGCGCTGAGGAGGTGAGAACATGCCCATGACATGATGTCAACATTACTACAATGGAGAATGCAATTACAAAATATGCACTCTTGGTTACATGTTTCTCCCAACATGGCGATTGCGGCAGGACGAAGGTATCGAAAAATACATTTTAATGAGAAAGTCGCTCAAGTGGATGTTCTCCATTCAACTAGCATGCACCCCAGGGGCATTGTGGGACTTGTATGCAATGCTGGAATACTAACCCAAGAACGGCGAAAAGCGACCGGCACGATGTTGGTTAGCGTGTGATTGGTGCATGCAGTTGAATTACATTGGATTACGAGCAACCAAGGGGAGTGAGGGTAGACTCACAAAAAGAACGACTGTTTGAACATTCATGGACTATGGCATAGAGAAAGACAAAGTATTGTCGAAACGCGTCTGCCTGAAGCAAATGGATAAAAACGAACCTGCTGAGTGCTCCTGTTTCTTTGTGTGGGACGGTTGTTGGTAAAAAAAATTCCGTGCAGCCAATTGCACGTAAGGAGGCACCCTTCCGCTGTAGAAATTCAGTGGTTATAGTTACCTGAGCTAACTATAACTCATGGCCCCGCAAGGCACTGCTTATGACCTCACATATTACATCCCTCATGACATGGTCAGTGAGATCACTGATGACATCTCAAATGACATCACTGATGACATCGTCCCATCAGTTTCAGTGTTTCACAAATGTTTTGGAGAGTTAAAGATATATGTTAAGCTATTGCATCAGTTAAATTACTATAATGTTCCTATAAACATTGTTTTTTTCTGTGAATTCCCAAGGTTTTTTTAAGTCTAGTTCCTAACTATAATGTCCCTGTAACCTTTGGGTTTTTCAGTGAATTTTGATTTTTTTTAAATTCAATTTCCTAGCTATACCTTCCCTGTAACCTTTGTTTTTTGTAGTGAATTTCAACGTTTTTTTAAAATTTTACTTCCTAACTGTAACCTGTAACCTTTGAGAGAGGGTGTGTAAGTGGCTGTATAGGTAGGTGAGTGGCTGTGTGAGTCTCTGAGTAGGTGAGTGAGTGGATGCATGAGTTTCTTTGTGGGTCTGTGAGTGGTTGTGTGAGTCTGGGAATGGGTCTGTGAGTGGGTCTATAAGTGTCTGAGTGAGTCTCTGAGTGGATCTGTGAGTGGGTGTATGAGTATCTGAGTGGATCTGTGAGTGGGTGTGTGAGTCTCTGAGTGGGTCTGTGAATAGGAGAATGAGTGCTTGAATGCATCTGTGAGTGGGTGCATAAGTGTCTGATTGTGTCTGTCAGTGGATGCGTGAGTCTCTGAGTTGGTCTGTGAGTGGGTCTGTGGGTGGGTGCATGAGTGATTCTGTCAGTGGGCGCACAGTAAAAAAAGTAAGGGGCATACGGGAGCAGGCCCTCATGCCAGCTTCCCCTGTGACGGTCCTCCTGTCCAATTTGCCTGCAGTCTGCTACCCTCTGCTGCCTTCGGTTTTGTGCCTCCTCTGCCAGTTTTCTGCTCATTTTTCAGGCCTCTTCTCTCCTCAGTTCTGCCCTCTATTTTGCCTCTTCCTGCTCATTTCTGACCTTTATTTTGCCTCTTTCTGCTCGTTTCTGACCATTATTCTGCCTCTTTATGACCTTTATTTTGCCTTTTTCTGCTCATTTCTGACCTTTATTCTGCCTCTTTCTGCTCGTTTCTGACCTTTATTCTGCCTATTTCTGCTCCCTTCTGGCCATTATTCTTGCTCTTTCTCTTGGTTTCTGACCTTCATTCTGCCCCTTTCTGCTCATTGCTGACCTTACTTTTGCATCTTTGTGCTCATTTCTCACCTTTAGTCTGTCTCTTTCTGCTCGTTTCTGACCTTTATTTTGCCTCTGTCTGCTCTTTTCTCCTGGGACCGCGGGGGGAGCCTCAAGGCCCCCAGTCCCAGCCGGCTCCCCACCTCCTGCAGGAGCCAGCATTGCTCTCGCACGAAGGGAGCTGCTGGAAATGCAGCTCCCTGCGTGCAAGAGCAAGAGTTTCATCTCTTTTCCTGCCCCCATGTCTGCGGGCAGGGAAAGAGATGAAACCTCCACTTCCAGCAGGTGGGAGCACTTTGACAACTCCTGCCTGCTGAAACCGGAATGATTGCTTTTGTTTGGCGGACCTGCCACAGCTCCCACCAAGCAAAAGCAAAAAGCTATGTCCCGGGGTTGGGCACCCCGGAACATAACAGGAGCCGGCCCTGGAGGGTTGCAGTCCCCACAACCACTATTGGCCTCTGTAATGTTAATTGTAGCCCCAGGAGGTGGTGGTCCCTGGGGCTCAGGGGTGGTCCGCGTGCCTCCCTCTATTTATTTCATTTATAGCCCCGGGGAGGTCATGGTCACGGGGTTAGGGGGGTCCGCCCAGCCTATCGCATCAAATTTAACATAAATCCCAGGGAGGTGGTGGTCCCTGGAGCATAAAAATGCCCATGGAGGGGCCACCTCCTTAAATGTAATAAATAAGGCATGACCACGGGACCTGGCCCACCCGTGAGCTAAGTTAAAAAATAAGCGTGGAAGATCGCGCTTGTTTTTTTCCCAATTTGCTGCAAATTAACAGATCCACTCGTGATTTTCGGGCAAAATTGGAAAAAAATGTTTTTAACCCGCAGTGCGTTTGGTTTGGGATCCTACCACCACACTTAGGGGGTCAGGGTATAGCTACAGTGCCCCCTTTTCTTTATTTTAAATGTTTTTTGTGGTACTCAACTGAAGCTGTTTCCCAAAATGGCTGCCAACACTTCCTAGTTGAAGTGTTGGCAGCCAATCAGATTTTAGGACGGGGACTGTTGGATCCGTGGAGGATCCGCGCCCCTAGATATACAAATTTGGATTTCGGTTAATATCTCTAAAACTACTCAACGGATTTACACCAAATCACAAAAAAACGTGCTTTCTGGACCAAGAGCTACCTTTCTGCCACATTTGGTGTAATTACGCCCAGCAGTCATTTTCAAAATCCAAAAAGGAATTCACATGGGGAAAATGCGTTTTGGTGGGACCCCCTTTTTCTCAGCCCCCGCTTCACGGATCACACCGAAACTTTCCAAACAGCAGCTGAAGTGAGCGGCAAACTTTTTGGACATTTTTTTTGAAGATTCATCTAACAGTGCCACATATATAAGGAAATCAAAAAACACTTATTCGTGTGGAAACATGATTCTAACTATAACTACCTTGGCCACTGCCAGTAGGTAATATCTATATATCTATGTATATCTATGTATATTTTTTCTATTTTTTCACTGGTTATGGTACCAAATTCAACTTAAATAAGTTGAATTTGGTAACATAAACAGTGAAAAATTGAAAAAGAGGAAAAAAAGGAAACAAAAAAGTAACAAAAAATTTAAATTGCATGATTGAATATATCCACAAATGTATGGATGTGCTTTGTGGATTATTTTCTGAAAAAGTTTGATTTGAGTATGTTTTCTATATCCACGATGGATGCTTTCAAATATTCACTGGGTGGTAGACCTTCTACACTTTGAGAAAGGCTGAGGACAGCCGAAATGCATCAGTGTTGGAGGAGCTGCAATAAAGACTTTTAAAAAAAAGACACGCCGCCTGGAGGGCCTACGTTTGTACCGCGTCACAGGAGGAAATTGAGAATATATATATATATATATATATATATATTCACTGAAAAAACCATAGGTTTTAGGGACAGTTATAGTTAGTTGGACATTGCACTCGTACAAAACCCGTGAAATTCCCCCGTTATAGTTAGTTCAGCTAACTATAACTCGCGACCCCGCAATGCACTGCTGATGACGTCACATATTACATCACTCATGACATGGTCAGTGACATCACTGATGACATCACTGATGACATCATCCAGTGACTGTGTGTTTCTGTAAAGTTTAAATATGTTTAATATATACAGGGAAAGGCGTATTGAAGAATGAGTGGGTGTATAAGTGTCTGAATGGATGATTTAGTAGGTGCGTGACTGACTCTATAAGTGAGTGATTAAACGTATCTTACTGAATGCATGGGTTAGTGACTAAACTGTGTGAATGTCTGTATCCGTCTGTCTGTCTCCAGGGACAATCAGGATTGAAGGGGACTTAATCCCCCAACTTAAAACATGCCACGGGGCCTGTATGCACACATGTCACCTCAAGCCCCACCCCCTCCCTACACCACTGTGCAAACGCGCCCCGTGGCGCGTTTTAAGTTGGGGGATTAAGTCCCCTTGAATCATGAGGGTCCCAGGGGTCCAACTAGCCCACCCTGTACCTCCAGTATGTGCCAGGGAGCTGCGTTGCAGAGAGGTGTTCAGAGACCACGCCCCTTTTTACACCTCTCTGCAACGCAGCTCTGTGGCGCTTTCTGGACGTACCTGGTGGGCTAGTTGGCCCCCAGGGACCCTCAGGATTGAAGGGGATTTAATTCCCCTTCTTAAAACGCACCACGGGGCCTGTTTGCACACATGTCACCTGAAGCCCCGCCCCCTCCCTTCACCACTGTGCAAACGCACCCCGTGGCGCGTTTTAAGTTGGGGGATTAAGTCCCCTTGAATCCTGAGGGTCCTTGGAGTCCAACTAGCCCACCATGTACCTCCAAAAAGCACCACAGAGCTGCATTGCAGAGAGGTGTAAAAAGGGGCGTGGCCTCTGAACACCTCTCTGCAACGCAGCTCCCTGGTGCATACTGGAGGTTCCTGGTGGGCTAGTTGGCCCCCAGGGACCCTCAGTATTCCAGGGGAATTACTTCCCCTTCTTACAACGCGCCAGGGGGCGCGTTTGCAGACTGCTGCAGGGAGGGGGCAAGGCCTCCAGCACGATGCCGGTCTTTTTTTTTTTTCTTTTCTTTTTTTTTATGGGAGGGTGGCTGCGTGGCCCCCCTTCCCTCAGCCACTTTTGGCCCCGGGGCCTGAGGATTTTCTTTTTTTTTTTTTTTAACGGTGAAGGGGGCCGCGTGGCCCCCCTTCCCTGGGCCTCTATTGGCCCTGGGGACCCCATCCCCCGGGGCATGCCCTCTTTTTTGAAAAAAAAAAAATATATTTGGAGGGGGGCTGCGTGGCCCCCCTCTTCAGGCCATTTAAGGCCCCGGGGACCCCATCCCCCGGGGCCGGCCTTTACGTTTTTTTTTAGTTTTTTTTTTACATTTTCTTTTTGGGGAGGGAGGCTGCGAAGCCCCTCTCCCGGGCCACTAATGGCCCCAGGAACCCCATCCCCCGGGGCCTGGCCACTCGTTGGGGCCTGTGGGGGGGTCCCCAATCCCCGCACGGTCCCGCCGGCTCCCCGCATCCTGCGGGTGCCGGCATTGCTTTTCCATAAGGGGAGCTGCTGACATGCAGCTCCCTTATGGAAAAGCAGTCTGCTTGCTTCATTGAAGCGAGAGCAGGTTTCCTGCTCTCGCTTCAATGAAGCAAGCAAGTTTACAGTGACAGGACGGAGCCGCGCGGCTCCGCCCCTGTCATTGCAAACAGCAGTGTCCCGGGGGTGGGCACCCGGGACACTGTAGGAGATGGCCCTGGGGGTTGGCTGTCCCCAGGGCCACCACAGGCTCCAGGAGGGGGGCCGCGCAGCCCCCCCTCCCAACAATTGCACATTGGAGGTGGTGATCCCCGGGGCCGGGGGTCCATTACGGACCCCCGAATTTAAATACTAGTGCCCCGGGGAGGTGGCGGTCCCCGGGCCATGTGGGGGGGCTGGAGCCCCCCCACACAGGTTATTTGTTTTTTTTAAAATATCCCCGGGGGGCTGGCGGTCCCCAGGGCTGCGGGGGGGCCGTGTGCCCCCCGCCAGCATTATTTATTTGAAGCCCTGGGGGGTGGTGGTCCCCGGGGCTTGGGGGCCTTAGAGGCCCCCTCCTAAAATATAAACCCACCCCCCGCATGCCCCCGGGACTTGGCCCACCCGGGGGCAAAATACCCTCGAAGCGCGGGAGACCTGCGTGCATCCCGCCGATTTAAAAAAAAAAAAATGCTTTTTTGGGCCCTGGCGGTCCTTGTGGGACGCCCTGAGCAGGCCTAGGGGGTCAGGGTGGTTCTACCCTGCCCCCTTTTTGCGTTTTTCGCGATTCTTTTTCTAATTTCTTGTGCCTCGGTTCTACCGAGGAACAAGATGGCTGCCAAGACTTCCTGGTTTGGAGTGTTGACAGCCAATTAGCATACAGCTCGTGATCGGGAGGGTGCGCGGATCCTCCGCGGCCATAGATATATATGTGTTTTTACTTTTGATTTTCTCAGGAACTACTGAATGGATTTACACCATTTAACCAAAAGGCACGACTCTGAACAAAGGGCTACCTTTTTGCCAAATTTGGTGTAATTCCGTTCAGCAGTTCGGGCTGTAGCTTCGACTAAAGGTTCCTATGGAAAATAGCATGGCGAAAACACGTTTTGGGACCCTCCTTTTTTCTCGGCCCCTGCTTGCCGAATCACCCCGAAACTTACAGGATAGGAGTGGACCAGAGCGGGCCATAAGTTTTGAAAATTTCGTGAAGATTCGTCAACTGGCGCCAAAGTTATTGGGAATAGAATGTTGCGGATTTCCTATGGAAAATAGGTCCTAACTATAACTATTGTCATAAGGTTTCTGCACATACAGAGCTATGCACAGGATAATAGGACCTCGGAATATAGTGGTGAGCCAACCATAAACCTTAGCACCCAAAACCCCAACCCACCTAGCCTTAGCGTCCCATTAGCACTAATGTACCAATGATTAGACAACCCAGAACACGGTATCTCTCTCTCAGGACTCGCAGAGGCAAGAACACTCTTTCGTCACTCTCGTACCTGTCCACAACATGCGTAAGAAGAGACACTGTATAGTTCAAAATATTTATTTCAACTTACGTGCCCTTAGATACAGTACACGTGTCAGTACTAATAGCATAATACATAAGAATAATATAATCAGCATAGTTACTACTCCATAGAATACGAACGGGGAAAGCATCTCATAAAGCAGTGGATATATGTCTAACTAACATTACCACCCTCCCCGTGCTAGAAGCCAGTTTATTATAATAATAGAAGACCTTTGGGCTTTGACTAGCGAACCCCCATACCTCAGTCTCTTGATGCAAAACTACATCAGCAAACAATCACAGCTCTTCTCTCTGGAAAGGTCGTCTCCAAGTGCTATCTTAGAGCAAGCGAGCGCATTATTAAAAGCACACTAATTTCTCAATGGCAGCTGTACAAGTGTTATGTCTAGGTGCGAGGGACGGGCCAAATCAGTAGGAACCAGGGATTTGTTATTCGACCTTGTAACTGTTGTTCAGACTGAGCCCACAAAGGGAATAGGAGAAAAGGTGAGAAACAGAAAATGCAGACTGTTGTAGAACAACTTGGCAATAACAGAGGGCGACAGAACAACATCCAATAGTAACGTGCGCAAGAGTCATCATGGCAGCCAGGCGTGGTAACGTAGCCAGACCTGCCAGGAGGCCATGAGCCACAAGACACCCTCCCCTGGTCAGTCCATCGGCCACGACGAAAATGAAGACAGAGTTCCAAACACCTGAGCAGAATTGAGGCGGTCTACTGACAACTAACGGCAAGTCAATCAATCCAAAAATGTGGAAGAGCAGAAAAATGCTATACCGTCCAGAAGGACATCATTGGAATCGTCAAAAACGTAGACGCCATCCAGTCCAACAGGTCAAAGCTGCAGGAATGTTCCTCAGAGTATGGAGCATCCAAAAGCAATGCGGGACAGCTTGCGTGATATTCAATATAACTTTGTTGTAGGAGATTCTGAGCAGCCGCCCAGATATCCCATTGTGCCAAAATCCCCAGTGCAGCCGCACGCATCATAAAGCCAGCAGCGGAACAGTCCCGTTCATGGGCCTCTAAGGGACCCACCAACCGAACAAAATCCGGGACCGACAATGACGAATTGGAGAGGCAATAATCCATGGTCCATGTAAACGGACAGCGGATGCAAGACATCACAGGTTGCACGCAAGTGAAATACGCAAAGCGAAAGGAAAGGGTGTAGGACACACTGATAGTTGCCAAGGGCAGAACATCGAAGCCAACCAGAAGTCGCTCACGGAGCAGCTGGAGGCGTTCGGGATCGAGAAGGGCCCAGTGGTGTGCAGCCATTGCGCAGAAAACAGACCAACAGCAAGACACCAGCCGCCAAAGCGAGGATTAATGGGAAACCACCAAAGACGCTAGAAAAAATAGAATGTATGAATGCCGGTATCACACCGAAAATAGTTTGAAAGGTGGACACGAGGCCAGACCCCACAACCTTAAAAAGTGCACCAGACCCTCAGTGTTTGATGCGTTAAAAATACGATGAATTAACTCCCCAAAATGTTGGGGGAGGTCAGTGTTCAAAAGGGCCTGTATTTCACTGTGGGTACTCGCCACCTGGAGAATGAATGTCTCCCGGGCGGATGTGAGCATAACCTCCTCATTCAATAATAGGGCCTTTATTCTGCTCAACTTATTGAAATCTGCCTCCATGGTAGGAATGGAAGGCCAAATAGAGTTATCAACGATGTCGTGAGGGGGAGGAAAAAGCACATTCTTGCAGCAGACAACTCTGTGTGAGACTGTAACAATATACGGAATGCCAGCCTGTAGGCCACAACAGTCTTCGTTATTTAAAAGCAAATAGCTACCGTTAGTAAGCAAAGTAAAAGTAGGAGAAATAGCAGGAGCAGGAATACCCTTTAGCACACATGCAAGATTTGGAACTGAAACGCTACAAGCCCCGTGCAATTTAATATGTTTACAAATAAGCGAATGACCCACAGTTGAATCACAAGACTCCCCGTGAGAAATACCTCCTTGCCGTCTCTAAGGCATTTATACATGAAAGGCAAGGACCAAAGTTCATGCAGGAAAGCACTACCCAAAGGCTGGAAACGGCCTACAGGATAATGTTTCATGCACGAACCGAATTCAAATAGGGAAAAAGGTAAAGCTATAACCCCATGAACTAGCCACACCGCAGAATCTAGTTCCGCTACAGAGAATGGTAAAGGATCCACTTTTTCAATATGTAACAAAGTGTACGATGCATCTTTCATGGACATGAACTGCTGTTTGTCAGTCAAATTAAAAGGCAGAAAGAGGGCAGTGGTGTTTAACAAATTCCAAGGAACTTTACCCAACTTAAGGGTTTGCAAAGTCCATGCAAACTGCATCACTGAACGCAACTGATTCTGACCATGATACAACATAGAGACATCATCTTGTACAATATCAACAACAGAGGATACAATATTGTTTAATGTGTAAATGCGGGAAGACAGGGTATTTATACTATTGTCAACAACAGCAAGCACCTTTTCCAAATTTGCTTGGTCTATTTCCCTAAGACGGGAAGCAGCTTCCATTTGTGACAGCTTCCAGAGCTCATTATACGCTTCATAAATGAATCTCTTCGGTCGGGGACCACGAGGTCCCAAGATAAAGTCAGATAAGTCAATAGTGCCTGATAGGAGGGATAAATGGTTCTTAACAGAGTCTAAGGACGAATGTTGTAACCATTGTTTACATAATTTACCAACCGAATACGTGGTCACAGTACGAGTTTCAGTAAATCTTGGATCAGGCTTGTCCTGTATGTAACCAGGAACTGTGCCATGAAAACGAAGTTGGCATGCATTAGATGATATGGGCCATGCCAACCAGGGTGACTGTATCAGTGCAGAAACGTTAAAGGAATTGTTCTGAAACTGAGCCTGTAACGCCATAAGGGACATATTAAAATGCAAACTATCATTTGGAAGACTCGACAAGGATGGGATGGTTGGCGCATTTAGTTGTTTAACGGTAGCCAACCCCCAACACGTGGTCTGATAAATGGAAGCATTTAGAAATAGAATTTGGGCTGGGATAAGGCAAGCACGGTGCAGGGCCTCAGTGCCCTGCACCTGCCATGGCTTCGAACCCCAGATTGATTTTAAATCCACTGTGTCTTTCCAATACTCATAACCACCCACCGCCAAGGCGCTCAAAAAGGAACCCGAATATAGTAATTTAGTGTGGGTCAACATTATTTTTTGAGTCGATGGAGATTTTAATTTAAAATAATAGGACCCAGGGTTCGATCGATTAAAATCAGTAAAATAGGTGAATTTATTTCGAAGAGTCTGGGAACTACCTGGTATGGGGTTTGGGCAGTGTTCCCATTGGGTGTAAGTAACAGGGCTGCGTAGTGCACTTGGTTTGTGGAGAAAATGATTGCCCCAATGCTGGTAGCAATACAAATCGGCATAATTCGCAGAATTCATATACAAGTCTTCAGCATTAAAAGAGGCATAATATTTTAAATCAGCAAACAATGCTTCAACTGCATGCACATCCCAATCATCAGAATGAATATTACTTTTTACTACATCACCCATCGAGACTCGAAGGACATTTGGTACATTAATAATTTCTGTCGGGCCATGTATTTGAAAGTTTACCGCATCCCATACGATGCCATCAGCAACTGGAAACGCTGAAATGTTCACAAATGTGTGGTCACGCTTCATGATGTGTGAAGAGGAATGTGGAGCCAAAGTTCCAGCAACACTGTTCACAGCAGAGCGTTCAGGTAAATAGTGACCATTGATGAGTAGAAAAAACACTGTGACAAAGCCAATGGACATGAACAAAAAGACCAAGAAAAGTACCATCCAAATATATGTCCAAGGTGGAATCAAAAAATTGTCTCTAAACCAGGATACAAAAAGACTAAACTTGGACGGGACTTGTGATGAGTTGGAATCTGAGTCAAAAGAATAACGTGTCGGGCTCAGTGGCGTTGTTGGTTGGTGTGCCACCGACTCTGTGGCGGGATAAGTATATTCGTCCTCGGCTATGCAGGGTGATGCAGGGGGTTCAAATATATTTTCAGGCAAATCAACCATCTCCATGGTAACATCAGTGATTGTTCGTGCAGGCGTGCCTCGAACGCTTGTCCGATAAATGGCAGGACAAGAGACCGCTGGTGTGACACTATTTAGGATCGGCCAGATGTTGTAGCTTGACATTTTCCACTGAGATGTATCTGTTTTCCTTGCGACCGGGAAGCGGTGGTAGGATGACTGTACGTGTTCCCTTCAAGCCCAGTACTGGAACCGGTGCACGAAAAGAGGGGCCGAATTCTTTTTTGTTCTCCACCTTCTCTCGTACCAGGTCGCCAATCTTCGGAAGCCAGCCGGCAACCGGAATCTGCACAGCAGGGTCTGTGGCTGAAGGTAAATGTGCAATTGCTAGTTTGTCTCGGGCTTCTTGTAAGTCCTGTAACATAGTAGAATGATTATCTACATCGAACTTGGCGGATTGCGCCGCCATGTCTAGACCATCAAGGTCAGGCACAAACATTCGTATGCCAAAGAGCATTTCGTAAGGGGTCCGCCCACCCAGAGGCCTTCTAGGGAGATTATTAAGTGCACGCTGAACAGTATACAAGTGGGCCAGCCAGTTCCTGCCAGTACCTATAACTCTAGCTGTCAAGGATTGCTTTAAGTCACGGTTCATTCGTTCAACGATAGAGTTGCCCTCAGGCCTATACGGAGACGAAAATTTCACCCGCACCCCTAAGGAGCCCATTGCGTCCTTGTAAGCCTTAGAGGCAAACGCCGGACCTTGGTCAGAATGGAAGGTGCCGCATGCAAAAATTCCCACAAAGACACGCAAATCCCTAATGACATTTCGTGCGTCAGCACTCCGTTGTGGCCAGACCCAGATGAACCGTGTGCACGAGTCCACTGCCACTAAGATATATTTATAGGCAGTGTCTGAAGAAAATGGACCGCAGTGATCCAAGTAAACACACCCAAAGGGTCTGTTCGAAATTGCAAGCGAGGTCTGCGGTGGTCTTGTGACTGTTGAAGGCTTGATCTGTTGACAAACGTCACAGGAAAGCACATAAGTACGTGTATCTTTGTATAAACCACGCCACCAGTAACGCTGCTGCAAAATGGAAATTGTCGCAGACACACCAGCGTGCGCCGAAGCCATGCCTTCGTGTGCCGCTGCCATCAAGGAAAGTCTGCGGTCCGCGTTGGGGATCAGCCGAACCCCAACGTTAGGTATTGTTACATAAGGAGCCTGATCGGGACCTATCTGGTAAGAATATTTAGAAGGGAAACCTCTAGGGTAATTAATTCCTTCTTTTGTTGCAGCAATAGCTGCCAAGATATCAGTGTCTATTTTAGACATGGATCTAGTAACTGCTGCTACTGAACACGTGAGTACTGCTGATCTGGCAGCTTCATCTGCCAGACTGTTACCAACAGCGTGTGCGCCCACTCGCTGATGGCCTAGGGTGTGAACCACCTGTGTGAGTGGCAGACGTCTTTGTAATTCTGCCACTCTAACCCAAAGCATTTTATGCTTGATTGTGTTGCCTTTAGCGTCTCTATAGTCATTTTGCGACCAAAAGAACAGATTGTCATTGTATGATTGAACACAGTAGTAAGAATCGCACACGATTAAAGTGGTCACATCAGGATTTACGAACTCAAGCGCAAGCACCAAGGCACGCAACTCGGCCAATTGTGCGGTACTGTCCCCGAGTGTCTGTGTATGCACCACAGTGGATTTGAACTTTCCGTTCACAAACGTACCTGCAACAATAGCACAAGCGGCTGAATAAGCATGCTTGGACCCCGTGGCCGGTTGTGCCGAACCATCGGTGTAGATCACACAGTCGTAATCCTCAAGCGGCAATAAGGACAAAGGAGGAGGATGAATGAATTCATACTGTAAAAACTCCTGAGTCTGAAGAGAAGAGTCGAAAATGAAAGTGACATCCGGAGACGTCAAAGATGTTGCCCATTGAATCCAACGGGGTGCAAAGCTTTAGAGTTCGGAACACTTGCTTTCGTCACTGCCTCTAGGGCAGGATAGGGTGTTACCACCAGAATGCGTTTTCCCTGTGCCAGTGCGCGCTCCTTCAGGATCGCCATTTGCACTGCTGTTAGCACTTTCTCCACAGATGAGAACCGCATTTCTGCAGAGGTGTATAGATGTGACTTGTATGCGATGGGTACTGTATCACCTTCATTAAAGGTTAAATACGTGAAACCCACTGCCCCTGGAATGATTCTAATCACCAAGTTTGTGTGGTTATCACGCGTCAAAAGGTATTTAGACTCAAGAAGGTCTGTCTGCAAAGACTGCAGAATGGAGGTATGCTCCGGAAGCCAAGAAGACTTCGAAAAGGTAGGTTGTATCAATGCATACAGTGGCTTGATACGCTGGGCGTATTCGGGAATGTATGTACGTCCGAAGTTTAGAAAGCCCAGCAATGACTGAAGTTTCTTCAGATTAGTAGGAGGGCACAGAAGTGCACATTTCTCCAGAAAATGGGGGCTAAACCCTTACCTTCATTGTTGAGCTCATAGCCCAAGAACAAAACGGTAAATTCAGCAATATGGGATTTGGCAAAGTTAATTTTGTATCCCTGAACCGCAAATTCAAGAATAATGCGGTCCACCCGGGTCAGATGCGGAAACAATTCGTCGTCTGTCAGATAAATGTCATCCACATACGAACAGGCGTCTGGATCAATGCCGTCTAACAAAGAGACAACACGAGCGGCGAATACGCCTGGACTATTCTTGTAGCCCATAGGAAGACGCCTGAATTTGAACATTTTACCACCGGAAGTAAAGGCACACCATTGGCCACTCTCCGGGGCTAAGTTGTGCGTGTAGAATCCATTTGAAAGGTCAAGGGTCGTTTTGTATTTTTTACGAACAAGACTGTCTACAAGCGCAGAACTATGGGTATTTTGCACCGCAAAGGTCCGACAATGAGAGTTCAAATGCCGGTAATCCAATACTAAACGGTACGATCCATCGGGTTTAGAAACCGCGAAAAGGGGATTGTTCATAGGTGATACACAGGGTTCAATTACTCCCTGATATTCCAACTGTGTCAGAATTTCGGAAACGGGGCCTTTCGCTTCACGTTTTATGGGATATTGGGGTTGTGGCTGCGGCAACGACCGCAAAGGTATTTCATGGGGGGGAGATTCTTCGTCCCAACCCACGTGATTGCGGAATAACGCTGGAGCCAGGGACACAGCCCATTCTGCTGCAAGAGCCTCTGCTTTGTCCTTTGGGACATGTCGAGAAAAGCTCGGAAGGATTACCTCCTCCCCTTTACGCGCAGCAAGTACGAATGGGGGTGGCCAATCCGCCTCTGCCAATAAAATATCATATGAAGAGGTCAGATTTTCCCAAAAAATACCTTTAATTACTCGCTGTATATCACCTTCAATTTGGAGGACAATATTAAATAGTCTGTCAGGGGGTGCCACTCTGGTGTCTGCTGTTTCAACAGTAATGAATGTTTCAGTTGCTGTCGCCTCCATATGAGGACGTAGCGCCTCCCGCACTATGGTTACTTCCGCGGCGCTGTCTAGGAGGGTTACTGCCCACGTCCAATTCAGGAGTCTCGTTCTCACCGTCTGTGGCATATTTCGCTGTTACAGCGGCAACTTTCTTCTTCTGAAATTGTGGTCGAAAACGTTGAGCGTCTTCTTCTTTTCCTCTGACTTGTTGTCGAGGCTGGTCTCATCCCTGTGGGGCCTCACGGGCCCTTCCTCTATCCTGGCGGTCTCCTCCACCGGCCTGTGACGAAGTCTGTGCCTGTGAAGAACGAGGAGAACGCCTATCAGGGATCTGAAATCTATCCGGTGACTTAATTCTCGCTCTATCGCGTAAATCATAAGTACGTTCAGAAGAAACTGAAACCGGGGATGCGCCTCGCGATCCCGCCTTTGTCTGTTGCTTACCCTGTTTTTTCAGCCTACAGCTCTTTTTAGTGAAGACTGGTTTCTCATCCTTCTCAGATTGAGATTTGGTTTGTTGCTGTTGTGGTTGCGATTGTGTTTGCAGTTTTGCAAAAGGCTTGTTACCCAGGCTGTTTCTACCAATAGTTTTGTAAGCCTGGGTAATAATTTTCGGTAATTCGCGAGGCTTGTCCAATTCTGGGACCAAAGCCAAAGCGTTAGCTACTTGAAAGTTCACTGCATCGCCCTTGACATTCGCAAGGATCAGTTCAGCTACTACTTCAAACACTCCCACTAGTCTCATCCCTAATTCCACAGCCGCTTCAGGGCCGTGTTCATCCTGTACTTTTTTAATTTCAGAGGGGAGAACTGTCATGGAAGGAGTACCAAAACATTTAGAATATACTGCTGCGAATACCCTACCCCAGTTGTCACATGCTGTCAACTCGGGAATTAAGTCTTTTGGCAAACTAATCGTCAAAATACGATGTTTATCCACTGGAGTTGTATGTGGAAAAACTGCCTCCAACTGATCAAACTTTTCTGCAAGCCAATAAGGAAAATCATCCTTATGTTGTGGTCGTTTGCCCATCACAGAATTCACCATGACGGGACTTATGGTCACTCCGCCTGCAGCCGCTGGTTGGCCAGGCACTCCAGGAGCGGCTCCATGGATGCTGCCTGTAACATATCGCACTAACGCTCGATGCACCTGCACCAAGGCCGCATACATAGTGCGCAGTTCCGCGACTGGTATTGTCATATAAAGCGGATGTGGGGTGTACCCGGCCAAGACAGGCCAAGTGGCCCCCGCTATAGATAAGGGGCCTAAACGAACCGTGGTAGTCGGTTGTGGGAGGGCGCCATTAAACCAAACACGGTGTTGCCAAGCCGTGAGCGGTACTTCAAGATTAGTATAAGGTCTATAGACAGCAGGAACAACGGTGGGTTCATATGCATGGAACAGATTATCGTTCGCATCCACCGCTGGAAAAGTGATCCAAGAGTAGAACACTTCAAAGTGGAAAGCCGGGTCGGCTTGAACCACAAAGACTCGGTCAACTCCCGCGTCTGGCACTCCATACACCCGTAAGTGATCCCGGAGTGCTGTGCGGCTATGCGCCGCTATGTCTATACCCGCCATTCCTAACGGGTTTATTCAACAATCTTACACGAGGCAGCACAAAAAGGGTTTTGTCTAAGAAACCTTTTTTAATAACATCAAGCTTGAAAGAACCTATAAAATCTGCAATATAGGAGGTATCGCCGTCACACACGCTTCCGGAAGCGTACGTGAGGGTTGTGTGGACAAGCACAAGTACTACTCAAGCGTCTCGCAAGTAAGCTGCCCCACTCGTTGGTCGCGCCATGTCATAATGTTTCTGCACATACAGAGCTATGCACAGGATAATAGGACCTCGGAATATAGTGGTGAGCCAACCATAAACCTTAGCACCCAAAACCCCAACCCAACTAGCCTTAGCGTCCCATTAGCACTAATGTACCAATGATTAGACAACCCAGAACACGGTATCTCTCTCTCAGGACTCGCAGAGGCAAGAACACTCTTTCGTCTCTCTCGTACCTGTCCACAACATGCGTAAGAAGAGACACTGTATAGTTCAAAATATTTATTTCAACTTACGTGCCCTTAAATACAGTACACGTGTCAGTACTCATAGCATAATACATAAGAATAATATAATCAGCATAGTTACTACTCCATAGAATACGAACGGGGAAAGCATCTCATAAAACAGTGGATATATGTCTAACTAACATTACCACCCTCCCCGTGCTAGAAGCCAGTTTATTATAATAATAGAAGACCTTTGGGCTTTGACTAGCGAACCCCCATACCTCAGTCTCTTGATGCAAAACTACATCAGCAAACAATCACAGCTCTTCTCTCTGGAAAGGTCGTCTCCAAGTGCTATCTTAGAGCAAGCGAGCGCATTATTAAAAGCACACTAATTTCTCAATGGCAGCTGTACAAGTGTTATGTCTAGGTGCGAGGGACGGGCCAAATCAGTAGGAACCAGGGATTTGTTATTCGACCTTGTAACTGTTGTTCAGACTGAGCCCACAAAGGGAATAGGAGAAAAGGTGAGAAACAGAAAATGCAGACTGTTGTAGAACAACTTGGCAATAACAGAGGGTGACAGAACAACATCCAAAAGTAACGTGCGCAAGAGTCATCATGGCAGCCAGGCGTGTTAACGTAGCCAGACCTGCCAGGAGGCCATGAGCCACAAGACACTATCTACTGGCGACAGCCAGTAGATAATACATACATAAATATATATATACACATATGTTTAAATATATACATAAAATATATATGTATATATGTATATTCAAATATATTATGTACTGGCGGTCGCCAGTAGATAGTTATAGTTAGGACCTATTTTCCATAGGAAATCTGCAACATTCTATTTGAAATAACGTTGGCGCCGGTTGACGAATCTTCGCGAAAGTTTCCAACTTGTTGGGGCGCTCTGGTCCGCTTCCTATCCTGAAAGTCTCGGGGTGATTCGTCAAGCGGGGCCGAGAAAAAAGGGGGTCCCAAAACGCGTTTTCCCATGCAATTTTCCATAGGAACCTTTAGTCGCAGCTACAGCCCGAACTGCTGAACGGAATTACACCAAATTTGGCAAATAGGTAGCCCTTGGTTCAGTGTCGTGCCTTTTGCTTAAATGGTGTAAATCCGTTCAGTAGTTCCTGAGAAAAATAAAAATAAATTCACATATATATCTATGGCCGAGTAGGGTCCGCGTACCCTCCCGATCACGAGCTGCATGCTAATTGGCTGTCAACACTCCAAATCAGGAAGTGTTGGCAGCCATCTTGTTCCTCGGTAGAACCGAGGAACAAGAAAGCAGTAAAACAACTGCGCAAAACGCAAAAAGGGGCAGTGTAGACACACCCTGACCCCCTAGGCCTGCTCAGGGGGTCCTACAAGGACCCCCAGGGCCAAAAAAAAAAATGTTTTTTTCAAAAATCGGCAAAAACGCGCTGGGTGCGCGGATCCTCCCGATAAAAAAAAAAAAACGAAGCGCGGACTCCCGCGCCCCTTTGTTATTTGACCCCTGGGTGGGCCAAGTCCCGGGGGCATGCGGGGGGTTAATAAAAAATGGTTTGGGGGGCCTCTAAGGCCCTCCAAGCCCCGGGGACCGCCACCCCCCGGGGCTTTTAATTTTAAATTGTGCGGGAGGGCACTGGGCCCTCCCGCAGCCCCGGGGACCGCCACCCCCACGGGGCTTCTTTTTTTTAAATTAAATTACCTGTGTGGGGGGGCTCGAGCCCCCCCACACGCCCCGGGGACCGCCACCTCCTTGGGGCACTAATTAAACAAATGTGGGGGTCCGTTTTGGACCCCCGAAGCCCCGGGGACCACCACCTCCCCGGGGCTTTGTAGATGTTGGGAGGGGGGCCACGTGGCCCCCCTCCGGGAGCCTGTGGTGGCCCTGGGGACTGCCACCCCCCAGGGCCGGCTCCTGCAGTGTCCCGGGGTGCCTACCTCCGGGACACTGTAGTTTGCTATGACAGGACGGGAGCCTCGCGGCTCCCGTCCTGTCATAGCAAACTGCTTTGGATTTTGGAAGAGAGAGCAGGAAACCTGCTCTCTCTTCCAAAATTCAAAGCAAGTTGCTTTTCCACACTGGGAGCTGCATCTAAGCAGTTCCCCATGTGGAAAAGCAATGCCGGCTCCCGCAGGACGCGGGGAGCCTGCGGGACCGTGGGGGAGTTGGGGTCCCCCCACGGTCCCCAAAGGATAGGGCCAGCCCCGGGGGATGGGCTCACCGGGGCAAGTAGTGGCCCGGGAGGGGGGCCACGCGGCCCCTCTCCCCAAATTATGCAAATTAACAAAAAAAAGGCCGCCCCGGGGTATGGGGTCCCCGGGGCCTAAGGAGGCCTGAGGAGGGGGCCAACGCAGCCCCCCTCCATGAATTTTTTTTTTTTTAAAATGTGCCAATGACCCGGGGGATGGGGTCCACGGGCCGAAATTGGCCACGGGATGGGGGCCCACGCGGTCCGCTTCCCGTTCCATTTTTGAAAAAATAAATAAAAGGGGGTCAGACCCTGGGGGATTGGGTCCCCAGGGCCCAAAATAATTAAAAAGAAGGGGGGGCACACAGCCCCCTTTAAAAAAAAAAAAAAAAAAAAATCCGGCATCGCGCCGAGGCCACCCCCCCTCCTTGCAGCACTCTGCAAACGCGCCCCTGGCGCGTTTGCAGAGGGGGAACGAATTCCCCTTGAATACTGGGGGTCCTGGGGCCAACTAGCCCACCAGGAACCTCCAGTATGCGCCAGAGGCTGCGTTGCAGAGAGGTGTACAGAGGCCACGCCCCTTTTACACCTCTCTGCAACGCAGCTCTGTGGCGCTTTGGAGGTACATGGTGGGCTAGTTGGACTCCAGGGACCCTCAGGATTCAAGGGGACTTAATCCCCCAACTTAAAACACGCCACGGGGCGCGTTTGCACAGTGGTGAAGGGAGGGCGGGGCTTCAGGTGACATGTGTGCAAACAGGCCCCGTGGCGCGTTTTAAGATGGGGAATTAAATCCTCTTCAATCATGAGGGTCTCTGAGGCCAACTAGCCCACCAGGTACATCCAGAAACGCCACAGAGCTGCGTTGCAGAGAGGTGTAAAAGGGGCGTGGCCTCTGAACACCTCTCTGCAACGCAGCTCCCTGACGCATACTGGAGGTACAGGGTGGGCTAGTTGGCCCTCAGGGACCCTCGGGATTGAGGAGGAATTAATTCTCCAACTTAAAACGCGCCACAGGGCGTGTTTGCAGACATGGCACCTCAGGCCCCACCCCCTTCCTTCACCATTGTGCAAATATTCCTCTAAAATTAGCCGAACTACGAATTCCGATTTACTCACCTGTTATCAGGAGAGACCTCAGTGCTGCATCTTTGAGCCCAGTACTGATCCTGAAAAGTAATTTTAACCATACTTACCAGTAACTTGAATTTCCTTTCATAGGCTAACATTGACTGGTTTCACTTGGAAATTCTTCTAAGTGTGGAGTTTTGGAACTTTAAAATATTCCTCTAAAATCAGCCGAACTACGAATTCCGATTTACTCACCTGTTATCAGGAGAGAACCCAGTGCTGCATCTTTTAGCCCAGCACTGACCCTGAAAAGTAATTCTAACCATACTTACCAGTAACTTGTATTTCCTTCCATAGGAATCCATTGTCTGGTTTTCAGCAGAAAAGTTTCAAAGTGTTGATTTTCACAAACTACAAATATTCCTTAAAAATCGCCTGTATGACTTAAACGCATTCTTTCAACTGTTTACAGGAGATGCACCAGTGCTGGAGCCAGGATCCACCACTGAGTAAGAAAAATAACGATAACACTACTTACCTGCTAAGTGAATTTCCTCCCTTAGGATAACATTGGTGATTCTATGTGAAAAAGTTTCTAAGTGTCAACTTTTAAAATACAATAATATTCCTTAAAAATCACGACTGTAACCAAAACGCTTTTACTCAACTGTTTACAGGAGATGTCCCAGGACTGAATCTAGGATCCAGTCCTGTGGTTAGAAAAGTAATCCATAAAGTAACTAATTGCATTTAACTAGAAATTCACATTGACCTCAATGTTGCATTATGTTTGAAATTGTGTTGCCCATTGCAACAACTGTAACTACTGTACTTATAAGTCTATTGCCTATTTGCAAAGTATTTAAACTAAAGTAATTCATTCTGAGAAAGTATATTTTTGTAATGTAATGTATAATGTAATTACAATGTAATTTAAAAATAAAATATCTAAAAATAAATAGTTTAAAAAAATGTAGTAAATCAGTATCAAAAAAATAAATATAACAATTAATACATTAAAAAATTGTAATTTACAAAACCTTTGAAATTCACTGAAAAAACCCATAGGTTTTAGACATGTTATAGTTAGGAATTAGCATTTAAAAAACCTTTGAAATTCACTGAAAAAACCATAGGTTTCAGGCACGTTATAGTTAGAAATTAGCATTTAAAAACCTTACAAATTCACTGAAAAAACCATAGGTTTTAGGGACAGTTATAGTTAGTTGGACATTGCACTCGTATAAAACCCGTGAAATTCCCCCGTTATAGTTAGTTCAGGTAACTATAACTCGCGCCCCGCAATGCACTGCTGATGACGTCACATATTACATCACTCATGACATGGTCAGTGACATCACTGATGACATCACTGATGACATCTCAAATGACATCACTGATGACATCACTGATGACATCATCCACGTGATAATTTCATGCACCTCCTCACACCCTAATATAACCTTTGATACACCCACTCTAAATTACAGACTGCCATTTGCAAAACCATAGACACTCCCAACACCAATAACTACATACCCACTCACTGATTCTTAGGTCTACACACACATCCACTCACTCACCCGTACAGTCACGCATACTTACGGTCACTCAGTACAGGACTATCATATGCACTTATACTCCTATATAGACACTCAAACACTGCCACTCATCCATAGAGGTACTCACACACCTAGTCAGTTATGCAAATAATTAAACACACTGCCATTTACTCACCTATACAGTTATACACACACCAGCTCACTTACTCATACAAATACTAGCACATTCTTACGCTCTTATACAATCACTGATACAAGCACACACTCATCCATACAGTCACTCTCACAATCACACACTCTCGCTTATAGCTATTTATATACTCCGACACACATATATACTGCCTTTCACATATGTAGTTACTCACACATGTACCACTGGGACATACATTCACTCACTAACACACTCTTACACACACGTACCCACCCATACAGTCTATCACAGATGCACTCTTGAAACCATCTACCCAGTGAATCACCCACTCACACATCTATGCACAGAGTCGCACACACCCCACCCACACAAACACTCAGGCACCCATACAGATACTCAGACAACCAATCAATAGCTCATATAGACACTCATGTAGCTATTCACAAACCCATGCAGCCACTTACACAGCAACAGACAGACGGATACAGACATTCACCCAGTTTAGTCACTAACCCATGCATTCAGTAAGATACATTTAATCACTCACTTATAGAGTTAGTCACACACCTACTAAATCATCCATACAGACACTTATACACCCACTCATTCTTCAATACGCCTTTCCCTATATATATTAAAAATATTTAAACTTTACAGAAACACACAGTCACTGGATGATGTCATCAGTGATGTCACTGACCATGTCATGAGTGATGTAATATGTGACGTCATCAGCAGTGCATTGCGGGCGCGAGTTATAGTTACCTGAACTAACTATAACGGGGGAATTTCACGGGTTTTGTACGAGTGCAATGTCCAACTAACTATAACTGTCCCTAAAACCTATGGTTTTTTCAGTGAATTTGTAAGGTTTTTTAAATGCTAATTTCTAACTATAACGTGCCTGAAACCTATGGTTTTTTTCAGTGAATTTCAAAGGTTTTTTAAATGCTAATTCCTAACTATAACATGTCTAAAACCTATGTTTTTTTTCAGTGAATTTCAAAGGTTTTGTAAATTACAATTTTTAAATGTATTAATTGTTATATTTATTTTTTTGATACTGATTTACTACATTTTTTTAAACTATTTATTTTTAGATATTTTATTTTTTAAATTACATTGTAATTACATTATACATTACATTACAAAATATACTTTCTCAGAATGAATTACTTTAGTTTAAATACTTTGCAAATAGGCAATAGACTTTTAAGTACAGTAGTTGCAGTTGTTGCAATGGGCAACGCAATTTCAAACATAATGCAACATTGAGCTCAATGTGAATTTCTAGTTAAATGCAATTAGTTACTGTAGAGATGTACTTCCTTTGAAACGGAACGTAGAATCATCTGCTGGGTGGAATGTTAGGTTTCAAATGTTAAGGGTGGTTAGAGCTGTGAAGCTGAAGTGCAAGCTGGAGGTGTTTTCCTTATCTCCGAATAAAGACTTACTTGAACCCAATCTTACTGGATATCATCATCTTTACATTGGCGACGAGTTGGAGAACCCATACTGCACAGGGGGCAGTCTACTACTCACCTCCACCCCTGGATTTTATTTCTACAACAGTAAGTGTATTTGAATGAATTACGGGAGCACCGACTGAAATTGTGACAAGCAAAGCTATCGCGCTGAAGTGGTGCTGAAAGGACACGATCGTGTGAAGAGGATCGAGTGAAGCTGAAGTGGTGTTGAAAGTACACGATCGTGTGAGGATGATGAAGTGAAGTACTGGTGCGCTGCGCTAGAGACGAGCGCTGAAGTTTGTATTCATATTTAAAGGAGGAAGATATTTCTGCTGGTTATTTTCGCTTTGCTACGAGAGGAGCAGTTGAAGTTGGCAAGTGGTTGAAAGAGATACATGCCGTTGAGTGACAGCAACTTCTAGAGGCTGACTCTGTAATTGAAAGGAAATTACTCGGGAATTGCCAAGAAAAGAGAAAACGGAGGGAACTGACCGTTACTCTCGTGCTGTCCCCGTGCTGTTCTTGTGCTTGTCCTTCATTTTCACGAGCGCTTACTCGCGCGCACTGCCTGATTGCCTCGTCAAGATTTGCCTCCCACTGCCTACAGAAAACAGACGTAAGCGACGCATTGTGGCGGCCATCTTAACTCTTTGGGGCTGAATCTCTTCTTTTACGTGACTGTCTACTCCAACGGCCATCTTGGAACGGGTTTGGTTGCATTGGTTTATAAGAGCTTTCCAATCAATACGAAGATACATAACAAACTTGGACACAAGGAAATAAATGATTACCATTTTATTATTTTATTATTTTCATTATTATTTTAATTTTTTATATTAATTAATTGTTTTACTTAACAATAATTTTATTACAGGTACCATACTCATACAGTTAAGAAAAGGTGTATTGGTGAAAGGAGATTGGTGTTACACTTTGTTTTACTGCACTGTCCACATAATTTATCTGCAGACATGACTGATCAAGGTTTATCTGCACCGCCTACCTTTCTAGCTACACCTGGTGAACCTCCTATTCCGTGGAAGGAGTGGAAGAAATTATTTATTACTTATGTGTTAGCAACGGGGGCTGACAAATACGGCCCAGTGCGCAGACAAGCTATATTACTCCATCATTTGGGTGTTGAGGGGAGACGACTGTATGAAGATCTTCCGGAAATATCTTTGGGGATGGGTGATGGTCAGCCAAATAATGTTTATGAAATGACATTACAAATGCTAGAGGTTCGTTTCAAGACAAAGATTAATACTGTTTTAGAGAGACACAAATGTTTCTGTCGTACTCAAAAGGTGGATGAAGACATTGCAACATATGTTGCTGCACTTAGAAGGTCTTTCACTGACATGTAAATTTGGAGAATTAGCTGATTCACTTATCCGCGACCAAATCGTTAGGTGTACCAATAACAAAAGAGTTAGAGAAAAACTTTTAATTAAAGATCCCTCGCTTGAAGAAGCTATTCAGATTGCTAAGGGGTTGGAGCATACAGATTTGTGGATTAAAGAAATGGATAAGTGCAATACTTCTGTGTCAAACAAGGAACATATTCCTAGGGGGTCAGAAGTGCATGATGTTGTTGATGAAACTAGGAAAGTGAAGCCTGTCCCGAATTTCCAATCTCCTAACAAAGTTAATGAGTCTGGGAGAACTTTTTTCCCGACAACCAAATTTGATACCAGATTAGTGAAATGTTACCGTTGTGGCGCTCCTGGCCATATTGCTTCTAGTACTATGTGCATGGGCAGGAATGCCATCTGTCGATCTTGTGGAAGGAAAGGTCATCTTGCTAAGGTTTGCAGAACTAAAACCCAATTCACTCGAGTGCAAGAAGTACATGATACTTGTGAAAGTGTACGTGAACTGATGTTGAGTGTAGAAGTTTGTGAAGAATTAATGCAAGTCAATCTTGATTCACATTCATCTTTACGTGGTGTTCCTAGAGAAAGCACAAATAAGTTAGAGAAACCCCATTGTGTCATAAACTTGGACAAATGTGGGATTGAAATGTTGGTAGATTCGGGAAGTCTATATACTTTACTCTCTAGAGAAACGCTTCACAAGAAATGGACTGGAGAACAGTTAGTGTGGGACAATCCTGACATTAAAGCAGCTGGGTATGGTGGAAAAATAATTGATATTGTGGGGATGAGATGGATGGTTATTTCATTTAATGGTAACAAAGTGTTTGGACGTGTGTACTTGACTAAACAGGGGTCTGACCTTTTAGGTTGGCGTCATCAAAAAGATCTCAATATCATTTTGAATCCGAATTCCACTGAACCTGTTACTACTTCAGTTGTGCACAACATTGATATGTGTGTAATGAATATGATGGAGAAATATCCCAAAGTGTTTTCTGATCAATTGGGAAAACTTAGAAATTTTTCTCACAAAATTATTTTAAAAAATAATTCAAAGCCAGTGGTTCACAAAGTGAGGAGTGTACCTCACCTAATGAGAGAACCTCTTCATGAAGAACCTAAAAAACTCCTAGAGCAAAAAATAATAGAACCAATTGAGGCGTCTGAGTGGTTGGCACCCATTGTGGTAGCGCCCAAGGAAGGAGGAAAAATTTGTTTATGTATAGACTTACGCGACCTGAATAAAAATATTTGGGTCGATAGACAGCCATTACCCAACATATCGGAGATGCTGACTGCAATGGGTGGTGGAGATGTTTTTAGCGTAATCGATATGTCGGCTGCTTATCACCAAGTAGATTTACACGAAGAGTCTAGACATCTCACGTCTTTTGTAACACCGCTGGGGGCATTTCGTTACTGTAGAATGCCTTTTGGGTTGGCGTCTGCCTCAGCGGTGTTCCAGAGAGTAATGCAAGGAATTTTTGAGGGGCTAAGTAATGTTCTTTGTTTTCAAGATGATGTGTTAATCGTAGGGAAAGATGGTACGCATCATGATGAGGTTTTGAGTGAGGTATTGAGAAGAATGGAAGAGAATGGGCTGACAATTAAGAAAGAAAAATGTCAAATAAAAAAAAATTGTGTGACCTATTTGGGACATGAGATATCTAAGGATGGAATTAAACCAAAAAAAGTATTGTCTCTGCGGTAAAGAATGCTCCTGTTCCTATGACTAAGGATCAGTTGAAATCCTTCCTTGGCTTAGCGGAATATTGTTCGAAGTTTGTGGAAGGCTTCACAGAGATTGTAGAACCCTTAAGGCAATTGATGAAGAAAGGTGTTCTCTTTGAATGGAATGAGGCTTGTAGTGAAGCGTTTGATAAAGTGAAGGACTGTATTGCTCGAGCTCCTACACTTGGGCATTTTCACGTCAATGCTAAAACGCTTATTACAACTGATGCAAGTGCCGTTGGAGTTGGAGCCGTGTTGACTCAGATTTATGATGGGCAAGAAAGAGTCATTGGGTTTGCATCTCGGAGACTTCGTAATGCTGAATTATCTTACTCAGTTATTGAGAAAGAGGCGCTGGCGTGTTGTTGGGGCATAAATCATTTTAGGTACTTTGTTTGGGGACTACCTTTTAAGGTCCGTACCTACCACAAACCTCTTATCCATTTGTTTAAGGGGGGAAGGGGTGTAGAAGGCAGTGTAACCCCTAGAATTTCAAGATGGATGTTGTCGGTGCTGGAGTATAATTTTGAAGTAGAATTTATGGGGGTTTGAAAAACGTAGTAGCTGATTGTTTGTCCAGATTGCCTCTTGATACGGTGGAATTGGTGCTGGACGAGGATATAGTAGATGAGGAGATTGATGTGGTAGGAAGAGAGAAAGTGGGACTGGCTCTCGACAAAGAAGAGTGGGCATTGGCCACATCTGAGGATAGTGTTCTACAACAAGTTGTGAAATTTGTGTATGAAGGTTGGAGTGGTCATGAGGATGATGTCCGTTTTAAAGGATACTATCATGTTCATGACGAATTGAGCGTGTGTCATGGAAGGTTGTTAAGGAGGAATCAATTTGTGCCACCGGTTGGGGTAAGAAGGAGGATTATCGATATTGCTCATGAGGGTCATCTGGGAAGGAATATGACGAAGAGGAGGATTCGGCAGTCTTTCTGGTGGCCAGGAATGGACAGTGACATTGAGGGAGTAGTGAAAGAGTGTTATGCGTGTGCAAATAGTGATAAGTCTAAGACGGTAAGGCAACCTCCTTTGAGTTGTAGCGTTTTTCCCAGACGTCCATGGGAGAGAGTAGCTATTGATTTCTTAGGTCCAATTTCCAAACTTGGAACTCGCAATAGGTTTGTAATGGTTTTGGTGGATTATCATTCGAAGTGGTTCGTTATTGAAACTACAGATTGCATAGACACGGATAAAGTTGTGGGATTTTTGGAGAGAGTATTTATGAACGAAGGTATTCCGAAGACCTTGGTGTCTGACAATGGTGTGCAGTTGGTGTCGAAAAAAATGGTGGATTTCTTGAGTAAATTTGGAATAAAACATGAAAGAGTTGCACTGTTCAGACCCCAAGCTAATGGATTGGTAGAAAGGATAAATCGTTTGTTGATGGATAACATACAATTATCTCTGTCCAGTGGATTGTCTTGGTTGGAAGAATTGAAGAAATTAGTGTGGTCATATAGAGTGACGCCACATTCTGTGACTGGTGTGTCACCGTTTGTCTCTCTTAAAGGTCGGGAACCAGGTTTGAAGGAAGTACCTGGTTGGCTGAAGGATAAAGAATGTGTGTGGGTTGATCGTACGCTTGTCGAGAATGATGTATGCCAAAAGCAATTAGCTGCTACCAGTCATTATAATGACAGGAAAGGTGTTAAAGTTCCTGATATAATGGAAGGAGATTGGGTCGTTACCAGAAAGGGGGGGGGTAGTGACCAAGGGTGAGAGCAAATTTTCTAAACCTGTTCAAGTAAAAGCAATCAAGAAGAATATTCTTATTCTAACTGATGGATCTGCATGGAGCACAGGGAGTGTTAGTAAATGTAATGCTCCTCAACAGGTTCTTTCTGATTGATGCATAATTGGATGGGATCCTATTTGAATTGTTGATGCAGTTATATTTAATCTTATGTTGAAATGTCATTTGATTGTTATTTATTGTTTTTTCTTTGTATAAGGGGGAAGATGTGTAGAGATGTACTTCCTTTGAAACGGAACGTAGAATCATCTGCTGGGTGGAATGTTAGGTTTCAAATGTTAAGGGTGGTTAGAGCTGTGAAGCTGAAGTGCAAGCTGGAGGTGTTTTCCTTATCTCCGAATAAAGACTTACTTGAACCCAATCTTACTGGATATCATCATCTTTACAGTTACTTTATGGATTACTTTTCTAACCACAGGACTGGATCCTAGATTCAGTCCTGGGACATCTCCTGTAAACAGTTGAGTAAAAGCGTTTTGGTTACAGTCGTGATTTTTAAGGAATATTATTGTATTTTAAAAGTTGACACTTAGAAACTTTTTCACATAGAATCACCAATGTTATCCTATTGGAGGAAATTCACTTAGCAGGTAAGTAGTGTTATCGTTACTTTTTCTTACTCAGTGGTGGATCCTGGATCCAGCACTGGTGCATCTCCTGTAAACAGTTGAAAGAATGCGTTTAAGTCATACAGGCGATTTTTAAGGAATATTTGTAGTTTGTGAAAATCGACAGTTTGAAACTTTTCTGCTGAAAACCAGACAATGGATTCCTATGGAAGGAAATACAAGTTACTGGTAAGTACGGTTAGAATTACTTTTCAGGGTCAGTTCTGGGCTAAAAGATGCAGCACTGGGTTCTCTCCTGATAACAGGTGAGTAAATCGGAATTTGTAGTTCGGCTGATTTTAGAGGAATATTATAAAGTTCCAAAACTCCACACTTAGAAGAATTTCCAAGTGAAACCAGTCAATGTTAGCCTATGGAAGGAAATTCAAGTTACTGGTAAGTATGGTTAAAATTACTTTTCAGGATCAGTACTGGGCTCAAAGATGCAGTACTGAGGTCTCTCTTGATAACAGGTGAGTAAATCGGAATTCGTAGTTCGGCTGATTTTAGAGGAATATTTGCACAATGGTGAAGGAAGGGGTGGGGCCTGAGGTGACATGTCTGCAAACACGCCCTGTGGCGCGTTTTAAGTTGGAGAATTAATTCCTCCTCAATCCCGAGGGTCCCTGGGGGCCAACTAGCCCACCCTGTACCTCCAGTATGCGCCAGGGAGCTGCGTTGCAGAGAGGTGTTCAGAGGCCACGCCCCTTTTTACACCTCTCTGCAACGCAGCTCTGTGGCGCTTTCTGGACGTACCTGGTGGGCTAGTTGGCCCCCAGGGACCCTCATGATTGAATAGGATTTAATTCCCCATCTTAAAACGCGTCACAGGGCCTGTTTGCACACATGTCACCTGAAGTCCCGCCCCCTCCCTTCACCACTGTGCAAACGCGCCCCGTGGCGCGTTTTAAGTTGGGGTATTAAGTCCCCTTGAATCCTGAGGGTACCTGGAGTCCAACTAGCCCACTATGTACCTCCAAAAGCGCCACAGAGCTGCGTTGCAGAGAGGTGTAAAAGGGGCGTGGCCTCTGTACACCTCTCTGCAACGCAGCCCCCTGGCTCATACTGGAGGTTCCTGGTGGGCTAGTTGGCCCCAGGGACCCCAGTATTCAAGGGGAATTCGTTCCCCCTCTGCAAACGCGCCAGGGGCGCGTTTGCAGAGTGCTGCAAGGAGGGGGAGTGGCCTCGGCGCGATGCCGGATTTTTTTTTTAAATTTTTTTTTAAAAGGGGGCTGTGTGGTTCCCTTTCTTTTTAATTATTTTGGGCCCTGGGGACCCCATCCCCCAGGGCCTGACCCCCTTTTATTTATTTTTTTCAAAAATGGAACGGGAAGCGGACCGCGTGGGCCCCCATCCCGTGGCCAATTTCGGCCCGGGGACCCCATCCCCCGGGTCATTGGCACATTTAAAAAAAAAAAAAATCATGGAGGGGGGCTGTGTTGCCCCCCTCCTCAGGCCTTCTTAGGCCCCGGGGACCCCATCCCCCGGGGCGGCCTTTTTTTTGTTAATTTGCATAATTTGGGGAGGGGGCCACGTGGCCCCCCTCCCGGGCCACTACTTGCCCCGGGGACCCCATCCCCCGGGGCTAGCCCTATCCTTTGGGGACCGTGGGGGGACCCCAACTCCCCCACAGTCCCGCCGGCTCCCCGCGTCCTGCGGGAGCCGGCATTGCTTTTCCACATGGGGAACTGCTTAGATGCAGCTCCCCTTGTGGAAAAGCAATTTGCTTTGAATTTTGGAAGAGAGAGCAGGTTTCCTGCTCTCTCTTCCAAAATCCAAAGCAGTTTGCTATGACAGGACGGGAGCCGTGAGGCTCCCGTCCTGTCATAGCAAACTACAGTGTCCCGGGGGTAGGCACCCCGGGACACTGCAGGAGCCGGCCCTGGGGCGTGGCGGTCCCCAGGGCCACCACAGGCTCCAGGAGGGAGGGCGCGCGGCCCCCTTCCCAACATCTACAAAGCCCCGGGGAGGTGGTGGTCCCCGGGGCTTCGGGGGTCTGAAACGGACACCCACATTTGTTTAATTAGTGCCCCGGGGAGGTGGCGGTCCCCGGGGCATGTGGGGGTGCTCGAGCCCCCACACATGTAATTTAATTTTAAAAAAGAAGCCCCGGGGGGTGGCGGTCCCCGGGGCTGCGGGGGGCCTTAGAGGCTCCCAAACCATTTTTTATTAACCCCCCGCATGCCCCCGGGACTTGGCCCACCCGGGGGTCAAATAACAAAGAAGCGCGGGAGCCCGCGCTTCGTTTTTTTTTTTTAATCGGCAGGATCCGCGCACCCAGCGCGTTTTTGCCGATTTTTAAAAAATATATATATTTTTTTTTGGCCCTGGGGGTCCTTGTAGGACCCCCTGAGCAGGCCTAGGGGGTCAGGGTGTTTCTACCCTGCCCCCTTTTTGCGTTTTGCGCAGTTGTTTTACTGCTTTCTTGTTCCTCGGTTCTACCGAGGAACAAGATGGCTGCCAACACTTCCTGAATAGGAGTGTTGACAGCCAATTAGCATGCAGCTTGTGATCGGGAGGGTACGCGGACCCTACTCGGCCATAGATATATATGTGACTTTACTTTTGATTTTCTCAGGAACTACTGAACGGATTTACACCATTTAAGCAAAAGGCACGACACTGAACCAAGGGCTACCTATTTGCCAAATTTGGTGTAATTCCGTTCAGCAGTTCGGGCTGTAGCTGCGACTAAAGGTTCCTATGGAAAATTGCATGGGGAAAACGCGTTTTGGGACCCCCCTTTTTTCTCAGCCCCCGCTTGACGAATCACCCCGAGACTTTCAGGATAGGAGCGGACCGGAGCGCCCCAACAAGTTGGAAACTTTCGCGAAGATTCCTCAACCAGCGCCAACGTTATTTCAAATAGAATGTTGCAGATTTCCTATGGAAAATAGGTCCTAACTATAACTATCTACTGGCAACCGCCAGTAGATAATACATATGCATATACACACACATATTATCTACTGGCGGTCACCAGTAGATAGTTATAGTTAGGACCTATTTTCCATAGGAAATTCACAACATTCTATTTCCAATAACTTTGGCGCCGGTCGACGACTCTTCGTGAAATTTTCAAAACTTATGACCCGCTCCGGTCCGCTCTTATCCTGAAAGTCTCGGGGTGATTCGTCAAGTGGTGGCCGAGAAAAAAGGCAGGTCCCAAAACGTGTTTTCCCCATGCAATTTTCCATAGGAACCTTTAGTCGCAGCTACAGCCCGAACTGCTGAACGGAATTATACCAAATTTGGCAAAAAGGTAGCCCTTGGTTCAGAGTCGTGCCTTTTCTTTAAATGGTGTAAATCCGTTCAGTAGTTCCTGAGAAAATCAAAAGTAAAATCACATATATATCTGGGCGGAGCCTAACCACACATGTCATTGTGAGATCTGATTGGCTGTCAGCACTTCATCCTGGAATTGCTGGCAGCCATCTTGGGACCAATATACATGATAGCACCCTATTGAAATGCATTGTAGTGAATCAAAGATTTTGAGGGTTACCAAAAGGAGAACTATAAAGGTTGATAACAGACTTTAGTTACATTAGAATTCATTTGTTGATGGTACCATACTAATTTCAGAAATTGTGGTGTGTTCTAAGGTGATTTTACCCTGTGAAAAACCTTCTGCTGGGATATCATGAATCATGTTTGAGAGAAAACTATTTTCACATGCTTGTCCCATAGAGTTTTGGAAGGTGCTCCAGAAGCTAAAATGAGAGCATATTTTCTGTAAATTCACATTATCTTTCTCACTCATGTGAGAATGAAGTCTGACATTCTCAGTAAAACATGTACATCCAACAAGAGCAGAGACTGTCAGTTGATTCCTTTGTGTTCTACTGCAGCTTCCCAGAGTGTTCTAAAGAACAACTAGAGCGCTAACAGCCTTACTTATGACAAAAGTATGGCACACCTGAAGCCATCTTGATTGGAATAAACTGGTAACTCTTAAAACATTTTATTTAAAAAGGAACAAAATGAGGGGGTTCATTTTGTCATAGAAATTATGGTTAGTGCTGTAGAAAGAAAAATTAGGACATGTTTTAAGTGAGATCTCAACTATCTTCCTGTTATATTTCAACAGGAGCAGCCTGCCAGTTGATTCCTTTGTGTTCTACTGCAGCTTCCCAGACTGTTCCAAAGAACAACTAGAGCGCTAACAGCCTTACTTATGACAAAAGTATGGCACACCTGAAGCCATCTTGATTGGAATAAACTGGTAACTCTTAAAACATTTAATTTAAAAAGGAACAAAATGAGGGGGTTCATTTTGTCATAGAAATTATGGTTAGTGCTGTAGAAAGAAAAATTAGGACATGTTTTAAGTGAGATCTCAACTATCTTCCAGTTATATTTCAACAGGAGCAGCCTGCCAGTTGATTCCTTTGTGTTCTACTGCAGCTTCCCAGAGTGTTCCAAAGAACAACTAGAGCGCTAACAGCCTTACTTATGACAAAAGTATGGCACACCTGAAGCCATCTTGATTGGAATAAACTGGTAACACTTAAAACATTTAATTTAAAAAGGAACAAAATGAGGGGGTTCATTTTGCCATAGAAATGAACAATATTCCCAGCACGACCCCCTACACTACACAAGCACCACTGCACTACCCTAAACCCTAAAACACTACCCCCAGCACGACCCCCTTCACTACCTAAACACAACTGCACTACCCTAAAACACTACCTCCAGCACGACCCCCTACACTACACAAACACCACTCAACTAACATAAACCCTAACACACTACCCCCAGCACGACCCCCTACACTACCCAACCACCACTGCACTACCCTAAACCATAAAACACTACCCCCAGCACGACCCCCTACACTACCCAAACACCACTGCCATACCCTAAACCCTAAAACACTACCCCCAGCACTACACCCTACACTACACAAACACCACTGCACTACCCTAAACCCTAAAACACTACCCCAGCACTACCCCCTACACTACCCAAACACCACTGCATGACCCTAAACCCTAAAACACTACCCCCAGCACGACACCCTACACTACCGAAACACCACTGCACGACCCTAAACCCTAAAACACGACCCCCTACACTACACAAACACCACTGCACTACCCTAAACCCTAAAAAACTAGAACCCAGCATGACCCCCTACAGTACACCAACACCACTGCACTACCCTAAACCCTAAAACACTACCCCCTAAACTACACAAACACCACTGCACTACCCTAAACCCTAAAACACCACCCCCAGCATGACCCCCTACACTACTCAAACACCACTGCACTACCGTAAACCCAAAACACTACCCCAGCACTACCCCCTATACTACCCAAACACCACTGCACTACCCTAAACCCTAAAACACTACCCCCAGCATGACCCCCTACACTACACAAACACCACTGCACTACCCTAAACCCTAAAACACTACCCCCAGCACGACCCCTACACTACCCAAACACCACTGCACTACCCTAAACCCTAAAACACTACCCCCAGCACGACTCCCTACACTACACAAACACAACTGGACTACCCTAAACCCTAAAACACTACCCCCAGCATGACTCCCTACACTACCCAAACACCACTGCACTAAACCCTAAATCTACCCCCAGCATGACCTCCCACACTACACAAACACCACTGCACTACCCGAACCCCTAAAACACTACCCCCAGCACGACCCCCTACACCACCCAAACACCACTGCACTACCCTAAACCCTAAAACACTAACCCCAGCATGACACCCTACACTACCCAAACACCACTGCACTACCCTATACACTAAAACACGACCCCCTACACTACACAAACACGACTGCACTACCCTAAACCCTAAAACACTACCCACAGCATGACCCCCTACACTACACAAACACCACTGCACTACCCTAAACCCTAAAACACTACCCCCTACAGTACACAAACACCACTGCACTACCCTAAACCCTAAAACACTACCCCCAGCATGACCCCCTACACTACACAAACACCACTGCACTACCCTAAACCCTAAAACACTACCCCCTACAGTACACAAACACCACTGCACTACTCTAAACCCTAAAACACTTCCCCCAGCATGACCCCCTCACAACACAAACACCACTGCACTACCCTAAACCCTAAATCTACCCCAGCACGACCCCCTACACTACCCAAACACCACTGCCATACCCTAAACCCTAAAACACTACCCCCTGCATGAACCCCTACACTACCCAAACACCACTGCACTACCCTAAACCCTAAAACACTACCCCCAGCACTAACCCCTACACTACACAAACACCACTGCACTACCCTAAACCCAAAAACACTACCCCAGCACTACCCCCTACACTACCCAAACACCACTGCACTAACATAAACCCTAAAACACTACCCCAGCACAACCCCCTACACTACAGAAACACCACTGCACTACCCTAAACCCTAAAACACTACCCCCAGCATGACTCCCTACACTACCCAAACACCACTGCACTACCCTAAACCCTAAATCTACCCCCAACATGACCCCCTACACTACCCAAACACCACTGCACTACCCTAAACCATAAAACACTACCCCCAGCATGACCCCTACACTACACAAACACCACTGCACTACCCTAAACCATAAAACACTACCCCCAGCATGACCCCCTACACTACACAAACACCACTGCACTACCCTAAACCCTAAAACACTACCCCAGCACGACCCCCTACACTACCCATACACCACTGCACTACCCTAAACCCTAAAACACTACCCCCAGCACGACCCCCTACACTACTGCACTACCCTAAACCCTAAATACTACCCCCAGCATGACCCCCTACTCTACCCAAACACCACTGCACTACCCTAAACCCTAAAACACTACCCTCAGCACGACCCCCTACACCACCCAAACACCACTGCACGACCCTAAACCCTAGAAAAGAAACCCCCACCCCATGCCCAATCCCCCTTACCTCTCACTCCTCGTGGTTCCTCTCTCCTCGTGGTTCCTGCTTCACGTCGTCTCTGAGGGGCAGTGCACGTCGTTGTGAGGAAACGGAACAGCCTCTGTTTCCTTACAACGACATGGATCATCTACATGTTTTTTAGAACGCATGGTCATTTACCATACATACCTTTACAACAAAATTCGTTGTAAAGGCATGCGTGGTAAATGACCATGCGTTCTAAAAAAATGCGTAGTAATGACTTCGCAATGTACAACGCATGCGTGGTAATGCATGCGTTGTAATGGTATCGCGAAGTAAAAAAGTCATTGTAACGGCTGCTTACCGATCGAAGCTGGCCCCTGTTCTTCAGTGAGACGTTTATTTGATTAATTAGGAGGAAGGAATGTGTTTTTTTTACCGAAAAGTGCATTCCCGGCTGTTGTATTGTGAAAGTGTCCGCGTGGCCTGGTTTCACTTCCGGTGAGAGAGTGAAAGAGTCTGTTTGGATCTAAAGGAGTTCTGTTGTTGGACGGGGCCGGCGCGAAACGTCATCAGAAAACATAGCTAATGGAAAGCGTCCTCCCTGAAGTGTGGAGCAGTGCCATGAGAGGTCAACGAGTGTGCGTCCCACCGCAGTATGACCGTACCGCGTGACCCATGTGCCGCCTCCAGGGTACGGGAGGCAGAAGCGGCATCGCAGGTCCTCTTGAAGACCGTTGTAGCACTAATTCTACATTTTGGTACTAGGGCATTTTAACTTCGTTGTTCCTGCCAGATACAAAGAGAAGATCCTGTGTTATTCAGTGCCCTCGTTACCTTTTTTGTGGGTTGTGGTGCTTGTCACTTCGCTGCCCCGCCGGTGCACACGACTGGGCACCCCACCTCGTGTGCCATCTGCAGGGCCTCTGCCCTCTGATCACTGGTTTTGGTTTCTGGAGTGGCAACATAAACAGTTGCTCCCAAAGGACTAGCATGAACACTTAGGTGAATATCCCCTGCACCAGCATTCCACGGAAATTCTTTCCTAGCTCTCCCATGTCAACGAGGACATCATAATAGCATGGCTCCGCTCGCGACACCGTATGAAGTCATCAGAGCCATAAGAGGACCTCGTCGGCGTGCTGACGTCAGTTACACCCATTTTTTCCAAGCCACCGAGGCAAACAGGCGGACCGAGACATTTTCACATGTATACATAGTATAATAAATATATATATATTCACTGAAAAAACCATAGGTTTCAGGCACATTATAGTTAGAAATTAGCATTTAAAAAACCTTAGAAATTCACTGAAAAAACCATATATATATATATTTACATAGGTTTCAGGCACGTTATAGTTAGAAATTAGCATTTAAAAAACCTTAGAAATTCACTGAAAAAACCATAGGTTTCAGGGGCGTTATAGTTAGTTGGACATTTCACTCGTACAAAACCCTAGAAATTCCCCCGTTATAGTTAGTTCAGCTAACTATAACTCGCGCGCCCGCAATGCACTGCTGATGACGTCACATATTACATCACTCATGACATGGTCAGTGACATCACTCATGACTGATGACATCTCAAATGACATCACTGATGACATCACTGATGATATCATCCTTGTGATAGAGTGGCAGACCTCCTCTCACCCTAATATAACCTTTGATACACACACTCAAAAATACAAACTGACATTTTCAAAACAATGGACATACCAATACCAGTTACAACACACCTATTCAGTAATTCCAAGATCTACACACACATCCACTCATTCACCAACAGTCCCTATACAGTCACTCATACATGTACTCACTCATCATATGTACTCATACACCTACTCACTCATCATATGTAGTCATTCACCTATACATCCTGTTACACACCGCCACTCATCCTTAGAGTTACTCACACATATAGTCACACATGCAAACAAAGTATCAAACATCCATTTACTTGCATATACAGTTATACACACACTACCACACTTACTTCTACAGAAACTTACACATACTTACTCTCTTAAACAATCACTTATAGAAACACCTACTTATTTGTACAGGAACTCTTCCAATCTCTCACTCTCACATATACTCACTTATATACACCAATACTCACATATACTAGTTTAAAACATATGTAGTTACTCATAAAGACACTATTGAGACAGTCATTCACTCACTAACACACCCATACACACACTCATCCACCTATACAGTCCTGCACACATGCAGTCTTCAACACATACAAACAGTGAGTCACTCATTCATGCAGCTATGCACTAAGTAATACCCCCACCGAACCATACAGACACTCAGACACTCATACTGATACTCAAAAAACCAACTAATAACCCATATAGACACTCATGTAGCTACTCACCAACCCATGCAGCCACTTATACACAAAGTGAGAGACTGATACAGATATTTTCATATTTAAACATTACTCACTAACCCATGTATTCACTAAGATACACTTAATCAGTCAGTTATACAATCAATTTTACAAAAACAAATCATCCATTTAGACACTTATATACCCATTTATTCTTCCATCGACCTTGAGATATACATATATAAAACATATTTAATTTTCAGAAAAACACACATTCACTGGATGATGTCATCAGTGATGTCTTTTGAGATGTCATCAGTGATGTCATGAGTGATGTCACTGACCATGTCATGAGTGATGTAATATGTGACGTCATCAGCAGTGCATTGCGGGCGCGCGAGTTATAGTTAGCTGAACTAACTATAACGGGGGAATTTCTATGGTTTTGTACGAGTGAAATGTCCAACTAACTATAACGCCCCTGAAACCTATGGTTTTTTCAGTGAATTTCTAAGGTTTTTTAAATGCTAATTTCTAACTATAACATGCCTGAAACCTATGGTTTTTTCAGTGAATATACATATATATACGTATATACACACACGTATATATTTAAATATATTTATACATACTGATACATATATGCATATACACACATATATATGTATACATATATGCATATATACATACACACACATATATATTTATATTATATATGTACACACACACACACACACACATATATATATATACCCTACTGCCGGTCACCAGTCAGTAGTTATAGTGGGGACCTAGCTTCCATAGGAATATGTTTTTTGTTTTGCTAATAACTTTGGTGCCATTTGATGAATCTTCACAAAATGTTTAAAACTAGTTTGCCATTCAATTCAGTTGCTGTCTGGAAAGTTGCAGGGGGATTCGTCAAGCGGGGGCAGAGACAAAGGCTTTTTACCCATGCAATTAACCATAGAGATTTTAGACACAACTACAGACCAATCGCTGAACGGAATTACATCAAATTTGGCAGAAGGCTAGATTCTATTCCTGAAAGAGTGCTTTTGTAGTTTGGTGTAAATCTGTTCAGTAGTTTGTGAGTTATTAAAGAAAAAATGATTTATGTATATCTAGAGACGAGGATCCATTGTGATGGATCCGCTGGTCCATGCGCCGGCAGCAATGCCGTGATTGGCTGACCGCAACCTGATGTCATTTGAGATGTCATCAGCGATGTCACTGACCATGTCATGAGTGATGTAATATGTGAGGTCATAAGCAGTGCATTGCGGGGGCGTAAGTTATTGTTAGCTCACTAACTATAACTGCTGAATTTCACTGGTTTTGTACGAGTGAAATATGAGCCTAACTATAACGTCCCTGTAACCTTTGAGTTTTCAGTGAATTTCTAAGGTTTTTTAAATTCTATTTCCTAATTTTAACGTCCCTGCAACCTTTGTTTTTTCATTGAATTTGTAAGGTTTTTTTAATACTGTTTCCTAACTATAACGTCCCTGTAACTATAACGTCCCTGTAACCTTAGTTTTTTTTCAGTGAATATATCTGTATATGTGCAAGTGCAAGAAGTGGGGCAGTTTCAATGAGAAAGTGCCCTCTGATTCTGATGCTGTCATACGTCACAGGATCATATTCTTATATAATCGCTATGCAGTGTCAAAGTGGAGATTAACATCTTATGCCACCCCCTTGACTACTCTAAATTATAACGTACTTTGGGCACTAATAACTGGCATGAACGTTTACATCAGATTAGTAAAGCAGAGGAATCATTTGTCCAGGGTCACAGATTCGTGTATGATGTGCAGCGATGGGGATTCTAGTCTCGGGAGCGCTAGTATTCATCATGTCATTAAGGTAGGATGGGCATTTGTAAATCACAGGTTCAATCCTTGGGGCATCTTGACTCTGAATTTCAGGTTTTTATGGTTACCCAGCTCAACGGTACTCATTTTAGGAACATTGTAAAGGCTGAGTGGACACTGGAATTTGAAACCCAGAACCCCAGAAACCAGTGTCAAACACAGGTTTCTGGGGTGGATGATTTAATTCACTGGAGCAGGCGGTCAACAGACCCTGCTTGGAGCGTGTGATCTCGCGCGACTTCAGCACTATGCATGCAGAGTCACCTTAGAACACATGCCTTTTTCATCCTTGTGTGTTCCGAACAGCGAGTATATGTCCGTTCCTTGGGCATAAACCTGCTGATCCAGTCTGACCTCTACTTGCATACACTCAAGATCACAATTGAAATATTGGCACTTATGGGCAGGTGACATCCAAATTAAATCGAGGGTTCGACCCTCCAAATGTGAGATTGTTGAGTTGCATGGTTTCAGCTGTCAGTGATGTCCATTCTGGACTCCTGAACTTTTACCCAGCACAATAGCTCAGGGGGTACATGTGACTACCACTGAGTTATGAGTCTAACACTCAGGCCACACTTTCAATGACAGCAACACAGCTAAAGTAGTTAGAATGCTTACTAACCAGGGGGTCATATTTACAAGGAGTTAACGCCACCAGAATTTCACTTTTTCCGATGATCTGGTGCTGTTAACTCCTTCACCTTATTTACAAGGCGGCGATAAGCCACTTAACGTGAAAAGGGCATGCAATGGCTGTTTCATTGGATGTTCCGCCACAACACCCATTGCTTTCTGATGCTGCCACATATTTACAAGGTATGGGGTAGTGCCAAAAATATCACCAGGGAATACCTGGTCTTAAGCAGGCGATATGAGGAGAAATGTTTTATTTCTCCTCATATTTTGCTCTTTCCACATGTGCTGCATTCTGCAGCAAACATAGAAAGAGCAAGTCACCATGACTGATTGTTTATGTGCAGGATGGTGTCCCATCCTGCACATAAACAATTGCCTCTGCAGTGCAGGCACCCTAGCAAAATCATGCAGGGGTGCCTGTGCTGGTGCTAGGCAGCTTTTTTAGCACCTGCACTAGGGGTAACGCAGGGGTGCACCACAATCTTGTGAATACGACGCAACCCTGCATTTTGAAACTGTTGGAGCACAGCCTTACCAATTTTGGCATTTTTTGTTTTGCCAATAACTTTGGCACCATTTGACGAATCCTCACAAAAGTTTCAAAACTACTTTGCTACTCACTTTAGCTGCTGTTTTTAAAGTTTCAGTGAGATCCGTTAAGCGAGGGCCAAGAAAAAGGGGGGGTTCAAAAACTATTTGTCCCCGTGCAATTTCCCATAGGGACTTTAGACACAGCTACAGCCTGAACCTGAACGAAACTACACCAAATTTGGCAGAAAGGTAGATATTGGTCCAGAGAAGTGCCTTTTTAGGTCGAGCCTCGAGTAGCGCGCAAGCGCTGCACTGGCAAGACTTTATGTTAGGGGGTTTTAAAAGCTGACCAGACGCTTGTGCGTCATGGCCTTTTCCCTGCGGTTACGCGCGTGGCACACATCTGTTTCCAATTATTGTGCCCAGACGCGGGCGCGATAATTGGAAACACATGCCTGCCGTGCGGGTAATCGCAGGCAAAAGGCCATGACGCACGAGCGTCTGGTTGCTTTGAATGGTACCGCGCCATTTCCTGGTTGTCCGCGGCCGCTCTCGTTCCCTTTACGCAGATTTATGATCTGCTCCTTTCACCGCGCCTACCTATTGTCATTGTCCGTGTGACTTTGCTCCCGCCCCCTCCCGTTGTCCATGTTCATCACCTCCCTCGTCCCTCCTTCTCTCCTTTTTCTAGGCGCGTGTTTTTGTGATTATTAAATCATTTTAACAAATGGAGACACGCCAATATCAACGCTGATCGCCCATCTCCGTGGCGTGAGGACAGCAGCTGCCGGAGGTCTTACGCGCTCCTCCTCTAAGCACGCTGTCACAGCCTTATGTCCTCTGGCAGGCTCACTCTGCTCCTCTTTACTTGCTGCACGGGCCGGTCGTTCTTCTTTTTGGTTCGTTTTATGCTTCTTCCCTATGCCTCTGTTTCGTTCTTTCTCCCCCTTTCTGTTTAACTCCATTCACTTTCAGTCATGTTAAATACCTTCCTGTTCTATTTCCTCAGTGCCAAGGTCCACTCCCGTGGTCATTTTACTTTTCGCTTTGTTTTTGCGTTCACACCCTCTGCTTGACTCATCTCGGCGTTATAAAATGAACCGACAAATCTGGGGTTATTTACGACCCTCTGGGAAGACAATATAAAATATTACAGAAAAACAAACAAACAAACTGTTCTGCACATTTAGCGAGACCGTAGCGTGGTCCAATGAGGGAGGGGTGGGTTTGAGGCTGCTCAGCCAATGGGGGCGGGGCAGTAGGCTGTCAGTCAATCCCAGCCTGCGCAGTTCCCAAATCCCAGGGGAAAAGAAAAACACTCAACAGAAGTGCGAAATTCCTGCTTTGGCTTGGAGTGGCCCTCATGGTTGGACAGTAATTCAGCCCTGTCGAGAGCACTGCACTAGGAGTTTTCGTATTGCCAGTTTGGCATTTTGCTTTCTTTCCAGAAGTGTGCGTTTCGGAATAGGTATAGTCCATCTCTTCAAAACTGAGTTTAGCGCACTTAACATAAGGCTTAACGTTATGCGGGTAAAGTTTTGTGTGGTACGCATGGAAACAGAAACCAGATTCACTGTGACTTAGCAATTATTGCAATGAAAACGCCGTATTTCCTGTTGTTGTGACCCAGCTATATTTGTGCTTTAAATGGATACCACTGTGTCATGTCAGTATCGTTTCCCCTTAAGTTCACATGTAAATTCACAATGAATGGATTTGACAACCACCTGGGATAGAAAGAAGGGGGTGATCACTACAGAAGATCAAAAAATATCAGGAGATAATGCGAACTTGGGGGCGATGCAGCAGGCAAGGAAAACAAGTATACTGGCTGTGCTTTGAGTCACATTTTAAACTGCAGTAACTTAACAGTTTATGAAGAATGCCAGGTGTAATACTGCACACGTAGATCGATGCTTATGGAATGTACGGTACATTGGACTCTCTCTTTATTTTTTTACTTTGGAATCGTCTACATAGTGTATTCATTCTGGTGCACAGTCAAGCGCCTGGAATGAGTCGGGTACAATCTGAGGCGCGCTGACGGTGTTAGAATGTTGCACGTTGAACTTGCAGGGTACGTTCTTGTTTGTGTGGGATGGCTCAGGCCCAAGCATCACAGTCAGTAGATGAGTAACAGCCCAGTGGTAAAAAGGTAACACTTTCCTGTACAGTAGGGGCGGATGGCCGGACCTGGAGTGTCACGCGAGTATAGAGGCTTCCTCGGGGGAAAAATACACCTTCAAACCTTTTTTTGGTAGACAGCTTTCAGTATTTTATATTGGCATGCTTGTAGAAACATTTGGTATGGGCTCGGGTTCTGTAGGAAAGACAGAACTGGCAAATAAACCACCTGATTGGCACAGTCACAATCCATATTTAATCACTAAGCGCACTTTTAATGATATATGTGCGTTCGAAAATCTGTTTCTCAAATGAATTAGTATTTTGGTGTTTTAGTGACAACAATCTTTTGTGAAGAATGAGTTGGAACCATCCAAATGCTTCAGTTTTATGAGCTGCTGAAGAAAGGTGGCACTGACTTGAAGTTCGCATTATTCTGAACCTTGGTTAGGACTTTGTGAAGGAAAAAGGTACTGAATTTTTGTGAAATCTAGAAGACGACTAGCATGTTGGTAAATCAGACAGGTGGCTGGCTGGTGCCTTGGAAATGCCAGTCAAACTGGAGAAGAGTCACTCACGTGTTTGGCATGTAACATGTTTCTGAGCATTACATGGCTTGTAGTCGCACACCTTGGCCCTTATTCGTATTTTCCCATACGCCTCTAGGCTTCTAGTGATGCTGTGCCCACTCACATATTTTGCTTGTGGCTTGTGTCTGCTGTGAGAACCTTGCTTGAGTGTGCAGACATACTTTGTGGTGTACAGGCAGATTGGCAGTTTGTGGTTAGTTTTCCAGAGGCTGCAGTTGTTTGGTTAATTTTTAGGAGTCGCCAAATGTTTCACTTCAAAAATATTTGTGATCAGCAATTGATCATTCTAATGAGTCGTTTTATTTGAGTTGCACATTCAAAAGAGTGAATGCTACTCTAGTGTTGTTGAAAGCTTGTAAACAAGGTTCTTTCCACAAACATGGCACAATGAAAGTAGTGTACTGATTTGCCTAGGATTTGGCATGGGCATGCAGCATATCTTTAACAGTGGCCCGATTAAGAGCAGAACGAATTGCAGACATTGCTGCCGCAGTAACATTTCACCATTTAAAGTGAGTAAACAACTTAAATATTATTTGTGCAAATCAGTCCACTATGATGCAGAGTGCCAGCAGTTTCACAGGTACTGAGAAAGGTTATCCTCCCTCTCTCCATCCCTCAGCATCCCCTCCAGGGGCCGCATGCACTTTAATAACAAGACTCAGTGGCAGTGTGCATTACACTGGTGTTTGTCCTGCACTGCCCGTATGTCAGCTATACTCAGGGCCACTGGAATTATGTGTTTGTGCGGGCACGGCCTCTTTCATATAATTAGGAATTTTCCGCATTAGCCAGATAATCTATCATCTACTTTATAATTGCAGGTTTTAACAGAAAAAAGTAATTCTAGCTTAAAGGGTCTAAAAGTTACTAAAAACGCAGCAACACATTTTCTTACAATATTTGGGAGATAAACCAAACCTAATGATGCACAACCTATGCCCAGACACTGTTAACAAGTGTAACAAGCATTGGCATAGCCAATAGGTCTCGCTTTTGGGACCTTATAAGTGTTTAACCATGCAACAGTTAATGTTGTTGCACCAAAGATATTGTGCTGCATAACTAAATACTTATAAGGTCCCAAAAGCGAGACCTATTGGCTATGCCAATGCTTGTTTGATTTGGTGTTAATCCATTCAGTAGATTTAGAGATATTAACCGAAATCCAAATTTGTATATATAGGGACGTGGATCCTCCGAGGATCCGACAGTCCCAGTGCTGAAATCTAATTGGCTGCCAACACTTCAACCAGGAAATGTTGGCAGCCATCTTTGGACTTGGCTTCAGCCAAGTCCCAGAAAAAACACAAACCGCTGGGCCTCCTGCGTTACGGGGACTGTCACCTCCCCGGGGCAAATGAAGGTAAATTAATGTGGGGGGCCCACACGCTCCCCAGCAGCCCCAGGGACTGCCACCTACCCAGGGCACTATGAAAATATATATGCAGGTAGGCCCGCTGGGCCCGCCTGCGCCATGAGGGATGCCGCCTCCCTGGGGCAAATGTTTAAATAAATGAAGGGAGCCCACGAGGCCCCCTCACAGCCCCGGGGACCGCCACCTTCCCAGGGCACTTTAAAATATGTGATCAGGCCTGCCCACACTTCTGTCACTGTCACCTCCTCGAGGCAAAAATAACATCAATGCGGGGGGCCTGCACAGAAACCCCGCAGCCCCTGGGACCGCCACCTCCCCAGGGACTATTTATTGCATTTAAGGGGGTCTGAACGGCCCCCCGATGCCCCAGGGACCACCACGTCCCCAGGGCTTAAATACATTAATGTAGGGGGTCCTTCACGGACCCCTAGCCCCAGTGGACCACCACCTCGCTGGGGCTAAATTGTACGATGGAGGGGGACTGCACGGCAACCCTTGTGGAGCCATTTATGGCCCTGGGACCACACCTGGGGGGTGGGGACCACCACCCCACAGGACTGGCTCCTGCTACCTCCCAAGGAGCCCACCCTTGTGCGGTAGCTGTTTGCTTTTGCTTTGTGGGAGCTGTAAACAAAAGTAAACATAACTCCGCTTTCTGAAAGTTGGAGCTGTCAAACAGCTCCAGCTTGCAGAAAGTGGAGTTTTCATTTGTTTCCCTGCACGCAGATATGCATGCAGGAAAACAGGTGAAAAAATGTGTTCTGACTAAACCTGGGTGTAGTTTGCGTAGTAGCATTTCACGTAGCTACGTGAAGTACATTTTGAACTACACGTAGCTATGCAATAGCTGTGTGCTTGACTGCACTGTACAATAATTGCCAAAGGCATCTTGCACAGTGCAAGTTAAGATAAAATAAGTATCTCTGTCTTTATATGCTAAAATGCATATCAATAAATTAACAAGCAGTGAGAGAGGTGATGATTTTGGGATCCTCCCTAACCTAGGGAGAGAACCAAGCAGATGCCTTGAAAACAAAAAGCACATCTTTTGAACGATTCAGTGGTGGTCCCATCCTCTTAGGACCACCCCAAGCACAGTTATTGGCAAAAATACAATCCCAACCAAAGGCCCTGCAAAGCATTATGGGACGAGATTAGCAGTGGGCAGTGAATATTAAAGTATCCAATATCAAAATAGTTCTACAAAGAGCTGCAATTCCACTAGTCGTTACTAGATGTCCCTCACGAGTCAAATGCAAAAGCTTCATGAAAGGGTTTCAATGCTTTTGCATTTGACTCGTGAGGGACATCTAGTAACGACTAGTGGAACTGCAGCTTGATGTATTAATAATTTCAATGCTTTTGCATTTGACTCGTGAGGGACATCTAGTAACGACTAGTTGAACTGCAGCTCTTTGTAGAATTATTTTGATATTGGACACTATAATATTCACTGCCCACTGCTAATCTCGTCCCATAATGCTTTGCAGGGCCTTTGGTTGGGATTGTATTTTTGCCCATAACTGTGCTTGGGGTGGTCCTAGGAGGAAGGGACCACCACTGAATCGTTCACATGATATGCTTTTTGTGTTCAAGGCATCTGCTTGGTCCTCCCCTAGGTTAGGGGAACCCAAAATCATCACCTCTCTCATTGCTTGATATTTTCATTGTCAAAGTTCACTTTTGTGAATTAGTTATATGCTTTTAGCATAGAAAATTGCTTTAACAAAGCATTTGTATGTGTTTAATATATTGTTGCTACGCTACGTCGATTAGCAGAGTTTTTTACTCTGCTACGTGCAATTTGCGTAGTGCGTAGTAACACAAACTTTGCATGCTCCGTGAGCGTAGCAAAGTATTATGCCCAGGGTTAGTTCTGACAGACAGATAGCTGCCTTTCAGCAGCCCCCTGTCTGTTAGAGCAATGCCGGCTCCCGCAGGAGGCGGGGAACCGGCTGGGACCGCAGGGGCCTTGAGGCTTCCCCCATGGTCCCATTGCACATTGGGTGCCCTTGCCGGACCCAGGTGACATGGCCGGGCCCCAGGGGATGGGGTCCACTGGATCGGAATCGGCCAGGGAGGCGGCCGCCGCCCCCCTACCCATAGTAAAAAAAACAACAAATCATCCAAGTGTGTTTTCTCTGCAGTTCCACCTTGTAAAGTTATCTGTTGAAGACGCTTAAGCAACAATCACATTGGCAAAGTTAGAGACACACCAGGTCACTGGAGTCATTTTCTTGGTGTCCTTTATGCAGCTTTAGTTTAGGAGATGCACTACACATTTACCCAACGAGATAGTACTTACTAATTAGCCAGGAGAAAGTACTCCAGTTCGGTAGAGGTGTTGCACAAAACGGTGGCATCTTGGATAAATATGCAGGGCAGGATTCATTCTGGCACGATGCTCGTTTTGCAGAAATGAAACCTCAACGGGAAGCACGTACCAATATAAACAAAGCTGGGGCCCGAGTTGAAGCTCCACTTCTGTAAAGCACTAATCATCCTAACTTCGTACGCATGGCCAAGGCAAAGCAAGTGTGTTTTCTCTGCATTTCCACTGGAAAGTTATCTATAATACATGTAGGAGGTGTTCGCATCCTTGCTTTCCTCCAGCGCAATATCTCACGTAGTCTCTGTGACGAGGGTGTTCTTTCTTGTCATCTGCTGATGAGACCAGAAATCGTGCTCTAAACTTTTAAAAACTAGAAGTTTGTAAAGTTGCCTAGAAACCCCACCCATTTGGTCACGCCCCGTATACATTAGCTGTATGCAACATTTTCCCGCCCTTTTCCCAGGATAATAGACAGCTTACTAAAAGGCCCCGAAGTGTGTTTCCCGCCGATTTTGGAGACGCGGTCTTGATTCCTAGGAATAGGATTACGTCTCCACCAAACAAAGAAGCACTTACTTCTGTAAAGTATAAATCATCCAAGTGTGTTTTCTCTGCAGTTCTAACTTGTAAAAGTATCTGTTGAAGACGCTCGAGCAACAATCACATTGGCAAAGTTGCAGTCACACAAGGTCACTGGAGACTTTTCCTCTGCGTTCTTTACACAGCTGTAGTGTGGGAGAAGCACTATCCATTTACCCAACGGTGTAGCACTTACTAATTAGTTAGTAGAAAGTACTCCAGTTGAGTAGAGGTGTTGCACAAAAGGGTGGCCTTTTCTCGGATAAAAAGGCCGGTCAGGATTCATTCTGGCATGATGATCATTTCACAGAATTTAAACCTCAATAGGTTACCTTTAGGAAATAAAAATTTACAAAACATTGAAATTCACTGAAAAAAACAAAGGTTATAGGGACGAAATAGTTTGGAAGCAAAATTTTAAAAACCTTGAAAATTCATTGAAATAAACAAAGGTTACAGGAACGGTATAGTTAGGAAATAGAATTAAAAACCTTATAAATTCACTGAAAAAAACAAAGGTTACAGAGAAGCAATAGTTAGGCTGACATTTCACTTGTACAAAACCAATGAAATTCAGCAATTATAGTTACCTGAACTAACTATTACTTACGCCCCTGCAATGCACTGCTAATAGCCTCACATATTACATCACTCATGACATGGTCAGTTACATCACTCATGACATGGTCAGTTACATCACTCATGACATCTCAAATGACATCACTGATGAAATCACTGCTGATATCATCCACAGGAGCACTCACACACCCACTCACACCCCTATACAACATCTCATACATCAACTCACACACCCACACAACCACTCACATACCCATTCACAGACCCATACAAGTACTCACAAAACCATTCACTCATCCAAAGAGCCACTCAGACACCTGCTCATTCTTTCATACAGCCACTCACATAACCACTCACTCACCCATAAAGCTACTCATATAACCAGTCACTTACCCATACAGTCACTCACAGAGTCACACACTCACCCAAACAGCTACTCACACACCCACTTATTTACCTATACATCAACTCACACACCCACTCACTTACCCATACAGCCTCTCAACACAGCCACTCACTCACCCATGCAAGTGCTCACACACTCCCTCACACACCCACACAACCACTTACATACCCATTGACACATCCATACAAGCACTCACACATCCGGTCACTCACCCATACATCCATTCACACAGACACTTACTTTACAATAGAGACACTCACACACCAACTCACCTAGCCAAACAGCCACTCAAACAGCCATTCACTCGCCCATACAGGCACTTTTACAGCCAGTCACCCATTCATACAGCCATTCAGAAACCCACTCACTCACCCATACAGTCACTTACACACCCACTCACCCACCCATACAGTCACTCACACAGCCATGCACTTATCCACTATAGCCACTGGCACACCCACTCACTCACCAATATAGTCACTCACACAGCCATTCACTCACCCACACAGTTACTCACATACCTACTTATACACCCATAGTCACTCACACACCCACTCACACACCCACACCGGCACTCAGACACTCACTCACACATGGATACACACAGTCGCACAGCCACTCACATGATATATGTTAGAAATAGTATCACTCATTAGTAGTATAGAAAGTATACTATTTTAACTTATGTAGTACCTTGGTATATATGTGTAACACTCAAACTTTTAGAAAACACTCATAATCACTGAGTGATATCATCAGTGATGTTATTTGAGATGTCATCAGTAATGTCACTGGCCATGTTATCAGTGATGTAATATGTGAGGTCATAAGCAGTGCATTGTGGGGGCGTAAGTTATAGTTAGCTTAGGTAACTATAACTGCTGAATTTCACTGGTTTGTACCAGTGAAATCTGAGCCTAACTAGAACGTCCCTGTGACCCTTGTTTTCTCAGTGAATTTCTAAGTTTTTTTCAATTCTATTTCCTAACTATAAGGTCCCTGTAACATTTGTTTTTTTCAATGAATTTTATATATATATGCTTATCATGCGAAATTACGTAACATTCTCTACAAGAATTGGAACATTGTGAAAAGTGATCCTATTATAGGCCCTGAGATAACAAGAGTTCCCCACATATCATTTAGGAGGGCCAAATCCATGTGGAGTGATCTGGTCTGCAATTCACCCCAGGCCAAAAGAGGCTCCGATTGGCTGAGAGCACACAGGGGTTTCCAAAAATGCTCAAAATGCAAAGCGTGCCGTCATGGCCGCAATGTGAAAACCATACAGACACCCCTTAGATGAACACCCTTTGAAATCAGAGGCACATACAGTTGCAAGAGTGAATTTGCGGTATATGTGCTGGAGTGCACATGCAAGAAGAGATAGGTAGGAAGCACCATACACCAAGTTTACATCAGGATACTGCAACACCTCAGGGTGATAGCTAATGATGACTCAAGCTATCCAGTAGCCAGACACATTAATCAATGTCATGGAGGCAATGCGAAGGATTTAACATACTTTGTCATCGACACTGTGAGAAGTTGGCCTGGTATATGCTGTCCACTAATTAAAGTGGGCACCTTGCACCAGTCCAAACGACCCTTATTGATGATTAGGTTAAAGACAACCTTTATTGAAAGCTATCCTAGTGGTAGCTATGGAGAGCAGCCTTCAGGCTAAGTCTCAAAGGAATGTAAAGCAGCTTGTTTTACCAGTATATAACCTCCTGAATGACCAAATGAAAGGAGAACCACACAAGGTATATATAAAATATATGTATTTATTACTAAACACTCTCTACTAACCTCTTTATGAGATTAGAGAACTAGACACACAATATTAAATCACTAGAACGACAGTAAATAGCACAATACACAGCGGGCTCCAGGGGAGACCGAACCATATACTAAGTAAGTGGTATAAGAACCACGACTTGACTAGACACAGTGCCTAGAGCATGTAGAATCACTGGGACCCCAAGTAACCACCCAAGATAGTGACACAGGGGACCCACGGAGGATGGGTGCAGTGTCGGAACACATACGCGAGCTCCGTACAACTCTATGGGAAAGTCACGGTTAGGAATTTAAAGATTAAGGACACTTAGGAGAGGACTTTCAGCAAACCCAGCTAAACATAGAAGGTTCTAAGGCCAGCACCCTTGAGAGTACCGAGGTACCCGTGTTACCTATCCCAGAGGAGCCAGGTGCATAGGGGTCAAGTGGTGTCGGAAACCATCGTCGTTTTCAATGGCGTAATGCGAAAAAGTACTGCTGCCGTGGAGAAGAAAAGTGTCCGGTTTGATACAAGCCTGGATCAGAGATGAGAAGAACCTGAAAGCAGAGGGGACAAAGTCTGGGTCACTTCACGTGACCAGGAGCGGAGCAATCGAATGCCCACCGATGTCGGGTGCTTCAGGTGCGATGAGGTGAAGCTTGACTCTGCAGCCATGGGGACCAAGAGATGTCAAAGATGACCACAGTCTGGATCCGAGCTGTCCCACAAAGGATGTTGAGTGCTGGGGGGTCAGTGTCCGGATTGAACACCAACAAGCCTTGGCCACAGAAACCCACGCGGTCAGAGGACAGATGCTTCTATGAGGACCAGCAAGGTCCTGGGGACTCACCAAGTGATGAAGAGTCAGGGCACATCTGGAGCAACCAGAGAAGCCCACTGAAAGTTAAAGTTGCCTTCTCAGGGACCCACAGGCCAACGGACCAGGGATCGCAAAGGGACCTCGAGAGGAATCACAAAGTGCCAACCCACGGAACACTCGTGGAGTGTAGGCCGGTAATCTTCAGTGGAATTACTGCTCGGGTCAGGACTACAAGTAGCCCAAAGCACAGCTTCAGGGATCGCCGAAAAGCATATGCTGCTGCAAATGTACACGGTGCCCAGGGGTACGGGTTTCACGGTCCCCACAAGGGATATGGGCCTCAGACTTGCTAAGCGCGCAGATCGACCTCGGAGACCTCGGGAACCCACCTCCTGTATTGCAGAAATCTTCGGAGTCCTTCGGGAGCTTCGTAGATGCAAACCGGTCAGATGCGTTTTGGTGCCTGCTCAGCAGGGGAGTAACTCCTTTACTCCAAGGGAGATTCTTCAGTCATCCAGCAGAGCGTAGATCATCGAAGGATACTTGGTTTCTGTAGCAGAGTTTAGTCCAGGTAAATCTAAAGTCCTGTAGTCAGGGGTTCCTACTTTATACCCAAGGAAGGGGTGGGACAAACTCTGGGGACCCACCTATGGGAGGGTCAGGACAGAGGGGTGGCTACACCCATGTCCTTTGTCCAGTTTCGCACCAGAGCAGGGGCTGATAGCCCCTGCAACCGGTTTGCGCTGGACTATGCACAAGGACACCAAATGTGCCCCCAGTGCAGACATCAAAGCACTCTGAGAGTGCACCCACCCAGCCCCAATACACTAAAGCCTGTCTGGGAGGTGGTCACACCTCCCTGTGACAGGAAACCTATTGTCAAGCCTTCCCCTGCCGGAGTTTCGTCCAGCAGCAGGAGGGCAGACTCGTGTCTGTGGCTGGCAGCATCCATTTTGTGATGCCAGGGTTCTGTGAAGCTGGTACCAGGTGTACCGGTGTTGTCATATTTCTCCCTCTAGGAGGGTGGAATCATACCTCCCACACCAGTTACTGGTGTGGAGGTATGATTCCAAGGTGTTTGACACCAAACACGACATGTTTCCATGCAGCCATATTAAAGTTAGCATTTACCGCAAGGTTATAATGCACTTAAGTATATATGGTTGGCTGCATCACAAACAACCCCGGAATATAGGTTCCGAAGGCTGCAGAGGGGCTCTGCTCATGCAGGGCACCCTCTCACATAAAACCCAGCACCCTGCCTTCAGGATTGATAAGGCCTGCTATAGGGGTGACTGATAGGTTTATATGTGCAGTGATTAGGATAGATATAGTGAACCTATATCTAAGTAAGGGTTGCATGCACCACCTTACACAGGCTGCAGTAGCAGACCTGTGGTGTCATTTTGAATGGTCTCTCAGGGGTGGCATAATACATGCTGGAGCCCCTGGGAGGCCTCTGGGGTACCTATGTCCTGGGTACATAGTATACCATATACTAGGGACTTATAAGGGTACCCCAGAATCCAATCTGGAGTGTACCTAAAGTACATGCAATAAATATAGAGGAGAAAGCAGATAGACTGGGGTCCTGAATAGCAGGATCCCAGTCAGACTAAGTCGAAAAGAGAGAAACATCAGCAAAAAGTGGGGGTAACTATAAGAAGCAGATCCTACTCTCCTATAGACACTGTCCCCAAGAGCCCTAGGGGAGGGAATAGGCAGCTCTTGCTCAGGCGGTTAGAATCCAGGTACATACTCATGCTGAACTCGAAGATCCCACAGGGGTTGAATTCTGATGAAGAATTATCAGTTCACCACTAGCTCTCTGTCTCTCTCTCGTAACCCGGGTGTTCAGATTAATAATACACATAGGGTTTCACCCTCTTTTGTCAACATTTTGTTATGTTTTCTCTTTTTATATATTCTTAGAAAAGTATTTTGTTGGCTTTACGGTCAATCTCCATAATTATTTTGAGAGTGATGTGTGTACAATGGCATTACATTCTACTTCAATATACGGATGCTAATCATGTTTGTCTTGAGTAGCCTGGCTCACTAGGGTAGGACTAACACTGATTACGGTCAGTGCAAGGACACTTTGGAACAGGTACTTCACACTGTGTTCAATGCTCAGTATCTACATTACTATGTCCTATTTTTTCATAAAGCTGCCCAAACCACCATGGTCTTACTAAAGCTGTTCTTTCCACCAAGTGTGGAGATTAGCGGGCAATTTTGGGCATTTTTACATCCAGACTCAGAGTGTACTCTCCTTTGTCCATTGGGTAGTATGTTCTCGCTATCACTCTTTGTGTTCAAATGTTGGAATATAAATGGCCATTAACTTCCAATACTTCACTGTTCTCGTGCACTTCACCAGACTGATGTAAAGTCTTTTATTTCTAATTTTATTTATGTTACCAATTCTCTTAATTTTATACTCACGTTAATCCTTTATGTCTATGATGCTCCTTGGTTGCTGTGCCAACCATTGAGAGTAATGAAGCATAAAATGATTGTCTGCAATGGCACCCGATGTTGTGAGCAAGGCGGTTTTTCCGTCGAAACGCGTCGGTGCTTTCTAGTGCAATAAATTCTTGGTGTCCAAATATCCACGGTGTCGGCGCCTGCTTCTTTGCCTAGGAGCGGGATTGGTTTTATATATACCTTGGTTACTTGGTTACTTTGTGGTGGATATGGTTCCACCACTTAGACGTGGTGGGGACCGAGAGGCCTTGCTGAGGAAACTAGAAACAAGATACATCCTCGAGTTGGATACAAAGATGCCCAACGGGCTCAACTCGAGTGAGGATTTTTCACCTGCCTATGATTAGTTCAATATTAAATCAGAAATTTGTTGCACATCTCGTCAAAAAATACAAGTTCTTATGCCTACCTCCTTATATGAAATTTTAGTCAATTTAACTTTTTTTAAGTAAAAGATAGTACGTTTATTTGCACAAGCACTTTTTTCCATAACACAGGATAGACATAGGGCCCACTGGGGCACAACTTATTATTTCGATGGCTAAAATGAAATACAGTTGATTTTTCAAAAAATGATCAAACAATTTGCACACTAGACTTGATTTTAGATATTTATGATGTAATAAGTATTTATTAAGGTTTTAGCATTTTTAATGGCAATATGGTAACTTTTTAAGTTATTTATTATTAAGCTGTATCTGTTTCATGGCCGGTCACATATGTGAATTTTTAGTTGATGGAACTTTTTATTTGTGATCGAGTCTCATATATAGTGTTTCATTCGAATTGCCAACGATTATCTAACATCTTTTTGCAGTATCAAATTTTGGTATCACTGAACATTAACAATGAGCAGTTCGAAGGCAGCATGTGCGGACCCACTAGAGTGTTATTTTTTGGCATTTATGCATTTATGAATGTACAATGGGAGGACAAGAGGGAACGAATAGGTGTGACTTTCCTGTCCAGTTCAGTGGCATTTCGCCGTATCTCAATTGAATATATTATATTTGCACTCTATTATGTAGCACTGATGGCTTATTTGCACATTATATTTATTGTCTTTTAAGTTACCCAATTTTATCATGATCATATACATCTGTCCGCAATTTTTGAATCTATTCAATAAGGTTCATTAACATTTGCGTATTTGCACATTTACATTTAGCACTGTTTGCGTATTTGCACAATTGCTTTAATGTTCAGAATTGATGTTTACTCCGATGTTTATAAGATGCAATGATTTGAAGTAATACTTCTTCTATGTCTATCTGTACCACTTCACGTGGTACTGCACTGTTACTTTAAATATTTGGGTCACTCCTCATGGCGACATGTGATCAAGGCCTCCTGAAGGCCGAAACGTGTCATGGCAGTGGTGCTGGGTGTACTTACTGAATAAAGAACCTTGCACGAAGTCTTCTGGGTCCGTGTTCGTCTTTCCGAACTATTGGGAATATCGGGCGGAGTTCTTTGCATATATATATATATATATCCAAAAAGAAACTTGCTCCCTACTCACAAATTGGACCGGATTGTCCAGAGCAGGAACGGACACCACTTCAAGTGTGAGTATATCGTGCTTTTATTCCAGTTCAAATTTCATTTATCTCTGGCATATGCCGTTTGTCCACCATATATATATATATACTCCGCGAGTTCCACCCACTCCTAGTATATATATACCATTGGTGAGCCGCAGGCGAGAAACAATTCCACCACACGGTGGTTGGTCGAGTTTTTCTGAATCTCCGCATTGCAAGCAGAGCGCAGAGTGGGCAAAACTCTGCAAACTCCACTGGAGGAGCGGATTTTACCGCATGTCCAAAATATATATGCAGGAAGTGAGACGCACTGCTTTGGGATGGGGCTCGAATACAGGGATCCTGGCAGCTTCCTACCAACCTAGGGTTCTGTGTCACCATAAGACGGCAGCGACAAAAGAAGCAACACCAGACTTGCTGCAATTTCCGTTTATTCACAGGCACATTGTAGGGAGACTAAAGGCATTTTGACCCGGAAAGGGTCTTTCTCACACTTTATGTTCACAAACTATTTATGCTTTCATTCCACCACGAAAACTAAAAACTGACTTTGAAACTATCCCCCGTCAGCAATACATGAAAACGAACAACATAAAATAGAAGCAAAACATGATATAGGACAATCATTCATTTTGAACAAAGATTCATTATTTTATGTAATCTTATACATTCCTACTGAAGCAAAAATAATTATTTTGCTCCTTTTGTGATGAATCATGTAGTCAGAAATTCGTCAACTTTTGTTGTATACAAAGAGAGAGTACTAAGACGAGCCTCCGTTCAAACTCTGGTGGTCGTCCAAAACACAATATCAAAAATTAATAGACATAAAGAGGGTACGACGCCAAAACCATAAATTAAACAATATTGTTCCTCCAGGGTGAAACACTGAACAGGTTTGTGTTGATACTGAATGACAATGATTTACACCTGACGTTTACATCTTATTACAGTACCACCTCAATTGAATTTCTTGATCTCAAATTACATATCAATGACAATAGGATAAAAACATCATTATTCAGGAAATGTATAGCAGGAAATTCCATTCTGCATGCGCAGTTTCCATCCCCCCTTCCTTCAGATCAGCCACCCCATATGGTTGACCCCTAAACGCAACAAGAAATTGTAGTTCGCAGAGACATACACACAGTGCAAGAATAAAATCCTGAGGGAAGCAGTTAGGAAAGCTGTTGCTAGATCAATCAATCAGCATTTGTAAAGAGCAACTCTGTCACCCCTAGGGGTATCTGGGCACTGTGTCTCCATCAAAGAGCCAGGTCTTGAGTCTCTTTCTGAAGTCTGCCATCATGGGACCATACGGACCTGAAGGGAGCGGTTGTTCCAGGTCTTGGATGCGCTGTTGGAAAAGGAGCGGCTGCTTCTGCGGGTGCAGCAGATGCAGCGGATGCAGGGGGAGTGCGAGGGCGAGTGAAGAGGAGCCTAGGTGCCTGTCGGGTTGGTGGAAGTTCAGTTGATGGTTGAGGTAGGCAGGTCCTAGGTCGTGGAGAGCTTTGTAGGCATGCATAAGGATCTTGAACTGCCATTTTTTCTGGATGGGGGGCTAGTGAAAGTCTCTCAGGATTGGGGGTGACATGGGTTCATTTGTGGAGGTCCAGGATGAGTCTGGCATGGCATTCTGTATAGTGTGGAGTCTTTTGAGGAGCTGGGTGGCAATGCCGGCATAGATGGCATTGCTGCAATCGAGGCGGCTGCTGATGAGGGTCTGAGTGACGGTCTTTCGGGTCTTGGTTGGGATCCATCTGAAGTTTCTGTGCGCATGCGAAGTATGTGAAAGCAGCAGGAGGCTACTGCGTTCACTTGTCTTTTCATGGCCAGTTGGCTTGATGCCAAGGTTGTGTGCGTGGTCAGTTGGTGGATGTGGGTGTGGGTCCGAGTTCTGCAGGCCACCAGCAATGGTTCCATGCGTAGGGATTCTTCCAGAAGATCAGTACTTCAGTGATGTTGGAGTTGAGGTGGAGGCAGTTGTCTCTCATCCATTTGGCTATGTAGGTCCATGGTGCTGCAGAAGTTGGTTTTAGTGTTGGCGGGATCCTCTGTGAGGGAGAGGATCAGTTGAGTGTTGTCTGCATAGGAGATTATGTTGAGTCCGTGGGATCTTATGATGTAGAAATTTTATTTCTAATGGTGTTTGCTCACCACACAGCATGTCACCAGGTATACTCCAGATTCAAACAGGATCAGGAAGATTATAAGGAAACATTGGGGCATCCTGAGCACCGGCACACTCAACTTGCCAACCCCGAGGTTTGCATTCAAGTGCAACAGCAACATCAAGGATATGCTGATACACACCAGGCCACGGGTCCACAACACAACCTCACAGAGACTCCTGTGGGATCTTCCACCAGTTGTGGGACACTACCCATGTGGTGCCTGCACAGTCTGCCCCCTTACGAAACCTACCAAAGAAATATCCTATTTCCCTAATAGGCTCTGCGCATTGGAATAATATATCCTATAGGTTTGACATAGGACTAAGGTCAGTATGTCCCTATCGAGTATATTAAACTTAATTACTTGTGCCAGCTAGCTCAGAGGCCACTAGAAACTCCTTGACAACAAGAAGGGAGTAGTTTCTGGCAACCGCAAAACATGACCACTGTGTTTCCCTTTAGAATCAGAACGTGTCCCAGAGTCGTGGAAATAGATAACCGTTTCACTCAGCTCAATCGTGCATGCTTAGTTTTCTCCAAAGTTACACAGAAAGAACAGACGGGCGTTTTAATAAAAGGTTTATTGAACAGTCTTGTTTCTGGTGTAAGTAAAATGTGCTGTTACGATCACAAGACAGTATGCGAGATAAATAATGTACAGGGTGAGCAGTAGAAATAAATAATCCTGCGATAGCATTATCTTTTAGTACATATGCCTTTACATAAATAACACAGACTAAAAATGCGAGTACTCATACGATGCATTTCTAATCTAGTTCTACCCCAATGTACCTAACCTAACCTAGGTGTAGGGAGAGGTATGAAGTAGGTGAAGTATTCCTTACTATGGTATACTAAGAGTATGTTAAGTCTAGTATGCCTAGTATGCCAGGAGTCCCTCTAGGTTCCAGTCAGCTCCATACCTGAAGAATGAGAGAGGTAGGAATCTCTTTGCCAGACTCGAACTCCAACACCCCGCAAGGGAAGTTAGATCACTGGAAGCTGGACTCTCTGCGTGCAGGGATGACAGCGTCTTCTCAGTGAGTCAGGCCGGGAAACGGGCTCCTCTGAAGTCGAGGTCTCCTCTGGTTTACAGGGGCTAGGGAAGGTATATTTATACCTTAGAAGTAACTCACAATGTTAGCATTGACGTGAATTGGACAGCGAAAGACGTCATGGATGAACCCCTAAGGAAAAATGGTTCATGCATAATATATGAGGCCTTGAAGAAATCAATAGTCCTGGGCTATGGAAACTCCCGCAGCCTAAGGGTCTGTTCTTCATGAACTCGTTGTGACGTTAAGGTGGACGGATGTCAGAGACCATGCCTGTATTTGGAGTGCACGGTTTAATGCCTAAATAAGGGCTGGGTTTTTATGCCTATATAAGGGCAGGGCGAATTGTGCCTATATAAGGACATGATGCTGGAAAGCCCGTTTATGGACACCCTAAGAGGAATACACCACCGAGTTTAGATGGCAGTTGCAGAGGCACACTAATTGCAATACAGCAAATTGCATATATATGATCACTTGTCCGTGTGGACTCCGTTACATAGGCATGACCACCAGGCCTATAAAGATACGCATCACTGAGCATAGGAGTAATATCAGGTGCCACAAAACCAACACCAAGATGACCACACATTTTGAACTCCTGAAACACCCACCAGATGCACTACGCTGGGTCATTCTAGAAGCGCACCCCAAAATGAGCAAGGGTACATTATTCGGTACTAAACAAAGGTGGGTGCTGAGGCTGGCCTCTGACAAAGAGGGACTCAATGAGGATATTCCTTGGAACCTGCTGACTACATAGAGCCCCTATTCTGGTACCCCCATCTTACATATTCCAGGATGGACGATGATTGAATACATAGCTTTGGGTGACTACTGCCTTGCTTTGTAAATTCTCTGGTGAGATTACACACCACTGGGACACTACCACCAACAGTGAGACCTACACCTCTCCCTACATCCACATTAGTGACCTTCATTTTGTGTTCTAGCCCTTAGGCACTCCTGGGCTGTTTTCTTTCCATCCCATAAACTCAGGATATGTTGTTACACCTTGTTGAGTTTCAATTGGGGTGTTCTTACACAAATTCAGGATATTTTGATGCAGGATGCCAATTACGGTTACCTTTAAACACTGAGATACCCCATGACAGAAACACAGGTCTTTGATGTTTGGACATTCCAAATGGCTGCCACCTTCACTGGGTTCCATGGTGGTCATCGGCCCCTGTCAATGGGATCCTGCCCATTATTCCAAGATGGCGCCCGCTACATTGAACGGAGGTTGGCGCCGTAGCACGTCTCCCAGTGAGGCTGGGATCCCCGCCCCCTTTCTGCCGACGACCGGGAGCTTATCTGTGCCACATTGCAGTTGGCCAGTACCTCCCGGTCCAGGCAGTGTGTGTGGTAGGTCCTCCGACAGCTCGAGGAGAGAACACGTAAGTCACAGACCCTTGTCTAACGGCTTCATGGATTCTTTGACATTCGCTATTCAGGTGAGCCTTTCATTGCTTACGAGGCAACGGGCCCACCGGCTGTCTCGTTTAGGAACTTCCAGACGCCGCCGCATTGCGCGGTGTGCAGCGCAGCCGCTGCAGACCCCAGGGTGCACCTGGGTTGGGTACGACCCCGTCGCATCCCGGTGCATTCCGTCTTTGGGGCTGTATAGTGTTGTGTTTCATCGCGCCGTGTCGCGGTGCTCCGTGATTCCGACACGGCCCCTCTGTGTACCCCGCTCAGGACTCGTAATTAAGCTTGATGGATACCCTGAGCTGATGGTGTCTATTGAAACCTAGGCCTATGTCAAAGGAGGGGGCACCAATTGATTGGGTGTGCCTCACCTTTTTAACATTAATTTTCTCCCTCCTCTTTGTACCGTAGGACACTGCATCTTTCAGTGTCAACACATTCCGGGAAACGTTGGTAACAGCCATTAACCCCAGTGGGGTGAGTTCTCATATTCCTTAGCTACTTCAACACACGGGTACTTTGAGACTCGAATGTTTTAATTTTTAACATCGCTGCCTCACGCATGGTCACAGCACAGCGTGAAGCATGTTTTGTCTCACATGTTGAGTGTTGCACTGTTATTTGTGAAAGTGTTCAGCATATATTATGAACATCCACTTAATCATGCTGTGAATTCCTTTTTGTTTTTACAGGTTGACCTCCTTGACTAGCAGGTACCACACTTAGGGTGCTTGTACTGGTCTATTACTGTGATTACACTGGACCACCATATATAGTGTAGATAGAATTTGATTTGGTCCTGATGAATTGCCGTCTAGTTGACATTTAGGCAAGAAACATGTCGACCTTAGAGCGCGGTACCCTGTAACATTATAGCAGGGGTGCGCCACACTTGGTTTTAATCAGGATAGGGGCCACACTCATTAAAATAGTTTTGATTGGACCTCTACTTCCTGTTTTATTTTTCACCTGGTCTAATGACCCACTTTCCCCACATCTACACTCACTAGGCCCCTCACACTCACTGAACCAAATGGCATGGAATAAAAGATCTCCACCAAAGAGCCCCTTATAGGGTGCCCGTCAGGTATTGCAACGCCGACCTGACGAGGAGCATTCCCTATGATGAAGCATGACACCTAGCTGGCTGGGTGTGTGAGGGTCTTAATTCCTAAAGGAGGAATCCCCCTCCTCCTTTCAGTCATAGACTGAGCGCAGTTTCACTAAGGCAACCTGTTCCTTCCTATCTTTTACTGTCAGAAACTGCATACCTTTCTGTATTGATTAAGCAAGGAAGAAGGCATGGAGAACAAAGGCAAAATGACCGTCACTGCATGGCAAGCAAGGAAGGAGGCATGGAGAACAAAGGCAAAATGACTGTCACCGCATGGCAAGCAAGGAAGGAGGCATAGAGAAAAAAGGCTAAATGACCTTCACCGCATGGCCAGCAAGGGAGGAGTCGTGGAGATCAAATGCAAAATGACCGTCAACGCATGGCAAGCAAGGAAGGAGGCATGGAGAATAAAGGCAAAATGATCATTACCGCAGGCAAGCAAGGAAGGAGGCATGGAGAACGAAGGCAAAATGACCGTCACCGCATGTCAAGAAAGGAAGGAGGCATGAAGAAAAAAGGCAAAATGACCGTCACCGCATGGCAAACAAGGAAGGAGGCATGAGGAACAAAGCAAAATGACTGTCACCACATGGCAAGCAAGAAAAGAGGCATGGAGAACAAAGGGAAAATGACCGTCACCGCATGGCCAGCAAAGAAGGAGGCATGGAGAACAAAGACAAAATAACCATCACTGCATGGCCAGAAAGAAAGGAGGCGTGGAGAACAAAGGCAAAATAACCGTCACCGCATGGCCAGCATTGGAGGCGTGGAGAACAAAGATAAAATGACCGACACCGCATGGCCAGCAAGGGAGGAGGCGTGGAGATCAAAGGCAAAATGACCGTCACTGCATGGCAAGCAAGGAAGGAGGCGTGGAGAACAAAGGCAAAATGATTGTCACCGCATGGCAAGCAAGGAAGGAGGCATGGAGAACGAAGGCAAAATGACCATTACCTCATGGCAAGAAAGGAAGGAGGCATGAAGAACAAAGGCAAAATGACAGTCACCGCATGGCAAGCAAGGAAGGAGGTATGGAGAACAAAGACAAAATGGCAGTCACCGCATGGCAAGCAAGGAAGGAGGCGTGAAGAACAAAGGCAAAATGACCATCACCGTATGGCAAGCAAGGAAGGAGGCGTCGAGAACAAAGGCAAAATGACCTCACCACATGGCCAGCAAGGAAGGAGGCATGGAGAACAAAGACAAAATGACCTCACCACATGGCCAGCAAGGAAGGAGGCGTGGAGAAAAATGGCAAAATTACCTCATCGCATGGCCAGCAAGGAAGGAGGCATGGAGAACAAAGGCAAATTGACCACACCGCATGGCCAGCAAGGAAGGAGGCATGGAGAACAAAGACAAAATGACCTCACCGCATGGCCAACAAGGAAGGAGGCATGGAGAACAAAGGCAAAATTACCCTCACCGCATGGCCAGCAAGGAAGGAGGCATGGAGAACAAAGGCAAAATTACCCTCACCGCATGGCCAGCAAGGAAGGAGGCATGGAGAACAAAGGCAAATTGACCACACCGCATGGCCAGCAAGGAAGGAGGCATGGAGAACAAAGACAAAATGACCTCACCGCATGGCCAACAAGGAAGGAGGCATGGAGAACAAAGGCAAAATTACCCTCACCGCATGGCCAGCAAGGAAGGAGGCATGGAGAACAAAGGCAAAATTACCCTCACCTCATGGCCAGCAAGGAAGGAGGCGTGGAGAACCAAGGCAAAATTATACTCACCGCATGGCCAGCAAGGAAGGAGGCGTGGAGAACAAAGACAAAATGACCTTCACCGCATGGCCAGCAATGGAGGAGGCGTGGAGAACAAAGGCAAAATGACCGTCACCGCATAGCAAGCAAGGAAGGAGGCGAGGAGAACAAAGGCAAAATGACCGTCACTGCATAGCAAGCAAGGAAGGAAGCATGGAGAACAAAGGCAAAATGACCGTTACCGCATGGCCAGCAAGGAAGGAGGCGTGGAGAACAAAGGCAAAATTTCCCTCACTGCATGGCAAGCAAGGAAGGAGGCGTGGAGAACAAAGGCAAAATTACCCTCACCGCATAGCCAGCATGGAAGGAGGCGTGGAGAACAGAGGCAAAATTAACCTCACCGCATGGCAAGTAAGGAAGGAGGCGTGGAGAACAAAGGCAAAATGACCCTCACCGCATGGCCAGCAAGGAAGGAGGCGTGGAGAACAAAGACAAAATGACCGTCACCGCATGGCCAGCAAGGAAGGAGGCATGGAGAACAAAGACAAAATGACCGTCACCACATGGCCAGCAAGGAAGGAGGCGTGAAGAACAAAGGCAATATTACCCTCACTGCATGGCCAGCAAGGAAGGAGGCGTGGAGAAAAAAGGCAAAATGACCTCATCGCATGGCCAGCAAGGAAGGAGGCGTGGAGAACAAAGGCAAATTGACCACACCGCATGGCCAGCAAGGAAGGAGGCATGGAGAACAAAGACAAAATGACCTCACCACATGCCCAACAAGGAAGGAGGCATGGAGAACAAAGGCAAAATTACCCTCACTGCATGGCCAGCAAGGAAGGAGGCGTGGAGATCCTTGTGATCCAGAGAAGGTTTTTTCAATAGAGGGAAAACTGTTGCTTGTTGCCAACGAGCTGGTACCCTCGCCGTCAGAATGGAAAGATTGTGAAGATAGGTCAAATCAGAAAGAGGACTTGTCAGCCATTTTAACTATTCTTGGAGGTTCTGGGTGTCGGAGAGTCAGATTTTATGGTCAGGAGAATTCTTTCAAAGGTTTCAAGATGTGTTAAGTTGACAGACGGCAGGCTTGCCCTGGGGTAACGAGCCTGGAATGATGGGCCGATCTGGGCAGGCGATGCTATAGTCTTGAGTCTGCTTAGGTAAAAATCCAACTCGAAGATGTATGTTCGAGTTGATTTCAGGTGCCCTCGTTAAAAAACTGCTGCTCGCGTTTGGAAAATGCTGATCGTATTGTTGGCGTAATTTCTCACACTAGGGGGCATATTCTCAAGGAGCTATCGCCGAGTTACCGGCACTTTAACGCATCCAAAGTTGCGCTAAATTTATCGCCCCATTCACAAGCCGGTGCTAACAGCCCATAGCACCAGTTTACCTGCGATAGCAGCCGCAAAAAACATCGCCACAGATGACACCGGCAACTATCTCTAATGAGATGCAGAGTAGGCGTTCCCATGCAAAAAGCTGCGTCAACACCACACCGCAACATTCTCAACGACCAGCCAGATCGGCGATAAGTCCACAAAACATGCGATATGGCGCGTTAGCAGCAGGAAACTAACACCTGCTCTGACCTGGTGTAAAGTCGGACGGCAGCCGGCACCAGAAAAGGGAGCCCGCCCACAGCCACACCTGAAGGACAACAGATGCCACAGAGCTACTGATCATGCAGCTCGTAGCCCCAAGGGGGCCACAACACCCACCGCCACCCCCCCCAGGCCCGCCACCACCCCCCGGATCCCCCCGCACCACCCCCCGGACCACCACAGAAGCAGCGCAGACACAGACCGCGGACCTTCAGAAAACGTACCAGCCTCACAGACATGACACCAGAGTATGTCATTGCCCACTACAGGCTCAAAAGGACAACCATCCTCCGCATCCTGACCATCATTGCCCACAGGCTGATGGTACCAACACAGCGGACAACCAACATCCCTCCGCAGACAAAGCTGCTGGCTGTGCTGCCCCTGTTGGCCTCTGGGACATTCCAACCAACAACCGCCAGAGTCGGAGGAGTCTCACAGCCAGCCCTATCAAAGTTCCTCACACCTGTCTTGGATGCCATCATTAGCTTGGTACCCCAGTACCTATACTTCCCCCACACTGCGCAGGAACAGCTGGAGACCAAGCAAGGATTCTACGCCATAGCTGGATTCCCCCACGAGTTGGGGGCAATAGACTGCACACATGTCCTACTTGTGCCCCCTGCCGACACTGCACACAATTACCGCAACAGAAAGCACACGCATTCTATCAATGTGCAGGCAATAGTGGACCACCGGGGACTCTTCACCAATGTTGTCGCCAACTACCCAGGCAGTGTGCATGACTCATACATCTTCCGACAGTCCATCATCAAACGGCGCTTCCAGGATGGCACCTACGGAAATGCAGTGCTCGTTGGTAAGTACCAAATTAACACACCACACACCTCAACCCCACAATCATACAACTCACAACTCTGGGAATGCACACGTCACAACCCACATACAACATGCCAAACAACATGCCCACCCACCAGACACGACAGCACAACTCACCGTGGGAACCTGGCCTAGCCATGTACATGAGCCATCAACGGCATGGCACCTCAGCCACACATTAGCAGAATGTGGGAAGAGGAGGGAACCAGGCATGTGCGAAGGAGGCGATGTGACCGATGAATGGGACTGCACACAATGCCAAGTGTGGCGTGGATGTGTTGGACAGACTGCAGTATGCAGACCACACACATATCCATGTCGACATACACCGTTGGTGTTTGGTGTAGTGGACAGTGGACGCAACCATGTCACCCCAGCCAGTGGGGGGGTCAAGGAAATGTAGCTTGTTACGTCCCCCCCTGTAAGCGTGAGAGGAGTGGGCTGGCCCGGCGTACGCCAGGTCAGCGTATGGTTGTGAATAAAAATCACGTAGCCCTGGGTGTGGTCCTCTTCCGGAATGCCCAACGTCCCTGCCAGGGCAGCGCCTCTCACCCCGCCACGAGGCCTACGCCGTGAGCGTTGTTGCCTGGGATCCTGTGCGCCTGCTGCACCCCGGGCCGCTGGTCCTCGAAGCCGTCATGGCCGCCCCTGCGCATCCAGGCATCACTGCTCACCTGCCTACACCGGCGTGTGTCAAAGAGGGCCCACCATGTGCCCGTGCAAGCTCCAAGCCCGAGGCCCCCGACCTTGGCAGACTCCTCGGACCATCACGGCCTCCGCGACACAGGCCCGCGGAACTCCTTTCTCGTTGACGTACTCCACCAGCATACACAGCGGACAAGTAGGACACACATTTGGAACTGAGTCTTGATTACACCATGGCAGAGTACATGATTTAAGGCTGAGTTCATGTCACTATACTCCCTCCGATGTGGTGCCACCAAGTCTGTGCATAGGACTCCCACCAAACGTGTCTGTGGGCCCTTGCTGACCCCGGCCTTCGGCCTGCACTGCGGTCCTGCAGGCCTCACACCAATCCAATGCAGTCCGTCACAGGCAGGACACGGCCTCCTCGCCGGTTGCACACCCGCTCAGCTCTGGTGCCACTACCTATGTCAGCCACAAATCTAATACAAATGCCATTCCAACGTCGTGTGTGAGAGATCCAGGAGGAGATGGCTGGACAGCGGTTGGCCCGTGCTGACCGCTGCCTCCGGCCGACACTTCGGCCAACTAGGTCGCACTTTTGGAATTGAGTCTTGATTTCTTCATGGCAGTGTTCATGTCACAGTACGCAAGGAGAGGAGTAAGAGGAAGACGTTCTTCAGTCCGGAGGAGAAAAGGCTCACCTATACGGAGGTGATGGGACACCACCAACAACAGCACTGGTGCCACTGACTCTGTGCAGTGCATGCCTACCAAACGTGGCTGTGGGTCCCTGCTGATCGCTGCCTCCGGCACACACTGCGGTGGAGTAGGTCACACAATTTGAACTGAGTCTTGCTCTCTACATAGCAGAGTTCATGTCATTGTACAGGCCTCATCGCAGACTGCATCCCCTTCCAGCTCTGGCGCCACTGAGTGTGTGCCCTGAAATCCATGGGCAATCTCTGTTTGGACGTCGGTGGCGTCTGAGCCCATGGGCTGGAGGCTGTCTTCATCTACAAGTAGCTGATACTGACAAGGTGGAAAAGTGGGGTCTGTAGCATTCAACTCCGCCATCTGCCTGTTCCTACTTGCGTCTGCCCTCTGCATCATGCCCTGGAAGGACACCTTCCACTGTCCTCCGCAACCCTCCGCGAAATTCCCCTTGGACATTGACGAGTACACGCTCAGCTCGCGTGGCACTACCTCAGTGCACCGCAAGTCACCGTCCCGTGGCGGTGTGCCTGTGCCGGCCGCTGTGCATCCGGGGCCACAAACTCTGTGCTGCTCAAGTCAGGGACCCATGATGTACATACCTTGCACTGCTGATTGTCTGCTCACTGTTGTGGTCTTTGCCAGCACCAACCAACCCGAGTGGTGGCTTACACTACCCAACACCCATCCAGCACAGGCGTCACTGGAGATGTGAGCCTGGCAATAAAATGGGCCGGGCGCACGTGCCCGTGGCCAGTCCCACGAACTCACTCCGTGTGTCCTTGTGGTTATTATGTATGCATGAGGGACCGGGGTCATTCCACATAACATTGTGCTGTGTACAGCGTGCGCATCCATGTCACCTCAGGCAGTCGTGTAGACCTGGGACATGAAACCGTGTCGTACCTCCCTGTGAGCGTAAGCGGGGTGGACAGGCTTACGAAGGTACTGCGTAGGGGTGTGGCTACTCCACACGTGGATCTGGGTGTGGTGCAGTGTAGGCCTTGCCAAGGATGTGGCTGATGCGTGTGTCTGTTGTAGTGTCTGCGCCACCCGTCCCGCAATCGACAATGTTGCCATGTGGCATGCCCCGGTGTGCGTGCTCAGCTGAAGGGGTACATGGGGGAGGGCATGCCCGCTCGGGTCAGGGATCACACATGCCAACTGTTGTGTGTGTCGCTATTATCGCTGCAGGAGCCAAAGATGTACCCTCAACTGCATGTCGGGTTCAGCCAGGCAGGTGCTCTACATCTGTGTCAGCCCTGTCCTTGCAATGGGCCGACACACACGTGGCCGGCCACATTCTGCGCATCATCACTGTGTCGTAGTCAGGCTTGTGGACATGCGCAGACAGGCATGACAATGGTGTGCCGTAGGGGGGCATGTGATGTAATCGTGCTGCGCACGATAGTGAATGTGCTCGGGGGGGGTGAGGTGCAGCAGTGAGGCTACGTAATACACAGTGATGCCGCTCATTAGCAACACGCAGTACATGTCATACGGGAATCACTAAGTCACACATATCACACACCAATGAACCAGTGAGCCTGCAAACACATCATGCAGTACGTAGTCTTGACTCATGTCTCTCTGCACTGTCACAGGTGACCAAGGATATGCACTCTGCGCTTGGATGATGACACCCCTCCGAGCCCCGAACATACAGCCCCAGAGGCAGTACAATTTGGCCCACAAACGCACCAGGGGCATCGTGGAGCGCACATTTGGCGTGTTGAAGTCACGTTTCAGGTGCCTGGACGTCACAGGTGGAAGGCTCCTGTACAGCCCAGGCCTTGTGTGCAAGATGATCGTTGCATGTTGTGTGTTGCACAACATATGTGTACGCAGCAGAGCCCCATGGATACGTGTGCCAGATGCACAGGACGATGATGATGGAGATGAGGCAGGTGGACCACACCCCACTGCAGCCGCAGCAGGAATTGCCCATAGGGACTACATCATTGACAATTTCTTCTCTGGTTGACGTCACATTGTGAGGGTCCTTAGCAGTAATGGCACAGTACGTTGACTGACCACAGGCACAGCATGTGCTAATAAATGCATTCCGAAACACATTCCCTGCATGCATGTCACTCATCTGTAGAGGCACTTCACTCAGACACGTGTGGGTGAGACATGTTGTGCTGACAATTTAGGAATTTGTTAATGGATGGTGGGTGTGTCACGTCTGTGCAGTGAGGCTGTTTAGGGTGTCACGTATTCGGACTGCCAGTTCTGTGTGTCACAGTTGTTACGGTATCCCACTCTTCGGCGTTTCACATGTGTCCCAATTCATTCCATTTTGGCTGTCATTTGTGGCCTACAAGTGACAAGAGGGCTTCTCTTGGGCTCTGATATGTGCCGCCATGATGCAGGGATGCACCCTGTGACTCAAGTCCTGTGACATGGGTGACATGTACGTGGGGGGAGTTACTGCCCCTACATTGGTCCATGCTTTCATTATTGTTTGGTCATGGACATGGCACGTTGGTGTGCAGGGGGTGTTGTTTGTCCCTCTGCAATGTAAGAAGGAGATGCGGTTTCACAGTGTGTTCCATGTTTGTTTCCGCATTGGCGCAGGTTACATACTGAATGCATGTCAATGTACATTGTGGCTGTTTGTGGGGAACTGCCTATCTGATTTGGACAATGGTCATTTGTTCTGCGTCACAGCTGTGGGGTTGTGCTTGTACGTTGTCATCTCACCCTTTGTTTGGTCTGCTTTTATGGTGCATTTTCCCGCCAGACGCTTTTGAATTGCAGGCCTGTCGCTGGTTTTCGCTGCTTTTTGTATCGCGCTTGGCCTCATCGCAGCTTTTTTTGCGTTCGTGTTTCGCATTTTTGCGGCGTGGCGTTGATTTTATCGCGGTCATTTGACGCGTTATCTAGGGGCTATCGCATGGTGCTGCCGTGTTGTGAATACTTTGTTATCACGGCGTAAATTTCCCGCGATAGACTGCGATGTTGGAGGTTGCGTTAAGTAACTTTTGCGATGGTTATCACACGTTCTTGAGAATATGCCCCCTAGGATTTGTACCTGAATTGCCTTCTCGTTGTGTGGTGTAATGTTGGGCATTACACGTAACAACCAGTATGCCAAATGCCTGAAAGGACGCCAACATATGGTGCAGTGACATTTACACCCTCCCCTTCCCTCCACCGCCTCTCTGTGTAAGCCGGGCACTGCTCAACGCTGAGGAGGTGTCCTTGGAGCTCAGCTTTGGACTCATCAGTAAGGTAGAGCCCCAGGAGCAGAGGTAGGAGGTTGTGATTGTCACAATCTGAGCCCAGTGACCCTCCACTGCCCGGGGATTGCTGGCATAGGGCACACATGAGTGCACCTGAATGTGTGAGTGCCTGGGACTGCTGGCATAGGGCGCACATGAGTGCACCTGAATGTGTGAGTGCCTGGGACAGTTGGCATAGGGCACACATGAGTGCACCTGAATGTGTGAGTGCCTGGGACTGCTGGCATAGGGCGCACATGAGTGCACCTGAATGCGTGAGTGCCTGGGACAGCTGGCATAGGGCGCACATGAGTGCACCTGAATGCGTGAGTGCCTGGGACTGCTGGCATAGGGCGCACATGAGTGCACCTGAATGTGTGAGTGCCTGGGACAGCTGGCATAGGGCGCACATGAGTGCACCTGAATGTGTGAGTGCCTGTGACAGGCGATGTCTGTGTGAGGGTGCACCTGACATCTTCACTGCTAATTGTTGACTTGTGGCCTTTATTGTTAACAGTGCCTGAAGGCCATTATTATTATTAATGCCCAGCTAGGATTGCTAACGCTTGCATGATATGATCAATATTGGCATATTTTGCTCGATACATACAATATTGCTCATATTATCTGAGAGTGTTTGTGTGGGAGAAAGAGAGAGACAGAGAGAGAGAGTGAGAGGGAGAATGTGTGTGTGAGAGTGCATGTGTATGTGTGTGCGAGAGAGAGAGTGAATGTGTGCATGTGTGTGAAAGAGATAGGGAAAGTTTGCGTGTGTGAGTGAGTGTGTGTGTTAGAGAGTGAGTGTGTGTGTTAGAGAGTGTATGTGTGTGCATCTGTAAGTGTGTGTGAGAGAGAGGGAGAGGGAGTGAGTGTATGTGTGAGTGTTAGTGTATGTGTGTGTGAGAGAGTGAGAGAGAAAGAAAGAGAGGGAGGGTGTGTATGTGTGTGTCTGTGTGTATGTGGGGGGGTGAGAGAGAACTACACAGAGAGAATGAGAGCTCAGAAGAGTGAGAGCCACTGACAGACAGAGGTGCACATCTGCAGTCTCCTCTAAAGTCTTGCCCAGGAGCGCAGTCTGAATATGAACTAGCCAGGCCGCTTCCTCTGTGCTGGTTATTTCATGCGGAGCCCAGTAAATATTTAATGACCACTGAAGAAATGCTTGCCCGAGTCACAGAGGGCCTCAGCCCGGTCATGTACTGTGGACATAATTGAAAGACTCGGGCTGGAGGTGTAGAGACTGCCCTGGGACTGATTATCAGGAGACCCAGGAAGGCCCTGCAGGTTCATAAAAGATGCTCGAGGCCTGCGTCCAGGGGCTGCCTTCTGATTGGCCGGAGCACTCTGGCCAGTCCCAGGTGGAGAGGCATGGTGTGGAGTCAGAGAGATGTGCACACCCCGCTCCGGATCCCCACCCCCACACAGACACCAGAGTGGAGATGGATCAGGATGTCAATCAAATGACGTCACAGCATCTGGACAAACGCCGCTCCCCTTTGCTCGGTCAGTTTTGGCTAAGGGTGTGTGAAATTGTTCAATTTGTTCCATAATTACGCAAAATGTCGAGGAAAAGATGTGAAACAACGTGTAAAATATCCAAAATGCACTTCGGGGTAAATCTAATGCGAGCTCCTACCTCGCTGTGAAAAGTGACTTGAGACACCGGTGACTTGAGTAGGTGACCCCCCCCTACCCCCTCCCCCCCCCTAGGTTTGAGGAGACGGCGTCTCTCGGGACGTATTTTCCACTCGCATCTGTGTCCTGTGAGACGCTCCTTTTCTTCTGCAATAAAAAACATTGGACAGTTTTTCATTAATTTCTGCAATTTCCGACACTTCATATAATTTGAATAACACAAAGTTGCCTGAATTATGTACATTATGTGCGCGCAGAGGAGAAGGTGGCCAGGGCCAGATCTGGGGCCCTTTCAGTGGGTGCCCTTGGGGTCCTGTTTGGGGGGGCACGCTTGGGCCCCAGGCCGCTGTGTTTGGACCACGAGGCAGCAATTCGACAATCCTGCACTCTGTCCAGTGTTGTAGTCCTCCTTACATCTTCACGTTAGTTAACAAATCTAAATGATTAAAATCAATTAATCTCTGCGTCAACCTGAATAAACACTAGTGAATCATGCAGAGAGTAAACTGTATGGGCGTCAGAGGCGCACTATACAGAGGAGCATAGACTGTTAGCCATACTGGATCAACCTGTCAAGGCACAAGACAATCTTTCGAGCATTATTCAAACAGCAACGAGATGCTGTGCAAAGGAGCATTAACAGTTTAACATCAGACGGCATCCTATGTCCAGTAGCTGAAGGCAAGAGAGTCAGGCAGATAGTGCGTTATGCAAGCTTCAGATGACATGCTGTGCAAAACAGATTAAAATCATAGGCCATCCTATGTCAACCTGACTAAACATAAGCTGATCATTCAAAAAGGGCATTGTGCAAACATCAAAGGAATACTGTGCAAAAGAGCATTAACGGTTTAGAGTCATGGACCGTCCTAATTCTACCTGCTTAAGGAGAACATTTGTGAACTTTTTATTAAATGTTACGCAGTTAATTAAAACCATTGCAATAACAATGCCTCCGTAGCGTCTTTGCTTCTTTAAGAGCAGGGCGAGGCTGACCATCGCATTTAAAACACGTTGTAAAGACAGGCAATCATGGACAGTAACCGCAACTGCAGATAACAAGCATCAAAGCCAAAGATAGAGTGAACGTTATGACTCAGTGTAATAAGGAAACACTAGGGCATTGTCCAAAGTAGTCTGTAATGGGTTTTTGAGGAGAGACAGTGGGGGGAGATAGTAGATTTTCCAAGACTCTCACGTATTTTCCGGACGTTGCAAGCGTTTGAATGTCCGATTGTGTGAAGCAAAGGGCAGATGCCTCCAAACAAGTATTAATGCCCCTTTTTAGATATAATGATTTTAGAAGGACTCTTCTAGGGCCATCTAGGGCACGACAGCAGCACAAGAGATGGAGCCATGATTCGGATCTGTAATTAAAACAATCTGCAAGCCCCCTCCTCACCACGTGGGGCCCATCGATTAAAAGCAATGGATCGCAGGCCTAGAAGGCGCATGAACATAATGTTTCTGCGGGCATATGTGTTTAAACTTTCAAAGAAATAAGGGGCATATTAACAAGGAGGCGATAGGCAATTATCGCCGCTTTAGCGTCCGTTTCGGACGAAAAGCGGCGATAATCCTATTGCCCAATCAGCAAGGTCACGCTATCGCGTGAAACCTTGCACTATCGCTCTTTCCCCAACGCCCATCCTTGCATCTCTAATGAGATGCAAGGTGGGCGTTACTGGGCGTACCCCAGATGGGCTACGTTGTAAATATCGCCGATGTGTACATCGCGATATTTACAAGGCAGCCCACAGGATTGTAGCAGACCTTAGATTTTGGCGAAAACGGCCGTTTCGCCAAAATCTAACGTCTGCTACAATCTCGACTTACCCATGTTACACATAGGAGGTGGATCCTGCTGATACGACCCTGTGGGTCGTATCAGCAAGGTTATCGCCGTTTTCCATGGAACATCGCTGGAAAACCAGCGATGTTCCATGGAAACACCGCTTAACGCTGGGAAATTATCGCCATTGCGCTATGCGTTGTTAATACAACGATAGCATGGCGATAATTGCCAGCGATAGCCGGCGATAAGGTAAACCTCGCTAAGAGCGGCCAGCGATAATTATCGCTGCCGCTTGATAATATGCCCCTAAGGTCGCAGTAATCCTGGGAGGTATGATTCGTTCAGGGGAAGCAGAATAGTGGATGATTTTAGAGACCGCGAGTCCATCTGCTTGTTTATGACCCTTTTCCAGGCTGTATAAGGGATAGCGTCTGCTGATAATGTTGATTCGACAATTTGTAGGGATCTTATGGCCTTTACAATTTGACTATTCCATGGGTTCCCAGGACAGGCAAAGGTTTCTTTTAAGCGAGCTTTAAGAGTGTTATCTGCAGCTTTTAGTACCCATATATACTACTTCAGGGTGTCTGCCTCACAGGAGAGCGATTGTCTTGTGAGGCCCAACTCCAGTCGTAGTCTTGCCCTGTGTATATATTTCGGAAGTCAAAAGATTCTTTTGTGAATAGTAATCTGGGCGTGATCAAGACTGGCCGTACATGCATCGGGGAAGGCCTGATGCCCATAGCTTAGGGCGGGAAGCAGGGAGGCTTTAATCACCTTCAGTATAGGATCTGCTGAGGGACTGATTGAGTCGGGCCAGGCTGTATGTTATAGCCCCGGCTCTCTTTTTCAGGGCAGCTACGTGGACGGATGGTCTGGAAGACTCACTAAACCACACCCCCAAATAGTTGTAGTTTGATGTTAGAATTTTCTTTTTTTTGCAGCGGCCAAAAATCAGGACCTTGGTCTTGTCCTGGTTGATTTTAAGGGCGTTAGCTTTGTTGTATACGTCAAGCTTACACAGGGCTCGTTGAAGGCCAGATTTGGCCCGGTCCATTATGACGACGTCGTCAGCATATTGTAAAATGTGCAGATTCGATTTTGCATGACCCAATTGTGGCAGAATCAGACTGCTATGCTCCAGGTATCTCCTGAGATCGGCAGTGTAAAGGTTGGACAAGAGGGGTGCAAGGACGCATCCTTGCTTTAGGCCGTCTGATGTAGAGATTTTTGCAGAGACAGACGTGGGGCCTGTTCTAACACGCACCCATGTGTTCTTATGCAAGGAAATTAGGGCTCCGAGCAGACTCCCTGGGATCCCCCACTTGTCTAATTTCCTCCAGAGAGTGTTACGAGACACTTTATCGAAGGCAGCACTATAGTCTATAAAGCAGCAAAAAAGGGGAAGCTGACTTCTTTGGACTGCTTGATGACTCAGGATAGCTAGGGCTGTGATGTTATCAATTGTGGAGGCGGAAGCACGGAACCCAGTTTGAAAGTATGGTAAAATATTGTTTTCCGCAACCCATTCTTCTAGTGACTTAAGAAGACACCGAGCATATACCTTGGCCTCAAGATCTAACAAGGCTATGAGTCGGTAATTTGATGGAAGAGAAGGGTCTCCTTTTTTTGAAAATTGGGCATAGAGTCAAACCTTTCCATGAATCAGGTATTTGGAATGAAGTAAATGCATAATTGTACAGGGGGGATAGCAGCTTGGCCCAATCGTCCGATGCACATTTAAATACGGCAGATGGAAGGCCATTAGGCCCTGGAGCACCGTCTTTTTTCATGGATTTAAAAAGCCTACAGACCTGGGCCAGAGTGGTCAGCTCGCGGGTATCCGTTGACCTGTTATCAAGGGACTCTCCAATTACGACCTCAATAAGGTCTGAACTTTCACAGCTGTATTGTTGGATAACGTACCGTGACCACACATCTTCAGACACCGTGTTCCCCCTGCTCTTGTTGGAGGAGCGAAGTTTGTTTATATGGTTCCAGAAGTGTGTCAGATTTTTTTCTTTTAACAGACCATGTATTTTTAGCCAGTCCATCTGTTCTTTTTGTTTCTTGGCTTCCCATGTGGATTTTTACGTAATAAGGCCATATTTCTGGCAGTGAGCACTGTAGCATTGAGTTTGTGCAAGCGCACACCACCTCTTAGGGCTCTTCTTTGGTTGGCTATAGCCAAATTGAAAGACCGCCGCAGGGGAGACCTGGTGTATCTGTCGAAAACTTCAGGGCCCGTTAGGAGGTCTCTTAGTTTGGTAATTAAAGTGACCCACCTATGATGGTAGTCAGTAGGAAGATGTTGGATGAAATTTAAAGTTGTTTCCCTGAGCCAGATGCCCACCTTATCGGAACCTGAAGCATCCCATTTGATTCTTCTGACTAGAGTGTGAAGTTCTGACTGCATTGAGTGCCCTACTTCAATAACTTTGGCAGCGACAGGAACTTTTAGGTCCAATGTTGCAGTCAGAGGATTGTGATCACTCTCAGTACGAGTGGGGATTTCAAGTTTGACTAATTGACTTGCCAGAGATGTTGATATAAAAATATAGTCAATGGTCGAAAGATTCTTAAATGTTGCAGATAAATGGACACTGGGATCTTGTGACTGTATAATTTGCTTTGCAGAGCGTAAATTGCAGTTGGATAATAGAGTGTTCATGGCTTCTTGCTCTTTAGTTTTGGTGGCTAAATGATCATTAGGTCCCAGGCCCCTGACGTTAAAGTCGCCAAGTAGCAAGACTTCAGCGGAAGCGAACTCTAGTAGAAGCTCTTCCAAATGCTTGATCAGAAGAGCTGTTGCAGCTGACTTTAATGTTTTGGTTGTGTTATGGTAACAGTTAATTAGAAGAAGAGAAAAAGCCCTTGTTTGGGTTGAGAGACCTGAGATTAGTAAGATTTGACCAGCCGAGAAGTTTCGATAGAGGGGTGAAACTGATCATACAAGAATGTTTGATGAAAATGGAACAACCCCCGGAAGGACGGCCAAACGAGTTAGGCCGAGATGCTGGTTGAAAGAATTTGTGGTAGCCGTAGAGAACTGATGGGGATAGCGACCAGGTCTCTTGTAAGCAGATGATGTCACTTTTACTCAGATAGTCCACAGCAGCTTTAGTTGAAAGTATTGACTTTAGCCCAGCCACATTCCAGGAAGTGATGGTCAGTTTAGAGTCTGGCCGCTTTAATGAACCGTTGGGAAGAATATTGCTAGGAGCAGGACGCTGACTGCTCTAGGTGGGAAGGCCCGTAACGGCTGTATATGTTGTGAGGGGCAGAAAAGTTAGATTTGCATCTCACCGAACGTTGCTTATTATTATATGACATTTTAATGGAGTTGTCCGCTTTTGATGTGTCTGGCAGCCAGTCCTGGGTTGCACCCCGTGACCCTTTCAAGACGCTTGTGTGAGACCTCACTGGATCTTCCTGGAGGAGGACATAGGGGTATTTTTGTTGGGGGGGAAACCGGAGTTCTATGCCCCAGTCTTCAAAAATCCTGGCTTCTCCAAGAATAGAGTCTCTTAAGGTTTCTCGTGACCATGTGGTGACAGTTGCTTCCGAAGCCCCTTTGCCCGGTATTTGGGCGAACTTTACAGCTGTGAGGTCAGAGGAAGTTATCCCCATCAGGGCCGGGACGTGCTTAAATAAACGAAGATTGTTTCTATTGAGGACGTCATGTGGGCCCTTATGTGCATAATGCGGAATAAAAACAAGCTCTGCATGATTGCCAAGACCTTGATTATTCTGCCCCCGACGTCGTCAGAGGGGAGCAGAGGGGCCTTTAGATGAAGAGATGTGACAGGTGGAAAATGTTTCTCCTCGAATAGGCTTTGCCCGACCGAGGCCTGTAAAAGTTGAAGCTGATTGGGCGGTTGCACTTGTGGTGGACAGACCCAGAGGGTTTTGGCTCAGGTCACCTGTTGGATGTCACAAAGAGGGGCCCGACAGGCCACTAGCTCTTGTAGCTTGTGGAGCAGCAGTGTTGTAACTTGCATTTCCCGAGCAGTTGTTGGAACCACTCTGGATGTTTGAGGCATCCATTAAAAACTGTACAGAGGTATCTTCAGTGTCCAAGCTTCGAGTTTGTAGGGGTGCCCCCTTGCTTTGAGTGGGCGCAGTGCATGGCCTAGTAATGGTTGATTGCAGTTCTGAGGCACTGGGGACGGTAGCTTTCACTTTGGGAACTTCCTGAGTGATTGTCCAGGGGTTGTCGACGGAAACATTGTTGTCAATAAGAGCCACTCTGGAGTCGGGGGTTCCCATTTTTATTTTTGAGGTCTGATTGAAAATAGGAAAGTGAGTTGTCCCCCTCTCTTCTGAGTCTAGCTTAGTGAAAACCCCTGCCCCAACAAGCCCCGATCTCCGTTTTGCAAGACGTTGTTCTTTGGTTTGTTTTTTGAGTTTCTTTTTGTCCCTTCTAGAGGTTGATGGTTTTATTAGGAGATGAGAAGGCGGGTGGGGTGCATTTAGAAGAGCTGGATCAACGTGTCCGGGCTGCGTAGTGGCCGATAGAGTCTGGATGGCCGTTGGACAGAAAGTGCTAGATGGCATCAGGCCGACTTTAAGGTCACTAATACCAGTGCCCGTTGTCTGATGGCCAGAAAAGGGTGACTTATTGGGATCTGACTCCCGAGGGAGAGAAGTAGTTCCTCTGGGGAATGGCAATGTATCATTAATTACAGAACAGGAAGCCTGATTAACAGGGGCGCCAGTTTGAGCCATTTGAGTAGGGTTGGGTTTGCCGCTGCCATAAGTATGAGACTTCATGCTATCCAAAAGCGAGCATAAGATTTCTTGGAGAGATGAAAGTTTATTGATTAATGGAGAACAGGAACAACAATTTGTGCCATCACGGGACCCAAAAGACATTTCAAGTGAGCTTAGCCTAGAGCCCAGTTCGGCCAAGGTTGAGGCCAGGGTTTGAATTAAGTCGATCTGAAGGTCCATTTTCTGAGATTGCCATAGTAAGGCTGTTGCAATGGAGTCTTGTTTTACGTGTAAGGACGTCAGTGAGATCGAGAAAGGACTCATGGGTCCCGGTGGCACACGTGAGTCCTTATCTACTTGCACTACGCTAGAAGAATTGTGATGAGAACTGAGGCCCGGTGTTTGTGCAAGTGAGGCCTCGATTCGAGCTTCTAAAGAAGCTAGGAACCGGTCGGATAGATCTTTGGGTTTAAAGGGGCTTTCATACGTTGGCCACTTTTTTGGTGTAAAAGAGTCAGTAAGCTCAATTCGATGAGTGTCCGGGTTGCAACGCAAGGTGGACTCAGGTAGTGTATGAGCTGCCACAGTATCACCACCACCATCATGAAGGTTTAAAGGGGCCGACGGACTGCTGTCGTGGACTTGAGCATACAGGTTGGCAGAGGTTAGTATTGCAGAATCTGAAACAGTAGAATCTCCAGGGCTAGGGGGGTGAGCTCTTGGTGGGTCGGAGGTAACCCTGGGCGTAGTTCGCGTAGTAGCGCTACGCGTAGCTACGCGAAGTGCACTTTGCACTACGCGAGCTACGCGTAGCACTACGCGAACTGCGTAGTGCGGTAGGAAATGCTGTTCGCAATGATTGCACAGTGCCGGATGCTTGTCCGCACTGTGCAATCATTGCAAACGGCATCTTGCACAGTGCAAGCGGTCATTTTCTGCCGCTCGAGTAGATTTGTACTCGAGCGGCAGTTTTCTCAACGCGGACTGGTAGTTTCTCATCGTGAGCGGTCGCGAGCATACGCGACCACTCGTAATGTGAAACCTGACCTCCCCGCGTTGAGAATCTCGCCGGGAGGTTTATTTTCCACGCTCGCGATCGGCAACTTGATGTTGCTGATCGCGAACGAGGAAAAAGTCTCGCCGGGATGTCGTTTTGCTCGCTCGCGGTCGCCAACTTGACGTTGAGGACCGCGAGCAAGCAAAAAATGCCCGCTACGCTACGCGTTTTTGCACTGTGCTAAGTGCAATTCGCGTAGCGCGTAGTTGCGCACCCTACGCAAACTACGCGAGCGTAGCGTAGTTTTCCGCCCAGGCCTAGTCGGAGGCAGTGACCTGGGTCGTAGTAGACCCTCCATGAAGTAGCCTAGACTGCTGAAGAATTTCAGGAGATGCCTGGAACTACCGGGTCCTGGGTGAGCTGGATCGAGGGTCAGCAGAAAGTGATCCAGCAATAAGACCGGGACTGGGAGTCGAAGGCTGAGTGCAGGTCTGTACTTCTGGCCCAGGTAGCAAAGTCGCAGGAGAAACTGGGCGGGTCTGGATCTGAGATTGGAATGACGCCTTACTAAAAAACTCACTAATCCGAGCTTGTGATGATTGACCTCCCGAAAATAATGGATCTTGCAGCGCCTGCTGTTGGGCCCCCCAGATGGATCAGGAGTGGTATCAGCTCGAAGAGTAGTGCCCTTTCTCCGGGGAAGTTTCCTGGGTTGCATTATTGATTGTCCTTCCATACACCACCCGGCTTTTGAGGGGTTGTTGTTATTGTTGTTGGGGAGATTATGCTTGCTCGCTTGCAATGTGCCGCTTCACTATGCAGATTCGGGACCTGTAAAAGCCTCTAAGAACACCACTCCCACGACACGAGTCGCCAGAGGCCGTGAGTTGCTCGTCACTCTTACAGCTATTGCAGGCAGTCGTGAAGCGAGGAAGCTGAGAGAGGCTAACAAACTGTGACCATGGGGAGACTGTAAGCAAACTGTAAGCAAACTGTGACCATGGGGAGACTGTAAGCAAACTGTAAGCAAACTGTGACCATGGGGAGACTGTAAGCAAACTGTAAGCAAACTGTGACCATGGGGAGACTGTAAGCAAACTGTAAGCAAACTGTGACCATGGGGAGACTGTAAGCAAACTGTAAGCAATCTGTGACCATGGGGAGACTGTAAGCAAACTGTAAGCAAACTGTGACCATGGGGAGACTGTAAGCAAACTGTAAGCAAACTGTGACCATGGGGAGACTGTAAGCAAACTGTAAGCAAACTGTGACCATGGGGAGACTGTAAGCAAACTGTAAGCAAACTGTGACCATGGGGAGACTGTAAGCAAACTGTAAGCAAACTGTGACCATGGGGAGACTGTAAGCAAACTGTAAGCAAACTGTGACCATGGGGAGACTGTAAGCAAACTGTAAGCAAACTGTGACCATGGGGAGACTGTAAGCAAACTGTAAGCAAACTGTGACCATGGGGAGACTGTAAGCAAACTGTAAGCAAACTGTGACCATGGGGAGACTGTAAGCAAACTGTAATCAAACTGTGACCATGGGGAGACTGTAAGCAAACTGTGACCATGGGGAGACTGTAAGCAAACTGTAAGCAAACTGTGACCATGGGGAGACTGTAAGCAAACTGTAAGCAAACTGTGACCATGGGGAGACTGTAAGCAAACTGTAAGCAAACTGTGACCATGGGGAGACTGTAAGCAAACTGTAAGCAAACTGTGACCATGGGGAGACTGTAAGCAAACTGTAAGCAAACTGTGACCATGGGGAGACTGTAAGCAAACTGTAAGCAAACTGGGACCATGGGGCGACTGTAAGCAAACTGTAAGCAAACTGTGACCATGGGGAGACTGTAAGCAAACTGTAAGCAAACTGTGACCATGGGGAGACTGTAAGCAAACTGTAAGCAAACTGTGACCATGGGGAGACTGTAAGCAAACTGTAAGCAAACTGTGACCATGGGGAGACTGTAAGCAAACTGTAAGCAAACTGTGACCATGGGGAGACTGTAAGCAAACTGTAAGCAAACTGTGACCATGGGGAGACTGTAAGCAAACTGTAAGCAAACTGTGACCATGGGGAGACTGTAAGCAAACTGTAAGCAAACTGTGACCATGGGGAGACTGTAAGCAAACTGTAAGCAAACTGTGACCATGGGGAGACTGTAAGCAAACTGTAAGCAAACTGTGACCATGGGGAGACTGTAAGCAAACTGTGACCATGGGGAGACTGTAAGCAAACTGTGACCATGGGGAGACTGTAAGCAAACTGTGAACAAAGTTGCTACTCTGTCCAGTGACATCCTGCAGTGGAGAGGGCGTGCACTGCCCCAACTGAGCCCTTTTGTGCGAGGTTATGGCCTACCTGCAATGCATGGTCTGTGGTTGAGGTGGGATGTGCTGTGGGGTGCAGCATACGTCATACTTGACATCTTCATAGCGACAGGATCTGAGCCAGGGTCCAGGCGTCACTGTTTAGACAGAGCCCTACTTTAGAATTAAGACTTCTGCATCATCTGCACCTACTTTTCTGACTCTACGGTATTCACGAACATTTCTAAGGGTACTCTCGGAACGATGCTCCAGGCGCAGGGTTCGAGGCATTCTCCTGCTAAGGTCATGTGACTTTCTCTGCTGGTACCTCCTCTCCCTACAGAGAACTCTCTGTGGCTGAGAACTCCACACAGGAGGTTTAAGATCCATATGGAGAAGCCCCCTCCCCTGCACACACAGCAAACTAGAGGTGATCCACTCCCCCCACAAACACACAGCAAACTAGGGGCGATCCGACCCCCCACACACACACAGCAAACTAGAGGTGATCCGCCCCCCACACACACACAGCAAACTAGAGGTGATCCGCCCCCCTACACACACAGCAAACTAGAGGTGAACTGCTCCCCCCTACACACACATCAAACAGAGGGTGATCCGTCCCCCCTACACACACACACACACAGCAAACAAGGGGTGATCCGCCCCCTACACACACAGCAAACTAGAGGTGAACTGCTCCCCCCTACACACACATCAAACAGAGGGTGATCCGTCCCCCCTACACACACACAGCAAACTAGGGGCGATCCGCTCCCTCCCCAGCACACACAGCAAACTAGAGGTGATCCACTCCCCCCACAAACACACAGCAAACTAGGGGCGATCCGACCCCCCCCACACACACACACACACAGCAAACAAGGGGTGATCCGCCCCCTACACACACAGCAAACTAGAGGTGAACTGCTCCCCCCTACACACACATCAAACAGAGGGTGATCCGTCCCCCCTACACACACACAGCAAACTAGGGGCGATCCGCTCCCTCCCCAGCACACACAGCAAACTAGAGGTGATCCGCCCCCCCACACACACACAGCAAACTAGAGGTGATCCGCCCCCCCACACACACACAGCAAACTAGAGGTGATCCGCCCCCCACACACACACAGCAAACTAGGGGCGATCCGACCCCCCCCCACACACACAGCAAACAAGGGGTGATCCGCCCCCCCCACACACACACACACACAGCAAACAAGGGGTGATCCGCCCCCTACACACACAGCAAACTAGAGGTGAACTTCTCCCCCCTACACACACATCAAACAGAGGGTGATCCGTCCCCCCTACACACACTCAGCAAACTAGGGGCGCTCCCTCCCCAGCACACACAGCAAACTAGAGGTGATCCGCCCCCCCACACACACAGCAAACTAGAGGTGATCCGCCCCCCCACACACACACAGCAAACTAGAGGTGATCCGCCCCCCACACACACACAGCAAACTAGGGGCGATCCGCCCCCCCTACACACACAACAAACAAAGGGTGATCCGCCCCCCCTACACACACAGCAAACTAGGCGCGATCCGCCCCCACACACACACAGCAAACTAAGGGCGATCCGCCCCCACACACGCACAGCAAACTAGGGGCGATCCGCCCCCCCTACACACACAGCAAACAGAGGGTGATCCGCCCCTCCTACACACACAGCAAACTTGAGGTGAACCACTCCCCCCTACACACACAGCAAACTAGGGGTGATCCGCCACCCACACACACACACAGCAAACTAGGGGTGAACCGCTGCCCCACACACACACACAGTAAACTAGGGGTGAACCGCTCCTCCCCTACACACACAGCAAACTAGGGGTGAACCGCTCCTCCCCAACACACACAGCAAACTAGGGGCGATCCGCCCCCCCTACACACACAGCAAACTAGGGGTGAACCGCTCCCCCACACACACACACAGCAAACTAGGGGCGATCCGCCCCCCCACACACACACAGCAAACTAGGGGCGATCCGCTCCCTCCCTTCATACCCACAGCAAACTAGGGGTGATCCGCTCCCCCCCTACACACACACACCGCAAACTAGGGGCGATCCGCCCCCCCACACACACAGCAAATTAGGGGTGATCCGCCCCCCCACACACACAGCAAACAGAGGGTGATCCGCCCCTCCTACACACACAGCAAACTAGAGGTGAACCACTCCCCCCTACACACACAGCAAACTAGGGGTGAACCGCTCCCCCACACACACACACACAGCAAACTAGGGGCGATCTGCCCCCCTACACACACAGCAAACTAGGGGCGATCCGCTCCCTCCCTTCATACCCACAGCAAACTAGGGGTGATCCGCTCCCCCCCTACACACACACAGCAAACTAGGGGCGATCCTCCCCCCACACACACAGCAAACTAGGGGCGATCCGCTCCCTCCCCACTGTCCCTGCCCTGGGAAGGGATTCATGCCAGCCCTAGTGTGGATACAAATCTTACCATTTCCAGGGTGGAAAGAGGAATGACTTGTTTGTGAATGTCAACAAACTTGTCTGTATGCTGTCAGGTACCACCAGGCTAACCACGCCTTGGAGCGCTCCCTTTCCTACCCCATGAGTAGCATTTACGGGTATGGACAACTCTTCACTTTTGGCAGGTGACCCTTTGAGAATTCCTGGCAAGTATAAAAAAAATTAAATTCAGTCATAAACGTATGTTGGCGAATCACTTTTACTTTGTGTATATAGCTCTTGGAGTTTACATGAGTTTATTAACAGTTTTTAAGCCTGGCTTGACAGCACAGTTGTCACTAGACCTTATGTGATCAACCTAAAAAAGAACTTTCAGGAGTACTGCAAAGAGAGTCTTTGCTCTACCCACATACTGGTGAACAGCAGTGCATGTTTAGATTGGCCAGATGTTATGTGCATCCACAGTAAAAGTGCTTCTTCTGCCATGCAGCTGGGATTATTTTGTTTGTCAATCCAGCTATGAGTCGACGGCTGCATGGATGACTATAGAAGGCTCACTAACATATATAAGGTATTAAGCTTACAATGGTATGGAGGTTGAACTTTCAGGGATCCACACACGGCTTTAAATGGGCCGGATCCTGCCAGTGCTCAGCACCGGCAGTTCTAAAAAGTAGGTGCTGAGACGGGTCCTTATCAGGCTCACCATTTTAACCCTCATGGTGAAAAAAAAATCTTCCCTCTGCAGCAGCGCCCCCTTCCCTCCTTTGATGTAATTTCAAAGAGACTCGTTTTAGTTCTTTCACAGTCTCACCCTTTCAGAACTGGAGCATTTTTAATATTATACACAACGAAGCCGCAGCTGTTGCTTATTTATCGTATGCAACTAACAACCATTGACAAAGCCAACAGTCCTGGCTTATTTTAGGTGGAATGTTTCTTGTTGTACTATTTATCGGATGCAATGACAGAAGCAGCAAAATACAAGTTGTGCGTCACACTATGCTGAGCACAGGCTTTTAGCTTAAGTGTTTTTAAGCCATGCCATTAATTACATAGGCCACGCCCCTTTGAGAGACCTCCCAGTTTTTTCATCCCACTTAAAGCCCTGGGTCAACACATGGCACTATTAAGGTGTCTTAGATAAGTGGACAATTTACGGTGTCTATTTTCCTCTGGCTGCAGCACAGAGTCCCTCCTCTCTCCATCATTCACTTTAGACTCCGGAGCGCAGTTGCGTGTGTGAGAGCAGGAGGGATGTCCGGGTTTACAGTAACACACATGCATTTTTAGGTCTGCCTTGAGAGCGCAGCTGTCACTTTACTTTATGTGATCGGCAAAGAAGAGCTTCCAAGGGACAATGGAGAGAGGCGCTTTGGCTCCACCCACATGTTGGATGTGATTGGGCGGAAGTTGTGTGCTTTCACTAAAAACAGTGCTTGTATCGCACTTTGTGGTTTACGGCAAAGCTTATACCCAGTACAGCATGAGTGGGACGGTTACGGTGGCACAACAATGATTATGGTTATGGGCCTGAACTGTTTATTTTGAAACGTGAAGAAAAAGGCAGTGGAATTGGTGTTTTTATTGTGAAAAGCAGATGTTAAAGTTGATAGGCACTTAAGTGTGGATTGTTAGTACTCTGTATCAAAGCCGACAGATAGGTATTTTGTTATATGGAATCTCATAGTTTTGTAGTTGCTCAATATTTTGGTGTTGCTTTGCCTGTTTGACAAAACTGTGGCTATAGAAGATTTGTGCTGTGAGAATCCTTGTTAAGACCGTTAGGAGAGATGGTTTTTTGCTTTGCCAACTATAATTTTGTATACAGTTGGGATTTCATAACAAATTGTTGATGGTTGCCTTGTGGGATAGCTTACGCTCAGTACAGGAGGCCTGAGTTGGTTATAGTGACAAGTCAATGATAACAGATAAAGGCTCGATTGGAGCGCAGTGAAATGTTATGCCCGATGCCATAGGTCTGACATGTTTATAATGAAAAGTTACGGTGAAGGCAGTAGGCCTGCCTATTTATTGGGATCAGCATTCGTTAAAGCCAGTAGGCCTCTAACAGTGGGTTGTTCTCACATTATGCTACAGGCCGTAGAAAGGTATTTGGTTGGATGTAATCTCACAGCTCACAGATTACTATAGTAGGCAGGGATTACGGTGTCAGTCCTCCACTCTGACAAACCCTGGGAGTGGAAGTGTTTCACCGCGTTGAATCAGTTCAGTTCAGATCAGATAGCTTTATTCGACAACATGTATCATAAAAGCATTATTTGACATTTATACAATAAAACAATATATGATCAGTGATAAAAAGGATCTTTAGATACAAAAGTTTGTTTAAAAAATATCTTGGCATAACATTATTAGCAGCGTGTTAAAACACAAAGCATAAAACAAGTTTCTCTAAAAACATTAGTCTGAGAAGAATATGTACATGTCGCTTTCTACGAGTCCCTTCCACCCCAGGTACTCAGTAGTTATAATAAAATACAAAAAAGAAAAGATAAAAGGGGCGTAGTCCATCACAGTAAATCAGTACATAGAGTGCTAGTGCTATATCCATCATAAGCGGTATTAAAAATTATAGAGCAACCCAATGTAATCTGTGGTTTTAGCACTTATTATGTAACACAGCTTTTTTAACTGCCGCTAGAAACACAATTGCCTAAATTGAAGTCACACCACGTAGGGCATTGATTCTAACTAACCAAGCTTGACCTAAAAACTTGGCCACTCCACATGAGAATAAAACACTTGGGTCAGATTCTAAAATGCGCAGAGCAAACCGGTGATCGCGGGTGCCCATGTCAATGTATATTGGTTTTAACCATTTGATCCTTGCTTTGTTGTAAGCAGGGCAAGCAAACAAGACATGAGCAACAAACTCAACCGGAGCTCCACAGCTGGGGCAACTCTTTGTTGTGTTCTCAGCTGCGTGCCACTTTGCCATTAGGGTATTAACAGGGAGCGTGCCGAACCTAAACTGAATATACAGAGTCCTATCTCGTGGGACCTGGATCATGTCTAGGTAGGGCTCTAGGCTTCTCGTTTGCTTAAACATAAGGAACTCCTCTGTCAGTCTCCCCATAATTGGCTTGCTGAGCTCCTGGCTATCAAACCAGTCCCAATAGTAGCGCTTGAGTTCCATCTTATTAGGGGGAATTTGGGTATCCCATGATTCTTTAAGGCCAAGTTGCATCATGGTTTTCTTCACATATGATATCCACTGACCCTATGGTCCACATCCAGATCCATCACCTCCGTTAGAGCTGAGGCGTAGTTGGTAAGCTCTTCAGTACGCCTTAGGCGAGCCCAAAAAAGCAGTGAGCGTAGCCTAGCAATTGCTCTAAACGGTCGCCTACCCATGTCATACATTAAAGGTGTTAATGGGGTATTACGGAGGAGCATTACCAAATCCCTCAAAAATTTGTGCTCAGACCTACTTAACTCGTCCACGTTTTCGAACCTCCATAGCTCGGCTCCGTATAGAGCCGAGCTAACTGCCTTTGCTTCATAAATTGCGAGCGCCGGGGCAACTGGCCTACTATACGAGGAGCGATGTTCTTTGCTTAGTGCCCCGGTCACGCGTTTATGGTTCAAAAGCATTTTAGCTAAATGGGGCCTCCAGTGCATTTTATCAGAGAGTCGTATGCCAAGATATTCAAAGTTCCCGACTCTCTCCAGGGGGGTACCATTCAGAGTAAAATTGTTCCTAAAAGATTTGTGGGGGTTAAAAGCCATAAGCTTTGTCTTTGTGGTATTAATAACTAAGCCCCGTGCATCACAGAAAGATTGATACCTGTTCATTAATTTTTGTAGCCCAGCTGGAGTCTTTGACATCAACAGGGTGTCGTCAGCGAACAGAAGCGTTGGCACTTTGTCGCCCTCCAGGATTGGGGCATCAGCTGGGTCTTCTTGCAGAAAGTTCACCACCCCGTTCACATACAGAGAGAACAGGGTGGGAGCCATAACACAGCCCTGGTGGACTCCCTTGCCAACAGGAATCTGCTCCGTCATCTGGCCTTGGGCACCCCATCTCACCTGAGCATAATTTCCCTCATGAAGACGGATTAGTAAATTAAGAATTAACGGTGGAATGCCCATATCTTTTAAAATCTGCCACAGTTTAGCCCTAGGTACCAGATCAAATGCTGTTTTTAAGTCAATAAATGCCAGGTAGAGGCTGCCTTTTCCAATTAAAACGACTTTCCAATATATAAACATTAGTCTAAAAACCTGGTCGATCATCCCGGTACTGGCCCTAAATCCCGCCTGGTATTGTGAGAGGATGTCCTCCTCTTCAGACCATGATTGGATCCTCTGTAAGAGGACCCTACCTAACACCTCTTGCATTACATCAGTCAGACTTATGGGCCTGTAATTTGAGGGGTCTTCCTTGTCACCTTGTTTATAAACAGGAACTACTTCTGCGCCTTTCCAGGATTCTGGAACTGGGCATCCTGCATCTATGGCAATAAACAATAGCTGAAAATAGCACAACCACCCATAGGATCAAACAAAAATAAATCTCCAGGCAGACCATCTGGTCCCGGGGCTTTAGCGGGGACTAATTTCAAAATCGCAGACTCTATTTCAGCCCGAGAGAAGGGATCCCTAGCATTCCCTATAGGAGGGATGTCTGTGGTGCCGCATGGCTCCTCCAGACATCCGTCCTCTGAGGTGGAATATAGTGGTCCTGCCATTCGTGGCAGGTGATATGGTTGGGCATAATGCCTAGATCCCTATTGCTTCCCCGACTCACTAAAGACCAGAAGAGGTTCTTGTTCTTTCCCAGACTTGCGTCCTTCAGCTCTTGCCAATACCGTTCATCCACTCAATCTTTGCTTTGTGCAAAGCAACCTTATAATCCTTCCTGGCCTTTTTAACCCTAGAGCAGTTTTTAGCTCTAATTGCTAAGGTCAGAGATTGTCTTTTGAGCTTGCAGTCTTTAGTATACCACGGGTGCTGTTTTTTTTGACAAACATGCGGAGTGTTATTCTTGCATGGAGCCTGAAAATAGGAGCTTAATATCTCTACAGTGCAAGAATGGACGGCAGAAACCATGGCACACTCAGGTGTATCTGTGACCACAGCCCGGAGTTCTGCTCTTTTCTCGGACAAGGTCTTACGAATAGCCAATAGATTTAAATCATGCGAAGAGACCTGGTCCCACTTTAGGTGCCTTTTACAATTAGAGGGGACGATGTTGGTAATGCAGGTCGCTGCCCTACTAATCTGAGGGTCTGGTAGAGGAGCCCACGGATTCCTCATGGTCATACATAGAGGGTTGTGATCGCTATCAGTCGTTATACCTACAAACATGTCAGTCATCTCATCCCACAGATTTACATCAAGTAGAATATAGTCGATTCGTGAGGGACAACTGACTCTGTTGAAGGTGTTAGCCCCCTGTGTATCCGAAGGAGTTCTGCCATTGGTTGCCCTGAGATCAAACTCTGTGGCTAATGCATTAAGTTGAATAGCTAAATTGGTCCATTTTTTGATGGGGGTAAATTGATTGGAGGGACTGCCCATTTGTCATCAGCCCTATCATACTCCAGCATATCGTCTGAGCTCAAAGGCTCAAAGGTGCAGTTAAAATCGCCTGCAATCATAATACGATTACCAGGCGAACAGCTGGATATAGCCTGCTCTAAGAGCGTAACGGTGGGCGATTGGTTGCCCTCCTTGGTTCCTCTAATGTAGACATTAAACAAGTCTAAAATATCCCCACCATTTGGGCCCCTAATAGTCAGTCTCATGATATCATGACTTAGGGATGGGTGCGTGAGAATACGACAGCCTAAGGCAATATTCACCCAAGCAATCAAACCCCCTGAGGGACGCCCCCTCCCCACAGTAGTAGCTGGGATGCAATAGCAGGCATAACCTGTTTTGTGTAATGACACCAAACTCCATGTCTCCTGGAAGATACAGATATCAAATCCCTCAATAAATTCATTCCAGTGCGGGAGTAGGAGTTTATTTTGTAAACCTGCTACATTCCACAATATAATCCTAAACTTAGTGGAAGAGGGAATCGCGGTCAAATTATCGTTTGTCAATTGAAGCAGGCTTGGCTGCGCTTGCAGATCGGGCACTTCAGGGTAAACTAATGATTTAATTAATCCTGTCCCATATATCCTCTTATCAGTTTCAAGGTGATCACTTAGGCCCCTGTTCCCATGATTACCCAATGCTATGTCTTGTGCATCAGAGTTAGGTGAAGGGATTTGCGGGTTATACATGGAGCTAAGGAAGATAGTGCTTGGGTCCATGTTAGAGCAGTGGGCGGTCTCTAGTCAGTCGACTGCTTCTAAGGATGTCCCTTGCTCCGAAATATCAGATGTCCCACCCCCATTGTAAGAACGCGTGCTCCTAAATTGTATGGATGAAGCGGACGGGGGACAGGTTCTGAATTCTAGGGGAGCAGATTCTCTGCCAGATCGCTGGAACAAAGTGTAAGTTCAATGTGGTCATATATTTGCGCGGGGGTTGAACATCTGCGTGTGCAAATGATATCCTCGCGTATCATCGAGCGGCAGCCCCTAGTGTGTCGGATCCAGTGTATCACTTTGTTTGTTAGGGAGTCAGGACTTTCATAAGCAGCATTAGGATTAAGCTTGGGAACATTAGTCATAAGAATGGTTTGGCCCTGTGACTGGGAAGCAACGGGTGGGTAGTGAGTCTGCTGGTGTGATTTAGCCAGAGTGATTCTTACCGAGGATCTGCTACTAGAGTTTACTTGGTCCAATCGTGTTCTGGAGGCAGTCTGGTTAGGGCTCTCTCTGGGTATGTAGGGCTTTGACATATTGGAGCCTTTTAATGCAGTAGTATTTGGTTTCAGAGTTTGGGAGATAGAATTTGTGGGAAATGAAGCACAAGGAGTAGCGGCTCCACTTGATTTGGCCCTTTCAATTGGAGGCATTTTATTTGGCGATTCCTTTTTCTGATTAGGATGAAGCAGATGGTTCAGTTGCTGCTGGCAAAGTGGAACCAGTGGTAATTAAGCAACACAGTGAGATCTTCCATCATCTGTCTTATAGTTATTATTTCACCCTTGAGTGAATTGATAGTCAGGGAAAAATCCTGCGAAATAGAAGATTGTTGATCTTCACTGTCCGGTGCATGTGGCTGTACTTGTTCTGTGCTTGTCACTGTGTATCTATATTTGTGTTGGGGTCAAGCGTGGCCAGCAGAGCAAACCTATTTGAACAGGGAACTATAGGTTGGGGTACACACTCAGCAGTACCGGTGGAAGACTCTGGGGTTTTAGTAACCTCAACCTGTCCATATGCGTGTCCTTTTGCTTGAACAACTGATGTAATACTACCATTATCGGAATGACCCTTTCTAGAATGTTTCTGGAACATTGTGGGGATAATTGCTGGGCGTGGCGGGCTAGCGTGGGTAGGAGAAGAATGGCCATTTATACGTGGTAATGAGGGTTCTGAGGCCAGGATATCCTCACACTCACTGATAAGAGTATCAATTCTATCTATGACTCAGTTACCGGCTGAGTGCTTCTGATTTTTCCTAGCCTTTTTTCCCTTACCTGCCCCACTATTAGTGTTACTACCCACCTCTGAGCACTCCATAGTTTTCCGTTTCCCCATAGTTCAACAAGGATGAGTTAGGCAATTCCCAGATAGTGGCTCTGCCACAAAAAGTCTAAATATGTCACCAATGTTGGATGTCAATGACAGCAGATACAGATTAGATCCAAGAAGTGAAGTTCCAGTGCAAAGGTAAACAGTTACAGTGTGTTCAAAGACACCAAAATTGAGGGATAATTACACACAGTACCTCATCTGGATGGAATATAACCCTGACAGGAAACACTCACACCAGCTGTAAGATGAAAGGGGGGTGGCCCTGCCCTGCCTCTTCCTGTCAATGACGGGCAAGGACGGGCCCACCCATTGGCCCGGGCTTTGCCCGGGCGCGCCCGCGCGCGTCCCGCGAAACGGGAGCCGCGAATGCCTTTATGCGCCTCCGGGCGCGCAGGAAGGTGACGGTGCCTCCGGGCGCGAAAAGCAGCAGGGCAGTCTGGGGGCTGGAGTCCCCCCTGCGGCGGTGATGTATGCGGGTCCCGCGAAGCGGGAGCCGCGAATACCTTTATGCGCCTCCGGGCGCGCAGGAAGGTGACGGAGCCTCCGGGCGCGAAAAGCAGCAGGGCAGTCTGGGGGCTGGAGTCCCCCCTGCGGCAGTGATGTATGCGGGTCACTGCGTTGAATCTTGCTAGGCCCTATTGAGAACTGCTGCATGTTGTTCTGCGAACTGTACTTCAAAGCCTGTTTGTAGTTTTATAACTGGGTGCATGCTGGTTTTCAGTTTATGCGCATGTCCGTAGGCCTGGGTTGTACATAGTGTCAGCCAATGGTGAAGGCTTTAGTCCTTATCGCTTCACTGGGGAAAGTTACATCAGATTCCTTGGGAGCGATCTGTTTATAATGAAAAGTCACGACAAAGGAAGTAGGCCTGACCTACTTATTGTGAAACGCATCTCTTAATGGCAACAGGCTTTTAAGGCAGGATTGTGATTACACTCTGCTAACGCCTGGAGGCAGCTATTTTGTTACGTTGAATCTCACAGATTACCCTAGAAGCAAGGGTGTTTGTGACCTACCCGAACAAACCATGAGGATACAAGATTTGTACATTGGTAATCCTGAAAAGGCTTTATTAACAAGGATTTTATATTGTCATTTTGTATATATGTTTACATTTTTATGGCAGACCTGATGGATAACATGTGGAAAAGCTTAAAGCCAACACAGTAAGTCCGAGTCTCTTATGGTGACAAGCTAATGATAAACGTTATAGGCTTGTTTACAATAAACAGTTACAATAAAGGCAGTAGGCCTCACATATTAATTGTGAAAAGCCTTGGTTAAAATCATTTAAGGGTGGATTGTTAATACTCTGTAATAAAGCCCACAGATAGGTGTTTTCTTTCTTGAAGTCGCATAAATGACCTTTGTAGGGAAGGCTTTTGGTGGTGGTCACTGCCTCCCAGAAACCCAGGGGAAGAAGATTCTCACTGTAATAATTCTTGCTAGAATCTCTTCAGAAGGCTTGAGAGGCTTAGCTGTCTGCCAGGATCCTATATTAAAGAAATCCCTAAATGCTACATATGTCCATATATTGGAGATATATATATATTCTTCCTTTTGTCTGTGTTGAAGTGACGTGCAGCCCAATCACCGGGAGTGCTTGCAAAACGCTCGCGCCCAGGCATATTAACCTGGCAACTCTTCCGTCTTCTGTAAAAACGGAACGGCACTCCTCGTAGTCTTCGTTCAAAGTTTATTCACACAGCAGATCACAAAAGGTACAGCGTCAGACGTGTTTTGGCTAACAAAGCCTTTCTCAGGACGCCTGCGCACAGGATGCACTGACATTAAATTTCCTTCCATAGACACTGGAGAAGGACAATGTGTATGATTCTGTCATGGCGGCCATATTGAAATGTACTAACACATATAACTAATTCAAAGAAACCAAAGTGTGCAACACAAATATTAACTCCAAATTGAGCCCCATTGGGCACATGCATTAATATTTACACAAAAGAGTTCCTGTGTTCATCAAATTTTATCATTAAACAATATTGTAAGTTTTGCAGGTTTTCCAAAGCTACAAAAATTAGTGTCTGTAAACTTGCCTAATAGAAACAAAGTGCCCGACTGGTAGTATTGTGCATGATATGGTCACCTTGCCAGATTACATGCAGCCAGAAACGTTCAGATGATTAAATTTCATACTATCATAATCCAAACCAATTGGTTACAAATTAAAACTTAGTTTCCTTAAACGTTCTGAAATAAAATCACAAAACTACTGGTCATGCCCCATTGGACATAGTCTGTTACATCCTGAACTTCACTCTAATGGTTCTAAGATAGAGACAACTAAATAAAAAACAAACTCTAAACAAAAATGAGAAGAATTTAAAGATTTGATATTTTAGCTCTTTTACGTTCCAATTTCACTGCGTTCCTGTACGTAGACACTTTGGCCAGTAACCCTGTAAATAAACAGATATTCACCCATTATTTAGATCTATAAAAACTCTCAGTGGCAATTGCAAAATCATTCTAACAGCACCTCTACTGTGCATGATTAAAATACAAAATGTAAAAAATAATTCAGTTAACTGAGATTAGGGCTAATGATATTGTCATTTCTTAAAGGTATGTGTAGATCTCTTCATCCACGTTTAATCCTACTGGTTCATTTGTGCCCAATCGTAAGATGTCTGTGCATTCTGTCGTAGTGTTTTTTCTCTATCTCCCCCACGTGGGTATTTCACTACCTGATCAATCACACTGTAAGTTAAAAGACTGGAATTACCCGCATGATGTTCCTTGAAGTGTCTTGCTACAGGATATGTTTTCATCTACGTTTCTTATAGCCCGAATGTGCTGTAGAATACACTTATGTACCTGTAGTATTGTGCTACCAATGTACCTTTTGGGGCAAGGGCAGGTCAGTATATTTATATATTGCAAATTCTGATTTGCAATTAGGTGGTTTTTGATCATTATTCTTTCACCTCTATCAGTTTGGATCTCTGTATCATTCTCCCTCTACAGGCAAGCTTTGCATTTGCTGCATTTTCTGAACCCATTTCTGGGCTTCAGCCAGCTGCCTTAAGTATTGATATGACTCTTAACGTGATCGATGGTTTGCTATTGATCTCTGGTCCAATCACTGGATCTTGTTGGATCAGATGCCAATGTCTTCGTATGACCTGTCTTACTTTATTATGTCATGATAAATCTGCACTCATTGTCCTTTTGAATTTTCCGTTCAGGTTTTTTAAAAAGCAAATCTACTCTGGTTTGTGTAGCTACCCTTGTTCTTGTTTGTTTAGGAGTTATCTCATTGTACCCTCTGTCGCTCAGTCTTCTGGCCATCTCTTCTTCTATCTTTTTGAAAAGTGTTTGTGAACTGAAAATTCTTTCTCCACCTTTCTGTAAATGCAGCTGAGGAGGCACACTACTAGCAAGGGGATAAGGTCCCCTTGGCTCCAGAGGGGCCCTTGGGGGCCAACTACCCCTCCTGTCAACTCCAGTAAGACCCACACAGCTGGATTGCTGAGAGGTTGTCAGAGGCCACACACCCTTTCTCCACCACTATGCAAACGTGTCTCCTGGTGCACTACTGGTTGGGTTAAGTAGTCCACTTTAGTCCCGAGGCCCTCAGGAGTAAAGTAGAATTCATTCCCCAACCAGAAGCACGCCAGGAGGGGCATTTGCTGAATGGTGGAGAAAGGGGGCGTGGTCTCCAAGTCCTCTCAGCCATCTTGCTGTATGAGACTTACTGGAGGCAACAGAAGGAGTTCCTGGACCCCAAGGACCCTCAGCATCTAAGGGGACTTCGTCCCCCAACCTCCACTGCTCCAGGAGGCGCATTTGCAGAGTGGTGGTGAAGGGGGCGTGGACTCTGCAACTTGCCGGAAGTTTTCTTTTGTATTTTATTTTTAATTTTAAGGGAGGTGGCTGCGTGGCCCCCCCTTCCCTGGGTAATTTTTGGCCCCGGGGACCTCATTCCCAGGGCCCAGGCCTTTTTTCAGTAGGTGAGGGGGGGGCCGCGTGGCTCCCCTCCCTGGACTGATTTCGGCCCCGGAAACCCCATCCCAGGGGCCTGGCCATTTCCTTTTTTTTAAATAGGGGAGGGGGAGTCGCACTTCCCCCCTCCCCGGGCTGATTTTAACCCCAGGGACCCCATATCCGGGGGACGGAACTATTACGGATGGGTAGGGGGGCTGCACAGCCCCCCTCCCTGGACCGAATTTGGCCTCGGAGACCCCATCCCCTGGGCCTGCCCATTTAAAGTGAGTGCCTCCAGGACACCCACTCACCAATGGGACCACAGGAGGAGCCTGAAGGCCTCCACAGTCCCTGCCGGCTCTCTGCCTCCTGCAGGAGCCGGCATTGCATTGAGATTCATGGAACAGCAGCTCATTGCATCCAAAGCAATGTCAGTTTCCCTGCTTGCTTCACAGCGGGCAGGGAAACAGACACTGCTCTGCTTCCAGCAAGCGAGAGCATTTTGTGCTTTTGTGCTCTCGCTTGCTGACAGCAGAGCACTTGTGTGCTAAGCCATAGCAAACTGCAATGTCCTGGGGGTGGGCACCCCGGGACATTGCTGGAGCCAGGCCTGGGCCATGTAGGGTTCCTGGAGGGGGGCTGCATGGCCCCCCTCCTTTCTTCAAATTTGCCCCGGGGAGGTGGTGGTCCCCGAGGTTGGAGGTCCGCAATGGACCCCCCTTAATTATTCTATTTGTGCCCCCTGGGAGGTGGCGGTCCCCGGGGCTGCGGGAGAGGCCATTGGGCCTCCCCCGTTTTAAAAATAAAAATAAAGTATGTGCCCCGGGGTGGTGGCTGGCACTGGGGCAGCAGAGGGGGCACAGGAGCCTTGTTCTGTCAGTGGTTTGTCTGAGTGCCATTTACACTCTGTTTCCATCCATGGCGACATACAGCATGGAGCAATGGCTCCATCCACATCAGTCATTGGCTAACTTGTGCCGTGAATGACGCCATTTTCTGGTCACATGTGTACATTCAGCTGAAAATGAGTGCGCTTCCGTGTTGGGCTGGCTGTCCAGTCCCTTAGATTTCAATGTTCTCTTTTCATAGGTGCCCTTTCATTCCTTGCTTCCCCTCTTTTTATTTGTATTTTTCTTAGGAGGATACTACAGCCCTCCAGGGAGTGACGGCGGGTCGCTCACTTGCTGCTCAGTTCATCTCCAGGGCTGCGCTTCCCATGTGGCGACTTCCTCTAAACCAGCCCATCATTATGGAGTGAGGTTGTCCATAGTGTGCCGGTGTTTTACCATTCCAAGATGGCCAACACTCTGCTTCTAAATGTGTCGGCCAGGCTGCTCCTCAAAAGCAATGATAGACTATTTACAATCCCGCAGCAAGGAGGGCACCCGCAGCTATGTTTAGTTTCGTTATTGCAAGCGCACGCCAGCCGTGTTTAGATGGAAGCATCTTTTTTTTTCTACTTGTATCTTTTAGTTTTATCTTGCATACGTTTTTGAGTTTCTGTTTGTTTTATTGCAGTTGGGTCAGAGGGTAAATGCAGGAATGAGTCAGTGGATGGATGAATGAATGCATGAGCAAGACCAATTGGCATTGCCAAAGCTTGTTAGCACTTAGGAAGTAAAATGTTGCTGTTATAGAAAAATGAAACCCACTCCAATCCTTGGATCCGCGGATCCCAGCAGGCAGCAGGCTTCCAGAGAGAGGGTTTTCCCGCTCTGCACATAAGCTGCTCTCTGACTCCAAAGCCTGTTTATTCGGTTATTTACAGAAGCCACAGAGCCGGCGCCATCAGAGGCGCGAAGATCTGAAGCGGCTGTAATCATGGAATAAACGAGCCCACGGGCCGACAGAGCCCAGATGTACCGGGCATCATATGGAAATGACAAATGCAGATGAACAGAGGGGCGGCGAGGAGGGAGCATGTACAAGACTGAAATACCAGCAGGACATCAGTCGAGGGGAAGCGAACATTCAATTAATAAAGGGGCTGAGGAATAGTAGCCCGGGGGGGAAGAGGGGGGGCTGTTCCATTACTTAGAGCTGCAGACGAACCGAATGTATGAATGTTCAGAGATAATAAAAAAACAGCCATTCATTCCATGAATACATTACAGCACAAATGGAAATGAACCCCTTGTGCCAAGTGAAAAGAAAAGATTATGGAAAATAAAAACGATTTTCAGTGGCCCTGTGGCGCAGTGACCCTGGTGAGTTAGCTCAGTGGGTGATGCAGCAGCGCATGGGCATTGAGCTGATCTCTGAAGAGGATTGTGATCTTGCTTGTCTCACTCAGCCTTTCATCCTGCAGAGGCTGATAACAATGTCTGCCACTGACCTGCGTAATCCCTGCTCTATACAGATTCAAAACACTGTAATCCGTGGCTGCAAAGGTGCAGGCGGTCTCTGCCTCCTCACAGCCTTGCTTTGGGGACCCTGTGCTCTGGGGGAGGCCATCTCTCTGCAGGAGGGGTGGGCGAAGAGCTACCATTGGCCCTTCCAGCAGGGAACCCGCCAATGGGCATTTTAGAGCAAATAAACCTTACTTGAATCATGTGGCAGGTTGGACGGCAAGCAAGATGGCCGACAAGCCGTGCTCCTAGAGGGCTCCGCTGTCCTAGACCCCAATCCTGCATAATCCTCCCATGATGGGAAGTCTAGCCTTCCGTGATCCTGCTGCCAAGCTTGGGGGCAGCGACGGCGCGCCCACTCATCCTGCCGGGGCAGATTGAAGCTGACGGCCTGGCAAAGTCACTGCCCTGAGATCGCAGACGCGAAACAACCAACGGGTGTTCCCGTGGGGAGGTTGGCAGCCTGTCCGATACTGGTACCGGAGCCTGCCGGTGGAGACCCTACCAAGGAAGGCACTCGGGGGGGGGTACAGCGAGTGAACTGGGTCCCCCGTGCGGTCTGGGGCCTGGGCCCGCAGTGATGTGGTCTCGCCAGAGAGGGCATGTTATGTTATGTTAATTAAATTTATAAAGCGCATAGCTGCCCCAGCAACAGGGCTTCCCAGCACAACACATCTGAGCCTTGCCAGGCCCGCACCCTGGTTGTGTGAGTGCCGGCCTTGGATGTCCAGTTGCTGGGGAGCGCCACGAGGCCCGGCTTCCGTGTGGCCGGCGGGGAGGGACTGGCAGAGACAACACTGGGGGGCTGGTGCCGCTAATCCAGGGCATGAACGAGGCTGACTCCCCGGGACCCGCTGCCATACTAGTCAGCCCTGTTGTTGACCTCGAGTCTCAGAGGGGGTGTTGGCTGCCTGACCTTCCCCAGGGCACCGCCCCACCACAAGGACCACACTTGCCCGCATCTTCCATTACACGGACAGGGATTGTATTTTGAAAGCTGCCAGAGAAGCGAGATCTGCACAATATGAAAATCACAAAATAGCCATTTTCCCGGATTACACACATGCTGCTCAGACTCAGAGGAAATCCTTGGCAGATAAACCAAAGCTCAGGGCCATGAATCCCTAGTACCAGCACGACTTTGGCTCATAGCCAATGGAAAGGCACACGTCTTTGCAGGCGCGCAGCACCCATTGGGCTGAATGGGCTTCAGCCCCTCCCAGTCACTTGCCGTGGGCTGGGCTGACTGGGCAGAGTTTGCTGGCTGCCAGCCTGACCTGCAAGACAGCCTCTGTAAAGCATGCATTTCACCTGACACGCGCGCATTCAAAGCGAGATGTACCGTCATTTGTTTTTTTTATTTTCTTCCCTTTAGGCGCCTCCTTCCACTCTTTCCACTGTGCCAAATCATTTCCATTTTAAAGACGACAAGAAATAGCGACTCTAAGGGGTACATTTACAAGAACTGGTGCTCTGCTGTTTGCCGCAGGGAGCGCCAAACATTTTACTTCCACGGTACAACAGATCATAATGCTATGCTAGCATCGTATTTACAATATGGCGCTCCGTTGCGTTAGGAAGGGGCCAGCCTCGGAAAAACAGACACTGATGTGTGCGCCAAGTTGGTAAAATAATGCACGCTAATGTTGAAAAAGTGATGTTCGGCCAATAGCGGCCAGTGAATAGACGCTAGCCGTCCTAGCGTCACTTTTGTGCAGTGAGTGGATTTTTTTTTTCAAAAACGTAAATACGTGAAAAAATAAAGTTACACTTACCTGAAAGTAACAATGGAGCAGCCAGGAGTGAGCGCATCCCATGACAACAACCCCAGCAACCCCACTACCAGCCAGGATGGCCAGCCAGAGTCCTAGGGGAAGAGGAAGTGCAAGTTCAGTGAGTAGGAGAATGAGATCTTGATCAGGGAGGTGACGGAGCACCAACACCAGCTCTTCGTCAGCTCCAAAGGGCCACTGGAGAGGAAAAATACCATATGGCAGACTATAGTGGACAAGGTGAACAACGTTGCCGAAGTCAAGAGGACAGTGAGTGCAAGAAGCGCTGGCATGGTTGAAAACGCAGGACAAAGGAGAAACTGGCAACCAATCTCAAGGCGGCCAAGCAGACCGGAGGTGGCGGTCCATCGCCCCAGGAGGAGCGGGATCCCTTGCAGGAGCGGGTGGCAGCTGTTATCTTCGAGGAGTCGGTGGCAGGACACAACAGTGTTGGCTATGACGATCTACAACAGAGAAAGGACAGTTACAACAAGGGGCAATGTGGGGAACTACGTAATATCATGCAGGGCAGGCAGCCATGTCCCAGCGCTCCGCTGCACTGTCAGCAGGCCAAAGGGTAGGATGGTGGCTCATCTATGGTGAAACATGACATCAAGGGAGGGCTCCTGGGCATTTTGATAATATGTTGGCGTAGGGCGGCCCACAAGCCTTCTAGCTGTGCTATCCTATGTTAAAAAATGGACAGAAATGCACGGAATCTACAAGATACGGTGCATTCCTGTCATTTCTGCCGGAGAATGCGCACAAACAGCAGACGTCGCCAAAGTAGGCACCCTTGCACCATGGTGCAAGGGTACCTGCATTGGTGGCAGCCAGCTGAATGTGCACCAGCATAGAGAAAAGCACAGGGATGCATTGTATCTTCGTCACCACAGCGCAACCCTTCACTTTCCTAATCACACAGCTTGGTGCTCAGGGGAGAGGAGTTGGCCTAACGGCTAGGGCGGTCGACCTCGAATCTGGGGAACTGGGTTTGAGTCTCGGCAATGACGCTGAACATCCTGTGATTCTGGGCAAATCACTTAATCTCCCCGTGTCTAACAAAAAATGAATGTGTCCTCATGTAGCGCAACTGGTGCTATGTAAAGCGCTCTGATACCCGATTCGGGTCAAGTTCGCGCTATATAAAACTCTCTAGAAAAAAAAAGGTGGTTTGTGGTGCTGCGCTGCACCCCATGTCTATGAAATATGCCCCTCTGTCTCTCCTGGGCCCATGTACATTAATCTAGCATAGAATTGGGATCTCAGAGGAGAAACCACCCACCTGAGGGGTGGGGGATCTATGGGCCATGGGTAGTACCTACACATAGGGACATTTCAAGAGCCCTGTCCATAGTAGCCTAGATTAAACTACATGGTACACAGCTGTCCTGTGATGCAGGCTCAGAGCACACATGTGCCAGCTGCCGTGTTATGGACCACATGAACTCCTCTCAGCTACAAAATTTGACTGGGTGTGGGGGTGAATGCAAGTGATGTACACCAGAGGGCCATGGGCCATATTTACAGTGAAATGCTGCACTGCGTCAATGCAAACAAATCAGCTGTGCTGAGCTGCATCGTTGCAGAAATTCATGGATGAACTGTATTTACAGTGATATGTGCCATCCCTGTGCACAGCCCTGCTCTGGTGCAAAAAGAACAGCTGTGTACCAACGCAGGTACCCTTGCACCATGGCACAAGGGTGTCAGAGTTGGTGCTCTGCTGTTTTTTACAGTGCCAGCACAAGAGGAAACACATGGGGTGGGCCGCATTCTTGTGAATACGGTGCATCCCTGTGATTTTTAAATGCTACATAATTCCCTTACCTTGCAGCATAATTTAGTTAATCCTGCTGCATAATTTAGTCACATAACTATGGGGCCATGAGTATGGAAAGAACTGAACAATATGCCACAGAACGGGGCGCAGTCATGGCGCCAAAAGACCTTGAGGTGGCCCTGTCAAACACAACCTAAAGTGCTACATAAACCTTTCTTAAACTATACAAAACGTGTTCTACAGAACTTTACACATGTGAACTAGACTCTAGAAGCATTACACTGAGTTCATAAGTGCTAGCTTCTAAGGTATGCTGGGGCGTGTTCTGCTCCAATAATTTATCTTAAGCACAACCCAGAAGATAGGGAAGGACTTTCTGATTGTTTAGCGACAGGACATGTGCGAGGCTCATGCGTTGCCAGGCACTGCTTTCAGAAAGGTGAGGTGTGAACCCGTGTTCAGCGCACAAAAAGGGGCAGCAAGGGGTCGGAGATGCAAACTAACCGGCAAGCCACGACGACATTGTACTTTGAAGTCCAGGGAACAGAGGGCACAGTGCTTTGATGCCCGAGGCATAGAGAGCAGTACTTTGAAGTCCAGGGAACAGAGGGCACAGTGCTTTGATGCCCGAGGCATAGAGAGCAGTACTTTGAAGTCCAGGGAACAGAGGGCACAGTGCTTTGATGCCCGAGGCTTAGAGAGCAGTACTTTGAAGCTCAGGGAACAGAGGGCACAGTGCTTTGAAGCCCGAGGCATAGAGAGCAGTACTTTGAAGCTCAGGGAACAGAGGGCACAGTGCTTTGATGCCCGAGGCATAGAGAGCAGTACTTTGAAGCTCAGGGAACAGAGGGCACAGTGCTTTGATGCCCGAGGCATAGAGAGCAGTACTTTGAAGCTCAGGGAACAGAGGGCACAGTGCTTTGATGCCCGAGGCATAGAGAGCAGTACTTTGAAGCTCAGGGAACAGAGGGCACAGTGCTTTGATGCCCGAGGCATAGAGAGCAGTACTTTGAAGCTCAGGGAACCAGCCACGCCCTCGCCACCGTACCACGCATCCGCAGAACCACCGCCGGAGGAAGATCCTTCTCCTACCTGGCGGCCAAGACCTGGAACTCCCTCCCCACTCACCTTCGGCGAACCCAGGACCATCTCGCCTTCAGGAAGCAGCTCAAGACCTGGCTGTTCGAGCAGTAACTTACCCCCTCCCCCAGCGCCTTGAGACCCTCCCGGGTGAGTAGCGCGCTCTATAAATGCCGTGATTGATTGATTGATTGATAGGGAACAGAGGGCACAGTGCTTTGATGCCCGAGGCATAGAGAGCAGTACTTTGAAGCTCAGGGAACAGAGGGCACAGTGCTTTGATGCCCGAGGCATAGAGAGCAGTACTTTGAAGCTCAGGGAACAGAGAGCACAGTGCTTTGATGCCCGAGGCATAGAGAGCAGTACTTTGAAGTCCAGGGAACAGAGGGCACAGTGCTTTGATGCCCGAGGCATAGAGAGCAGTACTTTGATGCTCAGGGCGCAAAAGGCACAGTGCTTTGAAGCCCCATGTACAAAGGATACAGCGATTCGAAGCTCTGGTGTGCAGAGAGGACGCGCAGACTCACGTAAAGGCTGCGAACTCCGGATCATGGAACGGCAAAGGCTTCTTCAGCGTGACCACCTCCGAGGTCTCGTCGTCACCCTCCAGGACTAGCAGATTCCCCCTGTGCTCCCCGAAGGGGAACAGCTGAGCTGTTGCCGGGAGATGGCAGAGGCCGGGCACAGCCGGCACTGCAGGCGCAGCACTAGGCACAGCCCTTCCTGCCACATCTATGGACTCTCTGGATCTCGACTCTGGGGAGGGAGGACAGATCACGACTCTGGGCTATTTCAGATTAAAAATACACCCTGTTCACAGCGTTGCCTGTCTGCGACCTGCTCCCACTTACACAAACAGGAGTTTGAAGGGGTCAAATGGGGTTGGACTGAATACGAAAAGCTCCATTTCGAGTTTTGCTTACATCATGGCATGTGTTACAGGCGGCAGCTCTCCAGCCAATCCAAGCACTGCTCTTATGCTGCATATAACACTAAGCAGCATAAGAGTAGTGCTAGGATTGGCTGGGGCATGGAAGCACAATGCTCCATTGAAGACCAATGGGGCTGTGTCTTTGCTGACGCAGCTCCATGGGCGCCTTCAATAGGAAGCCTGAACTGCGCATGTCAGGCTGGCCAGAGTGACAATACCGGCCAATCTGTCATGTGCAGCTCACTTCCAGCCACAGCTGCTCATCCCACTCCATGAGAGCTCCGTAACCCCGCCCCATTAAGAAAATAAAATTAATAGAGGACCTACAGGGCTAATTTCAATTACCAAGTGAGCCCGGGAGTCTGGTAGTGGCTCGCAGCGGAGGCAACGCCCCTGCGCCCCGTGAACGCACCACCGCTGTTCGCACTGTTCACCTCAACCATTTTTGGACTGTCAATGTGACCTGTCCTCCCTAAAGACATTGTAATCATCCTCCTCACCGAAGCACTCCTCCCCTCCACATGTCCCATGACATGTTACCCCCATGGACTCTGTCTGGACATCCATTGGCTCTAAACCTCCTTTGAGGTTGTTGCCCAATGAACTTTACCTGTGAGTCGCTTGAACATTTGCACATGTAAATAAAAGCACTTACAAACTAGCTGTGTTGTCTGTCTGTAGGAGTCAGGGCCAGGTTGACCATTGGCTATTCTGTGAGGCAAATACACCAACTCCTTGACAAAGGGACATGTTTTTGTGGAGTCTGTGACAATCGCTAGGCAGTGAGAGTGTAGCATATGTGGTAAACACTATTTGTGTGTTGACTAGCGAGTGCTTACTCAAGATTGCAGCCATTATGAAAATGGGGTGAACCCAATTCAAGTCTTGGACCTGGGCGGTAATTCGATATAGAAAAACAATGGTCCTAGACCTTGGTTTGAGAATGTATAAATCTAAATTCCATTAATCATTTAACAATTCTGAGCGTGTAAACTTATCAGCTCTGGGTAATCGAAAACCAAAAACCAATCAACATTAGTAATGTGCAACAACCGAAAAGATTTCAAAACAACAGTATTTTATTACTTCATAAATAGAACAGCAGTAGATGTCTTGCTGTATTCAAGGGATGAATTAAGGAAAACAGGGTTGCTCCAAGGGAACGTGCAAAAGGTGTGCTCAGGTGAAGGTGCTCAGCGAAAGGGGTTATGACAGTTCAGCAGTTGGACTGATAACAAATTGTCAGTCTTAATTGGCCTAGCCACCAATCGATTAGATTATATACAATTACTATTTACAAGTTTTCAATCGTTGGTGATGTGTCGTTTCTTAGCACGGTAGAATAGGGGGCTAGTGGTCCAGGCTCGTAATGTGTGGGCGTCGACGTTTCGACCCGACTTGTGGCCTAGAGGGCTATCTGGGGCCTCAGCCTGCGGGTCTTCTTCAGGACAGGGGTGGGCAACCAAGAGTGGTGTCCGAGTTTAACACCTAAATGAAAAAACGGGGGGGCATATTAGCAACGTGATTATCGCCGCTTTAGAGGGACTTTTTCCCGCTAAAGCGGCGATAATTCAATCACCCTATTAGCAAGCTGTCGCTAACTGCTGTTAGCGACAGCTTTTAGGCGATAGCGACCGGGTTGGGTGCCGCTTTGCATGCCAGCGATATTTATCGCTAATAGCATGCAAAGTAGGCGTTCCCAACCTAAAAGCGACTGGAAACAGTCGCTAAAGTCGCTATCGCCTATTAGCGAGGCAGGGGAGGTGATTAACGAACCAGCGCTAAACACGTTTAGCGCTTGTTTGTTAACGCCTGGTCCAAACCTGACTTAGCCATGTAATCCAATGGGAGGTGGATTACATGGCTAAATCCCCTGCCCTATTACCAAGCTAACACTGGTCACAGTGCGAATATCGCTTGTTTTCAAGCGATATTCACACTGTTCTCCAGGGTTTCTATCGCTTTGGAGATAAGTGTTGCTGATAGCACGCTATCTCCGCGATAGAAACCTGCGATAGCCGGCGATAATTATCCTAGCGCTAACTGCGCTTAGCGATAATTATCGCCGGTTATTGCTAATAGGCCCCGGGGTTCCATGAGGGTTGTGCACAAGGTTATTAAAACAACGGGATCACAGGAGTGGTCCTAAATTACGTCTCAGATTTAATAAGGCTTACCCGCAATGAGTTGCGGGCCGGGGGGAATTTTTCTCTCCTAATCAAGGTTCTGGTCCTGATCTGTGGATAAAAGGCTAATCAGTGCTTGTGGTAAGTGTATTAGTCACAAATAGAAGAAGGAGGCCAATGGGAGGGGGAAGGGGGGCGCAGGGTGTTGTAGTGTCACTCACCCATGCATCAGTAATGGAGAGCGATCAGATCTTTTCCTGGCATTCAATGCGAAGTTCAATGTGGTACACTAAACAATGGAGACAAGGACGCAGTTCAGGGAGGGTGCCAGGTTGCGTTGGCAAGTGGTATTAAGACAAAGGTGCCGGTGAGACAAATTACCTTCAGTGTTACTCTCCTCCAGCCTACGGATTGCAAGGGGGTTGGTTTGGAGACGCGGAGGCTATTTAAGGCTCACCGCGAGGGCGTACAATCAACGTGATGTCTGCGTGACGTTCACGCAGGGCGGGCAAATCGAGCCGATTTTTGATCGTCCCGCTAGAGCTAAAAGAAAGGCTCAATCTAACATGAAGAGAGTCTCGGGAGATAGTTACGTTGTCAGGGGAACCGTGGTAACACAGTGTGAATTGCATAAATGCCATACAACTAATACGAAACAAACGGCTAAATAACATTGTAATTACAAAAGTGAATGTGTGACATAATTAAAAACAAGTGACTTGGTCAAGAGAAAACGAAAGTTCCACGCATCAAAATACTGTGACTAATGCAGAAGAACGAGAGGTAAAATGAGCAAATATTTACATGGTCAGTACAATAGTGAATATATCACGTATGACACTACCGTCCTCGGTAAACGGGGAAATGGCAACTAAATACATTGGATCCTAACGGCAAACTGTACACCTACATCTATTTACATAAATTGTCCTGCTTGAATTACAATAGTGATCTGTGAACAAATTACATATACACACAAATCTTAGCGGTCAATGATAAGATTAAAAAGCTGTGTGGTGGGAGGTATGAGTAAAGGTGACGGTACCTATTTCCATCGGATCCTGAAGGACGTATTGTGCACATGCATATGTTAACATCATGCATGATGCATGTGCAACAGACATGCATTCTGAATTCTTCACAACCACATCCATGTTCAGATGTGTATCCACTACCACATATATTTGCATACTGTGATTATGGCTCCTCCCATATCGGCAATGCGTCCTCCTTGGCAGCAGTCAGAGACTGATACACATGCAACACTTAACGTCCACTTTTCCTGACCAATTTATCTTCATAAAAAAGTTTATTTCTGATGGGGTGCACATTGAATCTGGCAAGTCACACAGCACCTGACATCACACTCAATCCTTGCACTACACAGTTAGCAGTGATGAAGGCACTCACCGGTAAAGTTGGGGTTCTTGAAGTTATCCACCTCAACATGTGTGTAAGATATGGGTCAAGATACAAGACATAAGATGTAAAACACATCAGTAAACTATCCATTACTTCACCTCCTGGGCGGATGTGCCATGTTTTCAGCTGAAGCGTTGTTTTTTTTACGCTACCAGTCAATGCGTCAATTTCACACAAGGCCTGACAAAGCACAATGCGGTTTTTAGTACGCGCCATCTGGGAAGCGTCATTTTTGGCTGACGCGGTTGCTGGAAAAATCATGCTCAATGGTCATGCGTCATTTTCTTTTAATGCAATTGGTCAAACGGAGCATCCAGGTCTGATTACTCATGGTGTCCCCACGTCACACATTGATGTCTATTTGGGGATTATTAGGGGTAGTAACACTCCTACCCAGGCCTGACACATTACCAACAACTCTTAAACACAGACGGCTTCCCCTCAATAACTCCTCCCCCAAACCAGTCATACAAAAGAAAGTAAAAGCCTGATCTGGTTGAACCTTGACCTAGTTGAACTACTGACCCATCCCCAGCACAGCACTCCTGTGCACACTGGAAGAAAGGACGGATTCCCTCAAATGTCCAACGTCCCGGCAGAAAGTAGCTTCTCTTATTGTCGCACTGCCTTCCTATCTTTTCGACAGGTAAAGCATCATCCCGTGCACATGGTACCCTCTGAATGTATTCCACACTAACTTGGGAATGCTGCAAGGTTCAGTCATCTTACCACTTGTCTTGGACACTTACCGCAACCCCTTACTAGACATCATCAAGTCCTTCAATCTAAACCATTACAGCTACACAGTCACCCCGCTAATCCGCAACCTGGAGAATCAGGTGAGCACAGAGCGATCTGGCATAGACCATTACCCCCACGCCCCAGCTTCATGCACCAAGAATTAAAGACAGACCATTAACCTTTGATGCAAAACAGGATTCATTGATAGCCAATTAGTGGCTGGACTGCATAGAGTGAAACCATTAAAAAGAAGACAATCCCTTGCCCATATTGTGTGATCCTGGGCAATATTAAATCTCACCGTAACTCCTTTCATTGCATTATGCCACACGACAGCCTTGAAATACGTGAGTTCAGGATGTGTACTATATACACAAACGTATCTTGTGTTTGATATGTGTTTGACACTCCTACACGTATAACAAGAATCGAGGCCACAAATCGGGTGAACAAGACATTGACTCGCCTCCAGGTTCACTAATCGCACTGCTGCTAGGACGGAGGAAGCATGAATGTTTTATAAATTCACTTTTAGTAAATACCTCTCAATCCAGTGATATAATCTGACGTGCTAACGTGAAACACTTCTATATTTTAGATCTTTTAAAAATGGCCGCGAGGAGCTCTCCGGGCTAGAGATCGCCATCGGCATAAATCCTCAGCAAAGCCCCTATCTGGAATCGAGGGAAGCGATATATCATATTGCAACCTTACACGGCCGATGACAGAGTCCAGGACAATGAGCGAGGGGACACAACCAGCCGCAGACACTGCAGGTAAGAGCGGTGGGGCCAGGTGAGGGGGGATTTCGAGAGACCACCACGAGGGAAAATTATTTATTTAATTTTCCCTCGTGGTCGTCTCTCGAAATCCCCCCTCACCTGCCCCACCGCACTTACCTGCAGCGGCCGTGGCTGGACACAACGCGATTGTGGTGAAAACCGTGCAAGAACGAGAGATGGATGCAGGGAAGGTTTCCCCTCCTGAGCACCTGCAGATGCCATCCCTGCTGTCCCTGTCCAGTCCGTTCCATCTCAGAGGATCGGGAATTTAAGGCAGGACTAACTGGGGGGGGCTCACAGACGCTGCCCCTCTCGATCTCCTGCGCACCTGCGACTTCCAAAGCACGGGATGGAGAGGGTGAGGCAGTCATGTGGCTGTGAGGAGAGCCCACCGCCGCCCACCTATGCTGTCAGCCTCCCCCAGCTCGCGGCGCTCGACTGGACCCCCAGTGCTGTGAACTGATCACGTTGACTCCCCCACAACTGTGCTAGGCCGTGGGACTGCCGGGACGAATGTCCCACTTGGTACATGCAGACAACAGCCTGACTAGCCGGGACCGGCTCATCCCGCGCAGCCCGAGCCCTGCCTGCCGGGTGGTTGCAGGGACGCACAGATGCTGCCTGGCTCAAACGCTGCCTCCCCCGATCCCCTACTAATGTGCGGCGTGTGGCAAGTCAGACCCATGCAGCCTCATCCCTGTCTGCAGGACAATAACTGACCCCCTTCTGACAGCCGGCCTGGCAGAAAGTAGATACGCAAGGGGTGAGTCCATCACTGCGCACTTGCGCACACGAATCGCCCGTCTACAGGCCAGCAACCCGTGCCAGCTGCAGGGACAGGCAGACACCCCCACCAACCCCTTCAAGCGTGCGGCTTGCTGGACCTGGGGTCCGGGAAACTGGGTGACTGTGGCGTCTATGTGTTTGGGAGGCGAACATGGTAACACCAATAAGTGGTCTGCCACTGCCCTCACCAAAATGGAAGATCTTCACTCAGTGATTCCAGTGTTTACAGCGGTGTTCATTTACTATTCAAATCTAGTATTTATTTAGTATGTATGAGGACTATGTAGTATGCCCACAAGCCGAAATATGCAAATGAGGTAATACTAGTTCTACTCGACTACCCTTCAGATACATGATGAACACTTCAATTGATTACTAAAAGAAGACTAGTAGTATTCCAGAAGGATAGTATTTGAAGCTTAGCAGTATTCCAGAAGGATAGTATTTGAAGCTTAGCAGTATTCCAGAAGGATAGTATTTGAAGCTTAGCAGTATTCCAGAAGGATAGTATTTGAAGCTTAGCAGTATTCCAGAAGGATAGTATTTGAAGCTTAGCAGTATTCCAGAAGGATAGTATTTGAAGCTTAGCAGTATTCCAGAAGGATAGTATTTGAAGCTTAGCAGTATTCCAGAAGGATAGTATTTGAAGCTTAGCAGTATTCCAGAAGGATAGTATTTGAAGCTTAGCAGTATTCCAGAAGGATAGTATTTGAAGCTTAGCAGTATTCCAGAAGGATAGTATTTGAAGCTTAGCAGTATTCCAGAAGGATAGTATTTGAAGCTTAGCAGTATTCCAGAAGGATAGTATTTGAAGCTTAGCAGTATTCCAGAAGGATAGTATTTGAAGCTTAGCAGTATTCCAGAAGGATAGTATTTGAAGCTTAGCAGTATTCCAGAAGGATAGTATTTGAAGCTTAGCAGTATTCCAGAAGGATAGTATTTGAAGCTTAGCAGTATTCCAGAAGGATAGTATTTGAAGCTTAGCAGTAGTCCAGAAGGATAGTATTTGAAGCTTAGCAGTATTCCAGAAGGATAGTATTTGAAGCTTAGCAGTATTCCAGAAGGATAGTATTTGAAGCTTAGCAGTATTCCAGAAGGATAGTATTTGAAGCTTAGCAGTATTCCAGAAGGATAGTATTTGAAGCTTAGCAGTATTCCAGAAGGATAGTATTTGAAGCTTAGCAGTATTCCAGAAGGATAGTATTTGAAGCTTAGCAGTATTCCAGAAGGATAGTATTTGAAGCTTAGCAGTATTCCAGAAGGATAGTATTTGAAGCTTAGCAGTATTCCAGAAGGATAGTATTTGAAGCTTAGCAGTATTCCAGAAGGATAGTATTTGAAGCTTAGCAGTATTCCAGAAGGATAGTATTTGAAGCTTAGCAGTATTCCAGAAGGATAGTATTTGAAGCTTAGCAGTATTCCAGAAGGATAGTATTTGAAGCTTAGCAGTATTCCAGAAGGATAGTATTTGAAGCTTAGCAGTATTCCAGAAGGATAGTATTTGAAGCTTAGCAGTATTCCAGAAGGATAGTATTTGAAGCTTAGCAGTATTCCAGAAGGATAGTATTTGAAGCTTAGCAGTATTCCAGAAGGATAGTATTTGAAGCTTAGCAGTATTCCAGAAGGATAGTATTTGAAGCTTAGCAGTATTCCAGAAGGATAGTATTTGAAGCTTAGCAGTATTCCAGAAGGATAGTATTTGAAGCTTAGCAGTATTCCAGAAGGATAGTATTTGAAGCTTAGCAGTATTCCAGAAGGATAGTATTTGAAGCTTAGCAGTATTCCAGAAGGATAGTATTTGAAGCTTAGCAGTATTCCAGAAGGATAGTATTTGAAGCTTAGTAGTATTCTGTTAGGGTTTATTTGCAGCTCTTGTGCTATTTCAAGAGCAAAATGAAGGCTAGTCTCATTGATTGTGACCACTGTTTGAAGATTAGTGGTATCTTTGTGAGCAATATCTGAAGACTAATGGCAATGACTGTCAAGAGTTAAGTAAGACTATAGCAGAATTCAAATTGAATGTTAATTGAACACTAGTCACATTAATTCTGATTAATTTATAGCAATTTTATTCATTTGGTTGCTTGCACAAGGCTTCTTTTAATGATGGCTTTTGGACTAAATTTTATGTGTTACATATCTTGGGAGTCAATGATTCTAATACACCTGTTACAAACTCATTAGTCATGCATTTAGTAAGCATTTTATAATTGTGGTATGTGAGAAGACCGGAGCAAGAGATCGTAGGAGAAGCACAAAGCAAAGGAGCCAACCCAGACATACACAGGATTGTACCAGGATACCCCTCCTCCTGCAAGTAGAGAGCCAGTTGAATTGTCGAGAACCTGACTGAATTCCCACTTGGTCCATGACAAGACAGGATCACCACCATTTGTTTTCAGGTTACCCAAAATGAGCAATTGTGCAAAATTCAATTAGTTGTCAGATAAAAAAGTAATTGTTCTAATTCCTCCTGTGTTGATTGTCCACCAGACTCCATTAATGTTAGAACTTATAAAAACAATTCACTAAACACGTTTGTATAAGGCGTTTATGGCACTGACTTGTAATTTTTTTTAAAGGAAATGCAGTTGGATACAAAAGTGTGTGATATGACATTTCAATGATATTTGCCTATGGAAGAGCTATTGGCTTTGCCAATGTGTTTTAGCCATGTTGTGCACTAGCTAGTGGTGTGGAGTGTTGCAGTGTGGAATTGCGAAGAGTGCAATAAAGTGTTGTAGAATGGAGTGGCAGATAGTGTCATGTATTGGAGTGACAGAGTGGAGTCACGTAGAGTGGCATAGAGCAGAGTTACTAATCTGTTGCTGCATAGTGGAAGTCCTTTTGTGAAGGTTGATGGGTCACTTTCTGTAGCCTATTGCTGTATTTGAGTTTTAAAGTAATACTAATGGAGTGAAACCTTCGCTAAGCCAGTGTCAACAACAATAAAAATGCCAAAATAATAAATGCAAAAATATGTCACAAAATGTGCTGCATTCGTCTACAAAATTTGCCTTTTCTTACCACATAATTTAGTCAACTATGCCCCATGATTTGGTCCTCTTCAGCTGCATAATTCCAGTGGCCCCTACATAGATTGACAATTTCTTAAGATAATGGAAATACATTTGCCTGTTGATTCTCAAATATTTACCAGCAGCAGCGAATAAGAAGAAAAATGTTTAGTGGTGAGTAGTGTTACTAGGATGTGTTGTGAGTGGGTGATGGTATAGTAAGCAAGAAGCACAGTGGCTTTGAGTAGGGTCTGGCAAAACTGAGCGGGATATTGAGTGGTTTTGTTAATGACTGCAGATTAGTGTAAATGTTAGTGAAGCATGTAATATATGCAAAGGAGCTAGTTCTCTGTGCGGGGAAGATTGACAAGGTATAGTGATTGGAGAGGCATGTGATGCTGGAGGAAGGAGTGCCATGCAGGTTGCATCAGGTTTATGAGATGAAACTATATTACAGGAACATCTCATGTGGAGTCCTAGGCTTCATTTAACACATCAAAGTATTTTGAGAGTTACAGTCTTGGATTCATTTTAGCGAACAAATTGTACTAACAAAGTAAACAATTTGTAAAAGCAAAGCCAAGAAACAAATGTGTGTCAAGGTGACATTATGTTTTATAAGGACCTTGCGCAAGTGCTTGGGCCGAGTATGGTTGGCAGTATTGGTGCGGCCACAAACTAGTTGGGTTTTCTAGATGAGGAATACAGAATATCTGGGAATGCTTGGTGTAAGGTTGCTGGGGTGGGGTTGGATGATATGCTTCTAGTACTATGGATGAGTATTACTGTAGGGCTATAGTGTACTGGGCCAGAGGTTAAACAGTGTAGGCACAATGGTTTTCTAGGTGACAGTGATAAAGCTGGATGTAAATAAAGGGTACAGTGACCGCGAGATGCAAGGTATCCAGGGGTGGGTATTGGCATGGCTGGTACAATGATCTGGCTGAGTGACATGGGTTATGAGTGATGAGGAGCAAGAACAACTGGATATGCTGAGGTTGGGGTGTCACCACTGAATCTCCTGGGGGCATGCATACGGTGTAGGAAGAGTCTAGGTTTAACAGGTTTTAAAATGATATGGACCCTTGAGCTGTGCAGGGTGCTGGGGACAAGAGTGCAATTGGTGAGGCTTGGAGCAACTGATAGGTTGCTCCAAGCCAACTCCCAAAACTGGATGACAAGAAACCACCTCAAACTCAACTCACTCAAAACAGAATTGCTCTTAATCACCCCAACAAAGGGACCCCTAGACATCAAAGATTGGATGAAACATCTAACAGCCTTCAATTGCCTTCCACAAGTTATAAATAGAACAAGATCACTGGGAATTGCACTCAACAAGAATCTCAACATGCAAGAGCACATCAGCACAGCCATCAAAGGAGCCAACCTTCAAATTAGCATTCTAAGAAGAATAAAACCCTTCCTCCTCTTCGACCTCAAAACAGCTGTACAAGCTCTAGTAATCCCCAGGTTAGAATATGGAAGTACTACCTTATTTGGTCTGCCTAGATCCAAACTGGCTTCACTAAATGCGACCTTTAATTCTGCTACAAGACTCATCACTAGGCCTGGGCAGAAAAACACGCTACGCTCGCGTCGTTTGCATAGTTTGCGCAACTACGCGCTATGCGAATTGCACGTAGCACAGTGCAAAAACGCGTAGCGTAGCGGGCACTTTTTGCTTGCTCGCGTTCCTCAACGTCAAGTTGGCGACCGCAAGCGAGCAAAATGACATCCCGGCGAGACTTTTTCCTCGTTCGCGATCAGCAACATCAAGTTGCCGATCGCGAGCGTGGAAAATAAACCTCCCGGCGAGATTCTCAACGTGGGGAGGTCAGGTTTCTCATTGCGAGTGGTCGCGTATGCTCGCGACCGCTCGCGATGAGAAACTACCAGTCCGCGTTGAGAAAACTGCAGCTCGAGTACAAATCTACTCGAGCGGCAGAAAACGATCGCTTGCACTGTGCAAGATGCCGTTTGCAATGATTGCACAGTGCGGACAATCATCTGGCACTGTGCAATCATTGCGAACAGCATTTCCTACCGCACTACGCAGTTCGCGTAGTGCTACACGTAGCTCGCGTAGTGCGAAGTGCACTTCGCGTAGCTACGCGTAGCGCTACTACGCGAACTACGCCCAGGGTTACTCATCACTGGATCCAAAACAAAATAACCACATCACTCCCGATCTGAAGACACTAAACTGGCTTGCTTATGATGCAAGGATACAGCTGAAAATTGCTTGCTTGACACATAAAGCACTGCACTTTAACACACCGAAGTACATAGCTGACAAACTGGAACTGTCCAGTGGCTGCAGATCCTCTAGGAGTGCCAGTACCTTACTGTTAAAAACACAGAAACACAGAAATTTTTGGGGAAAAAAACCTACAACCGAAACTTCTCCGGAATGGCCCCCAGAATCTGTAACTCCCTTTCCCCTGATATCAGACTGAATCCATCAATCACCTCATTCAAACTGTTTCTGATGAACAAATATCTACACTAGAACGCTCTGACTCAGCATATAAAATGTCCCAACCTGGGCTCGCACATCGGCTGGGTGAATAACTCATGGAACTCCTCCCGATTTGCAACGGCTATTGACAGCATTTGGTGCTTGGTTGTCATATTTTCGTCTTGCCTAACCAATTGTAAAGCGCTCCGATACCCTATTAGGGTCAAGTCTGCGCTATATAAAACTTTATAAATAAATAAATTACTAACCTTACCTCCAGTAAGTCCCACACAGCGAGATTGCTAAGAGGTCTTCGGAGGCCATGCCCCCTTTCTCCACCACTCCGCAAACGTGGCTCCTGGCAAACTAATGGTTGGGGGATGAAGTCCACTTTACTCCTGAGGGACCTTTGGAGGCCAAGAAGCCCTCCTTGTACCTCCTGTAAGTCCTACACAGCGGGATTCCTGAGAGCTGGTTGGAGGCCCATCCCCCTTTCTCCACCACTCTGCAAACGCCATTACTGCTTAAAAAACTATGGGGCATATTAACAAGGTGCAGCGATAATATTATCGCCGCTTTAGAGCCCGTTTTCGGGCGAAAAGCGGCGATAATATTATCGCATTATCAACAAGGACACGCTAGCGCGTGTATCCTTGCATTAGCGCCCCTTGTCAGCACGCCTCCCATCGCATCACTAATGAGATGCAAAGGAGGCGTGCCTGACCAGACTCCCTTGGGGAAATATCTCTAACCCAGCTACCTCATATTAACAACGAGGGTTAGCGATATTTAAAATCACGTTAAGTATGCCTTAACGCAGGAATTTAACGTCTGTTAAATTCCTGACTAAGGCATACCTACCATGGGGGGTGGATTGTGTGGCTAAGACCACAGGCCCTATCACCAAGGATATCGCCGTTTTCCATGGAACATCGCTGGAAAACCAGCGATGTTCCATGGAAAACATTGCTATTACTGGAATAATTATCGCCATTGCGCTAAGCGTTGTTAATACAGCGCTAGCATGGCGATAATTATCTGCGATAGCCGGCGATAAAATTCCTCACGCTAAGAGCGGCCAGCGATAATTATCGCTGCCGCTTGTTGATATGCCCCTATAGACATTCGCTGAAAAAAATAAAGGTTACAGGGGTGTTATAGTTAGGAAATGGAGATTGAAAAAACTTTAGTAGTTCAATGAAAAAAACAAAGGTTACAGGGACGTTTTAGTTAGGCTCAGGTTTCACTTGAACAAAACCAGTGAAATTCAGCCATTATAGTTAGCTGAGCTAACTATAACTTGCATCCCCGCAATGCACCACTTATGACATCACGTATTGCATCACTCATGACATGGTCAGTGACATCACTGATGACATCATCCACAAAATCACTAACGCACCCACTCACCCCCCATAGAACTCACCCATACAGCCATGCATACACCCACTCACTCACTAATACAGCCACTGATATATTCACTCATACACCCATACAATCACTCACACACTGGGTTAGTCAGCTGTAGAGCTACTGACACCTACTCACTCACCCATACAGTCAATCACACAGCCACTTACTCACCCATACAATTACATACCCCCACTTCATATGCATACAGATACTAACAGGGACTCACTCACATACAGTCGCTGACACAAGCACACACTCACCCATACAGCCACTTACATACCCCACTGCTCACCTATACTGCCCTTTACATACCCAGGTACTCACCCATATACCACTGGCACATCCATTCACTCACCCACAGAGCCATACACACACTCACCCATACAGCTCCTCACACAATTATTCACTAACTCATACAGCTACTGACTCACCCACTCATTCATCAATACAGGCAGTTGCACACCCCCTCACCCACCCACCCAGACAGGTACTCAGACAACAAATCAATCACCCATACAGCCACTCATGTACCCACTCACACACCCATACAACCACTTAGACACCAACTGACAGACTGATACAGACATTCACACAACCAGTCACTCACCCATACATTCTCTGAGACAGCTAATCACTCACTTATACAGTCAATCACACACCCACTGAATCATCCAGACAGGCACTCATACACCCAGCGACTCACCAGAACACCTTGGTGTATATATTTAACACTCAAACTCTATAAAAACAGTCAGTCACTGGATGATGTCATCAGTGATGTCATTAGAGATGTCAGTGATGTAATACGTGAGGTCATAAGCAGTGCATTGCAGGGGCATGAGTTATAGTGAGCTCAGCTAACTATAACTGCTGAATTTCACAAGTTTCATACAAGTGAAACCTGAGCTAACTATAACAGCCCTGCAACCTTTGGTTTTGTCAGTAAAAAAAAAAAAATATATATATATATATATATATATACACACACACACACACACATATACATACATACACACACTTAGCTATAGGGGCTTTCAGCCAACCCTCTCATCAATTGGTCTCTTATTGTGTCATTCTCATTTTTCATCCATCCACCGCAGCGTACAGCTTGGAACAGGACAGTGAGCCAAGCTATTGACTAACTTTACTGCGAGTGATGGCATTCTTCCCCTTCACAAGAAGTAAATCCACACACAAAGTAGTGCCCTTAAGAGTCAGTGACTACTATGGCAAAGTGTCCTTTTGAGATCAAAAATGTATTTGCTTTTAGACAATTATTTTAAAAATATTGATGTGTGGCAGATAGGTTCCACATCAATAAAGTTTTGCAAAAACTGTTAGAAAACAAACAATAACCAAGCCAAAAGGCCCATTTGCTTGTTTCATATTCTAGAATATTCAAACCCAGTCAAGATCACAAAACGTACTGAAACAGCTAAATACATGTCAATATTTCAAGATCAATATGAGGGTGACGTCAGAATACAACTGGAAACATTATCAGCATGTCACACAGTTGAGGGAGTCAGGCAGTGATGGTAGGTCTGGCAAGCATTTTTTTTTTTAAAGTAAATTTCAAGGAATGGCGCCAGTGCAAGGCACACGAGATTCTGCCCAGCCTGTCACTTTGTGGCCTCACTGTGACCGTTGCTGAGCAGTAGTGTCATCATAAGAGAGTGATGTAGGAATAGGAGAGGGAGACAGAGAGGTGCACCGGGTGGTAATGAGAAATGAGAGGTGGAATAAGGGGGAGAGGGGGCATAACAAAATGCAGGGTGTGTGAGACAGGAAGGATGAGGAGGACATGTGGGTGCAACAGTAAGAGATATGGGAAGGGGATACACATCTGGGAGGGAGGGAAGATGATGAGACAGGGAGGTTAAGAGATTAAAGAACAGTGATGGAGAAACATAGGAGAAGAGCAAGAAAGGTAGAAAGGGAGGGGTCAAGGGAGACATGAGGACCAAAGAGAGGGGAGATGAGCGAGACGGGGAGGAGATTGACTTGCCAACAAAACTAGGTCAATGGACTGGTAATCACTAAAGTTCATGTATACATTCCGTAAAACCTTAAGGAGGTTATTTAAAATGTGGTCTTTGGTCAACAACTGCTGACCCCTTAGGCAAAGGAAGATGAAGCCGGCGTTCAGCGAGTGCTGTGTGGGCTGGCAGCCATTGTAAATTACAAACAAGCAGCCGCAATTACTGAAACAGGTGTTATGTTTTTTAGTGCTCCCAGTCATTTAAGCCGGCAATGGCGGCCACTTGTTTGTATTTGAGCGCGCTATGCAGGCTTTTACTTTAACAATGGCTCAGCCCACACAGCACTCTCGGGACGCGAGTGCTGTGTGGGGCTGCAGTTATCGTTAAAGTGAAAGTGCGCATGGAGCGCTGCAAATACTAACAGGCGACCGCAATTACATGATGTTGAGCCCTGCTGTCTTTGTGTTTCACTGAACATTTTTATGCAAACATAGTTAGAAAGTTACCCTAAATGAACCCACTACCTGCCATCCAAAGCAGTCAAAAAGAAAAGCACCGCTGCCTGGCGAAGTCACAAGGAAGCGATATGTGCTGTGGGTGGTCTTTTGAGCCGGACCTAAGTTAGAATTTAAAGGCACAGGCACTGGCCAATTGGAGAAGCGGGCCGGGAGGATAGCATGCTTCTTAAAGGGGACGGTGAGCTACAGACAATAGGCACACGCTGTAGAAATATAAAGCAAATAATGTTTTAAAAGTTGAGTTATTTCAGCCGCGCAGCATAAAAGAAAGCTGCGTGGCTGCTATGTTAAACATAAAGTGGTGTGTGGCGTATTGTACAAAAATTAAATTGAATGTCCGCGGTAAGCTTTTTAAGGTTTTCTCACCAAAGGTAAAGCGTGGCGCTGCGGCGAGCGCTTTTTGTAAATATAAAGGCAGCGAGCGGCAAGTGTTTGTAAATATAAAAGCGTACAAAAAAAAAAAAGTAAGCACGGCCCCTATACTTAAAGCGGACTGCGCTGCTAAAATAAATAAATAATGAGATGTGGCCGCTATAGTTAAAGCGGACTGCCATCAGTGAATAAAATAAAAGCGGGTGGCGTGCTATGATGTAGTGGGTGGTATAGGGGCAAAACATTAAACAAAATAGTGCTCCAAGCCAAGATAAAGCAGACCATATAATGAGACAAGTAAAAGGTCCAGTCGTTATGGGAGGTAACAAATGCAGACAAGGCGGTAACAAGGAGGGACTAACAAGCCCAATAACGACTCGGAAGCCAGTGTTTACGAAAGACAATGACAAACCAATTAAAAATATGGGCGGAGTGTGGGCGGGACTTCAAAGTCATACTCCAATACTGCATGCCTCGCAGCAGCGCATGTGCTGCACAGGCTCGACCTCAACACAGATAAAAGGAAGAGGTAGAAAGGAGGAGATATCGGAGTGGTAAAGACAGATAGGGTACAGGAGGAATGAGACGAGTGAAGAGAACCGGTAATAGCAGAAATTGGAGTGCGAGAAAGGAGGATGATAATTAAAAGTGGAAAGGGAATGGAAGGGGGAAAGCAGACCTGGAGAAGGAAGGGTGAAAAAGGAGAGAAAAGAAAGTGGGCAAGAAATACAGAAAGGTGAAAAGTAGTTGGTGAGGGGAGAGTTGAGACTGGATAATAGAAAAGGAGCTTGGTGAAACTTGAAGGAACAAAAGAACATAGTGCAGGAGACGGAAAAAGGCTGTGTGCTCCGCTTTATAATATATATGTCTAGAAATAAAATATATGAAGTTCAGGGAGGACAGGCCTGTATCATTGCTGGGCTCACCTAATGCATAGCTCTGCTGCCCAGACACACAATAGTGATTCATTCAACGTGACAGGGTTTTCTGCCATGAATATGTTTTACTTTATTAGTTAATTGGCTCAGGGGAAAACATATGGAAACGTCACCAGAAAAGGTAAAATAGGCAGAGAGAATTACACTTATTATTATAATTCTCTCTGCCTATTTTTCCTTTCCTGGTGACGTTTTCATAAAAAACAATAAAATGCAGAGGAATGGCTGTGGAATGAGGATGTTACAGGTAGATTAATGCTCTTGACATGCTTTGCAAAGTTTTTATGTTGGGAGCCATTGTCTGCTAAAAGCCCGGAAAGCCCCTTTGAAAAGAATCCTCTGAAGCCATCTGCTTCATGTTATGAAAGCTCAGTGACCTACTCGGTGACCCTGCACGCACGGGCAGGCAGGAAATAGATGTAGTCAAATGAAAAAGAATTAGCAATAAGTACCGACATCCAGCTATTTAAGTGATTTGCCCAGAATCACAGGATGGGGATCCGACGCTAGGACTCAAACCCGGGCCCCCAGTTGCAAAGTCTGCAGGTGTGACGGTGAGGGCATACCATTGACTAGTTATGGCGAATAAAAATCCCACCTTCAATCGCTACCACACATGCTTATTGTTAATAGAGCATGTAATTGATCTGAGCCTGAAGCGCTGATGTTGCGAGGCGAGCTCAGACACACGTACTGCCTCATTCGGAAGTCCTACATTCAATGCCCTGCAGCGTCCCAAAAGCCCATAAATGATGGGATCCTATCCCCATTTATCCGAAAAGTGCCCACACTCAGTAAAGTTCCCTGAGAGGTGGAATCCTACCTCCAGCTCTCTCACATGAAGCACTACATTAAAGCGCCGCATTTTAAGAGAATTAAGCGCCGCATTTTAAGAGAGGCGGGCTCCCGCCTTTCAAACAAAAGCACGGCAGAGTATTCCAAAGTGGAGGAGAGGCGGGAAATCAGACCCACCTCACTTCCACATCTCACCTGCACCCGCAGCAAAACGAAAAAAATACGAAAGAAACTGAGCACTTTTCTTCTTTCCCTTTCAGCCTGTTCCATGTGCAGCAGACCTGAGTTACGGGGGCCGCTCACGCTGTAAAAGCCGGTGGACGAGCACAATTTGAAAATAGCGGTAGCACAAATGAATATTTATGAATTGTATGGTAGAAAAGGGGTGAGAATGAGATGTTCGTGGAATGCTTGTGCACACCGATGCCACAAATGCTTTGATATGCGCCTACTCCTGCGACCTTGCTGGTAGATAGCGATGGAGGTTTGAAACAATGACAGGCAAATGCAAGGGGGTGGGGGTTTCTGACACACAACATTAAATTAGATCGCCGAGTTTTTCAGGACTCTGGGCTCCGCACGGATGGGCAAAACTCTGCAAACTCCACGAGCGGAGTGAAATTTTACGCCCAGGCCTAAAACTGACACATTTTGTTCTTTCATCCTGGGAGGGACGGTGCCCCTTATGGAGCATAGAAATGCAGGGGGCGACCCTGAGGTGCTCTGGAGGCCAACTGGTCCCTAGTGCAGCGGGGGACTAATGCCTCATCCTCTATTGGGTAAAAATGGCCAATGAACAGACGAGCAAGGATGTCCTACACTGTTTTGCCTTTCTTGCTTTTTCTGGTTGAAGTTGCGGAACGGAGCTGACTGTTAGTATGAGGCTGCCCGCGGCCCCCGCAGGGGGCCACCCTAAAAGGGCGGCCCCTTTAGTGGCATTTGGGCACGTCCCCACCCCCTACGTTGTGGTTTGCGGGACTCCTAGCGGAGTCCCCTTACATGACGTCCCAAGCACGTCACTTCCGGCTAGGATTGGGGAGGGGAGGGTATTTAGGCCTCCCCACTCCATTTTGTGCCCTCTTTACGCCTGGCACGCCGTTTCCCACCCTACCTCTTACCCGGCGTGGGGGCTGTCAGGCTAATTACAGAGGACGTGGTAATGTTTTCTTTGTCGTTGCAGGCGGAGTTACAGGGCGATCTGGACGCAGGACGGGTACAGAAGGGTACCTCTGCAAGAGCACAATAGGGGTGCCAGAGCCAAACCCCAGGAACCTCATGGGAGGGTCCTGGAACAATTACGTCGGCGCCCCGTTAGTCCTCCGGGCGGTTGTGGGCCTGAACAACCGGGGGTTTGCCTTGCTACGCTCCGCCCTGAAAGGGGCGTGAGTAATTCGGACCAATGTGTCACGTGATCCAGTAAGGGGATCACCCCCATAAGGGTAGCGCCGATTGGATTCTCCACGGTGCTTGGCTCAGCAGGCGGGCGGGCAGCATAGGTTGGTTTTAGCTGCCTGCCCTTGGATCGCCCGTAAGATAACCCACCATGTTTTGCATACTTTGTATGGAATAAACCTGCAGCATTATTTTCTCCAAACAAAAGGTGTGTGGCGTATTTATTTATGCATGCCTACTCTATTGTGGGGGTGGGGGTCCTGTGCCAATAATGGAACTATGGCCGGATACTCATGGGTGGGCACAGAATTGCAAGTCTGACGTGTGTTTTTCCCGGGGTGGGAGGTGATTGCGAGCTGCTCTTGCAGATATTTTTGGTTGTTATTGCATGCTATGGGTTGTGCTGGCTCCCTCCTGCTCCATAAGCTCCTCCTGGTGGCAGAGGGGGCGGGACCACCCGGTTCTTCTCAAGCGGGGGTCCTAGGTCACACAGCTAACTGAGATACCATTGCAATGACAGTAAATTATCATATCTACACATGGAATATTCGGGGCCTTGGTGGGTACAAGAAACGCCAGAGGGTACCGGCCTTCCTGAAACGCCGCTCAGTTACAATGACGTGTTTACAAGAGACCCACCTCACGGAGGCGGAAACCTGACAGTGACAAAAAATGGAGAGGACAGCTTTATTCTGCCACCTCCTCTACTTATGCCAGGGGGGTGTCCTTGTGACTTGCCCTGGGAGCGCCCTGTAGCCTCACTTATGCCGAAGGTCATATTGAGGGGCGGTACCTGCGGCTGCACAGCCCTTTGGATGGGAGGGAGCTTTGTATTCTTAACTCGTGCGCCCAGAATACGGACGATAGGGGCTTTGTTCCATAAGCTACAGGACTTATTGACAGAATACCTGGGGGTGTCTATGGTCTGGGCGGGCGACTTTAACTGTGTCCTGGATAGAGCGATGGAGAGACACCACCATGACAGCACACCGAGCCCAATATGACGACAGCATTGGCAGAGGTGATGCATAATGTAGGCCTGGTAGATATGTTGGGGGGAGAAACACTCAGCACACTTGACTCAACATTCCTGTCAGTCTCTGACGCGCAGCACTTACAGTCAGACAGCCTGCTGGTGCGAGCATCGATCGACCCTGGATGCCTGCTGTCAGATATCGGGGCATATTTGTATCTGATCACTCTGCGCTCCTGATGGTCTGCGGATGGGGATGACTTTGGGGCCATCACATCTTGGTGAATGCCGCCAGACATCTTCACAGATGATATCAGTCAGACTGATCTGAGTGCTGCACTCACTGCTCACCTTGAGGCCGATTGAGGATCCAAGGCGATGAGGGCGAATGAGTGGGAGCCGATGAGGGCGAATGAGTGGGAGCCGATGAGGGCGAATGAGTGGGAGGCGATGAGGGCGAATGAGTGGGAGGCGATGAGGGCGAATGAGTGGGAGGCGATGAGGGCGAATGAGTGGGAGCCGATGAGGGCGAATGAGTGGGAGGCGATGAAGGCGGTAATGAGGGGGGCATGTCTGGGCAAGGCCTACAGGATAAACAAGCATTTGCAATGCAATAGGTCTCGCATGTACGCGAGTTTAAGCTATTGGCATTGTAAATGACAATGCCTTTTATTTATGTGTTTTAAAAACGAAAACAAAAATAAAAGGCATTGTCATTTACAATGCCAAGAGCTCAAACTCGCGTAAATGCGAGACCTGTTGCATTGCAAATGCTTGTTATATATGGCACTACAGAGCGGACTCCAGTCTCTTTCATCATAGCGCTACAATGTCGGCTGAACATGGACCAAGGCTACTTACGGTTACTTTCACAGTTGTGTTCCTTTGCCGCTGCCATTTACAGTTATGAAAATATTTAACTTCAAATGCATCCCTCCAAGAAGAATAAGTTTCAGTTGTATCCCTCTGTCCGAGTGTTAACGAAGCTGCATGATATAGTGTGGAGTACTCGATGGCCATAAGCAAGCAGACTGATTAGCTCCTTGCCACGTATCCTTCCCTACAGCATACAAGTCCCTTTCCAGTAATGCACTTTACGTTTCCAAAAATAATCATTTCAAGAGACTCCTATCAACAAGTGGATGAGAAAGAAAAACACGCAATGGCGGCCCCCATCTCCCGCCCCCTCTGAAATGTGCACCTCGTCACAGGCCTTGGCGCGGATACAATTTAAATAACGAATCAAATAAGCATAGGAACAAGACACAGATTGTATGTGATTTATAGCAGCCGAAGAATGGGCAGCAGGTGTGTCACTCGCAGAACGTTTCTGGTGCATTAGAGGTTACTTAGCGGTGTCTCCCGAGAGATGCAGGGCAGAGACGGCCTCCGGGGCATCTCCCGCTGCCACAGGCCCCCCAGAGACTCGCAGCTGGACCTCCTGGGGGCCGGATCACGGGCACCCCTCCTGGACGGCCTCCGGGGCATCTCCCGCTGCCACAGGCCTCCCCAGAGACTCGCAGCTGGACCTCCTGGACGGCCTCCGGGGCATCTCCCGCTCCCACAGGCCTCCCCAGAGACTCGCAGCTGGACCTCCTGGACGGCCTCCGGGGCATCTCCCCGCTGGTGCCACAGGCCCCCCAGAGACTCGCAGCTGGACCTCCTGGACGGCCTCCGGGGCATCTCCCCGCTGCCACAGGCCCCCCAGAGACACGCAGCTGGACCTCCTGCGGGGCCAGATCACGGGGACCCCTCCTGGACGGCCTCCGGGCATCTCCCCGCTGCCACAGGCCCCCCCAGAGACTCGCAGCTGGACCTCCTGGACAGCCTCCGGGGCATCTCCCGCTGCCACAGGCCCCCCAGAGACACGCAGCTGGACCTCCTGGACGGCCTCCGGGGCATCTCCCGCTGCCACAGGCCTCCCCAGAGACACGCAGCTGGACCTCCTGGACGGCCTCCGGGGCATCTCCCCGCTGCCACAGGCCTCCCCAGAGACACGCAGCTGGACCTCCTGGACGGCCTCCGGGGCATCTCCCCACTGCTGCCACAGGCCTCCCCAGAGACACGCAGCTGGACCTCCTGGACGGCCTCCGGGGCATCTCCCCGCTGCCACAGGCCTCCCCCAGAGACTCGCAGCTGGACCTCCTGGACAGCCTCCGGGGCATCTCCCCGCTGCCACAGGCCTCCCCAGAGACACGCAGCTGGACCTCCTGGACGGCCTCCGGGCATCTCCCCGCTGCTGCCACAGGCCCCCCCCAGAGACACGCAGCTGGACCTCCTGGACGGCCTCCGGGCATCTCCCCGCTGCTGCCACAGCCCCCCCAGAGACTCGCAGCTGGACCTCCTGGACGGCCTCCGGGGCATCTCCCCTCTGCCACAGGCCCCCCCCCAGAGACACGCAGCTGGACCTCCTGGACGGCCTCCGGGGCATCTCCCCTCTGCCACAGGCCCCCCCAGAGACTCGCAGCTGGACCTCCTGGACGGCCTCCGGGGCATCTCCCCGCTGCCACAGGCCTCCCCAGAGACACGCAGCTGGACCTCCTGGACGGCCTCCGGGGCATCTCCCTGCTGCCACAGGCCTCCCCCAGAGACTCGCAGCTGGACCTCCTGGACGGCCTCCGGGGCATCTCCCCGCTGCCACAGGCCTCCCCAGAGACACGCAGCTGGACCTCCTGGACGGGCTCCGGGCATCTCCCCGCTGCCACAGGCCTCCCCAGAGACTCGCAGCTGGACCTCCTGGACGGCCTCCGGGGCATCTCCCCGCTGCCACAGGCCCCCCAGAGACACGCAGCTGGACCTCCTGGACGGCCTCCGGGGCATCTCCCCGCTGCCACAGGCCTCCCCAGAGACACGCAGCTGGACCTCCTGGACGGCCTCCGGGGCATCTCCCCGCTGCCACAGGCCTCCCCAGAGACTCGCAGCTGGACCTCCTGGACGGCCTCCGGGGCATCTCCCCGCTGCTGCCACAGGCCCCCCAGAGACTCGCAGCTGGACCTCCTGGACGGCCTCCGGGGCATCTCCCCGCTGCCACAGGCCTCCCCAGAGACTCGCAGCTGGACCTCCTGGACGGCCTCCGGGGCATCTCCCCGCTGCCACAGGCCCCCCAGAGACACGCAGCTGGACCTCCTGCGGGGCCAGATCACGAGGCACCCCTCCTGGACGGCCTCCGGGGCATCTCCCCGCTGCCACAGGCCCCCCAGAGACACGCAGCTGGACCTCCTGGACGGCCTCCGGGGCATCTCCCCGCTGCCACAGGCCCCCCCCAGAGACTCGCAGCTGGAACTCCTGGACGGCCTCCGGGGCATCTCCCCGCTGCCACAGGCCCCCCCCAGAGACACGCAGCTGGACCTCCTGGACGGCCTCCGGGGCATCTCCCCGCTGCCACAGGCCCCCCCCCAGAGACACTCAGCTGGACCTCCTGGACGGCCTCCGGGGCATCTCCCCGCTGCCACAGGCCCCCCCCCAGAGACACTCAGCTGGACCTCCTGGACGGCCTCCGGGGCATCTCCCCGCTGCCACAGGCCCCCCCCCAGAGACTCGCAGCTGGACCTCCTGCGGGGCCGGATCACGGGGACCCCTCCTGGACGGCCTCCGGGGCATCTCCCTGCTGCCACAGGCCTCCCCAGAGACTCGCAGCTGGACCTCCTGGACGGCCTCCGGGGCATCTCCCCGCTGCCACAGGCCCCCCCCCAGAGACTCGCAGCTGGACCTCCTGCGGGGCCGGATCACGGGGACCCCTGATGGACGGCCTCCGGGGCATCTCCCTGCTGCCACAGGCCTCCCCAGAGACTCGCAGCTGGACCTCCTGGACGGCCTCCGGGGCATCTCCCCGCTGCCACAGGCCCCCCCCCAGAGACACGCAGCTGGACCTCCTGGACGGCCTCCGGGGCATCTCCCCGCTGCCACAGGCCTCCCCAGAGACACGCAGCTGGACCTCCTGGACGGCCTCCGGGGCATCTCCCCGCTGCCACAGGCCTCCCCAGAGACTCGCAGCTGGACCTCCTGGACGGCCTCCGGGGCATCTCCCCGCTGCCACAGGCCCCCCCAGAGACTCGCAGCTGGACCTCCTGCGGGGCCGGATCACGGGGACCCCTCCTGGACGGCCTCCGGGCATCTCCCTGCTGCCACAGGCCTCCCCAGAGACTCGCAGCTGGACCTCCTGGACGGCCTCCGGGGCATCTCCCCGCTGCCACAGGCCCCCCCAGAGACTCGCAGCTGGACCTCCTGCGGGGCCGGATCACGGGGACCCCTCCTGGACGGCCTCCGGGGCATCTCCCTGCTGCCACAGGCCTCCCCAGAGACTCGCAGCTGGACCTCCTGGACGGCCTCCGGGGCATCTCCCCGCTGCCACAGGCCCCCCCAGAGACTCGCAGCTGGACCTCCTGCGGGGCCGGATCACGGGGACCCCTCCTGGACGGCCTCCGGGGCATCTCCCTGCTGCCACAGGCCTCCCCAGAGACTCGCAGCTGGACCTCCTGGACGGCCTCCGGGGCATCTCCCCTCTGCCACAGGCCCCCCCCAGAGACACGCAGCTGGACCTCCTGGACGGCCTCCGGGGCATCTCCCCTCTGCCACAGGCCCCCCCAGAGACTCGCAGCTGGACCTCCTGGACGGCCTCCGGGGCATCTCCCCGCTGCCACAGGCCTCCCCAGAGACACGCAGCTGGACCTCCTGGACGGCCTCCGGGGCATCTCCCTGCTGCCACAGGCCTCCCCAGAGACTCGCAGCTGGACCTCCTGGACGGCCTCCGGGGCATCTCCCCGCTGCCACAGGCCTCCCCAGAGACACGCAGCTGGACCTCCTGGACGGGCTCCGGGCATCTCCCCGCTGCCACAGGCCTCCCCAGAGACTCGCAGCTGGACCTCCTGGACGGCCTCCGGGGCATCTCCCCGCTGCCACAGGCCCCCCAGAGACACGCAGCTGGACCTCCTGGACGGCCTCCGGGGCATCTCCCCGCTGCCACAGGCCTCCCCAGAGACACGCAGCTGGACCTCCTGGACGGCCTCCGGGGCATCTCCCCGCTGCCACAGGCCTCCCCAGAGACTCGCAGCTGGACCTCCTGGACGGCCTCCGGGCATCTCCCCGCTGCTGCCACAGGCCCCCCCAGAGACTCGCAGCTGGACCTCCTGGACGGCCTCCGGGGCATCTCCCCGCTGCCACAGGCCTCCCCAGAGACTCGCAGCTGGACCTCCTGGACGGCCTCCGGGGCATCTCCCCGCTGCCACAGGCCTCCCCAGAGACACGCAGCTGGACCTCCTGGACGGCCTCCGGGGCATCTCCCCGCTGCCACAGGCCTCCCCAGAGACTCGCAGCTGGACCTCCTGGACGGCCTCCGGGGCATCTCCCCGCTGCCACAGGCCCCCCCAGAGACTCGCAGCTGGACCTCCTGCGGGGCCGGATCACGGGGACCCCTCCTGGACGGCCTCCGGGGCATCTCCCTGCTGCCACAGGCCTCCCCAGAGACTCGCAGCTGGACCTCCTGGACGGCCTCCGGGGCATCTCCCCGCTGCCACAGGCCCCCCCAGAGACTCGCAGCTGGACCTCCTGCGGGGCCGGATCACGGGGACCCCTCCTGGACGGCCTCCGGGGCATCTCCCTGCTGCCACAGGCCTCCCCAGAGACTCGCAGCTGGACCTCCTGGACAGCCTCCGGGGCATCTCCCCGCTGCCACAGGCCCCCCAGAGACTCGCAGCTGGACCTCCTGCGGGGCCGGATCACGGGGACCCCTCCTGGACGGCCTCCGGGGCATCTCCCTGCTGCCACAGGCCTCCCCAGAGACTCGCAGCTGGACCTCCTGGACGGCCTCCGGGGCATCTCCCCTCTGCCACAGGCCCCCCAGAGACACGCAGCTGGACCTCCTGGAGCGGCCTCCGGGGCATCTCCCCTCTGCCACAGGCCCCCAGAGACTCGCAGCTGGACCTCCTGGACGGCCTCCGGGGCATCTCCCGCTGCCACAGGCCTCCCCAGAGACACGCAGCTGGACCTCCTGGACGGCCTCCGGGGCATCTCCCTGCTGCCACAGGCCTCCCCAGAGACTCGCAGCTGGACCTCCTGGACGGCCTCCGGGGCATCTCCCCGCTGCCACAGGCCTCCCCAGAGACACGCAGCTGGACCTCCTGGACGGGCTCCGGGCATCTCCCCGCTGCCACAGGCCTCCCCAGAGACTCGCAGCTGGACCTCCTGGGCGGCCTCCGGGCATCTCCCCGCTGCCACAGGCCCCCCAGAGACACGCAGCTGGACCTCCTGGACGGCCTCCGGGGCATCTCCCCGCTGCCACAGGCCTCCCCAGAGACACGCAGCTGGACCTCCTGGACGGCCTCCGGGGCATCTCCCCGCTGCCACAGGCCTCCCCAGAGACTCGCAGCTGGACCTCCTGGACGGCCTCCGGGGCATCTCCCCGCTGCTGCCACAGGCCCCCCCCAGAGACTCGCAGCTGGACCTCCTGGACGGCCTCCGGGGCATCTCCCCGCTGCCACAGGCCTCCCCAGAGACACGCAGCTGGACCTCCTGGACGGCCTCCGGGGCATCTCCCCGCTGCCACAGGCCCCCCCAGAGACACGCAGCTGGACCTCCTGCGGGGCCAGATCACGGGCACCCCTCCTGGACGGCCTCCGGGGCATCTCCCCGCTGCCACAGGCCCCCCAGAGACACGCAGCTGGACCTCCTGGACGGCCTCCGGGGCATCTCCCCGCTGCCACAGGCCCCCCAGAGACTCGCAGCTGGAACTCCTGGACGGCCTCCGGGGGCATCTCCCCGCTGCCACAGGCCCCCCAGAGACACGCAGCTGGACCTCCTGGACGGCCTCCGGGGCATCTCCCCACTGCCACAGGCCCCCCCAGAGACACTCAGCTGGACCTCCTGGACGGCCTCCGGGGCATCTCCCCGCTGCCACAGGCCCCCCCCCAGAGACACTCAGCTGGACCTCCTGGACGGCCTCCGGGGCATCTCCCCGCTGCCACAGGCCCCCCAGAGACTCGCAGCTGGACCTCCTGCGGGGCCGGATCACGGGGACCCCTCCTGGACGGCCTCCGGGGCATCTCCCTGCTGCCACAGGCCTCCCCAGAGACTCGCAGCTGGACCTCCTGGACGGCCTCCGGGGCATCTCCCCGCTGCCACAGGCCCCCCAGAGACTCGCAGCTGGACCTCCTGCGGGGCCGGATCACGGGGACCCCTCCTGGACGGCCTCCGGGGCATCTCCCTGCTGCCACAGGCCTCCCCAGAGACTCGCAGCTGGACCTCCTGGACGGCCTCCGGGGCATCTCCCCGCTGCCACAGGCCCCCCCAGAGACTCGCAGCTGGACCTCCTGCGGGGCCGGATCACGGGGACCCCTCCTGGACGGCCTCCGGGGCATCTCCCTGCTGCCACAGGCCTCCCCAGAGACACGCAGCTGGACCTCCTGGACGGCCTCCGGGGCATCTCCCCGCTGCCACAGGCCTCCCCAGAGACTCGCAGCTGGACCTCCTGGACGGCCTCCGGGGCATCTCCCCGCTGCCACAGGCCCCCCCCCAGAGACTCGCAGCTGGACCTCCTGCGGGGCCGGATCACGGGGACCCCTCCTGGACGGCCTCCGGGGCATCTCCCTGCTGCCACAGGCCCCCCCCCAGAGACTCGCAGCTGGACCTCCTGCGGGGCCGGATCACGGGGACCCCTCCTGGACGGCCTCTGGGGCATCTCCCTGCTGCCACAGGCCTCCCCAGAGACTCGCAGCTGGACCTCCTGGACGGCCTCCGGGGCATCTCCCTGCTGCCACAGGCCCCCCCCCAGAGACTCGCAGCTGGACCTCCTGCGGGGCCGGATCACGGGGACCCCTCCTGGACGGCCTCCGGGGCATCTCCCCGCTGCCACAGGCCCCCCCCAGAGACTCGCAGCTGGACCTCCTGGACGGCCTCCGGGGCATCTCCCCTCTGCCACAGGCCCCCCCCCAGAGACACGCAGCTGGACCTCCTGGACGGCCTCCCGGACCTGGCCGAAGAGGTCTGAGTTGAGGGCCAGGAGGGAGCCCACTAGTCCAACCAGAAAGGCCCCCTCTGTATTCATCAAACAATTGCTTCACAAATCATTGTGGATCTATATTTTGAACTTCATTAATCGCACATGCGATCAACATTGCAGCGCCCAGAGGGTCGTCCTCTAAGAATAGAGGGCGCATGTATAGTAGCTATAAAAACACATCATTACAGAGTAAAACAGTTACAAGGAGAATGCAGCTGATATCATAAAATCCTTTAATAGCAGACGCAATACAAAATTCCTTCGCTCAGGGCGAGTTTGATTTACAATTAAAAATAATAAACCGCCTCTGCGCATGTATGTAAAAAATACATCGAAGCAACAGGTGTGCTGTGAAGCCACATCAGTATCTCTCCATCATGGTCAGTGCACATTGTATGTAATTTATTATCGCGTATCATACCCCAAGGCTGCCCAGTTGTTATACAAATGAGATTGTGTGTTTATAATGTCTCATGTTGATATCTCGCAAAAGCAGGGCTAAATATTGCTTCCTACGGGAAATGTAAAGAGAGCAGGATAACATACAGTGAGTGGTGCTTTGACAGGAGATAATCTTCCCCCATGGTCCCTACCTGCATAAATAAGTATTTGCGATTTTGCCTTTTTATATCCCTAATGCTCAATTCGAAGGAGCATAGAATACAACTTGCTTACCGAAACAAAGTGTGCATGCTTGTGGATTTAAGGGAGAGACCATCCCGCACATCTTATGCATATGTGCAGCGCTTTTAAATTTGAGGAAAAAATATCTGAAGCCCTAATTTATTACAGCAAACCTGCGTCCAATTAATGAAGCAGGAGGACTCAGCCTCACAACACAAGATTGTCCCACGGATCGGCAAGATCTTGGCTGTATGGAGATCCTTCTCCTACCGGTGGCTAAACACTGTGCATTTAAATTGGGCTGCACCATCTTTAAAGCCCTTGCCGGCCATGGCCCAGCATTCATCTCGTCTAGGATCCATCGCTATGCCCCCTCTCGCGAACTTCACTCCTCCCATCTGAATCTGCTCACCACCCCCACCTTCAAACGCAAAAAACACGGTGGCCTCGGTTTCTCTTTTCTGGCTCCTCAATTCTGGAACTCTCTTCCCACTGGACTGAGGTTAACAACCTCGTACGCCCAATTCAGAACACTTCTTAAGACCCTTCTGTTCTCTCAGGCATATGAGTAAAGCTTCTGTCATCATACCACTGTTGCCTCCCGCTCTTAGCGCCATGAAACCACCTGGTGTAAGTGCGCTCTACAAATATTTTTAACATAACATAACATAACCTCGCTGCGAAGACCTGGAACTCCCTGCCTCTGCATCTCAGGCAATCACCACCGCTGCCTCAATTCAGGAAGGACCTCAAGACCTGCCTCTGCATCTCAGGCAATCACAGTCACTGCCTCAATTCAGGAAGGACCTCAAGACCTGCCTCTGCATCTCAGGCAATCACAGTCACTGCCTCAATTCAGGAAGGACCTCAAGACCTGCCTCTGCATCTCAGGCAATCACAGTCACTGCCTCAATTCAGGAAGGACCTCAAGACCTGCCTCTGCATCTCAGGCAATCACAGTCACTGCCTCAATTCAGGAAGGACCTCAAGACCTGGCTCTGCATCTCAGGCAATCACAGTCACTGCCTCAATTCAGGAAGGACCTCAAGACCTGCCTCTGCATCTCAGGCAATCACAGTCACTGCCTCAATTCAGGAAGGACCTCAAGACCTGCCTCTGCATCTCAGGCAATCACAGTCACTGCCTCAATTCAGGAAGGGCCTCAAGACCTGGCTCTGCATCTCAGGCAATCACAGTCACTGCCTCAATTCAGGAAGGACCTCAAGACCTGGCTCTGCATCTCAGGCAATCACAGTCACTGCCTCAATTCAGGAAGGGCCTCAAGACCTGGCTCTTCGACTAAACTGCAGACCGCCCCCCACCGCTCATCAGCGCCATGGGATTGATTGACAAGATTGCCAAATTACGAGAGACTAACTGCATTTTTTGATCTTGTTTACTGCCATCTTCAAAGAGGATACTAGTATAAATGGTAGATAATGCTTATGAAGTGTGATTTTAGCTCTTTTTTATTGGTGATATTTAATATTTATTGTACAGATATTTTATTATTTATCATGCAATAAAATCATTTCAAATGGAAGATACACATTCAATCTAATACAGCGTACTCTCCTTGTTAGCACCGAGTGCACCTTTTGAAAGGTGTGCCCAGCGCTAACAAGGAATATGCGCTGCATTGTATATTAGAACATTGGAATGTTGGGAGCTCCATTGTAGACAATGGAGTGCTCCATGCTTCTAGGGGCCGGTAAAGGCCCGCAGAGCAACATTCCTATGTTTTACAAAGGCCTCTCGGAGCTCGAGGGGATTTAAATCCCCTCGAGCTCCGAGAGGCCTTTGTTTTATTTGTTAGAACATTCTGCCTTCTAGTGGCAGAATGTTCTAATAGCCTTACAGCCCTTCGTAGCAGGGCTATACCGGCTATTAAAGTCCCGTTCCCTTGTTAAAGTCCCTCGCCTTCGGCTCGGGCCTTTAACGCGGGAGCGGGCCTTTAATAGCCGGTATATCCCGCTACGGCGGGCTATAAGGCTATAATAAGGCCCCTCATGTTTGCTACCCAAGGCTCGGGCTTTTCAGTGAAGGATACCTCCGACTGCCTTCCATTGTACCTCATAAATGCCTCAAGTTTGTGTTACACCTGGTAGATCTCTTTAGTCTCAAACAGAAATATACCCTTTCAGAGAAGAAGAGAACTGGCAGGTGTCTGCACGTCCTCCTCTGGTGAGGTATGCTCTGGTGGCCGGGAGAGGTAGAAGTCAGACGTTCCTGTTGGCCAATCTCTTATTTGCAGATGGCAATAAAGAAGAGCAGCACTCCTGTGCCCTGGATCAATGAGCACACACTTATTGGTATTTTACAATTATATGACTAATTTTGCAGCACTTGTCTACATAACAATTGTATCAGAATGGTCGTGATTATTATAAACAACTCAGCAGATGGGGGGCATGGCCAAGAGTCCAAGATGGCGGTCGTACTTTAACTTCGCTCCGCCGTCAGCCCTTATTATCCTGCATAATCCTCCAGAAAGGAAGAATCTCTTTCACATAGGCAGCGAGCAAATCATCCCTTACATGCTGCAGACACGGCTGGCGCTGAGAAAAGTGGAACGGGGAAGCCACGCCCTGTTAAATGCTGAGTGAGGACTGTGGGCCGCATGGTAGTGAACATCCTGGAGGACTAGCGGTATGCGGCTGGCACGGGGCAACCCAGTCCCTGGCTTCTACACGCTAAGCGGGCAGCAGAGAAAACATTTGAGCTGGGATGGGTCCCAGCGCAGCCGGTAGCGGTGGGGGAGCCGCTGAGCCAGCGCTGGAGTAGCCCGAGAAGACCTGCTGGGCTGTGGACTGCCACGAGAGTCGGGGGTGACTGCGATCCGGAGGTGAGGTGGGCCTGCTCTGGGCCGTTGCGATCTTTGGCCGCCAAGTCATGTTTGAGACACAGGGTGGAGCCAGAGGCAGCGTGACCTCCTGCGACTCGGAGGGAAGACCTCGGCAACTACCGGACTCGGAGGTAAGGAACGGGGCAGTGAGAAATCCGCGCTGAGCACGGCCCGGGGGCCGTATCGGGCCCAGGCCTGAAAGAGAGTGAGCTGGCACGCGTGATCCACCCCGCTTCACCCTCTATGGCTGCGATCCTCGCTCCTGCCCTGGCTCGGGCCGTAGACCTGTAGTTTAACCCCCACACAGCACAGCTTACAGAATTCTCCTCGGAAGCGGGAGGCTCCTGCACAACGGATCTGTCCTCCCTGTGGAGCCACAGCTGAGGCCAGCGAGGCCGCTACAGGTTCCGTCCTTACAGTTAGAAGCGCGACCTCCCCGCTCTGGGCCGGCCCACCCGTTATTACAGTGTCAAGAGTATAGGAACAGATCTATGGAAGCCGGGTGCGAACACCGGTTTCCCCTCCCCCACTAGACTCCCCGCGGAAAGCGTGCAAGTGCTGGGTCCCCACCTCGGGGACAGAGGAACGGACAGTGCTCCTGCGCCAGCTGTACCGCATTGGACCTCGCTGTCTGCCCTCTGCCTCAGTGTCCCAAGACTGAAACCATGTATGCTTACAGCTCAGCAACTAGCCATGGGTCGGCTACGATCAAGCACTCCTCCTGAGTCGACCCGCTCAGATTCGGACGGACCGTCCCAGGCGCATGCTGCTCAGAACGCAGAACACTTACATCAATCATTAGCTGCAAAAATGGACTCAGTTCTAAACGCAAACCCGCTCCTCCCTAGAAGCGAAAATAGACAAGGTTGTCACTTTCACTTTATTGCACGCAGACCATCGCAAGCTGACCGACCAGGTGCAGGCCAACGAAACTACACTAGCGGAGCTTCGCCCCACCAACAACTCAAACACGGCTGCACTGCACACCCTTACAGTCAGGTTCTAGGCCCTGGAGGAGAGACTGGAAGAAGCCGAGGGCCCCTTGCGGCGCAACAATATCCGTGTGGTGGGGTTGCCGGAGGATGGCGAAGGGAGAGATCCAGTGTCCTATGTGGAGCATTGGATACAAGAACTATTGCCAGAGAGTGTGCTATCCCCCCAATTTGTGGTGGAGCAGGTGCACAGGGAGCCATCCTACAGACCTCCCCCTGGTGCGAAGCCCAGGCCCTTCCTGATCAGGCTGCTGAGCTTCAGGGACAGAGATGCTTTACTAAAAGAAACGTGGAAAACCCCGGACATAACTGTACTTAACCCCTTCCATGCTGCGGACGGCCCCCGGCCGTCCGACGTCACGGTGGGCGTGTGCGGAGGACGGCCGGGGGCCGTCCGAATCCCGCCCACTGATTAATTCGCCCACACAGCGGGAAAATTCTGGCCGCGTTGAAGTGGTTAACAGACGTGTAATGCTGTTCCCGGATTACACGGCCCAAGTACAGAAGGGTAGGGGATCCTTCCAACAGGTGAAGAGATGCCTCAGAGAGCTAGAAATGCACTACTCTCTTCTGTTCCCAGCCCGACTCCCAGTAGTAGCTAAAGGCACCACACACTTCTTTGACTCTCCTGCGGAAGCTTGGGACTGGCTAGAGGGCCTGGGGCAGGTTTCAGAGCACACAGCATCTGGCATTCAGGTGAGAACATGCCGGGATAAAAACAACCAGAAGCGCAACAAACACAAGGAAACGACCCAGCCGGCCACACCAATCACACTCCCTAATCTGGAACAAATAATCACAGAGTGCCGAAAGGCTTTACAGATGGCGGCAACAATCGGCACCCAACCACGGGGTTCGGATCCAGACACGGAATCCATTCAGTCTACAAATGAAGAACTCACTCATTCGTGGCCCGAGGAGCTAGATTCGCCGAGCCTTCCAGTGAAGGAAGTGACCCGATTCGGGACACCTGGGTCACACAAGACCACCTCTCAGCCTTCCATACCAAATGAAGAGTCGGTCAGACAGTAGAGAATACAAACCAATATCTGTTTATTCAGAGTATGCCCAGAGGGGAGCCCTGTCTGCCCAGTCTCTAAGGAGTGCTGCAGAGGGACTGACATCAGCAAGCATAGAGATACATTATGTACATTTCGGAACCAATGAAGGCACGCCCACAATGGAATTTTCCAAGCAGATACAACAGAACAGTGAAATACAAAAAATAAGTTTTGATTGTGCAGCTGGGCACACACTATCTAACAGTGAAGGTCATTCTGCCCGTGCCCGGCACTAGACAAGTGGGAGAGGGCCTACATCTAGAGTTTAGGAATGCGCTAATAAGAACAGTGCATTCATTAGTGTGGCAAAACTCAGCTCTGAAGAAAGATAACTTGGAGAAGGCCGTTTCTCAGAAATGGCAAAGGATCAGTTTCGATTATAATTCAAAATGGCGGCCATGCACAAAATGGTGCTGCGAATTCTAACTTATGCAAACAATACCAAAGCATATTTTTGTATTCTAACAGACCCTCCTTTTAGCATGAGCTAAACATTTTGGATAATGGCAAAGAAAGCCATATGATGCAATAAATCATGAATAATTGTCTTAGGAACACTCCATATCTTCAGCTTCAGGGGGGAAAACAGTAAGGAGGGAAGAAGTCTCAAAAATACCCTCATCTATTTGCATGAGGTCTTCTACCTCCTTCTGAACCATAATAGTTGCATTAGTATCATGAATTGATATTTTCTTAGGAGTGAGGAGGATGGTGCAATAAGAGCAACAAAAGAGGAGACACTGGATCAGGACACAGCAAGAGATGAGAATTACAATGAAATAAATCACCTTTTCGAGGATCCAACCCCACCCACCGAAAAGTGACCAACTCCAGTCCCACTTTCCATTCCTTTCACGCTTTCTAGAATGTCTAAAATGTGTTGGGTAATATTCTTTTCCATATTAGTGATCCCGACTACACACTGGTCTCCTACTACTGCGCACACACCACCCCTCTGAGCTAGGATGAAATCAACAGCATATCTAGTCTGCTCGGAGTATATCCGCATACTTTCTAATTGGGTGGTGATGTCACGCAAAGCCGCTACTGTAGAGTTAGACAATATCTGCAGCTTACATTCATATTCTCTAGCTTTTTCACTCCTGGCCATAGCGGTCCCACCAAAGGTAATAATGGAGGAGAGAATATACCCAAAAGTGATACCATTACTATAATTATTCACTTCAAGGTCTGTCACTTCTTCGCAAAATTCCTTTGTCAGCGTTCTTTTAACCCATCTAACTGTAGGCTTCGCATATTTGCAAGGCACGCCTAGAGACGACACCATCCCAAGGGCCACATCATTTGTACCATTATGCATGTTGGAATAAGTCCCATTAGACAAAAAGAAAAACCCTGGGTGTGCATAAATGGGCCTATCATAATCTACAGCAGCATACCTAGAGTTCCACCCATCAGTACGAGGATCCTTTGGATCTACCATATAGTACGTGCCCTTATGCAGAATTATCCCTGAGCAGTTAGCATACAGAATGAGGGCAGTGAAATTGACAATTGGGCAGCATGCAGGGTAATAACCAGCCTCTTGGGGAACTGTCAATTCTTTGTAATGCCAACCCACCAACGTTACATTCTGTTTCTCCATATAGAAATTATCACAATAAGTATTGTTGTTACATCCTGAATAACCCATACCTTGTGGTTTTCGCTGATATAGACATGGGCCTGGGTAACCAAACTAACCCTGGGCGTAGTAGCACTTCACGTAGCTACGTGAAGTACAGTTTGAACTACACGTAGCTATGCAAATTGCATAGTGCACAGCTGTGTGCTTGACTGCACTGTACAATAATTGCCAAAGGCATCTTGCACAGTGCAAGTTAAGATAAAATAAATATCTCTGTCTTTATATACTAAAAATGCATATAGTCATTTCTCAAAAGTGAAAACGATAAATTAACAAGCAGTGAGAGAGGTGATGATTTTGGGATCCTCCCTAAGCTAGGGAGAGAACCAAGCAGATGCCTTGAAAACAAAAAGCACATCTTTTAAATGATTCAGTGGTGGTCCCATCCTCTTAGGACCACCCCAAGCACAGTTATTGGCAAAAATACAATCCTAACCAAAGGCCCTGCAAAGCATTATGGGACGAGATTAGCAGTGGGCAGTGAATATTATAGTGTCCAATATCAAAATAATTCTACAAAGAGCTGCGGTTCCACTAGTCGTTACTAGATGTCCCTCCACGAGTCAAATGCAAAAGCTTCATGAAAGGGTTTCAATGCTTTTGCATTTGACTCGTGAGGACATCTAGTAACGACTAGTGGAACTGCTGCTTGATGTATTAATAATTTCAATGCTTTTGCATTTGACTCGTGAGGGACATCTAGTAACGACTAGTTGAACTGCAGCTCTTTGTAGAATTATTTTGATATTGGACACTATAATATTCATTGCCCACTGCTAATCTCGTCCCATAATGCTTTGCAGGGCCTTTGGTTGGGATTGTATTTTTGCCCATAACTGTGCTTGGGGTGGTCCTAGGAGGAAGGGACCACCATTGAATCGTTCACATGATATGCTTTTTGTGTTCAAGGCATCTGCTTGGTCCTCCCCCTAGGTTAGGGGGGACCCCAAAATCATCACCTCTCTCATTGGTTGATATTTTATAGTCAAAGTTCACTGTTGTGAATTGGTTATATGCTATTTAGCATAGAAAAGTGCTTTATCAAAGCATTTGAAGGTGTTTATTTTACTGCTGCTACGCTACGTCAATTTGTGTAGTTTTTCACTCTGCTACGTGCAATGTGCGTAGTAGCACAAACTTTGCATGCTCCGTGAGCGTAGCAAAGTATTATGCCCAGGGTTAAACCAAATACTCTTTGTACTTCTATGAAATCAGGGGGTCGAGTATAAGTGCAATTAACAAGTGACAATGGATATGCAGTCCATAAGCTAGTAACAGACTCAGTAGGGTAGCAAGCAGTACCGTCTCCAAAAAATCTTTTATGTGTGTCTAGAAACACATTACTCAGGGCTGTCCTTTTCGTATGAATTTGAGAAACAACCTTATGGTTAATACATGATGGTGCATTTTGATCTCGTTTCAAAACCCAGGACACCCCACCCAGAATCAATAGCAGCAAAATCACAAGAATAACACACAATGGGGCATATTAGCAAGACCGGCGATAAAATTATCGCCGTTTTAGCGGCAGGAAACTGCCGCTAAAACGGCGCTAATGGGCTTGCTAATATGCGTTGTAAAGCTCCAATAGAAGCCCATGTTAGATGTGCAGGACATCTAACCTGGGCTTCTATTGGAATTCTCTAGCATATTAGCAAGCCCATTATCGCCGTTTTAGCGGCAGTTTCCTGCCGCTAAAGCGGCGATAATTTTATCGCCGGTCTTGCTAATATGCCCCTGCATCTTTTTCTTTGTAGACCAGACTATGCGTGTATGAACAGGGGGAATTACTGACTGCTCTTCGTCGGCAACCATCCTGCCAAACGGATGCATAGTAAACGATAAAACAAGGGAAGAAGGGGCCAAAATGCCAGCAAGAAAATTATACAAGTTCCCAGTGTCCGTCAGAGCCTCACTGGTACAGGCTCCTATTGTCCATCAAAACTTTGGCGCTCTTGAGCACCGGCGGTGGAGCTTGCTCTGTCCTAAACTCAGGTTCCCACGTCGACCAGGATAATGTACCCCCAAGGGGATACTTTTGATCTATCCTGTCCAATGTTCAAACAGTGCACAAACCTCACCTCACCCTAAACTAGCTCCGTTGGTACTATGGCAAAGTACACCCTAACTTACACAGTACATCCCTAACTATTCTGACTTTTCCTTTGGTGCACTGTTCCTCAGTCGAGGACGCAGATTATACCTAGTAACTCCAGGCACAGAGGGATCAGTGAAAAGGGGCTCCTGGATAGCCCGTATTTCCGGAGGTACTGCTGCATTCAGCACTTCATCATTTTCCTCATCCATTTTGGTCCAGGTCAGCCTGGCATCACTAAAGGGGACAAACAGGCACCGTCTCGCACTCAGAAGCCCCTACTCCATCCCTCACCCACTGATCGTAGGGCAAGGGTAGAGGTATCCTGCGACAGTGAGTCGCATGAACCCAGTTCTTTCAACCATCGACCTTGACAGCTGTACGTATAGCCAGGAGGACCTGCTTCGGCCCCTTCCACCACGGCTCCAAACTCTTCTTTCACTGAAAATTGCGTACAAGCACAAAATCTCCAGGCTGAATATCGTGTCTGGGCCCCTCTGGCGTAGCTGGCAGGGCTTTCCGGACCTGTTGGTGAATAGAACGCAATTTTTCAGTTAACTGGCAAAGGTAGTCGATCAACAATGGATACTCAATATCAGCAAACCGCCGAGGACGCGGGACGCCCCAGACATTTGCCGGGCATCCAAACACGACCTCGTACGGTGACAATCCTGTTCTAGAATGTGCTGTCGTTCTTATTGACAAAAGAGCTAATGGTAAAGCATCTGGCCACTGTAGCCCTGTGGTCTCCTGAATCTTTGCCAATTTCAGTTTGAGAGTACCATTGTACTTCTCAACCAAACCTGCTGAATGTGGATGATTGGCAGCATGAAACTTCTGCTTGATACTCAAACCATCACAAATTAATTGAATTCTAACTTATGCAAAACAATACCAAAGAATATTTTTCTATTCTAACACAAGAGATCACACCGCAAACCTCTGATGACTTCATACAGTCCCGACAGATCGCCAATCTATCCTAAAAACATCCACACCCCTATGCAAGACAAAGGAGCTACCGGAGCCGTTACCCTCCTACCAAAAGTCGCAGTCTGATCAAGGAGACTCGTGATACACCTAGGGTTATCTATGTAATGACGCCACGCTGTGACTCCACAAAAACTCGCTGGCCGGTATGTGGGGTTCCATAAAAGTCACACCAAAAGGGCACACAGGGACTGCCACCGCTGCACGTAACAGCCATACCTCAAATTGACATTGTTGGAAGCAGTATGCGACTGCAACATGGTTTGGGAGGGTCCTCATTTGGGACCTGCTCTGATAAGTTTTACAGGCTTTATTGTTCAATCCGTCCCGTTCTTATTTTTATTTTGGCACCTCACACCACAGCAAACATTACCTGGAATCCGCACACTCAATTGGCCGCACCCCAGTCAGATCAACAAGTTACCTGCATCCGGGACACGACCCACATTCATATAATCGAACCACATGATACAAATTTGTGTTTTCACCTGGAATGCGAGAGGCATCCATACCCCAGCCAAGAGATACTCAATATACTCATATCTACAGCGCTGGGCCACCAACATAGCATTCCTAAAGGAGACACACATAACACAGTTGGAGGCATCCTGACTCTGTCCATGTTGGCGGGGGCAGGTGTTCAGCACCAATTTCTCCACTCAGGTCAGGGGGTCACTCATATGGATCAGGGTGGGGACCCCTTTTGCAGCAGAGGAAGTGAGGGTGGACCCAGATGGTAGGTATGGCCTCGTGAAAGGCCGGTTAAATGGTCATTCCATCCTGATAGGATCTATATGCGCCCCAAATGTGGACCAGTCCGCCTTCTTGTGTCATCTCACACAAGTACTCGCACCATGGAGCGAGATCCCATGGCTGCTGGTAGGAGACTTCAACTCAGTGCCGGACACTGCTCTGGACTGATCCTTCCCCCCCTTAACAAGTACAGCAGCTTCCTCAAATGCATCAGCCCTAAGCACTTGGCTAGCGCACTGGTCCTTGACGGACGTTTGGCAAGCCCAGAATCCAAACACCCGCATATATATTCTTTTTACTCCCACGTACATGATCTGCAAGTAAGACTAGATCGGATCGTAAACTCTCCCTCACTATTGTCACTTATTAAACATATTGACGATCTCGGCCGTACACATTTCGACCACAATCCACAACTGGTGCAGCTGAGCTGGGAGGCTGGCCCACCTCCAGTCCCCACCTGGCGTCTCATGCTGGTGGCTCTGGAGGACCCTGCATTTCAGTCCTCACTGGGAGCGGCCCCAACAAATTACTTCACACTGAACACTGATACTGCACATAGCAAAACCACCGGGTGGGAAGCATTTAAAGTGGTTATCAGAGGGCATAGCATGGGACCGATCTGGAATATGCATAGGCAATTAACCCAAGAGACAGGGAAGATAGAGCAGGAGATCTTACAATGGGAAACCCACGTGGCATCAGACACGGGGGGCTTGCAATGACTACACAAGAAGAGCAGTGAGCATATAGAACTGCTGGAGTGACTGCGCTGCTTAAACTACTCAGCACACTCTGCACGCACACACGCATCAGCAGACAGGCCTGGGAGCTTGCTAGCATGGTTATGTGACAGGAACAGCCTCAACACCCAATACATGCTATACGCCCTACAGTAGGTCAGACGGTATACACTCAACATGAAATACACGCTGAGATGACTAAACACTACTCAAATCTCTATAAATCCACTGCCCCACAGGACCGGGAAAGAACAAGAGCATTTTTATCCACAATACACCTGCCCACTATATAATGCCTGAACAAAGCGAAGCACTAAGTGCTCCAATTGAACAAGATGAGATTAAAGGGGCTATAGCGGCGCGGGCAACAGGAAAAATCGAACCCCGGGCGGGTAACTCCGCTCCGCCAACAGAGTTTGCGGATTTTTGCCTACTCCGCACTCCGTTCCAAACATGGAGTTTAGGCAAAAACTCCCCTCCGTGGCGGAGCGGAGTTAGCCAGCCCCTCCACCCTCCCAAGTAAATTAAAAATTAAAAAAGAAGGCACCTACCTGCGTGGCTGCCTCCTCCTCTGCCTGGCCGCTCTCCTTCCTGCTCCTCGCCGTCCTTCTCCTATGAAAAAATACTCTTATGAAAAAACACTATGTTGTGCGTCTGGCACGCGCAAGATGCACAACGTAGTGTTTTTTCATAGGAGAAGGACAGCGAGGAGCAGGAAGGAGAGCGGCCAGGTGGGAGGGTGATCTGCAGCGCCCCTTCACGGACGCTGAATGGAGCAGGGTGCTGGAGGGGCCCAACAATGTTCTGCGAAACATGCGTTTTCGCCTAATACTATACTTCATTACCCAAAGGGCATATCTCACCCCAGAGAAGATCAGTACATTTTACAATAATGCAGACACTACCTGCCCACGCTGCTGCTCGACTGATGCGGACTTACTGCACATGGTCGGGAGCCAGCCGCACAGTCACTTGTTGATAAGAAGAATTGACAAAACAATATATGGCCACTTTGGGCATCGCATCACTAAGTACACTGACCTATGACGTTATAGTCTTCCTGATGGAGGAGCCTGCTCACTAAGCATAAGGAGCTGGACTTAGTTGTGTCTCTATACACCTTATGATTTATAAGGAATTACTTGCCTTGAAATGCATGGCACTCAGATATAGTGTCACTTCTGCCGCCTGCGACCTGCAACCCATTGACATGTACCGATGTGAGGCGTAACAAGGAGAAATATTTTCATTTCTCCTTGTTTTTTCCTCTTTGTATGTGTGCTGAAATAAAGAGGAAAATGCCTCAGGGGATAGTTTTTGTGTGGAAGGTGGCCCTTCCTGCACAAAAACAATCCCGCTTGCAACGCAGGCTTCCTTGCACCATGGTGTAAGAGCGCCTGCATTGGCGCCAGGCAGCGCACTGTGTGCCAGCTCTGGGAAAAGGCAGGAATGTGCTGTGTTGTGATAAATACGATGCATTCCTGCTCTTTCCCGGTAATGCAGCACAGCAGGTGACTTGCTGAGCTGCATTGCATTTTGATAAATATGGCCCAGCGTCTACGGTTTCTATCTTGACGTCAGGAGACGTGCTGCTGCTATGGCTGTGGTCAAAGCCATATCCATATCGTTACGGCTGATGTTGGGCTACCTCAAGATCAGGCCTTGAAAGGTTTGAGACTGGCATCCTTGGTTGATCTGCGCTTGGGCTTCTTTTTGTTGGTCATCAGCTGTGCATGTGCTGGCCAACTGGCAGAGGTGGGCATGAAAGCTGTCAATCAACTCCCCGTCACATTGACAGCTTGAAGCACTCAAAGTCCAGGTTAAACTGAGGGTCAAAGTGACGTTCAGGGCCCTCACAGCAGCATCGCACTCATCGTCCACTCCTGTGCCAGGGAGGAGTTCGAAAAGTTTGTATATCTACAACCCCGCATAGTGAAGTAGAAAGGAACGTTTGATTGTGTCATCGGTTTCCCGGATTGCTCTGAATTCAATAGTCACTCTGCCTACCCATGTCTTCCATCTGAAGATCGTGATGGTGGGATCAACCAGTTTGCTGATTGGTTAAACTGCTGCAAACGGGTTGTGCTGCAGAGGTGCTGTAGGCGCAGGTAGCGCTGCGGTCCATGCGGCAATGGCATCATTGCCCATGGCTTGTAGGTCACTGGCACTGCGCTCGTGGAGCAGCTATGGTCGCCATATATCAGAAACTGGATGTGATGGAGTTCGTCTTCACTCGGGTTCAATGTGTACTGTTTAAAGGCAAAAGAAGATCCGTAAATAATGGATCAGGGAACCTAGCTAATAGGAAAGAGGAGGGGTCTACTAAATGAGTAAGACACACCTCAATAAGGGAAAAGAAAATTATTTTCTTGAGTCCCCTCACTCACCAAAGGTTTCCCCTAGGTGACATGCTTCATCATTGGGGCCATCCCAAGCATCTACTGCTTGGGGCGTGCTGCGACTTGCGATAGTTACGTAGGAGCACTCAATTTTAAGATATGACTATGTGTGGTGCAGTGAAGGGGAGTGGTGTGAGTGGTTGTTAAAAATTACCTAACTAGTGAACGTAAACGATTTTATTCTTGCTCCTAGTTGGCAAAAGATAAAAGGGGTTAATAAAAGGGAAAATAATTAAATGTCCCTGATATTTTAAGTCAACATGTTTCGAGGTGTCCCCTAACCTCTTCTTCAGGACAACATGGGGGCCAGCCCCATGTGTACCACTCTGTGCAAACCTGTAATAAAGTGAAAAATAAGAAAAACAATGGGGCGCGCACTTATTGTGTCAGCGCTAGATATAGTACATACGGTTATACTGAACACGTAGTATTTAATAACTGGCAAAAGTAAGCCCCATGGTCAGCCCGGGTGGAGGAGCCTGAATAAACCTTGACTCGGCTAGCCTCCGTCAATATGACCTACTTGTTCCCATAAGCGGACCGCATCTTAGCGTGTCTGGCTTCCGAGAGGTCTAAAGTAGGAAACCAGGAAACTGCCTAGTCACGAACGCGCTTAGGAAGGCTATACCGCGTATATCTAGCGCTGACACAATAAGTGCGCGCCCCATTGTTATTCTTATTTTTCACTTTATTACAGGTTTGCACGGAGTGGTACACATGGGGCTGGCCCCCATGTTGTCCTGAAGAAGAGGTTAGGGGACACCTCGAAACATGTTGACTTAAAATATCAGGGACATTTAATTCTTTTCCCTTTTATTAACCCCTTTTTATCTTTTGCCAACTAGGAGCAAGAATAAAATCGTTTACGTTCACTAGTTAGGTAATTTTTAACAACCACTCACACCACTCCCCCTTCACTGCACTACACATAGTCATATCTTAAAAATTAGTGCTCCTACTTAACTATCGCAAGTCGCAGCATGCCCCAAGCAGTAGATGCTTGGGATGGCCCCAATGATGAAGCATGTCACCTAAGGGAAACCTTTGGTGAGTGAGGGGACTCAAGAAAATAATTTTCTTTTCTCTTATCGAGGTGTGTCTTACTCATTAGTAGACCCCTCCTCTTCCCTATTAGCTAGGTTCTCTGATCCATTATTTACGGATCTTCTTTTGCTTTACAAGTACCCAGGAGGACGAACCTAGCCATATCCTCCTCTCCCCCTCTCTTTGTTTTGATACTGTTTAAAGGCTGCAGAGTGGCAGGCTGGTGTAGAGTGTAGTGCCTCCCCGGCAAGCGGATCTTTTTTGGGCTGTGTCCTCTGCACATGGCATGCCAGAGAAATGGGACTAGGCCGCCCTCTGTGGTCGTGGTAGCAGGCAGTGCAGCACAGGCCTAGCACTCTTGGGCCCCAGGACAGGGGCCACCAGCGGGGCCAGGAAAATGGATATTGCAGGCCTGTTGCTGAGGCCAAGCTGGAGAGGGGGCAAAGCACTGACACAGGCGTGTGATCAGGGGCAGGTGCGCAGGTGGGGTCACAAGGGCTGTGCCTCAGACAGCAGCTGCCAGTATGAAGGCAGGAGCACAGGTGACAGCAGGTGCCATTGGCCTCCTCGTCGCCAATGTGTTGCTGCATGCGGCATGGGCCAACAGGGCAACAGGAGGCAGTAACACAAGACATGGCACACCAGACTTAGTGTGTGGGCAAAGACTCTGAGCGGTCTTACGCCCCTTTTATTTATACACTCGGCCACACCCAGCGTTGAGGGTTGAGGTGCATGCGGGTCAGGGGTCAGGGAATAGTGGCCTGTTGGCTCAATACAGTACTCCTCTGCAGAAACATATGGAAGCTAATGCTAATTTTAGGTCTTGCCTAGCAGACAGTGCGAGCTCTCTGTTGGCGAAAAGACCTATTGTCAGCATACACTGAGCTAAGAGCTCTTCCGCTGCTTTTCATTGGCTAACATTATAGTCACTGTCATTTGATAGCTTCTTATTCATTAGCTTGTGTGGGCATTACTTCCTTTTCTTGTGTTTGTCCCTTTCCTGTAACATTGCCACATTACTTGTGTCCTTCCACTTCTCACTTTTTAGGCACCACTTTTTTCTTTTTTTGTTGAAGCCTTCCATGAGCGTGCATTTGTTTTCCAGCTGTCTCCCTCATATGCTTCTCTTGCATCCTCTGTGCCTCTGTGCTGCTCTCTCACCCTTATGCTGCACTCCCGCCATCCTCTGTGCTGCTCTCTCACCCCTGTGCTGCACTCCCGCTGCCCTCTGTGCTGCTCTCTCACCCCTGTGCTGCACTCCCCCTGCCCTCTGTGCTTCTCTCTCACCCCTGTGCTGCACTCCCCCACCCTCTGTGCTGCTCTCTCACCCCTGTGCTGCACTCCCACGCCCTCTGTGCTGCTCTCTTACCCTTGTGCTGCCATCTCGCCGCCCTCTGTGCTGCTCTCTCACCCCTGTGCTGCACTCCCACTGCCCTCTGTGCTGCTCTCTCACCCCTGTGCTGCACTCCCGCTGCCCTCTGTGCTGCTCTCTCACCCCTGTGCTGCACTCCCACTGCCCTCTGTGCTGCTCTCTCACCCCTGTGCTGCACTCCTGTCGCCCTTTGTGCAGTTCTCTCATCCCTGTCACCCTCTGTGCTGCTCTCTCACCCCTGTGCTGCACTCCCGCTGCCCTCTGTGCTGCTCTCTCACCCCTGTGCTGCACTCCTGTTGCCCTCTGTGCTGCACTCTCATCCCTGTGCTGCACTCCCACTGCCCTCTGTGCTGCTCTCTCACCCCTGTGCTGCACTCTCGTCGCCCTCTGTGCTGCTCTCTCACCCCTGTGCTGCACTCCGCTGGCCTCTGTGCTGCTCTCTCACTGTTAATACTGAAAGGCCCTTAATGTAATTTTATGCTTACAGGGTCCAGTCCCTCAACAGCCATCTCAGGAGGCTGGTCAGACTGCACTCCGCTGCAGTGTAATATCAATAAATAATCTGGTTTGTATTCTCTACTGTCTGACCGACTCTTCATTTGTATGGAAGGCTGAGAGGTGGTCGTGAGTGACCCGAGTGGCCCTCTTTGGGGCACATCCTTCAGTTGGCGCCAGAACAGGGACTCCATCGGGTGACCTCACGGGGCTGCGTTGGGTCGGATAGGCGGATCGGGGGACCCGTGCACGATAGAGTTTTGTACTCGCAGCTGCCCCGCCTGTTTGATCGGGCGGTGCCCTGCCCAGTGGTCATCCCGACTGGGGTCCTGAATGGCGAAACCCTTGGGTCCCAAGAGTCGGCAGTGGAGAATACATTCGTTTGACCTGTGTGCATCAGGTGAGCTTGTTTGGTTCTCTGTTGTCATGACATTTGTTTGGTGGGTACTTTGGTTGGTCTAGGAATCAGTTTTAGACAAGCGCTTGCATTTGATTTTGAATATCTTTTGAGATATGGTACCATTTTGTTAGTTTGTGATTGATGCAATCCGCGGAAGCGCCTTATGGTAAAGGCACAAGTGCATTTTAGTGTAATTGTGTGGTGAATGTGTTTCTTTGTGTGAACAGAATGCCTTGCTGGAGTAAGTTGTGTTGTGCGTGGTGTCGTTGTTGTTCTGCTGATGCTCGATTGGAGGAAAAGCAGCCCGCACCTGCGGAGGGCACTCCGAATTATGACATTTACATCAAATACGGCCTTGGCCCCATTATATTTAGTACCCTATGGCACAAATATACGAGGGACAACGCTGAATTGAAGTGGCCGTCAACAGGCACCTTTGATGAGCAGAAATTGAATTATTTGGAGGAGAAATTGTTTGCTAAACGTAGCAGGCAGTCGATGCTTGATTATCTTCAGGTATGGTGAAAGGAAGCTAAACAGAGACGAATGAGGGCGGAAAGGGAGGCACGGAGGGAGAAAATGCAGACACTGACTCAGAAAGCAGTGGAGAAGGGTATAGAATGTGCTGATAGGAGGTTAAGTCCTATGTTGCTAGGGAGGAGGCAGACACTTTTGTGGAAGAATTATTGGAAGAAAGACCACCTCCCCCTTAAGCCCCACATAGAATTTATCCTGTTGTCCCACAGGCCTTGCCATCTGCCTCTGCCCCCCCCTGTTCCTGCTGTTTCTGGTATTGATCAAAGTGCTTTAGTTCCGGCATCACCAGCTTCTTCTTTGGCTCCGTCCACCGCAGTCGCCGTGGCTGCTAGTCTTCCTGCCACTCCTGTTGTTACGTTGTCACTTTCTCCTTCACAGACACTTACTACTCAGCCGATGTTGACCTTGGTGCCTCCCCCTTCGATTACTGTGTTGTCCCCTCTTCTCTCTTCTGCGCCCTTGTTAGGTGCCGAGACACCGGTGCGTGGCCAGGACAACGGGGATGGGGCAGTTGCAAAGGAGCGATTGGGACGGGTGTTGATTCGATCTGATGTGGGAGATATGGAGAAAACAATGGTGGCCAATCAGACTGCCCAGTGGGCTCGTAATCCTATTTATGGTGTTGAAGATGTATGGAGTGTGTTAAAGGACTATGAGCCGTTTGTCCAGCAGCATGCCCTTAAGCACATGTCGGCTACTTTGATTGGACTATGGGAACAGTGTTTTAAAGGTGTCGCACCTCAGGCCTTTCATGATATTAGGGACCAGGTGTATGCCAAGGGCATGGCTCCAAATTAGGTTTTCGCTAGTGTTACCACATTGATTGGATATCGAGGTAGATTGCATCAGAAATCTCCGACGACGATATCCCAGTTTCAGATGAGGGAAGTTCACCCCATTTTACACCCGGAGATACGGGAGCTACGTGATCAGCATGATAGGTGACTAGGCAGCGAGTAGAGGCCCATTTTCAAGAACAATGGGTTTATACTCTCTTTGTCAGTGAAATTGCTCTCCCACCCTCGCAGCTCCACCATTGAGTGAGGCCTCCCCCAGCCCCTGCACTCTCTAGTGTGGGTGGTCGAGGCCCTCCTCCACCCGCAGGTTCACCTGTGCCTCATCCCTGGTGGTCCAGTGGACCTCTGTCACCCTTTTCTCGCTCCGCTTTCCGCTCCGTTTTTCACTCATTTTTCACTCGTTTTCAAACTCTTTCCTCAATCTATTTTTCTGCATTTTTTCTGCTTTCTGCATTTTCCTGCGTTTCTGCTTGTTTCTCTGTTTTCACCTTTATTCCTCCTTTCCTGCCAGTTTTCCCCCGCCGCTGCTGCCCCCGCGGCCCCTCCCCCCCAGCACGACCAGCGCGACCAATCCAGCTCTCCTCCCCGCTCCCGCCTCCCAGCTGTCCAGCCCTCCCCGACCCCTACTTAATGGCGGGCGCTGCGCGGCCGCGCCGCTGGCACACCGAAGGCGCACAAAAGGCAAGCCCGTCTGCGCCCGTCCGCGACCCGACCGCGACCAGCACCAGGAACCCTGGACCTCCGCCCCACCAATGATACGCCCCAGCAGCACTCCACGCACTCAACCCAGGCCGCAACAACAACTGTAAGCTAGCATTACCAGCCGACACCCACGGACCCTTCAGCTGTCACCGCTGCTGGCACACCTGCAGCACCGCCAAGAACACAGATCCAGCACAACCCGCCCACAAGAACACAACCGAACCGAAGACCCTGCAATGCATCCTCCTCAATGTCCGATCCCTCCACAAACACGCCACCGAAATCTGGGACCTCCTCAACAGCACCACCCCGGACGTAGCGTTCTTCACCGAAACCTGGACCAACACCACCTCAGGACCGGACATCTCCAGGAAGGACTGCCCCACCCGCCCGGGAGGGGGAATCGCCATCGTCCACAAATCCACCCTCCTCCTGAGCACACTCCCCGACGAGCCCACAGACCTGATGGAACACCTTCACTTCAAGATACTGGCCAGCCCCACTGCCACCCTCCGAGGAACCCTCATCTACCAACCCCCTGGACCCCGCGGACCCTTCGCCAACTCCATCACGGACATCATCTCCCCGCAGGCCATTGCATCCACCAACTACACCCTGCTAGGAGACCTCAACTTCCACCTCGACAACCAACTGGACCCCAACACCACATCCCTCCTGGACAACCTCCACAACATTGGACTCTGCCAGATCGTGACCGAGCCCACGCACTCAGCAGGACACACCCTTGACCCCCTTTTCACTACAGGAAACTCCATCACCTTCAGCCACACCACCGAATTCCCATGGACTGACCATCGTTGCGTCCACTTCACCTTCAGAACACACACCATCCACAGACACCAGCACCTGCTCCCAAGAAGAAACTGGACCAAAATCACCGACAACCAGCTCACTTCCTCACTCAACAATTCCACCCCAACCATCGCGGAAAACGACGACCCCAACACCGCAGCCCGAACCCTGCATAGGTGGATCTCGGACAGCACCAACACCATAGCCCCCCTCAAGAAAAACAACAATACCCGTGCCAAGAAAGCCAGATGGTTTACCACCGAACTTCAAGAGTCCAGACGCACTTGCAGCCACCTCGAAAAGGCCTGGAGGAACACCAAATCCACAGAAGCCCACAACAACTTCAGAGCCGCCACCAACGCCCACCACCAACTCATCAGAGAAACAAGGAAAAAAGCGATTGAAGACAGAATCTCCACGCACGCGAACAACAGCAAAGAGCTCTTCAACATCATCAAGGAGTTCGCCCAACCCACCGGCGAGTCTACTGACATCCCTCCCTCACAAGACCTCTGCGACAAACTCAGCACCTTTTTCCACCACAAAATCAAGAGCATCTACGACAACTTCGACGAAGACAACCAACGCACTGAACCCTCACCAACCACCCCGACACCCGGAAACCAGCGATTGGCAACTGGACAGCCCTCACCACCGAAGACACACTGAAGACAATTATGTCAATCCACTCAGGGGCCCCCATGGACCCCTGCCTCACCACATCTTCAACAGAGCCGCCGACACCATCGCACCCATGCTCCGCCACACCATCAACCGCTCCCTGGCGACCGCCTCGTTCCCCAACGACTGGAAACACACCGAGGTCAACCCCCTCCTGAAGAAACCCTCGGCAGACCCCACTGACCTCAAAAACTACAGACCCATCACCCTGCTCCCGTTCCCAGCGAAAGTCATCAAGAAAGCCATCAACAGCCAACTCGCCACATTCATCGAAGAGCACAACATCCTCGACTCCTTCAAATCCGGCTTCAGAAAAAACCACAGTACGGAAAACGCCCTCCTCGCCGCAACAGACGACATCCGCACCCTACAGGACAAAAGAGAAACAGTAGCCCTCATCCTCCTCGACCTCTCAGCGGCGTTCGACACAGTCTCTCACCGCACCCTAATACGCAGACTCCACGACGCAGAAATCCAGGACAAGGCCCTCGACTGGATCCGCTCCTTCCTCTGCGGCAGAACACAGCGGGTCAGACTCGCCCCTTTCCTCTCGGACCCTACAAATACCACCTGCGGAGTCCCCCAGGGCTCCTCCCTCAGCCCGACGCTCTTGAACATCTACATGGCTCCACTCACCCCCATCGTCAGAACCTACGGACTCAACATTGTGTCATACGCAGACGACACCCAACTCATCCTCTCCCTATCCAACGGACCTAACACCGCCAGACACAACTTTCGAGAAGGCATGGAAGCCGTCGCCAAATGGATGAAAAACAGCTGCCTACAACTAAACACCAACAAAACAGAAGTACTCATCATGGGCCCAAGCCCCGATGCCTGGAGCAACACCTGGTGGCCCCCCGCCCTCGGAAACCCGCCAACCCCCACGGACCACGCACGCAACCTGGGAATCATCCTGGACTCCGAGCTCAAAATGGACCGCCAGATCAACTCCGTCTCGTCTTCCTGCTTCCACATCCTCCGCCTCCTTCGTAAGACCTTCAAATGGATCCCCCTCGAACACGGAAAGACCGTCACTCACGCCCTGGTCACCAGCAGACTCCACTACGGCAACGGACTCTACGCCGGAATAAACAAAAACCTCACCCGCAAGCTACAGAACATCCAGAACGACGCCGCAAGACTGGTCCTCAACCTGCCAAATCACTGCCACATCTTGCAGCACCTGCGCACACTCCACTGGCTCCCCGTCGAGGCTAGAATGACCTTCAAGATACTCACCCACGCACACAAGGCCCTCCACGACACCGGACCAGCATACCTGAACAGCCGACTCAAATTCCACGCACCCCAAAGGACCCTACGATCAGCCCAGCTCTCCTACGCCGTGGTCCCCCGCACCAGAAAGACCAGATCGGGAGGCCGCTCCTTCTCCTTCCTCGCAGCCAAAGCCTGGAATGACCTTCTGCTCCACCTCAGACAGACAACATCGTTCCCCATCTTCACAAGAAACCTCAAAAACTGGCTCTTCGACAGACCCCCTCCTTGATGAACTGGAACCTGCACCCCCCTATCCCTATCCCTAGCGCCTTGAGACCCTTACGGGTGAGTAGTCGCGCTCAACAAATGCCTGATTGATTTGATTGATACTCCATGGAAGAGGAGTGAAGTCCTCTCGATTAAGGTTCAGTTACCCGACCCCAGAAAAAATCCTACTGCATATTATAAAGAATTGACAGAGGCTGCTGCTTCGACGGTAATGACGTTGGCAGATATTGAAATGTTTTTGGGCTTATTGGTGCCAGTGGATATCTGGTGACAGGTGCATACTCAGGACCATGCCCTAGAATTGGGTGGTACTTGGGACGAGATTAGGACGTGGGATGGGGAGAGGGAGCCTGGTGAAAAGCCCAGGGCTGAGATCTTGGCTTTGCCAGGCAGCATTATTACTTATATGCACTCTCTTATCCCACCTCGGAAGGTGGACTGGGATAAGCTGGCCGCATGTCGTCAGAAGAAAGATGAAAGTGTGTCTGATTTCTTTAACCGGTTCGAAGGTGTGTTCTTGGATTTTAGTGGCCAGGATTTGTCTTTGGAAGGGGGTATCCGATTGTTTGTTAACAGATTTGTCGCGAATTTGCTCCCAGAGATTGCAACCCGGTTGCAGGCTGCTGAGAGAACGTGGACTACTTCTACCCCATAGGTGATATTGAGTATGGCTCAGTATTATGAGCATAGAGAGAACGAGGAGAAAGAGAAGGTAGTAAAGAAGACGAAGGAGTTGAAGACTAGGGTACTGATGCAGCAGGCATCCAGGGGGCAGGGACGGGGTCGAGGTGTTGGACCGGCCAGGCAGCTTTTTCGTACGGGCCGAAATGCTGTGCGTGTGGGCCCAAATCAATGTGCGTATTGCAAGGAGGAAGGGCACTGGCGCTGCTAGTGCCCAGTTTTGCTGCAAAAGGCTGCAGCTCCTAGAGGACGGGGGCGAGAGAGTGAGGCCGGGGGGCATGTGATCAGGTTGGAGATCAGGCTACTGGGACATCACTGGGCCGTTCTGATCAAAATTACTTTGATGATGTTCGGGGGCGGCAGTATTATCATGATGATTATGATTTGGACGAGGTGAAGGGGATGTCTTATATCTAGGACAGCCAGCGACAGGGTAAGGGACCAGTTCCGATACCTGTAGCTCAGTGTGGACCTTATATTAGTGTGGATTTGCAGGGCTCGGAAAATAAATTTTTGGTGGATACAGGAGCAATGAATAGTTCTGTTTCGAGGTCACTGGTCCCTGGGGCAGCCCTGTCTGGCCATAACAATGTTTCGGTTGGTTTTTCTGGTGTGCCGGTAGTAAGCCCCATCTCCAAACCCCTTGTTTTGACTATAGGCCCTTTCACCGTTGATTCGTCGGTTTTATTAACATCAAATTGTGGAGAGAACTTGTTGGGATTAGATCTGTTGAAGAAGTTACATGCTACTATTTACTGTTCCCCGGATGGTGTCCATATGACAATGGGTCCAAGTGTGGTTAGTACTACGCAATGTTTGTCTAAAGATGCTCCCCTTCCAGTTGAGTTTAAGGATGTCCCATCTACGCTGTGGGCCACAAGCGACACAGATGTGGGACTTTTGCAGATACCTCCAGTTTCAATTAAAGTTAAAGAAAATGCAATATTGCCTCGTATCCCTCAGTATAACATTTCGCATGCAGGAGAACAGGCGTTGTTGCACATAATACAAGATTTGATTCAGTCAGGAGTTGTTGAGGAGACAGCGGCAAATGTGTGCAATAGCCCCATCCTTCCTGTTCTTAAGAGACCGCCTCCAAGTTCTCCTGATGATGTTGCTGATGTCTATCATTTTGTGATTGATTTGCGCGAGGTTAATAAAATTGTAGTCCCTCAGTTCCCCATGGTTCTTGATATTACTGCTCTTTTGACTATGATTATTTCTTCTGCCAAATTCTTTTCTGTCATTGATTTGAAAAACGCTTTCTTTAGCATCCCTGTTCATCCAAATAGCAGGCACCTGTTTGGGTTCTCCCTAGCAGGTCGTAGTTTTAGATTTTGTCGGGTTCCTCGGGCTATACTGAGATCCTAGTATATATAGCCAGGCTCTGAAGGGTCAATGGGACTCCCTTACCCTTCCTCCAGGTAATGTATGGCTGCAGTATGTGGACGATCTTTTGATTGCGTCCGATACTGAAGAAGGATGTAAAGCAGCTACAGTAAAATTGTTGCTGCATTTGGCTCAATATGGACACAAAGTGTCCTTTTCAAAATGTCAATATTGTCGACAGGAGGTCATCTGTTTAGGTCACCTACTGTCGAAGGAGGGTCAGAAACTAACTCCTGAGCGTATTAATGCTGTGATTAACATGCCTGTTCCAAGGGCCCAAAGGGATGTACGAGCCTTCATTGGAATTACTTCCTATTGTCGTCATTGGATACCAAATTTTGCCTTACTAACAAAGCCGCTGTTATATTTAATAACTAAAGATGTGCATGAACCTTTGCATTTGACGCCTGAATGTCAACAAGCTTTTGAGCAATGAAGGTTGCGCTTTGCAGCTCTTGTGCTTGGCACACCCGATTACAACAAGCCGTTTGTGTTATATGTACACGAGTCGGCCGGTTGTGCGCTTTCTGTCTTGACACAGGCCTTTGGAGGTAAGCAGAGGCCGCGTGCGTATTTTTCCGCTGTGCTTGATCCCGTCGTGAAAGCCCTCCCGAGCTGTTTAAGAGCGGCCGCGGCTGTGGCCGTCTCTATTCGACAATCGGCAGGGCTTGTTCTTGATACTGATCTCACAGTTATGGTACCCCATTCTGTGGATACGCTTTTGAACAGAACAAAGACACAGCACCTTGCCAGGGCACATCTGACTGGCTATGAGCTAACCCTCTTTGCACCACACATTACAGTTAAAAGATGTGCCACTCTGAACCCTTCCACGTTACTTCCCCTCCCTTCTGAGAGTGAGGAAATAGACATACATGATTGTATGTTTCGGACGGAAGAGGAGACGGAGGGACGGGTAGACATGACTGATGTTCCCTTATCTGACCCCCAAGGGGAACTATATGCCGATGGCTCTTGTTTTAAATTACCGGATGGCACCACAACTGCTGCTTATGCAATCACAACACTGCACACGATAGTTGAGACATCACGAGTTCTCTATCAGTCGGCCCAAGCTGCAGAGCTGGTGGCTCTAATTCGAGCCTGCGAGTTGAGTCAGGGATTGGCGGTCAATATTTATACCGATAGCCAGTATGCCTTTGGAGTCGCTCATAATTTTGTGCGGCTCTGGGCAGAGAGAGGATTTCTCACTTCCCAAGGTTCGAAAATTCAACATGGCCCTTTGATAAATCCGGCTTCTGTCGGCTTTAACCCTGCCCAAGAAACTGGCAATAGTGAAGTGTAGCGCTCACGAAGCAATTACTGATGATGTGGGAAGGGTAAATGCTTTTGCAGATCAAACAGTTAAGGAGACGGCCCGATCTAAGATGAAAAAGATGTTTGTAGCAGGTCCTGCTAGATGGGTGCCAGAAGTTACGATGTTTGAGGACACACTATATAACGTGAAGGAAATACAGAGCGAGGTGACGGTTGAGGAATTAACAATATGGCAGGAAAGCACAGCACAACTGGATGATGATGGGTGCTGGGTAGATAAGTCGGGGAAGCAGAGATGGATGCTGCCAGATACATATGTTCTTCCTGTAGTTACTATGGCTCGTGGACCAGCTCACATTAGTGCTAGGGGTATCTGCAAGTTGCTAGACCCTGTATGGCAGAATGATAATATCTCAAAGACGGCTGCCCATTTGGTAAAACATTGCATGGTGTGTATGATGTACAATCCTGGAAAGGGTACTCCCACACCTCCCAGTAATTTTTCATCCACTTCTTTCCATTTTGAAGTCCTTCAAATGTATTTCATTGAGATGGAACGGGTGAATAATCTGAAGTATGTGTTAGTGGTGGTCTGTGCATTCAGTAAAAGGGTTGCGGCTTATCCCACTAAGGAGAATACAGCTTTGGCGACAGCGAAGGCTCTTTTAAAGGAGTTCTTCCCTCGTTTTGGTTTTCCCCGTTTGATTTGGAGTGATAACGGCAGCCACTTTAATTCGAAAGTCATCCAATTGGTGTGTGATGGCTTGCACATTAAGCAAAAGTTTCATGCTGCGAATCACTCTCAGTCAGCAGGTTTAGTTGAGAAGTACAATGGTACACTCAAACTAAAGATGGCCAAAAATCAGGAGAGTACAGGATTGAAGTGGCCGGATGCTTTACCATTGGCTTTGCTGTCAACGAGAGTTACAGCCCATACTAGGACAGGGGTGTCCCCCTATGAGGTTGTCTTTGGTAGGCCTGCTGATGTCTGTGGCATTCCGAGACCTCGCCATTTCTCCGAGATAGATCACCCTTTGATGATAGATTATTTATGTGAGTTGACTAAAAATTTGCGTTCTTTTCATCAGCAGATTCAAGAGGCCTTGCCATCCGCTACAGAGGGACCAGGCCACGACCTCTGGCCCGGGGATTTCGTGTTGGTTCAGCGCAAAAGCATTCTGGAGCCCCGGTGGAAGGGGCCTTTCCAGATCCTCCTCGCTACCCATACAGTGGTGAAGGTGGACGGTTGGAAAAATTGGATTCATTCAACACACTGCAAGAGAGTGCCACTTCCTCTGCCCTATGACCAATGGAGGCTCGACGGCATTGGGGATTCCGAGACGGAGAAGGTTCCCCGTTTTATTCCTTTCTCCGATGATAGAGTAAAATGGGTACCTTCTGAGGAGGAGAGTGATGCAGTTTTGAATGAGGCAGTGCCACCTGAGATTAAGGCTAGCCAAGAGCTTCAGTCGGCTGGCCCGTCTGTGTCTGAGCCTGAGTCAGTCGGTCCCTCTGAAAGTGAACGTTTGTTTCTTGATCCCTCTGTTCCTGCAGTTGTTAGGTACAATTTGCGTCCTCAATGGAGGGACAGTGCACCATTGGAAAAGTCAGATTAGTAGGGATGGACTTCATGGATGAAGCATAGGGGCAATAGAGCAGGGACAGGGAGATCCTTGCATTGTCCGAGACACTGGACAGGATAAGTTGGGTGGTGTCCTCCCAGGAGGGAGGGGTACCCTATCCCGAGTGAAGTGGATTTTCCTCACGAAGGGCTGCAATCGCGCAGCTCCATCGAGAAGTGCTCAATAGCACCACCGTGGATGAACAATAGGAGCCTGCCAGCGAGACTCAAAGGAGAAAAAAAACGGACGCTGGAAAGAAGATTGTTTATTTGGTTTCATTGAGGTTATATTAATTGTACCTTTTCGTTCTGCTATCATGCATCCTTTTGGCAGGCCAATGATTGATGAAGAACAGCCATTGGGTCCTGTTGTTTTGTCACGATCATCATGGATCAAACTGCGGAGAGTGATATTTCCCTTTCTTGCTGTTCTGCTGTTGATTATCTTTTGTGGGGTTCTCTGGGCGTTAGCGTATACATGTAACTCGCCTACTCCTGACAATGATATTTTTTTCACACCAAGACGGAAGAGAATGCTTTCTAATAATGTTTTTTTGGACACTCATAAGAGATTGTTTGGTAATGGTATCGCTTGTTATCCTACTGAATCTGTGACTAGCCTGTGGACTACTTATCATTTGTCTTTGATAAATTATACCTATTCTAAGCCGACAAATTTTGTTGAGGTAAAAGGGGAGTTTGGGTTTAGCTACCCAGGGCCATGCTTGTATCATCGTAAGCCCACGGGAACAGGTTACCCCGACTGTGACAATAATACGTATTGTGATAACTTCTACTTGGAAGAACAAAATATTACGTTGGTGGGTTGGCATTATAAAGAAGTGACGGTTCCTCAAAAAGCTGGCTATTACCCTGCTTGTTGCCCCATCATAAATAGTACTGATACCATATTGTATATCAATTGCTCAGGGGTGATCATATCCAAAGAGACATTCCCTTTGAAAGGTTCGAGAGGTTCTAGCACCATTACAGGTAATTCTCGCTATTCAGCTGTGAACAATGACAGACCGATATATGCCCATCACGGGTTCATCCCGGGTATCTAATGGAACGTACTCAAATATTCATAATGGCACCAACGATGTAGCTCTTGGGATGGTGCTGCCTCTGGGGGTCCCTTGTAAATATGCCCAAAGACAGGTAAAATGGGTGAGGAGAACACTTACAAAGGAATTTTGCGAAGGAGTAACAGATATTGAGATCAACAGTTATAGTAATGGTATTACTTTTTGTTATATCCTGTCTGCTATCTTTACGTTGGGGGGAATGGCTAAGAGTAGAGGTGAAAAGGCTCGGGAATACTTTGGCTGTAAGTTGCAGATATTGTCTAATATGACAGTAGCAGCATTACGTGACATCACCATTCAATTAGAGAGTATGAGGATCTATTCTGAACAAACTAGATATGCAGTGGACTTTATTTTAGCAAATAATGGTGGTGCATGCGCAGTTATTGGCGATCAGTGCGTAGTGGGAATAACCAATATGGAAAAGAATATTACTAAGCATATCCTGGACATTATTGAGAATGTCAAAGGCATGGAACGAGGTAATTGGAGTTGGTCCCTTTTTGCAACATGGGGTTGGCTCATAGAAAAAGCAATCTATCTCGTTGCTATATTGATACTTTGCTGTGTCCTTGTTCAATGTCTTCCAATGTGCTGCACCTACTGTGTTTCTGCACTGACTCCAAAGAGGGTGGGGGGAGTGTAGCACAGGGGTGAGAGAGCAGCACAGAGGTTGACGGGAGTGCAGCACAGGGGTGAGAGAGCAGCACAGATGGCGGCGGGAGTGCAGCACAAGTTTGAGAAACATACATGATACCAATGCTGCAATAATGTTACAGAAAGAAATAGATGAAATGATGATCATAGACGAGGGTATCTTCGAAACATCTTCTCTTCTCATAGAGCACATTCCTACTGTTGACGATATGAAATGTGTATAAAAATAGCTATGTGCTTTATTATTCATTTATGTTATGCTTTGGTCTCCAATTGTAGATGGTTAGCTCATGCTAACAGGAGGGTTTGTTAATACTGAAGGGCGCTTCTCTCTGTATATCTTAGCATTCACGAAACCATCTTGTAATCTGGACGCCATTTTGTATGATAATCGAAACTGCTGCTTGGTTATGTTCGAGAAACGGTCCTTGGTAAGTTTCGTTCCCCAAGGTTGAGCTTTTTCTTCTATAATTGCAAGTGTCCTCGTTAGTGCATGCTTTCTCGTTAGATAGAGGCCTTTCTCCCACCTGTCTGGTAGGGAGGATAGGCCAGACGACCTTGGGCAGTAGATAGCCTGTGCCCGGCTGCAGAATAGAAACTTATGTACTGTACCCCCATTGTATTACGACACCTACCAGTGCTTTTTTCATAGTAGGCGGGTCTTTGTGGACTCCGCAACGTACATAATGTAATTTTATGCTTACAGGGTCCAGTCCCTCGACAGCCATCCCAGGAGGCTGGTCAGACTGGGCTCCGCTGCAGTGTAAGATCAATAAATAATCTGGTTTGTATTCTCTACTGTCTGAACGACTCTTCATTCATAGGAAGGCAGAGAAGGTGGTCGCGAGTGACCCGAGTAGCCCTTTTTGGGTCACTTCCTTCATCACCACTGTGCTGCACTCACGCCGCCCTTTGTGCTGCTCTCTCACCCCTATGCTGCACTTCCGCCGCCCTTTGTGCTGCTCTCTCACCCCTGTGTTGCACTCCCGTCGCCCTCTGTTCTGCTCTCTCACCCCTGTGCTGCACTCACATTGCCCTCTGTGCTGCTCTCCCACACCTGTGCTGCTCTCCTGCTGCCCACTGTGCTGCTCTCCCACCTCCGTGCTGCACTCCCACTGCCCTCTGTGCTGCTCTCTCACCCCCGTGCTGCACTCTTGCCACCCTCTGTGCTGCTCTCTCACCCCAGTGCTGCACTCCAGCTACCCTCTGAGCTGCTCTCTCACCCCTGTGCTCCACTCTCATCGCCCTCTGTGCTGCTCTCTCACCCCTGTGCTGCACTCCAGCTGCCCTCTGTGCGGCTCTCTCACCCCTGTGCTGCACTCCAACTGCCCTCTGTGGTGCTCTCTCACCCCGTGCTGCACTCTCCCAACCCTCTGTGCTGCTCTCTCACCCCTGTGCTGCACTGGCCCCGCCCTCTGTGCTGCTCCCTCACCCCCGTGCTGCTCTCCCGCCGTCCTCCGTGCTGCTATCTCACCTCTGTACTGCACTCTCATCACCCTCTGTGCTGCTCTCTCACCCCAGTGCTGCACTCCAGCTACCCTCTGTACTGCTCCCTGTGCTGCACTCCCCCACCCTCTGTGCTGCTCTCTCACCCCTGTGCTGCACTCCTGCTACCCTCTGTGCTGCTCTCTCACTCCTGTGCTGCACTCCCGCCGCCCTTTGTGCTGCTTTCTCACCCCTGTGCTGCACTCCCGCCACCCTCTGTGCTGCTCTCTCACCCCTGTGCTGCACTCCCGCCGCCCTCTGTGCTGCTCTCTCACCCTGTGCTGCACTCCAGCCACCCTCTGTGCTGCTCTTTCACCCCTGTGCTGCACTCCTGTTGCCCTCTGTGCTGCTCTCTCATCCCTGTGCTGCACTCTTGTCGCCCTCTGTGCTGCTCTTTCACCCCTGTGCTGCACTCCCATTGCCCTCTGTGCTGCTCTCTCACCCCTGTGCTGCACTCTTGTCGCCCTCTGTGCTGCTCTCTCACCCCTGTGCTGCACTCTCTTCGCCCTCTGTGCTGCTCTCTCACCCCTGTGCTGCACTCCCACTGCCCTCTGTGCTGCTCTCTCACCCCTGTGTTGCACTCACGCCGCCCTCTGTGCTGCTCTCTGACCCCTGTGCTGCACTCCCGTCACCCACTGTGCTGCTCTCTCACCCCTTTGCTGTACTCCCACCACCGTATGTGCTGCTCTCTCACCCCCGTGCTGCACTCCCGCTGCCCTCTGTGCTGCTCTCCCAAACCTGTGCTGCACTCCTGCTGCCCTCTGTGCTGCTCTCTCACCCCTGTGCTGCACTCCCGCCACCCTTTGTGCTGCTTTCTCACCCCTGTGTGCACTCCTGCCGCCCTCTGTGCTGCTCTCTCACTTCTGTGCTGCACTCCCGTCGCCCTCTGTACTGCTCTCTCACCCCTGTGCTGCACTCCAACCGGCCTCTGTGCTGCTCTCTCACCATGTGCTGCACTCCAGCCGCCCTCTGTGCTGCTCTCTCACCCCTGTGCTGCACTCCTGTCGCCCTCTGTGCTGCTCTCTTATCCCTGTGCTGCACTCCCACTGCCCTCTTTGCTGCTCTCTCACCCCTGTGCTGCACTCCCGCTGCCCTCTGTGCTGCTCTCTCACCCTTGTGCTGCACTCCTGTCGCCCTCTGTGCTGCTCTCTCATCCCTGTGCTGCACTCCCACTGCCCTCTGTGCTGCTCTTTAACCCCTGTGCTGCACTCTCGTCGCCTTCTGTGCTGCTCTCTCACCCCTGTGATGCACTCACGCCACCCTTTGTGCTGCTCTCTCACCCCTGTGCTGCACTCCCACCTCCCTCTGTGCTGCTCTCTCACCCCTGTGCTGCACTCCCACCGCCCTCTGTGCTGCTCTCTCAACCCTGTGCTGCACTCCCACCGCCCTCTGTGCTGCTCTCTCACCCTGTGCTGCACTCCAACCACCCTCTGTGCTGTTCTCTCACCCCTGTGCTGCACTTCTGTCGCCCTCTGTGCTGCTCTCTCATCCCTGTGCTGCACTCCCACTGCCCTCTTTGCTGCTCTCTCACGCCTGTGCTGCACTCCCGCTGCCCTCTGTGCTGCTCTCTCACCCCTGTGCTGCACTCCTGTCGCCCTCTGTGCTGCTCTCTCATCCCTGTGCTGTACTCCCACTGCCCTCTGTGCTGCTCTTTAACCCCTGTGCTGCACTCTCATCGCCCTCTGTGCTGCTCTTTAACCCCTGTGCTGCACTCTCATCGCCCTCTGTGCTGCTCTCTCACCCCTGTGCTGCACTCTCATCACCCTCTGTGCTGCTCTCTCACCCCTGTGTTGCACTCATGCCGCCCTTTGTGCTGCTCTCTCACCCCTGTGCTGCACTCCCTCTGCCCTCTGTGCTGCTCTCTCACCCCTGTGCTGCACTCCCGTCACCCACTGTGCTGCTCTCTCACCCCTGTGCTGCACTCCCACAACCGTATGTGCTGCTCTCTCACCCCCGTGCTGCACTTCTGACTCCCTTTGTGCTGCTCTCTCACCCCCGTGCTGCACTCCCGCTGCCCTCTGTGCTGCTCTCCCAAACCTGTGCTGCACTCCTGCTGCCCTCTGTGCTGCTCTCTCACCCCCGGGCTGAACTCCCGCCACCCTCTTTGCTGCTCTCTCACTCCTGTGCTGCACTCCCGCCGCCCTCTGTGCTGCTCTCTCACCCGGTGCTGCACTCTCGCCACCCTCTGTGCTGCTCTCTCACCCCTGTGCTGCACTCCTGTCGCCCTCTGTGCTGCTCTCTTATCCCTGTGCTGCACTCCCACTGCCCTCTTTGCTGCTCTCTCACCCCTGTGCTGCACTCCCGCTGCCCTCTGTGCTGCTCTCTCACCCTTGTGCTGCACTCCTGTCGCCCTCTGTGCTGCTCTCTCATCCCTGTGCTGCACTCCCACTGCCCTCTGTGCTGCTCTTTAACCCCTGTGCTGCACTCTCGTCGCCTTCTGTGCTGCTCTCTCACCCCTGTGATGCACTCACGCCACCCTTTGTGCTGCTCTCTCACCCCTGTGCTGCACTCCCACCTCCCTCTGTGCTGCTCTCTCACCCCTGTGCTGCACTCCCACCGCCCTCTGTGCTGCTCTCTCAACCCTGTGCTGCACTCCCACCGCCCTCTGTGCTGCTCTCTCACCCTGTGCTGCACTCCAACCACCCTCTGTGCTGTTCTCTCACCCCTGTGCTGCACTTCTGTCGCCCTCTGTGCTGCTCTCTCATCCCTGTGCTGCACTCCCACTGCCCTCTTTGCTGCTCTCTCACGCCTGTGCTGCACTCCCGCTGCCCTCTGTGCTGCTCTCTCACCCCTGTGCTGCACTCCTGTCGCCCTCTGTGCTGCTCTCTCATCCCTGTGCTGTACTCCCACTGCCCTCTGTGCTGCTCTTTAACCCCTGTGCTGCACTCTCATCGCCCTCTGTGCTGCTCTTTAACCCCTGTGCTGCACTCTCATCGCCCTCTGTGCTGCTCTCTCACCCCTGTGCTGCACTCTCATCACCCTCTGTGCTGCTCTCTCACCCCTGTGTTGCACTCATGCCGCCCTTTGTGCTGCTCTCTCACCCCTGTGCTGCACTCCCTCTGCCCTCTGTGCTGCTCTCTCACCCCTGTGCTGCACTCCCGTCACCCACTGTGCTGCTCTCTCACCCCTGTGCTGCACTCCCACAACCGTATGTGCTGCTCTCTCACCCCCGTGCTGCACTTCTGACTCCCTTTGTGCTGCTCTCTCACCCCGTGCTGCACTCCCGCTGCCCTCTGTGCTGCTCTCCCAAACCTGTGCTGCACTCCTGCTGCCCTCTGTGCTGCTCTCTCACCCCCGGGCTGAACTCCCGCCACCCTCTTTGCTGCTCTCTCACTCCTGTGCTGCACTCCCGCCGCCCTCTGTGCTGCTCTCTCACCCGGTGCTGCACTCTCGCCACCCTCTGTGCTGCTCTCTCACCCCTGTGCTGCACTCCCCCCGCCCTCTGTGCTGCTCTCTCACCCCCGTGCTGCACTCCCGCCGTCTTCCGTGCTGCTCTCCCACCCGTGTACTGCACTCTCATCGCCCTCTGTGCTGCTCGCTCACCCCAGTGCTGCACTCCCGCTACCCTCTGTGCTGCTCTTTCACCCCTGTGCTGCACTCCTGCCGCCCTCTGTGCTGCTCTCTCACCCTGTGCTGCACTCCCGCCGCCCTTTGTGCTGCTATCTCACCCTGTGCTGCACTCCCGCCGCCCTTTGTGCTGCTCTCTCAGCCCTGTGCTGCACTCCCACCTCCCTCTGCGCTGCTCTCGCACCCCTATGCTGCACTCCTGCCACCCTCTGAGCTGCTCTCTCACCCTGTGCTGCACTCCCACCGCCCTTTGTGCTGCTCTCCCAACCCTGTGCTGCACTCCCACCTTCCTCTGTGCTGCTCTCTCACCCCTGTGCTGCACTCCCGCCGCCCTCTGTGCTGCTCTCTTACCCCTGTGCTGCACTCCTGCAGCCCTCTGTGCTGCTCTCTCACCCCGTGCTGCACTCCCGCTGCCCTCTCTGCTGCTCTCTCTTCCGTTTGCTGCACTCCCGCCGCCCTCTCTGCTGCTCTCTCACCCCTGTGTGCACTCCCGCCGCCCTCTGTGCTGCCCTCTTACCCCTGTGCTGCACTCCTGCAGCCCACTGTGCTGCTCTCTCACCCCTGCTGCACTCCCGCTGCCCTCTCTACTGCTCTCTCATCCCTTTGCTGCACTCCCGCCGCCCTCTCTGCTGCTCTTTCACCCCTGTGCTGCACTCCCCCGCCCTCTGTGCTGCTCTCTCACCCCTGTGCTGCACTCCCGCCACCCTCTGTGCTGCTCTCTCACCCCGTGCTGCACTCCCGCCTCCCTCTGTGCTGCTCTTTCACCCCCGTGCTGCACTCCCGCCGCCCTCTGTGCTGTTTCTCAAACTTGTGCTGCACTCCCGCCGCCATCTGTGCTGCTCTCTCACCCCTGTGCTGCACTCCCGTCAACCTCTGTGCTGCTCTCTGACCCCTGTGCTACACTCCCCCCCACCCTCTGTGCTGCACTCCCTTCGCCCTCTCTGCTGCTCTCTCACCCCTGTGCTGCACTCCTGCTGCCCTCTGTGCTGCTCTCTCACCCCTGTGCTGCACTCCGGCTGCCCTCTGTGCTGCTCGCTCACCCCTGTTCTGCACTCCCTGCGCCCTCTGTGCTGCTCTCTCACCCCTGTGATGCACTCCTGCCACCCTCTGTGATGTTCTCTCACCCCTGTGCTGCACTCCCGCCTCCCTCTGTGCTGCTCTCTCACCCCTGTCCTGCACTCCCGCCACCCTCTGTGATGCTTTCTCACCCCAGTGCTGCACTTCCGCCTCCCTCTGTGCTGCTCTCTCACCCCTGTGCTGCACTCCCGCCGCCCTCTGTGCTGCTCTCTCACCCCTGTGCTGTACTCCTGCACCTTCTGTGCTGCCCTCTTACCCCTGTGCTGCACTCCTGCAGCCCACTGTGCTGCTCTCTCACCCCCTGCTGCACTCCCGCTGCCCTCTCTGCTGCTCTCTCACCAATTTGCTGCACTCCTGCCGCCCTCTCTGCTGCTCTTTCACCCCTGTGCTGCACTCCCCCGCCCTCTGTGCTGCTCTCTCACCCCTGTGCTGCACTCCCGCCACCCTCTGTGCTGCTCTCTCACCCTGTGCTGCACTCCCGCCTCCCTCTGTGCTGCTCTTTCACCCCGGTGCTGCACTCCCGCCGCCCTCTGTGCTGTTTCTCAAACTTGTGCTGCACTCCCGCCGCCATCTGTGCTGCTCTCTCACCCCTGTGCTGCACTCCCGTCAACCTCTGTGCTGCTCTCTCACCCCTGTGCTACAATCCCCCCACCCTCTGTGCTGCACTCCCTTCGCCCTCTCTGCTGCTCTCTCACCCCTGTGCTGCACTCCTGCTGCCCTCTGTGGTGCTCTCTCACCCCTGTGCTGCACTCGGGCTGCCCTCTGTGCTGCTCGCTCACCCCTGTTCTGCACTCCCTGCGCCCTCTGTGCTGCTCTCTCACCCCTGTGCTGCACTCCTGCCACCCTCTGTGATGTTCTCTCACCCCTGTGCTGCACTCCCTCCTCCCTCTGTGCTGCTCTCTCACCCCTTTGCTGCACTGCCACCGCCCTCTGTGCTGCTCTCTCACCCCTGTGCTGTACTCCCGCTGCCCTCTGTGCTGCTCTCTCACCCGGTGCTGCACTCCGACTGCCCTCTGTGCTGCTCTCTCACCTTGTGCTGCACTCTGACTGCCGTCTGTGCTGCACTCCCGCCACCCTCTGTGATGCTCTCTCACCCCAGTGCTGCACTTCCGCCTCCCTCTGTGCTGCTCTCTCACCCCTGTGCTGCACTCCTGCCGCCCTCTGTGCTGCTCTCTCACCCCTGTATTGTACTCCTGCACCTTCTGTGCTGCTCTCTCACCCCTGTGCTGCACTCCCGCCGCCCTCTGTGCTGCCCTCTCACCCCTGTGCTGCACTTCAGCCACCCTCTGTGCTGCACTCCTGTCGCCCTCTGTGCTGCTTTCTCACCCCTGTGCTGCACTCCCGCCGCCCGCTATGTTGCTCTCTCACCCCTCTGCTGCACTCCCGCCACCCTCTGTGCTGCTCTCTCACCCCTGTGCTGCACTCCAGCTGCCCTCTGTGCTGCTCTCTCACCCCTGCTCTGCACTCCCTGCGCCCTCTGTGCTGCTCTCTCACCCCTGTGCTGCACTCCTGCCACCCTCTGTGCTGCTCTCTCACCCCTGTGCTGCACTCTGGCTTCCCTCTGTGCTGCTCGCTCACCCCTGTTCTGCACTCCCTGCGCCCTCTATGCTGCTCTCTCACCCCCGTGCTGCACTCCTGCCGCCCTCTGTGATGTTCTCTCACCCCTGTGCTGCACTCCCGCCTCCCTCTGTGCTGCTCTCTCATCCCTGTGCTGTACTCCCGCTGCCCACTGTGCTGCTCTCTCACCTTGTGCTGCACTCTGACTGCCGTCTGTGCTGCACTCCCGCCACCCTCTGTGATGCTCTCTCACCCCAGTGCTGCACTTCTGCCTCCCTCTGTGCTGCTCTCTCACCCCTGTGCTGCACTCCCGCCGCCCTCTGTGCTGCTCTCTCACCCCTGTATTGTACTCCTGCACCTTCTGTGCTGCTCTCTCACCCCTGTGCTGCACTCCCGCCGCCCTCTGTGCTGCCCTCTCACCCCTGTGCTGCACTCCCGCCGCCCTCTTTGCTGCTCTCTCACCCCTGTGCTGCACTCCCGCCGCCCTCTGTGCTGCACTCCTGTCGCCCTCTGTGCTGCTCTCTCACCCCTGTGCTGCACTCCGGCTGCCCTCTGTGCTGCTCGCTCACCCCTGTTCTGCACTCCCTGCGCCCTCTGTGCTGCTCTCTCACCCCTGTGCTGCACTCCTGCCACCCTCTGTGATGTTCTCTCTCCCCTGTGCTGCACTCCCGCCTCCCTCTGTGCTGCTCTCTCACCCCTTTGCTGCACTCCCACCGCCCTCTGTGCTGCTCTCTCACCCCTGTGCTGTACTCCCGCTGCCCTCTGTGCTGCTCTCTCACCCGGTGCTGCACTCCGACTGCCCTCTGTGCTGCTCTCTCACCCTGTCCTGCACTCCCGCCACCCTCTGTGATGCTCTCTCACCCCAGTGCTGCACTTCCGCCTCCCTCTGTGCTGCTCTCTCACCCCTGTGCTGCACTCCCGCCGCTCTCTTTGCTGCTCTCTCACCCCTGTGCTGCACTCCCGCCGCCCTCTGTGCTGCACTCCTGTCGCCCTCTGTGCTGCTCTCTCACCCCTGTGCTGCACTCCGGCTGCCCTCTGTGCTGCTCGCTCATCCCTGTTCTGCACTCCCTGCGCCCTCTATGCTGCTCTCTCACCCCTGTGCTGCACTCCCGCCTCCCTCTCTGCTGCTCTCTCACCCCTTTGCTGCACTCCCACCGCCCTCTGTGCTGCTCTCTCTCCCCTGTGCTGCACTCCTGCCGCCCTCTGTGCTGCCCTCTCACCCCTGTGCTGCACTCCCGCCGCCCTCTGTGCTGCACTACTGTCGCCCGCTGTAGGCTCTGTGCTGCTCTCGCACCCCTGTGCTGCACTCCTGCCGCCCTCTGTGCTGCTCTCTCACCCCTGTGCTGCACTCCTGCCGCCCTCTGTGCTGCACTCTCACCCCTGTGCTGTACTCCCGCTGCCCTCTGTGCTGCTCTCTCACCCCGTGCTGCACTCCGACTGCCCTCTGTGCTGCTCTCTCACCCTGTCCTGCACTCCCGCCACCCTCTGTGATGCTCTCTCACCCCAGTGCTGCACTTCCGCCTCCCTCTGTGCTGCTCTCTCACCCCTGTGCTGCACTCCCGCCACCCCCTGTATTGTACTCCTGCACCTTCTGTGGTGCTCTCTCACCCCTGTGCTGCACTCCCGCCGCCCTCTGTGCTGCCCTCTCACCCCTGTATTGTACTCCTGCACCTTCTGTGGTGCTCTCTCACCCCTGTGCTGCACTCCCGCCGCCCTCTGTGCTGCCCTCTCACCCCTGTGCTGCACTCCAGCCACCCTCTGTGCTGCACTCCTGTCGCCCTCTGTGCTGCACTCCTGTCGCCCTCTGTGCTGCTTTCTCACCCCTGTGCTGCACTCCCACCGCCCGCTATGTTGCTCTCTCACCCCTCTGCTGCACTCCCGCCGCCCTCTGTGCTGCTCTCTCACCCCTTTGCTGCACTCCCACCGCCCTCTGTGATGTGCTTGCTCAAGAGTTGCCCCCTGCGTTGCTTTCTCACCTGTGTGCATCTCCCCCCGGATTCACGTTGCTCTTTCTCACCCCTGTGGTTCCTTTCTCTCCCGCTCTCCTTTCTGCTCTCCATTATGTCACTTCCCCCTACCCACGCCCTCCATGTTTCTTCTGTCCCCCCAAATGCGCCCTCCCCATGCCCTTTGTGTTGTTTGCTCCCCATGTCCTCTGTGCTGCTTCCACCCCCCACTGCCCTCTGTGTAGCTTCCTCCTAGCCCCTCACCCACTTCAAGAAAGAATCACTTTTGCATTACCCTTTTATTTACCAATCCAACTTAAATCAGTAAACAAAAAGGCAAAAAAGTCACGAGCATCATTTTGTAGGCGCATGCATGCGTGTGACGCGCACCTTCAAAATGACGTAGCCGGTGAGTCATAGCCTTTTCATTCCTTCTTTAGCCGTGTTGCATGACTGGAAACCCTCACAAAGGCAATTACCCAAGTCTCACCAAGCCCTCATCTCTACAAGGTCATCCTCCCTCGCAATCATGGTTATCACGCATGCGCCAAAGAAGCTAAACGTTTCCTCCTCCGTCTTCTTTGTTTGAGCACAGAGGTTAGCGTTACTATACCGTTAGTCCTCTTCACTAGGCCCCACCATATACTTCCATTCTTCAGTGTTAAATATAGACATGTTTACGTGCACTCTGTCCCGTTCTGCACGTAACATGCTTATAGTCACACAAAATGTCATGTAGTTCCTATAAACTTATATAGGATCTGCTTGTTTAGACAACATAAACTGTGGGATTGTTGTCCAGACTGATTCTAGACACCCCCACCGGGTATGTTCACCTGTATACCTAGCTAGCTCACAGTGCCACTGTAAACTCCTCTTACCAAGGAGAGAATAGTTCCTGGCAACTATCGAACATGACAACCCTGTCCCTTCAGGGATCGTAGAAACAGTACACTACTTAGCACCACCATTGGCAACACTCCCCACCCCACAACACACAGCATGCATGCTAATGAATAAACACACCACACATTTTTTGTTTGGGTAAAATTGCTGCAGGTTTATTACATACACGGTTATGTAATAAGAGCAGGCAACCATCTGGGCCGACTGCCCGCCTGATGAGCCAAGCAGCACTGGGGCGAACCCCATCTGTGCTGCCCCTTCTGGTGATCCTCTTCCCGGATCACGTGACACATGGTCCCTTATTACTCACGCCCCTTTCAGGGCGGAGCGTAGCAAGGCAAGCCCCCGGTTGTTCAGGCCCACAACCGCCCGAAGGACTAACGGGGCGCCGACACGGTTTTCCAGGAACTTCCCATGAGGCTCCTGGGCTTTGGCTCTGGCACCCCCTATGGTGCCGCGCAGAGGTACCCTTCTGTACCCTTTTGCTTCCAGATCGCCCTGTAACTCCGCCTGCAACGAAAAAAGACAACATTACAACATTCTCTACCTCCTGCCTGCCACAACCACGCCGGGTAAGCGGTAGGGTGGGAGACGGCATGTCCGGCGCACGAAAGAGGACGTCCAGATGGTGGGGGAGGCATATATACCCCTCCCCCTGTCCTCGCGCACAGGAAGTGACACTCACCTTGCGTGCCGCAACAAGGCTGGGGGGGGGACTCCTCCCTGAGTCCCTGCCCATAAGGGGGTGTGGGGTGCCCGATGGTACTAGAGGGCTGCCCTCTTTAGTGGCCCCCTGTGGGGGCCTCGGGCAGCCGCATAGCACCACCATTGGCAACACTCCCCACCCCACAACGCATAGCATGCATGCTAATAAATAAACACACCACACATTTTTTGTTTGGGTAAAATTGCTGCAGGTTTATTACATACACCGTTATGTAATATGGTGGGTTATCTTACGGGCGATCCAAGGGCAGGCAACCATCTGGGCCGCCTGCCCGCCTGATGAGCCAAGCAGCACTGGGGCGAACCCCATCTGTGCTGCCCCTTCTGGTGATCCTCTTCCCGGATCACGTGACACATGGTCCCTTATTACTCACGCCCCTTTCAGGGCGGAGCGTAGCAAGGCAAGCCCCCGGTTGTTCAGGCCCACAACCGCCCGAAGGACTAACGGGGCGCCAACACGGTTTTCCAGGAACCTCCCATGAGGCTCCTGGGTTTTGGCTCTGGCACCCCCTATGGTGCCGCGCAGAGGTACCCTTCTGTACCCTTTTGCTTCCAGATCACCCTGTAACTCCGCCACAGCTCTGGAGGTGGCCACCTTCGCTGCCAGAGCCCCCCACCAAAACAGCTATGGTCTTACCTGCAACCTCTCATCTCTAGAGCCTCCCGCAACTCTAGGAGAAAGGGATACAACCCTACCGGTGATAAATGAACCCCATCTATCTCACAATAGCCCTTGACGTTAGCCTGGATCAGCTAGTGTCTGATGAAACCAAAGCCCCTTTGACCTGTGACTTGTGCAATTAACTATTCACCCATCTGCGTGAAAGTTCCACTGCCTCACATGACTCCACCCCGAGCCAACTCTGGGCGGAACAAATTCAGACACTAGGCACACATTGCCCCATCTATTTGCTGATCTCACCAAGCTGCCGCCCTTCTAGCACCGTATGTGCCTGGACACCTGTGTCTCCCATCTCTGGGACAGCAGCCCACTTGTTAGGAGACCGCTCCTTCACCCGCCTGCCTACTTAGGCTGTTAGGGCGAGAAGGAATATACTTAACACTTGCACAGTCCCTTTGCTTGCTAAATCATGACGCACAGGAATGTTCATAGCTAGGCGGATGTGACAATGAGCAAGGCTGCCCTTCAGTACTTCCCCTGCGTCCCTTATTCTTTATGGGAATTTAGCCCGCTCAGCTCCCTCTGTGGTGAAACCCCCTCGGAATACCGGCTTAGAGAATCTGTCTGATTTCCACAGTGCGCACTGTCCGCAATATGGTGCCTAACATTCAGGATTGACTAAGTCCTACTTTACCCCCATCCTAGAATATTCCCAAATAGGGTGTGGGGTGTGGGGGGTACCCACTGCCAACCCAGAGCATCCCCAGCGGTGGAAAATTACCTGCTCCGTTAAATTTTAGTTTTTGTTGAACACAGGACGTGCCATCTGTTCTATTGACATAGTAGCCCATAGTGCTTGGCACCTTGTTACCCCATTTATTGGGACGGCAGCACACTATGTTGGCTAACCGCGTCCACACCAAGCATGGCTAATATAGCTGACCGTGCGGGGCTTTTGATCTTAACTGCAGCGACAGGTCACCTACCCTTGGTTCTGTAGTGCACTTACTTCACCCCGTTGACCAGACAATTGCCCAGACCCCTTTGAGTGCTAACCCTGGTGAACACCTTATTGGTGTGGAATCTGGTTTGACCATATATGTATTATGCCCGCTGTTGGCGACACCTCACCCTTTAATATAGTGGCAACTTACGCAGTGTACCTCGCTTGCTTAACTGCTGATGGATCACAGATGCCAGTACCTGCTAACCATCTCTGACCCTGGATGCTTAAACTCGCAAAAGTGTCGGAATCCCCGATTCCCAGTTTTATGTTAGCCGCAGTACACTTTCAATGGATCCGCTGGGAGATACCACAAACCGCATTGGCCATGAGACCCTTAATAATCACCCAATTTTCACCTGGGCGTACCTCAAATGAGACTGGATTCACACAGCTGAAAGGCCAGAGACACATCTTAAACCTATTTACTGGTTTTTCCCACTTGGCACCCTTCTGGTTGCAGCTCTGTGTTTCTGTGAAGCGCGCGTGCCCCCACACGCTGATACTTATCTATCGCTAACTGCCCTTACTTGGATTGGAGGAATGCTGGATGCTTCCTAAGGACTGTAGACTTAATGCTCCAACCTAGTTTGACCACAAAACTTAGGGACAACACAAGTAGTAATCATGCCCTTCGTGGTACCTCTACCCCAGCGTTGACTATCAACGTATTTGGGACACCGGTCGCAGAAGGTGCCCCTTCCAGTCTCAGGTTCCAGCCCATGGAAGGATAACCCAGGGGGCAGACAAGTCTGTGGGAACCAGAGGGGAACATTCTGTGCAAATACCTGCCCTTTCCTGAATATTGGGAATGCCAAATGGTCTATAATACCCTGTCGCCATTTGGCTCTAACGCAGTGTTTACCAAACTGTTTTGCACCGCAGCACACTTGTTAGATGACAACTACCACCACCCGCCTGCTGCCCTGGCTAAAGCGCGGGTGAATATGTCTTAACTGAAGCGACCTGTAACCTGCCCTTGGTTGCAGGGGAATGCCCACCCAGTGTACATGGTACCTGTTTCTATAAGGTGCCAGCAGATGTTCCTCATTAAGGCCCTCGTAGCCAATTGCCCAATGCAGTCTCAGCCTTTCGCAGCGCCTCTCTTTGCGTTGTAATTTCCAGAGTAAGTGTAAAATTTTACTTTCCCACCATTGGGCTGGTAACCGGTGGCAACGGCAGACAGAACCCGGGCATAAGATCAGTTTCCTAGAGTAAAACAATAATATCCCGCACCATTCTCGCAGGCAGTGATTGTGCCCCATGAGACCCCCCCAGTTCTGTGTGACACAAACCCTAACGCACCGTGTGCCAGTTTGTGCATATCATTTTAGGGTGACTACGCCCTCATGTGCCCACCTCCCTGGATGGTCCCCAGTACGAGGGTACAGACTGATGACCCAGTGCTGCGCCAGCCAATATCACCAGAGTCAGTGAAACCACTGCAGGGTGGCATACCAAGCTAAGCCCCCCCAGAATTCGCCTGCCAATGCGAGAGGACCAAGCATTCATCGCTTCTTAAGCCATCGCTGTCGAAGGTAGGGACGCCCAGCCGATGAGACCACTTTACCTGGGCAACGGTTGTCTCACACAAGGCCGGTGTTACCTCAGTCTCGGTCCTCCTGCAGCACAGTGCCCCACAGGCAACCTCCTGGTTGCGCGGTCAATGCAATCTGGCATGGCTGACCCGTACGCTGGCGTTTAGTGCTAAGCTTGGTGTGCCGCCGGCTGGTATTCTGCGACTTCTGTCAATTGCCTCCGGATATATACAACAAAACCACACTACACCTACAACACGCCAGTACCATTGGCTTTAACCAAGCTTGTTAGTTGTATAAGATAACTGAAGCCACAATTCTGTCTTCGCTGCGTAGCATAATGAAAATGCTTTCGTTCTGAAATGGTGGGACTGTCACCTTTATGTCACCTTAATGTCTCCCTTCAATGAATAGCAAGCTCAACCGCAAATGGGACCATTACACTAATCAACACCACCAATCAGCTGAAATCAACCATACCCCCCTGTAAAACAGGTAAAATGTGAGTAAAACCCAGCCATAGCCAGACGAAACCCTAGAAGCAGTTTATCTGGGGCATTGTAGAGACGTAACAGATACTAGACAACCTGTCCCTTCTATCTGAAACTCGATAATCATTAACAGAATGCCAGCTCCCCGCGGTGCAAAGGCTCTTGCTATAAGAGGGAACCTCAAATACTGTGCTTTCTTTACCTGCCTTCGCATAATCTGCGGTCATGTGACCTTGGCTGGTGGCGAGCTATACCTGAACATAACGGAAAATGAAAACTCTGGAACTGCAGCCATGAAGGCTAATTAAATGAAGACCACTGCACCGAGGCAACTCCTCAGGAGTTTATCCTTGCAAGGCTGAAGTCATGAGACAATCCACACCTTTCGGGGTAAACTCCATGTGCTTGCGAAGATAACATTCTCTTATCAAATTGGCGCCAACCAAGTACAAGTTTCTTTTTATTCTTCTCAACCTGTGAGAGCAAAACTAACACCAACGGTCGCACTACCGACCCGCAGCGGTCCAATTACTGACCCCGGTATGCCTCCCTGCAAAGCTTCACCATGCGCCGCTTGGGCCATGCGTTCCACACTTACCACATCACTAAAAGGTTTCTTGTAGATCAAAACAGAACCTCCTATATGCAAACACATTTAGAAATTGGAAGAGTGTGTCCGTGCACTGTCAGTAACTTTTCCCAAAGTGGGCATGAAAGAGCTGTACTGTATCAAATTCAAAGCTGTTCCAAACAGGGGCCCCCAAATAGGTTTCTGCTGCGGGCAGCTGATAATACTACCGCATGTGCTGTTGTGTACGAGTATGCACTCCTGACCTCAAACCTTCAACATGCCGTGTAAACGCACCAGAGCCCCCCCATGCATCCTGAAGAAGGCTGTGCATTGCCAACAGAGAGAAGGTATTAATCAAACAATCAATGTGCGTCCAGGCAACATCAGGCACGTCTTTGGTTCCCCAGCCGACCATCGGCATTTGCCGCGATACGATAACTAAACATCAAAAGCCCCTCGGTGGCAGTAACCGCAAAACTTCTCTCCTCCGTAACGAGGGTTAAGGGTGTGGCTTAACCCGTGCAAGCAAAATACTTTGCATAGCATGGTGTGTCGCCCGACTAGTATGTTGCTGTTTCTGCCCTTGCATTCCAGGTATATGAACATCATACCTGCAACTTGTCAGGGTTCTTGGCTTTGTCACAGGTTCTTAGTTACCTAAGATAAATAAGCAGCACTCTGGCTTGTATATAATATTGAAAAGCTTTCACTTAAAGCCGCTGACACCATGACAAAGTTGCCGCTCCTGAGTTTCAACAGTATAAGGGAAATCCACAGATGAAATGACTCTCTTCAAAGGATTTCCCTTCATCTACCGCTCACCTGGCCCCGGCGCATCAGAGCCACCGCCGGGCTCATCGTGACACGACACCCACAGGGGGGGAAACCTGTGCGATTATCGCAGCATCACTATTGCACAATAATCCCCCGAAGCCATAAGTCATTGCTTGGGTTCCGCCAAGCGCCGCGTTCAACTCCCCATAACTGCACATCACGTGCAAGGCGGCCGCCCTTACTGCGAACGAGCACATCCGTTGAAGGATAGGAGTTAACCTGTAGGCAATCTTGATACTGGTTCTGCAAGCTTAATTACCGGACTTATAGGGCACAAATTAAGCGCTGAACAGTCACAAACCGTCGGTCCCGGTGCCACAACAAACTGCTCTCTTGTCCCGGCCCAAACACTACACAAACGAGTCAAGGAACCCCGGCAGCCTCAACACCCGACCTGCTCTCCAGCCGGCTGGTCGGCCCAAGCAAAGGCACCTCCTGGCCCGCATTCACTATGCTTAAAATGACTGAGGCTGAGGTGCCCCTTATCTTTCATCCCTTTAGCGCATGGTGAGGCACAACCCCACGGTACCTGGAGGCAGGAGCCACGCGGGTTGGTAGGTCTCACACACAGACAAAGCACGCTCAAGTTTTCACCAAGCAATAATCACGCCCCAGTTAGACCTCGGTGGCCATGATACTGCCACTGCCCAAGCTACATCCACTGCTGACTCTTGCATTCTAAATGAGACAGTATTGCTGTGCTATAACCTGAACTGTATACATTAATCCTGCCGCACCAAATTAAATATCCATACCCTTCTACCACTTAATTCTAGGCCCGAGGTGCGCCTCTTGAGCCGGAGGATCGCATGCACGTGCGAATGTAGCTCACGGGAGCTGACCAGCTTGTTATTATGCGCTATCTTCCGCAACGTTTGGAGCTATTGTCGCGTCGCCATTGGAGCGCTTTCTTTTGGGCCTCTCTCCACGGCACAGGGAGATTAAGTGATTTTCCCCCTGTCCTGAGATGTTGAGGGGGTGCCGGGAGTTGGGCTGGAGGATCGCGACGAACCTAGTTCCCCCGTTCTAACGTCTGCCGCTTAACCCGGTACGGCCACACCAGGAATATTTGTAGCGACGGGGTACCATGTGGGAGTTAGTGCTGCTCGGCCCCATACCCACGGCCGAGCAGTACCCAGGGACATTGTGCCAGCTCCCGTGCCCCTCATTCTAAACCAAAGTGGCACAGTTCCGTCCCCAGGTGGGATGTGTTACGAGTGAGTGCAGTCGCGGTGTACAGTGTGGAAACTGACTCGCAGACCAAGAGCACTGCATGTAGCTCTACCGCACTAGCTCCTATCCCCCGTACAGCTAGGAGACCGCAGCACCCGGCCTGAAGTGGGTGCCAGGGGGCAATGAAAGCTGCCAAGTGTGTGTGTGTGGGGGGGGCGGGCGCACAGCAGAAGAGCGCCGGTGCAGCCCCCGCACGGATTCAGCTCAAACATTTGACTTAATTTATTAACCTCATTTATATGTAACATAATTAGGGGCCCGAGGGGACTCCTCGCGGGCGCATCAACTTCACGGCTCTAACCCTGAAATAATCCACCAAGCCCGTGGCCCTGGTGGGGAAATCAGCTTCGTGTTAGTGCCGGGCGCTGTTGTTGCCCCTACGCCGGGCCGACACACTGGGGGCCGATTGAGGGCGATGTATAGCCCTCCCACCTCTCTTCACACGCAGATACATCTTGCGGCCCCCCAGCCTTTCTAAGCACGCAGTCGAAGTTTAAGTGAAGGTACGCGCCGGACACATAAAATTTAACGTAATAATCAGAGACCTTACCGCTAGGTCACAGTGACACATGAGAATACGGGAGCCACCCGCTCACTTGAATTGTGATGGCTCCCACACTTACAGGCATTGTACCACCCCATGCAGCATGTGAAGGGCGCCACCTCTAACACCGCCCTCGTTGCCGCGCCCCGCTAGCCATGCTCCAGCACCAATCCGATCGGTAGCCACCAAGATCCGCGGTAGGCGGGACCTAGTCAGACCGGATCCAGCTGCTACCCTGCCTGCAACCAGTGCCTCCGATCCGGCACTAGCATGGGGGGGGGGCGAGAAGGGTGGTGGCACCGGGCCATGCAGCCTTCGCGAGTGGTCGAAAGTGCCCCCCCCTCCTGCGCGCATCCAGACTTGGGGCCGCACGTATCCCAGGGAGGGTCAGGCCCACGGGGACAGGTAGGCACGACCACTTGGCCTATCCCAGCTTCGATGTATCTACCAGCATTGTGATTGCCCCGGGCCACCGGTGCGCATGCCCAAGCGCCGCAATTGAACGGGCCCACGCGGACCTGGCAGGCTGCGCGCCCCGCCGCGCGACCAGAACCCCCGAAAGGGTGATCCCTCATCGCCACGAGCCACCGCGCAAGCTCAGGGCACCGAGGGGCAAAGGAGGCCGTGGCAACGCTCGCGCCTCCGACCCATACGGGCGGCCTGCCAGCAGAGATCTCGTGCGGGCGCCCCTTTCAAGAAGAGAGGCCCGCGTAAGGCGGAAGGCTGGCAACGGGAAGGAGGACCGCAATGACCAACATCCCGCTCTCCCCGCCCCCATGCGGGGCAGCCACCACCATCGCCGTCCACCTAGGGGGCAGCCCGCGGGTCATCGCACGCAAACCCTGGGCCCCGCTCGGGCCAAAACGCCCATCCGGGGGGGGGCATTCGGCCTACCTCGGCTCTGCGCCCCCTCCCCAGTCGGCACTGCCTGGCCCGGTCCGGGCGGGGTGCCGCCGTCATAACCCCTCAGGAGCTGGGGTCCCCCCCCCACTGGCGGGTCGTCGCCCAGCCTAAGCCGGTCAAGACCAACCCAAAGGGAGGTGGAGGGGGGGATATGTAGACACTCACCACAATTGAACAGCTCCCAGGGGATCGGGATGGCCGAGAACAGGCAGACGGCGTGTCCGGCGCACGAAAGAGGATATCCAGATGGTGGGGGAGGCATATATACTCCTCCCCCTGTCCTCGTGCACAGGAAGTGATGCTCACCTTGCGTGCCGCAACAAGGCTGGGGGGGGAGGGGACTCCTCCCTGAGTCCCTGCCCATAAGGGGGTGTGGGGTGCCCCGATGGTACTAGAGGGCTGCCCTCTTTAGTGGCCCCCTGCTGGGGCCTTGGGCAGCCGCATTTCGCTCCACAGCTTCCTGTTGAGAGATTTTCCAAACTTCGTTGTAAATGGCATATAAGAAGCATTTATGACGTGGCTTTCAGGGACCTTGCAAAAAATCCCTTAAATCCATGTCCTCTGAGAGTAAGGACAAGTGTTGTTTCACCTGGGACAGTGTCAAGGTTTTTAGCCAATCGAGGCATAACTTCCCAACACTGTATGATGTCCCCACCCCCGGATGTTCTCATTGTACATAGCGTAAGTCAGGCATATGGATACTAAACCCTTTGGTGGTACCCTTGAATCTTGACTGACACCTATTTGTGTTGATAGGCCAAACCAACCATCCCTTCCAATTGAGGTCTGTTGAATTGTATGAAATGTCATGCATGAGGCCATCTAGTGTACTCTCACCCTTTTCTGTAAATTTTGCCATCCCTCTAAGTGTGAACGTAAGGGAATGCGAGGTGTATTCAAGTACTTGATCTTGGCTAACCCAAGACAGGAAGTTTGTTGCACAGTGTCGTTCAGAAAATTAATTTGTTGCGGTATGAGGCATGATCTAAATAGTGCCTTGGTTCCCTGAACCTGCCATTCTTTAGTACCCAAGACTGATTTAATGTCCATAATGTCTTTCCATAAGCCGAAACCCTGTTCAGACAGTTGGGCAATAGAGGATGCAGAATATATCTGTTTTGTGTTAGTGAGCATACTTTTCTTCGCAGATGAAAGTGTAAGCATATAATAATATGAGTGTGGATCTGATGTATTGAATCCAGAAAAATAAGCAAACTTCAGTGGAAACGTTTGTGAACTACCTTTTGGTGGTGTTGGGCAATGTTCCCGTTGGTGGTATGCGAAAACATTACGTGGTGCACTTGGTTTATGCAAAAAATGATGATCATAGTGTTGATAACAGTACATTGCGTTAAAATCAGAAGAGTCATCAAACATTTCACTTGTTGAACATGCTGCAGACAGTTCTAAATCAGACAACATAATTATTAACAGTTTCAAAATCCCAATCGTCAGAATATGTACTTGAGGTGATGATATCATTTAAAGAAATTCTGAACATATATGGTATTTTTTAAAAGTTCAGTGGGACCAAATACATCATATGAAACTGTATCCCAAATTATTCCGTCAGAAACTGGAACTGCTATAATGTTCACATAGGACAGGTCTCTTTGTTCACGTTGAGATGACGTATGAGGTTTCAGCACCAAGTTCACTTTTGATACTGCAGAGCGTTCTGGGAGATAGTGTCCATTCATGATCAGGCAAAAGACAGTCACTAAACCTATCCAAAATAGTAGGAACAGTATTCACTTTATTACCCAGAGCTGTAACCATGGTGAGACTAGGTATGTCTTTTTCAGAAAAAATGTAAAAATCATGAACTTGTTTTTTGCGGGAAACTGGAGCTGGCGGTAACTCAGGTTCACTTGGATCAGGAGAAAAGGTGTTGAAATCAATGAAGTAGCCAGATGCAGTTCGATCTATCTTTGGTAGCTCAGCAGGTTTTGTTGAACTGGCAGTTGTCTCCTGTAGAGGCATATTGATGTAGATGTCGGTGGTAGGCCGAATTGGTATTTGTGTTTCACTTGAATTTTGCTGTTATTCAGTTTTAATAGGAATGAGTTCCATTTCATTATTGGTAACTCTGTTATTTCGTAGAGTAGAATCTTCGAATGTTATCAGTCCTTTCTGTCTGAACTTCCTGTATGTTAGCGAAAGGAGAGCAGCAGCTACCCAGGAGCCCACGTGGCCTGCTATTCAGGATCGGCCTCATAGTGTGGTTTGATCAGATCAATTGAGATGAATCTCTTCTCTTTTTTGCCGGCAAGAGACAGAAGAAGTACTGTTCTTGTTCCTTCGATAGCCAGGACAGGTACAGGCTTTCTGTATGATGGCCCACACTCTTTATTGTCTACAATCTTTTCCCTGACCAGATCCCGACTTGGGATCCAGGCAGGTCTTGCCGTTACTGATTTCACTTCCCCAGTGGCGGTGCGTTTTACTTGCACGTTGCTTTGTAGTACCCGGAATTCATTAAGATCCTGTAAAACAGCCAAACGTTTATCAATAGCAAAAGGTTTTTCATCCACCACTGTGCTTTCATAATTGAGATCAGGTACCCACATTCTCATTACAAATAGGACTTCGTAAGGAGTGACACCTCCTAGGGAACTTTTTGGCATATTATTTAGTGCCCTCTTGACCCGATATAGGTGATTGACCCAACGACCACCCGTTAAAGATTGTTTTAAGTCCCGTTTTTTCCTTTCCACAACCGAATTTCCCTCGGGCTGGCATTGAGAGGAGTACTGCAATGCAACACCCAAACTTCCCATAGCTTCCTTGTAAGCCCGAGAGCTAAACGCGGAGCCACGGTCAGAATGTAATGTGCCAACTGCATAAGTCCCTACGAAGACTCGCAAATCTTTTATAACAGTTCGAGCATCAGCCGAGCGCTGAGGCCAAACGCACAGGAATCTAGAACATGAATCCACTGCAACCAAGATGTACTTGTAAGCCCCATCGGATTGTAAGGGACAGCAGTGGTCCAAATAGATACAAGCGAGAGGTCTGTCTGATATCAGTAATCGTGTTTGTGGTGGTCTTGCCACGGTTGAACCCTTCATCTGCTGACAGATGTCGCACTTAGAACAAATGCTTTTGTTTGTTAAGTTAAACCTGGCCACCAATAGCGTTGTTTCAGTAAAGAAACCGTTGAGGTAATCCCTGCATGTGCAGAGCCCAGACCCTCGTGTGCAGCTAGAATTAAACCTAATCTGTGATCCATGTTTGGTAGTACTCTATCCCCCACTCCTAGAATTTGAGCATACAGAATATTTTTTGCATCTAACTTGTAGGAGTACTTGAGTGGAAAACCTTTCAGAAAGGCTGTGCTGTTTTTGCGTGAAGCAATGACAGCTACCATTGTGCTTCCGTCTATTCTCGTGCTAGAACAAGTGATTGCAGCTACGGCAGCAGTTCGTACTGCCCCTTTTGCGGCTTCATCTGCCAATGAATTCCCTTCAACGTGAACGCCATCACGTTGATGACCCAGTGTGTGTATCACGTGAGCTTTCGGCAAGTCATTTTTCAACTCTGCCACGTGTTCCCAAAGCATTTTGTGCTTTATTGTGAAACCTTTTGAGGCTTTACACCCATTCTGACCCCAGTAGTGAAGCTATTCATGGTAGGATTGGACACAATAAAATGAATCGCACACTATAAGGGTGAGCAATTCCCGATCCGTTTGTATTCGTGCCAGTAATAGTGCTTTTAATTCTGCCAGCTGAGCCGTGCAGTCTCCCAGAGACTGCATCTTCGTACTGCTAGGATGGAACTTGCAGTCCTGCATACGTCCCTTTACAATCACACATGCTGTGCTGTATTGCTGTTTACTTCCTATGGCAGGCTGGGCATATTTTCATTCGGGAGAGGATATTCTTGTTCGTATTGCAGGAATGCCTGTGTTTTTAGTGCAGAATCAAATTTGTACTCTACATCTGTTGCAGTGAGAGAATTAGCCCATTGTATCCATCGTGGATGTAGTGCTTTAGCATTTGGAATGCTTGCCTTCGTAACAGCCTCTAAGGCCGGTACTGGAGTTACGACAATTATTCGTTTCCCCTGAGCCAGTGCTCTTTCTCTCACTAGAGTAGTCTGTACTGCTGTCAGAATGTTTACTGTAGAAGCAAAGCACATTTCAGCGTTTGTGTACAAGTGTGATTTGTATGGTATGGGTACTGTTTCGCCTTCATTGAAGGTTATGTAAGTGTACCCTGATTGACCCACTATTACACGGATTGCCAAATATGTGGTATTTACACGTGTGTGTAGGTGTTTTTGAAGCTATTATGTCAGCTTGTAAGGAATGAAGGATATCTGTGTGTTCCTGTGTCCAATGTCTAATTGAAAAATCAGGTCTTATTAAATCATAGAAAGGTTTTACTTTTTCTGCATAATCCAAAATGTATATTCTGCCAAAATTTAGGAATCCCAATATGGATTGTAAGTTTTTCAGAGTTTTTGGAGGTTGGAGCAGCGCACACGTTTCTAAAAAGTTAGCTGCTAGGCTTTTCCCTTCACTTGATAACTCGTATCCCAAAAATAGGACATCGAGGTAGGCTATTTTTGATTTTTTTTAAAGCTGAATTTGTAGCCCTCAGAGGCGAACTCCAAAATTATGTTGCTCCCCCTGGTCAAACGATACTTTAAATTATGATCCGTCAAATAAATATCATCTACATAGGCCACTACCTCCTCATCCAAATTTTGAAGTAACTCTGTTACCCTAGCTGAGAACAACCCAGGGCTATTCCTCTACCCTTGGGGTAGTCGACAGTATTGACGCTGAGAGCCGAGCCATGAGACTGCTGTCAAATATCTGCTTTCAGGCGCTATATCTTGGCAGAAAAATCCATTTGAGATATCCAGTGTTTTGTATTTTTTCCGCACAATGTTATTCATCAATGCCGCACTGTGTGCGTTCTGATCTGCAAATGTCTTTGTGCATGTGCTGAGATGTCTGTCTAAAACTAGACAATATGAATTATCAGGTTTCATTACAGGAAACAAAGGCTTATTCATTGAAGAGGTGCAAGTTTCTATTACAGCTTGGTATTCAAGTTGATCTAAGATCTCCCTGACCTGTTTCTTCATTTCTTGTTTAATAGGGTTTTGTCTCTGTGGAGTTGAAGTAGTTTTTACTGGGATTACATGGTGAGGTGACTCAGCATCCCACCCTACATGGTTGTGATATAATGCTGGAGCAAGTGTAGGACACTTACCCTAGTATCAGGTGTCTCCACCGTGATATGTTCATTCAAGTCCGCTGTCACTAAAAATTCCATCAGGTTCTGGCGAGCTATTGTTACTTCTGCTGCGCTGTCTAGCATCGTCAGAGCCCATTCCCCATTCAGGAGTTGAGTCCTCAGTATTCTGGACATTTCTAATTTTAAGACCTGCTACCTTCTTCTTTTTAACTAAAGTTTTGATTTTTGTTTATCTTCTTTTTAATATTATAGTCCTAAGTACGCTGTGTGTCGCTGGACTTTGTCCGTTCTTCTTGTTTGTGTTCTGACCGTCCTTCCCTCTCGGAGTTTTTTGATGAACCCTGAAAGGAACGAGAGGAACATGTATCAGTATCCTGATACCTGTCAGGTTTTTTAATGTTATCACGATTCCTAAGGTTGTACCTCCTTTCAAAGGGCTCCTGTTCAGGAGACCCACCCCTGGATTGTGACCTATTCTCTCTATTCTTTTGTTTTTTATTGTCCCATTTCTTCTTGGAAGGATCAGGTGCTTGCTTGGAGTTGTCCTTTTCAGGACCACCCATCAGTTGAGGTTTTGTTGCTCTAGCTCCCAAATTATCTCTACCTAATTTGGCATATGTGTCTTTGATAATTTTAGGTAACTCTCGCTCCTGTTGTAAAGGAGTGAAATCCCTCAGGCATTGGCATATTGCCACTGCTGCTGCCTCCCCTTTTACGTTTGTTAAAATAATAGTTGAAACCTGGGCATAATTTCCTAACAATTTCATCCCTAAGTTCAGAGCAGGTTCTGCTCCATACTCATTCTGTATTTGTCTTAATACATCTGATATTACTGCTATTGAAGGGATACCATGAGTTCTAGTATAGATGGCAGCGAAAACTGTACCCCAAGAGGTACAATCCTCTATCGGGGGAGCAATCCCCATTGGCAAGTAGATTGTTAGCATCCTGTGTTTTTCTAGAGGGTTTGTGTCTGCAAACACTTCCTCTAATTGTGCGATTTTCTGAGCTATCCAGAATGGAATTTGCTCACATCTAATGGGCATTTTCCCCATAACTGTGTTTAGCGTTTATGGTGTTATTTTAGTTGTAGACCCCTGAATTTGTCCTGCTGGTGTAGCTCTTGTTGGCTGAAGTGTGAGTGTTCTCATCACGAACTGTCTCATGTTTCTGTAAAGTTTTATTATTTCTTTGTGTAGAGGACGTAAGTCTGCTACGGGCATGTGTCAATGTCTGGATGCAGTGTGTAAGCCGCTAGGACCAGCCAAGTCGCTCCGTCTCTGCCGAGCGGACCGAGTCTTACTTTATCTTTTGTGTGTGGGAGTGCGCCTTTAAACCAGTTTATGTGCTCCTGGTAGGTGAGCGGATCTTCAATGTCCTCATACGGACAGTATTCATCTGGTATTTCATCTTCAGTATAGAAGTGAAATGTGAGTGTGCGTGCATCTGCTGGTGGGAATTTGACCCATGAATAGAATACCTCTGTTCTGTATGACTTGTGTGCCTCAATCACGAAAGTTACTGTCCCACCTTTAGATGTGACTCCGTAGTCTGCTAGTTTTAAGGTAAGGGCAGTTCTGACATTTTATGAAATGTTTATTTTGCCTTCTTGATGTCCTTCCTCTTCTGGCGGAACGAGATCTTCGTCAGCCATTGTTGAAAAAAGTATCAAGGAGACTGAGATAAGGTTTTATGCACAATAGGAACTATTTGTCCTTCAAGCTTGAATAAACCTACAGTCAATAAATAGGATATGCCTACTCAACTGTGGCGGATTTTTTCCTTCCCACACCAGACGTCTCCGGGTAGATGTGAGTAGGGTTCTCTGAGAAAAACACGACTGAACTACTCGTATTTGACCGTTAAATGTAGTTCCTATAAACCTATATAGGATCTGCGCGTTTAGAACACATACACTGTGGGATTGGTGTCCAGACTGATTCTAGACACCCCCACCGGGTATGTTCACCTGTATACCTAGCTAGCTCACAGTGCCACTGTAAACTCCTCTTACCAAGGAGAGAATAGTTCCTGGCAACTATCGAACATGACAACTCTGTCCCATGATGGATCGTGGAAACAGTACAGTACTTTTCACTCAGTCACTCGTGCTCACTTTGTCTCAGAGATACACAGAATAAACGGTGGGGACGTTTTCAATAAGCATTTATTGAACCAGCGTCATTCTAGTGTAAAATAGGTGTGCTGAAACAACCATAAGACAGAAATAGATATAAATGATTATAAGCACCAATAGAGTAAAGGGATGGTAGATTTCTACCATAGTGCTAAAGCAATGAATACAGGCAGGTATAAAAAATGCATGAGAGTAATAATGCGTACTCCTATGATGCAAACTAGATGTACCTAAGTGTACCTAGCATGTGTGTAGGTGTTAAGCCAAGAATCCCTCTAGGATAAAATCAACCCCAATACCTAAAGTGATAGACTGTGGGACCCTGTCTTGGTCTCGAGATGGACACCCCGCAAGGAATGTCAGACCACTGCAAGCTGGAGTGTCTGCGTGCAGGAACCTCAGCATCTCGCGTCAGTGTGTCAGCATGGAAGTCTTTCTCCTCTGCCTGCTCTGGCAAAGATATGGTGTATATATACCCAAAAGGTACCCTCAGGGGACTGTACCTTGCTGTGTCATGTCGGCCGAGGATGACGGAAGGGATGACCCTTATACATAGTTATTATGCAGAAGATGGTAATCCTGCTGTGATTCTGAGAATCCTTATGCATAATTAATGTGGTTGGTTTTCGGGGAAAGCCACATGACGTTTATGCAGCGCTTAACTAGGTAAAAGGTCAATACCAAAACCCGTTATGTAGTGTGATGGTATGGTAAATGTAGGTGAAGGGTTAGGGGACTACTCAAGCCTCTTAGGGGATACCCTCTGAAACATAACAAAAAGACCCGCCACAAATGACGCCTGGCTCCTGTGACTCGAGCTCTTGTTGAGTGTGAGGCCTCAGGACTATGTCCATTCATTACATTTTGGCCTTCTCACATGGCTTGTATCATGCTGCCCCTTCCCCATCTTCACCCCCATGGATGTTTTGAGAAGGCCCCTCCTTTCCCGTAAAGATGCTCTGAGATGAACTCTTCTTCTCCATTCAATGATACTCTGAGCTAGCCCCTCCTTGCCCCCCTCAAGATGTTCTGAGATAGACTCTTCTCTTCCCCTCAGGTATCCTCTGTGATGAGCATTTCTTAACCCACCCCCCCTCAAAGATGGTCTGAGATGGGCCCTCCTTACCCATTACATATGCTCTGAGATGGCCCCTCCTAAACTCCCCTTTAAAGATGCCCTGAGCTGAACCTTCAATACTCCCCCAAAGATGCTTTGAGATAAGCCCTCTTTTCCCCCAAAGATGCTCTGACTGAGATGGCCCCTCCTTTCTCCCACCCCCTCAAAGATGCTCTAAATAGGCCCCTCCTTAGCCTCCAAAGACGCTCTAGTATAAACCCTCCTTCCACCCTCAGAGATGGTTTGAGATGGCCACTCCTTACCGGCCTCAAAGATGCTCCGAGATGGCCTCTCCTTACCCCCAAAAGATGCTCTAAGATGGCCCCTCCTTACCCCGCCAAAGATGGTCTGAGATGGCCCCTCCTTTCTCCATCAAAGATGCTCTAAGATGGCCCCTCTTTATGCGACAAGGATGCTCTGAGATTGATCCTCCCTATACCCTGAAAGATGCTCTAAAATGGCCCCCTCCTAAGTCTCCAAAGATGCTGTGGTACAGACCTTCCTTACCCCCCAAAGATGCTCTGAGATGGCCCCTCTACACCCCCATCAATGGTTCTCTGAGATGGCCACTCCTCATCCCCAAAGATGCTGTGGTACAGACCCTCCTTATCCCCCAAGGATGCTCCGAGAGGGCCCCTTCTTACTCCCTCAATGGTGCTCTCAGATAGCCACTCCTCACCCTCAAAGATGCTGTGGTACAGACCCTCCTTACCCCCCAAAGACGCTCTGAGATGGCCCCTCCTCACCCCCTCAATGGTGCTCTGAGATAGCCCCTCCATACCCTACTCTATGGTGCTCTGAGATGGCTCCTCCTTACCCCCCAATGATGCTCTGAGATAGTCCCGCCTTACTCCCCTCAATGATGCTCTAAGATAGCCTCTCCGTACCCCCCAAAGATGCTCTGAGACGGCCCCTCATCGCCCCCTCAATGGTGCTCTGAGATGGCCCCTCCTCAACCCCAAGGATGCTCTGAGATGGCCCCTCCTTAACTTCCAAAGATGCCCCGAGATGGCCCCTCCTTACCCCCAAAGATGCTCTGAGATGGCCCCGCCTTACATTACAAAGATGCTCTGACTGAGATGACCCCTCCTTACCCCCTCAATGATGCTCTGAGATGGCCCCTCCTTACCCCCCAAGGATGCTCTGAGATTGAATGCCCCTCCTTACCCCCCTCTATGGTGCTCTGAGATGGCCCTATCTACCCACTAAGGATGCTCTGAGATGGCCCCTCCTTAACCCCCAAACAGCCTCTGAGATGGCCCCTCCTTACCTTCCATGGATGCTCTGAGATGGCCCCTCCTGACCTTCATAGGATATTCAGAGATGGTCCCTCCTTACCCCTAAAGATGCTCTGAAATGGCCCCTCCTTACCTTCCAAGGATGCTCTGAGATGGTCCCTCTTTACCCCCTCAATGGTGCTCTGAGATAGCCCCTCCTTACCCCCTCAATGGTGCTCTGAGATGGCCCCTCCTTACCCCCCTCAATGGTGCTCTGAGATGGCCCATCCCTACCCCCCTCAATGGTGCTCCGAGATGGCCCTTCCTTACCCCCATAATGGTGCTCTGAGATGGGCTCTCCTTACCCCCTCAATGGTGCTCAGAGATGGACCCTCCTTACCCCCCCAAAAGATGCTCTGAGATGGCCTCTCCTTCCTCCATCAAAGATGCTCTGAGATAGATCCTCCTTTTACCCTGAAAGATGCTCTAAAAGATGCTGTGGTACAGACCTCCCTTACCCCCACATGATGCTCTGAGATGGCCTCTTCTTACCCCCCAAAAGATGCTTTGAGATGGCCCCTCCTTACCCCCGAAAGATGCTCTGAGATGTCCCCTCCTAACCTTCCAAGGATGCTCTGAGATTTCCCCTCATTACCCCCCTCAATGGATCTCTGAAATGGCCCCTCCTTGCCCCCCCATCAAAGATGCTCTGAGATGGCCCCTCTTTACCCCCCAAAGATGCTCTGAGATGGCCCCTATTTATGCCACAAGGATGCTCTGAGACAGATCCTCCTTATTCCCTGTGAAAGATGCTCTAAAAGATGCTGTGGCACAGACCTTCCTTACCCCCCCAAAGATGCTCTGAGATGGCCCCTCTGAAATCCCCTCAGTGGTTCCCTAAAATGGCCCCTCCTCACCCCCAAAAATGCTGTGGTGCAGACCCTCCTTATCCCCCAAGGATGCTCTGAGATGGCCCCTCCTTTCACCCTCAATGGTGCTCTGAGATGGCCCCTCCTTACTATACCCCAAAGAGGCTCTGAGACAGCCCCTCCTTACCCCCAAAGATGCTGTGGTACAGACCCTCATTACCCCCTCTATGGTGCTCTGAGATGGCCCCTCCTTACCCCCTCAATGGTGCTCTGAGATGGCCCCTCCTTACTCTCAAAGATTCTCTAAGATGGCCTCTTCTTACCCCCCAAAAGATGCTTTGAGATGGCCCCTCCTTACCCCCCAAAGATGCTCTGAGATGGCCCCTTATCACCCCCAAAGATGCTGTGGTACAGGCCCTCCTTACCCCCTCAATGGTGTTCTGAGATGGCCCGGCCTTACTCCCCTCAATGGTGCTCTGATATGGCCCCTCCCTACCGCCCTCAATGGTGCTGTAAGATGGCCCCTCCTTACTCACAAAGATTCTCTGAGATGGCCCCTCCTTACCCCCCAAAAGATGCTTTGAGACGTCCCCACCGTACCCCTTCAATAGTGCTCTGAGTTGGCCCCTCCTCACCCCCAAACATGGTCTGAGATGGCTCCTACTTACCCCACAAAAATGCTCTGAAATGGACCCTCCTTATCTTCCAAAGATGCTCTGAGATGGCCCCTCCTTACCATCCCCCGAGATGATCTGAGATGGCCCCTCCTTAGTCTCCAAAGATGCTGTGGTACAGACCCTCCTTACCCCCCAAAGGTGCTCTGAGATGGCTCCTCCATACCACCCTCTATGGTGCACTGAGATGGCCCCTCCTTACACCCCAAGGATGCTCTGAGATGGCCCCTCTATAACCCCATCAATGGTTCTTTGAGATGGCCCCTCCTTACCACCCTCTATGGTGCTCTGAGATGGCCCCTCCTTACCCCCCAAGGATGCTCTGAGATGGCCCCTCCTTACCCCCTCAATGGTGCTCTGAGATGGCCCTGCCTCACTCACTCAATGGTGCTCTGAGATGGCCCCTCCTTCCCCCTCTCTATGGCGCTCTGAAATGGATCCTCCTTTTACCCCGAAACATGCTCTAAAATGGCCCTTCCTTAGTCTCCAAAGATGCTGTGGTACAGACCATCCTTACCCCCCAAAGATCCTTGAGATGGCCCCTCTATACCCCCATCAATGCTTCTCTGAGATGGCCCCTCCTCACCCCCGAAGAAGCTGTGGTACAGACCCTCCTTACCCCCTCAATGGTACTCTGAGATGGCCCCTCCATACTATCCCCAACGATGCTCTGAGATGGCCCTTCCTCACCCCCAAAGATGATGTGGTACAGACCCTCTTTACCCCCAAGGATGCTCTGAGATGGCCCCTCCTTACCCCTCAATGGTGCTCTAAGATGGCTTTTCCTTACCCCCAAAAGATGCTCTGAGATGGCCCCTCGTTACCCCCTCAATGGTACTCTGAGATGGCCCCTCCTCACCCCCAAACATGCTCTGTTATGGTCCCTCATTACCTTCCAAAGATGCTCTTAGATGGACCCTCATTACGCCCCTCAATGGTCCTCTGAGATCACCCCTCCTTACCCCTAAAAATGCTCTGAGATGGCCACTCCTTACCCCCCTCAATGGTGCTCTGAGATGGCCCCTCCTTACCCCTCCAAAGATGCTCTGAGATGGCCCCTCCTTACCCCCCAAAGATGCTCTGAGATGGCCCCTCCTTATCCCCCCCCAAAGATGCTCTGAGATGGCCCCTCCTTCCTCCATCAAAGATGCACTGGGACAGCCCCTCCTTACTTACCTCTACGGTGCTCTGAGATGGCCCCTCCTTACCCCCCAAAGATGCTCTGAGATGGTCCCTCCTTCCCTTCCAAGGATGCTCCGAGATGGCCCCTCCTTACCCCCCTAAATGGTGCTCTGAATAGGCCCCTCCTTACCCCCCCTAAGATGCTCTGAGATGGCCTCTCCGTACTCCCCCAAAGATGCTCTGAGATGGCCCTGCCTTACCCCCCCAAAGATGCTCTGAGATGTCCCCTCCTTCCTCCATCAAAGATGATCTGAGATGGCCCCTCTTTCTGCGACAAGGATGCTCTGAGATGGATGCTCCTTTTACCCCGTAAGAAGCTCTAAAATGGCCCCTCCTTACCCCCCAAAGATCCTTGAGATGGCCCCTCTATACCCCCATCAATGCTTCTCTGAGATGACCCCTCCTCACCCCCAAAGATGCTGTGGTACAGACCCTCCTTACCCACCAAGGATGCTCTGAGATGGCCCCTCCTTACCCCCCTCAATGGTGCTCTAAGATGGCTTCTCCTTACACCCCCAAAAGATGCTCTGAGACGGCCCCTCGTTACCCCCTCAATGGTACTCTGAGATGGCCCCTCCTCACACCCAAACATGCTCGGATATGGTCCCTCATTACCTTCCAAAGAAGCTCTTAGATGGACCCTCATTACCCCCCTCAATGGTCCTCTGAGATGGCCCCTCCTTACCCCCAAGGATGCTCTAAGATGGCCCCTCCTTACCCCTCTCAATGGTGCTCTGAGATGGCCCCTCCTTACCCCCCCAAAGATGCTCTGAGATGGCCCCTCTTTACTTACCTCTATGGTGCTCTGAGATGGTCCCTCCTTACCCCCTCCCACAAAGATGCTCTGAGATGGTCCCTCCTTCCCTTCCAAGGATGCTCCGAGATGGCCCCTCCTTCCTCCATCAAAGATCCCTCTGAGATGGCCCCTCCTTACCCCCAAAGATGCTATGAGATGGCCCCTCCTTACCCCCGTCAACCCCCTAAATGGTGCTCTGAGATGGCCCCTCCTTCCTCCATCAAAGATCCTCTGAGACGACCCCTCCTTACCCCCCAAAGATGCTCTGAGATGGCCACTCCTTACCTTCCAAGGATGATCTGAGATGGCCCCTCCTTACCCCCCCAGGGATGCTCTAAGATGGCCCTTCCTCACCCCCAAAGACGCTGTGGTACAGACCCTCCTTACCCCCCAGGGATGCTCTGAGATGGCCCTTCCTCACCCCCAAAGACGCTGTGGTACAGACCCTCCTTACCCCCCAGGGATGCTTTGAGATGGCCCCTCTTTACCCCCTCAATGGTGCTCTGAGATACCCCTCCTTACCCCCCACAATGGTGCTCTGAGATGCCCCTCCTTACCTGCCCCCTCTTACCCCCCTCAATGGTGCTCTGAGATGCCCCTCCTTACCTTTCAAAGATTCTCTGAGATGGCCCTCCTTACCCCCCAATAGTGCTTTGAAATGGCATTTGTGCATTTCCAGGACAATCCTTCATACTCCCTGAATCAGGCATGCTCCTCTCCTCTCCTCTCCTCTCCTCTTCTCTCCTCTCCTCTCCTCTCCCCTTCCCTCCCCTCCCCGCCTCACCTCGCCCCTCCCCTCCCTTCCCTTCCCTTCCCTTCCCATCCCTTCTCTTCTCTTCTCCTATCCTCTCCTCTCCCTTTCCTTCTCCTTCTCTTTCTCTCTCCCTCTCGCTTTTCTCCTCTCTCTCTTTCCTCCTCTCTCCCTCTCTGTCTCTCTCTTCTCTCACTCTTTCCTCCCCTCTCTCGCTCTTTCTCTGTCTCCTTCTTTCTCTCTCTTCCCTCCTCGGTCTCTCTCTTTCTCTCGCCACTGTCTCTCTCCCTCTCTCTCTCTTTCCTCCTCTCTCGGTTTCCCCCCTATCTCTCTACCCTCTCTCTCTTTCCTCCCCTCTCTCTCTTTCTTCCCCTCTCTCTCTCTTTCCAACCCCCCTCACTGTTTCTTTTTCTGTCACTCTCTCCCCTTCCTCTATCTCTCACTCTTTTGCTCTCTCTCTCCTGTCTCTTCCTTCTGGCTTCTTCCCTCTCGCTGTCTCTCCTTACCCCCCTCTCTCCCTGTTTCCTCTTCTCTCACTCTTTCTCTCTGTTTCTCTCTCTGTCTCTCACCTCCTCCCTCTCTCTCTTTGTCTCTCTTTCTGTATCCCTCTCTTTCGTTTTATCCCCCCACTATCTCCCATCTCTGTCTCTTTTTTTACCCCCTCTCTCTCCTCTCTCTGTCTCTTACATTCTCTCTCTCTCCTTCTACCTCTATCTCTCTGTTTCTCTCTCTTTCCTCTCCCACTCTCCCTCTGTTTCTCTCTCCATTCTGTCTCTTCCTTCTCCCCTCTCTCTGTCCTTTATCGCACCCTTCTCTCTCTCCTCTCTCTCACTCTTCACTCTCCCTCGCTCTCTATTTCTCTCTTTCCCTCCCCCTCTCACTCCCTCTTCTCTCCCTCCCTTCCCTCCCTCTCTCTTTCTCTTCCTTCTCCCCTGTCTGTCTCCTCTTGCCCCCCTCTCTCTCGTCTCTCTCTCTCTCCCTCTTCTCTCTCTCTCTGTTTCTCTCTCTTCTCTCTCTCTTTCTCTCCCTTCTCCCCTTTCTCTGTCTTTTCTCCCCTCCTCTCTCTCTTCCCCTCTTTGTCTCTCCGTTTCTCTACCTCTCCCTCTCACTCTTTTCCTTCTTCCCTCTGTCTCTTCTTGCACCCCGCCCTCTCTCTCTCTTCTCTCTCTTCCCTCTCCCTCTCTCTGTCCTCTCTCCCTTGCTCTCCCCCTCTCTCTCTTCCCTCTCCCTCTCTCTCTCTCTCTCTCTCTCTCTCTCCTTTGCCCTCCCCTCCCTCTCACGTTCTCTCCCTCTCTCTTTATTTCTCTCCCTTCTCCACTCTCTCTGTCTCTTCTCCCCCCCCCACCCCCTCTAGGGTGGCTCCAGGACATTGAATCCATCAAGGACGGAGTTCACACTGACTGCAGTGCGCCTTTTCTAGCTTCAGTTGGATGAGCGCTTCACCGGAAGATAAACTTTACAGAAACCCTATATTTTATGTCCCCTCACAAACAGCTTTCTCTGAACATCTGTTTTCTTTGTTCGTTTACCTGCAGGAGGATTGTGGGAAGAAACACTGACAGGAACGGCACTGAATGCACAGGTTTATTTCCAGCCACAAATCTAATGGGTTTTACGTGCAGTTTGAGAGAAGACGAGCTGGGCGTGTCCACTGCACAGCCGGCCTCCCCCCACTGCCGGCTTCCCACTGCGGTGAACCCCAAAGACCCCCCACTGCCGGCTTCCCACTGCGGTGAACCCCAAAGACCCCCCACTGCTGGCTTCCCACCAGGGTGACCCACAAAGAAACCCCACTGCCGGCTTCTCCCCGGGGTGAACCCCAAAGTCCCCCCACTGTCAGCTTCCCACCAGGGTGACCCACAAAAAAACCCCACTGCCGGCTGCTCACCAGGGTGAACCCCAAAGACCCCCCACTGCCGGCTTCCCACCAGGGTGACCCACAAAGAAACCCCACTGCCGGCTTCTCCCCGGGGTGAACCCCAAAGACCCCCCACTGTCGGCTTCCCACCAGGGTGACCCACAAAAAACCCCCACTGCCGGCTGCTCACCAGGGTGAACCCCAAAGACCCCCCACTGCCGGCTTCCCACCAGGGTGACCCACAAAAAAAAACACTGCCGGCTGCTCGCCGGGGTGAACCCCAAAGACCCCCCACTGTCGGCTTCCCACCAGGGTAACCCACAAAGAAGCCCCACTGCTGCCTTCTAACTGGGATGACACCTATAAAGCCCTACCACCGGCTGCTCACCGGGGTGAACCCCAAAGACCCCCCACTGCCGGCTGCTCACCTGGGAGAACCCCAAAGACCCCCACTGCCGGCTGCTCACCTGGGAGAACCCCAAAGACCCCCCACTGCCGGCTGCTCACCTGGGAGAACCCCAAAGACCCCCCACTGCCGGCTGCTCACGTGGGAGAACCCCAAAGACCCCCCACTGCCGGCTGCTCACCTGGGAGAACCCCAAAGACCCCCCACTGACGGCTGCTCATCTGGGAGAACCCCAAAGACCTCCCACTGCCGGCTGCTCACCCGGGTGAACCCCAAAGAAACCCCACTGACAGATTATCACCAGGGTGAACCCCAAAGACCCCCCACTGCAAGCTGCTTACCAGGGTGACCCCCCCAAAGAAGCCCCACTGCCTGCTTCTCACCGGGGTGACTCCCCCCCAAGAACCATCACTGCTGACTCCTCACCAGGGTGACCCCCAAAGAAGCCCCACTGCCGGCTTCCCACCAGGGTGACCCCCAAAGAAGCCCCACTGCTGCCTTCTAACTAGTGTGACACCAAAGAAGCCCCACTGCCAGCACCGACCGGGGTGACCCCCGAAAGAAGCCCCACTGCTGGCTCCTCACCTGGGTGGCCCCTCAAAGAAGTCCCACTGCTGGCTTCTCACTGGGGTGACCCCCAAAAGAATCCCCACTTTTGGCTTCTCACCGGGGTGACCCCACCAAAGAAGCCCCAAAGCTGGCGTCTCATTTGGGTGACCCCCAAAAAAGCCCCACTGCCAGCTTCTCACCAGGGTGACAACTCAAAGAACCCTGACTGCCGGCTTCTCACTGCGGTGACCCCCTAAGAAGCCCCACTGCCGGCTTCTCACCACAGTGACCCCCTAAGAAGCCCCACTGCCGGCTTCTCACCGAGGTGACCCCCTAAGAAGCCCCACTGCCGGCTTCTCGCCGAGGTGAGCCCCTAAGAAGCCCCACTGCCGGCTTCTCACCGAGGTGACCCTCAAAGAAGCCCCACTGCCGGCTTCTCACCAGGGTGATCCCCCCAAAGTAGCCCCATTGCCGGCTTCTCACGGGGTGACCCCCCCAAAGAGGCCCCACTGCCATCTTCTCACTGGGGTGACCCCCCAAAGAAGCCCCACTGCTGGCTTCACACCGGGTTGACCCCCCCAAAGAAGCCCCACTGCCCGCTGCACACCGGGGTGACCCCCTAAAGAAGCCCCACTGCTGGCTTCACACCGGGTGACCCCTAAGAAGCTCCACTGCCTGCTTAAGGGTCACTGCCTGCTTCTCACTGGAGTGACACCCAAACCCCCCCCACTGCCAGCTTCTCACCGGGGTGACCCCCTAAAGAAGCCCCACTGCCGGCTTCACACCGGGGTGACCTCCCAAAGAAGCCCCACTGCCTTCTTATCACCGGGGTGACCCCCCAAAGAAGCCCCACTGCCGGCTTCACACCAGGGTGACCCCCCAAAGAACCCCCACTGCCGGCTTCTCACCAGGGTGACCCCCAAAAGAAGCCCCACTGCCTCCTTCTCACCGGGGTGACCCCCCAAAGAAGCCCCAATGCCTCCTTCTCACCGAGGTGACCACCCAAAGAAGCCCCACTGCCCGCTTCACACCGGGGTGATCCCCCAAAGAAGCCCCACTGCCCGCCGCACACCGGGGTGACCCCCAAAGAAGCCCCACTGCCGTCTTCTCACCGGGGTGACCCCCCCAAAAAAGCTCCACTGCCCGCTTCACACCGGGGTGACCCCCCAAAAAGCCCCACTGCCCGCTTCACACCGGGGTGACCCCCCAAAGAAGCCCCACTGGCGGCTTCTCACTGCAGTGACCCCCTAAGAAGCCCCACTGCCTGCTTAAGGGTCACTGTCTGCTTCTCACTGGAGTGACACCCAAAGAAGCCCCACTGCCTTCTTATCACAGGGGTGACCCCCCAAAGAAGCTCCACTGCCTGCTTCTCACCAGGGTGACCTCCCAAAGAAGCCCCACTGACGTCTTCTACCCGGGGTGCCCCCCCCAAAGAAGCCCCACTGCCTTCTTATCACCGGGGTGACCTCCCAAAGAAGCCCAACTGCCGGCTTCTCACCAGGGTGACCACCCCAAAGTAGCCCCACTGCCGGCTTCTCACCGGGGTGACCCCCAAAGAGCCCACTGCCTGCTTCACACCGGGGTGACCTCCCAAAGAAGCCCCACTGCCGGCTTCTCACCGGGGTGACCCCCCAAAGAAGCCCCACTGCCGGCTTCTCACCAGGGTGACCCCCCCAAAGAAGCCCCACTGCTGGCTTCTCACCGGGGTGACCCCCAAAGAAGCCCCACTGCCTCCTTCTCACCGGGGTGACCTCCCAAAGAAGCCTCACCGCCTGCTTCTACCCGGGGTGACCCCCCAAAGAAGCCCCACTGCCTGCTTCTACCAGGGTGACCTCCCAAAGAAGCCCCAATGCAGACTTCTCACCGAGGTGACCCCCCAAAGAAGCCCCACTGCCCACTTCTCACCGAGGTGACCCTCCAAAAAAGCCCCACTGCCCACTTTTCACCGGGGTGACCCCCCCAAAGAAGCCCCACTGCCCACTTCTCACTGGGGTGACCCCCCAAAGAAGCCCCACTGCCTGCTTCACACCGGGGTGACCCCCCCAAAGAAGCCCCACTGCCCACTTCTCACCGGGGTGACCCCCCAAAGAAGCCCCACTGCCTGCTTCACACCGGGGTGACCCCCAAAGAAGCCCCACTGCTGGCTTCTCACCGGGGTGACCCCGCAAAGATGCCCCACTGCCTGCTTCTACCTGGGGTGACCCCCAAAGAAGCCCCATTGCCTGCATCTCACCGGGGTAACCCCCAAAGAAGCCCCACTGCCTCCTTCTCACCGAGGTGACCCCCCAAAGAAGCCCCACTGCCCGCTTCACACTGGGGTAACCCCCAAAGAAGCCCCACTGTCGGCTTCAAACTGGGATGACCCCCCCAAAGAAGCTACACTGTCAGCTTCTCACCGGGGAGACCCCCCAAAGAAGCCCCACTGCCGGCTTCTCACCGGAGTGAATCTCCAAAGAAGCCCCACTGCCCCCTTCTAACTGGGGTGACCCCCAAAAAAGCCAAATGTTCCTCTTCTTACAGGGGTGACCCTCCAAAGAAGCCCCACTGTCGGCTTCTCACCAGGGTGAACCCCCAAAGAACCCCCACTGCCAGCTTCTTACTGGGGTGGGCACCCCTAAAGAAGCCTCACTGCTGGCTTCTCACCAAGGTGAGCCCCAAAGCCCCTAACTGCCTACTTCTCACCGGGGTGACCCCCACCCAAAGTTGTGGGGGATTCAGATGAGCTGAGGGAGGTGCGGAGATGTGTGTTCTGAGGCAAGTCACTGCTTTGATGTAGCCAGCAAAGGAACTGGCCTGTAAAAAAGGGCTAATGTGTCAGTTTTAGGTTTGAGCTAGAGGTAGGTGATGAATTCCACTCCTCTGGCGGAGTTTGAAGAGTTTTGTCCACTCTGTGCTCTGGACAGATTTCCGAAAAACTCTGCAAAGAGGCAGACAGCAACTTTTCCCTCTCGTGTGCAGCTCGCCAATGTTAAGTTGGCGAGCGCGAGTGAGAAAAATCATATGCTTGACCACATCCAGGTGAGATTTCTCAACCAGGGCGGTCGCAGCAGATCGCTACCCCTCGAATTGAGAAACCCGCCAATCACGTTGAGTAAGCTGCCGCTCGAGAAGAACATCTACTTGAGTGCCAGAAAGAAGCAGCGCCCACTTGTGCTGCGCGTGGTGCAATCTGCGCTGATTTTACAGTGAGGGATAATCTCCAGGTGCTAAAAATCAGCGGCAGCAGTGCGACTTACCGCACTCCGCCGCTCGCAGAACTCTGCAGAGCGTGGCAGACTTTTTTCGGCACTACGAGGAGCTCCGCGTAGCAGAACTCAACGTACTCTGCCCGGGCGTGGTCGGAGCCTTCCAGACAGCGCAGTTGTCTGGTTTGCTGATGACATCTTGGGGACATTCAGAAAGGTGGTCTAGGACTGAATTCTGCCCATTGCTTGCCATTGGCTTTATGGATTGTAACTCACAATTGCTTGCTTTCTATTTGCTGACTTTATTTGTTTTAGACTGTCCAGCCTGAGTTAGTCCACCCCGTGGAAAATACCCTGTTTACTGTATTCTTCCACAATGCTCACTTTCTGTAACCAAGCCATTAAATGTTGTTTTTATCTTGTCACATTTGCTGTGCATTCAAAAACAGACGTCAAATGTCAGGCTCTGTCTTCAAGGGAGCTTGGTGTTTACTTTTCATCCTCTGACTTCAAAGTGAGAGGATTTATGTGACAATAATGGTGGCTACTGGGGGTTTGCTGTACGATATAATTTTTTTTTTTCTAGCACAATACATTATGTAAATGTTTGTAAATGAACTGTGCAGATAATTCAGAATATGGAAAGCACAAATGAAGCAAATATTTTGGTAATTCTAAAGTGTGGTGGAAACAAATATTTTAATACAATCAAAACACATCAATACACTAGATGATGACATTTCGAAACATCCTTTGTGCACTGTATACTATAATCAGTAAAATTATATCTGTGCAAATGTAATGGTCATTTCAGTTTAAGATGTGCTGTCTGTAATGGCAGTGTGCTACCACACCATGCATACTACACTCTATGCTACTGCACTCTACTCTGCACCAGTCCACACCACTGCACTCTACTCTGCACCAGTCCACACCACTGCACTCTACTCTGCACCAGTCCACACCACTGCACTCTACTCTACACCACTCCACGCCACTACACTGAAATCTCCACCACTCCACACTATGCCACTGCACACTGCGTCACTGCACTCTACTTTGTACCATTTCACTCTATACGACTTCACTCAACGCCTCTCTACTCTACATCACTCTATCTATGCCAATGCACTCTACCCAACACTACTCTACTATGCACCTCTGGACGCTTCACCACTGCACTCTAGTCCAATCCACTCTAAGTCACTCTAATCCACTCTGCACCACTGCACTCTACAACATTGCACTCTACAACACTATACTTTATGCCACTGCACTCTACGCCACTTTACTCTAAAACAATCTGCTCCATGCCTCTGCACTCTATGCCACTCTACTCTACTCTGCTCCATTCCACTCTACGACACTGCAATCTACCCTCTGCCACTCCACTCCACTTTACGCTGCTGCACCCTACACCGCTGCACTCTATGCCATTGCACTCTACACCACTTTACTCAAAACCAATACACTCTTCGTCTCTGCACGCTACGCTGATCTACTCTGTATCACAGCACTCTATGCCACTATATTCTACTTTGCAACACTCTATGCCACTGCACTCTATGCTACTTTACACCATTGCACTCTACGTCACTTAACTCTACATCACTGCACTCCAACACTCTCCTCTGCAACACTGCTCTCTCTGCCACTGAACTCTATGCCACTCTACTCTGCACCACTCTACTGTACGCCACTCTATTGCACTCTATGCCAATGCACTCTATGCCACTACTCTATGCCACAACACTCTATGCCACTCTAATCTACTGTGCACCACTGCACTCTATGACACTGCACAATATGCCACTTCACTCTACACCATACCTACTCTACTATGCACTGCTCTACTCTATACCAGTGCATTCTACCCCACTCTACCATGCACCACTGTACTCTTTGCCACTGCACTCTACACCACTCCACACCACTCCCCTCTATGCTACCCTACTCTGCAACACTGCACTCTTCACCACTGACCAATGCACTCTGCACCACTGCACTTTGCACCACTCTACTGTTTGCCAATGCACTCTATGCCACTGCACTCTAAGTCACTCTGCTTTGCAATACTGCACTCTCCGCCATGGAACTCAATGTCACTCTACTCTGCACCATTGCACTCTATGCTACTTCACTCTATGCCACTTTACTGTACTCTGCACCACTCAATTCCATGCCTCTCTACTCTGCATCACTCTCCTCTTCACCACTCTAATCTATTCTGCACCACTGCACTCTGTGCCTTCAACCTATACCACTCTACTCTACACCACCACATTCTATGCCACTCTACTCTACACCTTTGCACTCTACTATGCACCACTCCATTCTGTGCCACTTCACTCCACTCTGAAACAATCTATTCTATGCCACTGTACTCTACACCACTCTACTCCATTCTGCTCAACTCTACTCAATGCCATTGCACTCCACACCACTGCAATCTATTCTGCACCACTCTACTCTGCATCCCTGCACTCTATGCCAATGGACTCTACACCACTTTACTCAAAACCAATGCACTCTACGCCAATCTACTCTGCACCACTGTACTTTACGCCACATCACTCTAGCCCGCTCTACGACACTCCACTCCACAATACTCCAGTCTATGAGACTGTACTCCATTAAACTCTACTCCACTCTATGCCCCTCCCCTCTAAAACCCTCTACTTCACTCTATGCCATTCTATGACACTACTCCATTCTACAACGCTCTCCGCAAGACACTCTACGCCACTCCATGCCACTTTACTCTATTCTATGACACACTACTCCACTCTACTTCACTGCTCCACTCTACGCAACTCAACTCTGACTCTCTATGCCACTCCACTATACTCCAAGCCACTTGACTCTACAACACTCTACATCCGAGCCTCCTCCTCACTTACTGAGTTCCACAAGAAGCTGAAGACTTGGCTCTTCGTCTAAGCACCTTGGGACCACACAGCTACACGCCTTGCCCAAGTGCTTGGATACCCTCTTGGGTGATTAGTGTGCTATACAAATCAGCATAACATAACACTTTACTCCCCTCTCTTACATTACTCCACTCTATGCCACTCAACTCTACGACAATCTACTCCGCTCTATGTCACTCTACTCTACAACACTCTACGCAACACCCCGAACACCACTCAAATCTGCACTACACCACTCCACGACACTCTATGCCACTCCACTCTAGAATGCTCCACTCCACTCTGACACTCTACGCCACTCAACTCTACTCAATGCCCTTCCACTCTATGACACTCTATTTCCTCCATGACACTACACAATACTCTACACCGCTCAACTCCACACCACTCTACGCCACTTCACCACTCTCTACCCCACTCCATAACACTCCACACTACTCCACTTTATGACACTCCACTGTCCTTTACCCCACTAACTTTTAGCCATGCTGAACAGCAGCCATGCTGGCGTACAACATGGCTAAAATATACTGGCAAAGCCAGTAGCTCTTGCATAGGCAAGACCTATTGGCTTTGCCAATGCTTGTATTCTCCAGCAGTAGAGAGGTGGCAAATTTCTTCCCTCCAGAGCCTATTGTAGCAAGGGCTAGTTCTGTAGGTTGGTGACTGACAGCTGAGATATGTCCATATTCTGGAGAGGGGGGTTTGTGGGAGGTCATCTTGACGGAGTGCTGAAACATTTCAACCACTCACCCCCAGTCACAGATCTGGGTTGAATCCATCATCGTTCTTTAGCTCACTTCGCCACCCCAGATCAGACCCAGCCATATGCAAATCAGTCTAGACCCTGTGCCTCATGGGAACAGTCCAGACCGACAGGGTAAGACCCCGCATCAGCCAGGCTAGCTTGAATCCAGTGGCAAAGTAAGCAAGGAACCCACGTCTGGGCATACCCTGCCAACTTAGGGCAAACAAAGCAAACACGAGGAGATGATGGATGGAGCGCTGAAACTTTTCAGACACTCACCCCCAGTCACAGATCTGGGTTGAATCCATCATCGTACTTTAGCTCACTTCGCCACCCCAGTTCAGACCCAGCTATATGCAAATCAGTCTTGACCCTGTGCCTCATGGGAACAGTCCAGCCCGAACTGCCAAGCCAGGTCTTCCCTGAACAGGAAACAAGCATCCTGGAACCGGTTTCGGGATAACACGCCTCATCAGCCAGGCTAGCTTGAATCCAGTGACACAGTGAGCACAGGACCCACGTCTGGGCAACATAACAAACACAACAAGGACCTGGCCTGGCAGTTCAGGTTGGACTGTTCCCATGGGGAGCAGGGTCAAGACTGATTTGCATCAAGGAAAGGTTTATGGAATGGTGAAAGGATGGATGGAAGTATGAACAGATGGATGGAAGTGTGAGCAGATAGTTAGATGGATGGAAGTGTGAACATATGGACAGATAGATGGATGGATGTGTGAACAGAGGGATAGATGGATGGATGGAAGTGTGAACAGATGGATGGATGGGTGGATGCATGGAAATGTGAACATATGGATGGATGGATGAGTGAACAGATAGATGGATGGATGGATGGGCGGGTGGATGGAAGTGTGAACAGATGGATAGATAGATAGATGGATGGATGGATGGATGGATGAATGATGGATGATGGATGGATGGATGGATGGATGGGTGGATGAATGGATGGAAGTGTGAACAGATGGCTGGATGACTGGAAGTGTGAACAGATGGATAGATGGGTGTATGGATGTTTGGATGGATGGGTGGGTGGACAGATGGATGGAAGTGTGAACAGATGGATGGATGGATGGATGGAAGTGTGAACAGATGGATGGACGATGGAAATGTGAACAGATGGATGGATGGGAGGGTGGACAGATGGATGCATGGAAATGTGAACGGATGGATGGATGGAAGTGTGAACAGATGGATGGATGAATGGAAGTGTGAACAGATGGATGGATGGATGGATGTATGAATGGATGGAAGTGTGAACAGATGGACGGATGGGTGGATGGATGGAATAAATATCTGTAGGTACCCCTAAAGTATTGCTTCTAGGTCTGGAAGTAAGTGGAAACCAATCAACATCAAGAGTAATAAACACTCCCCAACCTATATTTCTTTATAAAGGATCACTAGAGCTCTCTGGGGCTATCCATTATATGAATCTAACATTCCAAACTCATGTTTGTTGTGTTATTTGTCTTTTTATTGTATTTCTTAAATCATTATTTTCTTTTTTTATCAATTTTCCAAATGTACAAAAGATGTAAAAGACATATTTAAAATTCAGATTGGTTCAAATACTCAACAATTTCATCTATTAATGCCAATGACCAATACATAAATGTATTTCATCACTTCAAAGAATAAATCATATGTCAAAACATGTAATGAATCCCCCAAAATTTTGTGTACCACACAGTCATTCTAACCTATCATACCACCACACATCAACACTCTCTCATCACATGCATCCACCACCCCGCCTTGATCACATACACTATAAATAACACGGTAGACACAACTCAGAAGATGTTCGTGAAAGTGTTGTAGGCTTGGGTATCCAAAGAACCGAGTCAATGCACGTTTCGGTGGCAATTTTCAAATTGCAACCACCTTCACCAGGACCACCCAAAAAGGTTAAAGGTGAGTGGTTGGGGAAGGGGTTAGGAGTGTATGAGTGCCTCCTCCTCCAAATCTCAGTATTTTTGTGTAAAGAAATGCTTCACGATTCCAGGTAGGGATTTTAAATATATTTATTTTGCCGTCCAGTTTTCATAGTGAGGTAAGGTGCAATTAGAAACTCATGACAGCCGACACGTGTTTCGCCCTTACATGGTCAACCGGACCAGGGCTTCCTCAAGGCTTTCATAGGAATAACGTCAAATCTTATAGTTCCAATTTTGGATAAATGTTTCTTGTGGTACAAAAAAACGTTCAACATTGATGATCAGTTTGCGGTCTGTACTGCGGCATCCGTCATAGTGAGATCCCCGAGTAAATTTTTGGGGGAATAGCTGGTATGCCTAACAGCTGATATGAGAGTCTGTTCTTTGCAGACAAAGTTAAAATGTATAGAGATCCCAGCAGTGGTCTGTCAAATGGAAGTCCGGGAGAGAATGTGCAACATGTTTTATACAACCTTGTAGTTTTTCTTTTTCATATTTCACAATTTCCAGCATTGAGTTTGTTTTATATTATATTGCCGAAATAATTTCTAAAAGGTGATGAAGGTGGTTGCAATTTGAAAATTGCCACCGAAACGTGCGTTGACCCAGTTGTTAGGATACCCAAGCCTACAGTGTGTTGTGATGAATAGAAGTCAGTGCACAGGCTGGGTGAAGATGAACAGATGTCAGTGCACAGTGTGTGGCAATGAACAGAGCACAGATGCACAGTGTGTGACAATGAACACTGCACAGATGAACAGTGTATTAAGATGAACAGATGTCAGTGCATAGTGTGTGTGGTGATGATCTGATGTCAGTGTACAGTGTGTGGTGATGAACAGATGTCAATGCACAGTGTGTGGCAATGAACAGAGCACAGATGCACAGTGTGTGACAATGAACACTGCACAGATGAACAGTGTATTAAGATGAACAGATGTCAGTGCATAGTGTGTGTGGTGATGATCTGATGTCAGTGCACAGTGTGTGGCGATGAACAGATGTCATTACATAGTGTGTGGCGATGAACAGACATCTGTGCACAGTGTGTGGCGATGAACAGATGTCACTACATAGTGTGTGGCAATGAACAGTACACAGATGCACAGTGTGTTGTGATGAATAGAAGTCAGTGCACAATGTGTGTGGTGATGATCTGATGTCAGTACACAGTGTGTGGCGATGAACAGATGTCATTATATAGTGTGTGGCAATGAACAGTACACAGATGCACAGTGTGTTGTGATGAACAGATGTCAGTGCACAGTGTGTGGCGATGAACAGATGTCATTATATAGTGTGTGGCAATGAACAGTACACAGAGGCACAGTGTGTTGTGATGAACAGAAGTCAGTGCACAGTGTGTGTGGTGATGATCTGATGTCAGTGCACAGTGCGTGGTGATGAACAGATGTCGCTTTATCATCACTGCAGACTCTGACCTTGGAGCACTTCGGATGTACGGGAGAATAATCTAATGACCGGCAGCGAGGCAACCCCGGCGCCCACTTGTAGTGTTTTCCTTCAGTGCTCCAGCTTTCTGCTTTTTTTAACTACTGATTCAAGTATAACCCTGGCCATTGTTCACCCGTTATTCGCCTTCCAACATAATTATTATGGACGGCGTCTTCTAGGCTATATCGTGATCACTTACAACGTGAAATTTATAATATCCTCCATCTGACTATTCTATGTCAAAGAGAGCACTCTGCATTCTACTGGTCTCTTTCAAACGTTGAATTTCCATCTACCATCGAACCATTTGCTCAGTTTGAGGTCTCATATCACTTCCAATAACTTTAGGAGCTGCAAGAGGTTTCAGCTATTTTCATACATGGCTTCCTGATGAAGGCACACAGCCGAAACGCGCGTAGGACACAGATTCCCAAAAGCCATGCTACAAATGATTGTCCTCTGAATGCACAAATATGATTATTATTATCTATATGTTTGCGACATTGATTGTATTTTGTTAAATAATTTTTCATATATCAATGAATGACACTGTTTACATTATACATTCTATCTGGTCAAAGTATGAATTTTTTCTTTGTCATCTGACCTCTTGAATTCAGTGTATACACACATACAGAGGACGATATGTTTTATCTTTGTTTGTGTATTTAGTTTCAACTATTTATGTATAAAATATAATAATAATAAAAAATATTTTTGATATTACTGAACAGAGGTTGCATATATATGTTTTTTTTTTTTTTTATATATTTTTCAGGTCCATAACTATCTTCATTGTTCCTAAAATTGTGCTATTTACATATAGGTCATTTTCCCTGATTTAGGAACTTACGTCAGGGGTACCCCTTTTTCTTACACACGATGAACAGATGTCATTACATAGTGTGTGGCAATGAACAGTACACAGATGCACAGTGTGTTGTGATGAACAGATGTCAGTGCACAGTGTGTGGTGATGAACAGATGCCATTGCATAGTGTGTGGCAATGAACAGTACACAGATGCACAGTGTGTTGTGATGAACAGATGTCAGTGCACAGTGTGTGGCGATGAACAGATGTCATTACATAGTGTGTGGCAATGAACAGATGTCAGTGCACACTGTGTGGCGATGAACAGATGTCAGTACACAGTGTGTGGCGATGAACAGATATCATTACAAAGTGTGTGGCAATGAACAGTACACAGATGCACAGTGTGTTGTGATGAACAGATGTCAGTGCACAATGTGTGTGGTGATGATCTGATGTCAGTGCATAGTGTGTGTGGTGATGATCTGATGTCAGTGTACAGCGTGTGGTGATGAACAGATGCCAGTGCACAATATATGGCACTGAACAGATGTAAGTGCACAGTGTGTGGCAATGAGTGGTGCCCAGATGCTGTGTGTGGCAATGAAGAGATGTCAGTGCACAGTGTGTGGTGATGAACAGATGTCAGTGCACAGTGTGGCATTGAACAGATGTCAGTGCATAGTGTGTGGCAATGAGCAGAGATCAGTGCACAGAGTGAGGCAGTGAAAACTGCACAAATGGACAATGTGTGGCGATGAACATATGTCAGTGCACAGTAGTAAAGCTACTCCTAAACTGAGAAAAATCCTAACTTTAAGACTTTCGGTATTCACAGAAGGCATTTAGGAGTCCTAAAGTTAGGACTACTAACTTCTGTGAATACCGAAATGAGTAAGTGCCTTCTGTGAATACCAAAATGAGTAAGTGTATTCTGTGAATACCAAAAAGTACTAACTTTACGTTTTTGACGTAAGTTAGTTCTGTGAATCAGGCCCTATCTGTGCAAATGTAATGGTCATTTCAGTTTAAGATGTGCTGTCTGTAATGGCAGTGTGCTACCACACCATGCATACTACACTCTATGCTACTGCACTCTACTCTGCACCAGTCCACACCACTGCACTCTATTCTGCACCACTCCACACCACTGCACTCTACTCTGCACCAGTCCACACCACTTCACTCTACTCTACACCACTCCACGCCACTACACTGAAATCTGCACCACTCCACACAATGCCACTGCACACTGCATCACTGCACTCTACTTTGTACCATTCCACTCTAACCACTTCACTCAACGCCTCTCTACTCTACATCACTCTATCTATGCCAATGCACTCTACCCAACACTACTCTACTATGCACCTCTGCACGCTTCACCACTGCACTCTAGTCCAATCCACTCTAAGTCACTCTAATCCACTCTGCACCACTGCACTCTACAACATTGCACTCTACAACACTATACTTTATGACACTGCACTCTACGCCACTTTACTCTAAAACAATCTGCTCCATGCCTCTGCACTCTATGCCACTCTACTCTACTCTGCTCCATTCCACTCTACAACACTGCAATCTACCCTCTGCCACTCCACTCCACTTTACGCTGCTGCACCCTACACCGCTGCACTCTATGCCATTGCACTCTACACCACTTTACTCAAAACCAATACACTCTTCGTCTCTGCACGCTACGCTGATCTACTCTGTATCACAGCACTCTATGCCACTATATTCTACTTTGCAACACTCTATGCCACTGCACTCTATGCTACTTTACACCATTGCACTCTACGTCACTTAACTCTACATCACTGCACTCCGACACTCTCCTATTCAACACTGCTCTCTCTGCCACTGAACTCTATGCCACTCTACTCTGCACCACTCTAATCTGCACCACTCTACTGTACGCCACTCTATTGCACTCTATGCCAATGCACTCTATGCCACTACTCTATGCCACAACACTCTATGCCACTCTAATCTACTGTGCACCACTGCACTCTATGACACTGCACAATATGCCACTTCACTCTACACCATACCTACTCTACTATGCACTGCTCTACTCTATACCAGTGCATTCTACCCCACTCTACCATGCACCACTGTACTCTTTGCCACTGCACTCTACACCACTCCACACCACTCTCCTCTATGCTACCCTACTCTGCAACACTGCACTCTTCACCACTGACCAATGCACTCTGCACCACTGCACTTTGCACCACTCTACTGTTTGCCAATGCACTCTATGCCACTGCACTCTATGTCACTCTGCTTTGCAATACTGCACTCTCCGCCATGGAACTCAATGTCACTCTACTCTGCACCATTGCACTCTATGCTACTTCACTCTATGCCACTTTACTGTACTCTGCACCACTCAATTCCATGCCTCTCTACTCTGCATCACTCTCCTCTTCACCACTCTAATCTATTCTGCACCACTGCACTCTGTGCATTCAACCTATACCACTCTACTCTACACCACCACATTCTATGCCACTCTACTCTACACCTTTGCACTCTACTATGCACCACTCCATTCTGTGCCACTTCACTCCACTCTGAAACAATCTATTCTATGCCACTGTACTCTACACCACTCTACTCCATTCTGCTCAACTCTACTCAATGCCATTGCACTCCACACCACTGCAATCTATTCTGCACCACTCTACTCTGCATCCCTGCACTCTATGCCAATGGACTCTACACCACTTTAATCAAAACCAATGCACTCTACGCCAATCTGCTCTGCACCACTGTACTTTACGCCACATCACTCTAGCCCGCTCTACGACACTCCACTCCACAATACTCCAGTCTATGAGACTGTACTCCATTAAACTCTACTCCACTCTATGCCCCTCCCCTCTAAAACCCTCTACTTCACTCTATGCCATTCTATGACACTACTCCATTCTACAACGCTCTCCGCAAGACACTCTACGCCACTCCATGCCACTTTACTCTATTCTATGACACACTACTCCACTCTACTCCACTGCTCCACTCTACGCAACTCAACTCTGACTCTCTATGCCACTCCACTCTACTCCAAGCCACTTGACTCTACAACACTCTACATCCGAGCCTCCTCCTCACTTACTGAGTTCCACAAGAAGCTGAAGACTTGGCTCTTCGTCTAAGCACCTTGGGACCACACAGCTACACGCCTTGCCCAAGTGCTTGGATACCCTCATGGGTGATTAGTGTGCTATACAAATCAGCATAACATAACACTTTACTCCCCTCTCTTACATTACTCCACTCTATGCCACTCAACTCTACGACAATCTACTCCGCTCTATGTCACTCTACTCTACAACACTCTACGCAACACCCCGAACACCACTCAAATCTGCACTACACCACTCCACGACACTCTATGCCACTCCACTCTAGAACGCTCCACTCCACTCTGACACTCTACGCCACTCAACTCTACTCAATGCCCTTCCACTCTATGACACTCTATTTCCTCCATGACACTACACAATACTCTACACCGCTCAACTCCACACCACTCTACGCCACTTCACCACTCTCTACCCCACTCCATAACACTCCACACTACTCCACTTTATGACACTCCACTGTCCTTTACCCCACTAACTTTTAGCCATGCTGAACAGCAGCCATGCTGGCGTACAACATGGCTAAAATATACTGGCAAAGCCAGTAGCTCTTGAATAGGCAAGACCTATTGGCTTTGCCAATGCTTGTATTCTCCAGCAGTACAGAGGGTGGCACATTTCTTCCCCTCCAGAGCCTATTGTAGCAAGGGCTAGTTCTGTAGGTTGGTGACTGACAGCTGAGATATGTCCATATTCTGGAGAGGGGGTTGGTGGGAGGTCGTCTTGACGGAGTGCTGAACATTTCAACCACTCACTGTCACGGCCCCGGGGACTCCACGGGATCCAGATGATGCTCAAAGGGGTCCACCTCTCGACATCCCCCACTCTTACACAAAAGGCACAGAGTAATGAGGCGATCAAGTGAGGGAAGGGAAAAGGGTAGGATCAGCAGGGAATGGGATACCTGTAAACATAAAACACATAGATTAGTTTCTGCTAAACATTTCTCCTACACTCAAACAGTCTCACTAAAGGGCGTAGTACCTGAAAAGCCGAATTCACCAGCATCGGGCTCCTATCCACTCTCTATACTCAGCAATGATACAGCTCATGACTGAAAGAGGATTTCCTAAAATGCAAAACACATAGATTATTGCTACATTCAAACCACCATCGTTTCCATAGAACCATCTCCCTATACATACATACCCTGCATGTCCATTCTCCACACAACTAGGGAGAAGCCCAAAAGAAACGAAGTGAAGAAAGCAAAAAGAAAAGGAATAGTCCCAATGTCCTTAATTCAGAGGTTCAGCAAGACTGTAACGTTAGCCTCCATAGTATCCATAGACGAAAAGTTCCATTAGTTCCTATAAAGTATATACATGACCAAAGCCGAAATCTCTAGGAGTCTTGAAAGTCAAACTCTGGTGAGAGCCATCAAGCTAATAAATTATAATCAGTGCGCTCGCCGACAGTACCTTACTGGTGATGATGCGCAGAAGGAGCCTCTTAGTTTGAATGCTCGATCCTGAGCAGTCAACTTCCCCAACAGCCGTTGGAGTTGCATCAGGGGACTCCTATACACCCTGAAGCCTCACACCAGCTTCTCTTCTCTGCTGAAGCTAGTAATGGTGCAAGTCCGGAAGAGAACTCCGGTCAGAATCTCGACCGCGAGTTGGATGGCGAGGGCTTGCTTGACCCTGCTGGTCCCAGCGGGAATCCGAAGCAAACAGCCGACCGCCGAAAAACGCCGAAGCCGCGAGAAACACCCTCTGTGTCTCGCAATTAGAATTACGCACGTAGTCTAACGTGCGTGCTTGCCTTAAGTACCCTGAAGCCCCTCCTACATGGGCATTCTGGGACTTGTAGTTCCTGGGGGTGACGTCCTAATGCAAAACTCGGCAGGCGCAAGGGTCAGACCCTGACAGTACGCCCTCCTCCCATGCGCCTCCTAGGCCCAGGCTTGTTAGGGTGTCGGATGTGGAAACTGCGGACCGCACGAGGAGCCCGAACGTTACAGCTAGGTTCCCAAGAATCATCCTCCGGAGGATATCCCTTCCAGGAAATGAGATACCACAATTGGCCCTGACGGTACTTGGAGTCCACTACTCGGAGAACCTCGTATTCCAACTGGCCGTCCCTAAGCACGGGGGTACAGCCCTGCGACGGGCTCCCTTCGCAGGTTTCAGCAGGCTGACGTGGAATACCGAATGGATGCGCAGCGAAGCGGGCAGCTTGAGTTTATATGCTACCGGATTGATCCGACGCAGCACAGCATACAGCCCAATGAACCGAGGATGAAAGATGCTGCGTACCCTAAATCGAATGTATCTTGTGGACAACCACACTCGATCTCCCGGCTGAAAGCACGGCTCTTCGCTTCGATGCCTGTCCTCCCACTTCTTATAGGATTGCTTAGCCTGCTCCAAACTGGCCTGGATCTTTTTATGCACGGATCGTATCTTTTTGATGTGTTGCATTGCAGTAGGCTGTGCGACCACCTCGCTAGGAATGGTCACTGGTAATATCTTAGCATGGAACCCGTTATTGGCTCTGAAGGGAGTCTCCTTGATGGAACAATGCCAGGAATTGTTGTATGCTAGTTCAGCCAACCACAACAGGGAAACCCATGAGTCATTTGCTTCCCTTGAAAAGCAGCGGAGGTATTTCTTGAGAGTTTGATTCAACCTCTCCGTTTGCCCATCCGTTTGCGGGTGGAAACTGGTCGAAAGGGCTGCTTCAACTTGTAAGGCCCTACACCACATACGCCAAAACCGAGCAGTAAACTGAGGCCCCCTGTCAGACACAATAACTCCCGGAAGACCATGTAACCGCACCACATGGGCTAACAGCAGTTGAGCGGTTTGACCGGCTGTAGGTAGATTCTTGCAAGGGATGAAATGTCCCATTTTGGTTAGGCTGTCCACCACCACCAGTATGGTATCATACCCTTGATCCTTGGGTAACCCTAGAACGAAGTCCACGCTGATAGTTTGCCACGGCCGTGAAGGAGTGGGCATAGGCATCAACCGTCCCTTGTTCTTGGATGGCTCACTTTTATTACGGGCACAAGTCTCACATAGTGACACCCATTGTGTCACCTCCTGAGCCATACTTTCCCACCAGAACTGTCGTTGTACTAGGTGTAATGTCTTGGTACGTCCTGGATGACCTGCTAAGATTGAATTATGACACCAATTGAAAGCTTTGAGCCGCAGGTCTTGTGTTGGTAGATACAGTTTGTTTCTATACAACGGTATACCATGTTTGAGAGTGCGGTAAGCCCCTGTTCTGCCCATCGTCGCCAATGCGCCAAGGATCGATGTTTTGATATTTCTTCTAAGAAATGGTCCAAGGCTATCACACACAACACCTTGTCGGGACTGACTATTGAGTCGGTGATACCTTGTCGAGGTTTCGCACTTTCATCCTGGCGAGACAGTGCATCCGCCTTTCGGTTTTCTGACCCCGGACGGAAAGTGACAACAAAATCATACTCCGCAAAGAACAACATCCAACGCATTTGTCTTTGCGTAAGCTGTCTGGCTGTCTTCATGTATAGTAAATTCCGGTGGTCGGTGTATACTGTGACTGGATGTTGAGCCCCCCATAAATACTGCCTCCATTCCTGGAATGCCTTTTTGATGGCAAGCAATTCTTTTTCTGCCACCGTGTAGTTGAGCTCAGCCGCATTCAGCTTCCTGGACAAGAATGCAACCGGATGTAACTGACCCGTTTGTCTGTCTCGTTGGGATAACACTGCCCCTATAGCCTCATCAGAGGCGTCGGCTTCTACAATGAATGGAGCTTCCAGTTGTGGGTGTTGTAGTATAGGAGCTGTGGTAAAGGCTTTCTTCAGGATTGTGAAAGCTTCCATGGCCTCAACATTCCATAAAAAGGCGTTCCCTTTCTTAACAGGCGTGTGATAGGAGAAACCAAAAGGGAGAAATGAGAGATAAACCTACGATAGTAGTTAGCAAAGCCTAAGAAGCACTGCACCTCTCTCACATTCTTTGGAACAGGCCACTCCTGTACTGCTTCCACTTTCCTCTCAGCCATACCTAATCCAGACGGGCTCAAAATGACTCCCAAAAATTCCACCTCAGTAGCGTGAAACACACATTTGGTCAGCTTACAAAATAAGCTATATTCTCGTAATCTTTGAAGCACCTGAGACACATGTTTCGCGTGTACATCCTGATGGCTGGAATAAATCAGGATGTCGTCTATGTAGACAACCACAAACCTATCAATGAAGTCCTTAAGCACATCGTCTAAGAAAAACTGAAACGCTGCCGGGCGTTACACAGCCCAAAGGGCATGACTAAGTACTCAAACAACCCATACCTAGTCTTAAAAGCCGTCTTCCACTCATCTCCCTTGCGGATACGAACCAGGTGGTAAGCCCCTCTGAGATCCAGACGTGTGTAAACCACTGCTTCCCTTACCTGGTCCAACAACACCGAGATGAGTGGAAGAGGGTATCGGTTCCGTACCGTGTTTTTATTGAGCATCCGGTAGTCGATACATGTCCTCAAATCCCCATTAGCCTTAGAAATAAAAAAAAGAGGCGAAGCCGCAGGTGAGCGGGAAGGCCTGATGAAGCCTATTTCCACATAATGGTCTAAGTACTCTCTTAAGTGCTTTGTCTCTGGTTCTGACAAGGCATATACACGACAAGAAGGGATGGTGGCTCCCGTGACCAAATCGATCTGGCAGTCGTAAGTACGGTGAGGGGGAGTCTCTCGGCCTTTTCTTCGCTGAACACGTCCCTGTAAGAAGCATACACTGAAGGAAGCACGGTCTCTTGTTCTGCAGCAGTAGCTAGATGGAACACTTGCGTAAGCGCCAGAAGATGAGCACCAGGAGTGTGCAAGCAGTGTTGTCTACACTCCTCCGACTGAAAACATATGGACTTCTTTTTCCAGTCTATCTGAGGATTATGCTGCCACAGCCATGGCATTCCCAGTATCACCTCATATTGAGGTGCTTCAATAATGTTTAACATAATGACCTCGGCATGGTCTTGTGTTTCTCCCTTCCATACCAACCCCACTCGCTCTGTCTGTTCCCTGATGGGACCTGATTTAATGGGTTTCCCATCCACAGCGAATACCTTCTCAGGGGTTTCTCTAGGTATGCATTGTAGCTCTAGACGATCAACTAACCCAGCATCGATAAAATTCCCGGTAGCCCCTGAGTCAACCATTACCCTCACTTGGAACATCTGGGAACCTGCTGTAAGAGTCATAGACAGCACTAAGTGGGTTTCTGTGTCTTTTGCATCTAGAGCCGCTAATAAGGGCAGTCTAACTTCCTGTCTCTGTGGTGCTTCTTCCTCTGCTACCGCCCTGGCTGGAACTTTTCTGTCTTTGGCTGTACTGGTAGTCGTTGCCACCCTCTTTGAACGGAATGCTCCCTGTCCCTTAGGTTTATGAGGGCATTCCCTCACAAAATGGCCCCTCTTCCCACAGTACATGCAAAGACCCTGTACTCTGCGATTCTCTCTCTCAGTTCTAGACAGAGGTGCTCTTACGGCCCCCAAAACCATGGGTTCTGATCCCGTCTCAGAGGAAACGTTCTGTGGTCTGTTCTCTCTGTCCATATATCCTCTAGTCTGATCATGTCTCCTGCGTTCCCCTCCCCTTTCTGCCAGGCGATGATCCAGACGTAAGGTCAGATTCATTAGATCTGTGCAAGTGGTGGGTTGGGGGTCAATCTGGGCCAACACGTCCTTCATGTCGTCCCTTAGACCCTGATAGTAGAGCGACATGCGTTTTTCCTCTGGCCAAGCAGTTTCAGCTATTAACCGATTAAAAGACGTCAAATACGTAACCAAGTCCTGCTTTCCCTGCTTCAACTCCAACAGCTCCCTATCAGCACTAAACGTAGTCGCCCTTCTGTCGAAAACCCTTTCAAACTCCCTACGAAAGGCGTTCCAATCCGACAGCATTGGATCGTCGTTTCTTACCAAAGGGACTGCCCAATTGGCATCGTCCCCTGTTAAGTATGAGATGGCGAATGCCACCCTAGTATGGTTGTTGGGAAAGGAAGCCGGTTTGCACGAAAAGTGCAACGCCACCTGCGTCAAAAAGGCCTGTATTTTCATAGGATCCCCTGAATAACGTTCTGGACTAGCCAGAGGTATGGGTGGAGGTACATGTACTTGGATCTGCGATGAGGAAGCATCAAATGGGTTTCTGGATTGTCTGTCCACTCTTTCCCTAAGTGCGGCCGTTTCAGCCCTAGAGGCTGCTAGCTCCTGCTGAACTGCTACCAGTGCCTGTAAAACCTCATCCAAGGAGGCCATGTTTGGGCACCACCTGGACCGGGGGTGTAAGTACGTGGGTGCGTAATTCTGTCACGGCCCCGGGGACTCCACGGGATCCAGATGATGCTCAAAGGGGTCCACCTCTCGACATCCCCCACTCTTACACAAAAGGCACAGAGTAATGAGGCGATCAAGTGAGGGAAGGGAAAAGGGTAGGATCAGCAGGGAATGGGATACCTGTAAACATAAAACACATAGATTAGTTTCTGCTAAACATTTCTCCTACACTCAAACAGTCTCACTAAAGGGCGTAGTACCTGAAAAGCCGAATTCACCAGCATCGGGCTCCTATCCACTCTCTATACTCAGCAATGATACAGCTCATGACTGAAAGAGGATTTCCTAAAATGCAAAACACATAGATTATTGCTACATTCAAACCACCATCGTTTCCATAGAACCATCTCCCTATACATACATACCCTGCATGTCCATTCTCCACACAACTAGGGAGAAGCCCAAAAGAAACGAAGTGAAGAAAGCAAAAAGAAAAGGAATAGTCCCAATGTCCTTAATTCAGAGGTTCAGCAAGACTGTAACGTTAGCCTCCATAGTATCCATAGACGAAAAGTTCCATTAGTTCCTATAAAGTATATACATGACCAAAGCCGAAATCTCTAGGAGTCTTGAAAGTCAAACTCTGGTGAGAGCCATCAAGCTAATAAATTATAATCAGTGCGCTAGCCGACAGTACCTTACTGGTGATGATGCGCAGAAGGAGCCTCTTAGTTTGAATGCTCGATCCTGAGCAGTCAACTTCCCCAACAGCCGTTGGAGTTGCATCAGGGGACTCCTATACACCCTGAAGCCTCACACCAGCTTCTCTTCTCTGCTGAAGCTAGTAATGGTGCAAGTCCGGAAGAGAACTCCGGTCAGAATCTCGACCGCGAGTTGGATGGCGAGGGCTTGCTTGACCCTGCTGGTCCCAGCGGGAATCCGAAGCAAACAGCCGACCGCCGAAAAACGCCGAAGCCGCGAGAAACACCCTCTGTGTCTCGCAATTAGAATTACGCACGTAGTCTAACGTGCGTGCTTGCCTTAAGTACCCTGAAGCCCCTCCTACATGGGCATTCTGGGACTTGTAGTTCCTGGGGGTGACGTCCTAATGCAAAACTCGGCAGGCGCAAGGGTCAGACCCTGACACTCACCCCCAGTCACAGATCTGGGTTGAATCCATCATCGTTCTTTAGCTCACTTCGCCACCCCAGATCAGACCCAGCCATATGCAAATCAGTCTAGACCCTGTGCCTCATGGGAACAGTCCAGACCGACAGGGTAAGACCCCGCATCAGCCAGGCTAGCTTGAATCCAGTGGCAAAGTAAGCAAGGAACCCACGTCTGGGCATACCCTGCCAACTTAGGGCAAACAAAGCAAACACGAGGAGATGATGGATGGAGCGCTGAAACTTTTCAGACACTCACCCCCAGTCACAGATCTGGGTTGAATCCATCATCGTACTTTAGCTCACTTCGCCACCCCAGTTCAGACCCAGCTATATGCAAATCAGTCTTGACCCTGTGCCTCATGGGAACAGTCCAGCCCGAACTGCCAAGCCAGGTCTTCCCTGAACAGGAAACAAGCATCCTGGAACCAGTTTCGGGATAACACGCCTCATCAGCCAGGCTAGCTTGAATCCAGTGACACAGTGAGCACAGGACCCACGTCTGGGCAACATAACAAACACAACAAGGACCTGGCCTGGCAGTTCAGGTTGGACTGTTCCCATGGGGAGCAGGGTCAAGACTGATTTGCATCAAAGGAAAGGTTTATGGAATGGTGAAAGGATGGATGGAAGTATGAACAGATGGATGGAAGTGTGAACAGATAGTTAGATGGATGGATGGTAGTGTGAAAATATGGACAGATAGATGGATGGATGTGTGAACAGAGGGATAGATGGATGGATGGAAGTGTGAACAGATGGATGGATGGGTGGATGCATGGAAATGTGAACATATGGATGGATGGATGAGTGAACAGATAGATGGATGGATGGATGGGCGGGTGGATGGAAGTGTGAACAGATGGATAGATAGATGGATGGATGGATGGATGGATGAATGATGGATGATGGATGGATGGATGGGTAGATGAATGGATGGAAGTGTGAACAGATGGATGGATGGATGGATGACTGGAAGTGTGAACAGATGGATAGATGGGTGTATGGATGGATGGATGGAGGTTTGGATGGATGGAGGGATGGATGGGTGGGTGGACAGATGGATGGAAGTGTGAACAGATGGATGGATGGATGGAAGTGTGAACAGATGGATGGATGGATGGATGGATGGATGGAAGTGTGAACAGATGGATGGACGATGGAAATGTGAACAGATGGATGGATGGGAGGGTGGACAGATGGATGCATGGAAATGTGAACGGATGGATGGATGGAAGTGTGAACAGATGGATGGATGAATGGAAGTGTGAACAGATGGATGGATGGATGTATGAATGGATGGAAGTGTGAACAGATGGACGGATGGGTGGATGGATGGAATAAATATCTGTAGGTACCCCTAAAGTATTGCTTCTAGGTCTGGAAGTAAGTGGGAAACCAATCAACATCAAGAGTAATAAACACTCCCCAACCTATATTTCTTTATAAAGGATCACTAGAGCTCTCTGGGGCTATCCATTATATGAATCTAACATTCCAAACTCATGTTTGTTGTGTTATTTGTCTTTTTATTGTATTTCTTAAATCATTATTTTCTTTTTTTTATCAATTTTCCAAATGTACAAAAGATGTAAAATACATATTTAAAATTCAGATTGGTTCAAATACTCAACAATTTCATCTATTAATGCCAATGACCAATACATAAATGTATTTCATCACTTCAAAGAATAAATCATATGTCAAAACATGTAATGAATCCCCCAAAATTTTGTGTACCACACAGTCATTCTAACCTATCATACCACCACACATCAACACTCTCTCATCACATGCATCCACCACCCCGCCTTGATCACATACACTATAAATAACACGGTAGACACAACTCAGAAGATGTTCGTGAAAGTGTTGTAGGCTTGGGTATCCAAAGAACCGAGTCAATGCACGTTTCGGTGGCAATTTTCAAATTGCAACCACCTTCACCAGGACCACCCAAAAAAGGTTAAAGGTGAGTGGTTGGGGAAGGGGTTAGGAGTGTATGAGTGCCTCCTCCTCCAAATCTCAGTATTTTTGTGTAAAGAAATGCTTCACGATTCCAGGTAGGGATTTTAAATATATTTATTTTGCCGTCCAGTTTTCATAGTGAGGTAAGGTGCAATTAGAAACTCATGACAGCCGACACGTGTTTCGCCCTTACATGGTCAACCGGACCAGGGCTTCCTCAAGGCTTTCATAGGAATAACGTCAAATCTTATAGTTCCAATTTTGGATAAATGTTTCTTGTGGTACAAAAAACGTTCAACATTGATGATCAGTTTGCGGTCTGTACTGCGGCATCCGTCATAGTGAGATCCCCGAGTAAATTTTTGGGGGAATAGCTGGTATGCCTAACAGCTGATATGAGAGTCTGTTCTTTGCAGACAAAGTTAAAATGTATAGAGATCCCAGCAGTGGTCTGTCAAATGGAAGTCCGGGAGAGAATGTGCAACATGTTTTATACAACCTTGTAGTTTTTCTTTTTCATATTTCACAATTTCCAGCATTGAGTTTGTTTTATATTATATTGCCGAAATAATTTCTAAAAGGTGATGAAGGTGGTTGCAATTTGAAAATTGCCACCGAAACGTGCGTTGACCCAGTTGTTAGGATACCCAAGCCTACAGTGTGTTGTGATGAATAGAAGTCAGTGCACAGGCTGGGTGAAGATGAACAGATGTCAGTGCACAGTGTGTGGCAATGAACAGAGCACAGATGCACAGTGTGTGACAATGAACACTGCACAGATGAACAGTGTATTAAGATGAACAGATGTCAGTGCATAGTGTGTGTGGTGATGATCTGATGTCAGTGTACAGTGTGTGGTGATGAACAGATGTCAATGCACAGTGTGTGGCAATGAACAGAGCACAGATGCACAGTGTGTGACAATGAACACTGCACAGATGCACAGTGTGTTGTGATGAACAGATGTCAGTGCATAGTGTGTGTGGTGGTGATCTGATGTCAGTGTAAAGTGTGTGGTGATGAACAGATGTCAGTGCACTGTGTGTGGCAATGAACAGATGTCAGTGCACAGTGTGTGGTGGTGAACTGATAACAGTGCACAGTGTGTGATGATGAATAGTTGTCAGTGCAGAGTGTGTGGTGATAAACAGATGCCAGTGCACAGAGTGTGGCAATAAACAAATGTCTGCACAGTGTGTGGCGATGAACAGATGTCTACAGAGTGTGTGGCTGTGAACAGATGTCAGTGTACAGTGTGTGTGGCAATGAACAGTGCACAGATGCACACTGTGTGGCCTTGACCATATGTTGGTGCACAGTGTGTGGCAATGAACAGATGTCAGTGCACAGTGTGTGGTGATGAACAGTTGTCAGTGCACAGTGTGTGGCGATGAACAGATGTCAGTACACAGTGTGTGGCGATGAACAGATATCAGTACACAGTGTGTGGCGATGAACAGATGTCAGTGCACAGTGTGCGGTGATGAACAGATGTCAGTACACAGTGTGTGGCAATGAACAGTACACAGATGCACAGTGTGTTGTGGTGATTGTAGGACTTGGCCTCTTTGGCTAAAGTTCCCTAAAACGTTTTGCTTTCCCCCTAGACCGTTTTCCTGACATAGAGTGCCAATTTAGATGCTTTGGGTACTTTGCCACTGCTGAAAAGTGTCAAAGTACAGTAGTTCCCTGTGTAAAGTGTAATGGTAATTGGTTGGCCATGATTGGTATGTTTGCCTTAGTAGTAGAGTCCTTGGTGATGTGCACTGTGTGTGCCAGGGCTAGTAATGCAAAGGGTGCGCGGAGAAGGGAACTCAGGCCTGCAGTGTAGGGCCTGCGCGCAGTTTGCTAAGTTAGCATGTTGTCCTGACAAGTGCAACCACTTGTCAGGCCTTACTTTCCCTTTGCGTACACAGTGGGCACCCCTGCGGTAGGTCCCAGGTAACCCCTGGGCAGGGTGCCGTGTAAGTAAAAGGTAGGACATATACTGAGGCGTGTGTTATGTCCTGACAGTGAAAAACACTCCATTTCGTTTTTCACTGGTGAAAGGCCATTCTGCCCATAGGACAGAATGGGGAAGGCTGGGTATTGTGTTTGTTAGCCTAGTTTCCCATAAGTTTAAAATGGAGAGGTGAAGTTTGGTATGTATGAACTCACAGTGTCATAACCCATCTTTCTATGAAAGTGGTTTTGTCACTGTGTGTTCAGAAGCCGCTCTTTTAGAAAGTGGCTGAGTTTTGTGCTTTAGGCATTTCTGTGTGTCTCTGTTGAATGTGGATTGACTGTCTGGATCTGAGAGGGGAGGGGGTGCGATGGCACCAGGCTGACCTGCAGCTGGAGAGTATGCGAGGAGAAGCCCCAGGAGGTGAAGAGGCCTGGGTTGCGGCTATAAAACAATTGACCCATCTCCTGCTGAGTGATTAAGGATCCAGACCCCCAGTATCAAAGGGAGAAAGGTGACACTGGGAGGGAGACACCCAGAACTGATTTAGGCAGGGGTCAGGGACCCCAGAGCACAACTAACTTCAAAGACATTTAGGGGTATATCTATGAGAGCTGAAACCCCTGAACGTTGGAATGAAACAGAAATGGATTGAGACTGAAAAGGCTTGGACCCATTCTGTGGTCAAGAGGAACCTCTGCTAAAGAAGGAGCAACTGAAGAGACTGCTGTGGAAAGACCAATCCTTGCTTCGTGATCTGGGGCTGGTCTGCAGTTTGCTGTTCTAACTAAGGGAGAGGCTGTTGGGACTGTGCTTGGAGGCGCTGGGTCCCCGTGCTTGAAGAAGACTGTGCTTTGTGCTGTGTCTTGTAACCCCAAGGGCCCGAGGTGAGCTGGCTCCCTGTTTGGAAACATAGGAACATAAAAGTTTCCAGAGAAGTTTCAAGCAACACGATGGGCGCATGTTGTGGCAGCTTGAGACCCTCAGAAGGTGTGCCCTGTGATCTTGGACACACGGAGGAGAAGCGAGACTCAAACGCGCTGGGTGCGTGTCGTGGTGCACAGGAGGCGTTGGTGAAGAGCGGCTGGTGAACGTGTGCATGGATGGAGGAGTGAGTCTTGGACACGCAGGGTGCGTGTCGTGGTGCACAGGAGGCATCGGTGAGGAGCGCCTGGTGAAGTGTGCACCGGAGGTGAAGTGAGACACGGACGCGCAGGGTGTGTGTCGGGGTGCACCGCAGGCGCTGGTGAAGAGTGCCTGGTGAGCGGGTGCATCGGAGGTGAAGAGAGTCTCGGACGTGCTGGGTGCGTGTCGCGGTGCACTGGAGGCGTTGGCAAGGGGCGCCTGGTCAACGCGTGCATTGGAAGTGGAGTGAGACTCAACGCGCAGGGTGCGTGTCGGGGTGCACCGAGGCATTGGTGAAGAGTGCCTGGTGTTCGAGTGCACTGGAGGAGAAGCGAGGCTCGGACACGGTGAGCGTGTCGAGGTGCGGCCGGAGGAGTTGGTGAAGAGCGCCTGGATATCGGGGCACCGGAATTGGAGTAAGTCTCAGTGAAGCAGTGTGCGTGCTTTGGTGGATCCTGGGACTGTGGAGGTGATCGGCTGATCATCGTGTGCACCGGAAGAAAGTGAGTCTCTGCACCATGGTGTGCGTGTCTTGGTGCGAACTGAGACCGCAGGAAGGAGTGCCGGTTGAACGTGCACTCGGAGTCGACGTGAAGTCCCATCAGCGTTGTGTGTGTGTGGCTTCATGCCAGAAGAGACCCAGAGGGTGCGGTGGTGAACGTGCACCCGGAGTAACATACTCTCAGCGGCGTGGGGTACGTGTGCCCTGCGGCTGCCTGAGACCTTCCTAACAGTCGCGACCCGGACCGGCAGCCCCGGAGGAGCTGAGCTGCCAGGCCGAGCCGCTGAGGCCCATTGAGAAAGTTCTGCACGAAAGGCCTAGTTCATTGAAGGAGGAGAGGAGAGTGGGGTCGCGCCCCCCAGGTAACGTGGATCACTCCCTGGGTGGGGTGCGGGCTCGGAGGGACACTCTCTCGGCCTCTCCGTCCTTCTGACCACGTGAGCCTTTGCTTCGACTCCAATTGGGGCCCGTACTGACCAAGGAGTGGTGGTACTGGTACCCGAGTGGGAAGCTGTACTTCATTTCATCGTGAATACGTGTGGGGGCAACTGTTATCGAAGAGGCTGACTGTCGTAATACACATTGCCAATATTGCTGCTAACGAACTGCCGGACTGTCTTATGACGCCTGACATTATTTCCGCCTAACGAAGTACACGATTGTAGCGCTACGCATTGCATTATTTCTCCCTTGCAAAGTACAGGATTGTAGCGGCCCGCATTGCATTATTTCGAAATTTCAACGTACATGATTGTAGCTACGCATTGCATTATTCCTTAATTGCAAAGTACATTATTGTGGCGGCGCGCATTGCATTGTTTCTTCAATGCAAAGTACGTGATTGGAGTGTGACGCATTGCCTTATTCCTTCATTGCGCAGTACTTGATTGTAGCGGTACGCATTGCATAATTTCTGCCATTGCAGGTACCGGAGTGTATCGTTATGCATCGTATTATTTCTCCTGTGCCCGGCACAGGATTGTATCGTTACGCAGAGCACTATTGTTTGTCCATTGCAACGTGTGTGATTCTAGCATCACGACCAGCATAGCATTTGGAAAGCGGTGGTTGGGATTTGAACCTACCAGCCAGCCAGAACGAATATTACCCTTTATTATATGTTGGCTTTTGTAACGTGTGGTCTGATCGTATATCTTTCTATATAAAGTTTATACTCGTTTTTATCAAACTCGTGTGGAGTCCATATGTGGTGTCACCAGGGGGTTGATGTGGGCGTGGTTGCACATACTGTACACTCGTGCCTTGGAGATAGGCCTGGCTGCTCGTGCCAAGCAACTAAGGGGGTGAGCAGGGCTATCTCAAACGGTGTCCTTACTTGGCCTAACGTTGAGTGGGGAGTCCCGGGTCATGCATTTGTGACAGTAAAGCGTGACGGGGACTCCGGCTTCCAACAGTGATGATCTGATGTCAGTGCACAGTGTGTGGTGATGAACAGATGTCATTACATAGTGTGTGGCAATGAACAGTACACAGATGCACAATGTGTTGTGATGAACAGATGTCAGTGCACAGTGTGTGGCGATGAACAGATGTCTGCACAGTGTGTGACAATGAACAGTACACAGATGCACAATGTGTTGTGATGAACAGATGTCAGTGCACAGTGTGTGGCGATGAACAGATGTCTGCACAGTGTGTGACAATGAACAGCTGTCTGTGAACAGTGTGTGATGAAGTAAATATGCCAGTGTACAGTGTGTGTGGCAATGAACAGATGTTAGTCACAGTGTGTGGCGATGAACAGATGTCAGCGTACGAAGTGTGATGATGAACAGATGTCAGTGCACGTATGTTGAAAAACAGATATCAGTGCACAGTGTGTGGCAGTGAACTGGTATGAGTGCAAATATGGTGAAGAACTGATGTCAGTGCACAGAGTGTGATGATGAACATGTCAGTTCATTGTGTGGCAACGAATGTTGTCCAGATTCACAGTGTGTGGCGATGAACAGATGTCTGTGCACAGTGTGTGGCGATGAACAGATGTAATTACATAGTGTGTGGCAGTGAACAGATGTCAGTGCACAGTGTGTGGCAATGAACAGATGTCAGTGCACAGTGTGTGGCGATGAACAGATGTCATTACATAGTGTGTGGCGATGAACAGATATCAGTGCACAGTGTGTGGCGATGAACAGATGTCAGTACACAGTGTGTTGCGATGAACAGATGTCATTACATAGTGTGTGGCAATGAACAGTACACAGATGCACAGTGTGTTGTGATGAATAGAAGTAAGTGCACAGTGTGTGTGGTGATGATCTGATGTCAGTGCACAGTATGTGGCGATTAACAGATGTCATTAAATAGTGTGTGTCAATGAACAGTACACAGATGCACAGTGTGTTGTGATGAACAGATGTCAGTGCACAGTGTGTGGCGATGAACGGATGTCATTACATAGTGTGTGGCGATGAACAGACGTCTGTGCACAGTGTGTGGTGATGAACAGATGTAAAAATCCGTATTTGTAAAGCGCGAACTACTCACCCTTACGGGTCTCAAGGCGCTGGGGGCCGTCGTGGAAATTAAGTGAGCTATTGCCCAGAGTCACATGGTGCTGAGCTGAGCTGCCGCCAGAGCCGGGGATCGAACCATGAGCCCTGTGCTCCGAAGTCAGCTGCCCTGGCCGCTGCACCACACCTCTCCAGATGTCAGTGCACAGTGTGTGTGGTGATGATCTGATGTGTGTGCACAGTTTGTGGCGATGAGCAGATGTCAGTGAACAGTGTGTGGCGATGAACAGACGTCTGTGCACAGTGTGTGGCGATGAACAGATGTCATTACATAGTGTGTGGCAATGAACAGATGTCAGTGCACAGTGTGTGGTGATGAACAGATGTCAGCACACAGTGTGTGGCGATGAACAGATGTCATTACATAGCGTGTGGCAATGAACAGTACACAGATGCACAGTGTGTTGTGATGAATAGAAGTCAGTGCACAGTGTGTGTGGTGATGATCTGATGTCAGTGCACAGTGTGTGGCGATGAACAGATGTCATTACATAGTGTGTGGCGATGAACAGACATCTGTGCACAGTATGTGGCGATGAACAGATGTCACTACATAGTGTGTGGCAATGAACAGTACACAGATGCACAGTGTGTTGTGATGAATAGAAGTCAGTGCACAATGTGTGTGGTGATGATCTGATGTCAGTACACAGTGTGTGGCGATGAACAGATGTCATTATATAGTGTGTGGCAATGAACAGTACACAGATGCACAGTGTGTTGTGATGAACAGATGTCAGTGCACAGTGTGTGGCGATGAACAGATGTCATTATATAGTGTGTGGCAATGAACAGTACACAGAGGCACAGTGTGTTGTGATGAACAGAAGTCAGTGCACAGTGTGTGTGGTGATGATCTGATGTCAGTGCACAGTGCGTGGTGATGAACAGATGTCGCTTTATCATCACTGCAGACTCTGACCTTGGAGCACTTCGGATGTACGGGAGAATAATCTAATGACCGGCAGCGAGGCAACCCCAGCGCCCACCTGTAGTGTTTTCCTTCAGTGCTCCAGCTTTCTGCTTTTTTTAACTACTGATTCAAGTATAACCCTGGCCATTGTTCACCCGTTATTCGCCTTCCAACATAATTATTATGGACGGCGTCTTCTAGGCTATATCGTGATCACTTACAACGTGAAATTTATAATATCCTCCATCTGACTATTCTATGTCAAAGAGAGCACTCTGCATTCTACTGGTCTCTTTCAAACGTTGAATTTCCATCTACCATCGAACCATTTGCTCAGTTTGAGGTCTCATATCACTTCCAATAACTTTAGGAGCTGCAAGAGGTTTCAGCTATTTTCATACATGGCTTCCTGATGAAGGCACACAGCCGAAACGCGCGTAGGACACAGATTCCCAAAAGCCATGCTACAAATGATTGTCCTCTGAATGCACAAATATGATTATTATTATCTATATGTTTGCGACATTGATTGTATTTTGTTAAATAATTTTTCATATATCAATGAATGACACTGTTTACATTATACATTCTATCTGGTCAAAGTATGAATTTTTTCTTTGTCATCTGACCTCTTGAATTCAGTGTATACACACATACAGAGGACGATATGTTTTATCTTTGTTTGTGTATTTAGTTTCAACTATTTATGTATAAAATATAATAATAATAAAAAATATTTTTGATATTACTGAACAGAGGTTGCATATATATGTTTTTTTTTTTTTTATATATTGTTCAGGTCCATAACTATCTTCATTGTTCCTAAAATTGTGCTATTTACATATAGGTCATTTTCCCTGATTTAGGAACTTACGTCAGGGGTACCCCTTTTTCTTACACACGATGAACAGATGTCATTACATAGTGTGTGGCAATGAACAGTACACAGATGCACAGTGTGTTGTGATGAACAGATGTCAGTGCACAGTGTGTGGTGATGAACAGATGCCATTGCATAGTGTGTGGCAATGAACAGTACACAGATGCACAGTGTGTTGTGATGAACAGATGTCAGTGCACAGTGTGTGGCGATGAACAGATGTCATTACATAGTGTGTGGCAATGAACAGATGTCAGTGCACACTGTGTGGCGATGAACAGATGTCAGTACACAGTGTGTGGCGATGAACAGATATCATTACAAAGTGTGTGGCAATGAACAGTACACAGATGCACAGTGTGTTGTGATGAACAGATGTCAGTGCACAGTGTGTGTGGTGATGATCTGATGTCAGTGCATAGTGTGTGTGGTGATGATCTGATGTCAGTGTACAGCGTGTGGTGATGAACAGATGCCAGTGCACAATATATGGCACTGAACAGATGTAAGTGCACAGTGTGTGGCAATGAGTGGTGCCCAGATGCTGTGTGTGGCAATGAAGAGATGTCAGTGCACAGTGTGTGGTGATGAACAGATGTCAGTGCACAGTGTGGCATTGAACAGATGTCAGTGCATAGTGTGTGGCAATGAGCAGAGATCAGTGCACAGAGTGAGGCAGTGAAAACTGCACAAATGGACAATGTGTGGCGATGAACATATGTCAGTGCACAGTAGTAAAGCTACTCCTAAACTGAGAAAAATCCTAACTTTAAGACTTTCGGTATTCACAGAAGGCATTTAGGAGTCCTAAAGTTAGGACTACTAACTTCTGTGAATACCGAAATGAGTAAGTGCCTTCTGTGAATACCAAAATGAGTAAGTGTATTCTGTGAATACCAAAAAGTACTAACTTTACGTTTTTGACGTAAGTTAGTTCTGTGAATCAGGCCCTATCTGTGCAAATGTAATGGTCATTTCAGTTTAAGATGTGCTGTCTGTAATGGCAGTGTGCTACCACACCATGCATACTACACTCTATGCTACTGCACTCTACTCTGCACCAGTCCACACCACTGCACTCTATTCTGCACCACTCCACACCACTGCACTCTACTCTGCACCAGTCCACACCACTTCACTCTACTCTACACCACTCCACGCCACTACACTGAAATCTGCACCACTCCACACAATGCCACTGCACACTGCATCACTGCACTCTACTTTGTACCATTCCACTCTAACCACTTCACTCAACGCCTCTCTACTCTACATCACTCTATCTATGCCAATGCACTCTACCCAACACTACTCTACTATGCACCTCTGCACGCTTCACCACTGCACTCTAGTCCAATCCACTCTAAGTCACTCCTAATCCACTCTGCACCACTGCACTCTACAACATTGCACTCTACAACACTATACTTTATGACACTGCACTCTACGCCACTTTACTCTAAAACAATCTGCTCCATGCCTCTGCACTCTATGCCACTCTACTCTACTCTGCTCCATTCCACTCTACAACACTGCAATCTACCCTCTGCCACTCCACTCCACTTTACGCTGCTGCACCCTACACCGCTGCACTCTATGCCATTGCACTCTACACCACTTTACTCAAAACCAATACACTCTTCGTCTCTGCACGCTACGCTGATCTACTCTGTATCACAGCACTCTATGCCACTATATTCTACTTTGCAACACTCTATGCCACTGCACTCTATGCTACTTTACACCATTGCACTCTACGTCACTTAACTCTACATCACTGCACTCCGACACTCTCCTATTCAACACTGCTCTCTCTGCCACTGAACTCTATGCCACTCTACTCTGCACCACTCTAATCTGCACCACTCTACTGTACGCCACTCTATTGCACTCTATGCCAATGCACTCTATGCCACTACTCTATGCCACAACACTCTATGCCACTCTAATCTACTGTGCACCACTGCACTCTATGACACTGCACAATATGCCACTTCACTCTACACCATACCTACTCTACTATGCACTGCTCTACTCTATACCAGTGCATTCTACCCCACTCTACCATGCACCACTGTACTCTTTGCCACTGCACTCTACACCACTCCACACCACTCTACTCTATGCTACCCTACTCTGCAACACTGCACTCTTCACCACTGACCAATGCACTCTGCACCACTGCACTTTGCACCACTCTACTGTTTGCCAATGCACTCTATGCCACTGCACTCTATGTCACTCTGCTTTGCAATACTGCACTCTCCGCCATGGAACTCAATGTCACTCTACTCTGCACCATTGCACTCTATGCTACTTCACTCTATGCCACTTTACTGTACTCTGCACCACTCAATTCCATGCCTCTCTACTCTGCATCACTCTCCTCTTCACCACTCTAATCTATTCTGCACCACTGCACTCTGTGCATTCAACCTATACCACTCTACTCTACACCACCACATTCTATGCCACTCTACTCTACACCTTTGCACTCTACTATGCACCACTCCATTCTGTGCCACTTCACTCCACTCTGAAACAATCTATTCTATGCCACTGTACTCTACACCACTCTACTCCATTCTGCTCAACTCTACTCAATGCCATTGCACTCCACACCACTGCAATCTATTCTGCACCACTCTACTCTGCATCCCTGCACTCTATGCCAATGGACTCTACACCACTTTAATCAAAACCAATGCACTCTACGCCAATCTGCTCTGCACCACTGTACTTTACGCCACATCACTCTAGCCCGCTCTACGACACTCCACTCCACAATACTCCAGTCTATGAGACTGTACTCCATTAAACTCTACTCCACTCTATGCCCCTCCCCTCTAAAACCCTCTACTTCACTCTATGCCATTCTATGACACTACTCCATTCTACAACGCTCTCCGCAAGACACTCTACGCCACTCCATGCCACTTTACTCTATTCTATGACACACTACTCCACTCTACTCCACTGCTCCACTCTACGCAACTCAACTCTGACTCTCTATGCCACTCCACTCTACTCCAAGCCACTTGACTCTACAACACTCTACATCCGAGCCTCCTCCTCACTTACTGAGTTCCACAAGAAGCTGAAGACTTGGCTCTTCGTCTAAGCACCTTGGGACCACACAGCTACACGCCTTGCCCAAGTGCTTGGATACCCTCATGGGTGATTAGTGTGCTATACAAATCAGCATAACATAACACTTTACTCCCCTCTCTTACATTACTCCACTCTATGCCACTCAACTCTACGACAATCTACTCCGCTCTATGTCACTCTACTCTACAACACTCTACGCAACACCCCGAACACCACTCAAATCTGCACTACACCACTCCACGACACTCTATGCCACTCCACTCTAGAACGCTCCACTCCACTCTGACACTCTACGCCACTCAACTCTACTCAATGCCCTTCCACTCTATGACACTCTATTTCCTCCATGACACTACACAATACTCTACACCGCTCAACTCCACACCACTCTACGCCACTTCACCACTCTCTACCCCACTCCATAACACTCCACACTACTCCACTTTATGACACTCCACTGTCCTTTACCCCACTAACTTTTAGCCATGCTGAACAGCAGCCATGCTGGCGTACAACATGGCTAAAATATACTGGCAAAGCCAGTAGCTCTTGAATAGGCAAGACCTATTGGCTTTGCCAATGCTTGTATTCTCCAGCAGTACAGAGGGTGGCACATTTCTTCCCCTCCAGAGCCTATTGTAGCAAGGGCTAGTTCTGTAGGTTGGTGACTGACAGCTGAGATATGTCCATATTCTGGAGAGGGGGTTGGTGGGAGGTCGTCTTGACGGAGTGCTGAACATTTCAACCACTCACTGTCACGGCCCCGGGGACTCCACGGGATCCAGATGATGCTCAAAGGGGTCCACCTCTCGACATCCCCCACTCTTACACAAAAGGCACAGAGTAATGAGGCGATCAAGTGAGGGAAGGGAAAAGGGTAGGATCAGCAGGGAATGGGATACCTGTAAACATAAAACACATAGATTAGTTTCTGCTAAACATTTCTCCTACACTCAAACAGTCTCACTAAAGGGCGTAGTACCTGAAAAGCCGAATTCACCAGCATCGGGCTCCTATCCACTCTCTATACTCAGCAATGATACAGCTCATGACTGAAAGAGGATTTCCTAAAATGCAAAACACATAGATTATTGCTACATTCAAACCACCATCGTTTCCATAGAACCATCTCCCTATACATACATACCCTGCATGTCCATTCTCCACACAACTAGGGAGAAGCCCAAAAGAAACGAAGTGAAGAAAGCAAAAAGAAAAGGAATAGTCCCAATGTCCTTAATTCAGAGGTTCAGCAAGACTGTAACGTTAGCCTCCATAGTATCCATAGACGAAAAGTTCCATTAGTTCCTATAAAGTATATACATGACCAAAGCCGAAATCTCTAGGAGTCTTGAAAGTCAAACTCTGGTGAGAGCCATCAAGCTAATAAATTATAATCAGTGCGCTCGCCGACAGTACCTTACTGGTGATGATGCGCAGAAGGAGCCTCTTAGTTTGAATGCTCGATCCTGAGCAGTCAACTTCCCCAACAGCCGTTGGAGTTGCATCAGGGGACTCCTATACACCCTGAAGCCTCACACCAGCTTCTCTTCTCTGCTGAAGCTAGTAATGGTGCAAGTCCGGAAGAGAACTCCGGTCAGAATCTCGACCGCGAGTTGGATGGCGAGGGCTTGCTTGACCCTGCTGGTCCCAGCGGGAATCCGAAGCAAACAGCCGACCGCCGAAAAACGCCGAAGCCGCGAGAAACACCCTCTGTGTCTCGCAATTAGAATTACGCACGTAGTCTAACGTGCGTGCTTGCCTTAAGTACCCTGAAGCCCCTCCTACATGGGCATTCTGGGACTTGTAGTTCCTGGGGGTGACGTCCTAATGCAAAACTCGGCAGGCGCAAGGGTCAGACCCTGACAGTACGCCCTCCTCCCATGCGCCTCCTAGGCCCAGGCTTGTTAGGGTGTCGGATGTGGAAACTGCGGACCGCACGAGGAGCCCGAACGTTACAGCTAGGTTCCCAAGAATCATCCTCCGGAGGATATCCCTTCCAGGAAATGAGATACCACAATTGGCCCTGACGGTACTTGGAGTCCACTACTCGGAGAACCTCGTATTCCAACTGGCCGTCCCTAAGCACGGGGGTACAGCCCTGCGACGGGCTCCCTTCGCAGGTTTCAGCAGGCTGACGTGGAATACCGAATGGATGCGCAGCGAAGCGGGCAGCTTGAGTTTATATGCTACCGGATTGATCCGACGCAGCACAGCATACAGCCCAATGAACCGAGGATGAAAGATGCTGCGTACCCTAAATCGAATGTATCTTGTGGACAACCACACTCGATCTCCCGGCTGAAAGCACGGCTCTTCGCTTCGATGCCTGTCCTCCCACTTCTTATAGGATTGCTTAGCCTGCTCCAAACTGGCCTGGATCTTTTTATGCACGGATCGTATCTTTTTGATGTGTTGCATTGCAGTAGGCTGTGCGACCACCTCGCTAGGAATGGTCACTGGTAATATCTTAGCATGGAACCCGTTATTGGCTCTGAAGGGAGTCTCCTTGATGGAACAATGCCAGGAATTGTTGTATGCTAGTTCAGCCAACCACAACAGGGAAACCCATGAGTCATTTGCTTCCCTTGAAAAGCAGCGGAGGTATTTCTTGAGAGTTTGATTCAACCTCTCCGTTTGCCCATCCGTTTGCGGGTGGAAACTGGTCGAAAGGGCTGCTTCAACTTGTAAGGCCCTACACCACATACGCCAAAACCGAGCAGTAAACTGAGGCCCCCTGTCAGACACAATAACTCCCGGAAGACCATGTAACCGCACCACATGGGCTAACAGCAGTTGAGCGGTTTGACCGGCTGTAGGTAGATTCTTGCAAGGGATGAAATGTCCCATTTTGGTTAGGCTGTCCACCACCACCAGTATGGTATCATACCCTTGATCCTTGGGTAACCCTAGAACGAAGTCCACGCTGATAGTTTGCCACGGCCGTGAAGGAGTGGGCATAGGCATCAACCGTCCCTTGTTCTTGGATGGCTCACTTTTATTACGGGCACAAGTCTCACATAGTGACACCCATTGTGTCACCTCCTGAGCCATACTTTCCCACCAGAACTGTCGTTGTACTAGGTGTAATGTCTTGGTACGTCCTGGATGACCTGCTAAGATTGAATTATGACACCAATTGAAAGCTTTGAGCCGCAGGTCTTGTGTTGGTAGATACAGTTTGTTTCTATACAACGGTATACCATGTTTGAGAGTGCGGTAAGCCCCTGTTCTGCCCATCGTCGCCAATGCGCCAAGGATCGATGTTTTGATATTTCTTCTAAGAAATGGTCCAAGGCTATCACACACAACACCTTGTCGGGACTGACTATTGAGTCGGTGATACCTTGTCGAGGTTTCGCACTTTCATCCTGGCGAGACAGTGCATCCGCCTTTCGGTTTTCTGACCCCGGACGGAAAGTGACAACAAAATCATACTCCGCAAAGAACAACATCCAACGCATTTGTCTTTGCGTAAGCTGTCTGGCTGTCTTCATGTATAGTAAATTCCGGTGGTCGGTGTATACTGTGACTGGATGTTGAGCCCCCCATAAATACTGCCTCCATTCCTGGAATGCCTTTTTGATGGCAAGCAATTCTTTTTCTGCCACCGTGTAGTTGAGCTCAGCCGCATTCAGCTTCCTGGACAAGAATGCAACCGGATGTAACTGACCCGTTTGTCTGTCTCGTTGGGATAACACTGCCCCTATAGCCTCATCAGAGGCGTCGGCTTCTACAATGAATGGAGCTTCCAGTTGTGGGTGTTGTAGTATAGGAGCTGTGGTAAAGGCTTTCTTCAGGATTGTGAAAGCTTCCATGGCCTCAACATTCCATAAAAAGGCGTTCCCTTTCTTAACAGGCGTGTGATAGGAGAAACCAAAAGGGAGAAATGAGAGATAAACCTACGATAGTAGTTAGCAAAGCCTAAGAAGCACTGCACCTCTCTCACATTCTTTGGAACAGGCCACTCCTGTACTGCTTCCACTTTCCTCTCAGCCATACCTAATCCAGACGGGCTCAAAATGACTCCCAAAAATTCCACCTCAGTAGCGTGAAACACACATTTGGTCAGCTTACAAAATAAGCTATATTCTCGTAATCTTTGAAGCACCTGAGACACATGTTTCGCGTGTACATCCTGATGGCTGGAATAAATCAGGATGTCGTCTATGTAGACAACCACAAACCTATCAATGAAGTCCTTAAGCACATCGTCTAAGAAAAACTGAAACGCTGCCGGGCGTTACACAGCCCAAAGGGCATGACTAAGTACTCAAACAACCCATACCTAGTCTTAAAAGCCGTCTTCCACTCATCTCCCTTGCGGATACGAACCAGGTGGTAAGCCCCTCTGAGATCCAGACGTGTGTAAACCACTGCTTCCCTTACCTGGTCCAACAACACCGAGATGAGTGGAAGAGGGTATCGGTTCCGTACCGTGTTTTTATTGAGCATCCGGTAGTCGATACATGTCCTCAAATCCCCATTAGCCTTAGAAATAAAAAAAAGAGGCGAAGCCGCAGGTGAGCGGGAAGGCCTGATGAAGCCTATTTCCACATAATGGTCTAAGTACTCTCTTAAGTGCTTTGTCTCTGGTTCTGACAAGGCATATACACGACAAGAAGGGATGGTGGCTCCCGTGACCAAATCGATCTGGCAGTCGTAAGTACGGTGAGGGGGGAGTCTCTCGGCCTTTTCTTCGCTGAACACGTCCCTGTAAGAAGCATACACTGAAGGAAGCACGGTCTCTTGTTCTGCAGCAGTAGCTAGATGGAACACTTGCGTAAGCGCCAGAAGATGAGCACCAGGAGTGTGCAAGCAGTGCTGTCTACACTCCTCCGACTGAAAACATATGGACTTCTTTTTCCAGTCTATCTGAGGATTATGCTGCCACAGCCATGGCATTCCCAGTATCACCTCATATTGAGGTGCTTCAATAATGTTTAACATAATGACCTCGGCATGGTCTTGTGTTTCTCCCTTCCATACCAACCCCACTCGCTCTGTCTGTTCCCTGATGGGACCTGATTTAATGGGTTTCCCATCCACAGCGAATACCTTCTCAGGGGTTTCTCTAGGTATGCATTGTAGCTCTAGACGATCAACTAACCCAGCATCGATAAAATTCCCGGTAGCCCCTGAGTCAACCATTACCCTCACTTGGAACATCTGGGAACCTGCTGTAAGAGTCATAGACAGCACTAAGTGGGTTTCTGTGTCTTTTGCATCTAGAGCCGCTAATAAGGGCAGTCTAACTTCCTGTCTCTGTGGTGCTTCTTCCTCTGCTACCGCCCTGGCTGGAACTTTTCTGTCTTTGGCTGTACTGGTAGTCGTTGCCACCCTCTTTGAACGGAATGCTCCCTGTCCCTTAGGTTTATGAGGGCATTCCCTCACAAAATGGCCCCTCTTCCCACAGTACATGCAAAGACCCTGTACTCTGCGATTCTCTCTCTCAGTTCTAGACAGAGGTGCTCTTACGGCCCCCAAAACCATGGGTTCTGATCCCGTCTCAGAGGAAACGTTCTGTGGTCTGTTCTCTCTGTCCATATATCCTCTAGTCTGATCATGTCTCCTGCGTTCCCCTCCCCTTTCTGCCAGGCGATGATCCAGACGTAAGGTCAGATTCATTAGATCTGTGCAAGTGGTGGGTTGGGGGTCAATCTGGGCCAACACGTCCTTCATGTCGTCCCTTAGACCCTGATAGTAGAGCGACATGCGTTTTTCCTCTGGCCAAGCAGTTTCAGCTATTAACCGATTAAAAGACGTCAAATACGTAACCAAGTCCTGCTTTCCCTGCTTCAACTCCAACAGCTCCCTATCAGCACTAAACGTAGTCGCCCTTCTGTCGAAAACCCTTTCAAACTCCCTACGAAAGGCGTTCCAATCCGACAGCATTGGATCGTCGTTTCTTACCAAAGGGACTGCCCAATTGGCATCGTCCCCTGTTAAGTATGAGATGGCGAATGCCACCCTAGTATGGTTGTTGGGAAAGGAAGCCGGTTTGCACGAAAAGTGCAACGCCACCTGCGTCAAAAAGGCCTGTATTTTCATAGGATCCCCTGAATAACGTTCTGGACTAGCCAGAGGTATGGGTGGAGGTACATGTACTTGGATCTGCGATGAGGAAGCATCAAATGGGTTTCTGGATTGTCTGTCCACTCTTTCCCTAAGTGCGGCCGTTTCAGCCCTAGAGGCTGCTAGCTCCTGCTGAACTGCTACCAGTGCCTGTAAAACCTCATCCAAGGAGGCCATGTTTGGGCACCACCTGGACCGGGGGTGTAAGTACGTGGGTGCGTAATTCTGTCACGGCCCCGGGGACTCCACGGGATCCAGATGATGCTCAAAGGGGTCCACCTCTCGACATCCCCACTCTTACACAAAAGGCACAGAGTAATGAGGCGATCAAGTGAGGGAAGGGAAAAGGGTAGGATCAGCAGGGAATGGGATACCTGTAAACATAAAACACATAGATTAGTTTCTGCTAAACATTTCTCCTACACTCAAACAGTCTCACTAAAGGGCGTAGTACCTGAAAAGCCGAATTCACCAGCATCGGGCTCCTATCCACTCTCTATACTCAGCAATGATACAGCTCATGACTGAAAGAGGATTTCCTAAAATGCAAAACACATAGATTATTGCTACATTCAAACCACCATCGTTTCCATAGAACCATCTCCCTATACATACATACCCTGCATGTCCATTCTCCACACAACTAGGGAGAAGCCCAAAAGAAACGAAGTGAAGAAAGCAAAAAGAAAAGGAATAGTCCCAATGTCCTTAATTCAGAGGTTCAGCAAGACTGTAACGTTAGCCTCCATAGTATCCATAGACGAAAAGTTCCATTAGTTCCTATAAAGTATATACATGACCAAAGCCGAAATCTCTAGGAGTCTTGAAAGTCAAACTCTGGTGAGAGCCATCAAGCTAATAAATTATAATCAGTGCGCTAGCCGACAGTACCTTACTGGTGATGATGCGCAGAAGGAGCCTCTTAGTTTGAATGCTCGATCCTGAGCAGTCAACTTCCCCAACAGCCGTTGGAGTTGCATCAGGGGACTCCTATACACCCTGAAGCCTCACACCAGCTTCTCTTCTCTGCTGAAGCTAGTAATGGTGCAAGTCCGGAAGAGAACTCCGGTCAGAATCTCGACCGCGAGTTGGATGGCGAGGGCTTGCTTGACCCTGCTGGTCCCAGCGGGAATCCGAAGCAAACAGCCGACCGCCGAAAACGCCGAAGCCGCGAGAAACACCCTCTGTGTCTCGCAATTAGAATTACGCACGTAGTCTAACGTGCGTGCTTGCCTTAAGTACCCTGAAGCCCCTCCTACATGGGCATTCTGGGACTTGTAGTTCCTGGGGGTGACGTCCTAATGCAAAACTCGGCAGGCGCAAGGGTCAGACCCTGACACTCACCCCCAGTCACAGATCTGGGTTGAATCCATCATCGTTCTTTAGCTCACTTCGCCACCCCAGATCAGACCCAGCCATATGCAAATCAGTCTAGACCCTGTGCCTCATGGGAACAGTCCAGACCGACAGGGTAAGACCCCGCATCAGCCAGGCTAGCTTGAATCCAGTGGCAAAGTAAGCAAGGAACCCACGTCTGGGCATACCCTGCCAACTTAGGGCAAACAAAGCAAACACGAGGAGATGATGGATGGAGCGCTGAAACTTTTCAGACACTCACCCCCAGTCACAGATCTGGGTTGAATCCATCATCGTACTTTAGCTCACTTCGCCACCCCAGTTCAGACCCAGCTATATGCAAATCAGTCTTGACCCTGTGCCTCATGGGAACAGTCCAGCCCGAACTGCCAAGCCAGGTCTTCCCTGAACAGGAAACAAGCATCCTGGAACCAGTTTCGGGATAACACGCCTCATCAGCCAGGCTAGCTTGAATCCAGTGACACAGTGAGCACAGGACCCACGTCTGGGCAACATAACAAACACAACAAGGACCTGGCCTGGCAGTTCAGGTTGGACTGTTCCCATGGGGAGCAGGGTCAAGACTGATTTGCATCAAAGGAAAGGTTTATGGAATGGTGAAAGGATGGATGGAAGTATGAACAGATGGATGGAAGTGTGAACAGATAGTTAGATGGATGGATGGTAGTGTGAAAATATGGACAGATAGATGGATGGATGTGTGAACAGAGGGATAGATGGATGGATGGAAGTGTGAACAGATGGATGGATGGGTGGATGCATGGAAATGTGAACATATGGATGGATGGATGAGTGAACAGATAGATGGATGGATGGATGGGCGGGTGGATGGAAGTGTGAACAGATGGATAGATAGATGGATGGATGGATGGATGGATGAATGATGGATGATGGATGGATGGATGGGTAGATGAATGGATGGAAGTGTGAACAGATGGATGGATGGATGGATGACTGGAAGTGTGAACAGATGGATAGATGGGTGTATGGATGGATGGATGGAGGTTTGGATGGATGGAGGGATGGATGGGTGGGTGGACAGATGGATGGAAGTGTGAACAGATGGATGGATGGATGGAAGTGTGAACAGATGGATGGATGGATGGATGGATGGATGGAAGTGTGAACAGATGGATGGACGATGGAAATGTGAACAGATGGATGGATGGGAGGGTGGACAGATGGATGCATGGAAATGTGAACGGATGGATGGATGGAAGTGTGAACAGATGGATGGATGAATGGAAGTGTGAACAGATGGATGGATGGATGTATGAATGGATGGAAGTGTGAACAGATGGACGGATGGGTGGATGGATGGAATAAATATCTGTAGGTACCCCTAAAGTATTGCTTCTAGGTCTGGAAGTAAGTGGGAAACCAATCAACATCAAGAGTAATAAACACTCCCCAACCTATATTTCTTTATAAAGGATCACTAGAGCTCTCTGGGGCTATCCATTATATGAATCTAACATTCCAAACTCATGTTTGTTGTGTTATTTGTCTTTTTATTGTATTTCTTAAATCATTATTTTCTTTTTTTATCAATTTTCCAAATGTACAAAAGATGTAAAATACATATTTAAAATTCAGATTGGTTCAAATACTCAACAATTTCATCTATTAATGCCAATGACCAATACATAAATGTATTTCATCACTTCAAAGAATAAATCATATGTCAAAACATGTAATGAATCCCCCAAAATTTTGTGTACCACACAGTCATTCTAACCTATCATACCACCACACATCAACACTCTCTCATCACATGCATCCACCACCCCGCCTTGATCACATACACTATAAATAACACGGTAGACACAACTCAGAAGATGTTCGTGAAAGTGTTGTAGGCTTGGGTATCCAAAGAACCGAGTCAATGCACGTTTCGGTGGCAATTTTCAAATTGCAACCACCTTCACCAGGACCACCCAAAAAAGGTTAAAGGTGAGTGGTTGGGGAAGGGGTTAGGAGTGTATGAGTGCCTCCTCCTCCAAATCTCAGTATTTTTGTGTAAAGAAATGCTTCACGATTCCAGGTAGGGATTTTAAATATATTTATTTTGCCGTCCAGTTTTCATAGTGAGGTAAGGTGCAATTAGAAACTCATGACAGCCGACACGTGTTTCGCCCTTACATGGTCAACCGGACCAGGGCTTCCTCAAGGCTTTCATAGGAATAACGTCAAATCTTATAGTTCCAATTTTGGATAAATGTTTCTTGTGGTACAAAAAAACGTTCAACATTGATGATCAGTTTGCGGTCTGTACTGCGGCATCCGTCATAGTGAGATCCCCGAGTAAATTTTTGGGGGAATAGCTGGTATGCCTAACAGCTGATATGAGAGTCTGTTCTTTGCAGACAAAGTTAAAATGTATAGAGATCCCAGCAGTGGTCTGTCAAATGGAAGTCCGGGAGAGAATGTGCAACATGTTTTATACAACCTTGTAGTTTTTCTTTTTCATATTTCACAATTTCAAGCATTGAGTTTGTTTTATATTATATTGCCGAAATAATTTCTAAAAGGTGATGAAGGTGGTTGCAATTTGAAAATTGCCACCGAAACGTGCGTTGACCCAGTTGTTAGGATACCCAAGCCTACAGTGTGTTGTGATGAATAGAAGTCAGTGCACAGGCTGGGTGAAGATGAACAGATGTCAGTGCACAGTGTGTGGCAATGAACAGAGCACAGATGCACAGTGTGTGACAATGAACACTGCACAGATGAACAGTGTATTAAGATGAACAGATGTCAGTGCATAGTGTGTGTGGTGATGATCTGATGTCAGTGTACAGTGTGTGGTGATGAACAGATGTCAATGCACAGTGTGTGGCAATGAACAGAGCACAGATGCACAGTGTGTGACAATGAACACTGCACAGATGCACAGTGTGTTGTGATGAACAGATGTCAGTGCATAGTGTGTGTGGTGGTGATCTGATGTCAGTGTAAAGTGTGTGGTGATGAACAGATGTCAGTGCACTGTGTGTGGCAATGAACAGATGTCAGTGCACAGTGTGTGGTGGTGAACTGATAACAGTGCACAGTGTGTGATGATGAATAGTTGTCAGTGCAGAGTGTGTGGTGATAAACAGATGCCAGTGCACAGAGTGTGGCAATAAACAAATGTCTGCACAGTGTGTGGCGATGAACAGATGTCTACAGAGTGTGTGGCTGTGAACAGATGTCAGTGTACAGTGTGTGTGGCAATGAACAGTGCACAGATGCACACTGTGTGGCCTTGACCATATGTTGGTGCACAGTGTGTGGCAATGAACAGATGTCAGTGCACAGTGTGTGGTGATGAACAGTTGTCAGTGCACAGTGTGTGGCGATGAACAGATGTCAGTACACAGTGTGTGGCGATGAACAGATATCAGTACACAGTGTGTGGCGATGAACAGATGTCAGTGCACAGTGTGCGGTGATGAACAGATGTCAGTACACAGTGTGTGGCAATGAACAGTACACAGATGCACAGTGTGTTGTGGTGATTGTAGGACTTGGCCTCTTTGGCTAAAGTTCCCTAAAACGTTTTGCTTTCCCCCTAGACCGTTTTCCTGACATAGAGTGCCAATTTAGATGCTTTGGGTACTTTGCCACTGCTGAAAAGTGTCAAAGTACAGTAGTTCCCTGTGTAAAGTGTAATGGTAATTGGTTGGCCATGATTGGTATGTTTGCCTTAGTAGTAGAGTCCTTGGTGATGTGCACTGTGTGTGCCAGGGCTAGTAATGCAAAGGGTGCGCGGAGAAGGGAACTCAGGCCTGCAGTGTAGGGCCTGCGCGCAGTTTGCTAAGTTAGCATGTTGTCCTGACAAGTGCAACCACTTGTCAGGCCTTACTTTCCCTTTGCGTACACAGTGGGCACCCCTGCGGTAGGTCCCAGGTAACCCCTGGGCAGGGTGCCGTGTAAGTAAAAGGTAGGACATATACTGAGGCGTGTGTTATGTCCTGACAGTGAAAAACACTCCATTTCGTTTTTCACTGGTGAAAGGCCATTCTGCCCATAGGACAGAATGGGGAAGGCTGGGTATTGTGTTTGTTAGCCTAGTTTCCCATAAGTTTAAAATGGAGAGGTGAAGTTTGGTATGTATGAACTCACAGTGTCATAACCCATCTTTCTATGAAAGTGGTTTTGTCACTGTGTGTTCAGAAGCCGCTCTTTTAGAAAGTGGCTGAGTTTTGTGCTTTAGGCATTTCTGTGTGTCTCTGTTGAATGAGGATTGACTGTCTGGATCTGAGAGGGGAGGGGGTGCGATGGCACCAGGCTGACCTGCAGCTGGAGAGTATGCGAGGAGAAGCCCCAGGAGGTGAAGAGGCCTGGGTTGCGGCTATAAAACAATTGACCCATCTCCTGCTGAGTGATTAAGGATCCAGACCCCCAGTATCAAAGGGAGAAAGGTGACACTGGGAGGGAGACACCCAGAACTGATTTAGGCAGGGGTCAGGGACCCCAGAGCACAACGAACTTCAAAGACATTTAGGGGTATATCTATGAGAGCTGAAACCCCTGAACGTTGGAATGAAACAGAAATGGATTGAGACTGAAAAGGCTTGGACCCATTCTGTGGTCAAGAGGAACCTCTGCTAAAGAAGGAGCAACTGAAGAGACTGCTGTGGAAAGACCAATCCTTGCTTCATGATCTGGGGCTGGTCTGCAGTTTGCTGTTCTAACTAAGGAAGAGGCTGTTGGGACTGTGCTTGGAGGCGCTGGGTCCCCGTGCTTGAAGAAGACTGTGCTTTGTGCTGTGTCTTGTAACCCCAAGGGCCCGAGGTGAGCTGGCTCCCTGTTTGGAAACATAGGAACATAAAAGTTTCCAGAGAAGTTTCAAGCAATGCGATGGGCACGTGTTGTGGCAGCTTGAGACCCTCAGAAGGTGTACCCTGTGATCTTGGACACACGGAGGAGAAGCGAGACTCAAACGTGCTGGGTGCGTGTCGTGGTGCACAGGAGGCGTTGGTGAAGAGCGCCTGGTGATCGTGTGCATGGACGGAGGAGTGAGTCTTGGACACGCAGGGTGCATGTCGTGGTGCACAGGAGGCATCGGTGAGGAGCGCCTGGTGAAGTGTGCACCGGAGGTGAAGTGAGACACGGACGCGCAGGGTGTGTGTCGGGGTGCACCGCAGGCGCTGGTGAAGAGTGCCTGGTGAGCGGGTGCATCGGAGGTGAAGAGAGTCTCGGACGTGCTGGGTGCGTGTCGCGGTGCACTGGAGGTGTTGGCAAGGAGCGCCTGGTCAACGCGTGCATCGGAAGTGGAGTGAGACTCAACGCGCAGGGTGCGTGTCGGGGTGCACCGAGGCATTGGTGAAGAGTGCCTGGTGATCGAGTGCACTGGAGGAGAAGCGAGGCTCGGACACGGTGAGCGTGTCGAGGTGCGGCCGGAGGCGTTGGTGAAGAGCGCCTGGATATCGGGGCACCGGAATTGGAGTAAGTCTCAGTGAAGCAGTGTGCGTGCTTTGGTGGATCCTGGGACTGTGGAGGTGATCGGCTGATCATCGTGTGCACCGGAAGAAAGTGAGTCTCTGCACCATGGTGTGCGTGTCTTGGTGCGAACTGAGACCGCAGGAAGGAGTGCCGGATGAACGTGCACTCGGAGTCGACGTGAAGTCCCATCAGCGTTGTGTGTGTGGCTTCATGCCAGAAGAGACCCAGAGGGTGCGGTGGTGAACGTGCACCCGGAGTAACATACTCTCAGGGGCGTGGGGTACGTGTGCCCTGCGGCTGCCTGAGGCCTTCCTAACAGTCGCGACCCGGACCGGCAGCCCCGGAGGAGCTGAGCTGCCAGGCCGAGCCGCTGAGGCCCATTGAGAAAGTTCTGCACGAAATGCCTAGTTCATTGAAGGAGGAGAGGAGAGTGGGGTCGCGCCCCCCAGGTAACGTGGATCACTCCCTGGGTGGGGTGCGGGCTCGGAGGGACACTCTCTCGGCCTCTCCGTCCTTCTGACCACGTGAGCCTTTGCTTCGACTCCAATTGGGGCCCGTACTGACCAATGAGTGGTGGTACTGGTACCCGAGTGGGAAGCTGTACTTCATTTCATCGTGAATACGTGTGGGGGCAACTGTTATCGAAGAGGCTGACTGTCATAATACACATTGCCAATATTGCTGCTAACGAACTGCCGGACTGTCTTATGACGCCTGACATTATTTCCGCCTAACGAAGTACACGATTGTAGCGCTACGCATTGCATTATTTCTCCCTTGCAAAGTACAGGATTGTAGTGGCCCGCATTGCATTATTTCGTCATTGCAACGTACATGATTGTAGCTACGCATTGCATTATTCCTTAATTGCAAAGTACATGATTGTGGCGGCGCGCATTGCATTGTTTCTTCAATGCAAAGTACGTGATTGGGGTGTGACGCATTGCATTATTCCTTCATTGCGCAGTACATGATTGTAGCGGTACGCATTGCATAATTTCTGCCATTGCAGGTACCGGAGTGTATCGTTATGCATCGTATTATTTCTCCTGTGCCCGGCACAGGATTGTATCGTTACGCAGAGCACTATTGTTTGTCCATTGCAACGTGTGTGATTCTAGCATCACGACCAGCATAGCGTTTGGAAAGCGGTGGTTGGGATTTGAACCTACCAGCCAGCCGGAACGAATATTACCCTTTATTATATGTTGGCTTTTGTAACGTGTGGTCTGATCGTATATCTTTCTATATAAAGTTTATACTCGTTTTTATCAAACTTGTGTGGAGTCCATATGTGGTGTCACCAGGGGTTGATGTGGGCGTGGTTGCACATACTGTACACTCGTGCCTTGGAGATAGGCCTGGCTGCTCGTGCCAAGCTACTAAGGGGGTGAGCAGGGCTATCTCAAACGGTGTCCTTACTTGGCCTAACGTTGAGTGGGGAGTCCCGGGTCACGCATTTGTGACAGTAAAGCGTGACGGGGACTCCGGCTTCCAACAGTGATGATCTGATGTCAGTGCACAGTGTGTGGCGATGAACAGATGTCATTACATAGTGTGTGGCAATGAACTGTACACAGATGCACAGTGTGTTGTGATGAACAGATGTCAGTGCACAGTGTGTGGCGATGAACAGATGTCTGCACAGTGTGTGACAATGAACAGCTGTCTGCGAACAGTGTGTGATGAAGTAAATATGCCAGTGTACAGTGTGTGTGGCAATGAACAAATGTTAGTCACAGTGTGTGGCGATGAACAGATGTCAGCGTACGAAGGGTGATGATGAACAGATGTCAGTGCACGTATGTTGAAAAACAGATATCAGTGCACAGTGTGTGGCGATGAACAGATGTCATTACATAGTGTGTGGCAGTGAACAGATGTCAGTGCACAGTGTGTGGCGATGAACAGATGTCAGTGCACAGTGTGTGGCGATGAACAGATGTCAGTACACAGTGTGTGGCGATGAACAGATGTCATTACATAGTGTCCTCTTTCCAGAAGTGGCTTTTCTAAACTATTAATGACAAATCCCTTTTTACCACAGGAGAGTTTTTCATTGTGAATCCAATGATAGTAAACAACATGAGGCTGCTCCACTGTAAGCCACCACTGCAGCTTAAAGTAATCCCAGCCATTCCCCCATGTTAACCTATGGGGAGAGCAAACCTCATAGGTAGTGAAAACACACGGGGGTTCTTCACTACCTGGGCAGGGAACACACAAATCACTTGCTCCACCCCCCAGGTCTCACCCTAGGGGTGCTCTAGTGTTAGTTTAAGGCACCCTTAGCATTGGCCAATGATTTAGCAAGGCCAACCTGAGCATAAGTGCAGCTGCACACTGTCAGACCTGAAATGGCAGGCAGGAGACATGTTTAAAGGCTATTCTGATGGGTGGCACAATCAGTGCTGCGGCCCACTAGTAGCCAGTGCAGTACCTGCCCTGGGTATGTGGTGTACCTCTTTACAGGGGACTCACAAGAACAGCACCTAAACCAATCAGGTAAGCACCACTTCCTAGCATTGGTACGAAGGGCGCGCACGCTTTCACTCTGCAATACAGTGGGAAGGCGCCGGCGTCCAGAGTCCTAGGGACACAAAAAAGAGAATCTGCAAAAACCAGGAGATAAAAAGCAAAATGTTTTAGGGAAATCCCCTAAGAAGGGCCACATCCAACAGTGGTGATGAACAGATGTCAGTCAGGAGCAAGACCACTGACTCATTGTCAGTGAAATTGCTCTCCCACCCTCGCAGCTCCACCATTAAGTGAGGCCTGCCCGTGCCCCTGCACTCTCGAGTGTTGGTGATCGAGGCCCTCCTCCACCCGCAGGTTTCCCTGCGCCTCATCCCTGGTGGTCCAGTGGACGTCTGTTTCCTTCCTCTAACTCTGCTCTTTCACTCGTTTTTCTACCCTTTTTTATCTTTCACCTTTCTGCACTTTTCTGCATCTCTGCTCTTTTGTGCCTTATTTCTGCTCATTTTCCCTTCCTCTCGCTCTGCTCTTTCACTCGTTTTCACTCGTTTTTCTACCCTCTTTTAGCTTTCACCTTTCTGCACTTTTCTGCATCTCTGCTCTTCTGTGCCTTATTTCTGCTTATTTTCCCTTTTTTCTTTATCCCTTATTTCCTCCCTTTACCTTTCCCCGCCGCTGCTGCCCCCGCGGCCCCTCCCCCCCAGCGCGACCAGCCCAATCCAGCTCCCCTCCCCGCTCCCGCCTCCCAGCTGTCCAGCCCTCCCCGACCCCTACTTAATGGCGGCCGCTGCGGGGACAGGCGAGCAAGACCACTGACTCATTGTCAGTGAAATTGCTCTCCCACCCTCGCAGCTCCACCATTAAGTGAGGCCTGCCCGTGCCCCTGCACTCTCGAGTGTTGGTGATCGAGGCCCTCCTCCACCCGCAGGTTTCCCTGCGCCTCATCCCTGGTGGTCCAGTGGACCTCTGTTTCCTTCCTCTCTCTCTCCTCTTTCACTCGTTTTTCTACCCTTTTTTATCTTTCACCTTTCTGCACTTTTCTGCATCTCTGCTCTTTTGTGCCTTATTTCTGCTCATTTTCCCTTCCTCTCGCTCTGCTCTTTCACTCGTTTTCACTCGTTTTTCTACCCTCTTTTAGCTTTCACCTTTCTGCACTTTTCTGCATCTCTGCTCTTCTGTGCATTATTTCTGCTTATTTTCCCTTTTTCTTTATCCCTTATTTCCTCCCTTTACCTTTCCCCGCCGCTGCTGCCCCGCGGCCCCTCCCCCCAGCGCGACCAGCCCAATCCAGCTCCCTCCCCGCTCCCACCTCCCAGCTGTCCAGCCCTCCCCGACCCCTACTTAATGGCGGCCGCTGCGGGGACAGGCGAGCAAGACCACTGACTCATTGTCAGTGAAATTGCTCTCCCACCCTCGCAGCTCCACCATTAAGTGAGGCCTGCCCGTGCCCCTGCACTCTCGAGTGTTGGTGATCGAGGCCCTCCTCCACCTGCAGGTTTCCCTGCGCCTCATCCCTGGTGGTCCAGTGGACCTCTGTTTCCTTCCTCTCTCTCTCCTCTTTCACTCGTTTTCACTCGTTTTTCTACCCTTTTTTATCTTTCACCTTTCTGCACTTTTCTGCATCTCTGCTCTTTTGTGCCTTATTTCTGCTCATTTTCCCTTCCTCTCGCTCTGCTCTTTCACTCGTTTTCACTCGTTTTTCTACCCTCTTTTAGCTTTCACCTTTCTGCACTTTTCTGCATCTCTGCTCTTCTGTGCATTATTTCTGCTTATTTTCCCTTTTTCTTTATCCCTTATTTCCTCCCTTTACCTTTCCCCGCCGCTGCTGCCCCCGCGGCCCCTCCCCCCCAGCGCGACCAGCCCAATCCAGCTCCCCTCCCCGCTCCCACCTCCCAGCTGTCCAGCCCTCCCCGACCCCTACTTAATGGCGGCCGCTGCGGGGACAGGCGAGCAAGACCACTGACTCATTGTCAGTGAAATTGCTCTCCCACCCTCGCAGCTCCACCATTAAGTGAGGCCTGCCCCTGCCCCTGCACTCTCGAGTGTTGGTGATCGAGGCCCTCCTCCCTCTGCAGCTTTCCCTGCGCCTCATCCCTGGTGGTCCAGTGGACCTCTGTTTCCTTCCTCTCTCTCCTCTTTCACTCGTTTTCACTCGTTTTTCTACCCTTTTTTATCTTTCACCTTTCTGCACTTTTCTGCATCTCTGCTCTTTTGTGCCTTATTTCTGCTCATTTTCCCTTCCTCTCGCTCTGCTCTTTCACTCGTTTTCACTCGTTTTTCTACCTTCTTTTAGCTTTCACCTTTCTAAACTTTTCTGCATCTCTGCTCTTCTGTGCCTTATTTCTGCTTATTTTCCCTTTTTTCTTTATCCCTTATTTCCTCCCTTTACCTTTCCCCGCCGCTGCTGCCCCCGCGGCCCCTCCCCCCGCGCGACCGGGCCAATCCAGCTCCCCTCCCCGCTCCCGCCTCCCAGCTGTCCAGCCCTCCCCGACCCCTACTTAATGGCGGCCCCTGCGCGGCCGCACAGCGGCCGCGGTCAGCGTGCGCACCGCTGCCGCGCCGAAGGCGCGTCAAAGGCAAGCCCGTCTGCGTCCGTCCGCGACCTGACCGCGACCAGCACCAGGAACCCTGGACCTCCGCCCCGCCAACGCTACGACCCAGCAGCACTCCACGCACTCAACCCAGGCCGCAACAACAACTGCAAGCTAGCATCACCAGCCGACACCCATGGACCCTTCAGCTGTCACCGCTGCCGGCACACCTGCAGCACCGCCAAGAACACGGATCCAGCACAACCCGCCCACAAGAACACAACCGAACCAAAGACCCTGCAATGCATTCTCCTCAATGTCTGATCCCTCCACAAACACGCCACCGAAATCTGGGACCTCCTCGACAGCACCACCCCGGACGTAGCGTTCTTCACTGAAACCTGGACCAACACCTCCTCGGGACCGGACATCGCCATCGCCATCCCCCAAGGATACAAGATATCCAGGAAGGACCGCCGCACCCACCCAGGAGGAGGAATCGCCATCGTCCACAAATCCAGCCTCCGCCTGAGCACACTCCCCGACGAGCCCACAGAACTGATGGAACACCTTCACTTCAAGATACTGGCCAGCCCCACCGCCACCCTCCGAGGAACCCTCATCTACCGACCCCCTGGACCCCGCGGACCCTTCGCCAACTCCATCACGGACATTATCTCCCCGCAGGCCATCGCATCCACCAACTACACCCTGCTGGGAGACCTCAACTTCCACCTCGACAACCAACTGGACCCCAACACCACATCCCTCCTGGACAACCTCCACAACATTGGACTCCGCCAGATCGTGACCGAGCCCACTGTAGTGTAGCTCCTATTTCCCTAATAGGCTCTGCGCGTTGGAATAATATATCCTATAGGTTTGACATAGGACTAAGGTCAGTATGTCCCTATCGAGTATATTAAACTTAATTACTTGTGCCAGCTAGCTCAGAGGTGTCAGGGCAGGTCAGCAGCGCAAGATAAGTAACACCACTAACCTGTACCTCCGCCAGCAGGGACGATGATGTGTAGAAGAGCCCCCCTACTCCCCTGACCGCAACCACCTACAGGGCAAAGAAAACCGCTATGTGAGGGAGCACTCCGGGGAAAAGGGAAGTGGACAAAATAACAAACAATTGCTGGTTGATTCTATGTACCCCTCAGTCTGGTCTGTGATTCTGGACGTCTATAGGTCTCTCTTCCTCAGATTAAAACTGTGTGCAAATGAGAGAAAGAAAACGGTGTGAGTGGTAATACTAGGATATGATACACACAACAGAACATATAACTCTGATATACACACTCACGCTGTGTCTTGGAGCAAACCACTTCCTTGAATCCTAGAGAGACCACCCTTCCAGGTACACATTCTAGACAACCTCCTGATCCGGCGGCCTCCAGCAAGTAAACCAAATTGCAAGAACAGCAGTAAAGTAATTGAACCCTCGTATGCGCTGGTGCTAGCGTGAGAGTTAATCCAGACCGGATCCTCTTGGGTTTCTAGGACTGTGTGTCCTCCATACGCTGTTCGAGACACAGCGTGAGAACCGAAGGGAGATGCACCCAACCGCTGTTCAATAACACAGCGGGTGCGTGGGGGATTTAATGGCGCTAAATACCTACGTGAAGGGGAACCAAACTACAGTGAAGGGGGTTTTTAATAATGAAGCGCTACTTCAAAATGTCTCGGGTCGGGAGGAGCGCTCCGGCGCTTTCTCCCGATGCACAATACCTGAGCAGTCCTCAGCGCAGCACCAACGGATCAGCGTCTTTATGGTTGTGCTCAGATCGAGCGTAGAACGATAATCGAGAAGACTGGAATCCGGCGGGGAATACCTTCCGCCCTCGAAAACAAATCATCAAAGGCCAAATTGTCAAGCACCGCCTCCATGACGAAGAGAGTTTATATAGAGGCGGAGTCCCCTCTGCTTCCTGATCCGGGTTCCTCCTATACTGCCCAAGGGTTTCTGGGAGATGTAGTGCAGTGGGCGCTTGGTCGATTCACACCTCGCATCATACATACTGGGGAGGGACGCTCTATGCATGCCTGCACTACCTGTCTGTCTACTCTGACCTCGCAGCGTGACCGTGACAAGAGGCCACTAGAAACTCCTTGACAACAAGAAGGGAGTAGTTTCTGGCAGCTGCAAAACATGACCACTGTGTTTCCCTTTAGAATCACTCAGCTCAATCGTGCATGCTTAGTTTTCCTCAAAGTTACACAGAAAGAATAGACGGGCGTTTCAATAAAAGATTTATTGAACAGTCTTGTTTCTGGTGTAAGTTAAATGTGCTGTTACGATCACAAGACAGTATGCGAGATAAATAATGTACAGTGTGAGCAGTAGAAATAAATAATACTGCGTTAGCGTTATCTTTTAGTACATATGCTGTTACATAAATAACACAGACTAAAAATGCGAGTACTCATACGATGTGTTTCTAATCTAGTTCTACCCCAATGTACCTAACCTAACCTAGGTGTAGGGAGAGGTATGAAGTAGGTGAAGTATTCCTTACTATGGTATACTAAGAGTATGTTAAGAGTATGTTAAGCCTAGTATGCCTAGTATGCCAAGAGTCCCTAGTATGCCAAGAGTCCCTCTAGGTTCTAGTCAGCTCCATACCTGAAGAATGAGAGAGGTAGGAATCTCTTTGCCAGACTCGAACTCCAACACCCCGCAAGGGAAGTTAGATCACTGGAAGCTGGACTCTCTGCGTGCAGGGATGACAGCGTCTTCTCAGTGCGTCAGGCCGGGAAACGGGCTCCTCTGAAGTCGAGGTCTCCTCTGGTTTACAGGGGCTAGGGAAGGTATATTTATACCTGAGAGCACCTAAGAATGTTAGTATTGACGTGAGTCGGACAGCGAAAGACGTCATGAATGAACCCCTAAGGAATAATGGTTCATGCATAATATATGAGTCCTTGAAGAAATCAATAGTCCTGGGCTAGGGAAACTCCCGCAGCCTAAGGGTCTGTTCTTCATGAACTTGTTGTGACGTTAGGGTGGACAGATGTCAGAGACCATGCCTGTATTTGGAGTGCACGGTTTAATGCCTAAATAAGGGATGGGATTTTATGCCTATATAAGGGCGAATTGTGCCTATATAAGGACATGATACTGGAAAGCCCGTTTATGGACACCCTAAGAGGAATACAACACCACGCACTCAGCAGGACACACCCTCGACCCCCTCTTCACTACAGGAAACTCCATCACCTTCAGCCACACCACCGAACTCCCATGGACCGACCATCGTTGCGTCCACTTCAACTTCAGAACACCCACCATCCACAGACACCAGCACCTGCTCCCACGAAGAAACTGGACCAAAATCACCGACGACCAGCTCACCTCCTCACTCAACAACTCCACCCCAACCATCGCGGAAAACGATGACCCCAACACCGCAGCCCGAACCCTGCATAGATGGATCTCGGACAGCACCAACACCATAGCCCCCTCAAGAAAAACAACAATACCCACGCCAAGAAAGCCAGATGGTTTACCACCGAACTTCGAGAGTCCAGACGCACATGCCGCCGCCTCGAAAAGGCGTGGAGGAACACCAAATCCACAGAAGCCCACAACAACTTCAGAGCCGCCACCAACGCCCACCATCAACTCATCAGAGAAACGAGGAAAAAAGCGATTGAAGACAGAATCTCCACCCATGCGCACAACAGCAAGGAACTCTTCAGCATCATCAAGGAGTTCGCCCAACCCACCAGCGAGTCTACCGACATCCCTCCCTCACCAGACCTCTGCGACAAACTCAGCACCTTTTTCCACCACAAAATCAAGAGCATCTACGACAACTTCGACGAAGACTACCAACACACTCAACCCTCACCAACCACCCCCGACACCCGGAAACCAGCGATTGACGACTGGGCAGCCCTCACCACCGAAGACACACTGAAGACAATGAAGTCAATCCACTCAGGGGCCCCCACGGACCCCTGCCCCCACCACATCTTCAACAGAGCCGCCGACACCATCGCACCCAAGCTCCGCCACACCATCAACCTCTCCCTGGCGACCGCCTCGTTCCCCGACGACTGGAAACACGCTGAGGTCAACCCCCTCCTAAAGAAACCCTCAGCGGACCCCACCAACCTCAAAAACTACAGACCCATCTCCCTGCTCCCGTTCCCAGCGAAAGTCATCGAGAAAGCCATCAACAGCCAACTCGCCACATTCATTGAAGAACACAACATCCTCGACTCCTCCCAATCCGGCTTCAGAAAAACCACAGTACGGAAACCGCCCTCCTCGCCGCAACAGACGACATCCGCACCCTACTGGACAAAGGAGAAAAAGTAGCCCTCATCCTCCTCGACCTATCAGCGGCGTTCGACACAGTCTCCCACCGCACCCTAATACGCAGACTCTACGGCGCAGGAATCCAGGAAAAGGCCCTCGACTGGATCCGCTCCTTCCTCTCTGGCAGGACGCAGCGGGTCAAACTCCCCCCTTTCCTCTCGGACCCCACACCTACCACCTGCGGAGTCCCCCAGGGCTCCTCATGTTGTAATTTGGCAGCACTTAAGTTAAGCATTGGCTGAAGACAGCCTGTATTCAGAGGCTAAATTGTCCGCTTTGTGGAATCCATTTTGTATTTCTGGCAGCCATTTTGGCTGCCATGTGCTACCATGTGCTCTGTCCTACCTTCCTGTTAACTGCTCTTGAAATCTGCCTAGAGACAAGTTATATTTAGTTCTTTTGCTTTGCACATGCTCAGTTGATCTTGCAGCTGTTCCGAGTTTATAAATGTCAGGATGTGTCTACTAGAAGTAGAAACTGTTAGCTCCACCCACTTGTCGACTGTGCATTTTCTGTATGACCTTATATGTACCTAAAACCAGCATTTGTGTTTGTACCGCCTCCATTTGAGCCCCTGTGTGGGTATAAAAGGACCATGGTCCTTCCATTCAGTGTGCTACTTCATGCATTACCGAAGGGTGGTGTGTAAACGTAGCTCCACCTCATGAGGTTTAATAAACTCTGTCTTTCTTATTCCAGTTTCTATGCCAACTTCTTCCTAAGTGTCTGAGGACTCTGTGCAGAGAAGGGTGAACCCCTAAGCACTGGTAGGCCTTGCTGAGGCTCACTACTACAAATTGGCGCTTCCAACGCGGGGCTCATCGGCGACTCGGATGCCCGAAGGACTGGTCGAGACGAAGGATTGGAATCTCGCTCTTGGACGCGATCGCTGCCTGAGGAGACCAGAGTCTTGGCACCCACGGCGTTTTCCTTTCTTTCTGATCTGACCATCCCGGCGGCGCCGGTCCTCGACTGAGATCTCTTCTGTTGATTCGCCGTGCAGTGACCATTTGGTCGATTTGAGAACTTGGCAGTTGGAACCTGGACACCATTTGATTGGTAAGAGCCATTTTGCGGCACTTGCTCTTGGTTTGATGCCTTTGATTGGTAAGGTAGTTTTAGTAACACTTACTGTGGCTTTGTTTGTATGATTGGCCAATTTTGGAATTTGTTTTGTAAATTATATATGCATTGCAATACATATAGGCAGGTAATGAGGAGAATTTTCTCTATTTAAAATTGTTTGAACAGCGCAACGTACGAAAAGTACCTTAAGCGCTACTTTGATTATAATACTGCATCTTTTGCACTATTTTTTGGCATGCCTGTTTTCAGCACACTTCGTAGGATGTGTTGCTTTTGTAGTGGTACCAATTTGAGACTTGACGAAGCACAACCAACCTCCCGGAGGGGACGCCTAATAGGGATATGTATATTAAGTATGGTATTTCTTCTATAATGTACTGCACGTTATGGAACAAATATACTAGTAAAGATCCTGAGTTGCGTTGGCCTATGTATGGGTCATTTGATTTGCGAAAAATTCAGTATGTGGAACAATGTATGTTTAAACGAAAGACTAGGCAAGATATGTTTGATTGTGTGCGAATGTGGGAGAAAGAAGTGCGTGAGCGAATGAAGCGTGAGCAAGCCTTGATTGACAAAGAACAGCGAAAGACCATTTATGCGAAAGCATTAGAGTTAAAAAACAAGGAGATGAAAGAAATTAAAGAGAGGGAAGATAGGGAACGCCATTTACAGGTAACTGGCCAATACGCTGTTAGGCAGCCCCTTTATCCTATCCTTAATAAACCGCAAGATGATTTCTTGTTATTAGATCGTTCTCCACCTCCGTATATTTTTTCTTCCGCTCCTCATGAGTCAGATGAGGACTCTTTTTCAGACCAGGACAAAGCTCGAGAAACTCGCTCCATGCTATCTGCTGAGCGTGCATCTGACATTAGATCTACTGCGCGTAAAGCCGTTCAGTAGTACTACCACTGCCTCTGAACTTTTAGATAGTATAAAAGGATGGCAGGAAAGGGAGCAAATATATTTTACCGATACATTTGCTGCAGAGGTTATTGAACGATTTAGGAAGCATTCGGTAGAAGTGGAGCCCGATGATGTAGCAGCTGATTGTAAACAATTATGTGACGGTCTTTTTGTCTTCTCCCAGGTGGCTGACACGATCAGACGCTTGGTTAAACTGCGTGTTGAAGCAGCCCGTTTGCAAGAGGAGAAAAAGGCAGCAGAAGCAGCTGCACTAGCATCTCAGATCAGCATGGCACGAACTTCTACTCCTGAAACAGATAAGAATGTTGTAATTCATGTGAAACCCATGCGGGAAGCCGCGCCTTTATATGTTCCTCCTAAAGGAACGGGTACAGAGGATGATAAGACTTCTCTTAATGCGAAAGGGTACTTTATTTATAATTGGGTTTACACTCCTTGGAATAGAGCAGATGTTATGGCCCTTAAAAATGCATTGCCTGACCCGCGAAAGAATCCAGCAGCCTTTTATGAGGAAGTTGAGGGTGCAATCAGCTCTTGTACTATGACTTTGTCTGATATTGATTTGTTTTTTGGATTAATATTACCACTTGATATGTGGAGAACTGTGCGCAAAATAGATGATAATGCGACATTTGGAGCATTGTGGAAAGATTTAGAGCGGTTAGATGAAGATAGAGAACCTGCACAGAAACCGTGTCAGTTAATTTTAAATCTTCCGGCAGCTATATTAGTTAAGTTAAAGACGATCATTCCCCCTAAAAAGATAGATTGGACAGTGCTAGCGTCTTGCAAGCAAAAGGTAGATGAATCAGTTTCTGACTTCTTCACACGCTTTGAAGAAGCATTTCACGATTTTAGTGGCCAGTCATTGACAGATGACATGGGTAGGCAACTGTTTGTCGATAAATATGTCGCAAACCTTTTGCCAGGAATAGCTAGTCGCTTAAAGGCCAGTGAGAGTTCATGGACTACATCTTCTCCGGTTTCTCTTTTAACTATGGCCCAGTATTATGAGCGGCAAGAATTAGAAACCAAAGGTAATGAGGACAAAAAGTCTAAGGAGTTGAAAACAAAGGTTATGTTGGCTCAAGCTTATGGTCCGCCTTCTAGAGGTAATGATAGAGGGGGACGTGGATCTTATGGTTCGTCCTTTCCTTCCTCTGCCCGTTCAAATTTGTCTGTTGATCAGTGTGCGTACTGCAAAAAATTTGGACATTGGCTTTCTGATTGTCCAGTGCTGCGTGCTCAGCAGAATCTACGTGGTCGGGGACAAATGAGAAATCGTTCAGGATATCAAGGGCCTAGAGGAAGCGCGAATGATCGTGCTCGGTTTGATGCTAATATACGTGGGCAGGATGGGTTTAACACTTTTGATAGAAGGAACCAATATCAAATGTCTGACTATGTGCCCTCTGATTTTCAAGACTCTGCTTATGCATAAGATTGCCTAGGATGGGGTAAGGAATCAGTTGAAGTTCCAGTAGATCAGAGGGGTCCCTATGTTACAGCACATGTTTTGGGTTCTACTGATCAGAAACTTACTCATTTTGGTATTCACAGAAGGCACTTACTCATTTTGGTATTCACAGAATACTCATTGATGAGTAAGTGCCTTCTGTGAATACCAAAATGAGTAAGTGCCTTCTGTGAATACCAAAATGGTAGTAAGTTTAGGATTTTGTCTTAAGTTAGTTCTGTGAATCGGGCCCTAAGTGTGGTGATGAACAGATATCATTGCAAAGTGTGTGGCAGTGAACACAGCACAGATGCACAGTGTGTGGCAATGAACAGATGTCAGTGCACAGAGTGTGGCAATGAACAGATGTCAGTGGCAGTGCACAATGTGTGGTGAATAACATATCAGTTCACAGTGTGTGGCAATGAACACAGCACAGTTGCACTGAATGTTGCAATGAACAGATGTCAGTGCACAGTGTGGCAATGAACAGATGTAAGTGGCAGTGCACAATGTGTGGTGATTAACAGATATCAGTGGACAGTGTGTGGCAGTGAAAACAGCACAGATGCACTGTATGTGGCAATGAACACTGCACAGATGCAGTGTGTGGCGATGAACAGCGCACAGATGCACAGTGTGTGGCGATGAACACTGCACAGATGCACAGTGTGTGGCGATGAGCACTGCACAAATGCACAGTGTGTGGCGATGAACACTGCACAGATGCACAGTGTGAGGCGATGAGCACTGCACATATGCACAGTGTGGTGTAATGAACAGCTCACAGATGCACAGTGTGTGGTGATGAACAGTGCACAGATGCACAGTGTGTGGTGATGAACAGCGCACAGATGCACAGTGTGGTGTAATGAACAGCGCACAGATGCACAGTGTGTAGTGATGAACAGTGCACAGATGCACAGTGTGTGGTGATGAACAGCGCACAGATGCATAGTGTGTGGTGATGAACAGCGCACGGATGCACAGTGTGTGGCGATGAACACTGCACAGATGCACAGTGTGTGGTGATGAACACTGCACAGATGCACAGTGTGTGGTGATGAGCACTGCATATATGCACATTGTGTGGCGATGAACACTGCACAGATGCACAGTGTGTGGCGATGAGCACTGCACATATGCACAGTGTGGTGTAATGAACAGAGCACAGATGCACAGTGTGTGGCGATGAGCACTGCACAAATGCACAGTGTGTGGCGAAAACTGGCGATGAACACTGCACAGTGTGTGGCGAGGAGCACTGCACATATGCACAGTGTGGTGTAATGAACAGCGCACAGATGCACAGTGTGTGGTGATGAACAGCGCACAGATGCACAGTGTGTGGTGATGAACAGCGCACAGATGCAGTGTGGTGTAATGAACAGCGCACAGATGCACAGTGTGTGGTGATGAACAGTGCACAGATGCACAGTGTGTGGTGATGAACAGCGCACAGATGCACAGTGTGTGGTGATGAACACTGCACAGATGCACAGTGTGTGGTGATGAACACTGCACAGATGCACAGTGTGTGGTGATGAACACTGCACAGATGCACAGTGTGTGGTGATGAACACTGCACATATGCACAGTGTGGTGTAATGAACAGCGCACAGATGCACAGTGTGTGGCAATGAACACTGCACACATGCACAGTGTGTGGTGATGAACACTGCACAGATGCACAGTGTGTGGTGATGAACACTGCACAGATGCACAGTGTGTGGTGATGAGCACTGCACATATGCACAGTGTGGTGTAATGAACAGCGCACAGATGCACAGTGTGTGGTGATGAACAGCGCACAGATGCACAGTGTGTGGCGATAAACACTGCACAGATGCACAGTGTGTGTCGATGAGCACTGCACATATGCACAATGTAGTGTAATGAACAGCGCACAGATGCACAGTGTGTGGTGATGAACACTGCACAGGTGCACAGTGTGTGGCGATGAACACGGAAGAGATGCACAGAGTGTGGCAATGAACAGATGTAACAGTTGTCAGTGCACAATGTGTGTTGATGAACAGATGTCAGTAGCAGTGCACAATGGGCTCGATTCACAGAACTAACTTAAGACAAAATCCTAAACTTACTACCATTTTGGTATTCACAGAAGGCACTTACTCATTTTGGTATTCACAGAAGGCACTTACTCATTTTGGTATTCACAGAAGGCACTTACTCATTTTGGTATTCACAGAAGGCACTTGCTCATTGATGAGTAAGTGCCTTCTGTGAATACCAAAATGAGTAAGTTACACAAAATGAGTAAGTTACTCAAAATGAGTAAGTAAGTGCTTTCTGTGAATACCAAAATGAGTAAGTGTCTTCTGTGAATACCAAAATGGTAGTAAGTTTAGGATTTTGTCTTAAGTTAGTTCTGTGAATCGGGCCCTAAGTGTGGTGATGAACAGATATCATTGCAAAGTGTGTGGCAGTGAACACAGCACAGATGCACAGTGTGTGGCAATGAACAGATGTCAGAGCACAGAGTGTGGCAATGAACAGATGTCAGTGGCAGTGCACAATGTGTGGTGAATAACATATCAGTTCACAGTGTGTGGCAATGAACACAGCACAGTTGCACTGAATGTTGCAATGAACAGATGTCAGTGCACAGTGTGGCAATGAACAGATGTCAGTGGCAGTGCACAATGTGTGGTGATTAACAGATATCAGTGGACAGTGTGTGGCAGTGAAAACAGCACAGATGCACTGTATGTGGCAATGAACACTGCACAGATGCAGCGTGTGGCGATGAACAGCGCACAGATGCACAGTGTGTGGCGATGAACACTGCACAGATGCACAGTGTGTGGCGATGAGCACTGCACAAATGCACAGTGTGTGGCGATGAGCACTGCACATATGCACAGTGTGGTGTAATGAACAGTGCACAGATGCACAGTGTGTGGTGATGAACACTGCACAGGTGCACAGTGTGTGGCGATGAACACTGCACATATGCACAGTGTGGTGTAATGAACAGCGCACAGATGCACAGTGTGTCAATGAACAGATGTCAATGCACAGTGTGTGGCAGTGAACTGATGTCAGCGCATAGTGTGTGGTGATGAATACTGCACAGATGCAGTGTGTGGCAATGAACAGTGCACAGATGCAGTGTGTGGTGATGAACACTGCATAGATGCACAGTGTGGTGTCATGAACAGCGCACAGATGCACAGTGTGGTGTAATGAACAGCGCACAGATGCAGTGTGTGGCGATGCACACTGCACATATGCACAGTGTGGTGTAATGAACAGCGCACAGATGCCCTGTGTCGATGGAACGATTCCAGGTTGGGTAATGATAAGAGAAGCGTTAATTTCTGTTTAAACCTCTTTGAAAATGTCTCTAAATCCTCTCTTGGGCTTTACAGCTGCAGCCAGGGTGGTCCCACTCGTTTCTGTAATGCCAAGTCCTGGTGACTGCTCTGTGGGCGGTCTTGTGGTTAATGATCTGGGGTGCAGGTTGGATAGAATAAAGAGCTCCCTGCTTCCCCCAGTTGGAACCTGTCTACTGGAGAATATTCCATAGTTCTAGACAGACGCGGATGCAGGCGGTGTGCAGAAGATGACCTGGGGCGTGACTTCTGTGTCTTTTGAAGCCTCCAGTTTGCTGGATTGCGCCATGTCTCTTTGGTGGGGCCGTGCCCTGTGGCTTGAAGCTCGGATTTTCTTTAGTACCAAGGGCCAGATGTACGACCCGATTTGGATGCGCAAACGGGTTTGCGACCCGTTTGCACATGCAAAATCTAATAGGGCCATGTACAATCCCTACTTTGCGAGTCGCAATTTTTTTGCAACTCGCTAAATAGGAATTGCGAGTCGCTATTAGGAAGGGGCGTTCCTAGGGCGTCCCTTCCTTATAGCGCGTCAGAGGCCTATGTAAGAATGTTTTGCGACAGCAATTGCGGTCGCAAAACACCTGCAATTTACCGCCCAAAGCACTCGCAAATGGGAAGGGGTCCCCAGGGGACCCCTTTCCCTTTGCAAATGCAGGGGAAAATATTTTTTAGGGGCAGGCAGTGGTCCCAGGGACCACTACCTGCCCTTAAAAATGAAACAAAAACGTTTCATTTTTCTTTTTTAAATGCATAAAACCGGATGCATTTAAAAAAAAAAAAAAACTGCTTTATATAAAAGCAGTCCCAGACATGGAGGTCTGCTGAGCCCAGCAGGCCACCAAACCTGGGAGGGCCAGCCATTCCTAATGGGGTCGCAAATTGCGAGTGCCTCATTAATATGCATGAGGCATGCAATTTGCGACCCCATTAGGCATCGCTAACAGTGTCTCAGACACTTTTGTACATGGCATTTAGCGACTCGCAATTGAGCGCAATTTGCGAGTCACTAAATGACATGGTCGTACATCTGGCCCCAAGTTCTCTGGATTCCACCATTTCTCTATGGTAATGGTGTCACTGGTTCTATCCTGAGGACTTGAAGCCCCGATTGTTTTTAGTATTGCGTTTTCTGTTTTGCAGCGTCTCTCTTTGGTACTGGGGTCACGGGTTCTAACTTTGGGTTTGAAGTTCGGATTCTTTTACTACAGAGTTTTCCGGGTTGGCCGTGCTCTGTCCTCTGTTCTCTTCTTCGGGGTTTCTTCTGCCAACCCCAGGGAGGTTATGGTATTTTTGGGTGTCTTTTCTCTTTTTGTAGGGTGTAGTTTTCTTTTGTTCCTGTTCTGAGAGGGAAGCTGGGCTCTGATCCTTAAACCATCTGTGAGCAGAGCGGAATATTTTCAGATTTTTATTCACAACACACAAGGCTAAACCCAGGATTAGATTCATAAAATACCAAAGGCCTTAAAGTCCTTATTAAAAAACATGAGGGAGGCGCCTTTTTAAAGTTTTATAAGACATGAACCGCGGAGCGTCCCAGCACTGGGAGTCTCTGAAGACTGAACTCTTCTATAGGGCCTTGAAGACGCCTGTGGACTATAAAGCGCACGGGAAGCCAATAAAATGAAAGCCGCCATCTTAGGGGCAGTGGAGGGGGTCTCTGAAGATCGAACTCTTCTATAGGGCCTTGAAGACGCCTGTGGACTATAGAGCGCTTGTATTCAATTCAATATTCAAGATTTTTTATTCAAGATTTGGAACTCCTAGGAGGTCCACATAAAATTACGTACATAGTATTTTAAGTAAGTAAGTAGCCAGAACTGTGCGAAAGCCAATTCAGTAGCAGCTAAGTTATGTGCAAAATGCATGCAAAGTTTCACTTCGATTAATTTTAAGGAATAACCGTAAGGTCAGGGTGGAACATATACTCAACATATCCCTAATGTGCAAAATGGCAGTAAATAGCAGCTTGGATGTGCAAAATGCAATTTGAAAAACGAAATACTAATCCTTCGTGAGATTTTCTTAAACGAGGAAGTTAACTACCCAAATAGAGAAAATATATATATAACAGATTTAAAATATATACATAAATTCTTTAAAATAGTTTAAAAGTTTTACACATACCGATTCATTTTTTGGACAAAAAAGATAATCTCGGGCTGAAGCTACGTTTTTTACACTGTTCTGTAGAAACATCGGCCTAAGCCAACGATAACGTCTCGAGACCAATGCCGGACAGGCAAACAAAACATGATCTAAAGTCTGGATACCCAGATTGCAAAAATTACAAATTTTACCTTTATTCGAATTCTGAGACCAGTTTACTGTTAAATCGTTTAGGGGTAGGAGATTCATGCGACATAAAATTAGCAGGCGCCTGGATTCCATGTTCTAGATTCCAAAATACGTATTTTTGTGGGGTTCTCAGTACGTTAGTCCTAACTATTAGTTTTAGTCTTTCCTTAGAATTACAAAATTTAATATCTTTATTAAAACTGATTTTACCACATAAAGTTTTTAGGAGAGATTTAAATCCTAAGGGTGGGAGAGAGAACACTAAATCATCTTGTATACCAAAGATTTTCTGTGCCAATAAAAAATCCTGACAAAAAGAGAAGTTACCTGCCTTCACCTTAAAAATTTCGCGACATAGAAGATCTCTTAGTGTATCCGGTTCACTGTTTTTTAGTTGATATCCCCAACGTAGAACCCGGGATAAGCCTTGAATATAAGAGCCTATCAACCCAAATTCTAATCTAATTGCTGCCGTTGGAATTACTGTACCAAAATTGCAAATTTTGCGTAATATTTGGCCTTCGGTCTTATCTAAGAAATTCCAGTCCTTAACAGGGATTGATTCAATCGCATAAAGCAAAGTTGGTGGAATTTTTGCCTTAAAAACCGTCAAAAGGTGCAAGAAATGTCTCCTGCCCATAGCCTGGTAGAAAATACGCAGGCCACTGGCATGAGACATTGCCTTACAGGTGCTATGATCAATATGAGGTTTATTCTTTGAACTGCCTGTTAAGAGTTTCCCTAAGTAGAGGTAAGAATCTACCACCTCCAACTTTTCAGGACCAATTTGCCATTTAAAGTTACAAAATTTTCGACTTTTAGAACTTTTCATAATTAAAATTTTACTTTTAGAAACATTTATTTTCAAGAAATTATCTACCGTGTATTTCTGTAGTAATGTCAGCTTTCTATTTAGCCCGATAGGGGTTAGGTCGTCGTCTGCATATAGAAGACAAGCTAAAGATCGGGAGCCAATCTTAGGTGCGTCTCCACTAATTTGGGCGAGACAATCGGGTAGGTCCGCTATATATAAAGAAAATAATAGCGGTGCTAGCAGACAACCTTGTTTCAGGCCATTTTCTGTGGGGATTATGTCAGAGAGACCTTGGTTTCCTCCCATTAGTATCTGGCACCAAGTTTGGGAATGAAGAGCAATAATTAAGGATAACAGAGGAGAGGGCAGACCCATTTTTTGCAACTTTCTCCATAAAAGCGGTCGATCTACCTTATCGAAGGCTGTAGAAAAATCTATAAAAGCCATATATACATTTGATTTACGAGTAGATGTATATTTTTCCTCAATTAGTTTCAACATAAATATATTGTCTAAAGTGGAGTGACTTTTGCGAAAGCCTGCTTGTTCTAAAGGGAGGACCTTCATCTCCGTCACCCATTCAGTAAGATGAATCAGGATACTACGTGCAAATATTTTTCCTACCGCGTCCAGTAGGGCAATTTGCCGATAATTGCCTGGATGTGATCTAGGGCCCTTCTTGTACAGTGGAATTAAAACACTTCCAGACCAAGAGGGTGGGGTCTTCCCCTGAAGGTAACAGGAATTAAATAATGGAGCAAGATAGGTAGCCCACAAAAGTGGCTCTTTTTTAATAACCGTCATTGGGATTTCGTCAGGGCCCATTGCTCCTGAAGATCTCATTTTTCTTATAATTCCGGTCACTTCATTAACCGAGGGTGCGTAGTTGGATACGAAGGCATTTGATTGATCAAATGCAGCGATATACGATTTTAAGGAAATAGGGTTCGCGGAATACAACTCTAATAAGTGAGATTTCCAATCCTCTTCTTTTATTGGTATCGGGAGGGATTTTATTCTAGTCCCGCAGCAATCTGCAATAATTTCCCAATACCTTTTGGAGTTATTTTTAGAGGCTGCCACCTTTAGCTGCATCCAAACACCGTCCTCCTTTATTTGTCTTAGCGAACGTTTCTTCCTCTGTCTTTTTCTCTTTAATAGATTTATTAGATTGTTTCTTTCGCTTGAGAATTTCAAAAACTGGGCCCTCACTAATTTATTTATTTCCCTGTTTAAAGTGAGCAATGCATTAAAATGTGGTCTCTGTTTAACGGGAGCACAAATTAATTTGCGGGATTTCGCCAAGTGACCTATATTAACGGAGAAGGAGGCAAGTAGATCACATTGTAAAGGATCCCCCTCAACCGATATTAAGCGCTGCTGCTCTCTTATTAGGGTTAATAAATGTGTTTTTAGTTTAACGGTAGCTAGAGTGTTCCAATAAATTCTACCATTTGTTACATTAAACTCTACTGTGTCACCTTTAAAATTCCAGGGATCAACCCTGGCGCAGGTGAAATCGAATTTAAAACAGATCAGCATATGATCACTAAAAACATTTCCAAGAACTTCCATACCTGTGAGTTTGTGAAAAGAATTAGCAGAAACAATCAGATAATCTATAATGGATCTTTCAGTTGGCGCCTTATGAGTGTAATTAGCAGGAATATCATTATCCGTTAACAATTAAAAGGTCTAGACTTCTCAAACCTTCAAGTAATGAAACTCCTCTTTTATCTGTCCTACTTTTTTCAGGAAATTGAGCAAACGGAATCTTAAGGGCTTCATTTTTTCGGTATTGGAGAAAACCCTTATACTATGGGATGAGACTTTAGAATTCAAATCTCCCATCAGTAATACCGACCTACAATCTTCGTTGTCCAAAATGGAGGAAATAAAGAGGAATAGCTCTTTTAAAAGATAAGAATATGTGGCATCGGGGGCAGGTATGCGTTTATAAGTAACATGGAGTCTAGGGAAGCTTGGTCCTCCCTATGAACTAATTTGATCGCCTGCATTAGGTTAGAGGGATAGGAGATTTCCTTGTATGACCAACTAAGGCTCGTACTTAGTAATATGGCTAAACCTCCTTTGGCGTGACCTCTGTTCACAGGCAACGCAGGCCGGCTCAGCACTATGTAATCATCAGTAGACCAGTTCTTAGAGATCCAGGTCTCTTGTAAACAGATTACTTCGGGATTTTGTTCTTTCAATAGTAACAGCTTATTATTGTTATTGCTTAAGCCGGCTGCGTTCCAAGATATCACCTTCGATTCCTTGCTAGGAGGAGTTCGCACCTTTGAAGCCAGAGGGCCTATTTCAATTTAGAACACCTGCCACCCAGCCCCATTTCTTATCTTCCTCCTCTAAAGGGGGCATATAAGGACTATTTTTCCCTGTGTGGATCAGCACCCTCCTACCTTCTTTACCAAGGAAAACCTGCATAGAACTGTCCTTCTCTAACAACGGTTTGTCACCTGCACTGGTTTCTAAATCAAAAAAAGGGGGCTTTTTTTGAGTCGCTATTTTTAAGGATGTCGTTACTTCTGGTATTAAGACATCAATGCCACAACGGCGTAATTTATCGCTGTGGGCCACTATTAGATGGGAAATGGCCTTAGAAGCGAAGGTTACTCTAGCTCCCCGAGGGTTGTTATATTTTTGAACCTCAACCAGCACAATATCGTTACTTTCGATCATCCGTAAACCTGAGATCTCTGCAAAGCAACCCAACAAGAAGGACCTATTCATAAAAGGTTCATGATCAAAAATAAACGAAAAGTCCAGACTATAAGGGACAGGCTGGGAGTTAATATCCATGCTAGGCGCCTCGGAGTTGAAATTTTCGGAATTATAAATAGTATTGTTACCTAAACAGGAAGCAAATAATGTAGCATTAGGATTCAGTGCACTTTGAGCCATGGGAGGAACACATTTATCTAAAGTCTCAACTGCTTTAGTAGAGTTACAAGGACCACCTGAGTTTAAAATAAAGGAGCTAGGGCCCAAATGGTTCAGTTCAGTTTGTCCATTTTCTATATTTGTAACAGTTACATATTAAGACATATTAAGGATAGTGGTAGGATCAAAGCGTAACTGTTTAGACCTTTTTTTGTTTATCCTTCTATGTTTTTCCTTTTTTCCCTTCCGCTTTTTCTTGCAGACGAAGTTATTTTTGGTCTTAAGTTCTGTTTCCTTGATAGGAGAACTTCCAACGTTATGTCTTTCCTTTGCATGCTGTTTTGGCGGTTTTATGGCTGTTTTTTGGAAGATTGGAAAAACCTTTAGTCTTGGGTTTATATTTGTGTTTTCCGTCATAAGGAGTGGGCAGGACGGAGGGCCAACCGCTGTAACTAAAGACTCAATATCAAAAAGTTGTTGTAAGGTAGAAGAATGTAGCTTATCGAGTATATCTTCGTTTCCTTTCTTTTTACGTTTATTATTTCTGCTGAAAAGGAAAGACTTACCAGATTGTGTACCAAAGTCTCGCCCTTTGACTTGTGGAAAAGAATTTATTTGGATAAAGTTTAGTTTGTTGGGGTCATTCATCGGAAGGGGACTGTTTATTCCCTTCACATCCTTTGAAGTACTGGGAGGAAGTGCACAGACCTTATCCAACAATAAGTTTTTATCAATTGCGATCATTTTTGTCAGTGTCAAGACAGAATCCAAAATAGAGTCGGAATTACTTACTGACTTCTCTAATAATGCTAAAATAGAGGCCAGCACTCTTTCTAAGCAAAGTAACGAATCCGACAACAACATTTTTGACTCCGGATTATTAATTAATGGGGGAAAATTTAGGGATAATTCGGGGGTTAATGACCCTTGTGAGTCTAATAAACTTGCTTCGCTAGGTGTACTGCTAAACAATTGTAATTTCACAGGAGGATCCTTAAAAGATAGTGGGGTGGCAAGAGAAAGAATCCTAGACGATTCTAAATTAAGAGCATAAAACTTCTTATGTGGAAGTTCTGGGTTGATATCAGGCAGCGTAAAATCTTCCGCTATACGGTCATCCTTTTCTTCCCTTTTTGAGATGATTGAGCAGATCCTACAGGGTCGAAGGCTCCAATTGCCGTGGAATGAGTAGTTAGATTTGCCAAAAGGGAGTCAACTACTATCCTAGAATCCATGTGATGGATGTCTATCGGGCATGAGTCCCTGATTTTGGACAAAGGAGAGGGAGATACTACCAGTACGACTGATTTTCCAGGAGTTGCTTTAGTCACTTCATGCTTTTTTTCAGGTGATTCCGGCAGCTCTACAAGTTTTAAGCTTGTTTCTTTTTTCGGAAAAAAGGAAGGAATGGTGTTGAAACTCTTCAGGGAATTGATTGCAGAGACTGATTCCTTAAAGGGTTAGCTCTAGTTTTTTTTACAAGCTCTTGTATACACAAATCTGCCAGAGCGAAGTTTTTTTGCAGTCATAGCTTTGCTCCTGAATTATATTATAGGATCTTTGCCATGCAGCCAGCATAAACGGAGAAGAATGAATTCGAGGACCCCAATACGCTACTGCGCCCGAGCACCGATGCGCCGCTTATGCTACACCGGGCTCTGAACGCAGTGCTGAATTTCCTCTCTCCAACATACAATTCTTGCAGGCACAGCCCTCAGTTCGCAGCCCCCACGTCTCACGACCGCTAAAAATTCTTCACGGGCGGATTTCAAGCTGCAAAATAACAGGCAACGTTTCCATGAAATAATGCAGCCTAGGTGAGTCGCTAGATTTGCTGAAAAGACTTAGCGGCAATGGTGGCTACTACTGACAGGTGATGAGATGCGATGCGATGCGATGCGATATAATTCAATGCCGCAACTCCTCTCTATTCCAAACTACTCTCGCTGCTTACTATAGCCTCTCCCCTCCCCCCCGCCTATGTAAAGCAAGGGGGGGGTAAGGGGGCTAGGGGAGGAGCGGTGTGTAGATGCAATGCCGGGCTGGAGCAAGGCTGCGGCCTCTATAATTTAGTAGGTTTTGGTAGATAAGGCCACTGGGTCGATGGGCCAACGACTGTAGGTGGCTTTGTAAACTACACCAGCCTGACTCCTACAGCCGGGCCGCCACCCACAAACTTCACTCCCACGAGTAAGGAGCATTGCAAAGGCGGGGCAGAGGGGGGCGAAGCGTAGAGTAGTGTGGACATTTTTCACAGAGCAGCACAGCTTGAGGGCACCAAGAGTTCTGTTGTCCTTATGTCCTTATGGACCAGCAATAATCCAGCAACAATCCAGGTTCCAAACCAGGTTAACAAAGTCCACTCACTCCTCGCCGCCGCTATCTGCAAACGTCTCGCCTCTTACCGCCTCTCGCCGCCAACCCACTCACAGGGGGAGGGGATAATGAGTGAGCATAAAGGAGCCGAGAATGGGGGAAACACGGGGGGAGCAAGAGGAACTGCCTCCACCGCACCGCACCAACCTGCGTGCTCAGCCCCCACAGCTCAACCACAGCTCACCCCCCTTCGGCTCTTTCCAAAACGCCAGCTCTGATCGCGGCGCCGTCGGCTCTTCCAAACGCTCCGCTCCGTTCAGGCTCCGTTCAGGCGCCATTCAGGCTGCTGATTGCGCTGATTGCGCGAAACTCCTCCTCGGTTTCTGAGACTCTCCTACAGCTGCGGGGGGCACTGGTGCGGCTCCTGCCGCTGCGAGAAGCACAGGCGCGGCTCCTGCCACTGGCGGGGGCACTGGCGCGGCTCCTGCCGCTGCTGGAGCACAGGCACGGCTCCTGCTCCTACCGCTGCGAGGGCACTAGCGCGGCTCCCGTGGCTTCTGCCGCTTTTAGGGTGACTCTTCTAGAGGGCCTTGAAGACGCCTGTGGACTATAGAGCGCTTGTATGTATGTATGTATGAATCTTTATTGTAAAATTACTTAAAATCTTATACAAAAGCGCTAGCACATAAAGACAGTAAATCTAAAAGATAGCATAAGCTATGGCATTAAATGATACAATATAAAATTTAAAATAGTTGTGGCGTTTGTCGCCAAGCAAAATTGACAGCCTCCCCAGGTGCGGGTCAAAGGTGGTTTGTATAGCGAGTGTGGGTGAGACGACGCTTGCGCAAAGCCAAAACTACGAGGTGCACGGGCATGCAATGTTGTAACGTGCAGGCATGCGTAGGGTTAAGGTATATGGGGCGGGTGTCAACGGTTAGTGCGACAAATAGAAAGCGGTACTCTGCCCGGGTCAATGAAAATCGAATGTTAAAATCGCCAATTGCGTGCTCTGTAAAGTATCGGTCTATGTATGTGTCGTATGATGGTGCAGAGGGTCCCGCCAAGAGATGATGTAGGGTGCTAGATGGAAAAACAGAACCGTGCGCGGGCCTTTACAGTGGTACGACCTTCATCCGTGCAAGTGTGTGCCTGATATTAAAGTAATCAACATGCATGCTCTGTAGGGTGTTGGTCTATTTGGTGAACAAGGGCCTCCCAGAGGTTGTGTGGGGTGCTTGAAGGAAATTCTGAACAATATGCGGACCCTTAAGGTGATCCGTCGTTCAAGCAAGCCAGTGCACGCCATAGGAATCGGAAGTGCATAGTGCATGACTAAGCACCTTGTAACCAGCTCATGTGGTGTGCTCCCCCAATTGGTGTTACTATGGCTCTTAATTGGCTGCAGCTCGTAAGTTGTGGCTTTTGTCTCCGTTGCTTGGGTAGTTCTTAAGATCCTCGCTGCTTCTGCGTGGAACTTGCCGATTCGTGCGAGGGCCGTCGGCTCCGTGATGGTGAAAATAAGCGCTTGTGCAACCATCCCCCAAACCTGAGCCACCTTATAAAATGAAAGCCGCCATCTCAGGGGCAGTGGAGGGGGTCTCTGAAGATGGAACTCTTCTATAGGGCCTTGAAGACACCTGAGTAATATAGAGCGCTTGTGAAACCACCCCCCAAACCTGAGCCGCATTATAAAATGAAAGCCGCCATCTCAGGGGCAGTGGAGGGGGTCTCTGAAGATGGAACTCTTCTATAGGGCCTTGAAGACACCTGTGTAATATAGAGCGCTTGTGAAACCACCCCCCACACCTGAGCCGCGGTATAAAATGAAGGACTCCATCTCAGGGGCAGCGGAGGGGTCTCTGAAGATGGAACTCTTCTATAGGGCCTTGAAGACACCTGAGTAATATAGAGCGCTTGTGAAACCCCCCCCCACACCTGAGCCGCGGTATAAAATGAAGGACGCCATCTCAGGGGCAGTGGAGGGGTCTCTGAAGATGGAACTCTTCTATAGGGCCTTGAAGACACCTGGGTAATATAGAGCGCTTGTGAAACCCCCCCCCACACCTGAGCCGCGGTATAAAATGAAGGACTCCATCTCAGGGGCAGCGGAGGGGGTCTCTGAAGATGGAACTCTTCTATAGGGCCTTGAAGACACCTGTGTAATATAGAGCGCTTGTGAACCCCCCCCCCCCACCCCCCACACCTGAGCCGCGGTATAAAATGAAGGACTCCATCTCAGGGGCAGTGGAGGGGGTCTCTGAAGACGGGGTCCTGCCGTGGCCCAGATTGCTCTGAAGGTGTATGTGGTTGTGTTCAACTCCCCGATGCAAGCTCTTTGGAGGGGCGGAGGAGGGGTGGGGGGGGAGGGTGGGGAGGGTCCACACCTTTACATGTGCGGTCACTAACGGCACTCTCTCTGGAGCTCTCTATCCGCCCCACTGTGCTTCGGTGGGTCCACTACTGACCTGTTCTCTCTAAGTCACTGGTTCCACATTTGCCACATAATCCGCTCCCTGATGCAGACTCCAAAGGTGTGAATAAAATGATGCATTTCTAGTGCCTACAATTATTTAAAAGTGACTGCAGACGCTGTCTAGGGTCAGCGAAGCTCCTGACGGTACATGTATCCGCTCACCGTTCACTTCTCTGCTGTTTTCTGGCGCTAACGAGGCGAGGCTTTAATTAACCGACGTTGAGTAGATTTTGAGGCCAATGTGTTTGTCCTCAGCATTTTTGCTGAGCTTCATCCGGGGGCGGCAGCCTCCTGCCACGGCATCATTTGATTAAGTCTGAATGTAATCTAATCAACCGCATTATGGGGTCACCCTCCTGTCTCCAGTGCTTTAAGTGGGCTGCGAAAGGGGGGTGGAGAGGCCTCTAATAGGATGTATAGATAACTAATAACACGTTACAAAAGGTGGGACCTTTGTAATTAAGAGCGCGCGTAGACATCTTCAAACCAAATCTTCTTGAATGCAGTGCTTTAAATGGGCCGGTACTGTCCGGTACTGAGTACCTGCACTTCTTTAAATTGAAAGGGCGCGTGCCTGCACTTCCATACTTCCATTTAAAACACTGTTTGAATGCACTGGAAACAGTGACCCCCAGAATAGTAGTGTTCAAGAAGGAGCAATATTACTCCCAATATCTTCTTAAGAGGGGGGGGCGTGATCTGCAGTGTGACATGTGGCCCCCTGATGGGGTCCCTACCGTGGACCTGCACGCACGAGGTGCCTCCCTGCGATGCCACCGCTGAAGAACACGTGCTCCCAAGACTGCGGCTCGTAGGGGCCAGGAAGGCGACAAGAGTGGTGCCGCCAGCAGCTTGGGGTGCCGTCAGCCGCTTGGGGTGCTGTCAGCAGCTTGGGGTGCCGCCAGCAGCTTGGGGTGCCGTCAGCCGCTTGGGGTGCCGTCAGTCACTTGGGGTGCCGCCAGCAGCTTGGGGTGCTGTCAGCAGCTTGGGGTGCCGTCAGTCACTTGGGGTGCTGTCAGCAGCTTGGGGTGCCGCCAGCAGCTTGGGGTGCCATCAGCAGATTGGGGTGCCGCGGCCGTCAGCAGCCTGGGGTGCCGCCAGCCGCTTGGGGTGCTGTCAGCAGCTTGGGGTGCCGTCAGTCGCTTGGGGTGCCGCCAGCAGCTTGGGGTGCTGTCAGCAGCTTGGGGTGCCGTTAGTCGCTTGGGGTGCTGTCAGCAGCTTGGGGTGCCGTCAGCAGCTTGGGGTGCTGTCAGCAGCTTGGGGTGCCGTCAGTCGCTTGGGGTGCTGTCAGCAGCTTGGGGTGCCGCCAGCAGCTTGGGGTGCCGTCAGTCGCTTGGGGTGCTGTCAGCAGCTTGGGGTGCCGCCAGCAGCTTGGGGTGCCGTCAGCAGATTGGGGTGCCCTGAGCCGCTTGGGGTGCTGTCAGCAGCTTGGGGTGCCGTCAGTCGCTTGGGGTGCAGTCAGCAGCTTGGGGTGCCGTCAGTCGCTTGGGGTGCTGTCAGCCGCTTGGGGTGCCGTCAGTCGCTTGGGGTGCTGTCAGCAGCTTGGGGAGCCGTCAGCAGCTTGGGCTGCCGTCAGCCGCTTGGGGTGCCGTCAGCTGCTTGGGGTGCTGTCAGCAGCTTGAGGAGCCGTCAGCAGCTTGGGGTGCCGTCAGCCGCTTGGGGTGCCGTCAGTCGCTTGGGGTGCTGTCAGCAGCTTGGGGTGCTGTCAGCAGCTTGGGGTGCTGTCAGTCGCTTGGGGTGCTGTCAGCAGCTTGGGGTGCCGCCAGCAGCTTGGGGTGCCGTCAGCAGATTGGGGTGCCCTCAGCCACTTGGGGTGCTGTCAGCAGCTTGGGGTGCCGTCAGTCGCTTGGGGTGCTGTCAGCAGCTTGGGGTGCCGCCAGCAGCTTGGGGTGCCGTCAGCAGATTGGGGTGCCCTCAGTCGCTTGGGGTGCTGTCAGCAGCTTGGGGTGCCGTCAGTCGCTTGGGGTGCAGTCAGCAGCTTGGGGTGCCGTCAGTCGCTTGGGGTGCCGTCAGCCGCTTGGGGTGCCGTCAGTCGCTTGGGGTGCTGTCAGCAGCTTGGGGAGCCGTCAGCAGCTTGGGGTGCCGTCAGTCGCTTGTCGTGCTGAGCACATGGCTTCAACACTTCTAGTCCCACATATTTCTGGAGCCAGAAACGGGTGCGTTGATATCATTCAGGGGCCCCTCCACCCCATCTCACCAACCTGGAAAACTGGAAGGGCTGAGAAGTGTACAATGGGGTGTAAGCATTAACACAGAGGGAGCAGCTTGCACCCTCACTCCGTTCCACCCTCACTCCGTTCCACCCTCACTCCGTTCCAGCCTCACTCCGTTCCACCCTCAGTCTGTTGTTCTGTCACTCTGTTCCACCCTCACTCCGTTCCACCCTCACTTTGTTCCACCCTCACTCTGTTCCACCCTCACTCTGTTGTTCTGTCACTCTGTTCCACCCTCACTCCGTTCCACCCTCACTCTGTTCCACCCTCACTCTATTCCACCCTCACTCTGTTCCACCCTCACTCTGTTGTCCTGTCGCTCGTTCCATCCTCACTCCGTTCCACCCTCAGTCTGTTGTTCTGTCACTCTGTTCCACCCTCACTCCGTTCCACCCTCACTCTGTTCCACCCTCACTCTGTTGTCCTGTCACTCCGTTCCACCCTCACTCTGTTCGTTCCACCCTCATTCTGTTCGTTCCACCCTCACTCTGTTGCACCATCTCTCTGTTCCACCCTCACTCTGTTGCCCTGTCACTCTGTTCGTAACACCCTCACTCTGTTCCACCCTCACTCTGTTGTTCTGTCACTCTGTTCCACCCTCACTCCGTTCCACCCTCACTCTTTTCCACCCTCACTCTGTTCCACCCTCACTCTGTTGTCCTGTCACTCTGTTCCACCCTCACTCTGTTCGTTCCACCCTCACTCTGTTCGTTCCACCCTCACTCTCTTGCACCATCACTCTGTTCCACCCTCACACTGTTGCACTCTCACTCTGTTCGTTACACCCTCAGTCTGTTGCACTCTCAATCTCTTCATTACACCCTCACTCCGTTCCACCCTCACTCTGTTGCACCCTCACTCTGTTCCACTCTCACTCTGTTGCACCCTCACTCTGTTCCACCCTCACTCTGTTGCCCTGTCACTCTGTTCGTAACACCCTCACTCTGTTCCTCACTCTGTTCCACCCTTCCTCTGTTCGTTCCACCCTCAGTCTGTTGTACTCTCAATCTCTTCATTACACCCTCACTCCGTTCCACCCTCACTCAGTTGCACCCTCACTCTGTATCACACCCACTCTGTTGCACCCTCACTCTGTTCCACCCTCACTCTGTTCCACCCACACTCACTCAGTTGCACTCTCACTCTGTTCGTTACACCCTCAGTCTGTTGCACTCTCAATCTCTTCATTACACCCTCACTCCGTTCCACCCTCACTCCGTTGCACCCTCACTCAGTTCCACCCTCACTCAGTTCCACCCTCACTCTGTTCCACCCTCACTCTGTTCCACCCTCACTCTGTTGCCCTGTCACTCTGCTCGTAACACCCTCACTCTGTTCCACCCTCACTCTGTTCCACCCTCACTCTGTTCGTTACACCCTCAGTCTGTTGCACTCTCAATCTCTTCATTACACCCTCACTTCGTCCCACCCTCATTCTGTTGCACGCTCACTCTGTTCCACCCTCACTCTGTTGCACCCTCACTCTGTCCACCCTCGTTTCACCCTCACTCTGTTGCCCTGTCACTCTCTTCATAACACCCTCACTCTGTTCCACCCTCCCTCTGTTTGTTACACCCTCAGTCTGTTGCACTCTCAATCTCTTCATTACACCCTCACTCCGTTCCACCCTCACTCTGTTGCACCCTCACTCTGTTCCACCCTCACTCTGTTGCACCCTCACTCTGTTCCACCCTCACTCTGTTCCACTCTCACTCTGTTCGTTCCACCCTCATTCTGTTGCACCCTCACTCTGTTCCACCCTCACTCTGTTGCCCTGTCACTCCGTTCCACCCTCACTCTGTTCCACTCTCACTCTGTTCGTTACACCCTCACTCTGTTCCACCCTCACTCTGTTGCACTCTTAAACCCCTCCCAAGTGGGCGAAATCCTCGAACTCCCGGCCCACCCCTTGCACCTCACTTCCCTCATGCTCACAGATGATGCAATTCGGTGATGGTGCAAAAGGCGCAGCTTTATTAACATACAGTTAACCAAACAGGTAGTATATTTCAAGCAGGCCTGTTTGTCCATTTCGTTGCTGATCTTAGCAGTCCTGACTTAAACCTTGACAGCACAACCATACGTGACAGTTTCGGAGCGAATGGCCCTAGTGCCTATATAGGCAACACTCCCCACCCAATGCGAAATAGCATGCACAATGGAATAAATAAATACACAACACAATTCTTTGTTGGGAAAATATTGCTGCAGGTTTATTCCATACACATGTATACAACATGGTGGGTTAACTTACGGGCGATCCAAGGGCAGGCAGCGGTGACTAACCTACGCTGCCCTGCCCGCCTGATGAGCCAAATTGCACTGTGGCCAACCCAATCAGTGCTACCAATTATGGTGTGATCCCCCTCCCTAGGATCACGTGGACCACTGGACCACCCTCTTACTCATGCCCCTTTCAGGGCAGAACGTTGCAAGGCAAGCCCCCGGTTCTTCATGCTTACAATCGCCCTAAGGACTAGCGGGGCTCCGACGAATTTCTTCCAGGGACCTGCCATGAGGGCTCCTGGGATTTGGCACTGGCACCCCTATTGTGCTCCTGAAGAGGTACCCCTCTGTGCCCTTCTTCTTCCAGATCGCCCTGTAACTCCGCCTTCAACACAAAAAAGAACATTACAAGGTCCTACCGAGCCATGGTCCCTAGCCACACGCCGGGTAAGCGGTAGGGCGGGAGACGGCGTGTCCGGCGCAAAGAGGGCACCAGAAAGGCAGGGGGAGGTATAAGTACGTTCCCCCAACCCTCTGTGCGCCGGAAATGACGCGGCCTGCGCGCCGGGCTGAGGGACTCCTCCCCCGGGTCCCCAGACTAGAGGGGGTGATGGTGGTGTGCCTAAGTGGCACTAAGGGGGCCGCCCTTTTAGGTGGCCCACTGCGTGAGCTGCGGGCAGCCGCATTCTCGGCCGGTCTAGCACTTCCTGCGGCCTCTAGGCTACACCTCGCTGCTGAATGTTGTGGGCGGCCCTCCTGCCTGACCCGGGCTGCAAGTGCTGTGTCCGTCCTCTGCTGACCCCATACTGACTTGAAACCTGCCCCCTGTGCCCCTCTATAAGGCATCCCAAGGGCACAGGTTTGAGTGGCCCCCTTTGGCTATTGCGCTCTGCCGCTGACCCCCCTGTGCTGTTCCCGCCTTGCCTGAGCCCTTCCTCTGCCTGCGGCTGGACGCCCGCATCCAGGTGTGGGTGGGTGGGTTAACGGAGAAGGCACATATTATTGTGGGGGCTCCCCATTGCACTTAAATCATAGTGCGCCCCGAGGGGGCCCCCAGGTTATTGGACGCTTCAAATGTCGCAGCCCAATCCTGATCTGGCGAGTTCCTGGGCCTGCTGACTGCCGCCTCTCACTCCGCCCCCCGTAGGGGTTTGTCGGGGGGCACCACGCAGCTTCTGACTGTAGGAAAGGAAAGGGGAGCGGAGAAAAGAAAGATGTATCTAAAAAGCATTTCCGAGCGGGCGACCCAGGGTGAGCCAGTTGGAGAGGCAAAAGGCATAGCGCCCACCCCGATCCGTGTTAAAAGCCTCATTCACGTGCATAGCAAATAGCACAGGCAAAAGCTTGCACGGCTACTGGCAAACGGTTCTTCAGAAAGTTTCCCCGTTCCTTACACTGGGCCGCAAGCAGAGCCCCCAAACAACTATCTGAAGTCAGCATCAGAGAATACTGAGGTAGGTAGACGGGAGGTGGCCAAGGAACTCCAGCTGGGCGTGTGGGGGGCCCATGGCCATGCCCTCCTCTGGAGAATGTTCCCCCACTGGGTGTCGTCCCTAAAAGAGAGCCGGGCCAGAGTAGGCTTATCCGCCACCTCTCCTACCCTCAGGGAGAATCGGTGAACTATGGGCTGGACCAGGCCAATGCTTGGTACCCATACGCCACCCTGGACGCAGAGTGGACACGCTGAGGGGCACTGATGGCCAAGGCAGACATTGAATCCGTCTTCCGCCTTCTGTCGGTGCCGGAGCAGGTACCATCTGCTAGGCTTTCATCTGGGCGGGCAATTTTCCTTTGACGGATGTCTTCCAATGGGCTGTGCAGTCTCATGTGCGTACTTCGAGGCCTTTAGCACCTTTCTGCAAAGGGCACTAGGAGAGATGCCCAGGGGGAAGGCGGCTGCACCACCCAGATGACCTTCTCTGCATAGGTGACCCAGGTTCACCACAGTGGGTATCTTGCTAAGCCAGTTCACCACGCTGGCAGAGGAGCTGGGCGTGCCACTAGTGCACGACAAGACTGAGGGCCCATCAACGCATTCGACCTTCCTCGGGATAGAGTTGGGCTCGTTCGCCGGCGCGTGCCGGATACCAGGTCATACCAGATAGCCTAGCTAAGGCAAATAATCATAGGTCTAATAGACAAAAAGACGGCGACCTTGTGGGAAGACAAGCAGTTGCGAGGCAAGCTCAACTTTGCAGGAAGGGTTATCCCAGCAGGGATGGTGTTTGCCAGGTGCTTGGCATGGCTGACGAAAGACCTCAGTAGAAAACATCATAGGATCCGGCTAACGAGGGGGTGAAGCAAGATCTCCGTGAGTGGCTCTCTTTTCTCACCAACGTCAACTGGACACTGCTGTGGCGGCAGCCCTTGGTGACCGCGGAACAGCTGGCGCTCTTCAATGACGCGGCGGGAGTGAGGGCTTAGGGCTCATTCTATGTGCAGCCAAGTGGCCGGACTCTTGGCATGCAAAGGGCCTGACAAGAAACAGCACAACTGGAGCTCTTGCCTATCGCAGTGGCGATCTCACTCTGGAAGGAGAGGCTACCTAACAAGTAAGTGACACTTCGGTCTGACAACCACGTGGTAGTGCAGCTGATCAACTTAGGCAATGTAAAATGTCCTAAGATCTTAGGTTTGCTGCGCCACTTAGTTGGCTGCCAGCTGAGCGTGAACATAGCCCTAAAGGCGCGGCATGTGCCAACTCAGTAGCGGGTGCTCTCTCTCGTTTTCAGTGGGCGAAGTTCCAGCAATCGGCTTCGCAAGGGGAGCGTGAGATTACTCCGGTCCCCCAGGGATTATGGGATCTAGTGGAAAGGGCCTAAGGTTGGGCCCTTGCACCCAAGACTACCACCACCTACATTAAGTGCTGACCCCACTTCCATAAGGGGACAGAAGGCTGAGGCGGTCGAAGACCAACCAGGAAGGAAAGGACAAGTCCATGCACTGGAACTGCATCGCATACCTGGCATGCTGCCCGGTCTGTCTGACAAAGGCCTACCTGTGCCACAGACCTCCCATTGGTCTGTTGTTATTCATGCATCAGGATGGAACATACCTCCGCAAGTTCCAGTTCACGGTGGTAACGCGTTTAGCCCTGCAGCACGCAGGTTTCACACCACAGAATTATGGCTCACACTCTTTCCGCATAGGGGCTGCAATGACAGCAACGGTACACGCCATGGGGGTAAGGGATCAAGCAGCTTGGAAGATGGAAATCCCAGACCTTCATGCCTTATGTCTGGCCGGCATGCATTCACAGTGGGTTTTATCTTGCCACAGGAAACACAGGCAGACAACAAACAGTGTGAATGCTGGTTCATTCTTACACTGTGAGGGCTCAGCGCTGGGCGAGTTCACGGAAGTGCTACAGAAGCACATGGCTGCACAACACCACAGTGGTGAGGAAAGGCAGGCCTGGCATGGAATGGGCACAATTACCGGCAAGGGTTCACGAGGTGCTGAGGGTGCTCTGTTGGCCTGATGCTATCGCAGCATCCCTGGGGCAACGATCACTTGGACCTTGGGCGACGGAAGCTCCTCGAGAGGATGAACGCAGATTTGTCAGTGGAGGGGGGCACTGAGTCACAGCGCGGTGGAAGGGTCCGGGAGGAAACTGAACATTTCAATGAGCAATTCTTCAGGAGTCAGGGGCAGCTCCTCCACTATGGCGGTGGAGCGTGGCCCCACTGGTGAAATGCCGCTGACAGAAGAAAAATAAAATGACAATAAAACTATTTTATTGTCATTTTATTTTTCACTTCCAGTCCATGAGTGTGGGGCCATGTCTCAGCGTCAGCAGCAGGGGGAGGAGTGGTGGTAGGCACTGAAAGTGCGCATGTCAGTTTGGCCAGTCGTCTTAGGACGGCCTAACCGACATGCGCAATTTGATATCTCCAGGCTGTTCCTCGGAGATACCGGCAGTACTCAGGGGCACAGGCTCCCAGTCCCTGCTGGAGCGCGAAACTGACCCACTCTGTCCAATCCCAGTGCTTCTCTCATGCTGGGAGTAATTGCATGAGAGAAGTGCTGGGATTGCGTGGGGAGTCTGGGAGCCTGTGCTCCTGGGGATTGTAGTGCTGGGAGCAGAGGAGCCGCGGGGCCTCACGCGGAGAGGGAGCAGGAGATTGCGGCAACCAGCAGCGAAAGGCCAGTGTGTATTTCTTTTTCCTACGCTACCCCCCCAAGTCGGATTAGCAGCAGCCGCCGCTGCCAGGCGCATGGGTTGGGAAGTTGTCAGGCATGGCCTCATTAACCTCAAAACTCCGGGCTGCTGCACTGAGGACAGGGTTCACTTATCTGCGATCCGGATGGACATGTTCCTGCTGAACATAATAGGTGCACTGGAGCTGTTTGTGTTTTCTTAGAGTGGCCAATACTTTAGCAACAGGGGGAGCTGCTGAAGGTCGTAGAACCACCAGCAGCGTGGCGGAGACAGCACCAGGAGAATGCTAAAAATAACAATGCGAAGCCGCTCAACAGGGTCCTAGGGATGCCTCGCGGCAGGGTCACTGGGGGTAAATAAAGGGCCAGGATGGGGTCAGCGTGGCGGAGACAGCACCAGGAGAATGCTAAAAATAACAATGCAAAGCCGCTCAACAGGGTCCTAGGGATGCCTCGCGGCAGGGTCACTGGGGGTAAATAAAGGGCCAGGATGGGGTCAGCGTGGCGGAGACAGCACCAGGAGAATGCTAAAAATAACAATGCGAAGCCGCTCAACAGAGTCCTAGGGATGCCTCGCGGCAGGGTCACTGGGGGTAAATAAAGGGCCAGGATGGGGTCAGCGTGGCGGAGACAGCACCAGGAGAATGCTAAAAATAACAATGCAAAGCCGCTCAACAGGGTCCTAGGGATGCCTCGCGGCAGGGTCACTGGGGGTAAATAAAGGGCCAGGATGGGGTCAGCGTGGCGGAGACAGCACCAGGAGAATGCTAAAAATAACAATGCGAAGCCGCTCAACAGGGTACTAGGGATGCCTCGCGGCACGGACACTGGGGGTAAATAAAAGGCCAGGATGGGGTCAGTGCGGGGCAGATACGGCACTTGCAGCCCAGGCCCAGCTAGTGTGCGGGGAACGCCAGACATCAGTAGCACCGGAAGCCTGGAAGCGGCGGCGCTTGATGCAAAAGGGGGCCCTGGAGCAAAGTCCAGTCATATGAGGAGGGACAGCTACAGATAAGAATCATCTATGATTTAATTTTGGTTATGTACAAGAATTTTGCAGACTTTGATCAAATTAATGAACAATGCCTTTGTGACAATTTATGACCAGCATGGCAAAGTGTCACTAAACTGCGGCAATTGCACACCAAGAAGTACATCTGGAGTCCTTTGTTGGCAAGAGAAAAGGGGAAGGGTGTGTGGAGGGCTAGGAGCCCTGGCAGGAAGCTCGCCCATGTGGGGGGTGTTAGGATGCTGGAGCACATAGTATTGCACTGATACCCCTATCACCAGGCAGGTGCGTGCACGACTGCTCACTCGTAACACAAGATGGTGCCCCTATCGCTGTCAATAAAATAATTCTGTGACAACCGGTTCACCTGAATGAGCAGTCTCTTATAAATAATTTGCACTTGTACACTTTCTCAATTATTCAGTTTGTATCCTTTTGTCAGACAATAGGTCGGAGCACATTGTTAATTAATGACATCATTTGAGACGTGTTAAACAGTGTACAACAAAAACGTGTGCGCAACAAAGCGTGACACAACAAAGGCAGTGCGTTACACTAAAGTGAACACGTGTGCATGTGTATCTTAAAGTGCAGGGCATTCTTGTTTTCAATACAGGTGCAATTCAGAGCAACCAGTGCATTTTCTCAGAAACCGTCCATGTGGGGGAATTATAATGTTGCTTGTAGACCCCACTGTCAATGTTCAATGGCCAGGGGACAACTAATAATTGGCATAGGACCACACCCACTTTGCAGGGTATGATCCTATAGCAGGTTTTTGGTGTTTTTTCAGCACGATTCCTTTGGTCTTCTAGGTGTCGACCTGTTTCGACCTCTTCGCAGGACGTGGTCTGGTATGAAGTCTCTGTGGGGAGTTTTAGGAGGTATTGGTCCATGTGGTTTGGAGGAGCTGGGAGAGGAATGCATTGTGGGTGAGTTGGGCTCTTGGGTGTGTGTCAGGACCTTGATCATATGATGGAATGCTAGGAAATAAGGCAAAGAACTAAAAGTTTTGGGGGATGGTTTTCAGTTAAACCCAAATTGCATGTGAATCACAGGCAGGAAGACACAAAGGGGCATATTTTAAAAAAAATCATTCAACGCAGCAAGTCACCTTGCTGAGCTGCTCTATGTAATAGGGAAAGGGAAGGAATGCGCTGTACTTAATATTGTACGTAGACTTAGGCGTTGAACTCCATTCGAGGAGATTTCAGAGTTTTCCGCACTCCGCGGAGCACGCAGAGTTCTGGAGCGGAGTTTTTTCCTCGCTTGCCAATTTTAAGTTGGCGAGCACGAGCAAGGAAAATCCAATGCTAGGCCACCTCCCAGTGACATTTCTCAACGCGGGCTGTCACAGATGGTCGCGACCTCTCACGTTGAGAAACCTTCCATTCGCATTGAGGAAGCTGCTGCTCGAGTAGAACATCTACTCGAGTGGCAGAAGGAAGCAGCGCCCTCTTGCACGGGACAAACACCCGACGCTAAAAATCAGCTCGAACGGTCGACCTAACACACTCCGCCACTTGCGGAACTCCACGTAGCGCGGCAGAGTTTTTGGGTCACTTCGCAGAGTTCTGCATAGCGGAACATTGCAAACTCCGCCCTGGCCTAATTGTACGGCACATTCCTGCCCTTTCTCTGCGATGGCGCACAGTGTGCGGCGTAGCACCAATGAAGTCACCCTTGAAGGAAGTGACCCACTTAGGGCCACCCGGGTCACCACTGACCACCTCTCAGCCTTCCGTACCTAATGAAGAGTCGGTCAGACAGTGGAGAATGCAAACCAATAACTGTTTTATTCATATACACTCAGAGTGGAGCCCCATCTGTACAGTCGCTAGGAGTGCTGCAGAGGGAACTAGAATCAACAAGCATAGAGATACATTATGTACATTTCATACCCGGGCAAAGGCACGCCCACAGTGGAATTTTCCAGGCAGATGCAACTGGACAGTGGAATACAAAAAAAGGTTTCTGTTCTCGTATCTTGCACAACGTAACACAGTCCGAGGTCGTTTCACCCTGGGTCCGCCACCAGACAAGTGCGAGAGGGCCTCTATCTACTGAGAAAGCTATGCGCTGACATGAACAGTTTACTCATTACTAAAACAGAACTTAACATTTCAGAAACGAAACTTAGCAGAGGGCGTCTCTCAGAAATGAACGAGATCAGTTTCGAACAGCACAAAATGGCACCTAAAAAGAAAATGGTGCAGCGAATGCTAACTAAAATATGACATTACGTAAGCATTCTACGGGCCTAATCTAACACCCTTGCACCATGATACAAGGGTGCCTGTGTTGTAAGCAGGATTGCTTTTGTGCAGGAGTGGTCAGCAGTGGAGGAGAGGAAGACGGCAGTGGGAAGGATTGGACGGCAGTGGAAGAGAGGAGGGCAGTGGAGGAGAGGTGGATGGCAGTGAGGAGGGGAGGGGGACGGCAGTGGAGGAGAGGAGGGCAGTGGAGAAGAGGACGGCAGTGAAGGAGAGGTGGATGGCAGTGGGGAGGAATGGACGGCAGTGGAGGAGAGGAGAGAGAGGAGGGCAGTGCAGGAGGGGTGGATGGCAGTGGAGGAGAGGAGGACGGCAGTGCAGGAGGGGTGGATGGCAGTGGGGAGGAATGGACGGCAGTGGAGGAGATGAGGGCAGTGCAGGAGGGGTGGATGGCAGTGGGGAGGAATGGACGGCAGTGGAAGAGAGGAGGGCAGTGGAGGAGAGGTGGATGGCAGTGAGGAGGGGAGGGGGATGGCAGTGGAGGAGAGGAGGGCAGTGGAGAAGAGGACGGCAGTGAAGGAGAGGTGGATGGCAGTGGGGAGGAATGGACGGCAGTGGAGGAGAGAGAGAGAGAGGAGGGCAGTGCAGGAGGGGTGGATGGCAGTGGAGGAGAGGAGGACGGCAGTGCAGGAGGGGTGGATGGCAGTGGGGAGGAATGGACGGCAGTGGAGGAGATGAGGGCAGTGCAGGAGGGGTGGATGGCAGTGGGGAGGAATGGACGGCAGTGGAGGAGAGGAGGGCAGTGGAGGAGGGGTGGATGGCAGTGAGGAGGGGAGGACGGCATTGGAGAGGGGAGGGTGCTCTCAGCTCGCTGGGAGTCCCTCAGTCCATCCTTGAATTAGTTTCTCTTTGCTGTTAATCAATGTGAGGAATGCTGCTGTATTTCCCTGGAGAGGGCCCTGTGATGTGCGTGCTCAAGGCAGCAACTTTTCAAAATGGCTTCATCTCATTTCACCGCCTGCTGGAGTTTCCAAGGCCGAAGCCCTACCTCCGGCGCTGCACTTGCACATGTAATGTTCATGTTTGTGCAATCTGTGCAGACATAGATTTGTTGTCAAACTCTTCTCGCACTAGGGAGCATTGCTGGCCCTACCTTGGGTTCCACATTCATAATTCTGCAGTACAACCCCCCCCCCCCATTCAGCGCTTTGAAGCCCTGCCTCAGGTGCTGGAGTTAGACATATAGGGGCAGATTTACTGAGGTTTCACTTTTGGGTTGCATCACCTTTGCGGCGCTCCCCTGGGGCAGAATCCTTTTAGGAATGACTAAGCCACATAATAGAAAGTATTGCAAGGCTGCGTATTTCGCTACCTTACTTTACTCTTCCCCAGGGAGTTGTTCCATGTGTTCCCGTGCATCCACCTATGGATTTTGATACATTCACAGATTTACTAAAGTTTGTAAACCTGGAAATGCAGCAAAATATCCATGAATCCTTGAAGCAAGCGTAACAGGGAGAAATATCTATAGTTCTCCTAATTACTTCCCCGTTCCATGTGTGCTGCATTCTGCAGCGTACATGGAAAGAGAAAAAAGTCTCTAAGGATTGTTTTGTGCATGAAGGTGTCCATGCCCATACAAAAAGATTCCTGCCTGTAACGCAGGCGCCCTTGGGCGCACCCCAGCATACATGCCAACATTTCAGAGCAGGAAAGTGGGAGATTTAGAAAACAAATTGGGGAATATATTTTCCCCATTGACTTCCATGGAAGCAGAAGCAATTTCACCCGGAGACAGCTCATATAAAGCCATTGTCTCCCACCTGAATGGGGTCTGTTGGCATGTATGCCCCAGAGGCATATTCCATTACATTTCATGCCACACCAAGCAGCAAGAAAACGTGCTGTGCTGCATTGCATGAAAGGGAGACACCCGAAGTGCTCCATATAGACAAAGATATGGCGCCTTTCATCCGTCTCTTAGCACAGCCGTACTGTGTGCTGCCTAGTGACAAAGCAGGCAGGATTGTTTTTGTGCAGGAAGGGACACCTTCCTGCACAAAACAGTCCTTCCAGGCATATTTGTCTTTCTATGTGAGCTCCTGAATGCAGCAGCCATAGAAAGAGGAAGTAACAAGGAGAAATAGAGATATTTCTCCTCATTGCGCCTCACTGGGGAAGGCGCAGCGTTTTTACATATTCCCAGGTTGACTAGCTATAGAAAATCTGGGAATGCGCCAGAATCCTTGAGTGGGCGCGTGGGAACGCCCATGCACCACCCACGGAACTCCTCCCCGCGCAATGATTTGTGAACGTGGCTTTGCGTAGCCTAGTAAATGCTACAAAGGATTTTGCTTCGGGCGGTGATATACAAGTGGTGAAACATTAGCAAACCTGCTGCGTATTGTTGATGTTTGTACAGTTTTGTTTTCACGCATTTCTTTAACAAGGGGACACTGCTGGTCCCGATCTTGGGTTCAATGTTCACGGTATCGGCAGAACAGCACCCTACTGCCCCTCCTTCCCCCAGCGCCTCGATGCCTCCAGGCACTTTGCTTGCTATGAGTGCATCCAAAGATAGGCCACTTTGGTTCCTTTTGGTAAATGCTGAATTATCTCCTCATCCCTCCTCGCCCCGCTCTTTAGGCCATGAGTCTCACGCACCACCCTCTGAAGTGGTACCTCCTTCTCAAGATCCCTTTTTTCCATTACAATTGCTTTTTTGTAATTTCAGTATTACCCTCTGCGAGGATTGTAAACGAAGCCACAATCGTAACAAATCCTGGGCCTCATTGATGTCATTTTGGCAGAGGGCAGCGCAGCAAGGTGCTGCGCAGCCCTACGCCAAGTGAAAGGGCAGGAATGCACACTATTGTCCTTTCTGCCTGTGCTGGCGCCATTTCTGCAGCCTAGCGCCAACGCAGGCACCCTTGCACCATGGTGAAAGGGTGCCTCTGCTGCAGGCAGGATTACATTTGTGCCGGAAGGGGCCCCTTCATGCACAAAAACAATCCTGGGAGGTCATTTCCTCTTTCTATGTGTGCTGCAGAATGCAGGAAACATCAAAAGGGGAAAAAACAAGGAGAGATAAACAGATTTCTCCTCGTTACGCCTCACCTCTCGAGGCGTACAGATTTTGTCGCTTCCCCAGGTTTACAGGAAAACCCGCTGCAATGCCCATGGGATGTCTCCCGGGCGCAGAGAAAGGCAACGCAGTGATTTGCCCAGCGTTGCCTTACTCTTGAATGATGAGGCCACTCAAAACCATGCAGGGTGGCTTTGCATGGCTTCATAAATCTTTATGAGAGCCCTGCGTCACGCATGCACCAGTTTACGTGGTACAAAAGTGACACAGGGCTCTCATACTTGGGCCCCCCTGTTTTTCATTGTGCATGTCTTTTTTTCTGGTTCGGTCCCTGGTTCTGGCCTCTGCTCCTACATAGGTTTTTACAGTTTCTCTTTGAGGACCTGCAGAGAGAAGTCCAGGGAGTTGCAAATTTACAACATCATGAGCTTTTGTGCAGGCATCAAAATTGGCAGTTCAGTGCCCTCCCATCCAGTATAAAGACATCTCCCAGAGTGTTCACCAAAGTCCTGGGTCTGACAATGGTACTCTTTCACTGGGAGGGTCTTTGAGTCTACCTGTCTAGAGTGTTCACCAAAGTCCCAAGTGGACCAATGGCACTCTTTCACAGGGAGAGTCTTCTAGTCCACCAGTTTACAGTGTTCACCAGAGTTCCAGCTTTGACAACAGCACTCTTTCACAGGGAGGGTCTTTGAGTCTATCTGTCTGGAGTGTTCACCAGAGTTCAAGCTTTGACAACAGCACTCTTTCACAGGGAGGGTCTTTGAGTCTACCTGTCTTTTGGACGATCTGTTTATTCATCTCCCATTAGAGAACAGGCCCTTCAAGTTTGAATCTAGACAGCTCGGGTTCGACAGAGCTACATATCTCTGATCTGGTGTTGCTGCTTGAAGTCAAAATGGTAAGTTTGTGAGCGCAAGCAAGATTTGGCATCCCCTATCTCAATTTTCGGTTGCTAGGAGGACATCTTGAAAGATTTACCCAAAACTGGCGGTCCCAACCATTCGTGTTCAGAAGGCTGCCGCTCGAGTCGAACCTACTCGAGCGGCAGAAAAATCAGCTCGAGTGGCTGCGTCCTCTGGTGCGCCACATGGTGCCACTTGCACTGATTTTTCAGCGCAGAACGCACTCACTGCACTAAATCACAGCACAAGCAGCTCAACATGTCTATTTCTGCCCCTTGGTGGAACTCTGCAGAATCTTCCGGAGTTTTTTTGTAACTCTGCGGAATTTCGCAGAGAAAAATTCAGCAAATTCCGCCCACCCCTAATACATCATCACCTCATTTGTCCTCTCCTACCAAACATACAAATCTCCTCTTTAATATCTTCTTCCCAAAACTTCAAACATGAATTTGTGCATGTCTGAGGGTCATCTGTCATTGGGCAGCTCTCTGTTTCATACTCGACTGCTCCAACTCCAAAACCAAGGTCCTCTCCTCTTCCTCTTCATCTGTACCCTTCTCTCCACCTAGTTCTTTTTACCTCCCTCCAGTATCTTGACTTTTCGGTTCTAGAAATCTTGAGAACTTTTCATATCCCTGATTAAAATGGAATCCTTTTCTATCTGTGTCACTTCAACACCCTGCAAACCATGCGCATCTCTCTTTCCATCTAACTAATTCACCAGTATTCGATAAAGTAGATCAATAGAATACCTTCCCTGTGGGTCTCCCTCAATATTCCTTCTCCACGCTGGACTTTGCCTCCAGAACGTTCTTCACCCTGCCCAGGGATAGCCAGATCCAGCTCTCCCGGTGCTGCTGCACCGCTCTGCTTCCTCCTCATTTTTCTGAGTGCTTTCTCCCTATTTCCCCTCATTTTATTACTGCTTTCCCCTTCCTTTCCCCCTTGTTTTTCTGAGTGTTTTCTCCTGCTTTTGCCTCGTTTTTCACTGCTTTCTCCGTGAAGCAGCTAGCAACTCCAGCGCCTAGAGACCCTCACGCGGGATTTGCGGCGCTTTATAACTCTTGATTGATTTGTGAACCACCAGGCCCTGTAAAGTATAGCTGGTTACTCTCAAGCTGTACACGTTGACACTTGTATTCAGGGTGGTCCATGGGGTCGCCCCTGAGTACCTGGCCGATACTGTGACTCTCTACATCCCCATCAAGGCTCCATGATTTGTCAATCAGTCTTCTGGTCATGTCCAGGATGGGTCACAGCCTCTATAGACATATCTTTGGGGCTTTTCTGAATTAAAGACACTCCTGTGATTACAGAGGTCAGTTAGAAGGTCTTTGCAGTTTTGCTGCTGCTCTCGAGCGAGCCCCTCTGTAACGAGGAACACAAGACAAGAATCTTTGGACTGGAGAAGGCAGGAAGGGCTTTAGATGTTAACTGTCACTCTCAAATACAGAGCTGCTCATTCAACAACTTCATATGTCGATTGGGGCTGTAAAAGCCCAGATGTGTCACTGCTTTTGCTGGACATGGTTGATTAGCCGAGGAAGGTGGGCAGAAATAACTGATAGCAGGCTTGGAGTTATCTAACTGATAGCAGGCTTGGAGTTATCTAACTGATAGCAGGCTTGGAGTTATCTAACTGATAGCAGGCTTGGAGTTATCTAACTGATAGCAGGCTTGGAGTTATAGCATGATCTACTCAGAGAACCTCTGTCTGATCAAAGTTGAATTTTAAGGTGTTATCTTCAAGCCTGGAGGATACTGCACACATACATGGATGTAAGTATTCACAAGGGCTGGGGTCCATCGTATCTATGGCAATAACCGGCTGCGTACCATCAGCGTATTCCATAAGCGGAGATGAAGTGATCGAATTAGCTGCCTCAGAGGTCAAATGTAGATGTTGAAGAATGTTGGCCTTAACGCCGACCCTTGGGGAACAGCTTGCTTTACAGACTCCTAGTCTGACATCTATCGGGGTCGATAGACTCGTTGAGACCCTTCCTCCAGGTCAGAGTGACACCCCTGCCTCACCTTCCCACAAACCCCAATGTCCTCGAGTCTAGAGAGAAGGATAGTGAGTGACACAGAGCCAACCGCAGTCGGTCTCGCTATGCCTGTCGACAGGCGTAGCTCATCCAGAACTCACACCAGCGGGGTCTCAGCAATAGGATGTGGTCGGAAACCAGACTGGACTTGGTCGAGAATCTGATTTTGATCCTGGAAGAAGGAAAATTTTGATTTACGTGTTTCTCCAATATCTTTACTGGATGGGGCAGGACGGAAATTGGCCTTAAATTAGACAGAACATCTGAATTTGCATTTGTTTCTTCAGCAGTGGAACTATCAATGCTTGTTTCCATTCAGCTGGAACATGGCTCTTTGCTAGAGAATCATTACATATCTCCCACAAAGAAGGCGCAAGAACCTATCAAGCTTCCTTCCAAAGATCGGGAGCGAGACGACCTGGGGAAGAGATAGATGTCATTGACTGGGCAAAAGTTGCAAATAGATTTTAAGTGACAAATTCCAACTGCTCCAGCCTGCAAGTGTGCGGCGCTAACTAGGGGTGGGCAGAACTCGCGGAATTTCACTCCGCAGAATTCTGCCGAGTTACATAAAATCCCCGCAAGATTTCTCAGAGTTCCATTAGCGGGCAGAATTCAGCATTTTGCGCTACTCTGCTGATTTTTAGCGCTGGGAGCTTGTTCCAAACTGTAAAATCGGTACAACCGTCACCATGTGGAACGCCAGAGGGCGCCGTTTCTTTCTTCCGCTTGAGTAGATTTTCTACTCGAGCGGCAGCTTTCTCAACACGAATGGTAGCAACCTGCCATGAACGTCCGTGTTGAGAAATCTCGCCGGGAGGCGTTTTAGTGCCCGAAAATCACACTAGGGGATGCACATTCTCACTTGCGCTCACCAACTTAACATTGGAAAGCCGTACACGACAAAAAAACTCCACCACACGACGGTTGGTAGAGTTTTGCTGTAACTCCATGCGGAACGCTGAGTGGTCAAAACTCTGCGAACTCCACCGGCGGAGCAAAATGTGTCACCCTCCCCTTGTGATAACTTGCCAATAGTCGCTGCCACTGTATCTTGCTGCCCACTTGGGACTAGATCTGGATTGAAATGATCAGGCACCGTTGGGGGATTTACTGAGATGGTCTGTTCCTTGCATGTTTTAGTCAAGGAATCAAATATCTTGATGAATTTTCCTTGAAGAAATCTGAGAGTCTGTGGCCACCTCCTGTGAATTATTTATGTTAGCGGTAGCACATTTAGGAGAGGATAAGTTTTGAAGTATCTCAAAGCACTTTTTTCTGCCAACGGAATCTTAATAGAGAAAAATTCTGTTTTTGCAGACAGAATCAGTTTTTTAATAGTTTATTTGGCCCTTTTTCAGTTTTTGTCTTGCTGAATTTGAGTAGTCTTTCCGTCATCTCGCGGTCATGTGATGGGGGTGTTCGCTGTTCCCCAAGACAGTTTTTAGCAGTAACACTTGGTTGAGAGGTGATTCAATCCATGGGTGTGTTCTGTGTAATTCTCAGTGTCAGCAATTTGATAACGTGCATTCAGCTTTGTCTGAAGCTGCAACTAGATCTCCGTCTTATGTGAATCATGTGATCGCACAGTCGTCATGCAGTATACATAAGTGTGGGTATTTCCTTGGTTCCGAGAGCTGTGACCCCACTCATGGGCATGGAGGGGTGTGGGACCTCACACTACCCTACTGCTTTCATACTACTAATGGGGTGAGGGAGGGAGGAGGGCGGGCAGCCATCCTCTGAATGACTGTGAGCCAAATATTGGGGAGAGAATGTAGCCTTATGGCTAGAGCGGTAGACCTCGAAGCTGGGGAACCGGGTTCGAGTCTCGGCAACGACGCTCAACATCCTGTGATTCTGGGCAAATCACTTAATCTCCCCGTGCCTAACAAAAATGAATGTGTCCTTCTGTAATGAAACTGGTGCTCATGTAAAGCGCTCTGATACCCGATGTCTCGGGTCTAGTTCCGGCTATATAAAACTCTAAAAAAAAAAAAGAAAGTATTAGTGATGGAGAGGGGGCACTCCCTCCTCTCTGTGGCAGCTACCCTGGTGCTGGTGATGGAAGGGAGGAGAGGGGGCACTCCCTCCTCTCTGTGGCAGCTGCCCTGGTGCTGGTGATGGAGGAGAGGGGGCACTCCCTCCTCTCAGTGGCAGCTACCCTGGTGCTGGTGAAGGGAGGAGAGGGGGCACTCCCTCCTCTCTGTGGCAGCTGCCCTGGTGATGGAGGAGAGGGGGCACTCCCTCCTCTCTGTGGCAGCTGCCCTGGTGATGGAGGAGAGGGGGCACTCCCTCCTCTCTGTGGCTGTGACATCGCTGATGGTGGGAGGGAATGACCATAATGACCGTTATTTTTGACAGAAGAAGTTAAAAGTAGAGCGGGGTATTTAAACTTCCGGTTTGCAGTAAATCCCACCCCATCCTAACATGCTATTCTGCGTGCGCTGGTTAAACCTCCACTAGAAGCATGTGGTCATTTGACGCTGCTTCCTGTGCTGCCCGTTGAGGCCCATATTTATCATTCTTTCAGGTTGCGCAACGCAGAAAGACACCTTGCGGCGCTGCCCTGCGTCAAATGGAGTGTCACGTGCTCAGTTATACTGCCATTTTAACATGCACATGTTTCTTAAGTTGTTCTATCTTTCATACAATGACTTTTGAGACACATTTGATTGCGGGACAGTGCAGGATTAGTTTCTCCAAAGCCACATTGCTTACAAAACCACTTCGCAAGTACACTATCACGACACCTTGAACATTTCGTACAAGGCCTCGACACACATTGTGTGAATGTTATTATTAGTTATTTAATTCTATCAATGAGACAATAAACATTGTCAGCTCAGCTGAAGCACCAACTCTGACGCATGGATGCCATTGCTATAAATACACACGCACTTCTGTGCTCAAATTAGGGGAGCACTCAGCTGTCACTTGCGAGGTCATCGCTGTGTTGGCGTTTCAGCTCGGCTGGTTCCCGTTTATCCCTCTGTGGGGGAGGGATGTCCAGTCTGTGACTGGACCTACATACCTACCCTTCTGGTAAAGGGGAGTTAGATCATCCAATAGGGGATTCTTGGCAGAGCACACACACCCTAGATGACAACATTAGGGAATGCATGGTAGGCGTAGACTCTACTCAGTACTTATCTGCCATCAGATATACACGGTTTTAGCACAATGGTGGAATGGTTCCTTTACTTCACCGTCCTTCTATCTGCATCGGTCTATTGATCATTGCAGCGCATATATTTCATACAAGAATCCTGCCCCTTTGTTTATGTCTTGTATATCTCTCCAAGAGTGCACGAGTGACTGCGCGAAAGGGTGCTAGGTCTGTTACCACGATTCCTGGGAGAGATCAGGGTTGTCATGTTCTAAGGTTGCCCAAACCATTCATTATTCGTCTAGGTTAGAGGGGCTTATGGTGGCACTGTGAGCTAGCTGGACTATAGGACAACATATCCTGAGGGGGTGCATGGAACCAGTGTAGCACCAATCCCAATGTTTATGTTGCCCAACAAACGCACAGTTCCTACTGGAAAGTGGAAACCATATGACAGGAGAGTGCAGGAATGCGCTGTATTTACCATTATACAGCGCATTCCTGTCCTTTGCTAGTGTTGGCATACTTTTCACTACCTAGCGCCAATGCAGGCACCCTTGCTCATGGTGCAAGGGTGCCTGCGTTGTAGGCAGGATTGTTTTTGTGCAGGAAGGGACACCTTCCTGTACAAAAACAATTCTGAGGGGTGTTTTCCTCTTTCTACGTGCGCTGCACAATGCAGCGCACGTAGAAAGAGGAAAAAAGGAGAAGTAAAGATATTTCTCCTCGTTACGCCTCACCTAGGGAGGCGTAGCATTGTGATGCATTCACAGGCCACCACCCATGCTAACTCTGGGATTGTGTCAGAATCTATAGGTGGATACATGGGCACACCCATGCTCCACCCATGGAAGACCTCCCTGGCGCAGAGTAACACAAGGCAGTGATTTGTGCTGCCTTGCTTTAGTCTAGATTTATCAAGCCATGCAGGGCCAAGCAAGGTGGCCGTGTGTGGCTTGATACATCTCACTTAAGTTTTGCGTCACCCTTGTGCCCCCTTCTGCTCAGGATCTTTTGCAATGAGAGACCCATGAGTCAGCCACCATCTTGCATTTTAAGCTCACGACTCATGCCATCGATAATAGCGACTACCTGTACAGGTACAGCTGTGATCTCATTGTGACGCAGACTGCAGTCTCTAGTGCCACGAGCCGGTAATAGGCTGGACTCGGATAGGACTTGGGGTGATGGAGCTGAGGAAGACATTACTTTACAAACACCTGGGGCCTGACAGGTTGTGTGGATGAGGATGACGGTTGGATCAGACAAGACATTTGAGAGTTATATAAAATATTACAACCTCTGCGAGCGGGCCTTCATGCTGGACGGCTGCAGGACATGGACTCAGATGTTCTGTTCACATAGTTCTTATCCTGCTGGACTTGTCGGCAGCATTTGACACGGTGAACCATGGAATGCCCACAGACATGTTAAACGGTTTTGGAGTCCAGGGCATTGTTCAGGCATGGTGACTCTGTGACATTCTGACAACTGAACCCCGAGGATTGCGCTTCCCCTGTTCGTATCCACAGAACGGGACCTCGACCAGGGTCCACCTCATGGCCTCATCTTCTCTCAATCAATCAATCTGGATTTTTAAAGCGCTGCTAATCACCCGTGAGGGTATCCAGGCGCTACACTACTTTCAGTTCACATGCTCTTCATGTGGCCTCATTACTTCCAGGGTTTGGCCGTAGCCGCTTCTTGGCTACAGGTGATACTCTAGTCCTACTGAAGACGACCAGCGGCTTGAGGACCGGCTCAGACACCTTGCATCAATGTCCGACCAATGGAGGCCTGAAGGAGCTATAATGGAAATGGCTGGTGATGAGAGAGAGAGATTTCTTCCATTGTCCCATCACCCTTTCTGACAGCTTGCTGTCCGTCCCCAAGTTGTAGGGAGTGGCCTACTCCGGTAGTGTGTGACACAGAGACGTTTTAAGGCATGAGCAAAGTGGGCTCGGGCCCAGGGCCCCAACCTTTCAGGGGACCCCCTGATAGAGCCAGCTCTGTTCTGATCTCGAATAATTCTTAACAGATTTTCTAAAAATACCGTTTTCCTTTATTTTTGTGTAGGTGATGTATTGGAGTCCTTCACAGACCTTTGGCAGAGAAATGTTTGTTTTTCAACACCATAAAGACAGTTTCTTTTAAGTCAAAACAGGACCTCACATATGAGAAGTGGGAGGAGTCACAGAGGTTATTTCCAATAACATTAGTGAGCTGCTGCTGCTCTGTTACAATTTTGAAAACACACATTACAGTCTCTTAATATTAGATGGAAACACATTTAGAATTTGGAGAGCGTGTCTGTGCAGTGTCAGTGACCTGGTCAAAGGGGGCATAAAAGAGCTGACATTGGATCATAAATTAAAGGTTGTTACCAACAGGGTCCCCCAAAATATATTTGGCCCAGGGCCCCCACAATCCTTAAGATATCCATGGTGTGACAACAACTTTGGAGTCACCTTAGATTCCACTGCTACCCTCGTCCCCCAAATTAAACCTGTCATCAGTTCTTGCTTTTATTAGCTGATCATTCGAGGGGCAGATAGTCTGAAGTCTCAGAAAGCTATACTCACCCTGAAAGTTCACAAAAGTTTGCCTCTTTGGATAATTATGCATCAGTCTCAGAAAGAATCTACATTTTAAGCTTTAGAATTCCTGCTGTCAGCTTCTGCCCCTTGCTATGATGGATTTTCGTTTTGCATAACTACTCATAATGCTGTGTAATTTTCCACAATTTTATATGCAGAACACATTGAAAATATGTCATTCTCACTGTGTTCTGCATTTAATTTCATCTGAAGATTCAGTGAAGGCGGTGACCCCCAGTTCAGTTTTTATTTGTGTTTGTTCTCTGGGAGTGCACAATTTACATAGTTCCTTTCACACAATCACATAAAATTGTGGAAAATTACAAAGCATTGCGTGTAGTTATGCAAAATGAAGATCCGTCATGTTGCACTATATCTGAACGTAAACAAGCCTGCATCAATTTTAGATGCAAGGATGCATTTCACACTCAAATAAACGTGCAACAAAACAAAAGCACAGCGAACAACTGATGCTCACATTTTTTATTCTTGTGAGTTCACTGTAGATTCTCACTGCAAATGGTGCATCACTATTCAGAGTGGGATAATAGCCTCATTTTGAGAACTTTGAGTAACAAACATATTGCATAATTGATAATTCATGAAATGCGTAATTGAAATCTCGCCCAGGCCAAGTGGTGAGTAGGGTCGCCAGTGAGGTCACCAGCCTTCAAATCTCAGAAACCACGTCCAGAACTGCTCATCAGTGGTGGAGATGTTTGTACTGGAAGCCTCGCTTCACGGAGTCTGTGCACCTGCTTGTGAGCTGCGTTTAAGGTAAGAAAACACAGACTCTTTACTTGCCTGGGCCCGTATTCCCACGAGGCCACACTTTCCCTGTTTGCACCATGGCACACCTTAAAACAGGTGCGGCGGGCGCAAACAGGGAAAGTGCACCCTATTATGGTGAATGCGCTGCCCTGAGGGCAGTCACGAACTGGTGCTGCCATGGGGGCAGAGCATTCAAGTGAAATACGTAGTGACTGCTACAAAGCCGCTCTGTGTTTCACTCTGCAGACGGGAGAGAAATCCCCTTGCAGGTGGGTACAGGGAGTGACTGGGGGACCCATGCCCCCCGGCCATCCTCTTGCAGGCAGGTGCAGCCACTCACTGTAACTACCTCAGTAGAGGTGTGGCGCAGTGGCCAGAGCATTTGACTCCGGAGCGCGGGATCACGGTTCAATCCCTGGCGCCGGCGGCAGCTCAGCTCAGCACCATGTGACTGGGGGCAATATCTCACTTAATCTCGCCAACAGCCCCCAGCGCCCTGAAACCCTTAAGGGGGTGATATGTTTGCGCTTTACTAATAGGAATTATAATTACTGCACCCGCCTGCCACCTTCTTATGGCACAATTTCAAGGCACCGCCTGGCACCTTCTGCCACACTTTCAATGCGCCGCCTGGCACCTTCTTATGGCACAATTTCAAGGCGCCGCCTGGCACCTTCTGCCACACTTTCAATGCGCCGCCTGGCACCTTCTTATGGCACAATTTCAATGCGCCGCCTGGCACCTTCTTATGGCACAATTTCAATGCGCCGCCTGGCACCTTCTTTGCCTTTGCGCCCGCGTCCATAATACAGCGCAGGTGCAAAGGTGAAGAGTTTCCATCATTTGCATATTGTATTAGAGAGTGAGGTGGCATTGGGTGTGCTCGTTTCCATGAGTTGCTCCAGGAAGACTGTGTTGTCACCAGGAGGGTCGAAAAAAAGAGTGTTTTGGCTAGCAGTTAGTTTTCAAGCTTGATTTCAGCTCCCATGAGTTCAAACGATGGTGTATCTTCTAGCGCGAGTGAGTTTGAGGTTAGAAAATTACTGTAAATTCTAACAAGACCTCCCCTCTGCTTCAAAGTGCGGTCTAGACGTAAGATGGCAAAATCCGGGGGAATGAGAAGGTCCAGTATTGGGGCTGCCGTTGGGACCCAGGCTTCAGTTAGAAAGAGAATGTCCAGATCATGTGCTAAGATCACATCTGTTATATCGGTTACGTGTTTTGTAGCTGATCTACAGTTGTGCAGCATACCTTTCAGGTTTGCCACTGTTTTTTGAGTTACTATGGTGGGCATTGTGTTCATTACAATCGGGATCAGGTTGTTGTGATTGACGTGTAGAGGGCTGTGTCTCTGGTTTTTGTAGTTGGATATCTTGATGATCAGGATGTTGGATGTTGTGTCTTCTAAGATACTCTGCGCCCTCAGAGTATCTTAGAAGAGTGTTTACCTCTTCTTCTGAGAGGTGATTGTTAGTTCTTCTTGGCCGGTAAAGCTTGTTGCCTCGGGGAGTTGTGAGTCTGCTGTTGTAGATATGTTTTGTGCTATCTGGGGAATCAGAGCACTTGGTAGTGGGTTTGAACATCTTCTCTATAGTGATAGAAGTCTGATGACATCCTTTTTTACCAATTCTATGTCTTCCTGAGTAGTTGCAAGTTGTCATTGATCCATGGGTGGAAGTTTGTGTGTTAAGCACTGACAAAACATATTATTGTTGTTCTGTGTAAATGTTTGTGCACTTTCATGACCTCCGTTTGTTTTTTCTGTGGGGGTGTTTTTCTTTGGGGTGTCATGGCTGTATTGTTTGGTTGCTCAATGTGGGGGAGTGTTTCTTCCTTCTTTCTAGGTGGGAATGTAACGGAGATCCTGGTCTCCTAGTCTGTTATATTGTTGTTGGACCTGTCAGGATTTGCCTTAGGTTAGGTGAACAACAACGGGAGTTCTGACACCTCCTCTGCTTCAGGGGGATGTATCTTCAAGAGTGCTTCCAAGATGGCCGACGGGTAAGGAGCTCCGGCCGGGAGCTCCCTGGCTAGGGATTGCCTTTTGGCATAAATCCCTGGGAAATACCCCCCATCTGACCACCTCCACCCCCGGGGATCTGCGGACTGCATTCCTGTGATTTTCCAGGGCCGCTACGCGGTGTCACTCGATTGAGTGAGGCCGGCTACAGCAACAAGTGAGTAGCCAGGAAAGACTGCCGCCAGTGGAGCCCATGCAACTTGGCCGAAGCACGGTTGAACTGCGTATGCAGCTGAGAGGAGATGGGCTGGGGATCACCCCTCCGGTGTTGTCCACGGCCGTAACCTACCTTCCGGGCATGTCCACGGTTGCTCGGCATCCCGCCACGACTTTCTCTTCCTACACCTCATGTGGCTGCTGCTTCGACACCCGAGTCGCTTTCCCCAGACAAAGCAACGTGTGAACGCCGCAATGCTGCCACCCTGTGTCCCCGAGCGATCCCTTGACGAACCGGGAGAGAGCAGCGAGTTCCTGTCTTCCACCCTCTCGTCCCCGTGACTGCCCCCCCATCGTGTCCTGCACCCAGAGGTTGGCTTCCTCCCCGATTTGTGATGAGGTTTGGAGGATCTGAAATTCCTCCATTTTGTGCTGGAGGTCTATTGGGACTGAGACCTGAGTCCTCCATCTTGGCGACGTTGATCAGATGCAGAGATCGCAGCTTGTGGCCGGTCTTTGTCCTGGTTCGCCAGCCTGTCTTTCGCCTCCCGAGGATCCCTCCCCCTTGGGACGCCTTCAACCTAGTGGCAAGGATGGTCCGTGCGAGACATCCATTTTGCCCCCTTCTTCTGGCCCTCCCCACAGCCAGGGTGCTCCGGCGCAGAGTGCGAGACCGGCCCCGGATGCTGTGGATTCCGCGACCCCGAACGGACTGGGGGTTGGTCGACATTGACTTTGGAGGGACCCCTGATGTTTAACCTCCTTCATTGCCGGTATGTCTGATTTGGACTGATTTTCCAGCTACTAGCTCAATTCCCCTCCCCCACCACCCTCTATGTTTCTTGTGACTTGTTTTTGTGTTTTTTTGTTCTATTGTAACCGATGTAACCAGTGCAACTGTTTATGTACTCCACATCTATGTAAAGCACTGTTGGACTTGGCCCTTTTTTTGCAGGGTCATCCCTAAACTTTTTGCCTTCCTCCTATATTTTTTCTGACCTGTTGTTGGCTGTTTTATGATTCTGGGCACTTTACCACTGCTGATCAGTGCTAAAGTGCATATGCTCTCCCTATTGTAAATTGTGTTATGGATTAGTGACTCTATGATTGGATGATTGGTTTACTTGTCAGTCCCTAGTACAGTGCACTGAGTGTGCCCAGGGCTTGTAAATCCAATGCCGCTGGTGGGCTTGCAGCACTGGTTGTGCCACCCACAGAAGCGGCTTGTAAAATGTGTCTCAGGCCTGCCATCTCAGAGCCTGTGTGCAGCCTAGGGCTGCCATGTCGACTTGGTGAGTACACCCACTTACCAGTCCCTAAACCTTCCCTTTACTGCATGTTGGTCACCCCTAAAGTAGGCCCTAGGGCAGGGTGCATTGTGAGTACAAGGTAGGACATGCCCTGGTGTGTGTGGCATGTCCTAATAGTGAATTACAGCCATTTTCGTTTTTCACTATTGCAAGGCTACCTGCTCCCCATAGGCCAGAATGGGCAGACTGACTATTACACCTTATAGTCAGAACTGACCCAGGGAACATGGTAGAAAAACGAATTTAGTATGCCTGAACTCAGAATGATAAAATACATCTTTTAGTGAAGTTGGTTTTAACATTCTGTGTTTGAAAATACCACTTTTAGAAAGTGGGTATTTTCTTGCCTAAACTTCCAAGCCTGCCTCTGCTAGGTTGTGTATTCCTTGTCTGGAGATTGAGTGACAGGGGCTGGGGGTGGCTACAGGAGACAGGGTGAGTCAGCACAGGGCTGAATAGAAAGATCTGCATCCAGAGTGGAGGGAGGAGTTGCACCTGGGTCTGAATAGGGCTGTGCCTGCCTTCCACAATGCTGGCTCCACCTCCTGCCGGGCGGCTGAGCACCCTGCCCCACATTCTGAAAGGAAAGAAGGAGACAGAAAAACAAAGTGCTCCAGGACTGACCAGAACTGGTTTTGGGCTGGGCAGAGGCCTCTCTGCCTTCAGAGAACAAAGGAAAACTGTGTATAAAAAGGGGACCCAGACCCCTAGGAAATTAGATCACTTTGGGAAAACAAGAAGAAACCTTTGCTGAGGAGCGGAACCAAGAAGGAACTGAGGAGAAGACTATCCCTAAGCTAGAGGGATCTGCCTGCAGTGGTTGCCTGACTGCCAAAGGAAGGAGAAAGGACTTTGTGTGCACTTTTATTCAACTTGTAAAGTATCTCCAAGGGCTTGAGAAAAGAGCTTGCCTCCTGCTGAAGTCTCAGGGACAACAGACTTCAACCACCAGCTCCCCAAGAATCCTTTGGAAGTGCCTGCTGCTGTTTTGGGCCTTCTGAAGGGACTGCGTGTCGCAAGGAGCTGAAAGCGCGACTCAAGAGGAAGAAGCGTGTCGCCGCCGCTGCTGCTGCCGTCGCAACTCCGAAGGAGGGTGTCGCCGCTGTAGCTGTCGTATTGCACCGCATCGAGAGAAGCGTCCCGCAACGAAGAGGAAGCGTGTCGCCGCCGCTGCTGCTGCCGTCGCAACTCCGAAGGAGGGTGTCGCCGCTGTAGCTGTCGCATTGCACCGCATCAAGAGAAGAGTCTCGCATCGAGGAAGAAGCGTGTCGCCGCCGCAGCCGCTGCCGCCGCAACTCCGAAGGAGGGTGTCGCCGCTGTAGCTGTCGCATTGCACCGCATCAAGAGAAGCGCCTCGCATCCACGGAGAAGCGTGCCGCCGTCGGAGCTGCTGCCGTCGCATCACGAAACAAGGGTGTCGCCGCTGCAGTTGTCGCATCGAGCGGAAGCGTCTCGCCACGTCGGAGAAGAGGGTCGCCGCCAAAGCCGCTGTCGTCGCATCGCTGAACAAGGGTGTCGCCGCTGTAGCTGACGCATCGAGTCGAGACTTCTCGCAACCTCGGAGAAGCGTGCCGCATCAGGAAGAACTTGACGTCTTTATTTCTTTGCACCAGAACTTTGTCGCATTTCCATCGCTGCAACATTGCTTGTTGTGGAAGCGTCCCGCATCGTAAGGTACATTGACTTAAAGTGTCGCATCGTAAGAACTGAACTGAACTAAGCTAAAACTACCATTTTTAAGTACAGTATTGTGGATTTTTGTCGTTATGGTCTTGTGTTAAAACTATATAAAGAATACTTATTTTTGATATAAACCTTGTGTGGTGTCCATCTGTAGTGTGTCCCTAGATTACTGTATGTGTTCACAAATGCTTTACACACTGCCTCTGAGATAAGCCTGTCTGCTCGTGCCAAGCTACCAAGGGGGTGAGCAGGGGTTATTTTAGGAGTGTACCCCTTTACCCTGACTAGAGGCGAGGGTCCCTATTTGTCACAAGTACCTACCTGTGCCAACTAGAGACCCCCAATTCTAACATTGGTGGTCAGCGGTGAGGATTCTGGACTTGCATTTGTGACTCATGTACAGTGATTGGTGAACACTACTAGTGAGTGCAGACCAAACGCGACCACATACTGTTTTTCTGTTTTATGGTGTCCTCCTGGAGGTATTTTTGATACCATGACTCTGGTTAGTTGTTGCAAAATGGAACTCAACTTCTGGCACATGTTTATCTACACAATGAAGGAGCTACGTGTGTTTTGCAAGGAAAGAGGGCTGCCTGTGAAGAGAAGGTCCAGGGAGGATCTAGAGGCATCCCTATTTCAGTATGAGTTACCCCGCTGGAAGGCAACACTACCAGTTGAGTCTGAGGAGGAGGAATTCTCTAAAAGTGAGGGAGAAACAGAAAAAGATAGCTGGCTTCTGGCTCATGAGCAGAAGCTGAAAGAGATTGATGAAGAACTGAGAGAGATTGATGAGGCTCAGAGGGCCTTAGCCCAAGAAGAAGAAATTTGGGCAGCTCAGGAAGTGAGCTTTGCTGAGTTGGAGGTGGAGTCCAGCTCAGATGGTGGCAGCAAAATTAAGTTATTCAGTGCTGAGAGAGTAGTGCACACACCCAGAGATGTGGCGCCTGACTTGGAGGGGGTTAACATACACCAGGAGGTTCAAGGACATGAGGTAGCTCCAGTAGTGCGCAGTGTCCCTGAGAGGAATAGGGAAACTGACACAGGGATTCATGGTCCTAGTGGTGGGAGGGACACTCTACTGACTCTAGATGAGAGGGGCAGGGAGAGGGGTTCCCCCATGGTTGAAGTCCTGGTATGTGAGTGTGAAGACCGCCCAGAAGAGTGTGGGTTGAGTGACAGAGACAGTCAGATACTGTCTTGCCAGTCTCAGGAGAGTGGTGTGGAGTACGTGTGTGAGGCACTGGATGGTGAGGTGAAGGATAGTTTGGTTAACCCCTGTGGGGGACTGTGTGATCCAATTTGGGGAGAGCATATTGTAAGTCCCTGTTTTCCAGAGCTATGCCAACACCTGTTGGAGTGTGAGTTCTCTGACCTCAGGGAGCTCACATTGGAGGCAGACCTTTTGGTGGATTCCAGAGGGTCTGAAGAGGCATTGGGGAGTGACCCTAAGAGGAGTGGCTCAGGTGTCTTCCAACCCAGAGTGGTGGGAGAGGTTCAGTGTAGCCCAGCTAGGTCCCGTGGTAATGGGAGGGGTGTAGGGACTCACGTCCTGTCTCAGTGGAGAAGGAGTGAGTGTGGGGCTGCGTGTCCCAAGGTGCCCGAAACCCAGTCTCAGAGCCTGGATGGTTCTTCAAGGGAACACCAGGTAGGGAGCCTAGGCTGTCCTGATGGGCCGCCTGTTGAGGAGGATCTCCTAGTGTCTAGAGAACCTGGAGCGTCTGTAAATGGAGCTCCAGTGTTTCTGGTGTCTGGCAGTGCCGCTCCAGTTGGGAGGGTGCAGAAGTCCAGAGTGAGGGGTGAGAGGGGGAGAGAGTCCCCAGTGGAAGAACCAGTGGGTCAGGGACCAGCCAGAAGGGCTGAGTCACCAGTGAATGACCATGGTAACACCACTTCTGTCCTGGGGATCTTCCCGCGCTGTCAGATGGACAGGGGTCGGGAGATCTGCGCCAGGCGGACTGTCACACAACACATGAGAGATGTGTTACCCTCTGGGGGCATGCGTGCTCCCCAGGAAGTCCTGGTGCGCCAGGCAGATTATTACACAACTCTAGAGGAGTGTGTTTCCTTGGGGGGGTTGGTGTACCCTCCCGGAAGTCCTGGGTTGCCAGGCACAGGTCCAGCCTAAGGGTTCAGACCCTGGTTGGAGGGCCAGGTTCAGGGTGTCCCCCTGACCTGGAGGAAGGGGCAGCTGCTAACAGTGCCCCTACCAGTTTGTCTTCTGGGGGCACCACTCCAGGTGGGAGGGTGCAGGGCCCCACTGAGGGAGGCAGGGAGAGGACAGCCTCACCCCTGACCTCTGCCCAGTCTAAGGGTACAGACCCTAAGCTGGGTTCCCAGTTGCAGGATAGAACCCCTGAACTGGTGGGCGAATTGTGCAGGACCCCTACCACAGGTGCCCTGACAATTCTAGAAGGGGGTACCGCTCCAGGTGGGAGGGTACAGAGCCCCAAGGAGGAGGACCGGGTGTGGGAGAGCCCACCCCAGTCTCCTGTCCAGCCGCCGGTTACAGGCCCGGGGCTGGTGGGTCAGTGTCAGGATGTCATACCTGACCTGACGGTTGGGAGAGTGGACAAAGGGTGCCAGGCACCTGGGGCTACTGCCCCCGCTCTCTGACACCACAGAGGTTGGAGAGCCATGAAAGGCCTGGGGCCTGGCTCTCATCACTGACGGCTGTCAGTGGCCACTGTGGCTTGCTGTCCTGGTGGACAGAGTTGCCCCTGGGAGGGGGACAGAAGTCACACCCCGGGGTGGACTAGGCCACACCTCTGTGTTGGCCATGTGGGTACTGTCTGTCTGTTGGGACACACCTGTGAGCAAGCTAAGGTTAGGTGCTGCACAGGTGGTGTCCACAGGTGAGGAGAAGGGTTCCCCATGGGTTAGCTTGGTGGGCCCTGAGAGTATGGACAGAGTGATTCCAATAGGTTCAGATTGGCGTAGAACTGGAATATGCCCCTGCTGTTGTGGGCCAGGGTCCAGGTTCTATCGCCCAAAGCAGGGAAGCCCATCAGGGTAGTGATTGGTCTCCCCTGCGTTTTTGGCTGGAAGGGGGTTGTGTTGGACTTGGCCCTTTTTTTGCAGGGTCATCCCTAAACTTTTTGCCTTCCTCCTATATTTTTTCTGACCTGTTGTTGGCTGTTTTATGATTCTGGGCACTTTACCACTGCTGATCAGTGCTAAAGTGCATATGCTCTCCCTATTGTAAATTGTGTTATGGATTAGTGACTCTATGATTGGATGATTGGTTTACTTGTCAGTCCCTAGTACAGTGCACTGAGTGTGCCCAGGGCTTGTAAATCCAATGCCGCTGGTGGGCTTGCAGCACTGGTTGTGCCACCCACAGAAGCGGCTTGTAAAATGTGTCTCAGGCCTGCCATCTCAGAGCCTGTGTGCAGCCTAGGGCTGCCATGTCGACTTGGTGAGTACACCCACTTACCAGTCCCTAAACCTTCCCTTTACTGCATGTTGGTCACCCCTAAAGTAGGCCCTAGGGCAGGGTGCATTGTAAGTACAAGGTAGGACATGCCCTGGTGTGTGTGGCATGTCCTAATAGTGAATTACAGCCATTTTCGTTTTTCACTATTGCAAGGCTACCTGCTCCCCATAGGCCAGAATGGGCAGACTGACTATTACACCTTATAGTCAGAACTGACCCAGGGAACATGGTAGAAAAACGAATTTAGTATGCCTGAACTCAGAATGATAAAATACATCTTTTAGTGAAGTTGGTTTTAACATTCTGTGTTTGAAAATACCACTTTTAGAAAGTGGGTATTTTCTTGCCTAAACTTCCAAGCCTGCCTCTGCTAGGTTGTGTATTCCTTGTCTGGAGATTGAGTGACAGGGGCTGGGGGTGGCTACAGGAGACAGGGTGAGTCAGCACAGGGCTGAATAGAAAGATCTGCATCCAGAGTGGAGGGAGGAGTTGCACCTGGGTCTGAATAGGGCTGTGCCTGCCTTCCACAATGCTGGCTCCACCTCCTGCCGGGCGGCTGAGCACCCTGCCCCACATTCTGAAAGGAAAGAAGGAGACAGAAAAACAAAGTGCTCCAGGACTGACCAGAACTGGTTTTGGGCTGGGCAGAGGCCTCTCTGCCTTCAGAGAACAAAGGAAAACTGTGTATAAAAAGGGGACCCAGACCCCTAGGAAATTAGATCACTTTGGGAAAACAAGAAGAAACCTTTGCTGAGGAGCGGAACCAAGAAGGAACTGAGGAGAAGACTATCCCTAAGCTAGAGGGATCTGCCTGCAGTGGTTGCCTGACTGCCAAAGGAAGGAGAAAGGACTTTGTGTGCACTTTTATTCAACTTGTAAAGTATCTCCAAGGGCTTGAGAAAAGAGCTTGCCTCCTGCTGAAGTCTCAGGGACAACAGACTTCAACCACCAGCTCCCCAAGAATCCTTTGGAAGTGCCTGCTGCTGTTTTGGGCCTTCTGAAGGGACTGCGTGTCGCAAGGAGCTGAAAGCGCGACTCAAGAGGAAGAAGCGTGTCGCCGTCGCTGCTGCTGCCGTCGCAACTCCGAAGGAGGGTGTCGCCGCTGTAGCTGTCGTATTGCACCGCATCGAGAGAAGCGTCCCGCAACGAAGAGGAAGCGTGTCGCCGTCGCTGCTGCTGCCGCCGCAACTCCGAAGGAGGGTGTCGCCGCTGTAGCTGTCGCATTGCACCGCATCAAGAGAAGAGTCTCGCATCGAGGAAGAAGCGTGTCGCCGCCGCAGCCGCTGCCGTCGCAACTCCGAAGGAGGGTGTCGCCGCTGTAGCTGTCGCATTGCACCGCATCAAGAGAAGCGCCTCGCATCCACGGAGAAGCGTGCCGCCGTCGGAGCTGCTGCCGTCGCATCACGAAACAAGGGTGTCGCCGCTGCAGTTGTCGCATCGAGCGGAAGCGTCTCGCCACGTCGGAGAAGAGGGTCGCCGCCAAAGCCGCTGTCGTCGCATCGCTGAACAAGGGTGTCGCCGCTGTAGCTGACGCATCGAGTCGAGACTTCTCGCAACCTCGGAGAAGCGTGCCGCATCAGGAAGAACTTGACGTCTTTATTTCTTTGCACCAGAACTTTGTCGCATTTCCATCGCTGCAACATTGCTTGTTGTGGAAGCGTCCCGCATCGTAAGGTACATTGACTTAAAGTGTCGCATCGTAAGAACTGAACTGAACTAAGCTAAAACTACCATTTTTAAGTACAGTATTGTGGATTTTTGTCGTTATGGTCTTGTGTTAAAACTATATAAAGAATACTTATTTTTGATATAAACCTTGTGTGGTGTCCATCTGTAGTGTGTCCCTAGATTACTGTATGTGTTCACAAATGCTTTACACACTGCCTCTGAGATAAGCCTGTCTGCTCGTGCCAAGCTACCAAGGGGGTGAGCAGGGGTTATTTTAGGAGTGTACCCCTTTACCCTGACTAGAGGCGAGGGTCCCTATTTGTCACAAGTACCTACCTGTGCCAACTAGAGACCCCCAATTCTAACAAGCACTCTGATACCTCTGGGTCTAGTTAGCGCTATATAAAACTCCTCAAATAAAATAAATAAATAAACAAATAAAATCTTGGGCTCTTGCCCACTTCCTGTTGTTGAGTAGTTGCTTCTCGGGCCGAGAGGGCTGTTTGTTGAAGAGTATAGTTGTTTCTGTGGAGCTGTGTAGACTGCAGGGCTACAACTGCTGTAGGGTGTAGATTTTTGAGCGGCGTTGGTAGGTTTAAGGTAGTGGTTAGGAGTCGGGGTAAGAGACGGCTGACTGAGAGGTTTTCCTAAGGCTACTACCTGCCTTTTCAGGTCACTACAAAGTGAGTCAAACACTTGTAGGTCATTATCCACTGCTTGGATGAGGATGCTGACATTTTTATAGATTGAGATGATAGTTTGGTTTTGAGTAAGGGGGAGGGTAATATTATAAGTTGGAGGCCATAGGGGATGTTGTGTGAGGCTTTGACTGCCTTGAGGGAGTAAAACACATTCCGCCATTTTGCTGTGCGTCTTGTGTGGAAGATTTGATCGGTCTTAATAGCTCCTTTTGAGAAGCAAAAATACATGTTAGATATGAGAGTTTTGGGGTTGCGTCTTAAAATATTGGATGAACTTAGAGTTATTGTTTGCATTTTTTTGCTCCGTTTTTGGATAAGTCAGGTGGGCAGTTGATTCTATGACAGGACTGGACGAGGATTATACTTTCGCTTTCTCCACTTTAATTTTCAGCAGACCTTTTTTACTTATTAAACAGATCCCCATTTCCCATGGAACACTGGAAATGGTCAAAACAAACGATGGACAAACAGCCTCTTGGTCCAACAGGTGTCTGTGTTTAGGAGTGCATTCACTGCAGTTCTGCTGCCTCTGTCTGCATTCTCTACCCCGCCTGGCCAGTGGCCAAGGAAGAGGAGTGTATATGCCCAATATGAAGGGGATCTCTTGGCTGCCCCCCAATGGGATGATGAATTGTATGACGCTATCTACGCCTCGATTTATCAGGCAGTGGAGGAGGCCATGGCGCCCATGGAACAGTATTTATTGCAGAAAATTGCACGCATATGCGTGAAACTGACCAATTCCCAGGGCAATGTAGCACTTGCACCCCCCCCTCGGGGTCAGCTGCTTGATAATGACCCCATTCCACCCAAGCGCCCCTGTGAGCCAGGGATTCCCCATGACGACTCAAGAATTACAGAATGTTCAAAACGGTGCATCCAGAGAGGTCCTCAACATCCCCCGCCGCAGCCACATCATGCAACACCTCTGACAACTCCACTGGCTCACAGTCAACAAGGGAATCACCTTCAAGCTCCTCACACCTGCCTACAAAGCTCTCCACGACGCAGGACCACCTGAACCACCACCTCACATTCTACACACCTGCCAGATAACTCCGCTGCATCCAACTCTCCCTGGCCTCCATCCCAAGGATCCACAAGACCAGAAGCGGAGGAAGATACTTCTCCTACCTCGCCGCCATGACCTGGAACACCATACCCCTCCACCTCAGGTAATCCGCATCATTGACCCAATTCAGGAAGGATCTCAAGACCTGGCTCACCGACTGAACTTCCAAACCCAGACAGATCTGCAGCCCCCACATCCAACCCAGGATCCACCAGATAGGGGGAGAGGCCAAGCCCCCTTTACTGCTCCACTTTTGCTGGGAATGAAAGGGGAAAATTAGTTAGATTAGGAGGAGGGTCCCCACTTAGCCTGCACCACCCCCATGGCGGGGCAGGCATGGTGAACCCCTTTACTGAAATTCCACCGTCTTGGGATGGTGGAGAAATTACTTATCAGGGCCAGGGTAGTGCCCCTTCCCACTGGAGGTGATCACTAGAGGGTATAGATACCCTAAACGTAGGTAGCCCAATGGCTACTACCTGTCTCCCCCTGTAACACCCCTAAAGCCAGTATTTAGGTGGCACCCCGAGACCTGAACATCAGATTTGATGGACAAGAGAAGGAAAAGGACAAATAAGAGCTGCTGCCCGAAGACTGGGACCCTCCCGCAGAAGAAATTGGTGCCAAACCCTGCCTGATGAGTGGAAGACTGGACAATCATGGTTTGCTGTCTCGTCCTGCAACTGTGAGGCCTCCAAGAACCCTGGAGCTCCTCCAGCCGTCAAGAACTCACCAAGAAACTTCTTTGAAGTGAAGGTATCACTCCCCTACACACCGCAGGCACCAACCTCGTGACGTCCCATTTGTCGAAGTGCTGCTCCCCGTCGACCTCGATACAGCACCAAAGCAAGAAGAGGTACAACAGCTCCGGAGGGTCGGATCTGTCTCCTCACCAAGTTGGAGGCACCAGGACCTACCCGAGCCGCAGCGTACCAATAATCGGGATGCCAGACTCCCAATGACAAGAACTGAGAAAAAGAATCCACCCTGGACTCCAATGACTCCATAAACAAGCACCCATCGAGGGATGTCAAGAGCCCTGAGACCCTCTTCCTGAGTGTCCCAGCTGTCCCGAGAACACCACTTCAAGTTGCCTGATCCTGACTGCGAGGACCTCAAGACACACAACGCCTGCCTGACCTATCTGCTCTGCACCCTGCGGCACCGGCCCCTGTAATGACAAACCAGCTGTGCTCCTGTGGTCCCCAGGCCGTTTCAACCTCCGCCCTCAAAGGAAACCCAACCAGACATACCTGTAAGTCCTCCTGTGCAGTGTGTTTTTGAGTGGCCCCCTTTGTCTTTGTGCACCAGCTTCTAAGACCCTCAGCACTCAGCTCCCAGCCGAACCAGAACACTCCCGAACTTCTCCTGCTGGAACTTTGGACCTGGTCCCGGCATCGACCAAAAACAAGAAGGTGAACTTTGTGAAAGCATTGCCTGATGTTATATGCAATTTTTCTGCTTTTCCCCCATTGTTTTCAATGGTGCGTAATTGCGCACAGAAGTGATATATTTTCAGAACTTTGAAAAATCGTAACTTAGAAAGTACTTACCTTAGAACTGTGCTCTTGGTCTTAAAAATTACATAAAAATCAATATTATTTTTATAAATTGGTTTCAGATTTATTCTTGAGTGTGTGTCTCATTTATTGTCTCTGTGTGTACATCAAATGCTTAGCACTACCCTCTGATAAGCCTAACTGCTCGCCCACACTACCACAAAAAGAGCATTGGTATTGTCTAATTTAGCCTCTGTGTACCAGTAAGGGATCCACTAGCCTCTCTGCACAGTGCACTTCATTTTAATACACTATATAGAGCGCCCGCCTCCTGCAGTGCTCAAACCAGTCATGGAACACCTCAGGGCGCAGGGGATCCATCTAATCATTTACCTGGTCGACATGCTGTCAATTGCCGTCCCAACTGCAAGTGGCAGTCACCCTGCTCGAAAGCCTCGGCTTGTCATAAACGAGAAGAAATCCCTTCTGATCCCAACTCCAAAAGCGGTTTCATCATAGACTTCATAGAAGCTACTCTAAGTCTCCCTTCAAGAAAAGTGGCCAAGATTAGGCACAAGCTGTGGTGAACACTAGCCAGACAAAGAGTGTCCTTGAGCAGATTGCCCGCCTGGTGGGTCTCCTCTACTCATCCATCCAGGCCATCTTTCCGGGTCCCTGCACTATCGGGCATTTCAGTGCTTAAAAGTGACACACCTGGGGAAGGGACTCTCTTATTCCTACTCTGTTGTCCTTTCAGAGGATGCGTGAGAAGAGATTCTCTGGTTGCTTTCCCATATGGAAGCATAGAACGGAAGAGCAATTTTTGGCTCGGCTCCAGATCTCATTATAGAGTTTGACGCCAGCAGGTCAGGCCAGGGCACGCCGTGTGCAGAGTTTTCAACAGGAAGGTTCTGGTCTCCTCAAGAGCAGAAGTTGCACATCAACTGTTTGGAACTGTTGGCAGGGACTTTGCGGTCCGCTGTTGGATGTGAGACAAGATCCAGTCGTGTGCCCTCTTAAAAATGGACATCTCAGCCGTCCAGTACATAAACCACCTGGGGGGCACTTGGTTCATGGCCCTCTTGGGTTTAGCGACCAATTTTTTGCCGTATTGCCTGGACCACCAGATATCAGTCATGGCGGAATATCTTCACAGCCAGGAGAACAGGGTGGTGGACTGGTAATCCCATCACTTTCGGGACTCCAGTCTTTGGAAGCTTTACCCAGATGCCTTTGCCAGACTCCAGGACCGATGGGGTCCACTTTTGGTGGACCTGTTTGGCTTCAGATTCGATCATCAGCTGCCCAGGTTCTTCAGTTGGAGACCGGATCCTCTGGTGGCTGCCTCGGGCGCCTTTCTGCAGGACTGGTGTCAGGGACTGTCCGGGACTATGTCAGGAACACAGTCAGGGACTTGGGCAAGGACTGAGAACGGGGTAGAAAACGTACACAGAGAGAGGAGTACAGCGCTGCCCAGGATCGCACAGGAAGTCAGAGGACAAAAGGGATCCAAAGGGGAAGCCTGTACAAAGGAACAAGATGGCTAAGACTCAGAAAGGAAGGGCACTCACAAGGCAATTTAGCATTCAGACTAACTACACCCAGGACGGACGTGCAAGACATATATATAATACAACATTAACAATAAAGCGAATGTGGGGTAAAGCACTCAGGAGCTCCACACGGTAAGACTGAAGCTCAGTAAGTTCCTCACCCACAATTGCTGTTACAGATACTGACTGAAAATACCCACATATAGGATATGTATGCAAAGGCAGGGTCCGTGGAGCTTATACCTATGGTGATGTTATAACAGTAACTCAAAGACAATACTCACAGTGAACAAGAAACACCACCTAGGAAGTCAGCTGTGCCCACGGATCCTGGCGATCAAACAGGAACACGCAAGGCAGTAACAGCAAAGGGGTAGAACTAAACACAAGCACAATAGACAAGGAGCTAGCAAGGAGGAGTGCTTAACAGGAAAGGAAGGAAATCACAGGGCACACTTGGCAGAAAGCAGGTAACACACATACAAGGTAACAGAAGCAAGACAGCAGAATAGAAAGACAGCAAACTAGAACTGGAACCAAGGAAATGGGAAGAAAGGCAGGGACTGGAAAAGGATATACAGAAGGGGAGGCTACAAGGGTATACTAGAATAGTGCAGGTTCAGGAATCAAGAAAACAAAGTAGCATAGAAGGCAGTGCTGGGGCAGGAACAAGAATTGAGCAAAAGCTCAGGAGTCAAAGTAGCACTGCAGGTAGTGCTGGTTCAGGAGAAGGGAAACTGCTGCAGGTCAGGAACAAGGAATGCTAAGGCTCAGGAGTCAGGGTAGCACTGCAGGTAGTGCTAGTTCAGGAACAAGGGAAACTGCTGCAGGTCAGGAACAGGGAAATTACTAAAGCTTCAGGAGTCAAGGTAGCACTGCAGGCAGTACTGGTTCAGGAACAAGGGAAACTGCTGCAGGTCAGGAACAAGGAATGCTAAGGCTCAGGAGTTAAGGTAGCACTGCAGGCAGTGCTGGTTCAAGGAAACAGGAAATAGCTACAGCTCAGGAAACAAAGAGTCAAGAGAGCACTGCAAGCAGTGCAAATCAGGAACAAGAAATAGCTGAAGCCCAGGAACAAAGAATAACTATAGCTCAGGAACTCAGGAAACAAGGTAGCACTGCAGGCAGTGCTGGTTCAGGAACAGGGAATAGATATAGCTCAGGAATCAAGGAATATCAAAAGCTCAGGAAACAAGGATCGGTCTCGCCGGTATACAGCTACAATGACCAACACTGAGCTGAAGGGAGCTGGGGCTTAAAAGAGCTCACAGTAATCACATGCATCAGGTGTAAGCAGGCTAGCAGCAGCCAGCCACAGGTGAACTGAATTCCTCCACCCATCCTTGGCCTGCAGGGGTGGAGACAAAGCAGTGAGCAGGGGATTATAGGTAATGGAGTTTCCAGCATGAGCAGACTGGCTTCCACAAAACCCGGCATGGATTGGGAATGGATGTCAATTCCCAAATGGTGTCCAAATGCCTGGAAGTCAGGATATGCATACAGGGAAGTGTCTGGAAGCATATTAGAATACTGGAAAGCCCCACAATTTGGCCCCCTGGTGGTGGGAAGGAGAGCACAGGGAGTGAATCGTGACAACTGGGAATTGGAGAAGGGCTATGGGTTCCCCTGTTTACGATGAATACCAGGGCTTCAGCCCAGATCAGAGGCCAATAGGGAAGTTGTTTTGGTCACTCCAATTTGGAAGTCTCAAGTTTGGTTTTCAGTTCTTCTGGAACTTTCTTGGGATTTTCCAATCCCTCTCCCCCTCTTCCCGACTCTCCTTCTCAATCCAGATTGGACTCCACATCAGATGCTGCTGGAGGGGTCACTTTGTCTGATGGCGTGGAGGAGTATAGGGGATGATGGTTGCTCCTGGGACTTTCAGTGCAAGCTGAGGACCTCTTGTCAAAGGCATGGTCAGAAGGTACCATCAAACAATACCGCTCAGCTTGGAAAAGATGGTGTCGTCAGTATGTGCATTGAGGTTGCAATCCCATGGGTGCTGGTGTAGTGCAAGTTTTGAACTTTTTGGCCAACCCAGCATGGAAAGGTATGGCGTACCGTCGATCAACCCCTCCTGCTCAGCTATCTCAGCAGGCCATGTACCTGCAGAAGGGTCCCCGGTAGGGGAACATCCTTTTGTGTGTAGGCTCCTACGGGGTATACGACTAACTTTGCCCCGGTGCCATGCTACTCAGCTCTTTGGGATGGTAATAAGGTGCTAAACCTTTTTCTATCATGGCAACCTAATAGATTCCTATCAAGGAAGGAACTCTCGGTGAAACTGGCAATGTTGCACTGCATGGTGTCATGCAGGAGGGTTTTGGATGTTTGAGCCCTAGACATTATGGGACTGTCTTTTTCTTCCTCGGGAGTGTACTTTACACTGAGCAGACGTACAAAATCTAATACCAGAGTTATGGAATATCCAGCGTTCCCGGACTCTCCTAAGCCGTGCATAGTCCAATGTCTCAAGGCTAAGCCTGGGCGTAGTTCGCGAAGTAGTGCTACGCGAAGCTACGCAAAGTGCAGTTCGCACTACGTGAGCTACGCGTAGCACTACGCGAACTGCGTAGTGCACTGTTCGCAATGATTGCACAGTGCCGGATGCTTGTCCGCACTGTGCAATCATTGAAAACGGCATCTTGCACAGTGCGAGCTGTCTTTTACTGCCGCTCGTGTAGATTTTTACTCGAGCGGCAGCTTTCTCAACGCGGACTGGTAGTTTCTCATCGCGAGCGGTCGCGAGCATACGCGACCACTCGCAATGAGAAACCTGACCTCCCCGCGTTGAGAATTTCGCGGGGAGGTTTATTTTCCACGCTCGCGATCGGCAACTTGATGTTGCTGATCGCGAACGAGGAAAAAGTCTCGCCGGGATGTCATTTTGCTTGCTCGCGGTCGCCAACTTGACGTTGAGGACCGCGAGCAAGCAAAATGACCGCTGCACTACGCTACGCTACGCGTGTTTGCACTGTGCTACGTGCAATTCGCGTTGTGCGAAGTAGCGCAAACTTTGCAAACTACGCGAGTGTAGCGTAGTGCTTTGCCCAGGGTTACTCAAGGCCTATGAGGAGATGTCTGAGGACGTTCGACTCCCAGGTGACAGACAGCTCCTAATCGCCCCCAGGAGGCCACAGAAGGTGGTGTCCTCCCCGACCATAGCCCATTGGGAAAGTCGGATCATGCAGGAAGCGGGAGTAGATCTTAGAATCTTTGGAGAACACCCCATTTGTGGAGCAATGGCTTCTAAGGCGTTCAGTTTGGGTGCCCGCCTGGAAGATATCATGAACGTAGCTGATTGGTCCTCTGATTCTACCTTTAAGAGGTTCTACTTTAAGCCAATGCAGGATATAGCTAATTTAGTGGTAAGTAAGCTTGAAACTAGCGTGGGTGTTTCCATGCATCCACCCATGGATTTGGGCATGTTTCCAGATGTACTAAAGCAAGTAAACCATGGGAATGTGTCAAAAGCCAATGCCTCCCCCAGTGAGGAGAGAGCTAATTCCTCTTTCCATTCTGCAGCACGCATAGAAAGAGGAAAATGCCTCTAAGAATCGTTTTCATATAGGAATTAATTCCTTCCTGCACAAAAACAATCTTGCCTACGTAGTAGGCACCTTTACACCATGGTGCAAGGGCGCCTGCGCTGGTGCTAGGCTACACACGCTGTGGTAGCACAAGGAGAAAGCAGAAATGCTCCATCTCTTTGTAAATATGGAGCATTTCTGCTCTCTCCCTTTCACGCAACGCAGCGCAGCTACTTGGCTCGCTGCGCTGCATTGCCTGGAAGATTGGTAAACGTGCCCCCAGTCTCTACTCGGGCTGCCTGAAGCTGGATGTATCAAATAAAGGAGTGGACATTGAGGCCCAGATTCACAAAACACTTCCCCAAAGTTGCTGCGTTGTGTGAGGGAGAAGGACAGCGTCATATCTAAAGAGGTATGGCCCTCCTCCCTCCCTAGCGCTGCTGCACAATCAGCTTCTGAGCGTCACACACACACACCTTTGCACCATAGTGCAAGCGTGTCTGCGTGAGTCTAGCATAGGTTTTGTACTGAAAGGTGTAAGAAATAGGGTTACTGTTTGAGGAGGTGAAACCCTACTCAAGCACCAACCACAATCCCTGTCAGGGTGAAGTCACAAGCAAACCCCATATTAACCTCTGCTTAACCCTCTGGTAGTTGGCACAAAATCAGTCAGGCTTAACTTAGAGGCAACATGTAAAGTATTTACGCAGTACTTCAAACAGTAATAAAGAGAAAAACAACACAAGAAAAATCCCACACACATTTCGAAAAAATATAGTAAAATGGTATAAATAATTTAAGACCAAAACAACAAAAATCCAATCAGTAGAACCGGAGATATGCAATGTAAAGGTTTTCAGTGAAAATAGTGCTAAAAAGCAGAACGTGTCAACTGTGGTTATCTGGTCACACTGGACCCGAACAAAGTCACAAGTTCAGGCCGACCACGATGAGGTGTAGGCTGGCTACAGAGACCAAATTAGGCTCTCTGAACAAGAGTACCTTAAATCTGGGCTGCAGATGCGTTGTGCAGCAGCGGCCTGGGTAAGGAGATGCGTTGCGCAGCAGAGGCCTGGGTAAGGAGATGCGTCGCGCATCAGAGGTCTGGGTAAGGAGATGCGCACGCAGCAGAGGCCTGGGTAAGGAGATGCATCGCGCAGCATAGGCCTGTGTAAGGAGATGCGTCAGGCAGCAGAGGCCTGGGTAAGGAGATGCATCACCCAGCAGAGGCCTGGGTAAGGAGATGCGTTGCGCAGCAGAGGGATGGGTAAGGAAATACGTCGCGCAGCAGCGGTTCCGATGAGCTGTGAGGCTGCGATGCAAGGTCCAGCGTCATTGACTAGGATGCCGTCAATGAGAAGACCTGAGTCGAGGATGCGTTACGCAGCAGCGGTTTCAAGGTGACTGCGGGCTGCACAGCAAAGCCCTGCTCTGGGCATGAGTAGCGCTGCAGTCCTGTTGCGGAGTTTGGTGAGGTGATGCGTTGGTTCTGCTGGAATCACAGTTGGGCTGCAGAGCACCTTCAGGTCTACTTCCAACGGTCCAGGACTGGTATGGCACCACTTGGGAGGGTTGGACTCAGAGCAGACAGAGTCCAGGTCCTGGATTTAAGGTGGTTGGAGCCTTCGGTCCCTGAGGCTGTGGTCAGGAGGTCAGCCAACTCACCCTTGGTGTCACTTTGGTGGTTCAAGATGCAGGTCCAGTCCTTCACTGAGGCAGGAGGGCAGCACAGCAGGGCAGCAGGGTGGCAGTCCTTTGTGCAGCAGAGCAGCACAGAAGTCCTTCTGAGTCTTCCACAGGTTCTGATGTGTAGTCTGCCCAATATTTATCCCTGGTGCCCACTTTGAAGTAGGAGAAGGTTCTGGAGGTTTCCATCCTCCCCCCCTGAGGTGTCAGGCATCCTCTTCCTCCTTGTCCTGGACCCAGTTTGTCTGGGCCACAACAGACTGGTGGCAAACCCTTTGTGAGTGTGTTCAGGCAGGACCTTTGTGATATGCAAGTGTGATAAGTGACAACTCTGCCCCCTCGTTAAGTCAGAGAGGCCCATCCTGCCAACACCTATCTTCTCTTTGCCTCACAGTCTGGAAGCAATACAAAAATAACCAGCTGCCAGCTAACCTAGTCATGTGACCCAGGAACAGGCTGCAGGCACCAAATGGTTAGGGCAATAAAATACCAACTTTATAAGAGTCGAATTTTCAAAATTGTGACTCAAAATCTGGCTTTACCATTAAAGAGTGCTTTAAATTACAATTCTTTAGACACCAAACTCGATCTGCCCACCTGCTCCCACTTGAAAGTTAGCACTTATTAAATGTAATACGGGAGCCCAAAAAACAAATTTAAGAGCGTTTCACTACCAGAACATGTAAAATAACCCTGGGCGGAGTTCGCGAAGTGCAAAAAAAACTCCGTCGCACCACGCAGAGCTCCGCAAGCGGTGGAGTATAATAGAAAAATGCCGTTCGCGGTGATTGCACAGTGCCGGATGCTTGTCCGCACTGTGCAATCATTGCGAACGGCACCATCCACAGCAAGCTTTCCTTTTCTGCCGCTCGTGTAGATTTTTACGCGAGCGGCAGCTTTCTCAACGCAAACGGGCAGTTTCTCAACGCGAGCGGTCGCGAGCATATGCGACCACTCGCAATGAGAAACCTGACCCCCGCGCGTTGAGAAATCTCGCTGGGATGTTGATTTTCCACGCTCGCGCTCGCCAACTTGATGTTGACGATCGCGAATGAGGAAAAATCTCGCCGGGAGGTTAATTTTCCTCGCTCGCGGTCGCCAACTTGACGTTGACGAACACGAGCGAGGAAAAAAACTCTGCTCCGCAACGCAAAGCGAAGTTTTTCGGAACTCCGCGATCTCCGCATAACGCGGAGTGCAGAAAACTCCGCAAACTCCTCGAGCGGAGCAGAGTTCACCTGCCAGGGTTAATGTAAAACTTAAAAGCACAAGTCCAACTTTTCAAATAAAATGCACCCTGCCCTCTGGGCTGCTTAGGGGTGACATATGTATTAAAAAAGAAGGTTGAGGCCCGGCAAAAGGTTTATTTTGCCAGATCAAAGTGGCAGTTAACTTTAAATCCGCACACACAGGCTGCAATGGCAGGTCTGAAACATGCTTAAAAGGTTACTTAACTGGATGGCACAATATGTGCTGCAGGCCTGCTAGCAAGGCCGGACTGGCAAAACTGGGTATTGTGCATTTTGCCTAGAGGCTGGAAGGGTGAGGGGCGGTTTTGTTAGTGGGGGACGGTTTTGTAGCAGTGCAGGAGTTTTAAAAGCACTGCAAAGTACCTTGTATGTTCAGCAGTTTTCGGGCAACAATAAAAGTGTCAAGTTAACTCTGGTGATTAATGTACCTGCTGGAGAGAGATGGGAGTTTTACCTAGTGACATTTTTGGCTCATCTAAGGGAGTGCAGAGGGTTAATATGCCTTCTTCAAAGAATGTGTACAATTGTTAGGTTTGAAAATCTCATTCTCGTTATTCACTTGTTCTACGTTATATTAGGTTAGCAGTGTGCGGCTAAATTAGACACCATTCGTATTCAAGTTATGAAACCCACTGAGTTCTCCTTGCAATGTGCAAGCTTCAGTTAGTGAGTGTGACTCCATTTTGAATTTCGTAATCCCTATTAGGCTGTGCCTGTACTAGGCCTCATTATTCGTATTGCTTGCCTCAGCAGAACACTGTATTCAGCTATTATTTTCTTTTCTGTTCAAGGTTGCCTTCTGACTTGCCAATGAATAGGCCATTCTGCCCTCGCATACCTATCCTTGTGTGTAGCTCTGCTCCCACGTTAGGAGACGCTGAGACCCAGCACGGCAACCTTGAGATAGTGATAGCGTGTACCCATCTAGCAGGTGGTAGCCCATCCTTCTGTGCCTCCTTTGTTCATGTTCCACCTAAGCCGGTAACTTTCCATTGTGGGCGTGGTTGGGAGGCCCTTGGGAGGAATGATTATGCGTTGCAGACTGTTGGGGGGTCAGTCCCCTCGGCAGACATCTTAGGGTGCAGGTCAGATTGGACTCCTCTGCAGAGTATTGGTAATAAACAATTGTTTTGTATTCTCTACTGTCTGACCAACTCTTCATTTTGTGGAAGGCGATTAGGAGGTTGTAGTAAACCCAGGTGGCTCTTTTCGGGGCACTTCCTTCACCATGAAACAGTATTTTATGTGCGTAGCTCAGTGGGTTACTGCTTTTGTCACCTCAAGGCCCTCTTTGTAGTGGTCAGGCTCGCTCGCTGCACTTGCTATGAACCGCAAGGGGGCTGGTCTGACAACATTTGCCAGGCCTGCTTTGGGTTCCGAATGCGGCCCTATCCGCTAGTAGCATTTAATTTACAGGCCCTGGGTACATGTAGAACCACTTTACTAGGGACTTATAAATAAATTAAATGTGCCAATTGGGTGAAAGACAGTTTCACCATGTTTAAAGGAGAGAGCACAAGCACTTTAGTTAATGGTACGGCTATCAACATGATGGCTGATTCGGGATTGCTCATTACGTTGATAGGTGTGGATGAGTGGAAGAAATTGAATGGTATTCAATTGAAGAAATCCAAGGTGAAACCTGTGGCCTATGGAGCAAAACCAATTGAAGTGTTGGGGGAATTTTATGCATGTATAGAATTTATAGGGAGTGTGACTGATAGTACAGTGTATGTAGTGGTTGATGGTTCGAATTTACTGGGGTGGTTGGATCAGCGTAATTTGGCAATTGTGTTAGATCCCAACAGTCGTGAACAAGTTCTTTTGCGTAAAGAAGTAGCACATATTATGTCTGTAGAAAATTGTGTCTGGACTCAAGCTTTTCCTGATGTGTTTGAAGAGAGACTTGGAAAAATCAAAGGTTTTACTCACCAAATTCAGTTGAAATCCTAGGTCAGACCAGTGGTACATAAGGTGAGACAAGTACCCGTTTCCATGAGAGATGAACTAAAGAAGGAATTGGAAAAACTATGTCTGCAGAACATAATTGAGCCCATTGAGAGCTCAGAATGGCTTTCACCAATAGTTTTGGCTAGGAAACCCAATGGCTTCTTAAGGATGTGCATTGATTTTAGAGACTTGAACAAGAGAATATGGGTTGATAGGCGTCCTTTGCCTAATATTACTGAAATGCTTACGATGCTAAAAGGAGCTAAAGTGTTTTCTACACTGGATATGTCTTCTGCGTATCACCAAATTTCACTACACAGAGATGCACGTAATTTGACGTTGTTTGTTACACCTTGTGGGGCTTGCAGATTTAAGCGCATGCCTTTCGGGTTGTCCTCAGCCTCGTCAGTATTTCAGAGAGTTATTGAGGCTATGTTCAAGGGTGTGGACAACGTTAGGTGTTTCCAAGATGACATCTTAGTGTATGGTGCGAATGAGAGAGAGCATAATGAAACTTGGCACAGATTTTAATGACACTCAAAGATAAGGGAGTTACTCTTAAGTCTTCTAATTGTAAATTTGGAATGTCCAGTGTGGATTATTTAGGGCACAAATTATCAGCTGAGGGGGTCGAGCCTAAGGAGTCCTTAGTAAAGGCTATCGAAGAGTTTCCGGCACCCCAAAGTAAAGAGCAATTGAAATCTTTCTTTGGCATGTTGGAATTTTATGCTCGTTTTGTACCTTTTTGTGCTGAAAGAACTGAGGGAATGAGGATGCTTCTCAAAAATAATGTCAAGTTTGAATGGTCAATTGAGGTGAACAAAGAATTTGATGAAATCAAGAGTGCAGTTGCTGGTGCTATTCCTCTCAAGGCATTTGACACTTGTGATCCTTGTGTGGTTGTAACGGATGCTAGTCAACACGGATTGGGTGCTGTGCTCATGCAGACAAGAAATGGCAAGGATGAAATTGTAGCGTTTGCATCACAAGCACTGCATGGGGTTGAAAGCACTTATTCTGTTATTGAACGGGAAGCATTGGCATGTTGGTGGGGAGTGGACCACTTAAGACACTATTTGTGGGGTGTAGAATTCACTCTACACATGGATCACAAGCCCTTTCTCAACTTGTTCACTACAAAAGGGGCTGGCAAAGCGACTCCTAGGATTGCAAAGTGGTACTATTGCTTGCAGGATTTTCACTTCAAACTAGTGTATGTTCCTGGTGTGAAAAACGTTTTTGCCGATTCTTTATCTAGGTTGCCTGTGAGGAAGGGAATGTAGGAAGAGGTTAACAAGGATGATGAATGGAGCATAGTAGCTTGTACCTCAGCTGATGAGATGGGCTTCATAGGGGAAGAGGAATGGAAGGAAGCGGTTAGACAAGATGTGGTGTTGCAAGAGTTGATCTCTTATTTGGATGTAGGGTGGCCAAAAGGGAAGGTGAAGCATGCCTGTAAAGTGTACAAAGAAGTTTTTGAGGAATTGAGTGTGTCTGATGGCTTTATAAGAAGAGCTTGTGTGTTGGTTGTTCCTCAAGTGATTCGGGGAAAGGTTTTGGAATTGACCCATGAAGGTCATGTGGGGATAAGGGCCATGAAGAGGAGAATTAGAGACACGTTTTGGTGGCCTGGTTTAGATACGGATGTGGAGCACTGGGTGAGGGAGTGTGTGGCCTGTGCCCTCAGTGACAAATCTCAGGTTACGGTTCCCAGTCCTGTGGAGGCAGTTCCGATTCCAGAAAAACCTTGGGTCAAACTAGGAATGGACATAATTGGTCCTATGAATGTGCTGAAGGAAGGCCAGAAGTATGAAATAGTTCTATTAGATTATAGTTCACGTTGGCCTGAGGTGAAGTTTGTGCGTAATGCCAACACTGTGGAAGTAGTCAAATTCTTGCATGAGTTGTTCATGCGTGAGGTTGCCCCCATGGAAATTGTCACGGACAACGGTGTTCAATCTATGTCTGAAGAGTTTGGTACGTTTATGAAAAAGTGGGGCGTAGAACATGTGACAACCTCGTTGTGCCATCCTAGGAGCAATGGTTTAGTGAAAAGGTGTAATCGTGTAATTAAAGACAACATACAATTGTCTTTGGCCAGTGGTTTGGATTGGCAGAAGGAATTGGAGGATCTTATATGGGCTTTGCGCACCACACCATGTCTCTCCACTGGTTTGTTGCCTTTTGCTGTGTTAAAAGGGAGACTAGCGACTAATAGACTGGTGTGTCCGTGGATGTGCAATTCTACGGTGTTGGATGAGAAATGGTCTGGTGTGGCTGCCAAACGGGAGTGCGCACAGAGTAAATATGTGTCCAAGGAGTGTGATCGCCAGGTGTAAGTTAAGGGAGGGGACTGGGTGCGAGTCAGATTGCCGGGGATCATTTTCAAGGGGCAATCGAGATTCTCAGCACCCAAGAAGGTTGTGTGTGTGAAAAGGAATGTGGTTCAATTGGAGAATGGTAAGTGGTGGAATAAGGAGAGGTTGGCCATACAAAAGAAATTAAATTTGGTGTGTGAGAATGCTGAATCGATGGGGCAGGAAAAGGTAAACCTGGGCAATCGCGGTCCACAATCGTTGTTCTCGTCTGTGAGACCATGCAGGGAGATGGTACGACCTAAATGGTTACAAGATTATGTGTCTGATGGGTGATCTCCTTCTGTGCTTTGTTCCCTTCATTAATGTTAGAGTTTTTTTGTTATAGGTACTTGTTTAGTGCATTCATATCAAATATTTAAATCCTCATTTTGTTTTATTTTCTTTGGGTTTTTGTTTTGTTTTGTTCTGTTGAAAAAGGGGAAGATGTGTTGGGTCTTGACGTAGGATGGAACTGGAATGCCAAGAACGGTAGAATGTTGGTATTTGAAGGGTTGGGCAGCTGCTGTTTCCCTGTTGCCCTGCTGGTTTGTACGTCTGCAGCTAAAGAAATAAAGTGGATCACCTGAACAAAAAGGAGCGTCCTCTTCCTTCCGACTGCATCCTTTCACAGATCCGGCTCAAAATGTTTGTAAATCTGCCCTGGGCCATCTTTCAACATTAACTCTGCCCTTTCTGCCGGTCTTGAGTCCTCACACTTCTGAGGTGTGGCGCAGCGGCCAGGGGTGCTGACTCCGGAGCATGGGGCTCACGGTTCGATCCCAGCGACAGCTCACCCCAGAACCATGTGACTTTGGGCAATAGCTTGCTTAATCTTCCCAATGGCCCCCAGCGCCTTGAGACCCTTAGGGGTGATTAGTTTGCTTTACAAATACCGGGTTGTGGGTTATTTTTACTCTCTCTTCTACACAAAGCCGCGCGGTGATGGTAGCCCCTTCTCTGCCCAGGGGCCCAAACTGCGGAGCCGGGGCTGGTCACCAGGGCCTTTATGTAGGGCACCTACCAAGCAGCCTCTAGGCACCGCATGCGAAAACAAAAGGCAGCAGGGTTAGAAGAGGCGGTTTACTCCAACCGCACATTCCAGAAGGCCCTAAGAGAGGTGAGCAGACGGTCCCCCCAAGGGACCCCAAAAAGCTGGACGTTTCCTCCAATAGCACACGAGGTAACAGGAGATTTCCAAGCTGTCCTCATCCACGGGCTCAGTGCTTAGAAAGAAGTAACACAACTGTGACTCTCAACACAACAATCTACACAATGCAAATTAAAAAATGACCGGAAGCCAATGGCGCTTGATACGGATTGGCTAACATGTTCCCGCCATATTACACCTGTCACAGCCTATGCGGCTACAGTTTTTTTACCACTGATTGTTGTTTGTGTAACTTATGGATGCATAGGGGGCCACGGTAGTGGAGCTGGGAGACATACTGGGTGTATAAGGGTACAAGGTGGTCTGTAGGGTGCATGTTGGTGTGTGCAACGGGGTACATGGCGGCCTTTCCATGGGAGTGCATGTTGGAGTGTGTATAGTGCCACATGTTTTGTTGATAGGAGCACATGTTGATGTGCGAAATAGGGTACATGGTGGTCTTTCTTGAGGACACAGCGATCTCTCCACAGGGGTACATGGCGGTCTCTCCACAGGGGTACATGGCGGTCTCTCCACTGGGGTGCATGGCGGTCTCTCCACAGGGGTACATGGCACGCTCTCTACAGGGGTACATGGCGGTCTCTCCACAGGGGTACATGGCGGTCTCTCCACAGGGGTACATGGCCCGTCTCTCCACAGGGGTACATGGTGGTCTCTCCACTGGGTACATGGCAGTCTCTCCACTGGGGGTACATGGCGGTCTCTCCTCAAGGGTACATGGTGGTCTCTCCACAGGAGGTTCACGGAGGTCTCTCCACAGGGGTACATGGTGGTCTCTCCACTGGGGGTACATGGCAGTCTCTCCACTGGGGGTACATGGCGGTCTCTCCTCAAGGGTACATGGTGGTCTCTCCACAGGGGGTTCACGGAGGTCTCTCCCAGGAGTACATGGTGGTCTCTCCACAGGGGTACATGGCCCGTCTCTCCACAGGGGTACATGGCGGTCTATACACAGGAGTACATGGGGTCTCTGCACAGGGGTACATGGCGGGCTCTCCAAAAGGGGTGCATGGCAGTCTCTCCACAGGAGTACATGGTGGTCTGTCTCTCCAGAGGGGTACATGTCGGTCTCTCCACAGGGATACATGGCGGTCTCTCCACAGGAGTACATGGCGGTCTCTCTACAGGAGTACATGGCGGTCTCTCCACAGGGGTACACGGCGATCTATACACAGGAGTACATGGTGGTCTCTCCACAGGGGTACATGGCAGGCTCTCCAAAGGGGGTGCATGGCGGTCTCTCGACAGGAGTACATGGCGGTTTCTTCACGGGGGTACATGACGGTCTCTCCACAGGGGGTACATTGCAGTCTCTCCACAGGGGTACATGGCGGTCTCTCTACAAGGGTACATGGTGGTCTCTCCACAGGGGTACATGGCGGTCTTTCTTGGGGAAACGACGATCTCTCCACAGCAGTACATGGCGGTCTCTCTACAGGGGTACATGGTGGTCTCTCCACAGGAATACATGGCGGTCTCTCCACAGGGGTGCATGTCAGTCTCTCCACAGGGGTACATGGCAGTCTCTCCACAGGGGTGCATGGCGGTCTCTCCACAGGAGTACATGGCGATCTCTCCACAGGGGTACATGGCGGTCTCTCCACTGGGGTACATGGCAGTCTCTCCACAGCAGTACATGGCGGTCTCTCCACAGGAGTACATGGTGGTCTCTCCACAGGGGTACATGGCGGTCTTTCTTGGGGACACGGCGATCTCTTCACAGGTTTACATGGCGGTCTCGCCACAGGGGTACATGGCGGTCTCTCCACTGGGGTGCATGGCGGTCTCTCCACAGGGGTACATGGCACTCTCTCTACAGGGGTACATGGCGGTCTCTCCACAGGGCTACATGGTGGTCTCTCCACAGGGGTAAATGACGGTCTCTCCACAGGAGTACAAGGCGGTCTCTCCACAGGGGTACATGGTGGTCTCTCCATAGAGGTACATGGCGGTCTCTCCTCTGGGGTACATGGCGGTCTCTCCACAAGGGTACATGGCAGTCTGTCCACAGGGATACCTGGAGGTGTCTCCACTGGGGGTACATGGCAGTCTCTCCACTGGGGGTACATGGCGGTCTCTCCTCAAGGGTACACGGCGGTCTCTCCACAGGGGTACATGGAGGACTCTCCACAGGGGTACATGGTGGTCTCTCCACTGGGTACATGGCAGTCTCTCCATTGGGGGTACATCGCGGTCTCTCCTCAGGGGTACATGGTGGTCTCTCCACAGGGGGTTCACGGAGGTCTCTCCACAGGGGTACATGGTGGTCTCTCCACTGGGGGCACATGACAGTCTCTCCACTGGGGGACATGGCGGTCTCTCCTCAAGGGTACATGGTGGTCTCTCCACAGGGGTTCACGGAGGTCTCTCCACAGGGGTACATGGCGGTCTCTCCAGTGGGGTACATGGCGGTCTCTCCACTGGGGGTACATGGCGGTCTCTCCTCAAGGGTACATGGTGGTCTCTCCACAGAGGGTTCACGGAGGTCTCTCCACAGGAGTACATGGCGGTCTCTCCACTGGGGGTACATGGCGGTCTCTCCTCAAGGGTACATGGTGGTCTCTCCACAGGGGGTTCACGGAGGTCTCTCCACAGGAGTACATGGTGGTCTCTCCACTGGGGGTACATGGCAGTCTCTCCACTGGGGGTACATGGCGGTCTCTCCTCAAGGGTACATGGTGGTCTCTCCACAGGGGTACATAGCAGTCTCTCCTAGGGTGGTACATGGGGTCTCTCCACGGTCTCTCCACAGGGGGTACACAGCGGTCTCTCCTAGGGTGGTACATGGGGTCTCTCCACGGTCTCTCCACAAGGGTACATAGCGGTCTCTCCTAGGGTGGTACATGGGGTCTGTCCACGGTCTCTCCACAGGGGTACATAGCGGTCTCTCCTAGGGTGGTACATGGGGTCTTTGCACGGTCTCTCCACAGGGGTACATGGAGGTCTCTCCTAGGGAGATACATGGGGTCTCTCCACGGTCTCTCCACAGGGGTACATAGCGGTCTCTCCTAGGTGGGTACATGGGGTCTCTCCACGATCTCTCTACAGCAGTGGCGTAGCTAGGCACTCTGCCGCCCGTGGCGGTCCCTGTCTTTTGCCACCGCGCTGATGGGGGGGTGGGGTGCTGCCGATGATTTTTGCGGCCGCCGCCGCCCCTAAAACTCGTGCCGCCCGGGGCACACTGCCCCCTCCGCCCCCCTTGCTACGCCAGTGCTCTACAGGGGGTACACAGCGGTCTCTCCACAGGGGTACACGACCGTCTCTTCACAGGGGTACACAGAGGTCTCTCTTAGGGAGATACATGGGGTCTCTCTGCGGTCTCTCCACGGGGGTACACAGCGGTCTATGTCTATCCTAGGGGGATACATGGGGTCTCTCCATCGGGGTACACGGCGGTCTCTCCACAGGGGTACACGGAGGTCTATGTCTATCCTAGGGGGATACATGGGGTCTCTCCACGGTCTCTCCATTGGGGTACACAGCGGTCTCTCCACAGGGGTACACGGAGGTCTCTCCTAGGGAGATACATGGGGTCTCTCCACTGTCTCTCCACAGGGGTACACAAAGGTCTCTCCTAGGGGGATACATGGGGTCTCTCCACGGTCTCTCCATTGGGGTACACAGCGGTCTCTCCACAGGGGCACACGGAGGTCTATGTCTATCCTAGGGGGATACATGGCAGTCTCTCCATTGGGGTACACAGCGGTCTCTCCACAGGGGTACACGGAGGTCTATGTCTAGCCTAGGGGGATACATGGGGTCTCTCCATTGGGGTACACGGCGGTCTCTCCACAGGGGTACTCGGAGGTCTATGTCTATCCTAGGGGTATACATGGGGTCTCTCCACGGTCTCTCCATTGGGGTACATGGCGGTCTCTCACAGGGGTACACGGAGGTCTATGTCTATCCTAGGGGGATACATGGGGTCTCTCCATTGGGGTACACGGCGGTCTCTCCACAGGGGTACACGGAGGTCTATGTCTATCCTAGGGGGATACATGGCAGTCTCTCTGCAGGGGTACACGGCAGTCTCTCCACAGGGGTACACGGAGGTCTATGTCTATCCTAGGGGTATACATGGGGTCTCTCCACGGACTCTCCATTGGGGTACATGGCGGTCTCTCCACAGGGGTACACGGAGGTCTATGTCTATCCTAGGGGGATACATGGCAGTCTCTCTGCAGGGGTACACGGCGGTCTCTCCACAGGGGTACACGGAGGTCTATGTCTATCCTAGGGGTATACATGGGGTCTCTCCACGGTCTCTCCATTGGGGTACATGGCGGTCTCTCCACAGGGGTACACGGAGGTCTATGTCTATCCTAGGGGAATACATGGGGTCTCTCCATTGGGGTACACGGCGGTCTCTCCATAGGGGTACACAGAGGTCGATGTCTATCCTAGGGGTATACATGGGGTCTCTCCACGGTTTCTCCATTGGGGTACATGGCGGTCTCTCCACAGGGGTACACGGAGGTCTATGTCTATCCTAGGGGGATACATGGGGTCTCTCCATTGGGTTACACGGCGGTCTCTCCACAGGGGTACACGGAGGTCGATGTCTATCCTAGGGGTATACATGGGGTCCCTCCACGGTTTCTCCATTGGGGTACATGGTGGTCTCTCCACAGGGGTACACGGAGGTCTATGTCTATCCTAGGGGGATACATGGCAGTCTCTCCATTGGGGTACACAGCGGTCTCTCCACAGGGGTACACGGAGGTCTATGTCTAGCCTAGGGGGATACATGGGGTCTCTCCATTGGGGTACACGGCGGTCTCTCCACAGGGGTACTTGGAGGTCTATGTCTATCCTAGGGGTATACATGGGGTCTCTCCACGGTCTCTCCATTGGGGTACATGGCGGTCTCTCACAGGGGTACACGGAGGTCTATGTCTATCCTAGGGGGATACATGGGGTCTCTCCATTGGGGTACACGGCGGTCTCTCCACAGGGGTACACGGAGGTCTATGTCTATCCTAGGGGATACATGGCAGTCTCTCTGCAGGGGTACACAGCGGTCTCTCCACAGGGGTACACGGAGGTCTATGTCTATCCTAGGGGTATACATGGGGTCTCTCCACGGTCTCTCCATTGGGGTACATGGCGGTCTCTCCACAGGGGTACACGGAGGTCTATGTCTATCCTAGGGGATACATGGCAGTCTCTCTGCAGGGGTACACGGCGGTCTCTCCACAGGGGTACACGGAGGTCTATGTCTATCCTAGGGGTATACATGGGGTCTCTCCACGGTCTCTCCATTGGGGTACATGGCGGTCTCTCCACAGGGGTACACGGAGGTCTATGTCTATCCTAGGGGAATACATGGGGTCTCTCCATTGGGGTACACGGCGGTCTCTCCACAGGGGTACACGGAGGTCGATGTCTATCCTAGGGGTATACATGGGGTCTCTCCACGGTTTCTCCATTGGGGTACATGGCGGTCTCTCCACAGGGGTACACGGAGGTCGATGTCTATCCTAGGGGTATACATGGGGTCCCTCCACGGTTTCTCCATTGGGGTACATGGCGGTCTCTCCACAGGGGTACACGGAGGTCTATGTCTATCCTAGGGGGATACTTGGCAGTCTCTCTGCAGGGGTACACGGCGGTCTCTCCACAGGGGTACACAGAGGTCTATGTCTATCCTAGGGGTATACATGGGGTCTCTCCATTGGGGTACACGGCGGTCTCTCCACAGGGGTACACGGAGGTCTATGTCTATCCTAGGGGGATACTTGGCAGTCTCTCTGCAGGGGTACACGGCGGTCTCTCCACAGGGGTACACGGAGGTCTATGTCTATCCTAGGGGTATACATGGGGTCTCTCCATTGGGGTACACGGCGGTCTCTCCACAGGGGTACACGGAGGTCTATGTCTATCCTAGGGGGATACTTGGCAGTCTCTCTGCAGGGGTACACGGCGGTCTCTCCACAGGGGTACACGGAGGTCTAGGTCTATCCTAGGGGTATACATGGGGTCTCTCCACGGTCTCTCCATTGGGGTGCACAGCGGTCTCTCCACAGGGGTACACGGAGGTCTATGTCTATCCTAGGGGGATACATGGGGTCTCTCCATTGGGGTACACGGCGGTCTCTCCACAGGGGTACACGGAGGTCTATGTCTATCCTAGGGGGATACATGGCAGTCTCTCCATTGGGGTACACGGTATTGCCTGCGCACACTGAGGCACTGCCATCCCTGAACACCGAGTGACACAGATTGCTGTAAATGCTACAAAGGGCCCTGATTGCCATCGACAGCCCCAGTAATGGAAGCTGAGGGCGTCGGACGCGGACGTTTCATTCCGCGCGGGTGCATTTAATGCCCCAGCCCCTCGGGAACCTCCGGCCGATCACAGCAGTGATTACATTATTGATTCTCTCTGCGCGTCAGGGCTCTGAGGAGCTAAGGGGTGTGTGTAGGACTCGGGGGTGGGCGTGTAGAATGGCTGTAGCACACAGGCCTGTGGGGGTTGTGGGGGGTAGCACACACTGGACTGTGGGGGGGGGGGGTGTAGCGCACACACAGGCCTGTGGGAGGGGGGGTAGAATGTATGCAGCACACATCCCTGAGGGGGGGTTAGAATGTAGGTAGCGCACACAGGCCTGGGGGGTACAATGTATGTAGCGCACACAAGTCTGGGGGTATGCAGCGCACACAGGTCTGGGGGGTAGAATGTATGTAGCGCACACAGATCAGGGGGTAGAGTGTATGTAGCGCACACACCCCTGGGGGTGTACAATGTATGAAGCACACACAGCCCTGGGGGTAGAATGTATGTAGCACACACAGGCCTGGGGGTGTAGAATGCATGTAGCACACACAGCCCTGGGGGTAGAATGGATGTAGCGCAAACAGGTCGGGGGGGTAGAATGTATGCAGCACACACAGGCCGGGGGGTAGAATGTATGTTGTGCACACACCTCTGAGGGGGTAGACTGTATGTAGCACACTCACCACTGTGGGGTAAAATATAAGCAGCACACAGGTCTGGGGGTGGTAGAATGTATGTAGCACACATAGACCTGGGGGTAAAATGTATGTAGTGCACAGAGGACTGGGAGGTAGAATGTATGTAGCACACACAGACCTGGGGGTAGAATGTATGTAGCGCACACAGGTTTGGGGGGTAGAATGTATGTAGCACACACAGACCTGGGGGTAGAATGTATGTAGCGCACACAGGTCTGGGGTGTAGAATGTATGTAGCACACACAGGCCTGGGGGTAGAATGTATGTAGTGCACACAGGTCTGGGGGTATGTAGCGCACACAGGTCTGGGGGTTAGAATATATGTGGCGCACACAGGTCTGGGGGGTAGAATGTATGTAGCGCACAGGTCTGGGGGTAGAATGTATGTACAGCAAACAGGTCTGGGGGTAGAATGTATGTAGCACACAGGTCTGGGGTAGAATGTATGTAGCGCACACAGGTCTGGGGGGTAGAATCTATGTAGCACACTCAGTTCTGGGGTGTAGAATGTATGTAGCACACACAGGTCTGGGGGTAGAATGTATGTAGCACACACAGTTGTAGGGGGTATGCAGCACACACAGGTCTGGGGGGTAGAATGTATGTAGCGAAACACAGGTATGGGATAGAATGTATGTAGGGCACACACCACCTGGGGGTGTACAATGTATGTAGGACACACAGCCCTGGGGGTAGAATGCATGTAGCACACACAGGTCTGGGGGTGTAGAATGCATGTAGCACACACAGCCCTGGGGGTAGAATGGATGTAGCGCAAACAGGTTGGGGTCGAATGTATGCAGCACACACAGGCCGGGGGGTAGAATGTATGTTGTGCACACTCCTCTGGGGGGTAGACTGTATGTAGCGCACTCACCCCTGTGGCATAAAATATAAGTAGCACACAGGCCTGGGGGTGGTAGAATGTATGTAGCACACATAGACCTGGGAGTAAAATGTATGTAGTGCACAGAGGTCTGGGGAAGTAGAATGTATGTAGCACACACAGACTTGGTGGTAGAATGTATGTAGCGCACACAGGTCTGGGGGCAGAATGTATGTAGTGCACACAGACTTGGGGGTAGAATGTATGTAGCGCACACAGTCCTGGGGGGTAGAATGTATGTAGCACACACAGACCTGGGGGTAGAATGTATGTCGTGCACACAGGTCTGGGGGGTAGAATGTATGTAGCACACACAGGCCTGGGGGAAGAATGTATGTAGTGCACACAGTTCTGGGGGTATGTAGCACACACAGGTCTGGGGGATTGAATGTATGTAGCGCACACAGGTCTGGGGGTAGAATGTATGTAGCGCACAGGTCGGGGGTAGAATGTTTGTAGAGCAAAAAGGTCTGGGGGTAGAATGTATGTAGCGCACACAGTTCTGGGGGGGTAGAATGTATGTAGCGCACACAGGCCTGGGGGTAGAATGTATGTAGCGCACACAAGTCTGGGGGGTATGTAGCGCACACAGGTCTAGGGGTTAGAATGTATGAAGCGCACACAGGTCTGGGGGGTAGAATGCATGTAGTGCACAGGTCTAGAGGTAGAATTTATGTAGAGCAAACAAGTCTGGGGGTAGAATGTATGTAACATACAGGTCTGGGGGTGGAATGTATGTAGCGCACACAGGTCTGGGGGGTAGAATCTATGTAGCACACTCAGTTCTGGGGTGTAGAATGTATGTAGCACACACAGGTCTGGGGGTAGAATGTATGTAGCGCACAAAGTTCTAGGGGGTATGCAGCACACACAGGTCTAGGGGGTAGAATGTATGAGGCGCACACAGGTCTGGGATAGAATGTATGTAGCTCACACAGGTCTGGGGGTGGAATGTATGTAGCGCACAGGTCTGGGGTAGAATTTATGTAGAGCAAAAAGGTCTGGGGGTAGAATGTATGTAGCACCCTTAGTTCTGGGGTGTAGAATGTATGTAGCACACACAGGTCTGGGGGGTAGAATGTATGTAGCGCACACAGTTCTAGGGGGTATGCAGCACACACAGGTCTGGGGGGTAGAATGTATGTAGCGCACACAGGTCTGGGATAGAATGTATGTAGCTCACACAGGTCTGGGGGGTAGAATGTATGTAGCGCACAGGTCTGGGGGTAGAATTTATGTAGAGCAAACAGGTCTGGGGGTAGAATGTATGTAGCACACATGTCTGGGGGTGGAATGTATGTAGCGCACACAGGTCTGGGGTAGAATCTATGTAGCACACTCAGTTCTGGGGTGTAGAATGTATGTAGCACACACAGGTCTGGGGGTAGAATGTATGTAGCGCACACAGTTCTAGTGGGTATGCAGCACACACAGGTCTCGGGGGTAGAATGTGTGTAGTGCACACAGGTCTGGGGGGTAGAATGTATGTAGGGCACACAGCCCTGCGGGTAGAATGCATGTAGCACACACAGGTCGGGGGGTGTAGAATGCATGTAGCACACACATCCCTGGGGGTAGAATGTATGCAGCGCACACATGCCGGAGGGGTAGAATGTATGTTGTGCACACATCTCCGGGGGGGTAGACTGTATGTAGCGCACTCACCCCTGTGGGATAAAATGTAAGTAGCACACAGGCCTGGGGGTGGTAGAATGTATGTAGCACACACAGACCTGGGGGTAGAATGTATGTAGTGCAAAGTCGTCTGGGGGGTAGAATGTATGTAGCATACACAGACCTGGGGGTAGAATGTATGTAGCGCACACAGGTCTGGGGGGTAGAATGTATGTAGTGCACACAGACCTGGGGGTAGAATGTATTTAGTGCACACAGGCCTGGGGGGGTAGAATGTATGTAGCACACACAGACCTAGGGGTAGAATGTATGTAGCGCACACAGGTCTGGGGGGCAGAATGTATGTAGCGCACACAGGCCTGGGGGGTAGAATGTATGTAGCGGACACAGGTCTGGGGGTATGTAGCGCACACAGGTCTGGGGGTAGAATGTATGTAGAGCACACAGGTCAGGGGTAGAGTGTTTGTAGCGCACACACCCCTGGGGGTGTACAATGTATGAAGCACACACAGCCCTGGGGGTAGAATGTATGTAGCACACACAGGCCTGGGGGTGTAGAATGCATGTAGCACACACAGCCCTGGGGGTAGAATGGATGTAGCGCAAACAGGTTGGGGGGGTAGAATGTATGCAGCACACACAGGCCGGGGGTAGAATGTATGTTGTGCACACACCTCTGAGGGGGTAGACTGTATGTAGCACACTCACCACTGTGGGATAAAATATAAGAATCACACAGGCCTGGGGGTGGTAGAATGTATGTAGCACACACAGATCTGGGGTTAGAATGTATGTCGCGCACACAGGTCTGGGGGGTAGAATGTATGTAGTGCACACAGACTGTGGGGGTAGAATGTATGTAGCGCACACAGGCCTGGGGGGTAGAATGTATGTAGCACACACAGACCTGGGGTAGAATGTATGTGGCGCACAAAGGTCTGGGGTGAAGAATGTATGTAGCACACACAGGCCTGGGGGTAGAATGTATGTAGTGCACACAGGTCTGGGGGTATGTAGTGCACACGGGTCTGAGGGATTGAATGTATGTAGCGCACACAGGTCTGGGTGGTAGAATGTATGTAGCGCACAGGTCTGGGGGGTAGAATGTATGTAGAGCAAACAGGTCTGGGGTAGAATGTATGTAGCGCACACAGTTCTGGGGGGGTAGAATGTATGTAGCGCACACAGGCCTGGGGGGTAGAATGTATGTAGCGCGCACAGGTCTGGGGGTATGTAGCACACAGGTCTGGGGGTTAGAATATATGTGGCGCACACAGGTCTGGGGTGTAGAATGTATGTAGTGCACAGGTCTGGGGGTAGAATTTATATAGAGCAAACAGGTCTGGGGGTAGAATGTATGTAGCACACAGGTCTGGGGGTAGAATGTATGTAGTGCACACAGACTTGGGGGTAGAATGTATGTAGCGCACACAGGCCTGGGGGTGGTAGAATGTATGTAGCACACACAGACCTGGGGGTAGAATGTATGTAGCGCACAGAGGTCTGGGGAGGGCAGAATATATGTAGCGCACACAGGCCTTGGGGGTAGAATGTAAGTAGCACACAGGTATGGGGTAGAATGTATGTAGAGCAAACAGGTCTGGGGTAGAATGTATGTAGTGCACACAGGTCTGGGGGTAGAATGTATGTAGCGCACACAGGCCTGGGGGGTAGAATGTATGTAGCGGACACAGGTCTGGGGGTATTTAGCGCACACAGGTCTGGGGGTAGAATGTATGTAGTGCACACAGGTCAGGGGTAGAGTGTTTGTAGCGCACACACCCCTGGGGGTGTACAATGTATGAAGCACACACAGCCCTGGGGGTAGAATGTATGTAGCACACACAGGCCTGGGGGTGTAGAATGCATGTAGCAGACACAGCCCTGGGGGTAGAATGGATGTTGCGCAAACAGGTCGGGCGGGTAGAATGTATGCAGCACACACAGGCCGGGGGTAGAATGTATGTTGTGCACACACCTCTGAGGGGGTAGACTGTATGTAGCACACTCACCACTCTGGGGTAAAATATAAGCAGCACACAGGTCTGGGGGTGGTAGAATGTATGTAGCACACATAGACCTGGGGGTAAAATGTATGTAGAGCACAGAGGACTGGGGGGTAGAATGTATGTAGCACACACAGACCTGGGGGTAGAATGTATGTAGCGCACACAGGTTTGGGGGGTAGAATGTATGTAGTGCACACAGACTTGGGGGTAGAATGTATGTAGCGCACACAGGCCTGGGGGTAGAATGTATGTAGCACACACAGACATGGGGGTAGAATGTATGTAGCGCACACAGGTCTGGGGTGTAGAATGTATGTAGCACACACAGGCCTGGGGGTAGAATGTATGTAGTGCACACAGGTCTGGGGGTATGTAGTGCACACGGGTCTGAGGTATTGAATGTATGTAGCGCACAGGTCTGGGGGGTAGAAAGTATGTAGAGCAAACAGGTCTGGGGTAGAATGTATGTAGCACACACAGTTCTGGGGGTAGAATGAATGTAGCGCACACAGGCCTGGGGGGTAGAATGTATGTAGCGCACACAGGTCTGGGGGTATGTAGCGCACACAGGTCTGGGGGTTAGAATATATGTGGCGCACACAGGTCTGGGGGGTAGAATGTATGTAGCGCACAGGTCTGGGGGTAGAATGTATGTAGAGCAAACAGGTCTGGGGGTAGAATGTATGTAGCACACAGGTCTGGGGGTAGAATGTATGTAGCGAACACAGGTCTGGGGGGTAGAATCTATGTAGCACACTCAGTTCTGGGGTGTAGAATGTATGTAGCACACACAGGTCTGGGGGTAGAATGTATGTAGCACACACAGTTGTAGGGGGTATGCAGCACACACAGGTCTGGGGTGTAGAATCTATGTAGCACACTCAGTTCTGGGGTGTAGAATGTATGTAGCGCACACAGTTCTAGTGGGTATGCAGCACACACAGGTCTCGGGGGTAGAATGTGTGTAGTGCACACAGGTCTGGGGGGTAGAATGTATGTAGGGCACACACCCCTGGGGTGTACAATGTATGTAGGACACACAGCCCTGGGGGTAGAATGTATGTAGTGCAAAGACGTCTGGGGGGTAGAATATATGTAGCATACACAGACCTGGGGGTAGAATGTATGTAGCGCACACAGGTCTGTGGGGTAGAATGTATGTAGTGCACACAGACCTGGGGGTAGAATGTATTTAGTGCACACAGGTCGGGGGTGTAGAATGCATGTAGCACACACATCCCTGGGGGTAGAATGTATGCAGCGCACACAGGCCGGGGGGTAGAATGTATGTTGTGCACATACCTCCGGGGGGGGTAGACTGTATGTAGCGCACTCACCCCTGTGGGATAAAATGTAAGTAGCACACAGGCCTGGGGGTGGTAGAATGTATGTAGCACACACAGACCTGGGGGTAGAATGTATGTAGTGCAAAGACGTCTGGGGGGTAGAATGTATGTAGCATTCACAGACCTGGGGGTAGAATGTATGTAGCGCACACAGGTCTGTGGGGTAGAATGTATGTAGTGCACACAGACCTGGGGGTAGAATGTATTTAGTGCATACAGGCCTGGGGGGTAGAATGTATGTAGCACACACAGACCTAGGGGTAGAATGTATGTAGCGCACACAGGTCTGGGGGGCAGAATGTATGTAGCGCACTGAGTTCTGGGGTGTAGAATATATGTAGCACACACAGGTCTGGGGGTAGAATGTATGTAGCCCACACAGTTGTAGGGGGTATGCAGCACACACAGGTCTGGGGGGTAGAATGTATGTAGCGCACACAGGTATGGGATAGAATGTATGTAGCGCACACAGGTCTGGGGGTAGAATGTGTGTAGTGCACAAAGGTCTGGGGAGTAGAATGTATGTAGGGCACACACCACCTGGGGGTGTACAATGTATGTAGGACACACAGCCCTGGGGGTAGAATGCATGTAGCACACACAGGTCTGGGGGTGTAGAATGCATGTAGCACACACAGCCCTGGGGGTAGAATGGATGTAGCGCAAACAGGTTGGGGGGGTCGAATGTATGCAGCACACACAGGCCGGGGGGTAGAATGTATGTTGTGCACACTCCTCTGGGGGTAGACTGTATGTAGCGCACTCACCCCTGTGGCATAAAATATAAGTAGCACACAGGCCTGGGGGTGGTAGAATGTATGTAGCACACATAGACCTGGGAGTAAAATGTATGTAGTGCACAGAGGTCTGGGGGAGTAGAATGTATGTAGCACACACAGACTTGGTGGTAGAATGTATGTAGCGCACACAGGTCTGGGGGTAGAATGTATGTAGTGCACACAGACTTGGGGGTAGAATGTATGTAGCGCACACAGTCCTGGGGGGTAGAATGTATGTAGAGCAAACAGGTCTGGGGTAGAATGTATGTAGCGCACACAGTTCTGGGGGGGTAGAATGTATGTAGCGCACACAGGCCTGGGGGGTAGAATGTATGTAGCGCGCACAGGTCTGGGGGTATGTAGCACACAGGTCTGGGGGTTAGAATATATGTGGTGCACACAGGTCTGGGGTGTAGAATGTATGTAGTGCACACGTCTGGGGGTAGAATTTATATAGAGCAAACAGGTCTGGGGGTAGAATGTATGTAGCACACAGGTCTGGGGGTAGAATGTATGTAGTGCACACAGACTTGGGGGTAGAATGTATGTAGCGCACACAGGCGTGGGGGTGGTAGAATGTATGTAGCACACACAGACCTGGGGGTAGAATGTATGTAGCGCACAGAGGTCTGGGGAGGGCAGAATATATGTAGCGCACACAGGCCTTGGGGGTAGAATGTAAGTAGCACACAGGTATGGGGTAGAATGTATGTAGAGCAAACAGGTCTGGGGTAGAATGTATGTAGTGCACACAGGTCTGGGGGTAGAATGTATGTAGCGCACACAGGCCTGGGGGTAGAATGTATGTAGCGGACACAGGTCTGGGGGTATTTAGCGCACACAGGTCTGGGGGTAGAATGTATGTAGTGCACACAGGTCAGGGGTAGAGTGTTTGTAGCGCACACACCCCTGGGGGTGTACAATGTATGAAGCACACACAGCCCTGGGGGTAGAATGTATGTAGCACACACAGGCCTGGGGGTGTAGAATGCATGTAGCAGACACAGCCCTGGGGGTAGAATGGATGTTGCGCAAACAGGTCGGGCGGGTAGAATGTATGCAGCACACACAGGCCGGGGGGTAGAATGTATGTTGTGCACACACCTCTGAGGGGGTAGACTGTATGTAGCACACTCACCACTCTGGGGTAAAATATAAGCAGCACACAGGTCTGGGGGTGGTAGAATGTATGTAGCACACATAGACCTGGGGGTAAAATGTATGTAGAGCACAGAGGACTGGGGGGTAGAATGTATGTAGCACACACAGACCTGGGGGTAGAATGTATGTAGCGCACACAGGTTTGGGGGGTAGAATGTATGTAGTGCACACAGACTTGGGGGTAGAATGTATGTAGCGCACACAGGCCTGGGGGGTAGAACGTATGTAGCACACACAGACCTGGGGGTAGAATGTATGTAGCGCACACAGGTCTGGGGTGTAGAATGTATGTAGCACACACAGGCTTGGGGGTAGAATGTATGTAGTGCACACAGGTCTGGGGGTATGTAGTGCACACGGGTCTGAGGTATTGAATGTATGTAGCGCACAGGTCTGGGGGGTAGAAAGTATGTAGAGCAAACAGGTCTGGGGTAGAATGTATGTAGCACACACAGTTCTGGGGGTAGAATGAATGTAGCGCACACAGGCCTGGGGGTAGAATGTATGTAGCGCACACAGGTCTGGGGGTATGTAGCGCACACAGGTCTGGGGGTTAGAATATATGTGGCGCACACAGGTCTGGGGGTAGAATGTATGTAGCGCACAGGTCTGGGGGTAGAATGTATGTAGAGCAAACAGGTCTGGGGGTAGAATGTACGTAGCACACAGGTCTGGGGGTAGAATGTATGTAGCGCACACAGGTCTGGGGGTAGAATCTATGTAGCACACTCAGTTCTGGGGTGTAGAATGTATGTAGCACACACAGGTCTGGGGGTAGAATGTATGTAGCACACACAGTTGTAGGGGGTATGCAGCACACACAGGTCTGGGGGTAGAATGTATATAGCGCACACAGTTATGGGATAGAATGTATGTAGCGCACACAGGTCTGGGGGATAGAATGTGTGTAGTGCACAAAGGTCTGGGGGGTAGAATGTATGTAGGGCACACACCACCTGGGGGTGTACAATGTATGTAGGACACACAGCCCTGGGGGTAGAATGCATGTAGCACACACAGGTCTGGGGGTGTAGAATGCATGTAGCACACACAGCCCTGGGGGTAGAATGGATGTAGCGCAAACAGGTTGGGGGGGGTCGAATGTATACAGCACACACAGGCCGGGGGGTAGAATATATGTTGTGCACACTCCTCTGGGGGGTAGACTGTATGTAGCGCACTCACCCCTGTGGCATAAAATATAAGTAGCACACAGGCCTGGGGGTGGTAGAATGTATGTAGCACACATAGACCTGGGAGTAAAATGTATGTAGTGCACAGAGCTCTGGCAGAGTAGAATGTATGTAGCACACACAGACTTGGTGGTAGAATGTATGTAGCGCACACAGGTCTGGGGGTAGAATGTATGTAGTGCACACAGACTTGGGGGTAGAATGTATGTAGCGCACACAGTCCTGGGGGGTAGAATGTATGTAGCACACACAGGCCTGGGGGAAGAATGTATGTAGTGCACACAGTTCTGGGGGTATGTAGCGCACACGGGTCTGGGGGATTGAATGTATGTAGCGCACACAGGTCTGGGGGATTGAATGTATGTAGCGCACACAGGTCTGGGGGGTAGAATGTATGTAGAGCAAAAAGGTCTGGGGGTAGAATGTATGTAGCGCACACAGTTCTGGGGGGGGGTAGAATGTATGTAGCGCACACAGGCCTGGGGGTAGAATGTATGTAGCGCACACAAGTCTGGGGGGTATGTAGCGCACACAGGTCTGGGGGTTAGAATGTATGTAGCGCACACAGGTCTGGGGGGTAGAATGCATGTAGTGCACAGGTATAGAGGTAGAATTTATGTAGAGCAAACAGGTCTGGGGGTAGAATGTATGTAGCACACAGGTCTGGGGGTGGAATGTATGTAGCGCACACAGGTCTGGGGGGTAGAATCTATGTAGCACACTCAGTTCTGGGGTGTAGAATGTATGTAGCACACACAGGTCTGGGGGTAGAATGTATGTAGCGCACAAAGTTCTAGGGGGTATGCAGCACACACAGGTCTAGGGGTAGAATGTATGTAGCGCACACAGGTCTGGGATAGAATGTATGTAGCTCACACAGGTCTGGGGGTAGAATGTATGTAGCGCACATGTCTGGGGGTAGAATTTATGTAGAGCGAAAAGGTCTGGGGTAGAATGTATGTAGCACCTTTAGTTCTGGGGTGTAGAATGTATTTAGCACACACAGGTCTGGGGGGGGTAGAATGTATGTAGCGCACACAGTTCTAGGGTGTATGCAGCACACACAGGTCTGGGGGTAGAATGTATGTAGCGCACACAGGTCTGGGATAGAATGTATGTAGCTCACACAGGTCTGGGGGGTAGAATGTATGTAGCGCACAGGTCTGTGGGTAGAATTTATGTAGAGCAAACAGGTCTGGGGGTAGAATGTATGTAGCACACAGGTCTGGGGGTGGAATGTATGTAGCGCACACAGGTCTGGGGGTAGAATCTATGTAGCACACTCAGTTCTGGGGTGTAGAATCTATGTAGCACACTCAGTTCTGGGGTGTAGAATGTATGTAGCGCACACAGTTCTAGTGGGTATGCAGCACACACAGGTCTCGGGGGTAGAATGTGTGTAGTGCACACAGGTCTGGGGGGTAGAATGTATGTAGGGCACACACCCCTGGGGTGTACAATGTATGTAGGACACACAGCCCTGGGGGTAGAATGCATGTAGCACACACAGGTCGGGGGTGTAGAATGCATGTAGCATACACATCCCTGGGGGTAGAATGTATGCAGCGCACACAGGCCGGGGGGGTAGAATGTATGTTGTGCACACACCTCCGGGGGGGTAGACTGTATGTAGCGCAATCACCCCTGTGGGATAAAATGTAAGTAGCACACAGGCCTGGGGGTGGTAGAATGTATGTAGCACACACAGACCTGGGGGTAGAATGTATGTAGTGCAAAGACGTCTGGGGGGTAGAATGTATGTAGCATACACAGACCTGGGGGTAGAATGTATGTAGCGCACACAGGTCTGTGGGGTAGAATGTATGTAGTGCACACAGGCCTGGGGGGTAGAATGTATGTAGTGCACACAGGTCTGGGGGTAGAATGTATGTAGCGCACAGGTCTGGGGGTAGAATGTATGTAGAGCAAACAGTTCTGGGGGTAGAATGTATGTAGCGCACAGGTCTGGGGGTAGAATGTATGTAGAGCAAACAGGTCTGGGGTACAATGTATGTAGCGCACACAGGTCTGGGGGGTAGAATCTATGTAGCACCCTCAGTTCTGGGGTGTAGAATGTATGTAGCACACACAGGTCTGGGGGGTAGAATGTATGTAGCGCACACAGTTCTAGGGGGTATGCAGCACACACAGGTCTGGGGGTAGAATGTATGTAGCGCACACAGGTCTGGGATAGAATGTATGTAGCTCACACAGGTCTGGGGGGTAGAATGTATGTAGCGCACAGGTCTGGGGGTAGAATCTATGTAGCACACTCAGTTCTGGGGTGTAGAATGTATGTAGCACACACAGGTCTGGGGGTAGAATGTATGTAGCGCACACAGTTCTAGGGAGTATGCAGCACACACAGGTCAGGGGGTAGAATGTGTGTACTGCACACAGGTCTGGGGGGGTGGAATGTATGTAGGGCACACACCCCTGGGGTGTACAATGTATGTAGGACACACAGCCCTGGGGGTAGAATGCATGTAGCACACATAGGTCTGGGGGTGTAGGATGCATGTAGCACACACATCCCTGTGGGAAGAATGTATGCACTGCACACAGGCCGGGGGGGGGGGGGGTAGAATGTATGTTGTGCACACACCTCTGGGGGGGTAGACTGTATGTAGCGCCCTCACCCCTGTGGGATAAAATGTAAGTAGCACACAGGCCTTGGGGTGGTAGAATGTATGTAGCACACGCAGACCTGGGGGTAGAATGTATGTAGTGCAAAGAGGTCTGGGGGGTAGAATGCATGTAGCACAGACAGACCTGGGGGTAGAATGTATGTAGCGCACACAGGTCTGGGGGGTAGAATGTATGTAGTGCGCACAGACCTGGGGGTAGAATATTTTTAGCACACACAGGCCTGGGGGGGTAGAATGTATGTAGCACACACAGACCTAGGGGTAGAATGTATGTAGCGCACACAGGCCTAGGGGGTAGAATGTATGTAGTGCACACAGGTCTGGGGGTATGTTGCGCACACATGTCTAGGAGGTTGAATGTATGTAGCGCACACAGGTCTGGGGGTAGAATGTATGTAGTGCACAGGTCTGGGGGTAGAATGTATGTAGAGCAAACAGGTCTGGGGTACAATGTATGTAACGCACACAGGTCTGGGGAGGTAGAATATATGTAGCGCACACAGGCCTGGGGGGTAGAATGTATGTAGCGCTCACAGGTCTTGGGGTATGCAGCGCACACAGGTCTGGGGGTTAGAATGTATGTAGTGCACACAGGTCTGGGGGTAGAATGTATGTAGCGCACAGGTCGGGGGTAGAATTTAAGTGGAGCAAACAGGTATGGGGTAGAATGTATGTAGCACACAGGTCTGGGGGTAGAATGTATGTAGCGCTCACATGCCTGGGGGTAGAATCTATGTAGCACACACAGTTCTGGGGGGTAGAATGTAGACAATCAAATTTGCAAACTTCAGGCATTTTACCACCCTCCAGGCAAAAACACCATGTTCATAGACCAACTGATAGAAATCATCACAGCAAACACTACTCTCCATTCTAATGATATTTTCCTAGGAGACTTTGATCTTCACTGGGAGGATCATACTGACAATCAGATCAATCTACTCAAAAACGTCCTTGTAGATCAATCGCTGGTTCAAGAATGCCATATATGAGCAAATTCCTTCCTTAACTCCAGCAGTCATGACATTATCATAGGTCCCTCTTGTTCAATACATACGCTACCACACATCGACCACTAACATCATTTTGGTATTGTAAATACAATTGTCAAACACAAATGTTTCTCTCACAAATTAATGTACATTTAATTCATGATTTTGTAGCTTAACTGTTTCTAGCAACTTCCTGTACACTGATTAGGTTTACGGAAACTGCATTGCATTCGTGTTGTTCTAGGTTGTAAGATATGTAAATGTAAAGCGTCTGATACCCTATTAGGGTCATGTTCGCGCTATATAAAACACCAAATAAAAAAAAAATAAGTATATAGCGCACTCATTTCTAGGGGGTAGAATGTATGTAGCGCACACAGGTCTGGGGTAGAATGTATGTAGCGCACACAGTTCGGGGTGGGGTAGAATGTATGTAGCACCCACAGGTCTGGGGGTAGTATGTATATAGCGCACATAGTTCTAGGAAGTATGCAGCACACACAGGTCTGGGGAGTAGAATGTATGTAGCGCACACAGGTGTGGGGTAGAATGTATGTAGCGCACACAGGTCTGGGGGTAGAATGTATGTAGCGCACACATGTTTGGGGGTAGAATGTATGTAGTGCACACAGGTCTGCGGGTAGAATGTATGTAGCGCACACAGTTCTGGGGGTAGAATGTATGTTGTGCACACAGTTCTGGGGGGTAGAATGTATGTAGCGTACACATGTCTGGGGGTAGAATGTATGTAGCGCACACAGGTCTGGGGGTAGAATGTATGTAGTGGACACAGTTCTAGGGGAGGTATGCAGTGCACACAGAACTGGGGGTAGAATGCATGTAGCGCACACAGTTCTAGGGAGAGTATGCAGCACACACAGGTCTGGGGGTAGAATGTATGTAGCACACAAGGTTCTAGGGAGAGTATGCAGCGCACACAGATCTGGGGGTAGAATGTGTGTAGCGCACACAGTTCTAGGGAGGGTATGCAGTGCACACAGGTCTTGGGGGTAGAATGTATGTTGTGCACACAGGTCTGCGGGTAGAATGTATGTAGCACACACAGTTCTGGGGGGTAGAATGTATGTAGCGCACACAGTTCTGGGGTGTAGAATGTATGTAGCGCACACAGGTCTGGGGGTAGAATGTATGTAGTGGACACAGTTCTAGGGGAGGTATGCAGTGCACACAGAACTGGGGGTAGAATGCATGTAGCGCACACAGTTCTAGGGAGAGTATGCAGCACACACAGGTCTGGGGGTAGAATGTATGTAGCACACAAGGTTCTAGGGAGAGTATGCAGCGCACACAGATCTGGGGGGTAGAATGTGTGTAGCGCACACAGTTCTAGGGAGGGTATGCAGTGCACACAGGTCTTGGGGGTAGAATGTATGTAGTGCACACAGGTCTGCGGGTAGAATGTATGTAGCACACACAGTTCTGGGGGGTAGAATGTATGTAGCGCACACAGTTCTGGGGTGTAGAATGTATGTAGCGCACACAGGTCTGGGGATAGAATGTATGTAGCTCACACGTTTCTGGTGGGGTAGAATGTATGTAGGGCACACAGGTCTGGGGGTAGAATGTATGTAGCGCACACAGGTCTGGGGTAGAATGTATGTAGTGCACACAGGTCTGCGGGTAGAATGTATGTAGTGCACACAGTTCTGGGGGGTAGAATGTATGTAGCGCACACAGTTCTGGGGGGTAGAATGTATGTAGCGCACACAGGTCTGGGGATAGAATGTATGTAGCTCACACGTTTCTGGTGGGGTAGAATATATGCAGCGCATACAGGTCTGGGGTAGAATGTATGTAGCGCACACAGTTCTAGGGAGGGTGTGCAGCGCACGCAGGTCTGGGGGGTAGAATATATGTAGCGCACACACCTCTGCGGGGTAGAATATATGTAGCGCACACAGGCCTGTGTGGGGGTAAAATATATGTAGCGGAAACAGCCGTGGGGGTAGAATGTATTTATGTAGCGCACACAGGTCTGGGGGTAGAATGTATATAGCGCACACAGTTCTAGGGGGGTATGCAGCGCACACAGGTCTGGGGGGTAGAATGTATGTAGCACATGCAGTTCTAGGGAGGGAATGCAGCGCACACATGTCTGGGGGCTAGAATCTATGTAGTGCACTCAGGTCTGGGGGTAGAATGTATGTAGCGCACACAGGTCTGGGGGTAGAATGTATGTAGCGCACACAGTTCTGAGGGGTAGAATGTATGTAGTGCACACAGGTCTGTGGGTAGAATGTATGTATCGCACATGGTTCTGGTGGGGTAGAATGTATGTAGCGCAGACAGGTCTGGGGGTAGAATGTATGTAGCGCAAACAGTTCTAGGGGGTAAGCAGCGCTCATAGGTCTGGGGGGTAGAATGTATGTAGCGCACACAGTTCTAGGGAGGGTATGCAGCGCACACAGGTCTGAGGGGGTTGAATGTATGTAGCGCACACACCCCTGGGGGGGTAGAATGTATGTAGCGCACACAGGCCTGTGCGGGGGTAGAATGTATGTAGCGCACACAGCCGTGCGGGTAGAATGTATGTATGTAGCGCACACAGGTCTGGGGGGTAAAATGTATGTAGCGCACACAGTTCTATGGGGGTATGCAGCGCACACATGTCTGGGGGTAGAATGTATGTAGCACACACAGTTCTAGGTGGTATGCAGTGCACTCAGGTCTGGGGGGTAGAATGTTTGTAGCACACACAGTTCTAGGGAGGGTATGCAGCACACACAGGTCTGGGGATAGAATTTATGTAGCGCACACACCCCTGGAGGTAGAATGTATGTAGCACGCACAGGCCTGTGCTGGGGTAGAATGTATGTAGCACGCACAGCTGTGGGGGCAGAATGTATGTATGTAGCGCACACAGGTCTGGGGGTAGAATGTATGTAGCGCATGCAGTTCTAGGGGGGTATACAGTGCACACAGGTCTGGGGGTAGAATGTATGTAGCCCACACAGTTTTAAGGAGGGTATGCAGCGCACACAGGTCTGGAGGGTAGAATGTATGTAGTGCACACAGGGCTGGGGGTAGAATGTATGTAGCGTATAGGTCTGGGGGTAGAATGTATGTAGCGCACAGAGGTCTGGGAGGTAGAATGTATGTAGCACACAGTTCTGGGGGATAGAATATATATGTAGCACACACGGTTCTGGTGGGCTAGAATGTATGTAGCGCACACAGGTCTGGGGGTAGAATGTATGTAGTGCACATAGTTCTAGGGAGGGTATGCAGCGCACACAGGTCTGGGGGTAGAATGTATGTAGCGCTCACACCCCTGGGGGGGTAGAATGTATGTAGCACACACAGGCCTGTGCGGGGGTCGAATGTATGTAGCACACACAGCTGTGTGGTTAGAATGTATGTATGTAGCGCACACAGGTCAGGGGGGTAGAATGTATGTAGCACACACAGTTCTATGGGGGCTATGCAGTGCACACAGGTCTGGGGATAGAATGTATGTAGCACACACAGGCCAGTGCGGGGGTAGAATGTATGTAGCACACACAGCCGTGGGGGTAGAATGTATGTATGTAGCGCACACAGGTCTGGGGGGTAGAATGTATGTATCGCACACAGTTCTAGGGGGGTATGCAGTGCACACAGGTCAGGAGGGGTAGAATGTATGTAGCCCACACAGTTCTAGGGAGGGTATGCAGCGCACACAGGTCTGGAGGGTAGAATGTATGTAGTGCACACAGGTCTAGGGGTAGAATGTATGTAGTGCACAAGGTCTGGGGTAGAATGTATGCAGCGCACACAGGTCTGGGAGGTAGAATATATGTAGCACACACAGTTCTGGGGGGTAGAATGTATGTAGCGCACACAGGTCTGGGGGTAGAATGTATGTAGCGCACACGGTTCTGGTGGGGTAGATTGTATGTAGCGCACACAGGTCTGGCGGTAGAATGTATGTAGCGCACACAGGTCTGGGGATAGAATCTATGTAGCACACTCAGTTCTGGGGTGTAGAATGTATGTAGCACACACAGGTCTGGGGGTAGAATGTATGTAGCGCACACAGTTCTAGGGGGTATGCAGCACACACAGGTCAGGGGTAGAATGTGTGTACTGCACACAGGTCTGGGGGATGGAATGTATGTAGGGCACACACCCCTGGGGTGTACAATGTATGTAGGACACACATCCCTGTGGGAAGAATGTATGCACTGCACACAGGCCGGGGGGGTAGAATGTATGTTGTGCACACACCTCTGGGGGAGTAGACTGTATGTAGCGCCCTCACCCCTGTGGGATAAAATGTAAGTAGCACACAGGCCTTGGGGTGGTAGAATGTATGTAGCACACGCAGACCTGGGGGTAGAATGTATGTAGTGCAAAGAGGTCTGGGGGTAGAATGCATGTAGCGCACACAGGTCTGGGGGGTCGAATGTATGTAGTGCACACAGACCTGGGGGTAGAATGTATTTAGCACACACAGGTCTGGGGGGGTAGAATGTATGTAGTGCACACAGACCTGGGGGTAGAATGTATTTAGCACACACAGGCCTGGGGGGGTAGAATGTATGTAGCACACACAGACCTAGGGGTAGAATGTATGTAGCGCACAGAGGTCTGGGGGGGTAGAATGTATGTAGCGCACACAGGCCTGGGGGGTAGAATGTATGTAGTGCACACAGGTCTGGGGGTATGTTGCGCACACATGTCTAGGAGGTTGAATGTATGTAGCGCACACAGGTCTGGGGGTAGAATGTATGTAGTGCACAGGTCTGGGGGTAGAATGTATGTAGAGCAAACAGGTCTGGGGTACAATGTATGTAACGCACACAGGTCTGGGGAGGTAGAATATATGTAGCGCACACAGGCCTGGGGGGTAGAATGTATGTAGCGCTCACAGGTCTGGGGGTATGCAGCGCACACAGGTCTGGGGGTTAGAATGTATGTAGTGCACACAGGTCTGGGGGTAGAATGTATGTAGCGCACAGGTCGGGGGTAGAATTTAAGTGGAGCAAACAGGTATGGGGTAGAATGTATGTAGCACACAGGTCTGGGGGTAGAATGTATGTAGCGCTCACATGCCTGGGGGGTAGAATCTATGTAGCACACACAGTTCTGGGGGGTAGAATGTATGTAGCACACACAAGTCTGGAGGGTAGTATGTATGGCGGAGGTATCGCCTGTATACATAGATCTGACATTACCATTACGCAAGTACAATCAGACCCCTTAGAGTCTTGTGAATATTTCTGTCTGTCTTTAAGATCCTTAGACAATCAAATTTGCAAACTTCAGGCATTTTACCACCCTCCAGGCAAAAACACCATGTTCATAGACCAACTGATAGAAATCATCACAGCAAACACTACTCTCCATTCTAATGATATTTTCCTAGGAGACTTTGATCTTCACTGGGAGGATCATACTGACAATCAGATCAATCTACTCAAAAACGTCCTTGTAGATCAATCGCTGGTTCAAGAATGCCATTTATGAGCAAATTCCTTCCTTAACTCCAGCAGTCATGACATTATCATAGGTCCCTCTTGTTCAATACATACGCTACCACAGATCGACCACTAACATCATTTTGGTATTGTAAATACAATTGTCAAACACAAATGTTTCTCTCACAAATTAATGTACATTTAATTCATGATTTTGTAGCTTAACTGTTTCTAGCAACTTCCTGTACACTGATTAGGTTTACGGAAACTGCATTGCATTCGTGTTGTTCTAGGTTGTAAGATATGTAAATGTAAAGCGTCTGATACCCTATTAGGGTCATGTTCGCGCTATATAAAACACCAAATAAAAAAAAAAATAAGTATATAGCGCACTCAGTTCTAGGGGGTATGCAGCACACACAGTTCTAGGGGGTAGAATGTATGTAGCGCACACAGGTCTGGGGTAGAATGTATGTAGCGCACACAGTTCGGGGTGGGGTAGAATGTATGTAGCACCCACAGGTCTGGGGGGTAGTATGTATATAGCGCACATAGTTCTAGGAAGTATGCAGCACACACAGGTCTGGGGAGTAGAATGTATGTAGCGCACACAGGTGTGGGGTAGAATGTATGTAGCGCACACAGGTCTGGGGGTAGAATGTATGTAGCGCACACATGTCTGGGGGTAGAATGTATGTAGTGCACACAGGTCTGCGGGTAGAATGTATGTAGCGCACACAGTTCTGGGGGTAGAATGTATGTTGTGCACACAGTTCTGGGGGGTAGAATGTATGTAGCGTACACATGTCTGGGGGTAGAATGTATGTAGCGCACACAGGTCTGGGGGTAGAATGTATGTAGTGCACACAGTTCTAGGGGAGGTATGCAGTGCACACAGAACTGGGGGTAGAATGCATGTAGCGCACACAGTTCTAGGGAGAGTATGCAGCACACACAGGTCTGGGGGTAGAATGTATGTAGCACACAAGGTTCTAGGGAGAGTATGCAGCGCACACAGATCTGGGGGGTAGAATGTGTGTAGCGCACACAGTTCTAGGGAGGGTATGCAGTGCACACAGGTCTTGGGGGTAGAATGTATGTAGTGCACACAGGTCTGCGGGTAGAATGTATGTAGCACACACAGTTCTGGGGGGTAGAATGTATGTAGCGCACACAGTTCTGGGGTGTAGAATGTATGTAGCGCACACAGGTCTGGGGATAGAATGTATGTAGCTCACACGTTTCTGGTGGGGTAGAATGTATGTAGGGCACACAGGTCTGGGGGTAGAATGTATGTAGCGCACACAGGTCTGGGGTAGAATGTATGTAGTGCACACAGGTCTGCGGGTAGAATGTATGTAGTGCACACAGTTCTGGGGGGTAGAATGTATGTAGCGCACACAGTTCTGGGGGGTAGAATGTATGTAGCGCACACAGGTCTGGGGATAGAATGTATGTAGCTCACACGTTTCTGGTGGGGTAGAATGTATGCAGCGCATACAGGTCTGGGGTAGAATGTATGTAGCGCACACAGTTCTAGGGAGGGTGTGCAGCGCACGCAGGTCTGGGGGGTAGAATATATGTAGCGCACACACCTCTGGGGGGTAGAATATATGTAGCGCACACAGGCCTGTGTGGGGGTAGAATATATGTAGCGGAAACAGCCGTGGGGGTAGAATGTATTTATGTAGCGCACACAGGTCTGGGGGTAGAATGTATATAGCGCACATAGTTCTAGGGGGGTATGCAGCGCACACAGGTCTGGGGGTAGAATGTATGTAGCACATGCAGTTCTAGGGAGGGAATGCAGCGCACACAGGTCTGGGGGCTAGAATGTATGTAGTGCACTCAGGTCTGGGGTAGAATGTATGTAGCGCACACAGGTCTGGGGGTAGAATGTATGTAGCGCACACAGTTCTGAGGGGTAGAATGTATGTAGTGCACACAGGTCTGTGGGCAGAATGTATGTATCGCACATGGTTCTGGTGGGGTAGAATGTATGTAGCGCAGACAGGTCTGGGGGTAGAATGTATGTAGCGCAAACAGTTCTAGGGGGTAAGCAGCGCTCATAGGTCTGGGGGTAGAATGTATGTAGCGCACACAGTTCTAGGGAGGGTATGCAGCGCACACAGGTCTGAGGGGTTGAATGTATGTAGCGCACACACCCCTGGGGGTAGAATGTATGTAGCGCACACAGGCCTGTGCGGGGGTAGAATGTATGTAGCGCACACAGCCGTGCGGGTAGAATGTATGTATGTAGCGCACACAGGTCTGGGGGGTAAAATGTATGTAGCGCACACAGTTCTATGGGGGTATGCAGCGCACACATGTCTGGGGGTAGAATGTATGTAGCACACACAGTTCTAGGTGGTATGCAGTGCACTCAGGTCTGGGGGTAGAATGTTTGTAGCACACACAGTTCTAGGGAGGGTATGCAGCACACACAGGTCTGGGGATAGAATTTATGTAGCGCACACACCCCTGGAGGTAGAATGTATGTAGCACGCACAGGCCTGTGCTGGGGTAGAATGTATGTAGCACGCACAGCTGTGGGGGCAGAATGTATGTATGTAGCGCACACAGGTCTGGGGTGTAGAATGTATGTAGCGCATGCAGTTCTAGGGGGGTATGCAGTGCACACAGGTCTGGGGGTAGAATGTATGTAGCCCACACAGTTTTAAGGAGGGTATGCAGCGCACACAGGTCTGGAGGGTAGAATGTATGTAGTGCACACAGGGCTGGGGGTAGAATGTATGTAGCGTATAGGTCTGGGGGTAGAATGTATGTAGCGCACACAGGTCTGGGAGGTAGAATGTATGTAGCACACAGTTCTGGGGGATAGAATATATATGTAGCCCACACGGTTCTGGTGGGCTAGAATGTATGTAGCGCACACAGGTCTGGGGGTAGAATGTATGTAGTGCACATAGTTCTAGGGAGGGTATGCAGCGCACACAGGTCTGGGGGTAGAATGTATGTAGCGCTCACACCCCTGGGGGGGTAGAATGTATGTAGCACACACAGGCCTGTGCGGGGGTCGAATGTATGTAGCACACACAGCCGTGTGGTTAGAATGTATGTATGTAGCGCACACAGGTCAGGGGGGTAGAATGTATGTAGCGCACACAGTTCTATGGGGGCTATGCAGTGCACACAGGTCTGGGGATAGAATGTATGTAGCACACACAGGCCAGTGCGGGGGTAGAATGTATGTAGCACACACAGCCGTGGGGGTAGAATGTATGTAGCACACACAGCCGTGTGGTTAGAATGTATGTATGTAGCGCACACAGGTCTGGGGGGTAGAATGTATGTATCGCACACAGTTCTAGGGGGGTATGCAGTGCACACAGGTCAGAAGGGGTAGAATGTATGTAGCCCACACAGTTCTAGGGAGGGTATGCAGCGCACACAGGTCTGGAGGGTAGAATGTATGTAGTGCACACAGGTCTAGGGGTAGAATGTATTTAGTGCACAAGGTCTGGGGTAGAATGTATGCAGCGCACACAAGTCTGGGAGGTAGAATATATGTAGCACACACAGTTCTGGGGGGTAGAATGTATGTAGCGCACACAGGTCTGGGGGTAGAATGTATGTAGCGCACACGGTTCTGGTGGGGTAGAATGTATGTAGCGCACACAGGTCTGGCGGTAGAATGTATGTAGCGCACACAGGTCTGGGGATAGAATCTATGTAGCACACTCAGTTCTGGGGTGTAGAATGTATGTAGCACACACAGGTCTGGGGGTAGAATGTATGTAGCGCACACAGTTCTAGGGGGTATGCAGCACACACAGGTCAGGGGGTAGAATGTGTGTACTGCACACAGGTCTGGTGGGGTGGAATGTATGTAGGGCACACACCCCTGGGGTGTACAATGTATGTAGGACACACATCCCTGTGGGAAGAATGTATGCACTGCACACAGGCCGGGGGGGGGTAGAATGTATGTTGTGCACACACCTCTGGGGGAGTAGACTGTATGTAGCGCCCTCACCCCTGTGGGATAAAATGTAAGTAGCACACAGGCCTTGGGGTGGTAGAATGTATGTAGCACACGCAGACCTGGGGGTAGAATGTATGTAGTGCAAAGAGGTCTGGGGGGTAGAATGCATGTAGCGCACACAGGTCTGGCGGTAGAATGTATGTAGCGCACACAGGTCTGGGGGGTAGAATGTATGTAGTGCACACAGACCTGGGGGTAGAATGTATTTAGCACACACAGGTCTGGGGGGGTAGAATGTATGTAGTGCACACAGACCTGGGGGTAGAATGTATTTAGCACACACAGGCCTGGGGGAGTAGAATGTATGTAGCACACACAGACCTAGGGGTAGAATGTATGTAGCGCACAGAGGTCTGGGGGGGTAGAATGTATGTAGCGCACACAGGCCTGGGGGTAGAATGTATGTAGTGCACACAGGTCTGGGGGTATGTTGCGCACACATGTCTAGGAGGTTGAATGTATGTAGCGCACACAGGTCTGGGGGTAGAATGTATGTAGTGCACAGGTCTGGGGGTAGAATGTATGTAGAGCAAACAGGTCTGGGGTACAATGTATGTAACGCACACAGGTCTGGGGAGGTAGAATATATGTAGCGCACACAGGCCTGGGGGGTAGAATGTATGTAGCGCTCACAGGTCTGGGGGTATGCAGCGCACACAGGTCTGGGGGTAGAATGTATGTAGTGCATGTTTCTCCTATAGGATAACATTACCGGTGGGAGGATTATAGCACACACAGGCCTGCGGTGGGGGTGGTGTATTTGCCTCAGGTTTACTGTTCGTGAGCAGACTTTCCGATGACCAGTGACCCCCGCCTGGCTCCTCCTTTTATCCAAGAGCGCAGGACTCCCCCTTTCATCCAAGACTCTGCAGTCTGTGATGTACCGCAGCCTCCGACGCTGCCCTGGGTGTGAGCCCGGATGCTCCTATAGCGCCTGCTCGGCCCCGAGGCCTCTTCTAAGCACCGCAGGATGAGAGGAGCCAAGGAGGGGGCAGGTTACAGGCAGGGCCGCTGGAATCCCTATCACCGTTATTATACCCAGTAGCGGCCCGTGGTGGGAGTGGTGGTGGGAGTGCTGCCGGGCGGTGACGAGGGGCGGGGGAGTGATTATACCATTATTGGTATTATTATTAATAGTATTATTATTGTATTTTCTTACACCCAAGAAGCCGTGGAAAATATACAAATACGCTCTTATAAAAATCAGCCCTTGGATTGCAGTGAATTGAAACTCATGTCATCCTTTGGGCGCCTGCGAGCAGGGAGTCCTGTCCTGTTAATGTCCAGGCTCGCTGCGCGGCGCTGCCTGAGAAGGACAGGGCAGGAAGGCGCTGTATTTAACATTATACAGGGTATTCCTGTCTCTCTTCGTGTGCTGGTGCACCATGTGCTGCTGTGCGCCAACGCCAGCGCCCTTGCACCATGGCACAAGAATGCCTGCGTTGTAGGCAGGACTGTGTGTGTGCAGGAGGGGACACCTTCCTGCACAGAAACAATCCTCTGAGGCATTTTCCTCTACCTACGTGTGCTGCAGAATGCCTCACACTTAGAAAGAGGAAACAACGAGACAAATAAAGATATTTCTCCTCGTTGCGCCTCTGCTGGGGATGCGCACAATTCTGACGCATTCCCAGGTCCACCCGTGTTGGCTAATCTGGGATGCGCCAAAATACATGGGTGGATGCGTGTCCTGTTTGAGTCAATTTCTTTTGTGTTTAGTCACGTCTGATTGATTGAAGATTCTAGAAGTTTTAATAACTAAGACCTCACATCGATCTAGTCTGGAGGAAAGTACATGTCAACGATGTCTATAATAATAGCGGCAAAAATCTGATTGATTCAGTACATCGATTGCAATCCCTTCACCCATCGGACGATGGTGTTTTTGTCCAAGGACTGAGGGGCTTACTTATGACCCCTGTGCGCCGCCGGTGCGTCACTTCTTGTGACGCTGCGGCGGAATAAAAAATGCGCCTTGTTGCTCCATATTTACAAAGTGACGCACCTAGTCATATGCGTCACTTTGTAAACCCCTGCACAACATTATACCTATGACAGGTTTAATTTATGCAGAGTGGGCGTTCCCCCGCAAAAAAGGGTCGTAGAAGTGGCGCAGTGAAATCTATGCGACTTGACTGCGCCACTCTTACGACTTGACTGCTTCACAATCCTTACACCTGCTTCACGCAGGCGTAAGGAGTGACGCAGGCCCTTTTACATGGGACTCGCCCCATGTGTAATGATGCATTGCTGGAGTAGCGTCACTTTTGCGACACACTCCAGCAATGCGTCATTACTGTGCGTACAGATATGTCCGAAATACTGACGTATCTGTAAATCCTTGCGACATGGAGCGCCGTACAGTAAGTACGGTGCATCCATAGTGTCACAAGGAGGGCGCACAGACACTTTTCATAAAGAGTCCCTGAATTTTTTCCTTTTGTTGGATCAGTATATTGGCTGACTGTAGAACTCAGAACTGTTTCCTGATAATGCCAGACATAGCTTCAAACCCCTTTTTTTTAACCTGACCGCTCATTTCATGGTGCTACCATCTAGTCATGAGGAAGACCTGGAGAACGTAATATTATAAGGGGTCGAAACATCGATGCCACAACAAGCAGACGCGCATTCAGTGCCACCTGCAAAAACTGTACTCTAAACCTGAGTCGTGTTTTTGATTAAAACAAAGTGCGGTCTTAATGTACATGGTTGTTTTTTTTCTTTGTTGTATAACCACAGTAAGCTCTCCATTCACTTATGTCACTACTCACTGTGTCATTCACTGGAGCACCTGTTATATAAATATTAAGTTATTCCTATTTTTAGGTCTACGCATATGGTTATTTCCATTAAAACTCATAACAGGATTTGTTACTGGAAACACTATTTTGTTTTGTCTAGGGAGCAAGGGCTGTTTCGGCTTTCTCCGAGGGAACCATTGTTTTTAGATAAAACTGGTACCCTGTTCCAAGGAATGCAGGGTTGCCACATATGTATTTCTTGTAAGTTGTTAGTAGGTATTGTGTGTAGGAAGCTGGCTATGTAGTGTACCAATGTGGGGGTACACCATGCAAATAGTCCCGATGCCCCTTATTGGTGTACAGGGGCGTACTTCAGTAATCCCAAGTGATCTATTGGTGGTAGTGTGGTCGAGCAGCCTAGGGTTATCAGAGGGCAGTGTTGAGCATTTGTTGTACTCACACAGGCAATAAATGAGACACACATTCAAGAAGAAATCAGAGACCAATTTAGAAAAATAACACTGATTTTTGTATAATTTTAGACACCAAGATCATCGGAATCAGGTAAGTAGTTTTGAGTTGTCGATTTTAGAAAATTGAAGTAAAATGCAAGAATAACGTTTTTGAGGTATGAGCCTCAAACGCGGTAATGTTATCCTATAGCAGAAACATGCACTGCAGACATATAGTTGCAAGCGTTTCTGGAGGGTCCCTTTTGGGACTTAATGTGCTTAGGGGCCAAGGTCCAAGAAACCACCAGCATTTCAGTTTTACTTGCCTGGTGAGTCCGGGTGCAGAGGTGCTGGGTGCGTTGATAGCCTCGAGCGCTACTAGTTAAGTGAATGGCAGGGGACCTGTAATAGAAAGGCTGCAAGTGGGTACTTAGGGGAAAGTCCCATGTTAAAGGCGCCTGCATCAGTCTTACGCCTGCTGAGAGGCAGGTGTATGATTTTGGCACAGTGGCGTCCTAGAATTGGCGTAGTGAAATCTCATAGATTTCACTGCGCCACTTCTACGACCCTTTTTTACGGGGGAACGCCCACCCTGCATGCATTATACCTTACGCAGGAATAATGTAGCGCAGGGCTTTACAAAGTGACGCATCTGCTTAGATTTGTTACTCTGAAAATATGGCGCAACGTGGCGCATTTTTTATGCCAAAAAGTGACGCGGTGCGAGGGGCTCATAAATAAGCCTGTGCGTCTCTTATGCCAATGTTACCGTGCTTGGTGATTTTAATATTCATTCGGACATGGTAGAGGAGCCCTTAACGATGCGATTAATGGAGATTTCAGCTCTTTTAATTTAGTTAGTGCCTCTAGGGGTTATACCCATATAGCGGGTCATGCTATAGATGGCAGCTTTTTACATTTAAAGCTCAAAGGGGAATCCCTCCCCCCCAGCCAGTGATATGGTCAGATCACTTTCTTTTGCCTTTTGCGTGGCAGTTTGAGTATTTAAAGATTCCCGACACCCCCTGCCTTAGATTGGGAACAGATGCTGGAGTAGGGTGCCCTTGGATGAGTTAAGGAGTAAGTACCCTGCTGGATTCGTTCCCGGTTATCCCTGATTCCATTAAGGATGGGGGTGCTGCACTTGGTACATGGCTTAGGAGGGCAGCAGACACCGTAGCCCCACTCACAGACTTAAAAAAAGCGACTAAGATTCGGTCAGCGCGCTGGCTCTCACAGGCACTGGCTTCTGAAAGAGCAGCATGTCAGAAATTACAGAGACCCTGGAGGCGTTCGTATCAGGGCGCTGATAAAATCCATTATAAACAGCTTTGAAATCCTACCATAGAAATGAGAAGACCCGCAGCACCTTTTATGCGCATCGCATCAGGGAGGCTGAGAATGATGGGAAGGAGATTTTTAATACTGCACTCCTGCTCACATATGATGGGGAGCCTGCCAGGAAGAGGCTGCATGGTGGCCCTGCTTGATGGGTTAAAGTCGCAGGTCTTACTGTTTGGGCGGGAGCCCCTTCTGGGATGGGTGGGAGCCTGACCTGACAGTGTCCCTTCTACACCCTCTCCAACAGTGGTGGTCAAGAATTTGGGCGGGATGCTTGATGTCCAACTCTCCTTTGAGGCACAGGTGTCAGCAGTGGTGAAAATTTGCCTCTGGATCATTCGCATGTTGAAGAGATTTCTTTGTCTTTCCCCAAGAGGCCCAAGTGACAGTGGTTGGGTCTCCGATTCTGTAGGGGAGGCTTCTCCTTTACTGTTACAGTGGCCAGTTTGTGGAACACTTCAAACCTATCTTGGATGAGGCAACATTTAAAAAAGATTTGAAAACACTCTTATTCGGAGTCTAGGGATGATGTGGTGGGGATGCACTTTTCATACATTGCTCTCTGGGATGCCTAGAAAGCACCGGGACACTCCTTGGAGTCGCTGTGCGCTATAGAAATTATTTAATTGTCATTCAAGTCCAGCAGGGTGGCTCGGTTTGTAAGGTTCACAGGGGAAGGGGGCACCATTCGTTCACGTGAGCTCGGGCTGTGGGGCTCGGGTGCAGAGATGTTTTGTCCTGCGGGTTGCTTGTGTTGGAGGCTCTCACTTTCTTGGGTCGACCTGGAGAGGGGAAGAAAACAAGACAGCAGAGCCACTCTCGGTGATGGCCTCATTGATTCTAAAGTCCCTCGTTGGTCGGTCGTCTTTGTCATCAGTGGTGTCCGGACAGGTCACTTAACAAGCCTTAGTTGCTGTAACGGCTCCGGTACCAGGGAACTGGTGCTGTGAGGCTCCAGGAGGGTTTAGCATCTCTAAACTCACTGTGGAAATGGGGCTGACCTCCTAGGACCACCATGACCTCCTCCTGGTGAGATGCTTCCTCAGTGGACCCGGTGGTCAGCAGAACGGTGTATCGGACAGAGGCAGTTGGTGCCTGAAGCAGTAGGGAAGTGGCTCCTCCACTCCAAGGGAGATGCTGGCTGGTTTTTGAAGTGCTGGGCAGTCTTCCAAGGCTTTAGGAAGTCGCACAGATTTTGAACAAATCCGGTCTTTGCAATTGCCGGGACAGCAGCAGCCAGGCAGGGTTTGGTATTATTTCAGAGCTGGTCCATAGTTTTTGCGATCTCGGATCTCCTTAGTCCTTCTTCGGTTCCCAGGTAGGCAAAACCACATTCCTGGTGTCAAAGGGACCCCTAAATAGTGAATTTAGGGGCGTTTAGGGGGGTGTTTGCTAGTAGCCAATGGCCTACTTACCGTGGGGGTGATTACACCCCCTATATAACCACTTCCTGTGAGGATTGGGCATAACCCTGACCCAGAGTTCCTAGATTCACCAAATACAAAATGGTGAAACCCTCTTTCATGTTCACTTCAGGTAGCCCACCTTAGGGGTGTGACGAGCCTATAAGTGAACAGGCCTTCTGACTATCTAATTTTCCTACCTGCTCTGGTACCAAATGGGCCCCATACCAGAGGGGGACATCTCCCAGGTCTGGGGGAAGCCAGGGTCGCATATCAAAGGCAGCAGAAGTTTGAAGCCTCTGGCCTTAATATGCTAAATCACTAGCCATCCTGCTGGAGGAGGCGTGAACACCTTCCTCCAGAGCAGACATTTTTTCTGGCCTCAGTGAGCGCGGGCTCTCACCTCCAGGGGGTCAGAAACGTGTCTGTGGTGGCAGGCTGGTCGATATCAGTCAACCAGCACACTAGAGGACTAGTCGGTTTCAGGGGGCACCTCTAAGGTGCCCTCTGGGTGCCTGCCACAATAAATCCAATAGTGGCAACAGTGTGGATTCATTAAGACAAACATTATTTTCAGTGGAGCCGTCATGTAGCTGGGGAACTCCTAATGACCAGCGCCCAGTACATGTACTTAAGGTGGCTTTTTTTTTTTTTTACGGAGTTTTATATAGCGCGAACTTGACCCGATTCGGGTATCAGAGCGCTTTACACGAGCACCAGTTGCGTTTACATGAGGACACATTCATTTTTGTTAGGCACGGGGAGATTAAGTGATTTGGCCAGAATCACAGGATGTTGTGCGTCCCTGCCGAGACTCGAACCTGGTTCCCCAGCTCCGAGGTCAACCGCCCTAGCCGTTAGGCTTCCCTGAGCACTTGTAATATCTAGTAATGGAACTAGACAGCACAGGGACATATCTGCTCATGTCGATATGTCCTTACATGTAATATTATGCACCCTGCCTTAGGGCTCTAAGGCCTGCTGTAGGGAAGACTTACATATAGTATATGCAGTGTACATGGGCATGGCCCACAAGGAGTGTCCTATGGCGTGTTTTCAGAATGGTTTGCTCCATTACACGCAGCCTGCAATGGCAGTATGCATGCTGTTTGGGTCCCTTAGGGTGGCACAAACCAGTGCTGCAGCCCTCGGGGACCCTCTTTAGTACCCATGCCCTAGGTACCATGGGTACCATTTACCGGGGACTTACAAGGCTGCTAAAGTCCTTGCCAAGTGGGGTCCAATTAAGCGTTTCAGTTTTAGGGGACAGAACTCTGGGACGGGACCCTGGTTAGCAAGCTTCAGTGCACTGGCAGAGTCAAAAACCAACATCTAGCAGATCAAATGGGGGCAAAAAGTGGGGGGACATCTGCAAAGAGAAGTCCAGCTTCCTAAACCATGTTTTTGTTTTTTTAAACTTGTTTTTATTGGCATTTCCATAATCATAAAGTTTTACATACACATTATTTGAAGGCACATGTTCAACAAGTGGTATAATTGTATCTTAAATATAGCAAACAAATAACACAGTCGATGCGCAGTCTATACACTGTCTACATCAAAGGTATTCATGAGTTACACTCGTAATGGGCATTATCAGGTCAGGTACCTCAGGGACACACTCGCAATCCAGAAAGGCAATTAACTGGCAGTGGGCAATGCGCTAGGGTCTGGTGAATTCTGTTCTGACGCCCTTAGCCAAGTGACACAGGGGCCCCATATGTCTTTTGGTCGAAACGCAATGGGCATTATTTCCCAAAAGGCAGTGAGTTGTTCTTGACAAAATGTGACATCAAGGATCCAGTCCTGTAGCAGGGGGGGGGGGTTTGATCCGCCCCACCTCATGGCGACTCTGCGTTTTGCTAATAGTAGCAGCATAGCCAATAGCCTGCGGACTCCCACCGGGGCATCCCTGACGTAGCCCAATAGTCCCACCAATGCCCTACGCTCTATGTGTGTCATGAGTATTTCGCTTATTGTTAGAAAGACTTCTTTCCAATATGCCGCAATCTGGGGACAGTCCCAGGCCAGGTGTAGAAAGGTTGCTTGGTCTGTATGACATCTCCAACATTCCGCGCTGGGCCAAACGCCCATACGAAACAGTTATATAGGTGTTCTATAGTATTGGTTTATGAATTTAAAATGGATTAACCTGAGTTTATAGTTTGGAGATAGTTGCTCGAGTTGCGCACAGCAGAATTGCCATTGCTCTTCTGTGACTTGTGGATGCAATTCAGTGTTCCACTGTTCTCTATGTTTCGGTGCTGTCACTGGACAGTGTGTTTGCATGGACGAATAGAGTCTTGTAAATAACTTGTGTGCTGCGGGAGTCGTGAGTATGTGCTCTAGGGCCTGTAGGACCGGAAGGGAGTCTGGGAATGTGCTGTGGATATGGCGGCAAGCAGCACGTATGCGATGGTATAGCAGTGTGTCAGAAAAAGTGGAAGGTGGCGTGTCAGTCGGGGATGGCGGCCCAATAAACCCTTCCTCCTGGTATAAGTCTTCGTAGCTGACAATGCCTAGCCTCCGTGCTCTCGTTATAGCGCCCTGATCCTCTAACGGGGGCATTTGCGGGTTATTTGCCAGAAGTATTGAGGGGGCAAATAGTATCTCTGTATTGGCTCTCCTCCGTAACCCATCCCAGGCCCATCGCAGAGTTTCTGTAGTGTCAATGGTGTGGCGGGGCGTTTGTATGGTCGGTACAGTGCCATGTCTAGGGGAGTGGGTGCAGGTATATCAGACTCAACCGCCACGTGGGGCTGGAAAGGGGTCGGGTGCACCCAAAAATGTAGGAATTGCGCTTGTGCGCAGTAAGCGTATAGAGGAAAATCGGGCGCACCCAGGCCCCCCTGGCTCTGTGGGAGCGTCAGGGTTTTCCAAGCGACTCTTGCCTGCCCTCCCGCCCATACTAGTGATATCATCAGCGAGCGCATGGTGTTGAAGAATGCTTGAGTAAGCATGAGAGGGACATTTACAAAAATATATAAAAACTTCGGGAGGACTATCATTTTAGCAACTGCTATCCTTCCCACCAAGGACAGTGGCAGTGTGGACCAAGCTTTAACTCTTCCCTCTAACCATGTGATGGTATGACCTATATTCATGTTCCATAATTCTTGGGTGTCTCTGCTCAACCAGATCCCCAGATATTTAACAGGGCCTTCCGCCCAGCAGAGCGGGTAGTCGAGTTCGAAGGGGCTGACGTTGTCAGTCAGTGGAAGCAGTGTAGATTTCTTCCAGTTGATCTGAATGCCGGACATACCGCCAAATTGAGTAAGTTCCCGGAGTGCTGGTAGCAAGTTCACTTGGGGATTGTTAATATATAAGGTAATATCATCTGCATATTGTGATATTATTATCCCTCTAGAAGAGAAACCCAACCCTCTAGCAGCATGCTGTTGCCGCAGGCGCGCTGAAAGTGGTTCCATCGCAATTGCGAATAACAGGGGGGAAAGGGGGCATCCCTGTCTTATTCCACGGGTTATCTTAAACACGTCTGATATTTGCCCGTTTACAAATAGTCACGCAGTGGGATCTGAATATAGCAATTTGATCTGTTGCATGAATAGCGGGCTAAATCCCAATCTAGTTAGTACAGCAAATAGAAACGGCCACTCCAGGGAGTCGAATGTCTTAGTGGCGTCAAGAAGTGCCGCCACCGCAGGAAATTGTGGGTCGAGATAATGAAGGATCGAGAAGAATGTACGCAAATTATGTGCAGTCGATCTTCCAGGGATAAAACCTGATTGATCTGGTCTGGCAATGAGGGGCATAAGCGGCTGAACTCTATTGGCCAATAGCTTGGCATAAATGTTGTTGTCCGTGTTGATTAGGGATAGCGGACGATAGGAGTTGCAGAGATCTGGTGCTTTGTCAGGCTTGAGTAATAATAATGTGCTTGCTTCCCTAAGTGTAGGGGGTAATTTACCATTTTCGAGGGACTCCTGGTATACAGCCATAAGGTGGGGTGCTAGAATAGATGCATAACATTTATAGAAATAGGCCGGTAGGCCATCTAGCCCGGGGGCTTTGTCAGGAGGTAAACTATTGATGACCTTGATTACATCCTCCTCAGTGAATGGTTCGTCCAGAAATGCTCTGTGTGCATTGCTCAGCCACAGCAGCTCAACTGAATCAAAGTAGAGTTGCATATGCTCTGGCCGACCAGCGTGTTGCGATGTGTAAAGATCTGAATAGAACTTTGTGATGTGGTCCATTATTTCCTGTGGGCCCCTAATCGTCTGTTATGTCTCGTCTCTCAGTTCTGTAATGTAATTTATGGTGCGTGGAGGTCTGAGTAGAGCTGCTAGTGTTTTTCCGGGCCTATCCCATTCACCGTACCTTCGAGCCTGCGTATGCTTGCCCAAGTATTGAACCTCTCTCTGTGCCTCCTCCTCAAACTCATCAAGCCTACTCCTAATTTGGGAAAGTAGCTCATGATTGCCAGACTGATACTAGTTGAGTTCAAGTATTCGGATCTGTGTTTCTAAGTTTTTGAGTGTTTGTCTAAGGGCCTTACGTACCCCGGCTTGTCTGGCTATGCACTTGCCACGGATGACCACTTTGAATGCTTTCCAGAGAGATGATGGAGAGGATACCGATCCCTCATTGAGTGAGAAGTATTCGAGGATATCACTTTTTATTTCCTCTCTAAAAGCGGCATCCTGTAGGGCTTTAGGTGGGAGTCTCCATTGAAATGCTCGGGTAGGTACAGTCGTTATTTGTAAATGGAGCAAGCATGGTGCATGGTCCGAGAGGGTTCAAGGGAGGTGTTTAATGTCTTTAGTCCACGTGGCTACATCTTTAGATACAAGCCAGAAATCAATGCGAGACCAGGCTGAATGTTGTGCTGTAACACATGTGCCCTCCGTCGTGTCTGGATGCCACTGTCTCCATATATCTGTTAGACCGCTGTCTTTTATTAACGTGTTCAATGCTGTGCTGGCATTGAGGTGCAATTTGCGAGTCGCTCCCCTGCGATCCCGAGAGTCATCAAGGATGGCGTTGAAATCCCCCCCATAATATTGTGGTACACCCAGTTTGCATTATACTGCCCCAGAGAGCATTAAAAAATTCAGGCGAGTCCAAGTTGGGGCCATAGACTGTCACCAGCACCACCCTGACTGCCCCGAGCGTGCCCTCCGTTAAAATGTATCTGCCTTCCGGGTCAGACTGCGTTGTAATCGGGTTCCAGCCAATGCCTTTGCGAATAAGGATCGCGGTTCCTCTAGCATAGCTAGAGTAGGCCGCCATATACACGTTACCCCAGTGTCTGTGTTGGAGTTTAGTGCTCGCCGTATTTTGAAGATGCGTTTCCTGAAGAAAGCATATATCTATTTTATGTCTGATTAGGTTGCACACGCCTGACCTTCCTATTGTCATTCAGCCCCCTTATGTTCCATGTAAGACAATTATATGTAGTCATTGTCTACTCTGGTCGAATGTTTTGCGCACCATGTTACCACTTGTGTCACAGTAGGTATAATATGCCGTGTGTGTCGCATTTTGTTGTCGCCTTGTTTTTCCTCTTGAACTAATAACTCCCTCCCCTGTGAACCCGCCCCCACCCACTCCAACCCCCAAACAGGTTGAGTCTGCGTAACCCTCCCGAAATCTAGCTTAACAGAATAAACAGAAATAGAACTAGACATTGAATCAAACTGAGTAAGTACTTGGGAGCTCTCCCCAGGGGCGTGGAGGCACCGGCTGACACCCCAGCTACTAAACTGGGTGGCCGAGAAGTGTGATTAATCCGCATAGGTTATGTTGTTGCGTCACACGCGCATGAACAAGACAGAGCCATTACAGTACTATATAAATGAGCCAAGTGGACATGTTATTCCATCTCAGGCAAGGGGGTATGTATTCTTTTTCTTTAGTCATTGTCGCTTAGGCCATGATCTGTATTATGGGCTTTGTTAATGTCTGCTTCTTGGTCCCGCTGATGTGCTTAGCAAATTTAAGTGCCAATTTGGCATTCGTAAAAAAGTGTGTGTTGTTGTCGTGCGTGACCTTTAGCTTGGCAGGATATAGTAAAGCATACGATACTCCAGCCTGTTGCAGCATCCTCTTCGCCTGTGTGAATTCATGTCGCGCCGCTTGAACACTGGGAGTGAAGTCTGGATAGAATGATACAGTATTCCCTTTATATGAGACTTGGCCTCGCTCCCTGGCACCCTTGAGTATAGCATCTCTGTCTCTGTAATTCAATATTTTAGCCAGGATTGGTCTGGGGGTGGCGCCCACTGGGGGTCTGGGGCCCAGTGTGCGGTGAGCGCGTTCCACTATGAACATTTGTGATAGTTCTGAGCCAAATATGTCTTTTAGCAGTTCCTCCACATAAAGTTCCATCTTTCCTGTGGCTGTGGTCTCGGGAATGCCTATTATACAGAGGTTGTTCCTCCGAGAACGTGCTTCCAAATCATCATTTTTTGCTCTGATGATCGTTAAGACTTTTTCCATGTTAAGCATTTGTTATTTTGTTCCTTCGTTTCTATTTGAAACTCGTGCACCTCTGTGTGCCTGTTCTCGAGCTGATCTATGCGCAGCTCGTGTGTGTCCACTTGGTTTTTTACCTGGTCCAGTCGGACTGCGAGGCCATCCAGTTTAGCATCGATAGTTTTGAGGCTGGACTTCATTTCAATTAGTAAACTGCACAAATCCTCTTTCCCACCCCCTGCTTCATCCACTGACCCATGCTCGCTGTCCAGATCGGGGTCAGTTTCCGCTTGCCGGGTTTGTCTTTTGTTTTCAAATATTAATTTTGTTCGCTTCGCATCGTTTTTCCCCATTGTGCTCTCCGGGAGGTGACTTCCAGTCTGGGGGAGGAGGGTCCGGATGGCCACAGCAGTCCCAAGTTACAAAGGTCTCACCTCGGCGCCTCGCCCAGGGCAGTGCCACTTTCTAATCTCGTTCACAGGAGGACTTCAAGTGCCTCTCAAATCAGTATGTACAGTATAGATTACTGTGGGCTGAAAATCTGTGTACTGTTCCACTGCTTGCGTATCTGCGAGGTGGGGTCCGTCCTGTGGACCCGACCAGTCAGCTGGCCTGCACGACTTCAGCGCCCACAATGCTCCTAAGTATGTATGCTCTGCAGCTCGGCGAGGTCGCCCCCAGTCTCCGGGGCGGGTTGCGTATGTTCACAACTGCACCCTATTAGCCTCGTCAGAGTCTCACCCGCCCGTTGTCTGCAAGCTTTTTACTGTTCAATAAAGTGCCTGCAAGATGGGCGCGCATTTATTTTCTTCGGGTTTTGCCACCTGCAGAGTTAATCCCAGTTTGTTTTATTTATGTGTTCGCTGCTACGTTAGGCTGTTACTGGGTGCTGGCTTTGGGGCTCAAATATCAGTCTTCTCGGCCGGCAGCTGCAGCGCTCGCCGCCCAGGCCTCTGGCCCAGACTGCGCTCCTCCCCCGCAGGCACCAGCGGCTTTGTTTGTCCCGGTTATCAGAAACCGTCGCTGTGGGTCAGCGCGTCTTCCTTTTGTGTCATACTCTCGGATGGGATTCGAGGGGCCTGGCACCTAAACCCTCACCTGGCGCAGCCCCGAGGTCTCCGACGCGGCACAGGCTGCTCATGTCCGTCCCCACTCGGCGCCTCCCCGCTTGGAGCAGACACGCAGCCGACCAGGGGGGTGCACAGCCAGCAGCACCCACCACTTCCGCCTCCTTACTTGGCGTGTTTGGGTTTCACGGCAGACGGCGTAATTCTGGCCGGATATGCCCAGCCGTCGTCGCTTCGCCGCACCTCTCGCTGGGCAGCCTGACAACTCGAGCGGCGGGGCTCCGGCCTATGCACGAGTCACGTGTGGGCCAGCCTTGCCACATCTCCCTCCAGCCAGATAGGGACCTCCAAAGCGTTTTTCTGGGGTTTTCCGGGTGCATCAGCCGCTTGAACTTCCTCCTCGTTGTGCGGCGCAGTTTCTATGCATTGTTTATCGTGTTTGCATCAGGATTATATACAGATTCTTCCTCGGCCGGCAGAGCCCTCTCAGCGAGCGTCCATCTTGCTGCTCGGCGAGACCACGCCCTGTTCTTCCTAAACCATGTTTACTTGAACCTTGGCAATATGTGTAAAGGAGGTCCGTGTGATCAGGCCTTCGACTGGTCAGCCATTAGTTGACTTTGTAGGTGGAAGACAATTCGAGGTGAATCCATCCATTGTCAATTCTTCTGGCGACCATGTTTCCTGGAAACAACAAATGTCAGTAGTTTCTATGAAAGCTGCCCAGTCCCTATCCTCGGTTTTGTATTTTAATCTAGCGATATTCCAACTAACTAATTTTTCTTTTTGGGGTAAAGGCCGGGCCGAAACTAGTTCTTATGACTGGGATATTTTTGAGACTGTTAGGGTTGCAGCCAGCCAATCCCAGTCCTTATTCTGCCATCTGTTCATTATTTATTTATTTATTTATTTATTTATTTATAAAGTGTGGCTAAAGTCCCATAGCATCATTGCTCTAGGACAGGCACATCAGCAGAAAGCAAAGAGGGAAAGGGTAAATGGCAAAGGTTAACAGAAAATCCACGTTTAATGGCTAATTTGTTAGAAAGTCTAAAGCCGAGGACCTGATAGGTTCTTCCTCTGCTGGATCCGGTCCAAAAACACGAGACAGGCGACCCCGACGGGTGGATCTACAAAGGTGCTACAAGGTGCTGGTCTGACAGTAGCTGGGGGAAATACTTTGGGTTCCTTCTGGCAGAAGGCTTGGTGAGCCAGGCATACAGTTTAGGCGCTGTCAGCAGGTGGAAGAGTAGTTTGGGTTCCTTCCTGTACAAGGCTCGATGAGCCAGGCATACACAAACATTCACCTCAAGTCGAGAGCTCTGGGTTAAATCCATCATTCTTTTGCTCACTACGCCACCCCAGTTTGGACCCAGCCATATGCAAATCAGTCTTGACCCTGTTCCTTGTGGGAACAGTCCAGCCCGAGCTGCCAAGCCAGGTCTTCCCTGTTCCGGAAACAAGCATCCTGGGACCGGTTTCAGGGCATCACCCCTCATCAGCCAGGCTAGCTTGAATCCAGTGGTGTAGTGAGCACGGGACCCACGTCTGGGCATACCCATCCCAATTAGGATGAAAAATGCTGTGCAAACAATTCTGTCCATCATTTGTTTGCTGTATTTTTCGCCCTAAGTGGGATGGGTATGCCCGAGTACGAGTCTTGCCACTGCATTTTGTATTGTCTGGAGTCTCTTCAGGGGGTGTGTAGTGATTCCTACGTAGAGTGTTGCTCGATTGTGAATTTACCTTGAAAAAATAAAAGACAAGAGGAGTTTGGCAAGTGACAAGCCTATCATCTGTGTCACGCCTAGCGGTCCAAGTGGTGAGGCCCCCACCCCTGTATCACAGCCAGGGATCAAGTGTACCATCTGTGTCACGCCCAATTATCCAAGCGGTCACTATATCACACCCAGAGACAAGAACACAATTTGTGTCATGCCCAGCAGTAAAAGCGAAGAAACAACCCTCACCTTTCCTCGCGTGCTGACTATTGAAAAAAGATGACCTCTGCTGGATTGCATCCGAGGCCGCCCTGCAACCACTCAGTTCGGACACATAAAATAGACAATATTTCAGGTTTCTGTTAGTGGCAGGGCGCTCAGGTAAGGTTTCTGTGCTTCTTCCTAGTTTGCCACACTCCAAATGCTGGGACTAACGATTAGATATTGGGGCATATTATCAAGAACGGCGTTAAAAAGTATCGCCGGTTTAGCGGCAGAAAACTGCAGCTAAAGCGGCGATAATGGGCTTGATAATATGCCCTTGAGAATTCCAATAGAAGTCCATGTTCTGGTGTGAACCTGGGCTTCTATTGGAATTCTCCAGGGCATATTATCAAGCCCATTATCGCCGCTTTAGCAGCAGTTTTCTGCCGCTAAACCGGCGATAATTTTAACGCCGTTCTTGATAATATGCCCCGGAGTCTCTTACCTACTGATGGTGGCTTGCGGACGGACCTCTGTCTCGCGGATTAAGCAGAGCTTCAAATCATTGGCGGCGTCTACTCACCGTTCTTTCTTCACAGATGTGAATCCGCATGGGCGGGGTCCTGTTCCTTTGGCTGCAGTCGGGCTCCAAAAACCAATCTCTCCTATAAAGCTCACCAAGATGTTGTTCGAATGTGAATTTAACTTGAAAAAATAAAAGACAAGAGGGCATATTTACAAGTCCCGGTCCTGGGTTCCCTGCCGTGGTTGTGGTCCCGGTCCTTGTTGGGCTGGGTTCCCTGCTGTGGTTTTGGTCCCGGTCCTTGTTGGGCTGGGTTCCCTGCTGTGGTTGTGGTCCCGGTCCTTGTTGGGGTGGGTTCCCTGCTGTGGTTGTGGTCCCGGTCCTTGTTGGGCTGGGTTCCCTGCCGTGGTTGTGGTCCCGGTCCTTGTTGGGCTGGGTTCCCTGCTGTGGTTGTGGTCCCGGTCCTTGTTGGGCTGGGTTCCCTGCTGTGGTTGTGGTCCCGGTCCTTGTTGGGCTGGAGTTCCCTGCCGTGGTTGTGGTCCCGGTCCTTGTTGGGCTGGGTTCCCTGCCGTGGTTGTGGTCCCGGTCCTTGTTGGGCTGGGTTCCCTGCCGTGGCTGTGGTCCCGGTCCTTGTTGGGCTGGGTTCCCTGCTGTGGTCCCGGTCCTTGTTGGGCTGGGTTCCCTGCTGTGGTTGTGGTCCCGGTCCTTGTTGGGCTGGGTTCCCTGCTGTGGTCCCGGTCCTTGTTGGGCTGGGTTCCCTGCCGTGGTTGTGGTCCCGGTCCTTGTTGGGCTGGGTTCCCTGCCGTGGCTGTGGTCCGGGTCCTTGTTGGGCTGGGTTCCCTGCCGTGGCTGTGGTCCCGGTCCTTGTTGGGCTGGGTTCCCTGCCGTGGTTGTGGTCCCGGTCCTTGTTGGGCTGGGTTCCCTGCCGTGGCTGTGGTCCCGGTCCTTGTTGGGCTGGGTTCCCTGCCGTGGTTGTGGTCCCGGTCCTTGTTGGGCTGGGTTCCCTGCCGTGGCTGTGGTCCCGGTCCTTGTTGGGCTGGGTTCCCTGCCGTGGTTGTGGTCCCGGTCCTTGTTGGGCTGGGTTCCCTGCCGTGGTTGTGGTCCCGGTCCTTGTTGGGGTGGGTTCCCTGCTTTGGTTGTGGTCCCGGTCCTTGTTGGGCTGGGTTCCCTGCCGTGGCTGTGGTCCCGGTCCTTGTTGGGGTGGGTTCCCTGCTGTGGTTGTGGTCCCGGTCCTTGTTGGGGTGGGTTCCCTGCTGTGGCTGTGGTCCCGGTCCTTGTTGGGCTGGGTTCCCTGCCGTGGCTGTGGTCCCGGTCCTTGTTGGGCTGGGTTCCCTGCCGTGGCTGTGGTCTCGGTCCTTGTTGGGCTGGGTTCCCTGCTGTGGTTGTGGTCCCGGTCCTTGTTGGGCTGGGTTCCCTGCTGTGGTCCCGGTCCTTGTTGGGCTGGGTTCCCTGCTGTGGTTGTGGTCCCGGTCCTTGTTGGGGTGGGTTCCCTGCTGTGGTCCCGGTCCTTGGTGGTCTGGGTTCCCTGCCATGGTCCTGGTCCCGGTCCTTGTTGGGGTGGGTTCCCTGCCGTGGTTGTGGTCCCGGTCCTTGTTGGGCTGGGTTCCCTGCCGTGGTCCTGGTCCCGGTCCTTGTTGGGGTGGGTTCCCTGCGGTGGCTGTGGTCCCGGTCCTTGTTGGGCTGGGTTCCCTGCCGTGGCTGTGGTCCCGGTCCTTGTTGGGCTGGGTTCCCTGCCGTGGCTGTGGTCCCGGTCCTTGTTGGGCTGGGTTCCCTGCTGTGGTCCCGGTCCTTGTTGGGCTGGGTTCCCTGCCGTGGTTGTGGTCCCGGTCCTTGTTGGGCTGGGTTCCCTGCCGTGGCTGTGGTCCCGGTCCTTGTTGGGCTGGGTTCCCTGCCGTGGCTGTGGTCCCGGTCCTTGTTGGGCTGGGTTCCCTGTCTGCTGCTGCTGTGGCCATGTGTTTGGCCAACCACTTGGTCCTTGTTGTGATAGTGTGTTTGCTGACTGATTTTCCTGTGTCTGAATGTGCTGTGCACTCAGGTTGGTCTGGGTTTGCTTTTGTAGATGGGGATTTTGCGGGGCCTGGCCCAGGCTTATTGATCTTTGCTCATGATAAGCTTCCAGACGGCATCGGTCGGTCACGTGGGACATTCGGAGACAGTAGTAGCACTCTCTGAGGTCTAGCTGCTGCCAGCCTCCCTGACCTCTGCCGTTAGGACTGGGTGGAAACCCTCTTGGGTTCGGAGGCGAAGCTCCCTTCAAGACTGGTGCTAATTGCACGCTCGCGGCCTACACGGTCCCCTCACAGCGGTCTTTTTTAATTTATGTTGTACCACTACCAGCTTAGCGTTGTCTCTTTGGGCTTGTTCCTGGTTTTCCCTGTCCATTTCCTGCTTCTTCCTGTAGTAATGTAATACGTGGGCCTGTATTTCCCACCAAGGTTTGGGGTCTAATCCTACTACGCTATCTAGACCACTCTGTATTTCGGTAGGCTGTCCCTTTTTGAGAATGTTGTAGAAGAATGCAACCTGGGGGCCTGTGTCGGTCCATGGCTGTCCAATCTCCTGTCCCCATCGTTCCCTTATTCTGTCTCGAAAGTCAGTCTCGGTTTCCCCAGGCTTCATGCTCACTGCTATCAATCCTCCTACGTCTGGGCAGTCAGGGAACATTTCTCTAAGGGCCGTCCATATCTGGTGCCTAAATGAATTGAATGCAGCCCCTTCATGCTCGGTGTTGGTCAGCATGACGGTTGGGATGCAGGCTCGGGAAAACATTGTGTTAGTCTGGTCTCCCATGAGGCTGCTGAGCAGACTCTCAACATTGCCTGTTGCTAGGTTTCTCCCCGCTGTGTTTTTCTCAAAACCTGAGATCCATTTCCCTCCCCCCAACCATTAATGAGGGCAGTTCGGTCCTGAGCCCTTCTTTGTCCATCTGAGCCCATGACAAATAGATGGTCCCAGACGTAGCTTTTCGTAACAACGGGCATATTTTGGCTTGGAGCCGTTACGCTGGCTTTCTCCAACGTAGCGCTCCCATCTTCTCAGGCATTCCTGCATGTAGGGGAAGTTCCACCTAGGATCTCCCTCTCGGTGACGGATGCAGTCTCCAGCGATGGCCATGTCCTATGGTTCGAAGGATCCCTCCTCCGGCCAGGGTCTATTGTACAGGCCCTCCCTTTCGGTTCAGCAGGCTAGCAGGTGGCAGAATGGTCACGCAAAGACCTCACCTTCTTCTCTGGACACTATCTCTCTAGGGGTCAGCCTGTTTGACCGGAGCATTCAGTGGAGCGGCAGATGTCCTCGTCGCTGCTCTCCTCGTGCGTGTGCAGAGGTGTTATTCTGCTTTTCCTGTGTCTTAGTTGAGTTTGGGCTAGGCTACCCTGGTCTGTTATTTCTTGGTCCCCCCCCCTCCTATGCTGCCGATCTGGTGGCATTTCCATTCCTGATACAGGCCTTTTTTCTGGTTCTAGTTCAAGCTCCTCTTCATGTGGAACCCAGGGCCTAGCTTGGCTCTCCTCTGGGGTAGAGTACGTCACTCTGATCTCCCTCTGTGCTTCCCAGGTGAGAGCTCTTTCTCTCTCCATCCGCACCTCTCTTCCAGCTCCCACCTTGGCTGCCTGCTTCGCTTGGTGCTGCGTGCGGTTCTCCTTGGTAGGAACTTGTCTTCCATTTCACTTCATGTCATTTCTTCTGCCGCCTGAGCATACCCTGGGGGAGTGTACCCTGCAGCTCCCCCTCAGTGTCGGACCCCAGAGGACTAGTACCTTTTTCCTCCCCCTCACTGGTGGTGTCACTATCCAATACCGCAATGTACCTCCCAGTTACCTGAGAGCGCTCGACTGGATGGGTTGGAGGTTATGGTCTCCGTGCCGCTGGGGCTTGTTGGGTTGCGTGCGATGGATGAGGGGTCGAACTTCGGGGAATTCTAGCACCAAACTAGGATGAGGCTGGAATCACCTGGGTTTGCTGATCTAGCAACCTCCCAGCCCTAGATATAGTGACTCTCTGCCCGGTGCGGGTGGGATGGCCGGCATCAGAGAGAGGACCTCCGTGCCGGTGGGGGAGGTGCGGATGCCTTGATTGCGGATTCAGGGACAGAATTGTAGGTCGGGCCACCTTGAGGATGGCCCACAGTTCTAACAGTGCCTCTTGTTTAGTTTTTTTCTGTCATAAGTATTTGGCCTGAAAGTGCGTTCTCGTGTGTTTGATTATGTTGGTGTTGAAGTTTCCCCCCTCTGGCCAGGGAAAAGCGTGTGTCTTAGTGTGTGAAACCCATTCATGGTTACATTTATCTAGATTTCTAGTCTGCAGAGGGAATCTAGTTTGCATGTGGTTTAAAGGTGACTCCATGATAGGTTGAAACTTTTTGAAGATAATTAGTGCACTTTTAGACTTCTCTGTTTTTTTAAATAAACTTAAATCCTACTCTGTTCGTGGGGAACGACTATGTACACGGGGTTATGACAGCAATATTTACTTTTATTGTGAGCTCAGCTTAGGACAAAGATGCATCAAACAAACTTAATACATAAAACAACACATGCAAAATAACAACCTGCAAGAAAGTGCAAATTCAGAACATTATGAATTGTTTTCTAGCAACGAACAGCAAAATGTGAACAAATGGCGACTTTCCATACGCACATAGAATGGTTAACAGGACATAACACCCAACATAGAACACAGTTGCAATAATTTATCAGCACCACAACATCAAGAAAAAAAGCTTCAATTGAAAACAAAAATAGAAGTAAAAAAATGAAAAAATGGCAGAAGAAAAAATTATGACTGTCAAAAAAAACTTTAGCCTGCTTCTAGCACATGCTGCCCGATGACGAGGGGAGGCTCTGCGCGGTACACGGAGCTAAGTGAGCCCAATAAGCTGTCAATATCGGCTCTGAGTCAAAGAGAGCAACAATTGATGCAGATAAGAAGGAATAACTCGACAACTGCAGGCCCTCCTGGGCCAAGCACGACCTACACCTTAATCTTCAAGGTCCAAATTTTTCCCTAACGTCTGAATTGCCCCCTGTTTCACACCCAGATGCTTAGCGTACCATCTGTGTAACGCCCAGCGGTCCAAGCGAGTATCACCTCTCACTTCTTTCCGACACCACCACTGTTTGAGAGACGGTGATACTGAGAAAACTCCTTTAGACTAAAAATTAATAACGAGATGATTGGGCCAGATGCATCAACAATCCATTTTGCGATTTCCTAATTGTGAATTCTTGCGATTCGCAATTAGAAAATCGCAAAATGGAATGCATGAAAGTGTGTTTAACACTTTCTGCGATTCCTAGGGGATCGCAAATGACCTACCTCATGAATATTAATGAGGTAGGTCGCAATATGCGACCCCCTAGGAATCGCAAAAATCACGGGGATGGTGGCCTGCTGGGGTCAGCAGACCACTGTGTCGTAATTGTTTTTAAATAAAGCAATCTTTTTTTTTTTTGTAAAGCAGCCCGTTGTCCTTAAAGGAAAACGAGATGCTTTACAAAAGCGAAAATGAAAACTTTTCCTTTCATTTTCTAAGAGCAGGCAGTGGTGCGTGGGAGCACTGCCTGCTCTTAGAAAATGCATTTACAGACATTCACAAAGGGGAAGGGGTCCCTTGGGGACCCCTTCCCATTTGCGAATTAGTTACCACCTACTTGAAGTAGGTGGTAAAATCGCGAATGTTTTGCGACCGCATTTCGGTCGCAAAACATTCATGCATACCGATGCGATTCGGTATTAGGAAGGGACGCCCTAAACACGCCCCTTCCTAATAGCGAATCGCAAACCCATTTTGCGATTCGGTAACAGGTTACTGAATCGCAAAATAGGGTTTGCTGCATCAGAAGAGCATTTTCTTGCGTTCGCGTACAGACGATTCTGCAAATCAGCCGTTTGCGAAGGCAAAAAATGCTTGATGCATCTGGCCCCTGGTTCTATATCACACCCAGAACCTATGCATACCATCTGTGTCACGCTTAGTGGTCCAAGCGGTGAGGCCCCACCCCTGTATCACACCCAGGGATTAAGTGTACCATCTGTGTCTCGCCCAGCGGTCCAAGCGGTCCCTATATCACACCCAGAGACAAGTGCACCATCTGTGTCATGCCCAGCGGTCAAAGCAACTAAACAAACCCTCACCTTTCCTCGCGTCCTGACTTTCGAAAAAAGGTGACCTCCCCTGGATCGTCTCCGAGGCCGCCCTGCGACTACTCAGCTCTGACACATAAAATAGGCAATATGTCAGGTTTCTGTTAGTGACAGGGCGCTCAGGTTAGGTTTCTGCGCTTATTCCTAGTTATACATACGCCAAATGCTGGGACTAAGGATCAGATGCGGTCTCTTACCTACTGACGGTGGCTTCAGGACGGACCTCTGTCTCGTGGATTCAGCAGAGCTTTGAATCAATTGCGGCATCTGTTCACCGTTCTTGCTGCACAGAAGTGAATCCACACGGGCGGGGTCATGTTCCTTCAGCTGCAGTCGGGTTAAAAAAAAATCTCTCCTATCTGGCTCACCAAGATGTTGCTCAAATGTAAATTTACCTTGAAAAAATAAGAGACAAGAGGCGTTTGGCAAAAATGGAACAGTTGGTTTAACTAAACGCAGAGGCCGGGAGAGCAGGCGACAGAATCGGGGTCTGAAGACTGTCTCAAAGCACATGGTTTTGGTAGTCATTTTATACATTACATAAAGCATCATAAATCAATATGTACATTCCTTTGGCGACAGAAATCTGGGCCTCATCACAGGGCCATAAATCTGGTCATTTGATAAGAAGCGCAGGTGGGTCTCGACCTTGCGTGGACATAATTTGGGGCCGGTAGGTACGTGTGCAGATGTCCGGCCTGGGGAGCACGTGATCACTGCATGTGGTGTGCATACTGTGTTCTGACTGGCTGAGTGTTTCCTAACTTAGTGTGGCAGCTGACTTTATGTTGTTTTGGGTGCGCGTGCCCCTCTGGCCAAAGGTGTTTTATTAGGGCCAATCTCTTAAGACCATTGTGGTGACACTGCCTATCTGTGGGATCGATCTGGGTTTTCCTGTTTGTGCGTTTGTCTAAGGGTTATGTGTCCCTCCACCTGTGATCTGTCAATCAGTTGCTTCAGACCTAGGTCGCAGGCCTTCCTGACCACATACTTCTGACTTGGGGTTGAGGGGGAGGTCATATCGGGTGACTTCAGCAACGGTGTGCGAGTTCATTATTATATATATTATATTGTGATGTGCATTGATATCGCATTTTCCAATATTAACAAGAGTTTTACAGTACTCCAGATCGCTGGTGATGAGGCTTGAGTGGCGGTCCTTCTGGTGTCAATTGGGAGCCACCTAGGTGTACGTAGGAAACACATTTCCACAGAGTGGGCTGCACTGCTACATCAATTCCGCCACCACACAGTAAGCACTCAGCAACCACCACCACCGACAACTGCAACTGAAGTCCCGAGCCGAGATACACAACCCGAGTCCCTCCCAATCACTCGTGATGACACAGTTACTCCCAGACTTCACCACGATACGTGATGTTGCAGCACCCCCACGAGAATAGGGACCCAACATAATCATTCCCATTTTTAGACGCCCACAGTAGTTCCAGTTCACCCCGACCCGCTTATCCCAGGTTCCCATCCCCAGTTAGTTATGCACGCCGGTAGTTCCAGGGACCGGATACTTTTTCAGACGAATAGCTCCTTACCGAAACTACATTAAGGCGCACCACAACAATGCACAACCACAGAAGGGTGAACGACAGCCAAACCTGTCACTCCAGTATACTCCCTCGCCCTTGGTAGATCAGTAGAAATGTAATGTGTAATTAACACAACCGTGCCAACTATTATGACTGTATCTATGAAAAGAGATGTGAAAAAGTCAATAGAAATTGTTTAAAAAAATAATAATAATTGGGAGCCACCTGAAGATCTTACGGATCCAGTACAGTGCTTGGCCAGATTTAGAGGGACTTGGGAGAGAGAGGGTGCTAAGTGGAAAGAGGTGACAGGACAGGGAGGAGGAGCACTAGCAGGAAAGAGGGAACAGGAGAGACAGGAGAGGAGAGGCGCTAGCTGGAAAGACAGGACAGGTCAGCTGTGGGTGGATGCTATCAGGAAAGAGGAGACAGGACAGAGAAGGGGTGTTAGCAGGAAAGAAGGGACAGGGCAGAGAGGAAAGGTGCTAGCAGGAAAGAGGGGACAGGAGAAAGGAGAGAGGCACTAGCTGGAAAGATGGGACAGGGGTGGGTGGGTGCTAGCAGGAAAGAGGAGGCAGGACAGAGAAGGGGTGCTAGCAGGAAAGAAGGGACAGGACATAGAGGAGATGCACTAACACGAAAGAAGGGACAGGAGAGAGAGGAGAGGCGCTAGCTGGAAAGACGGGACAGGACAGAGAGGAGATGCACTAACACGAAAGAAGGGACAGGACAGGGGTGGGCGGTTGTTAGCAGGAAAGAAGAGACAGGATATGAGATTTGATCTTGTTATTATTCATGATTCTATGCCAACATTCCAGCTAAGAACCTAATGATTTAGAAAGAAGGAATATTTGGCTTGAGTTGTTGGCAGTTTTGAAGTGTTTGCAATAAAGTGTTCGTGTACTCAAGCTACCAGTGTAGATGGACATAGAGACTGTTGACCCTTAGGTTCGGACAGCATTACCGAGCAGGGCCATGTAGAGTGTGGGGTCAGCTCTGTGGGTTCGGAGGTGAAGGGGATAGACTGACTGTCTATGTGTGTCCTGTAGTGAAGGAAGTGACCCGATTAGGGAAACCCGGGTCACTCACGACCACCTCTCAGCCTTCCATACAAATGAAGAGTCGGTCAGACAGTAGAGAATACAAACCAAGTATATTTATTCAGGTACACTCGAGCGGAGTCCAGTCTGACCAGCCTCCTGGTATTGCTGCAGAGGGACTGACTTCAGTAAACATGGTGATACATTATGTACAATTCAGAACCAATAAAGACACGCCCTGACTGGAAATTTCCAGTTGGAGGCAGCTAGACAAAGTAGGTACAGAAGGATGAGTTTCGATCCTGAGACCGGGCACACGCTATCTTACTGCCAAGGTCGTTCTGCCTGTGCCCGCCGCTCTAAAGGTGGGAGCAGGCCTCTATTTAGTGGGAAAGGTATGCGCTAATAAGAACAGTGTATTCATTAGTGAAGCAAGGCCCAACCTTGAAGAAACGAAAAGTAACACAGCTGCTTTCAGTAGAGACAGAGAGGAAAATTAGTTTCAATCATGGCTCAAAATGGCGGCTAAAGTAAAATGGTGCCGCGAATGCTAACTTAAGAGTACAATACATAAACAGCACAGCTAAAACATTTTTTATTCCATCAGACCCTCCTTTTAGCGTTCGCTAACTCCTTTTATGTTACTATCTAGAAGCAGATAACGTATTGCAAGGATAAGAACCATCACTATAAGCTGGTGAACACATAATCAGTATACAAAGATACCCTCGTCGATTTGCATAATTTCATCAATATGTTTTTGCAACATGAGCGCAGCATTAGTATCATGAATGGATATTTTTCGTTTAGGTGTCAGAGCACTTACACAATAGGTACATAAAGCCTGGAGACAGTGTATGCAGAGGCAACATGTAAAGATGATACCGGCAACTACAACCAAAAAGATAAAGATCTTCCAACCCCATGTTGTTAGCATATTCCAGAACCACCCCAATAGTGTCCAAGTACCTGTCTCTTGATGTATGTCTGACGAAAGTCAATGCAATTTTTGTATAGCTGTATACACACTGGGGCGTGGTCAGGTATGTAAACGCAACAGCTACTGCCAATGATGCGATAGGCCCCTCCCCAATCAGCGAGGATGACGTCTAACACCATCCTGTTCTGTAAGGTAACTAATCTCGTAGCGTGGAGCTCAGCAGTGATGTTTGTCAGTATCCCAGCTGTTGTATTAATAACCCCTTCCACAACTCTCGTTAGCCGACGAAGCTGAAGACTATTAGCCATGGGGCCCCAGAAAGGTAAAAGACCCCTTACAGCATCGTCAAACGGTTGCCAGGTGGTATCTGTCTGATCTATATCCTCAGCGTCAACAACCCTTCTGACTAAGGGCAAGTACGTACTCCTACATTGAAGCCGATGATCTTTATGGTAATTGGACGGCGCAACATACACAGGGGGAAGAAGGAAAGAGAGGTAACATCTGCCAGACCACCCCCTCAGAAGCCAGACGTTAGCTTGGGATCCACAGACAAAATAGAATTTCTGGGTTAAGATTAAGGGTGGACTATAAATCGTGCTCAGTCTGTAGATGAAATTGCATTTACTTTCCCCCATCTTTACCTCCCCTGTCCCCTGGACACAGAAACTAGCTGTTGTGTTGACCACGGACACCTGCATTGGTTTGTCCTTAGTAACATTACGATCTTCGAAAGATTGGAAATATTCAGAAGTGTTGAACCTTTGGAAATCAGCCATTTCCATCCTAAGCCATGTCTCGTTCTTCATTTTATCATATATTCTCATACAGGATTTTGGGGACAATGTACCAGGTGTCCCATTTCCTGACTTTCCTATGGGAGTAAATCCGTGATGAAAACTTATATACTCTACCACAGTGCGAGAGTCAGCAGATGTCATAACCTGAGTAGAGAGTTGGAAATGGCAATGCACCATAACAAGCAATTCAAACCAACCTTCACAGCTACCAATATATGACAATGGCATGGACAACAAATTATCACTCTTGTGCGTAACTGAGGGAAGCAACCCACAAACCCAACAATTAGTTGTATTGGACACATCATGGGCTTGATGCAACATTTGTATAAATACATTGTCTGTGTAAGTCTTTCTATGCTCTTCTTTGTGAGGGGCCAAAGTAACAAACATGTGCTCAGGGGAAGTGGGCATTGTACCAACCAAGGAATGTACAGGATACGTTTCCTCCAGAAACCAAGCTATTCCAAGTACAGTTATTAAAGCAATCACAACTATCAATATGAAAACTATTTTACTCTTTGTAGACCAGCCCTGCGCTAGTCGCGGTGATGCAAATGGCTGCTCCTTCTCCTCAATAGGTCGACCAAACAGATGCATTATGAAGCAAGAAAAGGAATGCAATAAAACTGATAGCAAAGCATTTGTTCCCAGTGTCCATGAGAGCCTCACTGGTACAGGCTCCTATTGGTCATCAACGTTGGCGCTCTTGAGCACCGGCGGTGGAGCTTGCTCAGTCCTAGCTCTCAATGAACACCACATCGCTCAGGATAATGTACCCCCCTCCGAGGGAGCACATTCAATTTATACTGTCCAATGTCAGAACAGTGCACCAATCTTGCCTCTCCCTAAACTAACACCATTGGTACTACAGCAAAGTACACCCTAACTTGCACAGTCCATCCCTGACTAGTCTGGCTTCTCCTTTGGTGCACTATTCCTCAGCCGAGGGCGCAAATTGTACCTGGTGACTCCAGGCACAGAGGGGTCAACAAATAATGGTTCCTTAATGGCTCGGATTTCCGGAGGGACTGCTGCATTTAGCATGTCATCATTCTCTGCATCCGTTTGGGTCCATGTAAGGTTTGCATCGCCAAAAGGGACAAACTGGGACACTTTCTCACCCTCAACGTCCCCAATGCCGTCCCTCACCCATTGATCATAGGGTAAGAGTAAGGGTATCCTGTGGCAATGGCTGGAATGAATCCAATTCTTTCGGCCAGCGACTTTCACAGCGGTCTGGGAAGCGAGGAGGACCTGCTCGGGCCCCTTCCACCGGGGCTCCAAGCTCTTCTTCCACTGAACATTGCGCAGCAGAATCCAGTCCCCAGGCTGGATGTTGTGACCGGGCCCCTCTGGTATGGGTGGAAGTGACTCACGAATCTGTTGGTGAATAGAAAGCAAACTTTCAGTTAACTGGCACAGGTAATCTGTCAATAAAGGGTATTTAATCTCAGAAAACCTACGCGGGCGCGGGACGCCCCAGACATTTGCCGGGGGTCCAAACACGAGCTCGTAGGGTGACAATCCTGCCCTAGAATGTGCTGTAGTTCTCATTGACAAAAGATAACGGTAATGCATCTGGCCACTGTAACCCTGTGGCTTCCTGAATCTTTGCCAACTTCAGTCTGAGAGTACCGTTGTACTTCTCAACCAAACCTGCTGACTGGGGGTGGTTTGCAGCATGAAACTTCTGCTTTATGTGCAAACCGTCACAAACTAACTGGATAACCTTGGCATTAAAGTGGCTTCCGTAATCACTATAGATCAAACGGGGCAAGCCAAAGCGAGGAAAGAACTCCTTCAGGAGTGCCTTTGCAGTAGCAATGGCCGTGTTCTCTTTAGTAGGGTAAGCCTCAACCCATTTACTGAATGCACAAACAACCACCAACACATACTTCAAATTATTGACTCTGTCCATTTCAAAGTAGTCCATTTGAAGGACCTCAGAAGGGAAAGTGGGAGGTGCAAAATTGCTGGGTGGTGTAAGGGTACCCTTGCCAGGATTGTGCATCATGCACACCATGCAGTACTTTACTAAATGTGCAGCTGTCTTCGAAATGCTGTCATTTTGCAATACAGGGTCTAACAACTTGCAAATACCCTTAGCACTGATATGGGCTGGGCCATGAGCCATCGTGACTACAGGAAGAACATATGCATTTGGCAATATCCATCTCTACTTCCCTGACTTGTCAATCCAACATCCCTCATCGTTCAATTAATAATAATAATAATAATAATAATATCGTTACTTGTTATAGCGCAAACAGCTACCTCAAGCAGAGGCGTCCCGGCGCTTAGCGGCATTCAGGGGTGGATAAGGAACATTAGCAGACCTCACCAAAGAGCCACGTCTTCAGCTGCTTTCGGAATTCGGATTCAGTACCCCGCATGCGAAGATGCAGAGGTAAAGCATTCCATAGCATGGCTGTCCTTACCGAAAAGGCCCTGCCTCCCTTTCTGGCCTTGACAAACCGGGGAACGCACAGTAAGAGCTTAGAGTTGGATCTCAAAGTGCGGACCGATTGGTATGGGAGCAGTCTCTTTCTGAGGTAGTTCGGCCCAATGTTGTGAATTGCCCGAAAATCCAAGGTCAAGGCCTTAAATTCGATGCGTTTTGCAACCGGGAGCCAGTGAAGGTGCCTAATGTAAGGGGAAATATGCTGACGGAAAGGCACTCTGTGAATAAGCCTTGCAGCCGCGTTCTGGATCATCTGAAGTCTGTGAATCAGATAGCTGTGCAGTCCAAGGAATAGACCATTAGCATAATCCAGATAGGATGTTACCGCTGCATGAACGACCGTCCTCCTGCTCTCCTCTGGCAGGAGGTGCAGGAATTTTTTTAAAGTTTTAATTAGCCAAAGCAAGTGGACGATACATGGCGTATGTGGTTTTCAAAAGATAGATCTGAGTCCCACCAGACGCCCAGATTTCTAGCTGACTTTACCGGGCAAGGCGGGATACCCAACTCAGCAGGTCACCAGAGTCCTGTGGATGGGGGAGGGCTGGCCAAAAAACATGATCTCCGTCTTGTCCGCATTTAATTTCAATTTGTTATTGTTCATCCAGCTAGTGATGTGCTGTACTTTCTTGCCACACTGCTAATTCCTCCACCGTAGCCTCACTCTGAATTTCCTTCACATTCTCTAGTGTATCCTCAAACATGGTGACCTCGGGCACCCACCTAGCGGGACCTGCTACAAACATTCTTTTCATCTTAGTTCGGCTGTTTCCTTAGCTGTCTGATCTGCAAAAGCGTTCCCCTTACCCACATCGTCAGTAACTTTCCTATGACCGCTGCACTTCACTTTGGCCAATTTCTTAGGGAGTGTCAGAGCGGACAGAAGCCTATATATAAGAGGACCATGCTGAATTCTTGTCCCATGGGAAGTAATGAACCCTCTCTCTGCCCAGAGCCGCCCAAAGTTATGGGCGACTCCAAAGGCGTACTGACTGTCAGTATAGATATTGACAACTAGTCCCTCACTCAATTCACAGGCTCGAATAAGGGCAACGAGCTCTGCAGCTTGGGCCGACTGATAGGGAACTGGTGATGTCTCAACTACTGTACGAAGTGTAGTAAGGGCGTACGCAGCAGTTGTAGTGCCATCTGGTAACTTAAAGCAAGAGCCATTGACGTATAGTTCCCCTTGAGGGTCAGATAAGGGAACATCAGTCAGGTCTACCCGTCCTTTCGTCTCTTCTTCCGTCCGGAAGATACAATCATGTATATCAATCTCCTCATTCTCAGAAGGGAGGGGTAGTAACGTGGCTGGGTTCAGAGTGGCACAGCGTTTGATCGTAATCTGCTTCGCAAAGAGCGTTAGCTCGTAACCTGTCAGATGTGCACTGGTGAGGTGTTGCGTCTTTGTCTTATTCAAAAGTGTATCCTCAGCATGAGGTACCATAACTGTGAGGTCAGTATAAAGTAGGAGTCCAGCCGATTGTCTTATTGAGACTGCCAAAGTCGCGACCGCTCTTAGACAGCTCGGCAGGGCTCGTGCAACAGGGTCAAGCACAGCAGAGAAATAAGCACACGGTTGTTGCTTATCCCCAAATTTTTGTGTTAAAACAGAAAGCGCACAACCACCCTTCTCGTGGACATACAATACAAAGCATTTAGCATAGTTAGGGGTACCAAGCACTAGAGCCGAGCAAAGCGCAGTTTTTAATTGCTCAAAACACTGCTGACACTCAGGAGTCCAAGGCAGTGGTTCATGCACATCTTTTAGTGTTAACGCAAGCAGGGGCTTAATAAGCAGCAAATAGCCCGGTATCCACTGCCTGCAATAGGAAGTGATACCTATGAAAGTGCGCACATCTTTCTGAGTTTGCGGAATGGGCATTTTAACAATGGTACTTATGCGCTCCGGGGTCAATATCCTACCCTCCTTCGACAGTAGGTGACCTAAGTAGGTGACCTCCTGTCGACAATTCTGAAATTTGGAAAGGGATAGTTTATGGCCATGTTGAGCTAAATGTAGCAACAATTTAACCATGCTGTCTCTGCAACCTTGTTCTGTATCTGAGGCGATGAGCAGGTCATCGACATATTGGAGCAATACATTACCTGTGGGGAGCGACAAGGAATCCAGCTGACCTTTCAATGCCTGACTATAGATACTCGGACTCTCTGTATAGCCTTGAGGAGCACGACAGAATCTAAAGCTCCTACCAGCTAGGGTGAACCAGAACAGATATCTGCTATCAGGGTGAATGGGAATACCGAAGAATGCGTTTTCAAGTCAATGACAGAAAAGAATTTAGCAGAAGAAGGAATCATTGTCAAAAGAGTTGTAATGTTAGGGACCACCGGGAACTGGGGAATCACTATATTGTTAACTTCACACAAGTCAATCACAAAGCGATAAATGTCTGCATGATCATCAGAGGAACCCGAAGAGTCCTTTTGAGAATGGGAAGAATAGGGCTATTACAAACATTAGCAGTCATCTCCTCAACCACTTCTTTCTCAATCAAATCCCGCACAATTTGCAACAAAGCTCGCTCACCCACCTGCGGTATTTTATACTGAGGGATATGGGGTAAAATAGCACCCTCCTTGACACGTATCGAAACAGGCGATATCTGCAACAAACCCATATCTGTGTCGCCCGCTGCCCACAGTGTGGGCGGCACGTCTTTAAACTCCGCAGGAAGAGGCGCGTCTTTGGACAGGCACTGAGTAACACGCACAACATTCGGACCTATTATCATGTAGACACCAACCGGGGAGCAGTCAATCGTAGCATGCAGTTTCTTCAACAAGTCCAAATCCATCAAATTTTCTCCACAATTAGACGTCAACAAGAATGGCGAATCCACAGTAAAGGGACCAATAGTCAGCACAAGGGGTTTTGAAATGGGGCTCACAACCGGTACACCAGAAAAACCTACCGAAACATTATTATGGCCAGACAGAGTCACCCCAGGGACCAAAGAACGAGAAATAGAACTGTTTTCTCCACCTGTATCCACCAAGAACTCCTTAGTCGAACCATGCACATCCGCATTAAAGTACGGACCACGTTGATCTACAGGTATTGGAACTGGTCCCTCACTCTGTCCCTGGCTGTCCTAGCTGTAAGACATCCCTGTCACCTCATCCGTATCATAATCATCATGATAATACTGTCCACCCCGAGCGTCATCAAAATAGTTTTGATCAGAGCAACCCTGCGAGACCACAGCATTTTGAGCCCTGTCTTGGCCACCAGCTCCACGACCTCGTCCACGAGAACCTCGTCCTCTCGGGACCGCCACCTTCTGCAAAAGCACCGGACACTCGCTGCACCAGTGTCCCTCCTCTTTACAGTAGGCACACTGATTTGCCCCTAAAGGCGCAGTATTTGCGGGCCTGCTAGTGCATGGAAGCTGTTGGGCCAAACCACCACGTCCTCTACCATTCCCCCTAGAAGCCTGCTGCAACAACACCTTCGTCTTCAAACCCTTGTGCTTCTTCTCTGACCTCTCCTTATCCTCATTTCCCCTATGCTCATAGTACTGGGCCATATTCAAGATAACAGAAGGGGAGGAAGTGGACCAGGTGCTTTCGGAAGCCTGCAATCGGGTCGCAATTTCAGGAAGCAAATTGGAAACGAATCTGTTAACAAACAGTTGCACACCACCTTCGATCGACAAATCCTGTCCACTATAATCTAGAAACACACCTTCAAACCGAGTGAAAAAATCAGACACACTCTCATCTTTCTTCTGACGACAAGCCGATAACTTGTCCCAATCAACTTTTCTCGGAAGAATAAGAGAATGCATATATGTAATGATACGGCCGGGCAAAGCAAGTCTCTCCACTCTAGACTTATCACCTGGCTTCCGTTCCTGATCCCATGCTTTAATTTGATCCAAGGTACCACCCAATTCCGCAACGTGATCCTGTGTGTGTACTTGTCTCCAAATATCGACCAGAACTAGTAAACCAAAAAACATTTCAATATCTGCAAGCGTCATTACTGTTGAAGAGGCTGATTCAGTCAATTCCTTATAATAAGCGGTAGGATTTTTCCTAGGGTCAGGTAACTGAGTCTTAAGAGACAAAACTTCACTCCTTTTCCACGGAGTATAAACCCATTGTTCTTGGAAACGGGCCTCTACCCTTGGCCTAGTGACATGATCATGCTGATCCCTTAGCTCTGGTATCTCGGGATGGTAGATAGGATGAACCTCCCGCATCAGAAACTGAGATACCGGGGTGGGGCTCTTCTCAAGCAGCCTTCCCTGGTAAGCAACCAACGTCGCAACATTACCAAAGACATGAGCAGGCTCCATATCAGTAACATACACATTATCCTTAATATCGTATATAATCTGCGGTGCTGCACCATTGAAACACTGCTCCTAAAGACCGATCAAAGTAGCTGACATATGCTTAAGGGCATGCTGCTGTACAAAAAGGCTCATACTCTTTCATCACACTCCACACATCTTCCACACTATAAATGGGGTGTCGGGCCCAGTGCGCAGCCTGGTTAGCCACCACCTTTTTCTCTTCATCTCCCATATCAGATCGGACTAACGTCCGCCCCATACGCTCCTTAAATTCCATCCAGTCTCTATCCTCAAATCCACGTACTGGTGTCCCACTATTCTGCAATGTCAGAGAATGGAAGAACACAGTGGGAGTGACGACAGAGGCAGTAGGCACTAACGTCGCTGCTGGCTGTGTCGCGGGTGTAAGAGCTGGCGAATGAGATGCTGAAGCAATAGGTGTTGCAGGAGTACTAACAGTCATAGTTGCCACAGAAGGCGAGGGCAAAGAAAGGACAGGAGGTGCCGTGGCCAAGGCAGTCTGATCAACAGTAACAGAAGCAGAAACAGCAGAGACAGAAGAGCCGGGTAGCTGGGCCTGTTGGGGAAGAGCGGGATATATCCTCTGTGGGGCATATGGGGGTGGGGGTCGAGTATCTAACAATTGTTCTACAAACGTATCAGTTTCTTCTTGGGCCACATAGGATTTATCAATTTGTAATCGGAATCTCCTATCTGCACGTTCAATCCCTATCTCTTGCTTTTCTCGATCATGCGCTACAGCTTTCTGAGTCAATGTTTGAATTCTTCCCTTTCGGGCCTCTTTCTCTGCTTTCATTTGCCTCTGTTTAACCTCCTTTTGCCATGTTCTGAGGAAATCAAACATAGACTGCCTACTTCTTCTTGCAAACAACTTCTCCTGTAAAAAGGCAATTTTTTGTTCATCAAAAGTGCCCGTCAACGGTCACTGCAACTCGGCATTGTCTCTCGTATATTTGTGCCATAGCGTACTATACATAATAGGGCCAAGGCCATGTTTCACATACATATCAAAATTCGGAGTGCCTTCCGGAGGCGCTGGCTGACTCTCTTCCAGTCGAGCATCAACAGAACAACAACGACAACAGGAAACCAAAAGCCGGCTGATCCCAGGCATTTTCAAAAGTAAGCCAAATTCGTTATGTTGCCTGGCAAAGTGTTCACAAACACTTTGTATCCAAATTGGTCCCCAGATCGTACCAAACGCAAACCAAAATCGTTCCTCAGACCTTACCAAAAACAAACCAAAATGGTACCATATCCACAAAGAACCAAAACAAACTCACCTGGTGCACACAGGTCAAACAAATTTATTCTCCACTGCCGACTCTTTGGACCAAACGGTCAGATCCAAGGGTTTCGCCATTCAGGACCCCAGCCGGGATGACCACTGGGCAAGGCACCGACCGGTCAGACAGATGGGGAAGCTGCAAGTTCAAGAAATCTCTCGTGCAGGGATCCCTGGTCCGCCCGTCCGACCCGACGATGGCACTGACCTCCTCACCCGTCCGCGGGCGAGGATGGGTCACCCGATGGAGTCCCTGTTCGGGCACCAACTGAAGGAAGTGACCCGATTAGGGCCACCCAGGTCACTCGTGACCACCTCTCAGCCTTCCATACAAATGAAGAGTCGGTCAGACAGTAGAGAATACAAACCAAGTATATTTATTCAGGTACACTTGAGCAGAGTCCAGTCTGACCAGCCTCTTGGGATTGCTGCAGAGGGACTGACTTCAGTAAACATGGTGATACATTATGTACAATTCAGAACCAATGAAGACACGCCCTGACTGGAAATTTCCAGTTGGAGGCAGATAGACAAAGAAGGTACAGAAGGATGAGTATCGATCCTGAGACCGGGCACCGCTATCTTACTGCCAAGGTCGTTCTGCCTGTGCCCGCCGCTCTAAAGGTGGGAGCAGGCCTCCATCTAGTGGGAAAGGTATGTGCTAATAAGAACAGTGTATTCATTAGTACAGCAAGGCCTAACCTTGAAGAAACGAAAATGACCACAGCTGCTTTCAGCAGAGACAGAGAGGAAAATTAGTTTCAATCATGGCTCAAAATGGCGGCTAAATGTAAAATTGTGCCGCGAACGCTAACTTAAGACGTACAATACATAAACAGCACAGCTAAAACATTTTTATTCCAACACTAGGAAGGACCTGATCCACTTTAGTGTTGTTCCTCAAACTCCTGTCTTGTTCAGGGCTTGGATGAGGATCGGATGGAGACAGTATCAGAGGCCGTGGAGAGGTCGACGAGGGTGAGGGTAGAGATGCCACCTTGATGCATGATTGTATGGGTGTCGTCGGTGGCGGTGATGAGGGCACTTCTGTGCAGTGGTTTGGTCTGAAGCCTGATTGGGAAGGGTCCAGGAGGTGGCTGTCCTTGAAGTGATAGCTCGTCTCTTGTTAATGAGCTTCTCCACAACTGTTGCTGCACGGAGAAGCAAGGACACAAGTCTAAGGTTTCACTGGTCAGGTCTGCTGTAGGGTTCTTCAGTAGTCTTTCCATGAGTCTGAGAAGATATCTGTATTTAGGGAGTCATTGAGACTCAGGGTGAGAGTGGTGCACATGTGTTGGACACAGCCCTTCTTAGAGGGATTTCCGTAAAACCTTTTGCTTTTTGTCCTCCTGGTTTTTGCCAACTCTCTTTTCCTGACCTTGGGACTCTGGGCACTTTCCCACTGTACTGAAGGAAGGAAGTACACGCACCCGTCCTACACATGCCAGGATAGGGCGCTTACTTGATTGGGTTAGGTGTCACACTTGTGAGTGTCCTATAAAAAGGTACACCACATACCCAGTGCGGGTGCGACACTGGCTGAATAGCCTGTCAAAATTGTCTCATACTCCGATTGGCCGGTCTCACTCTGCAGCCAACCCTCAGGGGGTTGTTCACTACCACCAATCCGGGGTAGATGAGAGTGCCAGGTAGGTGCAGCTGCGTTTGCACTGCCCAGGTAAGGATGAACCCCCATGCGGGTTTTCCCTACCTAGGGGGTCGGCCCTTCCTATGGGACACTTCCAGGGTATGGCCGATTCTCTTGTTAAGCCCTTAGGGCCTGGGGCACTTTACTACAGTAAGTACAGTTTGAAAGTGCGTGCTTCTCTCCTACACACGTTAGGAAGGGGTGTTCACAAGAGGATTCTAAAGCGTTGTTCAGATGTGCCATGGCCGGCCAATGGGTGCGCACCCGCACCTATTATGTTTTAAGACCTGGGTCCAGACTGCCAGTGCAGGCTGGTGTGCATACTTGGACCAATGGTGTCTTTGAATGTGTGTCCAGCCAGCCAATGCAGGCTGATGTGCGCTCGACACTGAGGGTGTGCTAAACGAGTCTAGCCTGCCATTGCAGGCTGGTGTGCACTTGGCACCGATGGTGCTCCTAAATAAGTGTCCAGCCTGCCATTGTAGGCTGATACGCACAATTGCACGTTTTCTCAGACTGGCCTGTGTGAGTCGCTAGCCATCCTGAGGGGACTTTTCACTTCCACCGAGTACCCAGAGGGTACACCCTAAGGGGTGAAGCGAGTGGTAGGTGAAAGGCAGGTCAGGTACACAGATGAGTCCCCTGCCCTGGTATTGAGGAATAACCATGCGTGTTTTCGCTACCTATGAGTTTTGCTCTTCCTATAGGCTAACATGGAGAAATGCTCGATGTCACTTCAGGCTGTAATAGGGGAGTGCAATGAAGCAGCCTCATGATGTTTCTTATCATTTGATTCGCAGCAACAACCCCTTGCCAGTGGTCAAGGTGGCTTTGTCATGATTCTTGTAGAAATGCCACTACTAGAAAGTGGGCATTTCTGTGCTCTGAAACTTATTGTGGGCCTTGGGGCTTGTCTACAGTCCACACTGGAGGTTGGGGGAGCACATCTGGGCATTCCCCAGTGTCAGCTAAAAAACACTGTGCATGCAGCTGGAACAACAGACCTCTGCCATTTACAGGCCGGCTGGAGATTGGAGGAAGAGGTTTTGACACGTGGCTTCTGGAGCCAGATCAGGGCCCCACTAAAGATTAAGACCTGCATTCCACGGCCCCATGGCAGACAGGACAGAAATGTAGGGGAGCCATTTGTGGTTCAAATGGAGACCCTTTAAACACCCCCAACTTCAAAGGCACACTCCAGTATAACTATAGGTGCCATCCTGCAGCATGGCGTGAGATACGAACCTGCCCTTCCTGAATAGTGGCTGACCTGGGCTGACTACCTACTGCCTTGTGGCACCCTGAAGTGTGCTCTCCAAGGGCTTGGTGAACTTACCCCCTGTTCTTTCGGACGTCTCAGGGACATCAAAGATCTCCTAAGAGGGACCCATACCATCTACCTGTGACACCTGAAGCGCAGTGCCCTCCCAAGTGAACACATTGTCTGCTGGATTCCACCCGGTTGCACAGCATGGACGTGGAAGTAAGAATTGTGCCTGGTGCCTTGTGCAGAGCCCCCAAAGTCTGGCCCACATCTAAGGTGTGGGGCCCCTGCATCGTGGGGACCTTGCCACGCTTAGACGTCAAGTTGGTGATGAGCGGATTTACCAGTTGTAGTTTCCAATGTGGCCCGCTTCATTGATCATGACGCATCTCTCTCGTAAGACAGGCTGACTGCATGCTCATTGCATGTGGTGTCCAATTCACAGGTTGCGACCCTCGGAGGTGGGGGTTGTAACTGCAGTGGTGCCTCTTTCTACCTTTTGAGGCTTTGCTGAAGTTGTGCCTGTGTGCGTGTGACCAGAACTGTCTGGTGCAACCAATATCCACGTGCACCGGGCACTGTGCCTCATTTCCAAGGAGGTACAGAATTTGCAACTTTAGGTTTGGGTGTGTGACGGACCTGTCTGGTTCGCCCAAAATCGACGTGCACCGGACGTTGGGCTTTATTTCCAAGGAGGGGCACGAATTTTGGAACTCTTCATTTTTATGTGACTGGAACATTCTAGTGCGACCCGTATCACTGCGCACCCAACATTGTGCCCGGATTGCCTAGGTGTGACTCTAATCAACGTGTACCTGATGGGGTGCCTCCTCCTTCCGAGAAGCCCCCGCTGCTTCATACTCCATTCATCTATTGTTCCCCTACTTGGCCCTCAGCGTGGCAGACCAACTGCCCTCTTTTCACCCGGACCTCCCCGATGACACAGTGTTGCCAGGCAGTGTTGCCCAGCTCGGGCCTGGGTGGTGAGAGTGACTGACTGGGCTGGAGGAACTCCTCTAAGAACTATTGGAAGCAGGTCAAGAGACTGCGTGTCCCCAATCAATCAATCAATCAATCAATCAGGGGTTTGTTAAAGCGCGACTACTCACCCGTAAGGGTCTCAAGGCGCTAGGGGTGGGGGGGTGCAGGTTCCATCCATCAAGGAGGGGGTCTGTCGAAGAGCCAGGTTTGAGGTTTCTTGCGAAGATGGGGAGCGATGTTGTCTGTCTGAGGTGGAGCGGAAGGGCGTTCCATGCTTTGGCCGCGAGGAAGGAGAAGGAGCGGCCTCCCGATCTGGTCTTTCTGGTGCGGGGGACCACGCCGTCCCCCTATGCTTTACAGTGCTGAGCTGGTGTAGGAAGGCTTTGGGGACCTCTTGGTGTGACCGTCTATTGCCCTTGGCCTGTGTCTGCTCTGCATCCTGTGGGTGAACTTCCAGAGTAGCTGCCAAACCCCTTTTACCAACTGCCTCCTAATTAACCTTACTGCCTACCCCCACCTGCTTCCTGGTACTCTGACTAAGAGTGACTTCAGCCATGTGCGGCCTAGTGCCTGGGAGGGGGAGGACGGGGTGTCTCCGTCTGTGGATGTAGGATAGTTGGGGTGAGTTGGAAGACGGAGGGAGGTTTGGGGCCACAGGATCTGCAGAATCTTACTGCGTGACCTGCTGTATATATCAGTTGCACTGCATTAGGGGTCTGAGTACATATGTGTGTGAGTGCTTCCGTACGGACTGGTCTGATATCCATTGTACCGCGTAGCTGTGCGGAGTGAGTGTGTGTGTGGGAATGACAGTGGGGAACCCCCCGTGATTCATGACACTGGATGGTGGTTTGCCCGATACGTTGATTTCTTGCCAGGAAAGCATTACGTTTGACATTGGTTTCCCCTGCGCTGCCTCGGTCCGCGTTGCTGCTAAATGGTAGTATATTTTGTGTATGTACATATTTCTGATATTGTGACCTGTGGTGTACCCTCTAACTGTGTAATATTGAATTATAAGAAATGTTTGGAGTGGGCCTGGGGTGGATAACTTGTTGCACCACATAAGGGTGCTGGGGGGTGTAGTTTAGGATCCTTCCCATGTGTGCATATTGCTGATGTCATCTGAACACGGCTGGGCCTAGTGCTGCTTGTAAGAATTCCAAATGTTATTTATGCCCAGAAATACATGAGATTCATGTTGTGGTGATTCTTATGTGTGTTGAATACAAACGTTATTTACATACATCATGTGTGAAGTCTCTTTTGTGACGCTCAGTGTATTTATCACGAGTGAGTACTGTGCCAAAACTTTACACAATGCCTCTGTGGTCAGCCTGACTGCTCAGTGCAAAGCTACCCAAGGGTGAGCGCAGGTTATGCACTGTGTGTAATCACCCGCCCTTGATGGGAGTGGTAGGTTATACCTGGCTGGGGCATTGCCTTAGCCAACCAGAAAGTGCCAGTTCCAATAACATGGGCTCAAGGTTCTTGCAGAGCCAAATTGCAGTCAAGGGTCCGATGGGACTCCTGAGTGAATGGAGCTCATGACAGTGGCCGTTTTCATGTGGGTAATGGTAGACCAGCAGGTCAGTGGGGGGTTCCTGAAGTGCTTGCATTTTCTTTGAGGAGGGATGCCAAATTGGAGAGGTTTGGTTGGGGTGCAAAGTTGTCATAGACGGTGCTTTTCTTGTTTCTGAAGTAGAGACCGAGCTGGGAGCAGAGCTTCTGAGAGGGGTTGATGGTAGTGAAGTTGGTATCGGGTGAGGTGAATTCCTTCACTATGGAGAAGATTTCCCTTGAGTTGTTGGTGCTGTTGTCTATCCACTCAGTGCTGAACACTTGGTGACTTTTAGGTATTGGTGGTATTGTCAGAGGGCCAATTTGTAAGTTTGCTTGTGCCTGTCATTGTGAGTGATTCTCAAGTGGCACTCAAGCTGTTTGCAGTGGTGCTTGGTGAGTCATAGGTCATCAGTGTACCAGTTTGTTTGAAGTCTGGTCCCTGCAGTGGTCATGGTTTTGAGAGGGGTATGGCATCTGCACAGGAGGCAATCCATTAATTGAATTTCTTGATGGAATGTGTGAGGTAGTCTTGATCTAGATGGCTGTGGTTTTGCAATTCTGTGGACCAGGTCGCTTTTAAGCCTGGGCTGAGTTCGCGGAGTTCGGCTACATGGAACTCTGTGAAGTGCAAAGAAAACTCCACCGCGCTACGCGGAGCTCAGCAAGCGGCGGAGTGCGTTAGATAAATGCCGTTCACAGTGATTTTCAGCGCCGGGTGTTTCTCCGCACTGTGCAATCATCGCAAACGGCACCATGCACAGCGCAAGAGGGCGCTGTTTCCTTTCTGCCGCTCGAGTAGATTTTTTACTCGAGCGGCAGCTTTCTCAACGTGAACGGACAGTTTCTCAATGCGAGCGGTTGCGAGCATAGGCGACCACTCGCAATGAGAAATCCGACTGCCCACTTTAAGAAATCTCGCTGGAAGGTTGATTTTCCACGCTCGCGCTCGCCAGCTTGACGTTGATGATCGTGAACGAGGAAAAATCTTGCCAGGAGGTGCATTTTCCTCGCTTACACTCGCCAACTTGACGTTGACGACCGCGAGCGAGCGAGTTCACCGCCCAGGGTTAGTCTATTTGGAGATTGTGCTCCAGTTGCAGCGGGTGGTTTTAGATGGGGCTGTTCTTCATTGGTGGTTGAGGTGTAGGGCGAAGTGAACGAGGAAATGATTGGCCCAGAAGAGGAGGGGTGGGCTTGTCCACCATGATGAAATTTGGTATAAATAGGGTCCTGCAGACGGCCAGTGGTGTGGGTGGAGTCCTTCACTCATTGAGAAAGTCCGAGTGTGTTCATGTTGTTCAGGAGTTTGGTGGTGTTTGAGTTGGTGAGGTCCTCCACGTGGATATTGATGTTGCCAAGTAGGCTGAAGGAGATGAGCTGAGTACGAAGGAGACAATAATGTGATGGAGTTACTGAAATCGGCTGTTGGCCCAGGTGGCCAGTAGATCAGGGCCAGTAGAACAGGGGGTGTTGTTGGAGATGCAGTTGCTCCAGTTTGTATCAGTGAGGGAGTAACAGATGTAAACTTTGTAGATGATTGCGATTCCACCTCCATGTTAGCTAGTCCTGTCCTGTCTTGCGATCTTGTAACCTAGGGGGATGGCTGTCGCAGTGTCGGGGCTGAGGTTGGTTTGGGTCAGGTCTTTGTAGGGAAGAAGAGGTCTGGGGGGAGGTCATGTAGGAGGTCTCAGATTGGGTTTTTGGTGAGCGAGCTGGTGCTCAGTGGGATGCAGGTCATTGAGGGGTGGGTTGGGCACACGTATGTGTTGCTGGACGTAAGTGTGCAAGTGAGCAGAAGGGGATGTGAAGAAGGAGGGTGCTGGCAGAGTCGATGGAGAAGTGGCAGGCGGCTAAGGCGAACACATCATTGGTGCTGGCCGGAGCAGATAGACAGCATTGCAGGGACAGGCGCATGGGGATTAACACTTGGAGGGCTGTGGTGAGATTCCATCTCAGCTTCGCTGGATGGCGGAGCACCAGGCGTCCTGGCACTGGGCTCAGGCTAGATGCGGATGGGTGCAAACGGGATTGCCTTTGGTTGCCTTTGGTGTGAGATTTCATCTTGGAACAAAGAATGGCAGAAAGGCACAACTAAAGAATAAACAAGGGAGGTAACCTTAAATTCCAGTCAGGGACAGGGTAAGTACATTCCAAAAAAACAAGCAAGTCCCTATTCAAAATTAATTTTGTAACTAAGGTACTACACAGTGCTGGTGGTCAGAGTGAAAACAGGAATCCATACAATTTTATACTCTAAAATACCAGTGGGTCAATGCAACATAGAATATTAAAACCAAACTAAAATAAGGCATATAAAATTTAATATTTATTTGCAAATATATACACAATCAAGATTAAAAACATTTCATAATAAAATACAAAATCACAAGAAAACAGAGTTGTCGACGCTGCGTTTCGGTGAGTAGACAAATGTACACCTTCTTCAGGACAGTTTTCTAAACAATAGAAACATTATGCTATTATCAAAAACATATGTTGCTGACTTCATATACACAATTATCCAAATACCGACAAAAAAGTTTTGTTTACAATATCCTGACAGTTTATCATCACTCAAGTTACCACCAGCACTCAAAATTATTATTGTTCACCCTTCACAGTGAACAACATTTTTGACCTTGACTTTGCTTAACACTATAAGTATTGTCCATCATATTTCTTAATGCTAATAAAAATATTAAAAAGGAACACATACCTAAAAACACTTTAAAACGTTGCTAGAGTTCAATTTTACTAGACTTTTTGACGAATCAAATTTGTAGGAATGAGGGATTGGAAATGTTCACCTCATCAAAAACCTTGGGGTTAGAAAAGAACACAGAAGAGAACATATATTTATTATAATAATATTAACTCCACAACGGTATCTCCAAGTTATGTATTTTTATGAAGTATACCAAGTAAGTATCAACGTACCTTAGAGTTAGAAATCTTATAAGTTTAGGAGTGTTCGTTGATGCCACCGTTCTATTATTATGCACTAATTGTGCCCGAGTTCTATGGGGAAAATTTATAAAGGGCATTACACCAAAGGCATTCAGTTGCAACTAGGTATAGCCAGAATATAACATCATGGAAAAGCTTACCAGTGATAAAAATAAACTGGAACATCAATAGAATCAAAGGATGCGCCGTGATCGGAAATATAGAATCCAGAAACAAGATCTTCGCCGTTATTTTGATCAATATATATGGCGAATGATCTGTGTAGTTCTCGGAGATAAGATGTTTCTCAAGCTACATCATGTTGCTCATTTCATTTATCTCAACATACTTCATCCCGGTTGTGTGTATGTAAAGTCAAGGTCAAAAATGTTGTTCACTGTGAAGGGTGAACAATAATAATTTTGAGTGCTGGTGGTAACTTGAGTGATGATAAACTGTCAGGATATTGTAAACAAAAAATGTTGTCGGTATTTGGATAATTGTGTATATGAAGTCAGCAACATATGTTTTTGATAATAACATAATGTTTCTATTGTTTAGAAAACTGTCCTGAAGAAGGTGTACATTTGTCTACTCACCGAAACGCAGCATCGACAACTCTGTTTTCTTGTGATTTTGTATTTTATTATGAAATGTTTTTAATCTTGATTGTGTATATATTTGCAAATAAATATTAAACTTTATATGCCTTATTTTAGTTTGGTTTTAATATTCTATGTTGCATTGACCCACTGGTATTGTAGAGTATAAAATTGTATGGATTCCTGTTTTCACTCTGACCACCAGCACTGTGTAGTACCTTAGTTACAAAATTAATTTTGAATAGGGACTTGCTTGTTTTTTGGAATGTTTTTTTTTTAGAAAGGCACAACTTACTGCACCTCCCAGTATAGTCACTTCTACGTCACAGACTTAAATACTGCCCACCTCAAATGACCAGCTGCCACACGGTCATAAATCAAATACAAACATAACAGAAAAATGAGAGGCAATATGATCACAGATAAAAGAGTCAAGATTCCATTAGTTTCAATTCACAGTTCCAAGCATGAACCGGAAATTCTTTTATTCCAACTTCTTCTATATTGTGTAGCCACAGCCAACGCTCATGACTTGCCAAGATACTTGTGCGTATGAGGAAAAGAAACTTTTGAACCATGGCTGCTCTGTGTCTATTGAACGCCTAATAAATACGTGCTACACCAAGATACAATTATCGCATTTACGCTTCCACAGCTTTTGAAGGACTTTCGGAAAGAAAATATTAAGAGGAACTGAAGAGTTGTGTGAGACTTTTGGCGTGTTTTTCATGATCAACTTCTTGATACTACTTGATAGTGCCCTGAAGAAGCCCTGGTTGTTGGGCGAAACGCGTTGGCTGTGGCTACACAATATAGAAGAAGTTGGAATAAAAGAATTTCCGGTTCATGCTTGGAACTGTGAATTGAAACTATTGGAATCTTGACTCTTTTATCTGTGATCATATTGCCTCTCATTTTTCTCTTATGTTTGCATGAGATTTGATCTTGTTTATTATTCATGATTCTGCCAGCATTCCAGTTGAGAACCCAGTGATGTAAAAAGAATGAATGTTTGGGTTTGAGTTGGTTGGCAGATTTGTGAGGATTGTTGATGGATGAAGTGTTCACAATAAAGTGTTTGTGTACTCAAGCTACCAGTGTTGGTTTTATTTGTGTGGAATAACAGCGTTACACAAGACAGGGACAGGTGCTGGCTGGGTAGTGGATACAGGACAGAGCGGGGGTGCTAGCTACTGAGGGTGAACATGACAGGGGGTGCTAGCTAGAGAGAGGAGACTGGACAGTGGGGAGTGGAGCTAACTGGAAAGACAGGACATAACTGGAGGGGGGGGTCTAGATAGAAAGAGGGGACAAGACAGAGATGAGGGCGCTAGATGTAAAGATGGGGCAAGAATAGAAGGGCTGTGTTTTGAGTTATCAGCAAACACTCAGGGCCCTTTGAGGGCTGCTCACTTGTTGTAGTTTACACTTCTTGTCCTTCAAACCTCTCACGTCATCAGAGGGTGTGGGACTATTCTGCGCCCACTGCCCCAGTGAACTACGCCCACTGCCTGAGCGCCTGCATGAACCACACCCACTGCCCCAGTGCACCACACCCAGTGCCCGAGTGAACCACACATACGGGCCCTATATATCAAGGTTGCATTTTGCAGCACACACAGAAAGAGGAATATGCCTCTCAGGATAGTTTTTTCCTCCATGCAACGCAGCCGCCCCTTCACTGTGGTGCAAGGATGTCTGCAATGGTGCCAAGCAGCCCATTGTGCGCTAGCACTGGAAAGGACAGGAATGCACCATTTTGTAATAAATACAGCACATTCCTGTCCCTTCCCTGTAATGCAGCACAGCAAGGTAACTTGCTGCACTGCATTACAATGCATAAATAGACCCTTAGTGCCTGAATCCACCAGGTCCAGTGCCTGAAAGTACAACAATCAGTGCCTGAGTACACCACACCCAGTACCTGCATGCACCACACAAAAGTGCCTGAGTGCACCACACCCAGTGCCAACATGAACCTCGCCCAGTGCACCATACCCAGTACCTGCATTTACCACACGCAGTGCCCATATGAGCCGCACCCAGTGCCCAAGTGCACCAGAGTAAAGTCCACCTGTTTAACACTAACATGAACTACCTTGTTTGTCCCTTTGCTCCAGGACTGCACAATGAGGTGTAGTATTACTACACTTCTGCTAGAATCCTTCATTCTAAATTTCAACTAATCCTATACTAAAACATTGCTTTGCCTCGATGCATCAGCAATTCATTAACTTTTAGCAGTGAATGGCGATCACCCCACTCCTTCCCCCTCCACTCCCAGAAATCCACACTTATAATGATCTTACCATATGGTTTACAAGCCACCACTGTCGGTGGGAGCCATTCTTAGGTCTCTATAGCAACATTTACTTCCTCACCACATACCCGGTACATTTTAGCGTTCAACTGTGTATTATCAAAAAGCAGTGCACTTTGTACTTTGTGCATTCGTGGATTTGCATTGTTTTTCAGCACAGTCTTGCAGAGAAAAATTACATCTTTCACAAACTGGGAAATAGTGACAGTCTCCTCCTGACTTAGTCACTTTTCCACCAAGCAGATCCTCACTTCTGTACCTGGCCTCTGCTCCTTCTACAAACGTGCCTGATGCCCTCATCCCAAGGTGCCAGTGCCATCTTTGCCACAGAGTCCTTCTGTGTAATACAAACACTCTTTACTTTAGTACTAGCCTCAATGAGTGCTGTGTGTGCCATCCCTTATGCACCTGCATTAATGTGTGGCATTGTGCAACTCCCTCATCAAAGCCCCTCATGTTATCGTTCTGTTCACCTCTGTCATTATGGGATAACATGTCCCCAAACCCTTTCCGAGTCCCCCACCATGGCGATGTGGTGACCCTTGATGCGAGCGGGGTTCCCGCCCTCGCCTGCATTTGTTTGTTGTGTGTAAATCAAACAGGCTGACAAATGTTGCTTGTAAGCAACATGAATTTGCTCTTTGCCAAGTGATCCCTTAAATCTGCCACGCAAAATTGTATATTTGCGTTTTTTTTTTTAGTTTTTTTTTAATTTATTTGCAGTGTTCTGTAGCATAGAGCAATCCTAAATTGGTGACAGAGCTCTTTATACAGGGTTATGTTGCATGACTATAAAGCAAATAGGAAAGTATTTGGAAAAACAAGCAAAAGAAGGCAGTGTACACCGATGACAATAGTATCTGCAGTGAGAGGAAATCATGGAGGGAAAAAGCCAGAAATATTTTAAAAACTGCATCATTTAATGAACTGTTGCATTCCAGGTCAATGTGGTTAGTTTCTGTTGACAACGCGGGGCCATTAACAACTGGGAGGGTCCCTGTAAGAGCAAGCTCTTTACCTCTGGCTGAGTAAGATGAGACTGTTCTGGTGGCTAGTGCCTAGTGGCTGGTGGCCGGTGACATTGACCGGTGGCCAGTGTCTGGTGGCTGGTGGCCAGTGGCTGGTGCCTAGTGGCTGGCAGCTTGTGGACGGTGACGTTGACCAGTGGCTAGTGGCTGGTGGCTGGTGGCCAGTGGCTGGTGCCTGGTGGCCAGTGCCTGGTGGCCGGTGCCTGGTGGCAGGTGCCTGGTGGCTGATGGCCAGTGATGTTGACCGGTGGCTGGTGCCTGGTGGCCGGTGCCTGGTGGGTGGCAGCTGGTGGCTGGGGGAGGGGAGAGATCCAGACCTACAGAATATTCCATAAGATGCTGTAGAGATTTTCCTTTCTCATAAGGTTGGGCTTCCAGCAGAAGAGGGTCTGTCTTTCCTAGAGAGAGTTTCCTGCCCAGGAGGGTCAGCCTGGGGCCGACAGCCCAGTGTGACTTTATAGGTCATGTTGAAGAGGCTTCTGGGATCTATAGGAACCTATTAAGTGGATCAGAACAAATGTAATGTGGGATAGTATACTTAGGGTTTTATCTAGGTGGGAATAACATGATTGCACATGTTTTGTAATATCTGGTTTGCAGTCAGAGACTATAAGAATGCTGAACCAGTTTTGTCAAAGAATGGAGTAATTTGGTGCAGCAACCAGAAAGCATTGCCTTTTCCAGTGGTTTGTTTTAAGATGGTGGTGAGTTATCGATGACTGGACGTCTCTAGGAGTCTGATAAAAGGCTCTCTGTGTCATGTGGTGGACAGGTTCCAGTGTAAAGCTGAGTGTAATCGATGAAGGAACGGGATGAGGTTTTCGAAAAGGGAGGCGAGGGGTCCAGGTTGAAAAGAGTGTGAGAAAGAATGTTATGCTATGTTACAGTTTGTTGTAGAGCGCATGGCTACTCAGGACGGGCTTCCCAGCACATTGATAGGGATTGTGAGATGAGTTATGCACTAATTACTAAGCCTGGGCGGAGTTTACAGAGTTTTACTCCACAGAACTCTGCGAAGTGCCAGAAAAACTCCACCGCGTTCCGTGGAGTTCTACCAGCAGCGGACTCTGTTAAGTCGTGCTGCTTGCACTGAATTTTAGTGCCAGGAGTTTGTCCCGCGATGTAAAATCAAAGCGAACTGCACAATGCATCGCACCAGAGGGCGCTGCTGCTTTCTGCCGCTCGAGTAGATATTCTACTCGAGTGGCAGCTTCCTCAACGCAAATAGTAGATTTCTCAACGCGAGCGGTCGCAACCCACCGGGACGGCCCGCTATGAGGTCTAGAGCTTTATTTATTCCACAAGTGCTCGCCAACTTACCATTAGCGAGCCGCTCGAGAAAAAAAACTCTGCTCTGCGTCACTTCGAGGAGTTTTTCCGAACTCCGCACTCCACACGGAACACAGAGTGGGGAAAACTCTGGGAACTCCGCCAGTGAAGCTGAATTCTTCGCCCACCCCTACTAATTACACAAAGAGAATGGAACCTCATAGAACCCCTTGTTAGAGTAAGACCGTCTTCAAGAGAACTTCATGTTTTTCTGCTTTGACCTCTGATTTATTTCAGGGTAGGAAGTGAAATAGTAAAAGACAATACCACCTGCACCCATTATTTGCTGGCAGATATCTGGGGGTGGCATAGACAACCATCTCAAACATGGCAGACAGATCTAGGACAATTAGAAGAATGTTGTCACCGTGTGTCGCGTGCAAAGAAAGTCATTGATGCTGCAACTCAGCATGAAATGCCATGAAGACTCCTTCAGAAGTCTTCATCAACAGAAGTGTAGTGTGAGAATGGGAAACAGCCTTTACAACGCAGACTGAGTCATGCACACTGTTTACCTACAAGCGGAATAACGCTTGCCAGATCCACGTATCTGTTTTAACCAAGCATATGCGTGGTTAAGGCACATAGCGGTCTAGATGTCCGGATGGGCGGGACGAGGAACAGGAAGCTCTGGATGTGGACAGGAAAGTCGGGCTGGGGACAGGTTTGGGGGGGCAGTTTTTAGGGGTGGGGGTTGGTTCTAGGGTTCAGGGCAGAGGGGTTGGGGTAGTTTTTTGGACAAGGGCGGGGTTTTAGGCCTCAGGCTGGGGCGTGAGGAAGGGGTAGTATTAAGCGCAGGGTGGGGGTCAGTTTTAGGGCTCAGGGCAGGAGGGCTGGGGTCAGGGTAGTTTTTGGTAGGGGGCAGAGTTTTAGGCCTCAGGGCGGCTGGAGGGGAAGGGGCAGTTTTAAGGGCAGGGTAGAGTTGGTTTTACGGCTCAGGGCAGTGGGACGAGGTAGGGACAGGATTTCAGGGCTTAGGGTGGGGGGTTGGGGTTTGGTAGTGGTAAGGGCAGGGTGGGGGTCAGTTGTAGGGCTGAGGGCGGTGGGTTGGGTAGTTTATGGTAGGGGGAAGAGTTTTAGACCTCAGGGCAGGGGAAGGGGAAGGGGTAGTTTCAAGGGAAGGGTGAGTTGGTTTTACGGCTCAGGGCAGTGGGACGAGGTAGGGGCAGGATTTCAGGGCTTAGGGTGGGGGGGTTGGGGTTTGGTAGTGGTAAGGGCAGGGTGGGGGTCAGTTGTAGGGCTGAGGGCGGTGGGTTGGGTAGTTTATGGTAGGGGGAAGAGTTTTAGACCTCAGGGCAGGGGAAGGGGAAGGGGTAGTTTCAAGGGAAGGGTGAGTTGGTTTTAGGGCTCAGGGCGGGGGCCAAGGGAGGCGGCAGGATTTTAGGGCTTAGGGTGGGGAAGGGGAGTCAGGGTAGTGGTAATTTACCACGCATATCCCTTTAGCAATCATGCCTTTACAAAGAAATTTGTTGTAAGGGAATGCGTGGTAAAGGCATGCGTGGAAAAGGAATGCGTAGTTAAGACGCATTTTTTGTGACCGCGGTGTTGAGGCACTTGTGGTTTAGCCATGATTGCTTCTGTCATACAACCGTGTGAACTACACAGCTATCTTTGATGTTCACCAGAAAGATAAGGCGGTACCAGACGAAAGATGTTCATAGCCATGGAGTTAGGGTCTTCTGTCATAAGCCGTTATTTCACCTATGTAATTATTTATTTATTTAACTCTCTCATAGAGCACACAGACATAGGAAGGGGTGAGGGCGCTTTGCATAGTTTACAGAGACCAACCGATAGAACAAAAACAGGACAGGACGATGGTGCAATTTATCGAGAGCTGAGTCCTACTCTTGAGTTAAATCTGAATCTACTGGCCGAATCCACAAAGCTTCTTCTAGGAGTAGCTGAGTCCTACTATTCTCTTTAGTAACACCTGAATATACCAGCCAGATGCACAAAGCTTCTTCTACGAGTAGCTGAGTCCTACTCTTGTCTTGAGTTACCGTCCGGATCCACAACGCTTCTTCTACGAGGAGCTGAGTCCTACTCTTCTCTTTAGTTACACCTGAATATACCAGCCAGATGCACAACGCTTCTTCTGCAAGGAGCTGAGTCCTACTCTTGTCTTGAGTTACACCTGAATATACCAGCCAGATGCACAACACTTCTTCTATGAGTAGCTGAGTCCTACTCTTGTCTTCAGTTACACCTGAATATACCAGCCAGATGCACAACGCTTCTTCTGCAAGGAGCTGAGTCCTACTCTTCTCTTTAGTTATCACCTGAATATACCAGCCAGATGCACAAAGCTTCTTCTATGAGTAGCTGAGTCCTACTCTTGTCTTGAGTTACCAGCCGGATCCACAACGCTTCTTCTACGAGGAGCTGAGTCCTACTCTTCTCTTTAGTTATCACCTGAATATACCAGCCAGATGCACAAAGCTTCTTCTATGAGTAGCTGAGTCCTACTCTTGTCTTGAGTTACCAGCCGGATCCACAACGCTTCTTCTACGAGGAGCTGAGTCCTACTCTTCTCTTTAGTTATCACCTGAATATACCAGCCAGATGCACAAAGCTTCTTCTATGAGTAGCTGAGTCCTACTCTTGTCTTGAGTTACCAGCCGGATCCACAACGCTTCTTCTACGAGGAGCTGAGTCCTACTCTTCTCTTTAGTTACACCTGAATATACCAGCCAGATGCACAAAGCTTCTTCTACGAGGAGCTGAGTCCTACTCTTGTCTTGAGTTACCGTCCGGATCCACAACGCTTCTTCTGCAAGGAGCTGAGTCCTACTCTTGTCTTGAGTTACACCTGAATATACCAGCCAGATGCACAACACTTCTTCTATGAGTAGCTGAGTCCTACTCTTGTCTTGAGTTACCGTCCGGATCCACAACGCTTCTTCTACGAGGAGCTGAGTCCTACTCTTCTCTTTAGTTGTCACCTGACTATACCAGCCAGATGCACAACGCTTCTTCTGCAAGGAGCTGAGTCCTACTCTTCTCTTTAGTTATCACCTGACTATACCAGCCAGATGCACAACGCTTCTTCTGCAAGGAGCTGAGTCCTACTCTTGTCTTGAGTTACCGTCCGGATCCACAACGCTTCTTCTACGAGGAGCTGAGTCCTACTCTTGTCTTGAGTTACACCTGAATATACCAGCCAGATGCACAACGCTTCTTCTGCAAGGAGCTGAGTCCTACTCTTGTCTTGAGTTACCGTCCGGATCCACAACGCTTCTTCTACGAGGAGCTGAGTCCTACTCTTGTCTTGAGTTACACCTGAATATACCAGCCAGATGCACAACGCTTCTTCTGCAAGGAGCTGAGTCCTACTCTTGTCTTGAGTTACACCTGAATATACCAGCCAAATGCACAAAGCTTCTTCTACGAGTAGCTGAGTCCTACTCTTCTCTTTAGTTACACCTGAATATACCAGCCAGATGCACAGCGCTTCTTCTGCAAGGAGCTGAGTCCTACTCTTGTCTTGAGTTACACCTGAATATACTAGCCAGATGCACAAAGCTTCTTCTATGAGTAGCTGAGTCCTACTCTTGTCTTGAGTTACCAGCCGGATCCACAACGCTTCTTCTACGAGGAGCTGAGTCCTACTCTTCTCTTTAGTTACACCTGAATATACCAGCCAGATGCACAACGCTTCTTCTGCAAGGAGCTGAGTCCTACTCTTGTCTTGAGTTACACCTGAATATACCAGCCAGATGCACAAAGCTTCTTCTACGAGTAGCTGAGTCCTACTCTTCTCTTTAGTTACACCTGAATATACCAGCCAGATGCACAGCGCTTCTTCTGCAAGGAGCTGAGTCCTACTCTTCTCTTTAGTTATGCCCTGAATATACCAGCCAGATCCACAACGCTTCTTCTACGAGGAGCTGAGTCCTACTCTTCTCTTTAGTTACACCTGAATATACCAGCCAGATGCACAGCGCTTCTTCTGCAAGGAGCTGAGTCCTACTCTTGTCTTGAGTTACACCTGAATATACTAGCCAGATGCACAAAGCTTCTTCTATGAGTAGCTGAGTCCTACTCTTGTCTTGAGTTACCAGCCGGATCCACAACGCTTCTTCTACGAGGAGCTGAGTCCTACTCTTCTCTTTAGTTACACCTGAATATACCAGCCAGATGCACAACGCTTCTTCTGCAAGGAGCTGAGTCCTACTCTTGTCTTGAGTTACACCTGAATATACCAGCCAGATGCACAAAGCTTCTTCTACGAGTAGCTGAGTCCTACTCTTCTCTTTAGTTACACCTGAATATACCAGCCAGATGCACAGCGCTTCTTCTGCAAGGAGCTGAGTCCTACTCTTCTCTTTAGTTATCCCCTGAATATACCAGCCAGATCCACAACGCTTCTTCTACGAGGAGCTGAGTCCTACTCTTCTCTTTAGTTATCCCCTGAATATACCAGCCGGATCCACAACGCTTCTTCTACGAGGAGCTGAGTCCTACTCTTCTCTTTAGTTATCACCTGAATATACCAGCCAGATGCACAGCGCTTCTTCTGCAAGGAGCTGAGTCCTACTCTTCTCTTTAGTTATCACCTGAATATACCAGCCGGATCCACAAAGCTTCTTCTATAAGTAGCTGAGTCCTGCTCATGCCTTGAGTTACCAGCCGGATCCACAACGCTTCTTCTACGAGGAGCTGAGTCCTACTCTTCTCTTTAGTTACACCTGAATATACCAGCCGGATCCACAAAGCTTCTTCTATAAGTAGCTGAGTCCTGCTCATGCCTTGAGTTACCAGCCGGATCCACAACGCTTCTTCTATGAGTAGCTGAGTCCTACTCTTGTCTTTAGTTATCCACAAAGCTTTTTCTAGGAGTTTTTGAGACCTACTCCTGTCTTGAGTCACACCTCATGAGCTCAAGGTAGGTGAGTGTTGTTGTCTGCCCTAACTGTAGACAGACAGAGCCCTGTATTTATTCATCTCCTTCTATTGGTAGATGTCTTACTGCATTGCACAACCCTCTCTGGAGATCACAGGGCCCTGACACACCAGAAACTTATCCTGAAACTGGGTCATAACGCGTACATCCCACGGAGAATAGACACATGCAACAAATCTACGGAAGAATAGATTCTATATTGATAAATCCAGCACAAGACACACATCAGTGAATACTAAATCAAGTGAGCACACACGGGGGTAGGAAGTCAAGCATTGTTAACAGCCCTACTCAGGCAGCCTTAGCTCGAAAGCACATGTGGGAGCCAAGATAGCCGAGTCCTGCTGCTGCGAGGGAGCACAGGTGACATCCTTCCCTCTACAGGACCAACAGCCACCCAGCCTTGAAAAGTAGGATAGACTCCCTAGGTAACTCCCTCACACCCTCAGTAGCCCCTCCCTGAGGGCCTCCCCACATCATAGCACCATCCTATACCAGTGGAGAAGGGATGTCATCATGGTGCGCGAAGGTCTGAAGGCCGACAGCCGCCTCCACCAGATACCACTGAGCGTGGTCACCACAGCGTTAACACCTGACTAAACCTGGCCAGAAGGCCACCTCTCTACTACTGAGCATGACAGGAAATCTCTCCCCTATCCCCAACTCTGGCCTCCATTTTGTCACCTCAATTGCGAGGGGATTTTTCAGACCCAAAATGGGCACCTGGTTGAGAACACAGAGCAGCCGCAGCTAACCCCAGAGACGCACTCACTCATATATGATGTGCACAACTACTGAGCCTCTTGCGGCCTCTACCTCATTAACAGACAGAGCTTGTCTCAACTCACACTTTTAAAAGGCAAAATATCCTCTCCCAGCATTTTAAGTATTTCATACATCCCAAGAGAGAGAGAAAGACATTTAAAGGTGGACAGAGCACAGACAATATAGCACTATCGGGAAAGAGCTCCAATCTACAAACATAGCATTCCAGGTTTAGGTGACACTTACTCATGGTTTCTCAAAACTGTTCACACAAATGCTTTGTGGATCCGGCTGGTATATTCAAGTGAAACTCCAGACAAGAGTAGGACTCAGCTACTCGTAGAAGAAGCTTTGTGGATCCAGCCGCTATATTCAGGCGTAACGCAAGACAAGTATAGGACTCAACTACTCGTAGAAGAAGCGTTGTGGATCTGGTCGGTATATTCAAGTGTAACTTAAGAGATGAGTAGGACTCCGCTACTCGTACAAGAAGCGCTGTGGATCCCGCCGGTATATTCAGGAGTAACTAAAGAGAAGAGTAGGACTCAGCTACTCCTAGAAGAAGCTTTGTAGTATATTCAGGTGTAACTAAAGAGAAGAGTAGGACTCAGCTACTCGTAGAAGAAGCTTTGTGCATCTGGCTGGTATATTCAGGTGTAACTCAAGACAAGAGTAGGACTCAGCTACTCATAGAAGAAGCGTTGTGGATCCGGACGGTATATTCAGGTGTAACGAAAGAGAAGAGTAGGACTCCCCTACTCATAGAAGAAGCTTTGTGGATCCGGCCGGTATATTCAGGTGTAACTCAAGAGAAGAGTAGGACTCACCTACTCGTAGAAGAAGCTTTGTGGATCCGGCCGGTATATTCAGGTGTAACTAAAGAGAGAGTAGGACTCAGCTACTCTTAGAAGAAGTGCTGTGGATCCGGACGGTATATTCAGGTGTAACTCAAGGCAAGAGTAGGACTCAGCTACTCGTAGAAGAAGCTTTGTGGATCCTGCCGGTATATTCAGGTGTAACTGAAGAGAAGAGTCGGACTCAGCTACTCGTAGAAGAAGCGCTGTGGATCCCGGACGGTATATTCAGGTGTAACTCAAGGCAAGAGTAGGACTCAGCTACTCGTAGAAGAAGCTTTGTGGATCTGGCCGGTATATTCAGGTGTAATTCAAGACAAGAGTAGGACTCAGCTACTCATAGAAGAAGCGCTGTGGATCCATCCGCTATATTCAGGTGTAACTCAAGGCATGAGCAGGACTCAGCTACTTATAGAAGAAGCTTTGTGGATCCGGCCGGTATATTCAGGTGTAACTAAAGAGAAGAGTAGGACTCAACTCCTTGCAGAAGAAGCGTTGTGGATCCGGCCGGTATATTCAGGTGTAACTAAAGACAAGAGTAGGACTCAACTCCTTGCAGAAGAAGCGTTGTGGATCCAGCTGGTATATTCAGATGTAACTCAAGAGAAGAGTAGGACTCAGCTACTCATAGAAGGATCTTTGTGTCTTCTTGGTCCCACTCCTTCTATTGTTTGTTAATCCGATCAGGCGCTAACTGTCCAGAATAATTGAAGCTGCACCAGTCTGTCAAGCCCGAGTGCCAGCTCCAAGCCTGACTCCAGGTCCTTCTCAGCAGGCAGCATAGTGTCACCAGGAAGACCCCCTTGAGGGTAGTGGGGTTCAGCGGAATCTAAGCTTTCACAGGATGGAACCCGGTATCTCTGAACCCAGATATTAACCATACACAATAACCATAAGCCATATTAGTAAAGGGTGGCACGGCAAACTCCGGGGGTTACACTCCTTCCAGTACTCGGTCCAACGAGGATCAGTGACCACTGAGGAAGAGCAGGAGACACTCAGAAAGGAGGAGGATGCAAAGGCTGCGGAAACACCAACACTGGAGGAAGCGGGCAGCGCAGCGCAACGCAGCCCTCCAAGTGAAATAAGGAAGGGGCTGGAACCTGGATGTATGCCAGACGAGCCTCTTAAGCAGGGTTTTTGTCACTGTCGCATTAAAGGCTTGAGCGTGGCACATGCTCTAACAGCGTTAATTCAGTGATGTATGTGCGGTTCATGTACCCTATGTCCCAGTGGCACAGACATCTATAGTAATGAATTATGAATAGGGCTCCCTTTTTTATGGTATGTTTTTTTTTTAACATTTCCATCTGTATTTATTCATATTTATTTTTGGGATATTTTATCTGCATTTATCCATATTTATTTTGTGTTTTGTGTATAAAAGAAGTTGTAAAACTGTACATTTCCATATTTACTTAACTGATAGACACACACTCATACTTTTATGTCTGTCGTGTTTTAGTTATTTAAGCTGCCAAATATTACGTAACAATACAACCACTAAATATTAGCATTATACCACAAATGTATTTTGACACATGCCATTATTTGAAGAAATTTCATCCTGTATTTTTAATTTCCCACGCTGTCCATCTGCTCAGCTGTTGGGCTACAATTCATTAAAGACAGCATGGAGAGTCACTTAAAAGAAGCACAATTTTCTGTATTTATCCACTTTTAAAAATAAATGCAGACAGAAAAAATATTGTTTTCTGTCTGTATTTATCTGTAAAAATACATTAAAACTGAAAACAGGGAGCCTTAATTATGAAATAGTTCCAAAGGCCCCTCGGCACCCTCGCACGCATATATGGATCTCGCGAGCACTGCCGCTAGGATGTGTGCCCGCTCCTGCCCTGTCCACATCAGCATTGACATCAGTGACTGCCGGACAGGCTACACGCCGGCATGGGACACTCCACCCAGTGGAGCATATGATGCAGTGCTTCAGCCGGCTCGCCCTCATGTTTCCTTGCACGTTAGCCGACGCTGGCCCGGTAACTCGCGCAGCGTGGCTCTCCCGCTCTTTCTGACAGCTCCCAGCTCCCAGCCCCCAGCTCCCAGCTCCCAGCCCCCAGCCCCCAGCCCCCAGCTCCCAGCTCCCAGCCCCCAGCCCCCAGCCCCCAGCCCCCAGCCCTCAGCTCCCAGCTCCCAGCTCCCAGCTCCCAGCTCCCAGCTCTCAGCTCCCAGCTCCCAGCCCCCAGCCCCCAGCTCCCAGCTCCCAGCTCCCAGCTCCCAGCTCCCAGCTCCCAGCTCTCAGCTCCCAGCTCCCAGCTCCCAGCTCCCAGCTCCCAGCTCCCAGCTCCCAGCTCCCAGCTCCCAGCTCCCAGCTCCCAGCTCCCAGCCCCCAGCCCCCAGCTCCCAGCCCCCAGCTCCCAGCTCCCAGCTCCCAGCTCCCAGCTCTCAGCTCCCAGCTCCCAGCTCCCAGCTCCCAGCTCCCAGCTCCCAGCTCTCAGCTCCCAGCTCCCAGCTCCCAGCTCCCAGCTCCCAGCTCCCAGCTCTCAGCTCCCAGCTCCCAGCTCCCAGCCCCCAGCCCCCAGCTCCCAGCCCCCAGCCCCCAGCTCCCAGCTCCCAGCTCCCAGCTCTCAGCTCCCAGCTCCCAGCTCCCAGCTCCCAGCTCTCAGCTCCCAGCTCCCAGCTCCCAGCTCCCAGCTCCCAGCTCTCAGCTCCCAGCTCCCAGCTCCCAGCTCCCAGCTCCCAGCTCCCAGCTCCCAGCTCTCAGCTCCCAGCTCCCAGCTCCCAGCCTGTACGCTGCTCGGGTGGACGTGGTTGTTATCAATCACTCACAGTCTGACATCTTCTGAGCTCCTTCGAGACTCATACCTAGCAGCGCCGCCAGGACCGCGAAGCTTTCCAATTCATATCCGCGTCTTGAAGCGCAGGGTCCCACTCTCAGGGATTAGTGGGCCACATCAATTCAGTAATTAAATTATTGATTTTCATTCCAAAGAAAACCACTGAGGAGCAGAAGAATGTTGGGAACATGCACTGGGCTCGCGACTCAGAACTAGTGTGATGTGTATAAAGGTGACTGGACCAGTCAGAGACATACTTCATTTTATATATTGTTATTGTCGAGCGCCAAGTGCTGCGTGGTGGGTACTTTGGAGGGTCTATAAAACAGCTCAGCCAATAGGATACGGTCTCCTTTGATGCCCAGGATAGCACGCTGTGAAGGAGGGAGGTGCACAGAAGGAACTTTCATACATGTAGTTATAGAGAAGTGCACGCCTCACCATACCAGCACATTTACTCGCACCTGAACTGACCACCATAAACCCACACTGCACCCTTAGAGTAGGCCCTGCACCACTGCGTGCCAGGCTGACGCAGGGAGCACAGAGAGAGGGCAGAGAGAGAGGGCACACAGAGAGGGCACAGAGAGAGGGCACAGAGAGAGGGCACGGAGAGAAGGCACAGAAAGAGGGCACGGAGAGAGGGCACAGAGAGAGGGTACAGAGAGAGAGGGCACAGAGAGAGGACACGGAGAGAGGGCACAGAGAGAGGGCACAGAGAGAGGGCAGATAGAGAGGGCACGGAGAGAGGGCACGGAGAGAGGGCACAGAGAGAGGGCAGAGAGAGAGGGCACGGAGAGAGGGCACGGAGAGAGGGCACGGAGAGAGGGCAGAGAGAGAGGGCAGAGAGAGAGGGCACAGAGAGAGGGCACGGAGAGAGGGCACACAGAGAGGGCACACAGAGAGGGCACAGAGAGAGGGCAGAGAGAGAGGGCAGAGAGAGAGGGCACGGAGAGAGGGCACGGAGAGAGGGCACAGAGAGAGGGCAGAGAGAGAGGGCAGAGAGAGAGGGCACAGAGAGAGGGCACACAGAGAGGGCACAAAGAGAGGGCACAGAGAGAGGGCACAGAGAGAGGGCACGGAGAGAGGGCACGGAGAGAGGGCACAGAGAGAGGGCAGAGAGAGAGGGCAGAGAGAGAGGGCAGAGAGAGAGGGCACAGAGAGAGGGCACACAGAGAGGGCACACAGAGAGGGCACAGAGAGAGGGCAGAGAGAGAGGGCACACAGAGAGGGCACAGAGAGAGGGCACAGAGAGAGGGCACATAGGGGTGGCGCGACACTGAGGGCGCACAGACAGGGCACGGAGAGAGGGCACAGAGAGAGGGCAGAGAGAGAGGGCACATAGGGGTGGCGCGACACTGAGGGCGCAGCAGGAGATCTTACAACCCACTCAAGGAGGAGTGATTGACATGGTAATGACATTTGTCCATCTGGTGTTCACATTGATATAGTTTTTGAAATCTTTGTATTAAACACTTGCTCAGGACTCACTCATAGTGTAGATCGATCCAAGACCAGATAAGCATCACAGAGAGAGAACTTTGCATCGCTGAGATAACTGAGGGAAGGCGAGAGGCTTGTGACCGTCATCTGCCCACCCATCGTCATTCAATACAGGTCAGCATATGTCATTCATCCAAATAATTGTGTTACTTTTGCCCTCATGTGAAGATCACACGTCATTGTCTGTATTCGCACCAGTGCTCGCACAGATCCCCCATTTCCTGGGGTAACCCCGACTTTTACCTCCTCTGCCCGTTGGCACCAGTCCGGATCGGTTTCCAGTCGCCACACTGGGCGGTCGGCTTGTTCCCCTGGGCCCTTGCTCTGTTTCTTTTGCCCCCCCCCCCCCACCCCTCCCCCCAGCTGCCAGCATGAACCGCATTTTCAGATATTTGGGCCCCACCTCTTCACCTGTTATGAAGAAGCCACCTAGCCTCTGACGTCACAGTGCGGCTCGTGCCCCGGGTCACAAGTTGCGTCACTCCCCTCCAGTATGGCTGGATTTTGGGACAGTCCCACAATATATGAAAGATTAACCCCCCCCCTCCCGCAGTGCCTGATACATAATGCCATCGCATCTCCGCTCTCGGTGGAGGAGGGGTCGGGAGTTATTAATATTGATACACAGTCATATAGCGCTCGGCCGCCCTACATCACATCAGCAGGGAGAGGACTCCAGAGTGTGGCTCACATAATTGCATTTTCTTGCTTTATACAATTGTATTAAATTGCACATATTTACAATTTGATACAAGGTTAGATTTGAGGATTTGCCGAGCATCTTGCAAAGTTTTGTCCAAAAGCACTGATCAGAAATCAGGACATCAGATGATAGGGCTGAAATATGAATCAATCGATGCTCCTATAGGAGAAAGGGACAGTAACACGTCAGACTCGTTTTAGGTCCTTTTTATCTTCTCAAAGACACATAGTGGTCGATGCCATTACGTCGTACGGCAGGATTTGGCTCCGCCCATTGCTTACCATTGGTTGGCGTTCTTGTCAATCTCATTTACTTCTTCTTTACTCAGTCGCATTTCTGCCGGGGTGAGAATGTCTCCCTGCCCCGAATGCCCAAGGGCAACTCTCTGGTGTCGAGTTTGGCTCCAGCCTGACGCTGACCTAGCACGTGCCCCAGGACCTGATCCTGTGCATTGACCTGCCTGAGGCCCTGAACCCAGGGCTTTAAGTGGGATGAAAAACTGGGGGGTCTCACAAAGGGGCGTGGCCAATGAAATTAAGGGCGTGGCTTAAACACACATAAGGTAAAAATCTGTGTGTACCATAGTGTGCCGTCAATACACTTGAGGAGATTTAAGGACCTGCGTGAGCTGACTCCCCACCATATAATGTAACACACGAAACAGGCCACGGGTCCGGATTAGTGTGTCGTGCAAGGGGGGGAAATCCCTTTTTAGGACGGTTCCCCTCACACACCAAAGGTGTCATGCTTCATCATGGGGGTGCCTCCTCACACGAAAGACCTAGTCTTCGTGTGGGCTACAACCCCCTCTCTACGAGGGAGGAGCTCAGGGATGTTTTTATTTGATCAGGCAGGGTATACTAAACCCCTATGTGAGCCGGTGTGTGTATGTGGAGCAAGAAAGTGCAGTGCTGTGAAAAATTAAAACTGGCTACAGGGTTAGCTATATTGTAGCTTTATTCAGCTACCCGGTGTCAGGATTAAAATCAGTGATAAGGAGCTGATAACACACGTGCCGACATTAGAAACACATATGTAGCTAGACCTCCTCCTAATCCGGACCCATATACCATAGTGTGCCGCCCAACTTGTATTTTGCTGTTTCTGTCATTGCATCCAGATATATGATACAACAAGTAACATCATACCTACAACAAGTCAGGACTATTGGCTTTGTCAATGGTTGTTAGTTACATAAGATAAATAAGCAGCAACTATGGCTTGTATATAATATTGAAAAAGCTTTGTCTTAAAGCCCTGGTGACACCACGACAATGTTGCTGCTCCTGAGTTTCAAAAAGAGAAGGGAAATCCAGAGAGAAAATGACTCTCTTAAAGGATTTCCCTTCCCCTACAACGCTCACCTGGCATGATGTCGTGCAGTAACTTCTCCATTAGTGAGAAGTGAGCAGTGTGAGCAGCGCACATCCATGTGCCTGCTGTCACTGCAGTCCGCCTGTGCCAGGGCACAAAACAGAGCCCAATAGAGACCCGTTTCGAGGCTCCCCTTAAAAAACTGCCGGTGCTCAGACCCGGTGAGACCCGGCCCACTTAAAGCCCTGCCTGAACCTGTCCTGTACCCTGGCGGAGTGCGCCAAGTGTGCCCTCCCGTACCTGTCTTACATTTGTTATTTGGGTGGGTGGCCGGGTGCTGTGTTTTGTTAATCTGGATTTGTGACTAGAACTTTCTCTCTGCGTCACAGGAGCGCAGCCCTCCGGGCTCAGGCCACGCTTCTATGCGCTGTTTCTCTCTGCGTCACAGGAGCGCAGCCCTATGGGCTCAGGCCACGCTTCTATGCGCTGTTTCTCTGTGGCCCGAGTGGTGCATTCACGGTGTGTATGAGAGAACCAGAGCAATGAAGGCCTCTGGGTTCCATTTTGGAAGCCCCTGGCCTGTTCATGTCCACAAGATGGCGGTGAGGTTGTTTCCCAGACAGTGTACGTGTACTGCTGACAGTCCTGAAGCTGGAGGGAGGTGACCCAGGCACTGATGTGGGGACAGAGGAGGCAGGGCACCCTTAGGAATTCAATGAGGTCCTTCTGCTGAGAAGAGCTGCTGATGACTCTTCCCGGGGACTGCCTCCTGGTAGATGGTGGGGGTGAGGGGAGGGGCTGGAGTCTCTGTTGTTCAGAGTGTGATGGGCCCAAGGAGGGACTTTGTCCCTGTCTTCCTGATCACTGTTAAGCATGGCTGTTGATAGCCAGGTGCAGAAAGGTCACTCCTTTTTGTGCCTCTGTTGTGGGTCCTCCAGGCTGGAGACCACCCTGCTCTGGGGAGCAAGGGGGTAGCCCAAAAATTAAAATACCCCCCACTTTGAACTAAAGCTCTGGTAGCACCGAGCAAACGAAGCATGTGACCCCTACCCTCCCTGCAAGAGCTCCCTTGTCTCTTCCATCCAAGCATCTATCCATTCATCTTTCACCCTTCTAAACACCTGCTACATCGTTTCACCCTTCCATCCACTACTTTACCATTACATTCTGTCATCCATTCATTTTTTTCATCCATCATTCAGTCTTTCCTTATTCTGGCCATCCACTCTGCCATACATCTATCCTTCTACTCTGGCATGCATTCATCCATCCATTCATCTATCCATCCACTCTGCAATCTATTCATCCATCCACTCTGCCATCCATGCTTCCAGCCGTCCATCCATCTATCCATCCATTCACTCTGCCATCCATGCTTCCACCCATCCATCCAGCCATTCATCCATCCACTGTGCCATCCATGCTTACAGCCATCCATTCAGCAATCCATCCACTCTGCCATTCATACTTACAGCCATCCATCCATCCATCCACTCACTCTGCCATCCATACTTCCAGCCATCCATCCATCTATCCATCCAGCCATCCATCCGTCCATCCATCCATTCATTCTTCCATCTATGCTTCCAGCCGTCCATGCATCCATCCATCCATCTAGCCATTCATCCATCCATCCATTCATCCATTCACTAGTCCGTCTTCTCTGTTGTCCCTTCACTCATCCTTTCACCCACTCATACATCCCTCGTTTCACTTTGCCCTATTTTCACCTTTCCAGTCGCCCATCCATCCTTTCACCTGTCCATCCACCTATTCATTCACTCATCCTTTCACCCACTCATTCATTCACCCTCTCATCAATTCATCCTTCCTTTCACCCTTCCTTCTATTCAGCATTCCTTCTGTCTTTTCCTGTTCCATTTACCCATCTTTCCTTCTTCTGCTGATGCTGTATTCCAGCCTTGATTGGGAGCATTGGGCCCCCCCTCCCCGCCCCCGTAGCTGCTAAAGCGGGTATCACGAGCCCTGGTGAGGAGCATCACCCTACACAAAGGCAGTGTCTGGAAGAGAGCCAGAGAAGGACACATGGAAGGAGCACTGTCCCAGTTCTGAGAGTGCAGAGAGTGTTCACATCAGGGCAGAAGGGAGCATAGGAGTGCTCCACAGAGCTCAGAGAACTGCTGTGCAACCAGAGACGGTGTCTGTCTGACTGCCAACTGCCCAGATGTGAGGGGGCATCACCTGTGGTCTGGCCTGGAAGGAAGAGCTGTCTCACTGTCCTAAAGCACCTGCTGAGAGAGGGAGAGAGAGCAGCACCCCTTCAGGAGGTGCCAGCGTCCAGGGGAACAGAAGCAGCTGCCCCTGGAGCTGGCAGTCCATTCACCAGGGGGGCTCAGGAGACCATCTGCACGCTCCAAGGACCGCAGGGCAGTCTCTGCTGCCCAAGTGTCCGGAGCCGTGGCACTGTCCTGAAATTGTGCCTCATTGACTGAGCTGCTGTGGGCCTGAAGTTGTGCCCGAGGGATGGCACCATGACACTGTCCTGAAGTTTTGCCCTTGGGCCTGCACCGTGACACTGTCCTGAACTTGTGCCCGAGGGCCTGCACCATGACACTGTCCTGAACTTGTGCCCGAGGGCCTGCACCATGACACTGTCCTGAAGTTGTGCCTGAGAGACTGCACCATGACACTGTCCTGACGTTGTGCCTGAGGGCTTGCACCATGACACTGTCCTGAAGTTGTGCCTGAGTGCCTGCACCATGACACTGTCCTGAAGTTTTGCCCTTGGGCCTGCACCGTGACACTGTCCTGAACTTGTGCCTGAGAGACTGCACCATGACACTGTCCTGACGTTGTGCCTGAGGGCTTGCACCATGACACTGTCCTGAAGTTGTGCCTGAGTGCCTGCACCATGACACTGTCCTGAAGTTGTGCCTGAGGGCCTGAACCATTACAATGTCCTGAAATTGTGTACGGAGGCCTGCACTAAAACACTGCCCTGAAGTTGTGCCTCATTGGACCATGCTGCTGTGGTCCTTAAGTTGTGCCTGAAGAGACAACACCACAACACTGTCCTGACGTTGTGCCTGAGGGCCTGCACCATGACACTGTCCTGAAGTTGTGCCCGGAGGCCTGCACCATGACACTGTCCTGAAGTTGTGCCCGAGGGCCGGCACCATCACACTGTCTTGAAGTTGTGCCTGAAGAGACAGCACCATGACACTGTCCTAAAGTTATGCCAGAGGGACGGTACCATGACGCTGTCCTGAAGTTGTGCATGAGGGACGGCACCATGACAGTTGTGTCCCAGGGATGGTACCATGGCGCTGTCCTGAAGCTGTGCCCAAGGGCCTGCACCATGACACTGTCCTGAAGTTGTGCCGGAGGGATGGCACCATGACACTGTCCTGACGTTGTGCCCGAGGGATGGCACCATGACACTGTCCTGAAGTTGTGCCCGAGGAGACAGCACCATGACACTGTCCTGAAGTTGTGCCCGAGGGATGGCACCATGAAATTGTCCTGACATTGTGCCTGAGGGTCGACACCATGACGCTGTCCTGAAGTTGTGCCCGAGGGTTTACACCATTACACTGTCCTGAAGGTGTGCCCTGAGGGCCTGCACCATGACACTGTCTTGAAGTTGTGCCTGAAGAGACAGCACCATGACAATGTCCTAAAGTTATGCCAGAGGGACGGTACCATGATGACGCTGTCCTGAAGTTGTGCATGATGGACGGCACCATGACACTGTCCTGACGTTGTGCCCGAGGGATGGCACCATGACACTGTCCTGAAGTTGTGCCCGAGGGCCGGCACCGTGACACTGTCCTGAAGCTGTGACTGAGGAGATAGTGTCACTGCAGTCCTGACGCTGTGCCTGAGCCTGGGGTGTAGTGACCCTTTACTCCATATTGTACTGCGCACTATTACGTTTTCTGAGTGTATTAAAGTTTTCATTTGACAAAAGACAAGCACTGGTCGAACCCTCCGTTCTTGTGCCACTGGGTGATTTTTAAGGACTGAGCTTGTGGCGCTCACACTTATCTCCCCGGGGGACCTGTGAGTGCTCACGCTTATCTCCCCGGGGGAGGGGGGCGTGAGTGCTCACACCTATCTCCCCAGGGGTCTGTGAGTGCTCACACTTATCTCTCCAGGGGCCTGTGAGTGCTCACACCTATCTCCCCAGGGGTCTGTGAGTGCTCACACTTATCTCCCCATGGGGACTATGAGTGCTCACCATCACTACCACTGAGAGTCAAGTCCTGAGGGGGTCACACATATCTCTCCATGGGGCCTGTGAGTGCTCACACTTATGTCTCCATGGGGCCTGTGAGTGCTCACACTTATCTCCCCGCGGGGCCTGTGAGTGCTCACACTTATCTCCCCATGGGGACCATGAGTGCTCACACTTATCTCCCCATGGGGACTATGAGTGCTCGCCATCACTACCACTGAGAGTCTAGTCCTGAGGGGGTCACACTTATCTCCCCGCCGGGCCAGTGAGTGCTCACACTTATCTCCCCATGGGGACTATGAGTGCTCACACTTATCTCCCCATGGGGACTATGAGTGCTCGCCATCACTACCACTGAGAGTCTAGTCCTGAGGGGGTCACACTTATCTCCCCGCCGGGCCAGTGAGTGCTCACTCTTATCTCCCCATGGGGACTATGAGTGCTCACACTTATCTCCCCTTGGGGACTATGAGTGCTCGCCATCACTACCACTGAGAGTCTAGTCCTGAGGGGGGTCACACTTATCTCCCTGCCGGGCCAGTGAGTGCTCACACTTATCTCCCCGCGGGGCCTGTGAGTACTTACACTTATCACCTAGAGAGGCCTGTGAGTGCTCACACTCATCTTCCCAGGGGGGGCCTGTGAGTGCTCACGCTTATCTCCCCGGGAGGCCTGTGAGTGCTCACACTCATCTCCCCGGGGGGCCTGTGAGTGCTTATGCTTATCTCCCCAGGGGACATGTGAGTGCTCACACTTATCTTCCCAAGGGGCCTGTGAGTGCTCACGATTATCTCCCCACCTATCTCCCTGCGGGGCCTGTGAGTGCTCACACCTATCTCCCCAGGGGTCTGTGAGTGCTCACACTTATCTCCCCACGGGGCCTGTAAGTGCTCACACTTATCTCCCCATGGGGACTATGAGTGCTCACCATCACTACCACTGAGAGTCAAGTCCTGAGGGGGTCACACATATCTCTCCGTGGGGCCCGTGAGTACTTACACTTATCACCTAGAGAGGCCTGTGAGTGCTCACACTCATCTCCCCGGGGGGCCTGTGAGTGCTCAAGCTTATCTCCCTAGGGGCCTGTAAGTGCAAACACTTATCTTCCCAAGGGGTCTGTGAGTGCTCACGCTAATCTCCCCACCTATCTCCCCACGGGGCTTGTGAGTTCTCACACTTATGTCCACATGGGGACTATGAGTGCTCACACTTATCTCCCCATGGGGGACTATGAGTGCTCACACTTATCTCCCCATGGGGACTATGAGTGCTCACCATCACTACCACTGAGAGTCAAGTCCTGAGGGGGTCACACTTATCTCCTCGCGGGGCCTGTGAGTGCTCACACTTATCTCCCCATGGGGACTATGAGTGCTCACACTTATCTCCCCATGGGGACTATGAGTGCTCACACTTATCTCCCCATGGGGACCATGAGTGCTCACACTTATCTCCCCATGGGGACCATGAGTGCTCACACTTATCTCCCCATGGGGACTATGTGTGCTCGCCATCACTACCACTGAGAGTCAAGTCCTGAGGTGGTCACACCTATCTCCCTGCGGGGCCTGTGAGTTCTCACACTTATCTCCCCATGTGGACTATGAGTGCTCACACTTATCTCCCCATGGGGACTATGAGTGCTCACACTTATCTCCCCATGGGGACCATGAGTGCTCACACTTATCTCCCCATGGGGACTATGAGTGCTCACACTTATCTCCCCATGGGGACTATGTGTGCTCGCCATCACTACCACTGAGAGTCAAGTCCTGAGGGGGTCACACTTATCTCCTCACGGGGCCTGTGAGTGCTCACACTTATCTCCCCATGGGGACTATGAGTGCTCGCCATCACTACCACTGAGAGTCAAGTCCTGAGGGGGTCACACCTATCTCCCTGCGGGGCCTGTGAGTTCTCACACTTATATCCCCATGGGGACTATGAGTGCTCACACTTATCTCCCCATGGGGACTATGAGTGCTCACACTTATCTCCCCGCGGGGCTTGTGAGTTCTCACACTTATGTCCCCATGGGGACTATGAGTGCTCACACTTATCTCCCCATGGGCACTATGAGTGCTCACCATCACTACCACTGAGAGTCAAGTTCTGAGGGGGTCACACCTATCTCCCCAGGGGTCTGTGAGTGCTCACACCTATCTCCCCAGGGGCCTGTGAGTGCTCACACTTATCTCCCCATGGGGACTATGAGTGCTCGCCATCACTACCACTGAGAGTCAAGTCCTGAGGGGGTCACACTTATCTTCCCAAGGGGCCTGTAAATGCTCACGCTTATCTCCCCACCTATCTCCCTGCGGGGCCTGTGAGGGGTCGCGATCACTACCACTGAGAGTCAAGTCCTGAGGGGGTCACACTTGGCTCAGTTTACAGAGCCTCAGTAGGACAGACACTGGCATTACAGAGGTAAATGATCCAAACCCCACGGTTGATGCCCAGAAGCCCCCGATTGCTCCGCAGCCCTGATCAGGGTCTGACACCTTCCTTTCTCTTCTTACATTTATCCTTTCCTGGAGTATAGTTTCTTCTCTGTTCTGATTGAATTAATTGTATCCTTCCACTACCAAAATTCAGGGAACTACTTTTTTCTTTTTCTTGATGCACTTCACAGGACTGAATGAGTCGAAGCCAAACTATCCCAGACTTCGCCCTTGAGGGTGACATAGTAGTTAGATCCTGGCTCCCGAAGGCGGGTGCTGTGTTGGCGCTATCATGACAGTGAGGAAAGTAACTACAGATGCTCACCACGATGGTTCTCTCAGGAATTATCCCCGGAAAGAGCTTGGCCTGGTCATTACCTGGGATCAGATAAAGTGCGCTGCAAACTGGCCCTTAGAGTCTCTCAACAGTATCTAAGGAGGGCTCGAAGTGCCTCTACTCTCAAAGTATCCGCGAAGCTGACAATGATGGGGAGGAAATCTTCAAAATTGTCTCTAACTTCACAGACCCTAAAACTATGACCTTCCCTCTAGAACCAGCCAGACTCTGTGTTCACCCCTTAGTGACTTCTTTGAGGATAAAATCCTCACAGTTCAGTCCTACTCAGTGCAGGTGATTCCTCTGACATTGGGATCAGGGCTAGAGGACTTAGCCGGCCGACAGCAGAGGCTAAATTGTCATCTTCCACCGCCCCATCTGTGGAGAATGTGATGGCTTAATTTGTGAACTGCAGGTCAGGCTCTCCAAAGAACCCTTCGCATCTCATATTCTGAAGACCATCTCGGATATTATAGCTCCTCCCTATCCTGAGCTACTTACCATCTCCCTCCTCTCAGGGGTCATTCCAGATAACTGGAAGAGGGCCAATGCGATCCTTTTACTCAAAAAGGCTATGGGCGGAATGCTGGACAATGCAAACATTCACCCCCAGTCACAGATCTGGGTTAAATCCATCGTCTTTTTGCTCACCACCCATCTCAGTTTGGACCCAGCCATATGCAAACCGGTCTGGACCCTGCACCCCAGGGGTACACGGAGTTAGGCTTCAGTAAGAAGAACCAGACCCCATTGGACACCACCTGTTCTAATGAACGCACACATTCCTAGAGGGCAAAGGTCACATTGGTGGTTATTATCACAGTACAGCACAATTGGACTCTGGAAATACAATTCTTAAGGCTCAAAGATTGCAGGTCACGACGACTTTACACCGGAAAACTAGTAATCACAGGTCAGTCGATGGTGATTTTACCAAAGTGCATAAACCTGTCACTTACATCCTAGCTTTGATTAAATACCTTTTGTTAAAACAGGTGCGCATGGCAAAGTACCAGGGCATAAACTCTACATGCAGATTAGTAGAGATTATAAATGCAAATTATTACCGTTGTCGAGGAAGGGAAAGAACATCGTGGCCTACTCAAGGCTTCTCCACACGTGACAAGTGTGTGTGTGTGCGCGTGTGTGTGTGTGCGCGCAAATGTGTGTGTGTGTGTGCGTGCGTATGGGTGTGTGTGTGGCTGTGTGGGTGTCTGTGGATGTGTGTGCGTGTGGCTGTGTGGGTGTCTGTGGATGTGTGTGTGTGCTTGTGGGTGTGTGTGTTTTGCAAGAAAGTCATCTGAGACAGAGCGAGGCTGGTGTGTGGTAGGGAGACAGGTGGAGACAGCTGGACCAGATAGAAGGGGAGACCTGCGAGAGAGAGGTGCCAAAGAGACAGAGGATGGTGAACGACAGCTTAGAAACACGCAGAGGGAAGGGTGGGACAGGGGCGTGGGAGACAAGAACACAAGTGAGTGAGAAAGATGGGTTGATGCAGAGACAGGCGTGTTACAAAAAGGACAGTTTAAAGAGGGAGAAAGAGAGACATGGGGAGGAAGCAGGTTTTGAGGGAGGTAACGAGAGAAGGAGAGAGGGAGAGAGACAGAGAGAGAGGGGAGAAAGGCAGATGAGAGAGAGAGAGAGAGAGAGAGAGACAGAGAGAGAGAAAGAGAGAGAGACAGGAGAAAAGAGAGTGAGAGAGAGGGTGAAGGAAGATGAGAAAGAGAGAGGGGAGAAAAGAGAGTGAGTGAGAGAGGGGGAAGGAAGATGAGAGAGAGAGACAGACAGAAAAAGAGAAATAGAGGCGAAAAGAGAGTGAGAGAGACAGGGAAAGCAGATGAGAGAGAGGGAGGGGTGAAAGAGAGTGAGAGAGAGGGGTGAGGCAGATGAGAGAGAGAGAGAGAGAGAGGGAGCGAGAGAGAGAAGATAAGGCAGATGAAAGAGAGAGACAGAGAAAGAGAGAGAGAAAGGGGGAGAGAAGAGGGAGAAAGGGAGGGAGAGAAGAGAGACAGAGAGAGAGAGAGAGAGAGAGAGAAGGAGAGAGAGTAGGAGAGAGAGAGGATGAGAGAGAGAGGAGAAAAGAGAGTGAGACAGAGGGTGAAGGCAGATGAGAGAGAGAGAGAGGAGAAAAGAGAGTGAGAGAGAGGTGAAGGCAGATGAGAGAGAGAGGGGTGAGGCAGAGGAGAGAGAGAAGGAAAGGCAGATGAGAGAGAGAGAGAGAGGGGGGAAGGTAGATTAGAGAGAGGGGGAGGCAAATGGGAGCGAGAGAGAGAGAGGGGGGAAGGTAGATTAGAGAGAGGGGGAGGCAAATGGGAGCGAGAGAGTGAAGGAAGGCAGATGAAAGAGAGAGACACAGAGAGAGAGAAAGGGAGAGAAAAGAGGGAGAAGGGGAGAGAGAGAAGAGAGGGAGAGAAGAGAGAGAGAGAGAGAAAGAGAGAGAGAAGGAGAGAGAGGAGAGACAAAGAAAGAGAGAGAGAGGGAGAGAGAGAGAGAGAGATGCAGAGAGAGAGACAGAGAGAGAGTGACAGAGGGAGAGAGAGAGGGAGAGAGAGACAGAAAGGGAAAGAGAAGAGAGAGAGAAGGGAGGAGAAACAGAGAGACAGAGAGAGAGAAAGGGATAGAAAAGAGGGAGAAGGGGAGAGAGAGAAGAGAGGGAGAGAAGAGAGAGAGAGAGAAAGAGAGAGAAGGAGAGAGAGAGAAGGAGAGAGAGAGAGGGAGAGAGAGAGAGATGCAGAGAGAGAGACAGAGAGAGAGTGACAGAGGGAGAGAGAGAGGGAGAGAGAGACAGAAAGGGAAAGTGAAGAGAGAGAGAAGGGAGGAGAAACAGAGAGAGAGGAGAGAGAGATAGAGAGGGGAGGGGCAGAGAGAGAGGGAGAGAGAAGGGGAGGGAGAGTGAGAGAGAGATAGAGAGGGGGGGAGGCTGATGAGAGAGAGGACGTTTGTGAGTCTGGGACTCCCTATGAAGGTAGGAAGCAGGGGACGAGGACAGCATGTGGGTGTCAGAGGGGCCCCTTCACTGCACCTTGCAGGTGGGCCCCTAACGCTTCCTAACGCCACTGCATCATTACATACGTAGAGGACCACTGGGGGCGCACTTTCTGGGCCATGGAAGGCAGCGCTGAGATCTCTTCAAGCGCTATATTCTGAGTAGGGGCTTTAAGGCCCACTCACTATGGAAATAACTCAATCAATCAATCAATCAGGGGTTTATATAGCGCGCTACTCACCCGTGAGGGTCTCAAGGCGCTGTTTTTCCCGATTGACTGTTCCCCTCTTTCACACACATAAGATCCCTCCCTCCCTCCCTCTACTTTCCCCGAGTATTATTGCCAGGGTGAAAGGTTGGGGAAGGGTTTGGACCTCTCACTACAGTAGGGCAATAGAGATAACTGAAGCTGACTTTCCTGCTCACAAGGGGGTGGGGGGGCGGTGGGTGCGGTGGGGCACATGTACAAAGCAGTTTTTCAGTCCCAAGGGGGACAATTCAGAGTTTGCGACCAATTACCTCCTCTCAGCAAGGTCCAAAACCCGTGTTAGGGGCCGGTGACTTTTCATCGGCTTCCAAAATGGGGTTAGAAATGGATGAGGCATCCTAACTGGAAGGTGTGTGTCTAGTTGTCCCCTTTCAAACAGTGATTCTCGATCTGGAACAATGGTTTAGGACAGAAATAGCGGTCGTAAACCATTAAGCTACTGACCACAAATTAGGGTGTTACCCTTTTGCGAACTCCTTTTCATTTGGGAATGTTCAAAACATGTTTATTGGGAGCAGGCAGTGGCTCTCGGGTCAATGTGTCCACTAAAAACTCTCAAACAAACAAAAAAAGTAAGCTTTTCTTTTTAAACACAGCCTGGTTCCCTATAGGGAGAACGGGACGCGTTCTTTTTTTTAGGTCGAGCCTGAACAGCGCATGCGCTGCTCTGCGAGGCATGCTGTATTCAGGTATGGACTTGAAGCTCCGCCCTCTCTCTGCCCATATTTTTCATTGGTTTGAGTCATTGTACTTTGTAAACTGTGGCTTTTCATTGGTCAATAGGCTTAGTAGTCCCTCCCTAGTACCGCCTTGTCTCATCTTGTAACCTCCCATAAGGACTGGCCCTCTTCTGTGTGCTTTAATTACAGCCTCTGAGCACTATTTCGTTAAATTGTTTTCACCTGCCTGCTGTATCAGGCAAGACACGCTCTCTCCTAACGCTTTTTTTTTTTTTGTAGCACAGCCGCCACAGTGGCGGCCACCCCTTTGGTTTATTTGTGGCGCCGAAAGCATCCGCATGTGTTTTTTCCTATTTATTCACTTTGTTTGGGGTTTACAAGTGCACCATGTTGCGCTTTCACGTTAATGGAGGCTGCCCCTTTCTTCAGACGAGCCACGTCAAAAGAAAAGTCTGCAGCTACTATTAAAGTGAAACCATGGCATGGGGGGTTTCACAAAAAAAGCATTTGTTTGTAAATGCGGCTCGTCTAAAGGAAGGGGCACGGCCACCATTAACGTGAAAGCGCGGCATGGGGCGCTCGTAAACCAAAAAAAAGTATTTGCTGTGCAATAGGTCTCGCATTAGTGAGACTTTAAGCTATGGTCATTTACAATGCCAATAGCTCATCTTCTCTTAAATGCAAGAGCTATTGCATTGCAAAAGCTTGTTTTAATTGGCTTTATTGAAAGCAATGATAGACATTGTGGTCTGCTGGGAAATCATATGAAAGCCAAATGGACGGTGACGGGTCCCCCAGCCAATGGGACTCAAGCCAGGGTAATGTTAATATTAACACAAAGAAAATGACTCTGAGGAGGAGAAACCGCTTCAAAACATGTCTGACACTAAGGCAACATCTACGGCTCCTTCTCGCTGACCCCGCCCCGGACTGGAGTAATTCCTTCCCGGAAGGAATGTCTTTTCCTGCTGCAGTGACTGCGGCAGAGTGTCGCAGACAGATGCGCCCCCCACCCCAGGGCACGACTAGTGAAACCCACCAGACCTGTCTCCCTCTCTGCACCGCTTGTGTGCACTAAAGGGCAGAGACCCTGGAGCCCTTCACTCATTGTCTTGTTTATTTGTATATATTTACATAGCGCTGACATTACCCAGAGGCGCTAGAGTGCTGCACTGTAGAAATATTTTAATACATAAAATTACAGATGGTTTAAAATGACCAAATACTACCAAAAAGAGTCCCAAAGGGGAGAATTACCAAATGGTCATCATTTCAGAAAAGAAGAATGTACAAGAGATGTGTAGAGCAGTGAAGGGCTGTGAGCGCCTGAGGAGAGGCAGGCAGGGAAGGAGTCTGTGCCAAGATGGATCACAGTGTCTCAGCTGAAGCATCCTTGGAGAAGAAAGGCTGTCACCAGCGAGGTGGTTGTGCGTAGGTTTGGAGGTAATGAGTTCCTAGAACCACCACTGCGGAGATACAAGCACTACTGTTGGGGGGGGGGGGGTTTAGAGGGCAGGCTGGTGGAGGTTCAAACTCTGACTGCACATAGCGCCCAGAGCACTGCGTCTCATCACTTCTAGCTGCACTGTACCTTAGTGACAGCATGGCACAGTGAGTCCATTCATGAAGATGGACATGTTGTAAAGGAGCTTACACCCGACGAGCCTGTTTGAGGGAGGCTTTTGGGAGGGGGGTGACATTACCAGCCGCTGCAGGTAAGAGCGGTGGGGCAGTGGGGCTGGGTTTGGCGGGGGAATTTTGGAGAGACGACCACAAGGGAAAATTAAATACATAATTAATTTTCCCTCGTGGTCGTCTCTCGAAATCCCCAGCTGGCCCCACCGCTCTTACCTGCAGCGGCCGCAGCTGGACATTACACTGACCGTAACCAACTTTACATGCCCCACCTTACTTCACTCACTCCTGTGCCTCTCCATCACTGTGCTCGCCTCCCTGGAGTGTTCATGCCCCCCTGCCATGCACCGGTCCTCCTGGCATTTGTGCCTTTTCATCCTTTACAGACCAATCTAGTAACTGTCTACACTGTCCCAGCTCAGTCCTGCCTTTGCATGCTACATTTACTGACCTACTCACTCAGACGCTCACTCACACACTTACACGCTCACTCACTCACACAGTAACTCACACTCTCATTCACTCATACTGTGGCTCTCTCAAATGCTCACCCACTCACACTTACATGTTGGCTCACTCACAAAGTGGTTCACTCACACACTCACTCACTCACTCACTCACATACTTACTCACCTGTTCACTCACTCACACAGTGACTCATACTCTCATTCACTCACACAGTGGCTCTCTCACATGCTCACTCACCCACACTTACACACTCACTCACGCAGTGGTTCACTCACTCACAATACGTACTCACATGCTCACTCATTCACACACTGATTCACTCACACGCTCATTCACTTACACACTTAGTCAAATGCTCACTCACACACTTGTGCACTCATATGCACATGGATATGTTCACACTGACACACAGACTCAATCACTTACACACTCACTAATACACTAACACACTTATTCACCAACACACTCTGTAACCTTTCACACACTCATACACTGAGGGCCAGATGTAGGTAAAAGCATTTTTGCGATTCCTTAATAGCGATTTTTAGGGAATCGCTATTAAGGACTCGCAAAATGCCATGTAGGTAGGAATCGCAATATTTTTGCGATTCCTTAATATTCCTTAATTGCGAATCGCAAATTGCGATTCGCAATCAAGGAGTACCTTCCCATTCATTCCTATGGGCCTAGATACCCAATAGGTACTCGCAAATTGCGTGCGCAATTTCAAGGGTGCAAGGGTTCCAGAGGGACACCCTGTTGCACCCCTGAAATGTGCATGTGTGCACATGTGGCGCACATACATGCCCTAAGGGCATGAATGTGTGCCACATGGCACTTTTAAAAAAGCAAAAAAGTGCTTTTTTAAAGGAAATCGCTAATTACCACCAACTTGAAGTTGGTGGTAATTAGCGATTCCTTAAGGCTAAAGTGCACTTTCTTTTGTGCTACTTACATTGCATTTAAGGAATCGCAATTTGCGATTCCTTAAATGCAATTGCAAAATAGGGAATCGCAAATTATGCGATTCCTTATTTTGCGAGGGGCTCATTGTGTGCTACATTGCACACTGCTAATTTGCGCTCGCAAATTGGTTTCCTACATCTGGCCCTGAATGCCTTATTCTCTCTCTCGCTCTCTAATAAACTTAAAAGTCACTCACTTGTGTGCTCACTTGCTCATTCAGTCCCTTTCATATTAACTCACTCACATAGTCACTGACTCATTAAAACACTAGCAGACTCACTCACTCATTAACACTCTGCAAAGGGTTGATTGCAAAAATGAACAGACTGTGAATCACAGAGATTACCGACAAAGGGGATTCTCAATACGATGGTCATAGCACCGGCCTCCCCGATACAAGACAGAGGTCACATTCATACCGCCGCACACACATCGATCATTGTATCAATAACACTACTAAGTTCTCTCAAAGGATCGAAGCAGGTGCCCTGCACAATTCAGCTGAAAAAGCTGGTTGCAATTTATCTTGTCTCAGGTGCCAAGACGCAACGCACCTGGTCTAGGAGATGGGCACATTTCGCAGACATTTTTAGCATTAGGCCTGGGCGAAATGTAATCTACGCTGGTGTAATTCGCATAAGTTTGGGAATTTTTCTTGTTACTTGAAATTCCTGAACTGACACCATTATGCCACTTAACGTAACTACACACCGTTCTTGGGAACGACAGAACACGAGCAGCTGTTGTTCATTGCGCTTTTGTTTAAATGCATCCCCACACTAACAATTGATGGGAGGATGTATGTATTCTATTCTAAAATATAGTGCAAAATTTGCATTTTGCATAATTTCAAGTAATTTTGACTAATTAAAAGAAAGTAAATTACGGATATTGTGCACACCCCTAGTCTGCATGAGCTAGAAAGACATGGCAGGAAACTGAAATAAAGCAATGCTTTCTTTATTTCACAATCCCTCATTCACGCATACTACTGCGCAGCTTCAGTCTCTCTCCTTGCTCTATTATTGTTTCTGACGTATGACTAAGTTCACTCTCCGACTCACTCCCACATGCAAGCACACACACACACACCCACACGCACGCACAAACATACATACACGCACACACACATGCACTCACACACACACAGACATACACATTCACACACACAGATACACATACACACACGTGCACTCACACACACACAGACATACACACTCACAAACATGCACACACGCACAAATACACACACGTGCACTCACACACACACAGACATACACACTCACAGACATACACACACAGATACACATACACATACACACACACACACCCACTCACACACACACGCAGGAACTCACAGGCTTACTCATTTGCTCACAGGCCCTCCATTTCCTAGGCGCTGAATATATCTGAGACTGCGCAGTCACTCTGCAACCACCACAATGCTGGGCTTTGCAGACGGCTTTGTTCAATCTCATTACTGAAGGCATTTTCCAATATCCTATTTTCTGCATTTTCCAGTGACAGCCCCCTGTGGGTGGTGGTTCCATTAGTCTGCAAGACATCAATAATCAATATTCGCTACGTGTATTCGGTAAGGACGCACTTGCAGGTGCCCCTGTGCTTGTTGTCGGGAACACTGCGTCAGCTTGGATTTAGGTGTCAGCATACCTCCCCAGGAGGTCAGTAGGATTGCTAAACGTGTCAATCCATACGAACCTTTCCGTGATATACAGGAGTATTGACACCCTCGACTCCCTGAACCCTCACTCTTGCGAGCTTTACATCCACAGCCTGACAGCAGCAGTGGCCAAGTGTCAGCGCTGCAGCGTCTCGCTACACGCACTACACGGTCTTGAATCTGGGGCCTATTTTAACATAAGTACAGTCGTGTTTGCTCCCAGAGTGGCAGTACACAAATCATTGTATAGGAGTGTTTTACACGGCTAAGGGCCAATCGAGGCATAGTTCTGGAGCCTCACATGGTGCTCGCATAAGATATGTCCTGTGCCCAGGGGCACTTGTTCCTTCAGTATTTGATATTGTTAGGTTAGCGTCAGTGTGCTTAACATAAAATACAAATAAGGTTATTCACACTTGTTTTTGGTTCGTGAGAATTGCATTTATTCCAGAAATAGTTTGTTCCAAATTTCTATTCTTTGTTCACTTTGGGTATTATTCCAATTCAAATGCCAACACGTTTCGCATGATGCTTCATCAGGGCCTTATTTATGTATTTATTTATTTATTTGAATAGTTTTATAGGGAGCGAACAAGACCCATAGGGGTATCAGAGCGCTGTACAGAATTGGCGAAAGCAAGGGTACAAACACAATGTGAAAGTAGGTGAAGTTACAACATAGGGGAAATCGATCAGGTTAAGAGTTGGGGGTATCAGCGGTGCCCTAGAACACGAAGAGCAAAACAGCATAAAATAAAACGCACCAGAGAAGTGCAATACGAATCAGGGAATTTAACAAAAACAAGAGCAAGATCACAAGTTAATGCAGATAAGGAGCCATAGAGGACTAGAGCAAAATAACGTAAAAGCATACAATAAAACGCATCAGTGTAGTACAACAAGAATTAGGGTATTAATAAAAACAATAGCATGATCACAGGATGATGCTGTTAACGTTCATTCAGGAGTAGTCGTTTGACCAGTTTTTTAAAGGATGTAGTGGAAAGATTGGATCTGATCTCGGAGGGCAGGGAGTTCCAGATTCTCGGAGCAAGACCAGTGAAAGCACGGTTGTAAGATCTTTTCTTTTTGAATCTTGGAGGTTTCAAGAGAAGGGTGGACGTACTTCTAAGGTTCCGGCTGGAGCCCGATAGTTCAAGCTTATTTGCCAGGTTGTACGGGGTGTTGTAGTGTATGGCTTTATGAGTCAGACAAGCTATCTTGAGTCGGATTCTGGCTTCGATAGTTAGCCAATTTAATTGCAGAAGGTCGGGGGAAATGTGGTCATACTTTCTTGAGCCCGTTATGAGTCTAGCCGATGCGTTCAGGGTAGCTCTGAGTGGAGCCAAGCTAGCTTTGGGAAGTCCAGCAAGGGTCACCAGCCCATATTCCAATCTAGAGATAACCAAGGATTGAACCGCCGGCCTGAGGTCTTCGGGGGGGAGGAAAGGTTTGATTTTCTTAAATGTGTTAAGTTGGAAATTGGCTCCCCTAGTAGTAGCACTGATGTGCGCTTGCATGTTTAAGTGTTTATCCAAGGTGATACCTAAAGATTTGGTGGAGTCTACAACGTGAGGAGTGCAGTTCAGAGCAGTGAGATGTTTAATCCGGTCAAGGGTAGGAGCCGAGTGATTGGGTGGGGACATCAAAAGAAATTCCGTTTTGAGAGTATTTAGTAGGAGATGGTTCTGAGCTAACCATTGTTGGGTTTCTGCAAGTGCAGCATTTAATGTTTTTATGTCCTCTTGAGAGGAGATCTTCAGGTACAGTTGCGTGTCATCCGCATACATGTGGTACTGAATGTTGGCCCAGTTCAGAATGACAGAAAGTGGTTCCATAAAAAGGTTGAAGAGAGTGGGCGAGAGCGCGGACCCTTGGGGGACTCCAATCATGACAGCGGTACTGGATGCAAGGGAATGGTTAACTTTGATTCTTTGTGTGCGGTTATGCAGGAAGGAGGCAGACCAATTTAGGACCGGACCCGAGAGACCCATCCTGGGCTGAAGCAGAGCAATCAGATTTTCATGTTTGATGGTATCGAAGGCTGAGGACAGGTCAAGAAGGATCAGGAGGCAAGGGACATTTTGGTCAAGGGCTCTCAAGGCGTCATCCACAATGTTAGTGCCGTTTCAGTACTGTGCCCTGATCTGAAACCTGACTGATGGGGGTCAAGGAGTTGATATTTCTCAATGTGGTTGCAGAGCTGCGAGTGGACGCATTTTCCAAGCAATTTAGCTAGAGTCATACTGCTGGTTATAGGTCGGAAGTTGTTTGGATCTGGTAGGTCCGCATTGGGCTTCTTAGGAATGGGAGTAACGTGCCCAACCTTTAGGCAGTCAGGTATGTTTCCCTGTAAGAGGGATTCATGAATGATCCTGGACCAAAGAGGGAGAATGGCTGAGTTTAAATCTTTATAAAGCTTAGCAGGTAAAGGATCACCGAAATGGTTGGAGGGTTTAAGGGATGCCATGTTGTGAAGGAGCTCTGTGAAATCTAGGCGGAGAAAAGAGTTCCAAGAGGCGTTGTTTTTGAGAGAGCAGCCCAAAGGCGAGGATATTGTCGAGGATTCTGCCAGCTCTGCTGATCCTGCGGAAAGCTTCTTAGGTAACAGCGTTGGTGTGACAGGTAGTAGATTCAACTCTATTTTCCTTGTTTTTTCACAGACGTGAGCTGTGAAATCATCACCACTAGGGAGCAGGGATATCGGAGTAGAGATCGGGTTGGAAGACTGGTTAGATTGTTCCTTAATGATTTCAAAGAGTTTTTTGGGTCTATTTTTGGCTCCATCCAATTGAGTTCTGAAGTGGTCTGTTTTAGCCAGGTGGATGTGTTTGTTGTAGGAACTTCTCGCTTTTCTAAGTTGAGTGAGATTTGTGGTGGAGAGCGTGTTTCTCCAGAGTCTCTCAGAGAGTCTAAGATTGCGCCGTTCATCATTTAGGGAACCATTAAACCACGGTTTGGAAAGTTTGACGGGAATCCTTTTGAGCTGCTTCGGTGTAATAGAATCAAGAATGTTAGACACCGTGTTAATGTAGTGATCAGAGAGATCGTCAAGGTTGGTCATATTGGGGAGGGGGGGCTGTAGTCTATTTTTGGTGACTGAAGTTAGCAAATTGATGTTGAGGTCTCTCATATTGCGAATCAGTTGTTTCGCTTTAAGGGGTTGACCCTGTCTACCCAAGCTCTTATCCAATATGAGGAAGGGAATTTGAAAATGATCAGACTAGTCACAGGGTAAGATGTCGCCTATTTGTATGATGTTGTCTTTGGCAATGATAAGGTCGAGAGTGGCGCCCTTATTGTGCGTAGAACCTTTACAGAGCTGTGAGAGGTTAAGGTCAGAGAGGAACGTCTTAAAGGAACAGACAATAGGATTATTTGTGTCATTCCAATGAAGGTTGAAATCTCCAAGAAATATGTGGCAGAGTTGATCCGAGCTTGAGCTAATGACCTCCATGATTTGCTCTATGAAGACCAGATTGTCACCAGAAGGGTGATAGATCGAGTGCAACACACAGATCTTCTTGCCTTTATTCCAGATTTCAGTGATTAGCTGTTCACAGGAGGATAACACAGCACATAGAGATTATTTTACTGTGAGGTTGAGCGGTGAATGCAGGCAATGCCCCCCCCCCCCTGGTTTTAACAAGTCGATCACTTCTGAGAATGGAGTAGTCAGGGGGGATTAAGATGTCAAGAACTGGGGAGGAGGTATCATTGAGCCAAGTTTCAGTGATGATCAGAAGGTCCAGGTTTTGCGCAATGATGAGTCCTGAAATATCAGCTGCATGTTTCACAGCTGATCTACAGTTGAGTAGCATCGATTTGACGTTCAGATTGGAAGTGACCACTTCTTGATGAGAGGTGGTTATGTGAAGTAGGTTTTCTTTGTTAACCGTTCTGTGCTTAAGACTCGGTTCCCTGTCAGGGTCCGCAATGATGGAGGGGATGTTGAGAGTAGAGTAGGAGGAGGAGACCTTCCTTGAGTTAGTGTAAGAGAAAAGTAGGGCGAGAATGTCCTCTTCAGGTAGCTGAGGTAAGGGTCTGTGGGGCCTAGAGTGATGATTAGGTAAAGGCCTAGAGCTCCAGCTGGAACGAATTTATTTATTTTGAAAGTTTTATATAGCGCGAACATGACCACCGAGGGTATCAGAGCGCTTTACAGATTATGCAGCATGAAGGGTACAAGCAAACACAACAGAATCAACAAAGCAGCACATTCAAAGTCTAACATTGTCCAACATTCTCGTGAGGGTAAAAGCAAACACAACAGAATCAACAAAGCGATAAATTCACAGTCAAAATTGTTCGACAAACTCGTGAACCAGGCGGCTGGGCCAAAGTCAACGGCTATGGACCATAATCAGATGGAGGGGCGAGGCTAAGGCAGAAATTTCTTCATCAGGAGCCCTTTGACTTCATTTTTGAAGAAGACAGTGGAAGGGTTCACCCTGACTTCGGGGGAAGGGAGTTCCAGATCCTCGGAGCCATCCCTGAGAAGGCTCAGTTATAGGTCTTTTTTTTCTTGAATTTTTGTGGTTTGAGCAAAAGGGTGCTGGCACTTCTGGAGGCTCTAGAACCACATGAGAGCTCCAGTTTCTGAGCAAGGTACAGCGGGGTCTTGAAGTGGATGGCTTTGTGAGCCATGCATGCAATTTTTAACTGTATCCGAGCTTCATAAGGAAACCAATTCAGGGCCAGCAAGTCCGGGGAGATGTGGTGGTATTTTTTAGTACCAGTTAAAAGCCTAGCAGCAAAATTGAGGGTAGCCCTAAGAGGAGCCGTCCTCACTCTAGGCAGGCCGCACAGTGTTGCGCTACCATAGTCCAGCTTTGAGATCACTAATGCTTGTACTGCAACCTTTAGGTCATGTGCAGGGAGAAAGGGTTTGAGTTTCCTGAGTAGGCTGAGTTGGAAGTTCGCTCCTTTGGTGAGGGAACTGATCTGCTTCTGCATGTTCAGGCTTTTGTCAAGTATGATACCCAGCGAGGATGCCGAGTCCACGAGGTGCGGTCTACAGTTAAGAGCAGTCAGCTGATTCAACCATTGTTCCATGACGAGAGATTGGTTGTGGGGTGAGATTAGTAGGAATTCCGTTTTAAGAGTATTTAGCTTCAGGTGATTACGTGTCAACCAGCTTTGTGTTTCCAGCAGGACTGAGTTGAGGGACTGAATGTCCTCGGGGGAGGCGATCTTCAGGTATAGTTGGGTATCGTCCGCATACATATGATAGCGAATGCTGGATGATTTCAGAATTTCTGTCAGAGGCTCCATGCACAGGGAGCATGAACTAAGAACATGAACTAAGAGGGGAGCAGAAAGCGGGATGGTCGTTAGCTGAGTAGAACAAATTCTGTGAGTTGTACATATCAATCCTCTGAGCGGGGGGTGAGACCCAACGCTTCTCCATCTTCAATGAGAACTGAAGTATGCTTTGCACCATCTCTTTGACAACCAAGAGATCATGCTTGAGGTCCGCAATCTTCTCCTCAAGGCAAGGACTGTTCATGCACTTATTCGCAGAACTAGCAAGCGAAGGTAGGACTGATTCAGCAGTGAGAGGGGTAAAAGAGGGTTGCGAAGGACCATTGGCACAGGTACAGAGGGAGATAAAATCATGCTCGAGACAGGAATCAGAGCCTGGAGTGGGAATAGGGAAAGGCAGAGTGGAATTAGGAGAGGTAGAGGGTGAAGAATGTAATGAGAGTGGGGGTGAGTGTCGGTTATTGGTCAACGGACAGGAGACAGCAGCTAGGTTCCGGGCCCTGCAGTTGGAAGATCCAGGGCCTAAGGGAAGAATATCTGTGCCGAACTGGGTGTTAGAGTTGGTAGGGTGCCCATCACCCCTGTTGTTGGAGCGAGCAGTGGGTGACGCAGGGGACTGAGGATAAGAGGGAGGGCAAGGTAAAGGAGGAGCAGTGGTGGGGACAGCCGCAAGGTGGGTGGTATTCAGGTCAGTTAAACCCTCGCCTACAAGAGGCAAAAAGGGGTTGTTCGGGTTAGTGGTGTGGGGAGTAAAAATATCCTCCGTTAAGTTGGATAGATCTGTGGGGTGCGTGTTTACAGATTGGAGCGCGGGATAAGGGGAGGAGGGGCCTTCTATCACCTCGGGAGCAGAAAATGTGGGTGGCCCGGTCTGAAAGCGGGTGGACGGGTTGGAGTTAGTTAGTGTGTTCTTAATCTTCAAGAAGGCATATTCAAATCGCTTGAGGTTCAGGTCCGAGGCTTGAATAAGGATGTTCACATTATTGTAAAGGGAGACAGTCAGCTCAGCCTTAAGGGCCGGGGATGGAAGCATGGTTAAACGGAAGCTATGCGGAGTTTTGGTCAGCTGTTTGGAACGAAGCATAGAAGTGAGGGACTTTCTCCACTGCGCTCTTCTGTTAGTGTATAAGATGAGGTCTGTACTATAGTGCCCTTACTGGAGATATATGTGTCCGATATAAGTGTTTCGGGCCAACGTTTGAGGAGATTGTGTTTGAAGGTCTTCTTCGCATTTATCGATAGGTTGGGGGGGTAGATAATCTTAAAAGAGTTCAAACCTGATTGAGCTAATGGGTTAGAGGCGTGGTAAGTATTTTGTGCCATAAGGAGTGCAGCGCGCAGAAGGAAGAGGTTAAGGGAACAGATAGGTTCAGGATGTAGACATAAGAGAGTGGGGGGGGTGGAAGGTAGACCCATTAGGAGGGGGCCCTGGTAAAAGGAAGGGGACCGATAGTCAGCTCGCAGGTGCATATTTACAACACAACAGCAGGGGTGAAACAGTAAGCGGAGGAGAGGTAGACTGGGTATGGGGAGCACATTAAGCGATAGGGGAATAAAGCTGAGGAGGGTAAAACCCCAAAAGGGGGCATAGGGAGTAGTGTAGGAAGAGTAGTCAGGTACCTAGTGTTTCAGTGAGGCACCCACCGAGTGCCCTAGCAACCTAGGCAAAAGACTAGCAGAAAAGAAAAGGAGGAACTGGGCGCAAAAAGACGAGGACCATAAAGCTGACTGAGGGCTTCCAGGTATTTAATTTAATTGTCAATCAAAAAGGTGAGTATTGGAGCCTTGGCGATACAGGAGCGGCGAGAAGGGACAGAACCAGAAGCTGTGCCTGAACAGGAGAGAGCTAAGGAGGACGAGTCCCTGATTGCAGGTTCAATGAGGTAGAAGACGAGCGAGGTATTATTTCACTGATTACGATTAAATCCTGCTCGAGTGAACATCGAGGCCATTTTAAGTAGGACCCAAAGGGGCCGAGGGTGCAACCGCTGGTGCACCTGGAAACAACTGCTGTGCACCTGGAAACAACCGCTGGTGCCCTTGGAAACAATTGCTGGTGCACCTGGAAACAACCGCTGATGCACCTGGAAACAACCGCTGGTGCACCTGGAAATACCCACTCGTGCCCCTGGAAACAACCGCTGGTGCACCTGGAAACAACCGCTGGTGCACCTGGAAACAACCGCTGGTGCACCTAGAAACAGCCACTGAGGCACCTGTATACAACCGCTGGTGTACCTGGAAACAACCGCTGGTGCACCTGGAAACAACCGCTGGCGCACCTGGAAACAGCCGCTGGTGCACCTGGAAACAACTGCTAGTGCACCTGGAAAACAGCCGCTGGTGCACCTGGAAACAACCGCTGGTGCATCTGGAAACAACTGCTGGTGCACCTGGAAACATCTGCTGGTGCACCTGGAAACAACCGCTGGTGCATCTGTAAACAGAGCAGTGCCTGTTGGACTGGCGACTGATGGAGCACAAGACGGTAACGTGCAAGTGAGTGCTGTGATGCAACTGACTAAATGTAGGAGGCTGGCTCAGTATATGGTGTACACCTATCAGTGATACACCCTGCACTGAGTCCAGGCAACACTTAGCGATAGTGTAAGTGGTCCCTCAAACTCAAAACTCTCAAGGAGTAGCTCTGGAGAGCAGCCAAGGCTTATCCAGGAGGGTGTAAAGCGGATGCAATTACCACATAAGTCAGTCAGTGAGGGTCACACACAGGAAACAACCTCACAGGTGTTAGCAAAATAAAGTCTTCTTTATTACAACACCGAACACGAACCTTCTTGGTATATCTGCTACCCGAAGATATAAGTACACAACAAAATATACCAAAGAAACAGGTAAGTAAGCACATAAAACACATAGGCCCCTATGGGGGGGCGAACCATGTACTAAGAAAATGGAATGCAAATAGGGTACCTAACCAAGACCACCCTCTAAGGATATGTAAGACAAGGGTAGCACAGAACCACAAGGGTAAGTTACTAGAAGTCTCTAGGCACCTGGGTGCACAGGTGAAACCCCGGGACAGCGTCCATAGGATAGCATGGGGAAGTCGTGGTTAAGGTATTAGGGATTCAGGACTCTTCCCAGAGGACCCTGAGGAAACACATTGGGGCAAGAGAGGTTGGAGAGCATCCCCACCTGTGGATACCCAGAGAAACATGATTCCTGCATCAGGGAGCCCAGGTGCATAGGTGCGAAGTGGTGTCGGAACCGCCCGTTGAAGTCAGTGGGGATCTTCGGATGTCTAGCTGCTACTGTGAACTGTGGACCAGGTTGGTGGAACCCAGGTATGGATTCTAGATGAGGAATACTGAGGAGAGAGGAGACAGAGTACAAGCCACCCGGAGTCATCCAGGAGGTGCAGGAGCACAATGCCAACTCTTCTCGGGGGTACTTCACGGTAGGAGGAGGCCTTGGAGTTGCAGCTGTGGAGTCACAGGAACCATCCATGAGCTGTCCCATGCCGATCGATGAATTGCAGGAGGGTCAGTGGCAAGCAGGATCACCAACATGCCTTGGCAAATGCAACAGGAATGTTGCAGGAAGAGTGGCAAAAAGGGGGACCAGCAAAGTCCGGGGAACTCACCCACCATAGGTAAGTTAGGGCCAGCCTTCAACAAGCAGGAGAGCCAGCAGGAATCAATGAAGACCCCCAAGGCACAGAGACGGGGAGTCGCAGGGAGGAGATGCAGTGAAGATGTCACTTTTGCAGCTGGGTGATGCTTCAGGCTGGGGCTTCTGGAAGCTTGAAGACTTCTGGACTGGAGAGCCAACAAACCTTGGCAACAGCAAACAGACGCGGTGCACAGGGGCTCTGTTCCAGCAGCTCCACGAGGGATTGCAGTCTTTCAAATTGCATAGAGGACAGGTCAGACCTCAGGGAAGCCAGAAAACCACCACCTGTGTTGCAGAGCCTTGGAGAGTCCATGGGACATCAGGATTCACAGTCCGGTTGTCATCGTTGAGGTGCATGCAGCTGCAGGGGAGTGACTCCTTCACTCAAAGGGAGATTCCTTCTTGCTGTCCTTGATGCACACAGAGTCCTTGTGACTCTGGGAGATTCACGGTCATGGAGGTTGCAGAGTCTTTGCAGTACAGGGATGAAGTTGCAGTAGGAGCCCTCATACCAGAAGCAGACTTGTCTTGGTTCCTGGCGAAGTCAAGCAGAAGAGTCCAGTGTCCAGCAGCAGAAGAGCCTTTGGAACAGTCTTGCAGATGAATCTTGCGGAGGAATCTTGTTCCAGACGAATCTAGGGCCCCACCCTCAGGGGAGCCCTCAAGTAACCCAGGAAGGGTGTTGGACAGCTTCTGCAGTGACCTACCTATCAGGAGTGGTCAGGGATGCTACTCTGGTGGACTGACCAGTCAGATGCTCCCAGGGACCTCTGCTTATCTTACTTTCAAGATGGCAGAATGAAGTGGCCACCTGGCAGAGCTCTGGGCACATCCCTGGGGTAGGAGCTGGATAGAGGGGTTGTCACTCCCCTGTCCTTTGTGTGGTTTTGCACCAGAGCAGGATCCAAGGGCTCCTGGACTGGGGCAAACCGGTTTATTCAAGGAAGGCATCAAATGCGCCCTTCAAAGCAGTCTGGAGGTGCACAGAGCACCCCCACCGTAGCCTCAGACACCTATTTCTAAATGGAATCTTTTGTTCTGCCTTCCCCTGTCTGAGTTAGGCGCATCAGCAGAGGGGCAGAACAGTGTCTGGTGTCGGTAGCGCACTGGCTTGCACACAGACCCTTCAAGGCTACACAGGTAGACATGGGGGGAGTCCTCTAAGGAGCCCCCAGTACATGGGATCAGGGAACTAACACTAGAATCGGTGTAGTTGCATGATTCCAACATGTTTGATACCAAACATGACTTGGTTTGGGAAGCCATTATGGAGCTGGACATCTCGTTTTGAACAGTGTCCACTGTGAGAAGTTGGCCTGGTATATGCTGTCCACTACTTAAAGTGGGCACCTTGCACCAGTCCAAACGACCCTTATTGATGATTAGGTTAAAGACAACCTTTATAGAAAGCTATCCTTGTGGTAGCTGTGGAGAGCAGCCTTCAGGCTAAGTCTTGAAGGAATGTAAAGCAGCTTGGTTTACCAGTATATAACCTCCTGAATGACCAAATGAAAGGAGAACCACACCAGGTGTATATAAAATATATGTATTTATTACTAAACACTCTCTACTAACCTCTTTATGAGATTAGAGAACAAGGCACACAATATTAAATCACTAGAACGACAGTAAATAGCACAATACACAGCGGGCTCCAGGGGGAGACCGAACCATATACTAAGAAAGTGGTATAAGAACCACAACTTGACTAGACACAGTGCCTAGAGCACGAAGAATAGATGGGACCCCAAGGAACCACCCAAGGTAGTGACACAGGGGAGCCACGGAGGACGGGTGCAGTGTGGGAACACAGACGCGAGCTCCGTACAACTCTATGGGAAAGTCGCGGTTGGAATTTTAAAGATTAAGGACACTTAGGAGAGGACTTCAAGCAAACCCAGCTAAACATAGAAGGTTCTAAGGCCAGCACCCTGGAGAGTACCGAGGTACCCGTGTTACCTATCCCAGAGGAGCCGGGTGCATAGGGGTCAAGTGGTGTCGGAAACCCTCGTCGTTTTCAATCGCGTGATGCGAGAAAGTACTGCTGCCGTGGAGAAGAAAAGTGTCCGGTGTGATCCAAGCCCGGATCGGAGATCAGAAGAACCTGAAAGCAGAGGGGGCAAAGTCTGGGTCACTTCACGTGACCAGGAGCGGAGCAATCGAATGCCCACCGATGTCGGGTGCTTCAGGTGCGAAGAGGTGAAGCTTGACTCTGCAGCCACGGGGACCAGGAGATGTCTGTGACAACCACAGTCTGGATTCGAGCTGTCCCACGAAGGATGTCGAGTGCTGGGGGGTCAGTGTCCGGATTGAACACCAACAAGCCTTGGCAACTGCAACCCACACGGTCAGAGGAAAGATGCTTCTGCGAGGACCAGCAAGGTCCTGGGGACTCTCCAAGCAATGGAGAGTCAGGGCACATCTGGAGAAACCAGGGAAGCCCACTGAAAGTTAAAGTTGCCTTCTCAGGGACCCACAGGCCAACGGACCAGGGATAGCGAAGGGACCTTGAGAGGAATCACCAAATACCAGCCCACGGAACACTCGTGGAGTGTAGGCCAGTAATCTTTGGTGGAATTGCTGCTCGGGGTCAGGACTACAAGTAGCCCAAAGCACAGCTTCAGGGATTGCCGAAAAGCATATGCTGCTGCAAATGTACACAGTGCCCAGGGGTACGGGTTTCACGGTCCCCACGAGGGATATAGGCCTCAGAATTGCTGAGAGCGCAGATCAACCTCGGAGACCTTGGGAACCCACCTCCTGTGTTGCAGAAATCTTTGGAGTCCTTCGGGAGCTTCATAGATGCAAACTGGTCAGATGCGTTTAGGTGCCTGCTCAGCAGGGGAGTAACTCCTTTACTCCAAGGGAGATTCTTCAGTCGTCCAGCAAAGCGTAGATCATCGAAGGTTACTTGGTTTCTGTAGCAGAGTTTAGTCCAGGTAATATCTAAAGTCCTGTAGCCAGGGGTTCCTACTTTATACCCAAGGAAGGGGTGAGACAAACTCTGGGGACCCACCTATGGGAGGGTCAGGACAGAGGGGTGGCTACACCCATGTCCTTTGTCCAGTTTCGTGCCAGAGCAGGGGCTGAAAGCCCCTGCAACCGGTTTGAGCTGGACTATGCACGAGGACACCAAATGTGCCCCCAGTGCAGACATCAAAGCACTCTGAGAGTGCACCCACCCAGCCCCAATACACTAAAGCCTGTCTGGGAGGTGGTCACACCTCCCTGTGACAGGAAACCTATTGTCAAGCCTTCCCCTGCCGGAGTTTCGTCCAGCAGCAGGAGGGCAGACTCGTGTCTGTGGCTGGCAGCATCCATTTTGTGATGCCAGGGTTCTGTGTAGCTGGTACCGGGTGTACCGGTGTTGTCATATTTCTCCCTCTAGGAGGGTGGAATCATACCTCCCACACCAGTTACTGGTGTGGAGGTGATTCCAAGGTGTTTGACACCAAACACGACATGTTTCCATGCAGCCATATTAAAGTTAGCATTTACCGCAAGGTTATAATGCACTTAAGTATATATGGTTGGCTGCATCACAAACAACCCCGGAGAATAGGTTCCGAAGGCTGCAGAGGGGCTCTGCTCATGCATGGGCACCCTCTCACATAAAACCCAGCACCCTGCCTTCAGGATCGATAAGGCCTGCCATAGGGGTGACTGATAGGTTTATATGTGCAGTGATTAGGATAGATATAGTGAACCTATATCTAAGTAAGGGGTGCATGCACCACCTTACACAGGCTGCTGTAGCAGACCTGTTGTGTCATTTTGGATGGCCTCTCAGGGGTGGCATAATACATGCTGCAACCCCTGGGAGGCCTCTGGGGTACCTATGCCCTGGGTACATAGTATACCATATACTAGGGACTTATAAGGGTACCCCAGAATCCAATCTGGAGTGTACCTAAAGTACATGCAATCAATTTAGAGGAGAAAGCAGATAGACTGGGGTCCTGAATAGCAGGATCCCAGTCAGACTAAGTCGAAAACAGTGAAACATCAGCAAAAAGTGGGGGTAACTATAAGAAGCAGATCCTACTCTCCTACATCCACTATATATCTTAAGATGGCTTCCCTGCACTTACAAAGCCCAGAGAATGGAGCCAGGGGTTTGTAGGGGTTCCTTTGCTCATGCAAGGGCACCCTCACACTTAGTGCCATGCACCCTGCCCTTGGGCTGAAGGGCCTACCTTAAGGGTGACTTATAGGGTTTAAGTGCAGTGACCTGGATATAAGGTAAACTTTATATCTTGGGTGAAAGGTGCATCCACCATTTCACACAGGCTGCAATAGCAGGCCTGTAGACACAGTTTGCATGGGCTCCCATGGGTGGCATAATACATGCAGCAGCCCCTGGGAGACCCCTGTGGCCACATCAGTGGCGGCTCCTCCATGGGGTGTGGGGGCGTCGCCCCACTGCTTTCTCGCAGTGCGAGAAGCAGAAACATAAAATGGTAAAACTACCATTTTATGTTTCTGCTTCTCGCAGTGCGAGAAAGCAGAAGTGCCTGGTTGGGGGGCGGGCGGGCGGGTGGGCGGTCCTGCTCGAGGGCAGGGGTGGAGTGGCTAGCCCACTGTTGTGGGCCCTGACTGTTTGATCGGCCCCAGAGCCAACCAAAGCAGTCATGCGCATCTCCCTTTTCTCTATGTAGGCTGCATGCAGCCTACATAGAGAAAAGGGCCTCCCTTCAGGCGCCCGGCTGGGTCGCTGTCAGCTGCACCGCACCAATTACAACGCTGCCACTGCAGCGGTGTGATTGGCGGAGGGGAGAGGAGAGAGGCTGCTTCCTGAGGAGAGCTCAGTCTTGTGACTGCTGCTCTGTAGGGCCCCTTACCATACCCAGATCTGGAGATTACGGCAGGTCCCCCTACCTAGAGCCCTCCTACTGGGCCCCCTGTGAGATCGGTAAGGCACCGGATGTGGTCCCTCTGCTGGTCTCGGCGGGTTCCTGCTGTGTTTTCTGTGTGTTCGGGTCCTGTGTTCTAGGTGTGGGCATGGCAGCGTGAGGGGGCAGCTTCCTCGCCCTGTGTTGTGCAGCGTGAATCTTGGGGTGTTACTGCTCGTCCCGTGTGGCTTGGGAGATCTGCCCTGTGGTGTCCGTATGTTTGACCCAGGTTCCTTGTCCCCTGCAGGCAGTACCGGAAATGGTTACATGCAAGCCAGCTCCCTGGTTCCCGATGGGGACGGCTTTGGGCAGTCCTACGAGACCTTGCTGCCAGAGCGGGAGCTCGATCTGATACCACCACCACCTGCACCTCATGCCCCCAGGCCGATGCCCACACCGCTGCTGCACAGGGGCACCACACACTGAAAGGTAGGTCCTCGCTGCTTACTAAGAGTTCATACAGTGGGAGCTCTGTGGGTCTCTCTAGCTGCCGAGCCCTGTAGCTGACTGGTGTCTGTGTGGGCTTGCATCTGTCTCCGTATCTCTTTCCTTCTCTACGATTGCTGTCTGTATTTTCTTGTCACTGCCTGGTTGTCTCTTTTTAGGTCTCGCGCCTAGCGTTGCACTGCGCAGAAGTGCTCGCGCAACGCGAGACATTTAGTGGGTGAAAAACGGGGATTCAGCACTAACCTAGGAATCGCACACGCTCGTGCGTGTGCGATTCCTTTTGTGCTACCCCTTTGGCCTTTTCGTGCATCTTTGTTTGAAAGACTGCACGCAATTGGCCAAAGGCGGGCGCATTGCTCCGCCCATGGCCTATTGGTGTCTATTACGCGCTTGGTGCGCGTAATAGACACCAATAGGCCATGGGAGGAGCAATGCTCCTCCCATGGCCTTTTGGTGTCTATGGTGCGCGTAATAGACACCAATGCGCATGCGTAAAACGAGCAGTGCGCAGACGCTGAACGGATCTGTGCTAGGCGATCCATGTTGGTGTTCAACTTTTTACCATGCGTTGGGAAACAGGCATGGATAGGTGACAGTAATATGCTGGACATCGGCTTGTAAATGTAATTGGAGACGTTTTCCAACACCCAACCTGCCGACAAGAACAAGACGACGCTAATACATTATCACTAAACTAGTGAGAACGCAGGTGAGTGACGCTACAGCTACCTTCACGGGGGTTAAAATGCAAAGGTCATGAAGGAAACAGCATCTGTGGGTCATCCACGGAGTGATGCAAGCCAGGCAAGGGATCAACACTTCAGATCCCCGTACATGTTGAGTAGCAAATATTGCAAACAGAGTGACGTTCCTCGCAGTCCGCTAGCGTGGGCAAGTGCTTATGCCTGCCTTAGTTGCTAGGGCGGACAGGGCTGCTATCCTGCAACTGAAAAAGTACGTATGATGTTTAGACCTTTCGATGAAGGATTCACGTCTGTATGGTCTAGGTACAGTCACTGACCGCATTTGTTACTTAATTCCAAAAATGTTTGTGAATAACAGAAAAGACCTACGTTGTGCTAAATAGATGTATAATTAAGCCACGCCTACAGCTACATAATATAAATCAGCATCTACATGTCATACAATAGACAGCAGCAACCTAGTCTAACATATTCAGCAGCTACTTAACACAGACAGTAGTCACATAACTGCGTTTCTGCGCCATAAGGAGCCCTGGAAGGTAGACGCAGGCCTGAACTGGAGTGGGATAAAGGATGAGGCTGACAGATACTGGTTGGTTATTATTGTGAGTGGGTAGTGGCAGGAGAGCGCAGGCGTGATTATGGAGACCAGTGGTGTGTTATTGCTAGGTAGTTGCAAATATCTCCGGAAAGTCATTTTATGGGTAAATGTAAAGTCACTCGGGACTGTTTTGTTTTTTTATTCGGGGAACGTGTGCTTGTAATATGTTCACAGATATAGATTAAAATGTTCAAACATACAAGGCATGGCGCGTTGGGTGGGTGTGCTGATAGCTTGTGTCTTCTGTGGTTCGCAGCCACGGAAAGCGTCCGGCCCCCTCTGCGACCAATTGCCCCGCTCCTGCTGAATGGTGTGGGCAAGGCAAGCAGGGATCTCCCAGGGACTCTTACAGGGCCCGCGCCCTCCTCGGTCTCGGAGCACTGTCTCTCCGGTGCCCCATCTTAGCCACAGCAGCACCAGGGTCTTTGGTTCCCCCCCTCGCGGCGGCCCAGGCACAGCCATGCATCACAGGCCCAGCTAAACCACCATCCCAACAATCATGGGGGCCGCTTCAGTCCGAGCAGCCGTGAACATGGCGAGGAGCTCAAACCCGGCGCGGATCTTTGTGAGCTGCCCGGGGGACAGACGGACGGGCAAGGCGAAATGAGTGTGTGTGCGTGTGTACACTCGCACACTTAGTAGGCTACGCACAAACCGGGACGGCCACACATAGAATTAAGAACTAAAGGCTTTAGTCCTTCTTTTATGTCTTGTGCCCACCCCGGTTTTTTGCTTCTTAAAATCTGGTCACCGTTCTCGGTGTTCAACGGGAGTTCTCTGACCCGGCTGGTGGACGTGAGTTGCAAGGTATTTTGGTGGGAGCTCTAAGTGGTGGTAGTATGTTTTCGGGGAGGGACCGGGACTCCACAGGGCCAGAGGGGTGGTGAGCTCGCTTGTATCTTGCCATCTGTTAGTGCAAGAGTTTCTTCTCTCTCACTACTGGTTCTGTCCCCCTCCCCTCCGGCCCCCTGCCCCCGTGGATCTCTCCTTCCAAGCGTGTGCCTCTGTCTTGTCTATCCGGTGTCAGCCAAGCGTGCTCTACTGCCTGCGCTTTAACTATTAAGTGTAAGCAAAGCTTGCACTACTCTTGCGTTTTTAATGTTAAGTGTAAGCGAACTTACTGCATCGCCTCATCTGAGTACCCCACGCCGACCATAATTGCAGACACGTGGGGGCAATGTACTCTATCTGCAAAACCTCCTCCCGCGCCGCCTGGTTCCCCCGCCTTACCCTTGTAATTAAACCCTTTGCTGCCCCTCCCTAAGCCACCGAAACGAGGGCCACCATGCCCCTCCACCAGGGCTTTAAGTGGGAAAAAAAACCTGGGGTGCTCTAAAAGGGGCGGGGCAAATTTCGTAAAGGGGTGTGGCCTATCCGAGTAGGGGCGTGGTCTAAATCAAGATAACTAGCATTGTGTGCTTAAGAAAATCATGAAGTCGCATCCAGCAAAGGATAATAAAATAGGCAAAAAGGTATATTTATTAAGTATAAGCCATAAAATACCAAACACTTTAAAAAACATGTAAAAATAATTTACATTACTTAGAAATCTATTGCAGGATTTCCCAAAACCCTTGAAGATATTCACTGTGTCTATTTTGCTGGGGTTTCTCACAACAATTTTCTTCAGCAGACCTTCTACCTTTTGCCAGCCAACTCTTTACATACAGCTTTGCGTCAAATGTTTCAAATGGAGGACCATTGAGTTTTACCCATAAGCATGAAGAAATGGTCTCTACTAGAAGAGAGGCCCTTGTTGGACTAGCAATTAAGTTCATTGAGCTGAAACCTCTCTCGCAATCCGCATTACTTGCTGGCAGGGTTTCCATGCAAACTACTAACTTTTTTAATGCTCAGGGGTTTTCTTTCCACCAAAATCTTTGAAAAGTCTAAAAGCTTGGATAGTATCTCTTGCTGGCAGCTGAAACTCTGAACACAGTTTCTGTATATCTGTTTCACCATAAAGAATGCATTCATCACCAGAAGGCAGCTTCACGAAGGCACAGGCTGTGCGCAGAGACACACACACAGCAGCTGGAAGGGTGGGTTCTGGAGAACTTTTGTATCCCTGAGTTCCCAACAGGAGGCCAGCTCTTCTCAGGCCCTTGGAGATAGGCAGGCTTCAGAGGGGCAAAGCACACAGCACAGCTCCTCTTCAAGTAAGAGGGACACAGCACACAGCAGACAGTCCCTTGGTCCTCTTCCTCAGCAATCACAGCAACTGTAGGTCAGCTCCCAGACACTCAGCAATGGCAGCACTTTTCCTCAGTCTTCCTGGCTGTTCTTCTTTTGGCAGGGATTCCTTCTTGATCACGAAGTTTCCTAATCTAATTTTACTGGGGCTCCAGTCCTACTTTTATACCCCAAAAGTCTTTGTTCTTCTTGTGTGAGGGGTGCTGGACCCAGTCTAAACCAGTTCTGGGGGCACTCTGCCAATGCACACCTTCTTCCTTTGTGATTGTGGGCCAGGGCCATCAGACGCACCGCAGGAGGTGGAGCCAGCATTGTGGCAGGCAGGCACAGCCCTATTGAGACCCAGGTGCAACTCCTCCCCACCACTCTACATGTAGATGGGGCTATTCAGCCTAGTGCTGACTCACCCAGCCTCCTGGAGCTACCCCCAGCCCCTGTCACTCTGGATTCTGTTGTAGACCCTCGTCCCTCGCTTGCTTTAAGGCAGAGCAGGGTCACACTGGTTGCTGGAGCAATCTTGCTGCAGGCCATAAAAGCAGGGTTGTGCCGGTTCTAACCAGCTGTTGTTGTGCCGATGGCTGGCACGATGACGTAGGTGGCGCTGCGTGTTCAAAGAGAAGGGAAATCCCGAGAGAAAGTGTCTCTCTTCAAAGGATTTCCCTTCCTGCTACAATGACGTCACGCCTTAAGCAGTGCGCGCGCATGCTCACCCGAAACACCAAACAAAAACCGGGACGTCTGGTCACCCTACCTTTGACCTTTGCGGCCCAAAAATAGAGCCCCCTAGAGACCCCTTTCAAGGCCCCAAAAAAAAACTGGGGGTGCTCAGACTTCCACAGACCCCCCCCCACTTAAAGCCCTGCCCTCCACTCTCACCGCTCCCACTCACGCGCTTTGTCTCCCTCTAACCCGCCTCCAACATTAACAAGCATTTGCAATGCAATAGGTCTCGCATTTGCGAGAGTTTGAGCTATTTTTATTGTAAATGACATTGCCTTTTATTTATGTTTTGGTTTTTGAAACATAAATAAAAGCCATTGTCATTTACAATGCCAATAGGTCAAACTCGCGTAAATGCGAGACCTATTGCATTGCAAATGCTTGTTAGATTTGTTTCTATCAGGTATGTGTTTGGCTGTGGGTCCACGACCGTCTCTCAGACACTATACATGTCTGTCCGTATATATCTAGCTGTGTGTCTGTGCAGCACTCTGTTTATCTAGTTGTTTGTTTCACGTCATCTCCATGACCGTGTCCGTCTGTGTGTCTGAAGATTTCAGAGTCCCTGTGTATGACTGTTGAAATACTGTCCTATGCTTGCTTCTTTGTCTGTGGCTATGCATGTCTCTGTGTCTATCATCGTGGCTGTCTGTGTGCCTGTCTTTATCTGTCTGTGGTTCTGAACAGGCCTGCATCTTCCCGTGAGGCTTTCTGTCTCTCTTCTGTGCAGCCATGTGTTTGCACTGGCCTGTCTCTCTTGTGTCTGAATCTCCAGAGTCTCTGCATAAGCGTACGGGCTGTACTCTGGACCTGCCTGTATCTGTCTGTGCCTGTCAGTTTCTATGTGCCCATCTGGGCCACATTTCCACTTGTCATCCTATCTGCCTGCCTTCTTTGTGCTTGTTTGTATCTGCGCCTGTGCCCAGTTAATTAGCTGTGCTTTCTATCATGTGTTTTACATGCATTATGTTTGAGGAAGTCAGTGCCTTTACCATGTCTCTGTTTTTAAGAGGCTCACTACATGTGTGCGCGCACTTCTCTGTAGATCCCCTAACACAGCCTTTCGCGCCAACGCATCGTTTTGCTCCTCTGGCCGTGATACTAAAGGTTTACAAGTGCAGACTCGATGTTACTGGCCAGGCCAGCCAGAAAGAAATGCGATTGAAGCCTTTCACGTTCATGTGCTTTTCCCTTAGTTATTTTCTTGTCTGCACTCACTACTTGGAACTGCCAAACACATGCTTGACCTTACAACCACATCCTCTAAGACTCAAGAAGCCTGCGCTCTTAATAAGCCACCTGAGTCTACTGCACCTCGACCTTTCACCCCGCTGAGGGGGACACTGTAACATCTCTGTCAGCCCTCGATAGCCCGAGGGCGAGATATCAGAGGTCATTGGATTCAGCCAATGACGCGCAGAGCAGTTCACGCGCGCCACCCCTCCTCCTGTTCCCATAAGGTCTCATTGTAAACGAGACCGTAGGTGTCTGCTCTCAGTGCAACACTTAATGGCTGGGACATGGTCCTTTTCTTCGCAAGGTGCAGCGGTGCCTTGCGGTCTTCAATCATTAACACAACATCAGGGCAGAAGTCATAAAATATGTAGTAGGGGAATTAAAGCCGCCATGTGGTAAATCGAGGTAAGCTGATTGCCGTTTTCCTGACATTTATTTTGAATGTGGGTGATGTGGGAGACTAGTCTATTTCAGAGTGACATTTTGCAGAGAAATGTTAGTTTACGTTTCATGCAACATCCTTAAAAAAGTTACTTTTAGATCAAAACAGTACCTCACACACATATGAGAAATGGGAGGGAGTCACAGAGATTATTTGCATTAATATTAGTGATCTGCTGTTGTGTTGCAATATTGAAGACACATGTCATCACTATCCATGAATATTATAGATGTAAACGCATTTAGAATTTTGGAGGAATGGCTGTGCACTGTCAGTGACCTGGTCATAGAGGGCATGAAACAGCTGAACCTGGACCATATATTCAAAGCTGTTCCTAACAGGGGCCGGGGGCCCCCTAAATATGTTTGGCCCAGGGCCCCCAAAATCCTTAAGATGTCCCAGTTTGCCCACTCTTTTTTTTTTAAATTTCGTGGGGGAGAACCCCCCCGAACTCCCCTTAAGTTGTTCAGGCTCGCTCGCCGCGGTGCACTCACACACAAATTTTACGCCTAACCACTTTCAAATGTCACCAGCCGCCACTGGGCCACATTACAGACAAGGCGCATTTCCATTCTTTGCGCCGGGTGCACTTTTTAAAAGGTGTGCCCGGCCCAAACAATGAAAATGCACCCTATTATGCTGAATGCGCTGCCCCGAGGGCAGCCTCGAACTCGTGCTGCCCTGGGGCAGCTCATTTTGGTCAATCAATCAATCAATCAATCAATCAATCAATCAAGCATTTGTATAGCGCGCTACTCACCCGGAGGGTCTCAAGGCGCTAGGGGAGGGGGTCCGCTACTGTTCGAACAGCCAGGTCTTGAGTTGCTTCCTGAAGGAGAGGTGGTCTTGGGTCAGGCGGAGGTGGATGGGTAGGGAGTTCCACGTCTTGGCAGCCAGGTAGGAGAAGGATCTTCCTCCCGTTGTGGCTCTTCGGATGCGGGGGACGGCGGCGAGGGCGTGGTTGGTCGATCGTAGCTGGCGGGTGGGAGTGTAGAAGGTCAGACGGTCGTTAAGGTATCTGGGGCCTTGGTTGTGGAGAGCTTTGTGTGCGTGGGTGAGGAGTCGGAACGTGATTCTCTTGCTGACGGGGAGCCAGTGCAGGTCTCTCAGGTGTCCGGCGATGTGGCTGTGTCGGGGGATGTCCAGGATGAGTCGAGCTGAGGCGTTCTGGATGCGTTGGAGTCTTTTCTGAAGTTTGGCTGTGGTTCCGGCGTAGAGGAGTTGCCGTAGTCCAGTCGGCTGGTGACGAGGGCCTGGGTGACCGTCTTCCTGGTTTCGGTGGGGATCCACCGGAAGATCTTCCGCAGCATGCGTATGATGTTGAAGCAAGACGAGGAGACGGCGTTGACTTGTCTGGTCATTGAGAGGAGGAGTCCAGGATGAAGCCCAGGTTGCGTGCGTGGTCCGTTGGTTTGGGTGCGTTGCCCAGGGCAGGGGGCCACCAGGAGTCGTCCCAGGCGGAGGGTGATGATCCTAGGATGAGGACTTCCGTCTTATCTGAGTTCAGTTTCAGGCGGCTGTTCCTCATCCACTCGGCTACGTCCTTCATCCCTTCATGTAGGTTGGTTTTGGCGGTTGTGGGGTCGTTGGTGAGGGAGAGGATCAGCTGGGTGTCGTCGGCGTAGGAGATGATGTTGAGGTTGTGTTGGCGTGCGATGGCTGCGAGGGGCTCATGTAGACGTTGAAGAGGGTGGGGCTGAGTGATGATCCTTGTGGTACGCCGCAGATGACTTCGGTGGCCTCGGAACTGAACGGGGGAGGCGGACTCTCTGGGTTCTTCCGGCGAGGAAGGAGATGATCCACTCCAGTGCCTTCTCTTGGATTCCGGCGTTGTTCAGGCGTTGCACTAGGGTGCGGTGGCAGACTGTGTCGAACGCTGCGGAGAGGTCCAGGAGGATGAGGGCCGCTGTTTCCCCGTTGTCGAGCAGGGCTCGGATGTCGTCGGTGGCTGCGATGAGGGCGGTCTCGGTGCTGTGGTTGGCCCGGAAGCTGGACTGTGAGTTGTCGAGGGATCCATTCGTCTCGATGAAGGCGGCCAGTTGTCTGTTGACGGTCTTCTCGATGACTTTGGCAGGAAAAGGAAGGAGCGAGATGGGGCGGTAGTTTTTGAGGTCGGTGGGGTCCGCTGACGGTTTCTTCAGTAGGGCGCAGAGTTCGGGCGTGCTTCCAGCTCTCTGGGAAGGTGGCGGTGTCGAAGGAGGTGTTGATGATGTCCCGGAGGTGGGGTGCGATGACGGCGTCGGCCTTGTTGAAGATGTGGTGAGGGCAGGGGTCGGTTGGTGATCCGGAGTAGATGGAGTTCATTGTGCGGATAGTGTCTTCGGTGTTGATCGGGGTCCAGGCTCGGAGGGTGGAGGTGGGGGACGTTGGAACGGTTGTAGGGTACGTCGGCTGTGTGCTGAAACTGTTGTGTATGTCTGCGATCTTGCTGTGGAAGAACGAGGCGAGCGAGTTGCAGAGGTCTTGCGAGGGGTGATGTCGTTGTTTCCGGCGCTGGGGTTCGAGAGCTCTTTGACGATGATGAAGAGTTCCTTGCTGTTGTGGGCGTTGTTGTCCAGTCGTTCCTTGAATGCGGTTTTCTTGGTGGTGTGGATCAGCTGGTGGTGTTTTCGGGTGGCGTGTTTGAGGGTGGTCATGTTGTCTGCAGTCGGGTCTCTGCGCTATGCTTTCTCGAGGGCCCGGCAGTTCTTCTTGGATTTCTTGAGTTCGTCGGTGAACCAGGGTGCTTTCTTGTTGCCGGGTCTGATTGGGGGGGTCTTCAATGGGGCGAGAATGTCAGCGCAGTTGGTGATCCATCTTGTGAGGTTGCTGGCGGCTTGGTTGGGGTTCGTTGAGCTGGCGGGAGGGTTCTGGCTCAGGGATGTGGTGAGTTGGTCGGTGGTGAAAAACAGAGCTGCTGCTTTACAGCTGCTCCGTGTTTTCACAGTGCAGGCGGCACCCCGCCAGCACTTTGAAGGGGGATTAGAGATTCCCTTGCAGGCGGGTGCAGTCAGTGACTGCACCTGCCTGCAAGGGGATGTCTGGGGGGTCCATGGGACCCTCTTTTCCCCCACTAGAGGGCTGCTCTCAGGGGGCACACTGACATTGCATCCCCTAAGAGCTTCTTTGCCTCTGCCCCCCCATCTGTAATACGGTGCCGTAGCAGAAGCAAAGGGTTCTCCTCATTTGCATGGGACACGCCCCCATGCAAATGAGGGAACGCCCCCTGAAGATAGCGCTGCCGCTTTATGTGCACCAGAGTTATCGGTATTACAGAAGGGGCTGCACAACCGTCTGCGTCCTTCTGTAATACCAAAGTGCCCCGGGGGTAAGCAAAGCTGGCGGAAATGCCTGTTGCACCCCAGGGGCACTTTCTGTAATACGGCCCATGGTGTACCCATGCGCTGGGTACCTTAGTACCATTTACTAGGGACTTACAGGGGTACACCAGTATGCCTATTGTGGGGTGTACAAGGTACTTACCAAGCCAATTTAGGGAAGAGAGCACTGACCCCGGGGTCCTGGTTACCAGGATCCCAGTCTATTACAGTCTAAACTTACTGACACCAGGCAAAAATGGGGCAACCATGTCAGAAAGATCCTACTTTCCTACAGAGTGCCCAGACAACATGCAGACTCCAGGACTGTGGATCAGTTTACAACACTAATGCGTTGCGTCGTAGCTGGGTGAAGAGGAAGGAAAAATGCAACCCCTCAATCACTGGAGATGGTTTAAGAAGGACTGCATAACGATTGGCTGGAGACACTTCCCCCTCCTCTCATTTTAGCAACACCGACAAAGAGACCCCACCCTATCTGTTCGATACCCTTCTCCCATTGAGAGACTACCCCTCGGGTGGGGCTAGAATTACTGTACGGAAACCTTGGACCACTCCGACCTGATGAGCGTCAAGAAGCGATCTCACAGCATTACGGAAAGCAAGGCCAGTTCTATGAGGAATGGCAGAATGTGTTCAAAGGGAATAGACCGCATTGGGTGGATCTGAAGCGACTGCTGCATTTGGTGGTACCAAGTGAGGCAGGAGATTGAGAACGAATCCTGGGCACACGTTTAGAATGATAAATCTGAATATCCGTATACAAACTGTAATACTCAATGTTATAATCACAAAGGTCGACACCGGTCTAAGGGCGCGTGTCATTTGAATGAGAGACGGATCCGGTCACACACCTCCGGCTTCACTCAGGATCCTTTGAACACGGACGCCCTCGCCCGTTGGTTTATTGCTCTTGGAATCGCTACAGATGGGGTCCAGGGTCCCTTTACCTACCCGACCTTACCACCCTCGCAGCCGCACCACCCTGCAACTTTAACACGCGCCCTTAGACCGGGTTGGAATTATCACCGGTCCAGCGACTTTGCACAGGCTTTATTATCTACAGTCAGCCCTGAAGAGTCACGGGTTACTACCCAGGTGACGAAACACGTGTCGGCTGGTACTTATATCTTGACACACTGCAAGACTTGCATAAACAGTTTCTACCAAAACATTCATTGGTGTCGACCTTTGTGATTATAACATTGAGTATTACAGTTTGTATACGGATATTCAGATTTATCATTCTAAACGTGTGCCCAGGATTCGTTCTTAATCATAAGTGTGGGTCCGAACCCACACAATTGCAGGGGTTGTCCGGGCTTTCCCCTGACCTGGCAGCACCGTAACCATACTAAATTCTTCTTATACCATACCGTTAATTAGCTTGAGTGCCATTCTTCCTGCCTACCAAAACCCATCGTAGAACCAATTTATGAGGCAGGAGATTGGTTGGTACAAAAGTTGGCATGGCCGTATCAGGACCCCGGAAATGATGGGGCAATATAACATGGTAAGGATTCGTTGTTGAATGCAGTAGCAGATCTGTGCTGGAGAGAAGTGATTGAAACAAGATTTCCAACTGTTTACTGTTCAAAAAAGACACCCCTGAGCCCTTAAAGTGGTCTAAGGAGCAGAGATACATTTGTACAAATAAAACAAGCACTGTTTTCTTCACCTACTTTGGGGCCCCTGGGTTTTGCCAAGCCCTTGACTCTGTATTTTTATGAACACAATGGTTTCGCCCATGGTGATCAGAAAAAGCATGTCGGTATCATCCCTCAGCTCTGGACCCAGTGGCGCTGGGCTCGGCCATGTTTGCCCTCCGAGGCTGCTGCGGCCCAGCCTGTTGGAGCCGCTGAAAACATTGGACTCAGCACCCCGCTAGCTGATGATGCGCTTGCTCTCACTACCAAAACTCAGCACCTTTCTACTGCCAGATTGTCTCGATATGAAATAGGGGATGTGCGAAATTCTCATAATTTGCTTTTGCGAAATTACACAAAATTTCGAAAAATTATCAGAAATTCCACAAAATGCAAATCTGTTATTTTACACTACATTTTAGCATGAAGTGCTTCCTCGTGTCAATTATTGAAGCAAGGATGCATTTACACAAAAGCACCACAAATAACTGCTGCTCGAGTTCTGTTGTTCCCATGCGTTTCTGGGAATGGTGCATTCACCACAGATTTTCACCACAAATGGTGCTTAATTAGATGAAGTGGCATAATGGCGTAATTCATGTAATAAGCGTAATGTGAGATTCCTGAAATTACTCGAATTGTGCCGGTGGGGTGTACATTTTGCCCAGGCCTAATATGAAATATTGTTATTGCCTGCTTCTCCTATTGCTGCTGGCCTCTGTCTTTCTTTGAACCCTGCATCTTTGACACCTATCTGTGCGGAGGTCGAACCTCATGATTGTCAAGTTGGAATTGCCATTTTAACTGAGCTCAGCATTGATTTAGCTGACAGTGAATTTGTGTATTTTGTTGACAGTTCATGACTCAGGAATGATGGTGGTGTCCTGATCTCGGGTGCGTTGAAAGTACTGTATTTGTATGTACTGAGAGCTGTTGATTGCCCAATGTGACAACATCTCCCGTCGCTGAACTCATGACACTCACCCGTGCATGTATCCTGGCTCAGAAACAGATCGTACCACGTACACGGACTCAAAGTATTCGTTTGAACTGGTTCCTCTGGCTGCAGAGGGGATTTTAACATCTGCTGATACAGCAATAAACAAGCATTTGCAATGCAATAGGTCTCGCAACTGGGAGTTTTGGAGCTATTGGTATTGTAAATGGTATTGTAAATGACAATGCCTTTAATTTATGTTGTACAAACCAAAACATAAATAAAAGGCATTGTCATTTACAATGCCAATAGTTTAAACTTGCGTAAATGCGAGACCTATTGCTTTGCAAATGCTTGTTTCAGGAGGATTCCTCCTCGCAGGCCCCCAAATCCTGTTTCGTTTCTTCCCTGTGCCAGTTTGTTGTCCCACTCCCACATGCACTCCTGACGTTTTATTCGCACCCTCCCAACTGTGAAGCATTGTTCGCTTCCTGTCCAAAAGTGCTTGCAAAGGTGCAACATTGTCACAGTGACTGGTGGGTTTGAGAGGGGTACTAGGTATGTACAGGAGGGGTAGCATCTTTGCAAGATTTTCTCTGTAAGTGCTGATCCCATAAATGCACTTTAACTTACTGTGTGTACATTTATCTTATGTAGCTATCCCCAAAATGTGACAGGGGTGGGCCAGTGCTCAATTTGTAAAGAAATAAGTGCCAGGGCTCTCGCCAGGAGGCCACTGCAGCTTGCACCACCCATTGCCCCTGTCAAAATTGCCATTACATTACCTGCACAACTATTAATCATCAGACTGCTACCAGTGTGACAATTCAGACTGTTAGAGGCCTCCACAGCTATAAGAATGGTTTGGGCTGCAGGTATCTGTTGTTTTTAATGTATAATGAAATAATAAAACTATTGTTCTGCTTATCTCTAAATCACACAAACAGCGCCACCATGTGGCAGACTGTCATAAGTGCCGATGTTGACAATTAATTGCTGGTGTCGAGCACCGTAAACTACTGCCTCAAATTAAGCACTGGGTGGGGCCCTCCTGGGTCTATGTTAGACATCCCTCGCTGAGGAGTTTGACATTCTGAAGTTATCTGGGGGCCAGCAGAGCCTGTGAGCCCCGATAAAATGCAGGGAGTATTACTGCCCCAGAGTGCACCTTGTGGGGGCAGCTACTGAGTGTTCCTGAATGGAGAGACCAGCTGATGTACCAGGAGAGGATGTGCCAGGAGGCGGGAGCTGTACCTCCAGCAATGGAAGCCACCCCCCTTCCAGATTCTTCTAGCCAGGGAGGCAGGGCAGGGAGCCTAGGAAGAGCACTCTAAGCTCGCTCCCCCACTTGGTGATGGGGTGTCAGAACACAGTGACTTGAGAAGTCTGGGTGTAGTACATCCCACTGGTAGTTTGTGTTACTGACTTATTCCTAGACATTTAAACTCACATTTAACCCTGAAGTATAAGACACCCTGCATTGGAGAGTTTCAGTGAGGAGCAGTTGGCAAAGTGGTGACACTTAATAATAAAAAAGTCCCTTGTATTGTAAAGCAATAAGCAAATATAATGCACCAACTTGACACTTGTACGGTGTTCCAACAGTGCACATGTAACACCTTAAGCACATTTTATGAATGTGATATATCGCCCTTATAAATCATCTGTGCTTCAGGAGTCATATGTGTATAAGGATCAAAACTGCCACAGACACACACATCACACACTCACACAGTTATCTACAAGCATCAGACATCCACAAGCATCAGGCATCAGACATCCACAAGCATCAGACATCAGACATCCACAAGCATCAGACATCAGACATCCACAAGCATCAGACATCAGGCATCAGACATCCACAAGCATCAGACATCAGGCATCAGACATCCACAAGCATCAGACATCAGGCATCAGACATCCACAAGCATCAGGCATCAGACATCCACAAGCATCAGGCATCAGACATCCACAAGCATCAGGCATCAGACATCCACAAGCATCAGGCATCAGACATCCACAAGCATCAGACATCCACAAGCATCAGGCATCAGACATCAGGCATCAGACATCAGACATCAGACATCAGACATCAGACATCAGACATCAAGCATCAGACATCAGACATCAGACATCAGACATCAGACATCCACCAGCATCAGGCATCAGACATCCACAGGCATCAGACATCCACAATCATCAGACATCAGGCATCAGACATCCACAATCATCAGACATCAGGCATCAGGCATCCACAATCATCAGACATCAGGCATCAGACATCCACAATCATCAGACATCAGGCATCCACAATCATCAGACATGAGGCATCAGACATCCACAATCATTAGACATCCACAGGCATCAGACATCCACAGGCATCAGACATCCACAATCATCAGACATCCACAATCATCAGACATCCACAATCATCAGACATCCACAGGGGATGCATCAGACATCCACAGGCATCAGACATCCACAGGCATCAGACATCCACAGGCATCAGACATCAGACATCCACAGGCATCAGACATCAGACATCCACAGGCATCAGACATCAGACATCCACAGGCATCAGACATCAGACATCCACAGGCATCAGACATCCACAGGCATCAGACATCAGACATCCACAGGCATCAGACATCAGACATCCACAGGCATCAGACATCCACAGGTATCAGACATCCACAGGCATCAGACATCAGACATCCACAGGCATCAGACATCAGACATCCACAGGCATCATACATCCACAAGCATCAGACATCAGGCATCATACATCCACAAGCATCAGACATCCACAGGCATCAGGCATCATACATCCACAAGCATCAGACATCAGGCATCATACATCCACAAGCATCAGACATCAGGCATCATACATCCACAAGCATCAGGCATCAGGCATCCACCAGCATCAGACATCAGGCATCATACATCCACCAGCATCAGACATCAGGCATCATACATCCACAAGCATCAGACATCAAGCATCAGACATCAGACATCCACCAGCCATCAGACATCCACCAGCCATCAGACATCCACCAGCCATCAGACATCAATCACCAGCCATCAGACATCAGACATCAAGCACCAGCTATCAGACATCCATCAGCCATCCACCAGCCATCAGCCATCCACCAGCCATCAGACATCCACCAGCCATCAGACATCCACCAGCCATCAGACATCCACCAGCCATCCACCAGCCATCAGACATCCACCAGCCATCAGACATCCACCAGCCATCAGACATCCACCAGCCATCAACCAGCCAGACATCCACCAGACATCCACCAGCCAGACATCCACCAGCCATCAGACATCCACCAGCCATCAGATATCCACCAGCCATCAGACATCCACCAGACATCAGACATCCACCAGACATCAGACATCCACCAGACATCCACCAGCCATCAGACATCCACCAGCCATCAGACATCCACCAGCCATCAGACATCCACCAGCATCAGACATCAGACATCCACAAGCATCAGACATCAGACATCCACAAGCATCAGACATCCACACGCATCAGACATCCACAGGCATCAGACATCCATAGGCATCAGACATCCACAGGCATCAGACATCCACAGGCATCAGACATCCACAGGCATCAGACATCCACAGGCATCAGACATCCACAAGCATCAGGCATCAGACATCAGGCATCAGACATCCACAAGCATCAGACATCCACAAGCATCAGACATCCACAAGCATCAGGCATCAGGCATCCACAAGCATCAGACATCAGGCATCAGACATCCACAAGCATCAGACATCAGGCATCAGACATCCACAAGCATCAGACATCAGGCATCAGACATCCACAAGCATCAGACATCAGGCATCAGGCATCAGACATCAGGCATCAGACATCAGGCAACAGGCATCAGGCATCCACAAGCATCAGACATCAGGCATCCACAAGCATCAGACATCAGGCATCCATCAGACATCCACAAGCATCAGGCATCAGACATCTGGCATCCACAAGCATCAGGCATCAGACATCCACAAGCATCAGACATCCACAAGCATCAGACATCCACAAGCATCAGGCATCCACAAGCATCAGGCATCCACAAGCATCAGGCATCCACAAGCATCAGGCATCAGACATCCACAAGCATCAGACATCAGGCATCAGGCATCAGACATCAGACATCCACAAGCATCAGGCATCAGACATCCACAATCATCAGGCATCCACAATCATCAGACATCAGGCATCCACAAGCATCAGACTTCAGGCATCCACAATCATCAGACATCCACAATCATCAGGCATCCACAAGCATCAGGCATTTACAAGCATCAGGCATCAGACATCAGGCATCCACAAGCATCAGGCATCAGACATCAGGCATCCACAAGTGTCAGGCATCAGACATCAGACATCCACAAGCATCAGACATCCACAAGCATCAGACATCCACAAGCATCAGACATCCACAAGCATCAGACATCAATCATCATACATCAGGCATCAGACACCCACAAGCCACGTGTGCACTCACTACTGTCACAGAGTACACGGCGTGCACGACATCGCAGCCGAAGAGGGAAACGTGTTGCAGGACATGTTCAAATACCATCAGCGCGTCTTAAAGCATCTAAACCGTTTCACTCAAATCTATTGTTCTTCAGAATGCAGGAAAACACTGATATATGTTTTGGCGGGATATATATATTATTTATACATTTAGTTTGTAAGGAATGTCAGATTAGAGGAAACAGGATACTGAAAGTCTGGGATCTACTAGTTATATCTCCTCCAGCAGAAGCGGCGATGACAAAACAGAGCTAGAATTTAAAACAAGCGCGGCCGAGACGCAAACAGCAGCGTGTTTATTTTTGCATCGCTTTAAAGTGAAAGCGGGATGCAACAAGTAATTAAAGTGCACATCGGCTATCGGGGCGCAAGCTGAAAAACACGCCGTGCGCGTGCCCATGTACGCCGTGAGCGTGCACATCAGCAGTCTGGGAAAGTGCACATCTCCTGTCCCCCTTCCAAACTCAAGTCGACGACAATAGATCTCGCTTAGCGAGCAGCTTCGCTGCGTCGCTAGGCGAGACCTAAAAACTGTCAGTATGAGCAGGATTTGTTCAACGCTTTGATGTTGCAGTGGATAAGTGCGCTGCCCACCAATAGCTGCAGGAAGATGAGGCCCCCAAGACACCGCTGATGCTGCTATGTATGTTGTGAAAACTGAATGAATTAAAAAAATATATACTTTTAGAGCACAACAAATGTCAAAAGGCGTCAAGGCGCTAATAGCAGTTAGACATAGGAAGGTAAGAAAGAGCAAGGAACAGATCCCGCTGACTATCCATTAAAGAGTAAAAAGCCAGGTTTTCAAGGCCTTGTGAAATGAAGCGTGAGATTGAAGCCTGGAGGCAGAATAAGCACGCGTGATCCACAGCTTGGATGCACCCACCAATAGCGCTCGACCTCCCCGACTCGATTTTCTATGCTTAGGAACTATTAGAAGATTTCTCCCTAAGGTACGCAGCGGTCTAGAGGGAATGTAACGTCAAAACAAATTCCTGAGTTCTCCCGGACCAATGTTATGCAAGGCTTTGTGAACCATACAAAGAGCCTTAAGGGTAATTTGTTTGTTCACAGGCAGCCTGTGAAGTTTCCGAATCCCCCCAGAAACTGATTGAAATTTGGGGATATCAAGACCAATATGGATCTGGCCTTCCTGTCCAATATCATCCCCATCAACTGGTCCGACCACCACCTCATACTGGTCTCCATTGCTACCACGGCCCCACCCCCTCCCACCAAAATCATTAAACCTAGGAAATGGACCAGAAATCTTAATCTTATCTCTCCTGGAGAACTGGAGTCTAAACTCCAAGCTCAACTTCTTCTCACTCCTCTCTCCCAAAACGCAAATGAGCTTACTGAAGACTTTAATAAAGCTGTCACTGATGTCTTAGACCAAATGGCCCGCCTAAACTGAAAAATCAAAGAAACATCCCATCCAAATCATGGTTTAACTCTGAGCTCAACAACGAAAGACGCTCTCTAAGACTGATGGAAAGAACATGGAGACAGCATCCATCTCCCTCACATCTGGCACTCCTCAGATTAGCTAGATCTACATACAAGAAACACATTTTTAACGAAAAGGCTTCCTTCTTCCGACAACACTACTGGATCGGGCCAAAAATAGACCCAGAGAACTGTTCAACATCGTTTGTAACCAAACATCCTCCGCACCTCCAAAGCCGATGGCCTCGACTGCTAGATGTGAAGAAATTGCCTACTTCTTCTCGGAAAAAAACGCCCAAATAGATCAATCCTTCCTTTCAACTCAGATCCCAACCAACTCCCAACATACTCCTGACATCTCCTTAAAAGCTCATACCACATTCCCTACATCCCCTGATTCCACCTCACACTTGCCCACTACCTCACCTCCCCCGAACTACTCCTCACACTCACCTACTACTACACCGCCCCTAAACTTCTCCCCACACTTACCCACAACTACACCTCTTGAAACCAAACACCCTAACCCACAACTAAAAAATAATGCCTCCTGGCATAATTTCCACCCTGTAACTGAGCTCAAAGTTTTTAACATCATTGCTAAACTAAAACCGTCTTCTCATACTAAAGACCCCCTCCCTTCTAACCTTGTCCAAGACCTAAAGCACATCATTGCCCCATCTTGGACTACAATCATCAACACCTCCCTTGCCATGGGGTGTGTCCCTATCTCCCTCCAACTTGGACAAATCACTCCCATTATTAAAAACCCTAATGCCGACCCTAATGACCTAAACAATCTCCGCCCTGTCTCTAACCTCCCCCTTCTGTCCAAAGCACTCGAAAAATGTGTCCTGCTCCAATTAGACAAACACATCGAAAATTTTAACTTATTGGACCCCCTACAATCAGGCTTCAGGAAAGGCTGTAGCATCGAAACTGCCATGCTAAACATTGTCGATGACATCCACCACTCCCTTGATAATGGCGAGACGTGTCTACTCATCCTCCTGGATCTCTCTGCAGCGTTTGATACAGTCAACCACTCTGCCCTACTTAATGTGCTCAGAGATCGCTTTGGCCTCAATGGTACCGCCCATAAATGGTTCGTCTCCTATCTCCAACACCGAACACAGCAAATCAAAATTCAAGACTGCCTATCAAACCTCACTCCGGTCTCCCTAGGAGTCCCCCAGGGATCTATTCTCTCTCCCTCTCTCTTTAACCTCTTTATGGAACCCCTCACCCTCATTCTAAAACAAGCGGGAATCAACTACCACCTCTATGCCGATGATACCCGACTCTACTATAAGATCAAAACCCACTCGGACGTCCTACACCTTAACAACACCCTCACTAAGATCCAATCCTGGTTCCAATCTAATCATCTCAAACTCAACCCTAAAAAAACTGAAATCATTCTCTTCTCCCCTAAAAACAACCCTCTCCCCATCCAAACTTGGATCTCCGACCTTAATGCCCTCAACTGCTCACTCTCCTTGTCCAACTCAGTAAAATCTCTTGGTATCTCCATCGATAATAGCCTAACTCTCAATGTCCACATCAAAAATTCGGCTAAAGGAGCCCTCTTCACTCTCCGTCATCTCAAGAAAATTAAACCCTTTATTCCAACTGATGACTTTAAATTAGTAGTCCAATCACTGGTCCTTTCGCAAATTGATTACGGCAACGCCATGCTCACCGGAATGCCCAAAGTCCACCTAGCTCCACTCAAATCGGTTCTCAACCTTGCAGCCAGGCTCATCACGGACTGCAAACGGTTCGACCACATCTCCCCATCCCTCAAAACTCTTAAATGGCTTCCCATCAAAGGCAGATCCTCCTACAAAACTGCTTGCATTACACACAAAGCCCTCCATCAAAATACACCGCCGTACCTCGCCAATAAACTCAGCAAAGCGGGCAGCTCACGACCAATGAGAAGCACCAACGCTCTCCTCCTAGTCCCACCCCTGCTAAAAAAGAAAACCACACAATCCCCCTCCTTCTCCGGAAATGCCCCAAACATCTGGAATGCCCTCCCCAAAGACCTACGATGTAACCCTTCCTACCTCACCTTTAAAAAAGACCTCCAAAATGCACCTCCTCAATAAATATTGGGGGTCTTAACTTACCCCTGAATTCCCCCTCCCCCTTCCACCATTTTGGTCCCCCTACTATCCTACTGTCTCCCGCCGCCCCCTCTCCTCATTCCACTGGCTCTCCCCCACTGCTCTCCTCCACTCCTTCTCCCAGTCCTTCCCATCCCCTCCCATACCTCCCTCTCCAACCAAATTTCCCCCCTTCCCTCATCTGCTTCCCACCCCCTTGGTCACGTCCAACTACTTACTACCTGTAGCCCTTTCATGCCTATCTCCATTTCATATCATAATACTAAATCGGATCTCCCATATCCATGTATATATGTATATAGCTCTTGCTCTATTTATCTGTTTATTTGATCTGTGTATAATCAAGCTGTTTCTCTGTTGTTAACCTGTTGGTATTCCATGCTGTTGAAATATTGTTTTATACCGTGCTCTGTTGAAATATTGTTTTATACCGTGCTCTGTTGAAATATTGTTTTATACCGTGCTCTGTTGATATATTGTTTTATACCGTGCTCTGTTGAAATATTGTTTTATACCGTGCTCTGTTGAAATATTGTTTTATACCGTGCTCTGTTGAAATATTGTTTTATACTGTGCGCTGTTGAAATATTGTTTTATACCGTGCGCTGTTGAAATATTGTTTTATACCGTGCTCTGTTGAAATATTGTTTTATACCGTGCTCTGTTGAAATATTGTTTTATACTGTGCGCTGTTGAAATATTGTTTTATACCGTGCTCTGTTGAAATATTGTTTTATACCGTGCTCTGTTGAAATATTGTTTTATACCGTGCTCTGTTGAAATATTGTTTTATACCGTGCTCTGTTGAAATATTGTTTTATACCGTGCTCTGTTGAAATATTGTTTTATACCGTGCTCTGTTGAAATATTGTTTTATACCGTGCTCTGTTGAAATATTGTTTTATACCGTGCTCTGTTGAAATATTGTTTTATACCGTGCTCTGTTGAAATATTGTTTTTATACCGTGCGCTGTTGAAATATTGTTTTATACCGTGCTCTGTTGATATATTGTTTTATACCGTGCGCTGTTGAAATATTGTTTTATACCGTGCGCTGTTGAAATATTGTTTTATACCGTGCGCTGTTGAAATATTGTTTTATACCGTGCTCTGTTGAAATATTGTTTTATACCGTGCTCTGTTGATATATTGTTTTATACCGTGCTCTGTTGAAATATTGTTTTATACCGTGCTCTGTTGAAATATTGTTTTATACCGTGCTCTGTTGATATATTGTTTTATACCGTGCTCTGTTGAAATATTGTTTTATACCGTGCTCTGTTGAAATATTGTTTTATACCGTGCTCTGTTGAAATATTGTTTTATACCGTGCTCTGTTGATATATTGTTTTATACCGTGCTCTGTTGAAATATTGTTTTATACCGTGCTCTGTTGAAATATTGTTTTATACCGTGCTCTGTTGATATATTGTTTTATACCGTGCTCTGTTGAAATATTGTTTTATACCGTGCTCTGTTGAAATATTGTTTTATACCGTGCTCTGTTGAAATATTGTTTTATACCGTGCTCTGTTGATATATTGTTTTATACCGTGCTCTGTTGAAATATTGTTTTATACCGTGCTCTGTTGAAATATTGTTTTATACCGTGCTCTGTTGAAATATTGTTTTATACCGTGCTCTGTTGAAATATTGTTTTATACCGTGCGCTGTTGAAATATTGTTTTATACCGTGCGCTGTTGAAATATTGTTTTATACCGTGCGCTGTTGAAATATTGTTTTATACCTGTGCTCTGTTGAAATATTGTTTTATACCGTGCTCTGTTGATATATTGTTTTATACCGTGCTCTGTTGAAATATTGTTTTATACACGTGCTCTGTTGAAATATTGATTTATACCGTGCTCTGTTGATATATTGTTTTATACCGTGCTCTGTTGAAATATTGTTTTATACCGTGCTCTGTTGAAATATTGTTTTATACCGTGCTCTGTTGAAATATTGTTTTATACCGTGCTCTGTTGAAATATTGTTTTATACCGTGCTCTGTTGAAATATTGTTTTATACCGTGCTCTGTTGAAATATTGTTTTTATACCGTGCGCTGTTGAAATATTGTTTTATACCATGCGCTGTTGAAATATTGTTTTATACCGTGCGCTGTTGAAATATTGTTTTATACCGTGCGCTGTTGATATATTGTTTTATACCGTGCGCTGTTGATATATTGTTTTATACCGTTATTATCTTCATACTCATGTAAAGCGCTCTGATACCTCTGGGTCTAGCCAGCGCTATATAAAACCTCTAAATAAATACATCAAAAATGAATCTGGCTGCAGGTTCTGAACGAGCTGCAGTTTAACAAGAACAGTCTTATTAATATCCAGGTAGAGGGCATTACAGGAATCCAACCTGGACATGAGTGCCAAGGCCACTTGTTTTCGTGCAGGAAGTGGAATAAATGGAAACACTTTCCTAAGGGCTTTGATTATCCAGAAACAGGTTGAAACTGTCCTGTTTACCTGCAGGTCGAACAATAGGTTTCTATTGACCATTACTCCAAGATTTTTAACAGAGTCTGTTGGTGTAGGTGAGGCCCCCAGCCTATCCGGCCACCACAGATTGAACCACACAGATGTTTGGCCACCAAAGATCACGACCTCTGTCTTGTCCCCATTGAGTCGTAAGTAGTTTTCTCCATCCATGTGGCCACTGCCTATTTGAAGTAAAGCGCAATGCGCTTATCTTTATTTACTCGGCGTCGCAGTAACTCCCTCATGAACGGCCGCCATTTTGATTTCTAGCACTTCAACAAGTAAGACTTTTTCTGTGCACCACGCTATGAAATGAGTAATTTTGAGGCATACTAATAATTTTGATAGGTTGTCGAGGGCTTCTGCGGCATTATTTATCGTGGCGCGGTGACAGCTTCACTGTGGGCTTCTTGGCCCTTTGCTTGTGTACTTCTGGGAGTGTATGCTATTCCGAGGTGTCCCTTCCTTTGTGTACGATAAGTCAGTGGAGCACTTGCATCATCATTGACTGTATATATGGTTCCTTTTTATGGGTAAACTAAGGAAACCACAATTTGTCTTTACTCCTAAAGGGCACCCTGCATCAGGTCCTGTGCCTCACTCATCAATAGAAGACCAGTCACTTGCTGCTGAGGAAATGGCTAATTCAGCCCCTACTCGTAGTTTCTCACTCCAATCTGCTGTTAGCAAGACCACACCCGCCTCTTCTGCATCCAAAAGGTTGAAACAAGAACCTCCCTCACCGGACAAGTCAACGTCCCCTATTTCCTTAGAGCTGTTGCTGGAGGAAATTCGGGCTCTACGTCCTTTCGTGGAGGAAACTAATAACAGAATGCAGCATCTAGATGATAAATGGTCATCAATGGATAATCGTCTATCCGTAATGGAGCAGCAACTTTTGGTTGTGCAGGATGAGGCTCATAGAATTCACTCTTTGGAAAAAGAGGTACGCAAGCTTTAGCAACATACAGAGGATTTGGAAAACCGCAATAGGAAGAACAATTTACGTATTTATGGCATGCCTGAAACTTTAGAAGGAGATGATCCTGTCACCTTTTTTACTTCTTTTTTGCCAAAATTGCTGGACATGTCCTCTTCAACCTCGCTCAATATTCAGAGAGCCCATAGGCTTGGGCCTCGTCCTCCATTGTCTACGTCTCCTGTCAGACCTAGAGGTGTTATCATCCTGTTTTTGAAGTTTATTGACTTGCTGTCAGTTCTTTCTGCAGCCAAGCCTAAACGTCAACTTTCTTGGCTTGGTCAAAGAGTGTTCCTTTCTCAAGATGATTCTAATGCCACTGCAGCAAGAAGAAGGGAATTTCTTAATCTTTGAGCTTTCCTTCATTCTCTTGGAGCTAGATATGGCCTTTTCCACCCCAGCACTTTTAAACTAACTTTTCAAAATAATACTGTGACGTTTGATGATCCAGCGGAACTTACGAAGTTTATACAATCCCATACTTTAAATAATATGGACACTGCTGGCCCGTCTAATGGTTGATTTATGTGCCTTTTTTCATTACAGCTTTCATTGATGGGGTCTTCATGGGATTTGAATTGAAATTATTTGATTCCTTAAAGTATTTCGAATTGTAATTTCCTTGGATGTTTTATTGTATATGATATGTCTTACATTGTTCTTTTTATTTCCCTGCAGATTTGTGAAGCTGTAGTTCAATCTGTTGGGTCTGTTTTTCTAAGTGTTTTGTTCTGGTCCTGATGTTGCTTGGCCTCCCTTTCCCTTGGCCGTGTCTTCGTTTCATGTGTCGTCACCACCTCTGTTCTTATTCGTTCTTGCTCTTTCAGGTATGTTATCTCAGTCGTCCTTTATAGATATGTACTGTTTCTTCTTTTGGATTTTCTTGTCTTCCCTTTTACCTTCCCCTCTTATCTCCCCCCTTCTCCTTATTCTATTTTTGCTATTCCTCTTCTTTTCTTACTCCCTTAGACCTCTTGCTATTCGTCTTGTTTCCCTTTGTTTTTTTCTTTTCTTGATCAGTATTTTTAAGCAATTAACACATCTTTTTCTTATTTTTCTTATTTATAATTCTGTGGAATATCGTGGAATATTAATGGGTCTAACAATCCAGTTAAAAGACAGAAGATATTGTCTCATTTGGGCAAATCTAATCCTGATCTGGTCCTCTTGCAAGAGACCCACCTCAATGAATTGGAAGCTCTAAAATGTACGCGTAGTTGGATGGGGAATGTATTTGTCTCTCCGTCACTGAATAAAAAGAATGGAGTTGTTATTTTATGTAGGAAATCACTTTACTTTCATTTCACAGGAGATGGACGAGGCAGGTAGATGGATTATTGTTACCTGTCTTATTGATAATTTACCTCTTACAGTGTTGAATGTTTATGCTCCTACGCTTCCTGATTTCCATTTTTGGCCTTCTATTGCTAGGAAATGTGCACAATATCACGACTCTTATTTTATTTTGGGGGGTGATTGTAACCAAGTTATAGAACCTTTTTAGATAGATGCTCTGTGTCCCAGTTTTTAGCCCACAAAATGCAAAAACAATTCCATTCGCCCATTGCTCATGGTGCTTTGGTAGGTTTTTGGAGGCTCTTCAACCCTACTGTACGGGAGTATTCTTTTTAATCACCCTTTCATGGTACACTTTCACGTTTAGACTACATTTTTCTTTCTAAGTCTCTTTCACAACATATTATTCAATCATATAACCCCCCAATAGTACTCTCTGACCATGCTACGGTCATCACTGACTTGGACTTGGCTCCTCCTCACCCTCCTTCCTACAGATGGAGATTTAATAACTCTCTTTTAAAAGATAGTCAGTTCTCTCATAACTTTGTATCTTTCGCTTCTGAATTTTTTTCGTTTAATGATAACTCCTCCATCTCTCCTTCTTTGCTATGGGATACGTTTAAGCATCTGCACGAGATTTTATCTTGAGGTATGTTTCTGGAATTAAAAGGCATTGTGCTAAAGAACGTGCAATTTTACTTTCATCAATTAAATCCTTAGAGAAAAAGTTCTTGTCTTCTAAATTGCCCTCTGATCTTCGTGAATAAGTTCAGTCAAAGCTTAAATATAATCCCATTTCTACGAATGAAGCGAATTGTATTCTTCTTAGGCAGAATGCTCGGTATTATGGTGGGAGAAATAAAGCTGGCAGATTGTTGGTCAATTATTTAAAAGTTAGAAAGGAACGAAGGGTTATATATTCAACAACTAATTCTAATGGAGATGCTATTACTAAATCTGAAGGTATCCTAGAGGAGTTTGTTACATTCTATACATCCCTGTATACTCCAGAATCACCGGCTCGGCCTTCCACTATTGTGGATTATTTGGACCAAATTCCCCATGATATTTCCCCAGATTTGGATTTTCAATCTCTGGAAAGAGGTCTTACCTTGGAAGAACTTTCCGGTGCGTTACATAAGTTGAAATTGGGGAAAACACCAGGCCCGGATGGATTCACAGGAGAATTTTATCTCCACTTCTCTAATATTCTTCTTCCATATCTACTCCGCCTTTTTACTGATTTTGTAGATTCTTCTTCCACATCTGGAACCTTTCAGGAAGCTATTGATTGTGTAATTCGTAACGATGAAAGGACACTCAAGATTGTAAGAACTATAGACCCATTTCACTGCTAAATGTGGATTATAAGATCTTTGCTAAGTTGCTCGCTCTTCGTTTAGAGACCTTCCTTTCGTATTTTATTGATAAGGAACAATCGGGATTTATTAAGGGTAGACTTATTACGGATAACACTTGTTTATTATTTAATGTTCTTGGTAAAGCCCCCTTGTTCAGATCCTCGCTTGCGGCCATAACAGTAGATGCGGAGGAGGCCTTTGATAGGATTAGCTGGGAATTCATGCTTAAATCTCTATCTTGGCATGGATTTGGACCTAGATTTATTGGTTTAGTATCCCTTCTGTACCATCCCCTAAAGCTTCTGTTCTAGTTAATGGTGAGGTTTCTTCATATTTCTCTCTTCACAGAGGAGTAAGACAAGGATGTCCACTCTCCCTCCAGTTATTTGTGTTGGCGCTGGAACCTTTTCTCTCTCGCATTCGTCTTAACTCGTCGATTACCGGTTTTTCCTATGGGGAGCAGCATTTGAAGTTTGCAGCTTATGCAGATGAAATATATATATTTTTTTAGTTTTATATAGCGCAAACAAGACCCGAGACATCGGGTATCAGAGCGCTTTACATGAGCACCAGTTTCGTTACAGATGAACACATTCATTATTTTATTTTTTTGTTAGGCATGGGGAGATTAAGTGATTTGCCCAGAATCACAGGATAGTGAGGGTCAGTTCCCGAGACTCGAACCCGGTTCCCCAGGTCCGAGGTCGACCGCTCTAGCCGTAGACTTCTTTACCCTCTCTCTTGATGGAGATATCTCTTTTCTCTGAGGTCTCTGGTTATAAAATAATTAAAGATAAAACAGAAATTCTTCCTCTTAATAAATATACATTCAGTCACCCTTATCTTATTACTGGTTTTCAATGGTCGACTTCTGCAAAAATAAAGTATTTAGGGGTATGGATCACAAACTCTTATGTTGATACGATTAGAGTTACTTTCAAAGTTCTCAATTCATAGGTTGAAAACCTTCTTTCTTCTCGGAATCCCTTATTTCTTTCTTGGTGGGGCCGCTTAGATGCGATTAAAATAATGGTCTCCCCAATGTCTGCGCAGTGCTAAGGTTTCCTCGGGCATGTCTGCGCAGTGCTAAGGTTTCCACGGGCATGTCTGCGCAGTGCTAAGGTTTCCTCGGGCATGTCTGCGCAGTGCTAAGGTTTCCTCGGGCATGTCTGCGCAGTGCTAAGGTTTCCTCGGGCATGTCTGCGCAGTGCTAAGGTTTCCTCGGGCATGTCTGCGCAGTGCTAAGGCTTCCACGGGCATGTCTGCGCAGTGCTAAGGTTTCCTCGGGCATGTCTGCGCAGTGCTAAGGTTTCCACGGGCATGTCTGCGCAGTGCTAAGGCTTCCACGGGCATGTCTGCGCAGTGCTAAGGTTTCCTCGGGCATGTCTGCGCAGTGCTAAGGTTTCCACGGGCATGTCTGCGCAGTGCTAAGGTTTCCTCGGGCATGTCTGCGCAGTGCTAAGGTTTCCTCGGGCATGTCTGCGCAGTGCTAAGGTTTCCACGGGCATGTCTGCGCAGTGCTAAGGTTTCCTCGGGCATGTCTGCGCAGTGCTAAGGTTTCCTCGGGCATGTCTGCGCAGTGCTAAGGTTTCCTCGGGCATGCCTGCGCAGTGCTAAGGTTTCCTCGGGCATGTCTGCGCAGTGCTAAGGTTTCCTCGGGCATGCCTGCGCAGTGCTAGTCCTGCAACTTCCCTCAACCTCTTCTAATGCATATGTTATTTAGATGTCCTAATACACTTTCCTTTTGGTATAGAATATGGTTACAAATTCAAACAATATTTCATATACACCTCCCTTTTAATATTCTTTATTTATTTCTAGGTACATTGTCCTTTTCTATCCATTCCTCATTTCCTAGTGATAAATTACTGGATATCCTATTAGCAATTCCATTCCAACAAATTCTCTTTCATTGGAAATCTTCAGCTAAGTTATCATTTCAAGTTTGGTGGGATTCTGTATGTTCCCATCATAACTATGTATATGATGTAATGTTCCTTCTCTCTTAATTCTCAAAGGTTATGGTTGCCTCTTACTGTATTTCTTATGCAAAAAGATGTTGATATGTCCTGTACAGATCCTACATTGTCTGAAAATTTTGATCCTCCATAATTTAATGTCGTATTTAACGGAATTGTTGTAGCTTTGACAGGGTAAAAGGGTATTGATTCCACATGTTATTGTCTTTATTTAGAGTAATTTTCTTGATTTCCCCCCTCCCTCTCCCCCCTTCCTCCCTCTTTTCCTCCCCGTTCAAAAATTATAAAGACTTTGGTTTTCTACATATGGTTCAAGGTTGATATTGGCTTTTTATATTGTTCCTTGTTTGCCATTGTTACTATATCTTGAAATCTCTAATAAAGTCTTTTGTACAACATGTGGCCACTGCCTGCATACAGTTTTTAAAATTGGAGGCAGTCACATCCATGTCCCTAGAGATAGACATGCTGATATGGGTGTTATCAGCATAGACAATGCTTAGAGCCCAACAGATCTGCTAAGTTTTGCCAGCAGGGAAACATACAAGTTGAACATTATAGGGCTCAAAGAAGAGCCTGAGGCACCCCACATGTCATCGTTATGGACTCCGCCCAAAACTGATCCGCCATGACCATCTGAGACCTGTCACTTAGAAAAGATGCCTGAAGTTTGAGTGCCGAGTCTGTGATGCCAGTTGCTGGAGCCGCTCAACACGCCGGGTCGGAGAGATGGTATTGAAGGCTGCAGATAGTTCCAAAAGGAGGAACGCTGCAGCCTCTCCAGCATCCACTATGGAACGGATGTTATTGACTGCGGATACTAGTGCAGTGTCAGTCCCATGGATGCTCCAGAAGCCAAACTGAGATACATCAAGGAGTTGAAATTGTTCTAGATAGTTCATTACCTGGACATTAAAATGTTTCTCCAGGACTTTGGTGGGGACAGTCAACAAGGAAATGGGCCAATAGTTTTTTAGTTCTGACAGATCCAAATTAGGCTTTTTAAGCAGAAGCTTAACTACCGCCCTCTTCCAAAATCGAGGAAAGCACCCAGATGTAATGGCTTTTGTTCAGGGTTTCAGTAAGATGGGGAACTATAATCTTAGCTCCTAATTGCAAAACATTAGGAAGACAAGGTTCAAGTGGGAAGCATAATTTGACACTGAGGAGGTAATGTTTTGTCTGTTTTTGTGTCAATGGAGTAAAACACGGTAGACAAGCTGTGGGGCCATCTTTAGTGGACAGACTTTTTTGAAGGCCAAATTAATCCTGAGACTACACATTAAAGGAATTAGAGGGTCAGAGTTGTGATGGTCAAGGTCTTTGTAGATATCCACATTTTTAGAGTAGAAAAGTGATGTTGAGAAACTGATCTGTTTCCCACACCTTCCCGAAAAGGCGGGTCTTTAGTGCAAGATTGAGCCTCCAAGAGTGAGGAACAGCAGAGGTGTGCCAGGGACCCCGAGGGGTGAAGAGAGAAACCTTAGGGTGTGTGGTCACACCAAAATGTCTACTCCACAACCTTTGCTGGTTGTATCCTGGAGCCGCCCAGGTTAGTGAGAATGGCACGTTAGGTGCGGCTTCAACCCTTTGCCATGACCTCTTCTCTCCTTCTATGGCCTGTGCCACCAGCCAGTTCCATCATGCTGGGAAAGGGGGTCAAGGCCCCACTCTCTGCTCACCCGCTCTGCTTAGGGCCATTTTGTGCATCTGCCTGTGAGCTTTACTCAGATGCAGAAGGATGCTTCATACTCCAATGTACTTGTAGTTATAAGTTTTCCGGTGGAAGGCAGCTTACCCCTGCACAGGAGCGAATACCATTAAAGTTGCAAAGCTCTTAGTTAGGGACCTCCTTGGACATTTCTGAATCCCGAGTATCTTATCAAGTGAGCAAGGAACACACCTAATTTCATTTGTAGTACAGGAGAATTGCAAAGCATTAGGAGTAGAACAGCAGTTCCACTGCGCCTACCACCCTGAGTCAGCAGGGAGAGTGGAATGAAACAACGGCGCCCTCAGGAACAAAATATCTAAAATATACTCCGAGACCCAACTGAAACTGCCTGATGCCCTGCCCTCAGCTTCATGGTCCATACGTGCTTCACTAGCACAGAAACCAAACCGAGTCTGTATGGCATCGCTATAGGGCATCCCATGATGCTACCTTCGAACTCTCCCATCTTTGATGCTAGATTGGACTTTCAGCTCAATGATGATGCAGTCCTACAAGATTGCAGAAAGGTTGCACGCTGTTTTTATAGTTTCCATTCTCAGTTACAAGCTGCCTTACAAGAGTGCCCAACCAAAGTCTGCCACTCCCACCAACCTGGTGAATGGGTCTTCACACGTGTTTATTAGAGGAAGACCTCTCTGCAGCCTGGCGGGCACAGCCCCTATCAAGGTCTACACGTCACCAACACAGCCATGAAGTGTTGCGGTCTTAAGATGTGGATCCGCTCCTCCCAGAACAGTCTGCTGCGCCTCCCTGGATGATGGTCCATCACTGCCTGCCTCCAGGATGACTGCCCATCACTTCAACTTCCCGGGATGACTGCCCATCACTGCCTGCCTCCAGGATGACTGCCCATCACTGCAACTTCCCGGGACGACTGCCCATCACTGCATGCCTCCAGGATGACTGCCCATCACTGCACCTACCCCTGACGACTGCCCATCACTCCACCCACCCCGGATGACTGCCCATCCCTGCACCTACCCCTGACGACTGCCCATCACTCCACCTACCCCGGATGACTGCCCATCACTACACCTACCCGGGACGACTGCCCTTCACTGCCTGCTTCCACAACGACTGCCCATCACTGCACCTACCCGGGACGACTGCCCATCACTGCCTGCCTCCAGGATGACTGCCCATCACTGCACCTACCCCGAACAACTGCCCATCACTGCACCTACCCGGGACGACTGCCCATCACTGCCTGCCTCCAGGATGACTGCCCATCACTGCACCTACCCCGGACGACTGCCCTTCACTGCACCTACCCGGGACGACTGCCCATCACTGCCTGCTTCCAGGATGACTGCCCATCACTGCACCTACCCCGGACGACTGCCCATCACTCCACCTACCCCGGACGACTGCACATCACTACACCTACCCGGGACGACTGCCCATCACTGCCTGCTTCCAGGATGACTGCCCATCACTGCACCTACCTCGGACGACTGCCCAACACTGCACCTACCCGGGACGACTGCCCATCACTGCCTGCTTCCAGGATGACTGCCCATCACTGCACCTACCCCGGACGACTGCCCATCACTGCACCTACCGGGACGACTGCCATCACTGCCTGCTTCCAGGATGACTGCCCATCACTGCACCTACCCGGGACGACTGCCCATCATTGCCTGCTTCCAGGATGACTGCCCATCATTGCACCTACCCCAGATGACTGCCCATCACTGCACCTACCCGGGACGACTGCCCATCACTCCACCTACCCAGGACAACTGCCCATCACTGCACGCCTCCAGGATGACTGCCCATCACTGCACCTACCCCGGATGACTGCCCATCACTGCACCTACCCGGGACGACTGCCATCACTGCCTGCTTCCAGGATGACTGCCCATCACTGCACCTACCCGGGACGACTGCCCATCACTGCCTGCTTCCAGGATGACTGCCCATCACTGCACCTACCCGGGACGACTGCCCATCACTGCACCTACCCGGGACGACTGCCCATCACTCCACCTACCCAGGACGACTGCCCATCACTGCACCTCCCTGGGATGACTGCCCGTCACTGCCCCTCCCCGGGACAACTGCCCGTCACTGCCCCTCCCTGGGACGAATGCCCATCACTACCCCTCCCTGGCACAACTGCCCGTCACCGCCGGCTTCCAGACCTGCATGCTGCACCTCCCTGGGATGACTGGCCATCACTGCACCTCCCCAGGATGACTGCCCATCACTCCCACTCCCCAGGATGACTGCCCATCAATATCTGCTTCCAGGACCTACATGCTGCTCCTCTGCTGGAGCTGTTCCTGTTGCTGCCTTGCGAACAACCAGTGGGAAGGATCTCCAGTGCCCACCTTTGTCGTGTGCACTTCCACAGCTGTTCAGTGCAGCGGCAATCACCACTCATTATTGTTAGCGGTGTGCGAAATTTGCATAATTTGCTTCTGCATAGTTAAATGAATGTTAGGCAAAATATGTGAAATTATGCATAATTACTTAAGATGCAAACCTCTCATTGCAAGCTGTATTTTTGCGTGAAATGCCTTCCAGCATCAATTGGTGCCGCAAGGATACATTTAAACAAAAGCACCGCAAACAACAGCTGCTCGCGTTCTGTTGTCCCCATGCGTTCACTCTAAGGGCCTCATTTATGAAAAGTGTTGTATCCCTGGGGAGTCATCATTGAAACACCATGGATGGGCCGTATTTACAATACGGCGCTCCATGTCCCAAGGATTGCACAGATACGTTAGGAATCCTGACTTTTCTGGTGGCGCAGTAATGAGGCATTGCTGAGTGTGTCGGTAAACTGAGGCAACTCCAGCAATGGGTCATTACACATGGGGTGAGTCCCACGTAAAAGGCCCTGCGTCACTCCTTACGCCTGCGTGAAGCAGGTGTAAGGATTTGACGCAGTCAAGTGGTAAGAGTGGCGCAGTGAAATCTGAATTTACTGCGCCACTCCCATGTGGATTTTTTACGTGGAAACGCCCACCCTGCAAACATTATATCTGACACAGGTATAATGCAACGCAGAGCCTTCCAAAGTGACGCATCTGCCTAGATGCATCACTTTGTAAATATGGCGCATTGTTTACGCCGCCGCAGCATCACAAAAAAGGGACACAACGGCGGCGCACAGGGCTCATGAATAAGGGCCTAAATATTTACCGCGAATGGCAGGTGCAACGTAACTTTCTGCCGCAAGTAGTGCGTATTTACCTTGAGTGATGTAATGGCATACAATTTAGGAATTTTGTGCAACAAGTTTAACGTGTAATTCCCGAAACTTCTCAGATTACGCTAACATAGTTTAAATTTCATTCAGGCCTAAATGCTGCCATCTCCACCTGAGGTAAGTGTCCGTCTCCAGGACCCTGGTCGGGTCTTGTCAGGTCTCTTTGCCTCTGACACCAGCCTCGGGTCTGCGTCGGGACACATGACTGATGCGGGATGGGCAGGTACCAATACACCTAGCTGCACTGACACTGTCCTTGAGGGCAGCTGACGCTCTGTGTATGAAGACAGCTCCTAGGTGCTGGCCCTTTAAAAATACCAGCAAACACCGCGGGGCAGATTTACAAGCCCCCTGCGCCATTAGTACGTCACTTTTTGTGACGTACTGGTGGCGTATTTTACTGCTCCATATTTACAAGGACAGGAAAAGCCGCCCTGCTTGGCTTTTCCTGTCGTAAATATGGCCCCTTTACACGCAGCATTTTGCGTGAAAGGGGCGTTCCAGAGGTGTTGCTGTGGGTGTTCCCACACAACACCCATGGAACCAGACACATTTCCAGATTTACGAGGAATCGTAAATCTGGAAATGTGTGTGAATCCTACGCCTCCCCATGGGAGGCGTAGGGAGGCGCAACGAGGGGAAATATTTTCATTTCTCCTCGTTTTTTCCTCTTTCAATGCGTGCTGCATTCTACAGCATGAAAGAGGAAAATACCTGTAGTGATTGTTTTTGTGCAGGAAGGTGCGCCTTCCTGCACAAAAACAATCTCCCCATGACGCAGGCATCCTTGCACCATGGCGCAAGGGTGCCTGCGCCGGCGCATGGCAGCTGTTTGTGCGCCAGCGCAGGGGGAAGCACAGAGATGCGACATATTGTTGTAAATATGTTGCATCCCTGTGCTTTGAAAGTGACTCCAGTGCGGCGCAGCCAAATTGTTTGCGTTCGGCACTGAGGGGCAGATTTATAAGCCCCTAGCCCCACCAGTACGTCACTTTTTGTGACGTACTGGAGGCGCATTCCACTTCTCCATATTTGCAAGGAGAGGAAAAGCCACCCTGCATGACTTTTCCTCTCCTTGTAAATGTGGCCCCTTCACACGCAGCACTTTGCTTGGAAGGGGCGTGCCATGGGTGTTGCTGTGGGTGTTCCCACGCAACACCCATGGAACGAGACCCATTTCCAGATTTACAAGGAATCGTAAATCTGGAAATGCGTGTCAATGCTACGCCTCCCCAGGGGAGGCGTAGCGGCATAACGAGGAGAAATGTTTTCATTTCTCCTCGTTTTTCCTCTCTAAAGCGTGCTGCATTCTACAGCACGCATTGAAAGAGGAAAATGCCTGTAGTGATTGTTTTTGTGCAGGAAGGTGCCCTTCCTGCACAACAACAATCTCCCCATGACGCAGGCATCCTTGCACCATGGTGCAAGGGTCCCTGCACCGGCGCATGGCAGCTGTTTGTGCGCCAGCGCAGGGGAGAGCAGAGAAATGCGACATATTATTGTAAATATGTTGCATTCCTGTGCTTTGGAAGTGCCGCAGCGTGGCGCAGCCAAAGGGCTTGCGTTGCCGCGCTGCGGCACTTCCTTGTAGATCTGCCCGAGTCACTTTCATTGTAGATCTGCCCCTGCATCTTTCTTCCTGCTGGGTCTGCTGCCTGTGCCCGTTCATGGGGGGAGGGGGTGCCTTTGATGGGAGTGCCCCAAAGCAAAGAAGAAACGTGCTTTGATCTGTGTTATCAAGGGCAGAGACTCTAGCGCTGTGAAGCAGCGCTCGCAGCTCCTCTAGTCATATGACTCGATATGCGCTGATTAAATGGATTATTTGCATCATCCAGTGATGGCATTAATAAAGGGACCGCCCCTTCCTATCCAGTGAGTACATTTGAGGAGGGGGAAGAAGGCGCTAAGGAAGCATTTACAACGGACATGATTCTTCGATGCGCTCTTCAGTTGTGGAGGGAGTTCGCCTCCTGGTGAAGAGGGTGCTTGTGAAAGAGAAGTCACCTGCACATGGTACTTGACGCTTACATGCTGACTATAAACATGCAAATGCCATGTATGCTTTAATGTGTGCTGTTACGTTATACTAATTGATCGCAGTTTCATTTTTGGACCTGTTTGAAGACCATTAAAGTCATAGGGGCAGATTTACAATAAACTAACGCAGCACGGCGCAGCAAGTCATTTTGCTGCGCCGTGCTGCGTTAGTTTGGAAAGCACAGCGATGCGACATATTTACAACAATATGTCGCACCTCTGTGCTCTCCCCAGCACTGGCGCACAAACTGCTGCCATGCGCCGACGCAGGCACCTTGCACCATGGTGCAAGGATGCCTGCGTCGTGGGGAGATTGTTTTTGTTCAGGAAGGAACCCTTCCTGAACAAAAACAATCATTAGAGGTGATTTCCTCTTTCAATGCGTGCTGTAGAATGCAGCACGCTTTGAAAGAGGAAACGAGGAGAAATGAAAACATTTCTCCTCGTTGCGCATCGCTACGCCTCCCTGGGGAGGCGTAGCATTGACACGCATTTCCAGATTTACGATTCCTCGTAAATCTGGAAATGTGTCTCGTTCCATGGGTGTTGCGTGGGAACACCCACAGCACACCCATGGAACGCCCCTTTCACGCAAAGTGCTGCGTGTGAAGGGGCCATATTTACAAGGAGAGGAAAAGTCATGCAGGGTGGCTTTTCCTCTCCTTGTAAATATGGAGAAGTGGAATGCGCCTCCGGTACGTCACAAAAAGTGACGTACTGGTGACGCAGGGGGCTTGTAAATCTGTCCCATAGTATTGTTGCACACGTACAAGCATTATACATTAATTCTCGTTATGTAATTCCCTGCATGACTCGTTATGTTATGTTATTCCCTGCATGACTCCTTATGTCATTCCCTGCATGTCTCGTTTCGTCATTCCCTGCATGACTCGTTACGTCATTTTTAAACAGAAGATGGAAGGTGCACTCGTTTCAAAGTAAAGTCAATCTGCGTCAATAGTATATTCAAAAAGTGTTCTTTTATTCAATCAAACTTTTAAAAACTGGCGCACAGCCAACGCGTTTCGTTCCCATTTCTTTGCCAGGGGGAACTTCATCAGGGCTCTTGTATCTCAAGGGTTCTAAGCGCATTGGGTATAAGATAGGCCTCAAAATCCAGTATCATCAATGACCTTACTTTCATATGAAACTGTCTGTAGTAACTTCTATGCAGCAAAAGAGTAGACCTCCCTCACAGGGAATGTAAACAATTTCTCACAATTCCGAAATTAAACGGACGTGTGAGCTTTTTGTCGGTAATAGGACAAAATAGTCGTATCTTTATCCACATCAAAAATATATCAGCGGATAAGCGTAGAAACTATTGATCAGGAAGGTCCTCCGTGCGTGGCATCGTAACCAGCAGCTGATATATTTTTGATGTGGATAAAGATACGACTATTTTGTCCTATTACCGACAAAAAGCTCACACGTCCGTTTAATTTCGGAATTGTGAGAAATTGTTTACATTTCCTGTGAGGGAGGTCTACTCTTTGCCGCATAGAAGTTACTACAGACAGTTTCATATGAAAGTAAGGTCATTGATGATACTGGATTTTGAGGCCCATCTTATACCCAATGCGCTTAGAACCCTTGAGATACAAGAGCCCTGATCAAGTTCCCCCTGGCAAAGAAATGGGAACGAAACGCGTTGGCTGAGCGCTCAGTTTTTAAAAGTTTGATTGAATAAAGAACACTTTTGAATATACTATTGACGCAGATTGACTTTACTTTGAAACAGTGCACCTTCCATCTTCTGTTTAAAATTGGCCCCTGCATCACACCTTTGGACGGCGGGTGTGGGAAGAGATCGCACCACCTTATGAATTACTAGTACTCATGGACTGAATGTGCTTGACCTTGGTCTGCCGTTTGTTTTTCCATTTACACTCGTTACGTCATTCCCTGCATGACTCGTTACGTCATTCACTGCATGACTTCTTATGTTATTCCCTGCATGACTCGTTACGTCATTCACTGCATGACTCCTTATGTTATTCCCTGCATGACTCCTTATCAATCAATCAATCAATCATGTCACTTATAAAGCGCACTACATACCCGCGAGGGTCTCAAGGCGCTGGGGGAAGAGGGGGGTGGTGCTGCTACTGATCGAAGAGCCAGGTCTTGAGGAGTCTTCTGAAGGCCAGTAGGTCTTGGGTCTGTCGGAGGTTGGTGGGGAGGGTGTTCCAGGTCTTGGCGGCGAGGTGGGAGAAGGATCTGCCGCCGGCGGTCGTTTTCCGGATGCGGGGGACTGTGGCGAGGGCGAGGCTGGTCGAGCGGAGCTGGCGGGTGGGGGTGTAGAAGCTGAGTCGTCTGTTGAGGTAGGCTGGTCCGGAGTTGTGGAGTGCTTTGTGTGCGTGGGTGAGGAGCTTGAAGGTTATCCTCTTGTTGACAGGGAGCCAGTGCAGGTCTCTCAGGTGGGGTGTGATGTGGCTGCGTCGGGGGATGTCGAGGATAAGACGTGCAGAGGCGTTCTGGATGCGTTGCAGCCGTCTCAGGAGCTTAGCCGTCGTTCCTGCATAGAGGCGTTTCCGTAGTCCAGCCTGATGGTGACGAGGGCCTGGGTGACTGTTTTTCTTGTTTCGGTGGGGATCCACTTGAAGATCCTGCGGAGCATTCGGAGGATGTTGAAGCAGGATGAGGAAACGGCGTTGACCTGCTTAGTCATGGAGAGAGGTGGGGTCGAGGATGACCCCTAGGTTGCGTACGTGGTCGGTGGGTGGCGGGGCTGTTCCCAGTGATGTTGGCCACCAGGAGTCGTCCCAGGCTGAAGGGTTGGAACCAAGGATGAGGACCTCCGTCTTGTCCGAGTTCAGCTTCAGGCGGCTGGTCCTCATCCATTCGGCGACGGCCTTCATTCCTTCGTGGAGGTGGGCTTTGGCGGTGTGAGGGTCTTTGGTGAGGAGAGGATCAGCTGGGTGTCGTCGTGCGTAGGAGATGATGTTGAGGTTGTGCTGTCGGGCGACGTGGGCGAGGGTGCCATGTAGATGTTGAACAGCGTTGGGCTGAGGGAGGAGCCTTGGGGTACGCCGCAGATGATCTTGGTGGCCTTGGATCGGAAGGGGCGAAGCGGACGCTTTGTGTTCTGCCGGAAAGGAAGGATGTGGTCCAGTCCAGGGCCTTCTCTTGGATCCCGGCGTCGTGAAGGCGTGTTCGTAGTGTGTGGTGGCAGACCGTGTCGAAGGCGGCTGATAGGTCCAGGAGGATGAGGGCTGCTGTTTCTCCGTTGTCTAGCAGGGTCCTGATGTCATCGGTGGCGGCGATGAGGGCGGTTTCGGTGCTGTGGTTGGCACTCCCTGCATGACTCGTTACGTTATTCCCTGCATGACTCTTTACAAAATTCCCTGCATGGCTCGTTATTTCATTCCCTGCATGACTCATTATGTTATTCCCTTGATGACTCGTTACCTCATTCCCTGCATGACTCGTTATGTCATTCCCTGCATGTCTCGTTACGTCATTCCCTGCATGACTCATTACGTCATTCCCTGCATGACTTGTTACGTCATTCCCTGCATGACTCGTTATGTTATGTTATTCCCTGCATGACTCATTATGTCATTCCCTGCATGACTCATTACGTCATTCCATGCATGACTCCTTATGTCATTCCCTGCATGACTCATTACGTTATTCCCTACACGACTCGTTACGTCATTCCCTGCATGACTCATTACGTCATTCCCTGCATGACTCGCTACGTCATTCCCTACATGACTCGTTATTTCATTCCCTGCATGACTCATTATGTTATTCCTTGCATGACTCGTTATGTTATGTCATTCCCTGCATGACTCGTTACGTCATTCCCTGCATGACTCGTTATGTTATGTTATTCCCTGGATGACTCATTACGTCATTCCCTACATGACTCGTTACGTCATTCCCTGCATGCCTCGTTACGTTATTCCCTGCATGACTCGTTACGTCATTCCCTGCATGACACGCTACGCCATTCCCTACCTGACTCGTTATTTAATTCCCTGCATGACTCATTACGTTAAACTCCCTGCATGACTCGTATGTGATGTTATTCCCTGCATGACTCGTTATGTCATTCCTGCATGACGTACACTGCATGTTTCTGCTGAACGTTAGAGCCAAGCGTAGCCTCGTTCTGACTTTGGCGCAGTGACGCACAGGTTTGGGTTCGTGAACAGTAGAGTCGGGTCTGGTTGATGTTACCTGTATCCGCTCACGAGCTCTCCTCACCTCCTCCGACAAGAGGATCTTGGTGCTTTGGCCGATCTGTGGGTTCATTTCTGTCACGTGTCTGCGCTTCCACTCACTTGCATTGAGAATAAGTGTATAAATGTAGCACCAAAGGTGTATATTCCAGCATTACCTGCTCCTGGTGATGGGGGCGAAGCTCTGATCCATTGAAACAGCACCTGCCGTGCTTGGTTTGAATGTTTGCGGCTTCTATGCACTCCCCGGGTGTTGTGTTTCTCTTATACAGTCTTCTGAAGCATGTCCCACTATCCAACATGAAACGTTAGTCTAAGGTACAACTTTCTGCAGGGTGATGATCTGTGCATGCCGGACTTAAATCAATCAATCAATCAATCAATCAATCAGGGTTGGTAAAGTGCAGCTACTCACCCGCAAGGGTCTCAAGGCGCAGGACTTAAACCCTTGACTACCCGGAATAATATTGAGTGCTGTTTATAATATGTATATTCTTAAAGACGAAATGTATCTTTATTTCATTTGAATAAGTCATATGACAAGACCACTTTTGAAGAAATGTCCAGATTCACAACAACACTGATGGTGGCACGACAACAAGAATGAGCTCCACTGAAGAGTTCTATCCGACACCACAAAGAAAAGTTTCCAGAGAGGATCAGAGCAACATTCACTTTTCAATTTGCACAAGAGACGCAAGCAGACAAAGACCAGCCCTGGGACGCAAGGTTCGCCCGGGTAAGGGCCTTGATATGCTGGAGTTAGCCACGCGCCCCGTGCAAATAGCAGACGGGCCCCATTAGTCACTCCACGGGCACGAGCGAAGTGGGAGTCCCTCATCGGTGTCTCCACGAAGGAGGGTTCCCTGTGCCGTACTCTGAGGGCTCCACCTGGGACTGCAGAATATAAGCATCGCGAGGCAAAGGATTGGACTCTTTTCCCTCCACTTTCGCACCGGATTCCACCCTACCGCATTTTCACCACCTGCCCACCCACTCCTGGATGAAGGCAGTATTGGCAGAATTTCTTGCAGCAGAAAAGGAGGTCTACCCCAAATGTGGACTGAATTACTGAACTTTCCCCGTGGAGGGGTGTTGATTTGCGTGGGCACTGGGCAGGCAGGAAGGGGACTGACCTGCTGGTGGTCATGGACCTTTTTGCCCTACCCCGGGATGCCTGGAATTTAACATTTTGGGAGATTTGCCTGGTGACAGGTACCCCCGCAGGGACGGAGCGCTATGCGGTGCCCTGGTGAATGTGTTGGTATGGAACAGCGGGTATTGGCTGCCCATCCCTCTGAGAGATGAGGGGGAAGTTCCTACTAAGGTATGGATGCCCTTGGTGGAGGGTGCGGGTGATGGATGAGGAAAGGGGCCTTCTGGAGATTTCCACCCTGAAGTGTTCAGCTGTAATGGAAGGTGGAGACACCTCTGGATCTTTGAACGGTTTTGCTGACCTGATGTCATACATTCTCCTAACAATAATGTATGTCTTTGCTGATCTTATGTCCTGTATTCTCATAACAATGTCTACTTAAGTCCTGTATTTGCATAACAATGTGCTTAACTATGGCTATTGTTTCTCAATGATACTTTGTGAATAAAAGGCTACGCCCTTGGTTAAACCACAGAAATTGCATTTGTCTCTCTCTTTCTCTCCTTGAGAGTTGTTGCAGTAAGGGGGGTAGTGAGTTGCATGTTGTGAGTGCACTATAAACATGACAGTCACGTTCTAGTTCATGATTGTTCTCATTTGGACCCCATCTTGGATTGGGAAAAATGCCCAAATCACTCACCATTTCGGCTTCCATCTTAGAAGTATAGAATATTACTTAAATCTACATTGAGTAGTAAATGTGTGAAATCAATATTCAAGATATAAATCTTCTGAAAGACTGACTGTAATAAACTATAGATATACCTCTTGCGTACGCCCATCGACCTGGACTGGCCCCCGTGGTGAAGCTTCTTTACCTCTGACCACAAGCAGTGCACGCCGTGTTCTTTCCTGGCAGTGACCCCACCGGAGGTGTCTGCGCTGTGTCACGTGTCATCTCTATGAGTAGATACCTGGATATTTATCATCTGTCAGATATTTAGACCAAACTGCTGTTTCTCTCTATGATTGGCAGATATCTTTCTCGCTACAGGGAGACTCTTTCAGTCAATGAACACGGACTGAGTTCATTGAGACTTTCTCTCTCTATCAAAGACGTCAAAACACCCCGAGAGGAGAACTTTGATTATGTGTCTCAACATAGCTGATCCGACCGGTGGACCCCAAGTGCTCCCTCCATTTCAGTGTTTCCTCATTTCTTTACTGTCCTCCACTAAATAGTAATCACCTGCCTGGGGCCATAATTCATCCATTGAGTAGTAGCATTGTGTGTGTGTGGGGGGGAGGGGGCTCAGCGTCTGGCTTTTCACGGCATCTGGGCCTGCACATATTTCTTGTCCGCAAACATGGCAGCTCTGCCTCCGATCTTCATGTGTAGCTGCCCGGTGCTCACCTGCCCTCTTCTCTTTGGCCCTGGATTCACATACCTGGCTTTTCCTTCTGCTCTCTAGTTCTTGAATGTCTGCCTCCTAATGTCAAAGGCCTGTCCTCAGTTCTGCCTCCAGTCTTGGGGTGTAGCTGCCCGGTGCTCACCTGCCCTCTTCTCTTTGGCCCTGGATTCACATACCTGGCTTTTCCTTCTGCTCTCTAGTTCTTGAATGTCTGCCTCCTAATGTCAAAGGCCTGTCCTCAGTTCTGCCTCCAGTCTTGGGGTGTAGCTGCCCGGTGCTCACCTGCCCTCTTCTCTTTGGCCCTGGATTCACATACCTGGCTTTTCCTTCTGCTCTCTAGTTCTTGAATGTCTGCCTCCTAATGTCAAAGGCCTGTCCTCAGTTCTGCCTCCAGTCTTGGGGTGTAGCTGCCCGGTGCTCACCTGCCCTCTTCTCTTTGGCCCTGGATTCACATACCTGGCTTTTCCTTCTGCTCTCTAGTTCTTGAATGTCTGCCTCCTAATGTCAAAGGCCTGTCCTCAGTTCTGCCTCCAGTCTTGGGGTGTAGCTGCCCAGTGCTCACCTGCCCTCTTCTCTTTGGCCCTGGATTCTCCCATTTCGCTTTTCCTTCTGGTCTCCAATGGTTGGTGTCGTCCCTCCTCATATCGCAGGCCTGTCTTCAGTTCTGCCTCTGTGTAGTAACGTAGTCCACGCTGGTAGATGTTGTTTAAGTCGGTTTATTGAAGTAGATCATAATGTAGAGTAGATCCAGTACAGCAGCCCCAGCAGGAGCAGCCCCACCAGGAGCAGCCCCACCAGGAGCAGCCTCACCAGGAGCAGCCCCACCAGGAGCAGCCCCACCATGAGCAGCCTCACCAGGAGCAGCCCCACCAGGAGCAGCCCCACCAGGAGCAGCCCCACCAGGAGCAGCCCCACCAGGAGCAGCCTCACCAGGAGCAGCCCCACCAGGAGCAGCCCCACCAGGAGCAGCCCCACCAGGAGCAGCCCCACCAGGAGCAGCCTCCCTGCTGCTCAGCCCATCCACCAACTGACAACACTCACAACAGGCAGCCAAGCATTCCACTCAAGGCCCTCACACCAACATTCCACACAGAACACTCACACTGGCTGAGCAGCTAGGAACAAGATAACATAGAACATTATAACACAACATGAAGATACTACACTCTGGTCTTCAGGTGTATTAATATTGAGGGGCCCTCCTGTCTGTATATCTTATCATTCGCGAAACCATCTTGTAATCCGGACGCCATTTTGTATTATAATCGAAACTGCTGCTTGGTTATTTTCGAGAAACGGTCCTTGGTAAGTTTCGTTCCCTAAGGTTGAGCTTTTCTCTCTGTAATTGCAAGTGTCCTCGTTAGTGCATGCCTTTCTCGTTAGATAGAGGCCTTCTCCCACCTGTCTGGTGGGGAGGATAGGCCAGACGACCTTGGGCAGTAGATAGCCTGTGCCCGGCTGCAGAATCGAAACTTATGCTCTGTACCCCCATTGTATTACGACACCTGCTAGTGTTTTTCCATAGTAGACAGGCCTTTGTGGACTTTGCAACGTACATAATGTAATTGTATGCTTATGGGGTTCAGTCCCTCGACAGCCATCCCAGAAGGCTGGTCAGACTGGGCTCCGCTGCAGTGTAATAATGAATAAAGACCGTCTCCCCCCCTTATGCCCCGCATAGAATATACCCTGTCGTCTCACAGCCCTTGTCATCTGACTCTGCCCCCCATTCCTGCTGTTTCTGGTATTGATCAAAGTGCTTCGGTTCCGGCATCACCAGCTTCTTCTTTGGCTCCGTGCACCGCAGTCGCCATGGCTGCTAGTCTTCCTGTCACTCCTGTTGTTACGGTGTCACTTTCTCCTTCACAGACACTTACTACTCAGCCGATGTTGACCTTGGTGCCCCCCTCTTCGACCACTGTGTTGTCCCCTTCTCTTACTTCTACCCTCTTGTTAGATGCCGAGACACCGGTGCGTGGCCAGGACGATGGAGCTGGGGCAGTTGCAAAGGAGCGATTAGGACGGGTGTTGATTCGGTCTGATGTGGGAGATATGGAGAAAAATATGGTGGCCAATCAGGTTGCCCAGTGGGCCTGTAGTCCTATTTATGGTGTTGAAGATGTTTGGAGTGTGTTGAAGGATTATGAGCCGTTTGTCCAGCAGCATGCCCTTAAACACATGTCGGCTACTTTGATTGGACTATGGGAACAGTGTTTTAAAGGTGTTGCACCCCAGGCTGTTTATGATATTAGGGACCAGGTGTATGCCACAGGCATGGCTCCCAATGAGGTTTTCGCTAGTGTTACCACACTGATTGGATACCGAGGTAGATTGCATCAGAAATCCCCGACGACGATATCTCAATTCCCGATGAGGGAAGTTCATCCCATTTTTCACCTGGAGATACCGGAGCTACGTGATCAGCATGATCAGGTGACTAGGCAGCGAGTAGAGAACAATGGGTTTATACTCCATGGAAGAGGAGTGAAGTCCTCTCGATTAAGGCTCAGTTACCAACCCCAGAAAAAATCCTACTGCTTATTATAAAGAATTGACAGAGGCTGCTGCTTCGACGGTAATGACGTTGGCAGATATTGAAATGTTTTTTGGCTTATTGGTGCCAGTGGATATCTGGCGACAGGTGCATACTCAGGACCATGCCCTAGAATTGGGTGGTACATGGGATGAGATTAAGGCATGGGATAAGGAGAGGAAGCCTGGTGAAAAGTCCAGGGCTGAGATCTTGGCTTTGCCAGATCGCATCATTACTTATATGCACTCTCTTATTCCACCCCGGAAGGTGGATTGGGATAAGCTAGCCGCATGTCGTCAGAAGAAAGATGAGAGTGTGTCTGATTTTTTACTCGGATTGAAGGTGTGTTTTTGGATTTTAGTGGCCAGGATTTGTCTTTGGAAGGGGGTATCAGATTGTTTGTTAACAGGTTTGTCACAAATTTGCTCCCAGAGATTGCAACACGGTTGCAGGCTGCTGAGAGCATGTGGACTACTTCTACCCCTTCGGTGATATTGAGTATGGCTCAGTATTATGAGCATAGAGAGAACGAGGAGAAAGAAAAGGTGGAGAAGAAGACGAAAGAGCTGAAGACTAAGGTACTGATGCAGCAGGCATCCAGGGGGCAGGGACGGGGTCGAGGTATTGGGCCGGCCAGGCAGCTTCCTCGTACGAGCCGGAGTGCTGTACCTGTGGGCCCCAATCAATGTGCGTATTGCAAGGAGGAAGGGCACTGGCGCAGCGAGTGCCCAGTTTTGCTGCAAAAGGTTGCAGCTCCTAGAGGACGGGGGGAGAGAGGGCGGGGACGAGGAGCATGCAGTCAGGGTGGAGATCAGGTTACTGGGACATCACTGGGCCGTTCCGATCAGAATTACTTTGATGACGTTCGGGGACGACAGTATTATCATGATGATTATGATTTGGATGAGGTGATGGGGATGTCTTACAGCTAGGACAGCCAAGGACAGGGTAAGGGACCAGTTCCGATACCTGTACATCAGCATGGACCTTATATTAGTGTGGATTTGCAGGGCTCGGAGAAGAAGTTTTTGGTGGATACAAGAGCAATGAATAGTTCTGTTGCGAGATCACTGGTCCCTGGGGCAGCCCTGTCTGGCCATAACAATGTTTCGGTCGGGTTTTCCGGTATGCCGGTAGTAAGCCCCATCTGACTGACTGACTGACTGACTGGTATATTTATAAAGCGCTGGATTGCCGAGGCGTCTTGGCGCTGAGGTGAATTGGTACTGATGCACAGACTTGCCAATCTTACGCGCTTAAGGGAAAAGCCAGGTCTTAACCTGTTTCCTGAAGTTAGACCTATTAGATTGTAGTCTAATCTGGGTTGGGAGGGAGTTCCACAGCTTGGCTGCTTGGTGGGAGAAGCATTTGCCACCCCATCTAACTTTTTTTAATCTTTTTGACCAGTAACAACCCTGTATTGGCTGACCTCAGACTCCGTTGCGGCAAGTACCAGGAAAATAGATTTTGGATGTCCATGGCACCTCCTCCATATAACGCCTTGTGCACAAGGCAGAGGGCTTTGAATTTTACTCGCTGAGGGACTGGGAGCCAATGAAGCTGTCTGATACTAGCAGACGTGGGGTGATGTTTGGGGAGAGCAAGCAGCACACGAGCTGCCGCATTCTGCAAGGACTGCAGTTTAGCAGTCTGGCCTTTGTCTATTCCTAGGTATAATGCGTTCCTGTAGTCGATTCTAGAAAGGACAAGGGCTCCAATTACCGTTTTCCTAAGAGTTAGTGGAATAAACGGCAGGATTTTGCGCAGGACTTTCAAAGTGAAGAAACAGGAAGAGGTTACTTGATTGATTTGTTTTCCAAACTTTAGCTCATCGTCAAACATAAATCCAAGGTTCCTGGCCTTAGTCACCGGAACTGGACAGTTCCCGGCCTCAGAAGGCCACCATAGTTGGCTCCATACTGAAGGACCCTTCCCAAACTCAATAACCTCGGTCTTTTCGGTGTTAAGTTTGAGAAAGTTTGAGGTCATCCATGCCATAACTGCATTAAGACAGTTACGAAAGCGGACGGCTGTAATGTCCACCCTCTGCATAACCGATACCACTATCTGGGTATCGCCGCATATGAGACTAAGATAAGGCCATGCTCTTTGATTAATCTGGCGAGAGGGGTGACATATATGTTAAATAGCGTAGGTGACAAAGCTGACCCCTGTGGAACTCCACACGGGAGGCACAAGTTTGCCGACTTAAGACCATCCCAGTGGATCAGCTGTTTCCTGGATGCCAGGAAGGATGATGGTAGGGTTAGAGCCGTCTCTCTGATACCTACTGCCTTCAGCCGCCGCAACAATACCGCATGGTTAACGGTATTGAATGCTGCTGACAGGTCAAGCAGGATGAGGACGGCTCTTCCTCCCACATCCATAAGTTTTCGGATTTCTTCTGTGGCCATTATCAAGGCAGACTCAGTGGAATGTCGTGATCTGAAGCCGTGTTGGGTAGAATCTAGAAGGAGATTACCATCTAAATAGTCAGTGAGTTCCAGATTAATGGCTTTTTCTAGAATTTTGGTCGGTAGTGGGAGGCACGATATTGGGCGGTAGTGCTTGACCTCCGTGGGGTCCAGTGTAGCTTTCTTCAGGATAGGCCTGATGCAGGCCTTTTTCCATAACTGTGGATAGACCACAGAGCTAATGACCTCGTTTAAAAGGGGAGTCATATGGACACTAATCTCCCCAGAAACCATGTGTAGGATAGAAGGGGGGCAGGGGTCCATGGGCGAACCTGACTTTGTCAATAGTAGCAGATCCTTTACTTTCTCTGCCGCTAAAACAGAGAACGTTGACAGACTGCTGTAAGTGGGATTGTCTTCCAGGGAATCTTCATTATTTTCAGTTGAAGTAGATACTCCAAACCCCTTGCTTTGACTATTGGCCCCTTCACGGTTGATTCGCCGTTTTTACTAACATCCAATTGTGGAGAGAACCTGTTGGGATTAGATCTGTTGAAGAAGTTACACGCTACTATTTACTGTTCTCCGGATGGTGTCCATATGACAGTGGGTCCGAGTGTGGTTAGTACTACACAATGTTTGTCTAAAGATGCCCCCCTCCCAGTTGAGTTTAAGGATGTCCCATCTACGCTGTGGGCCACAAGCGACACGGATGTGGGACTTTTGCAAATACCTCCAATTTCTATTCAGGTTAAAGAAAATGCGATATTGCCTCGTATCCCTCAGTATAAGATTTTGCACGCAGGTGAACAGGCGTTGTGTATAATACAAGATTTGATTCAGTCAGGAGTTGTTGAGGAGATGTAGTGTGGTTTGTGGACTCATGGTCTGCATTGCTAAGTTAGCTTAGGCCTGGCTGCCATGATGCCTCTTTGCGCACGTTACTTTGTGCCTTTGTTTTTCCAGCCTCTGCTATTTTAGAACTGTTTGCCTTTCACCTTTCCTCCTGTTCCCTTTGGGTTGCGTCTGCACATCATGTACAAGGTCGAAAAACAATGTCCCTTGTTCTTGCTGATCTGGTCAGCCCCTCGCACTTAGACATAACACGGAATGCAGCTGCACTGGAGAAATTTGTGTGCTTTTAATATTGTGATTTTCACTGTTAGAGACACTTGGAGAAAAACCTTTCCAGAGAGAAGAGCTGTGCTTGTCTGATGATGTAAACCTTGCATCTAGATATTGAGGTATGAGGGTCTGCCTGACAATGCCCAGAGGTCTTCTATTTTTGATAATAAACTAGCTACTAGCACGGGGAGGGTGGTATGGTCATTTAGCCCTATATCCACTGCTTTATGAAATGCTTTCCCCGTTTGTATTCTATGGAATTGTAACTATGCTTATTGTTTTATTCTTATGCATTATGCTGATAGTAATGGCACGTGTACTGTATCTTAGAGCACGATAGTTGAAATAAACATTTAAACTATACAGTGACTCTTATTACGCACGTTGTGGACAGGTATGAGTGAGTTATGAAAGGGTGTCCTTGCTCCCGCGTGTCCTGAGAGAGAGAGAGACCGTGTTCTGGGTTGTCTAATCATTGGTAGCATCGTTGCTAATGAGACGCTAAAGCTAGTCGGATTGGGATTGTGGGTACTAAGGGGCATGGTTGGCTCACCACTATACTCCGAGGTCCTATTATCCTGTGCATAGCTCTGTGTATGTGCAGAATCCCTACAACATGGCGCCACCAACGAAGTGGGCTGCTTATCTGCGAGACGCTTGAGTAGTTCTTGTGCTTGTCCACAACTCCCTTCACGGACGCTTCCGGAGGCGTGTGTGAAGGTGGTACCTCCTATATTGACGTTTTTATAAGTTCTTTCAAGCTTGAAGTTGTTAAAAGGTGTTTACATAAAACCCTATATTGTGCTGCCTCCTACTAAGTTGTCGAATATTTTTGGCCTTAAATGGCTGTCCAAATTGCGGCACATAGCCGCGCAGTGCTCCGGGCTCACTTGACAGTGTATGGAGTGCCTGACGCGGGTGTCGATCTGATCTTTGTGGTACAAGTGGATCCTGCTTACCACTTTGAGGCATTTTACTCTTGGATCACCTTTCCGGCGGTGGATGGGACTGATAATTTGTTCCATGAATATACAGAAACCGCACTTCCTAATGTCTATAGACCTTATAGGAATATTGAAGTACCGCTCACGGCATGGCAACACCGTGTTTGGTTTGATGGCGCCCTCCCCCAACCGATTCCCTTGGTTCGTTTAGGCCCCTTATCGATTGAAGGGGCCACTTGGCCTGTTTTGGCGGGGTATACCCCACATCCGCGTTATATGACGCTTCCAGTCGCAACAGAGACAGCGGCGAATGTGTGCAATAGTCCCATCCTTCCTGTTTTCAAGAGGCCACCTCCGGGTTCTCCCGATGATGTTGCTGATGTTTATCGTTTTGTGATTGATCTGCGCGAAGTTAATAAAATTGTAGTCCCTCAGTTCCCCGTGGTTCCTGACATTACTGCTCTTTTGACTATGATTCCTTCTTCTGCCAAATTCTTTTCTGTTATTGATTTGAAAAATGCTTTTTTTAGTATCCCCGTTCACCCAAATAGCAGGCACCTGTTCGGGTTCTCCCTGGCAGGTCGTATTTTTTTAGATTTTTTCGGGTTTCTCAGGGCTATACTGAGAGTCCTAGTATATATAGACAGGCTCTGAAGGGTCAATTGGACTCCCTTACCCTTCCTCCAGGTAATGTATTGCTGCAGTATGTGGACGATCTTTTGATTGCGTCCGATACTGAAGAAGGATGTAAAGCAGCTACAGTAAAATTGTTGCTGCATTTGGCTCGACATGGACACAAGGTGTCCCATTCCAAATTTCAATATTGTCGACAGGAGGTCACCTATTTAGGTCACCTACTGTCGAAGGAGGGTCGGAAACTAACTCCTGAGCGTATTAATGCTATAATTAACATGCCTATTCCAAAGACCCAAAGGGATGTATGAGCCTTCATTGGTATCACTTCCTATTGTCGTCATTGGATACGCAATTTTGCTTTATTAACGAAGCCCCTGCTATATCTAACAACTAAAGATACACGTGAACCTTTGCCTTGGACACCTGAATGTCAACAAGCTTTTGAGCAATTGAAGGTTGCGCTTTGTTCGGCTCCTGTACTTGGCACACGTGATTACAACAAGCCGTTTGTGTTATATGTACACGAGTCGACCGGTTGTGCGCTTTCTGCCTTAACACAGGCCTTTGGAGGTAAGCAGAGGCCGTGTGCGTATTTTTCCGCTGTGCTTGATCCCGTCGCAAAAGCCCTCCCGAGCTGTTTAAGAGCGACTGCGGCTGTGGCAGTCTCTATTCGACAATCGGCTGGACTTGTTCTTGATACTGATCTCACAGTTATGGTACCCCATGCTGTGGATACGCTTTTCAACAGAACAAAGACACAGCACCTCACCAGTGCACGTCTGACTGGCTATGAGCTAACCCTTTTTGCACCACATATTACAATTAAAAGATGTGTCACTCTGAACCCTGCCACGTTACTACCCCTCCCTTCTGAGAGTGAGGAAATAGACATACATGGTTGTATGTTTTGGACGGAACAGTAGACGAAGGGACGGGTAGACTTGACTGATGTTCCCTTAGCTGACCCCCAAGGAGAACTATATGTCGATGGTTCTTGTTTTAAATTACCAGATGGCACCACAACTGCTGCTTATGCGATCATAACACTGCACACGATAGTTGAGACATCACGAGTTCCCTATCAGTCGGCCCAAGCTGCAGAGCTGGTAGCTCTAATTCGAGCCTGTGAGTTGAGTCAGGGATTGGTGGTTAATATTTACACTGATAGCCAGTATGCCTTCGGAGTCGCTCATAATTTTGGGCGGCTCTGGGCTGAGAGAGGATTTCTCACTTCCCATGGTTCGAAAATTCGGCATGGCCCTTTGATAAATAGACTTTTGTCGGCTTTGACCCTGCCCAAGAAACTGGCAATAGTGAAGTGTAGCGCTCACAAAGCAATTACTGATGATGTGGGGAGGAGGAATGCTTTTGCAGGTCAAACAGCTAAGGAGACGGCCCGATCTAAGATGAAAATGATGTTTGTAGCAGGTCCTGCTAGATGGGTGCCAGAAGTTACGATGTTTAAGGACACACTAGATAGTGTGAAAGAAATACAGAGCGAGGCGACGGTTGAGGAATTAGCAATATGGCAGGAAAGCACAGCGCAATTGGATGATGATGGGTGCTGGGTAGACAAGTCGGGGAAACAGAGATGGATGTTGCCAGATGCATATGTTCTTCCCATAGTTACTATGGCTCGTGGACCAGCTCACATTAGTGCTAGGGGTATTTGTAAGTTGCTAGACCCGGTGTGGCAGAATGATAATATCTCAAAGATGGCTGCCCATTTGGTAAACATTGCATGGTGTGCATGATATACAATCCAGGAAAGGGCACTCCTACACCTCCCAGTAATTTTGCACCCCCTTCTTTCCCTTTTGAAGTCCTGCAAATGGACTTCATCGAGATGGAACGGGTGAATAATCTGAAGTATGTGTTGGTGGTGGTTTGTGCATTCAGTAAATGGGTTGAGGCTTATCCTACCAAGGAGAATACAGCTTTGGCGGCAGCGAAGGCTCTTTTGAAGGAGTTTTTTCCTCGCTTTGGTTTTCCCCGTTTGATTTGGAGTGATAACGGCAGCCATTTTTATTCGAAAGTCATCCAGTTGGTGTGTAATGGCTTGCACATTAAGAAAAAGTTTCATGCTGCGAATCCCCCCGGTCGGCAGGTTTAGTTGAGAAGTACAATGGTACACTCAAACTAAAGATGGCCAAAATTCAGGAGAGTACAGGATTGAAGTGGCCGGATGCTTTACCATTGGCTTTGCTGTCGACAAGAGTTACAGCCCATACTAGAACAGGGTTGTCCCCTTATGAGGTTGTTTTTGGTAGGCCTGCTAATGTCTGGGGCGTTCCGAGACCCCGCCACTTTTCTGAGATAGACCACCCCTTGTTGATAGATTACTTATACGAGTTGACTAAAAATGTGCGTTCTATTCATCAGCAGATTCAAGAGGCCTTGCCATCCGCTACAGAGGGACCCGGCCATGACCTTCTGCCCAGGGATTATGTCTTGGTTCGCCATTTTCAGCGCAAAAGCAGCCTGGAGCCCCGGTGGAAGGGGCCTTTCCAGATCCTCCTTGCCACACGTACAGCGGTGAGAGTGGACGGTCGGAAAAACTGGATTCACTCAACGCACTGCAAGAGGGTGCCGCTCCCTCTGCCCTATGACCAGTGGAGGCTCAACGGCATTGGGGATTCTGAGACGTAGAAGGTTCCCCGTTTCATTCCTTTCTCCGATGCCAGAATAACGTGAGCACCCTCTGAGGAGGAGAGTGATGCAGTCCTGAATGAAGCAGTGCCACCTGAGATTAAGGCCAGCCAAGAGCTTCAGTCGGCTGGCCCGTCTGTGTCTGAGCCTGAGTCAGTCGGTCCCGCTGAAAGTGAGCCTTTTTTTCTTGATCCCTCTGTTCCTGGAGTTGTTAAGTACAATTTGCGTCCTCGACGAAGGGACAGTGCACCGAAAGAAAAGTCAGATTAGTAGGGATGGACTTCATGGATGAAGCATAGGGACAATAGAGCAGGGACAGGGAGATCGGTGCATTGTCCGAGACACTCGACAGGATAAGTTTGGGGTGTCTTCCCAGGAGGGAGGGTACCCTATCCTAAGAAGTAGATTTTCCTCCAAAAAGGGCTGCAATCGTGCAGTTCCAACGAGTAGTGCTCAATAGCACCACCGTGGCTGAACAATAGGAGCATGCCAGCGAGGCTCAAAGGAGAAGAAAAAAGGACACTGGAAAGAAGATTGTTTGTTTGGTTTCATTAAGGCTATATTAATAGTACCTTTTCGTTCTGCTATCATGTATCCTTTTGGCAGGCCAATGATTGATGAAAAACAGCCATTGGGTCTTGTTGTTTTCCCCCGATCATCATGGGTAAAACAGCGGAGCGTAATATAGCCTTATAGCCTGCCGTAGCGGGCTATACGGGCTCTTAAAGGCCCGCTCCCGCGTTAAAGGCCCGAGCGGAAGGCTAGGGACTTTAACAAGGGACGGGGACTTTAATAGCCGGTATAGCCCTGCTACGAAGGGCTATAAGGCTATTAGAACATTCTGCCACTAGAGGGCAGAATGTTCTAACAAATAAAACAAAGGCTTCTCGAAGCTCGAGGATTTAAATCCCTCGAGCTCCGAGGCGCTTTGTAAACATGTGGAATGTTGCTTTGCGGGCCTTTACCGCCCGTAGAAGCACGGAGCACTTTATTGTCTTCAATGGAGCTCCCAACATTCCAATGTTCTAATATTCTTTCTTTTTGCTATTCTGCTGATGATTATCTTTTGTGGGGTTCTTTGGGCGTTAGAATATGCATGTAACTCGCCTACTCCTGATAATGATATCTTTTTTCACACCAAGACGAAAGAGAATGCTTTCTAATAATGTCTTTCTAGATACTCATAAGAGATTTTTGGGTAATGGTGTCGCTTGTTATCCTACTGAATCTGTGACTAGCCTATGGACTGCTTATCCTTTGTCTTTGATAAATTACACGTATTCTAAGCCGACAAATTTTGTTGAGGTAAAAGGGGAGTTTGGGTTTGGCTACCCAGGGCCATGCTTGTACCATCGTCAGCCCACAGGAACAGGTTATCCCGGTTGTGACAATAATACGTATTGTGATAACTTCTATTTGGAAGAACAAAATATTACGTTGGTGGGTTGGCATTATAAAGAAGTGACGGTTCCTCAAAAAGCTGGCTATTACCCAGCCTGTTGCCCCATCATAAATAGCACTGATACCATTTTGTATATCAATTGCTCAGGGGTGATCATATCCAAAGAGACATTCCCTTTGAAAGGTTCGAAAGGTTTTGACACCATTACAGGTAATTCTCGCTATTCAGCTGTGAACTATGACAGACCGATCTATGCCCATCCCGGGTTCTTCTTTTTAACTAATGGAACGTACTCAAATGTTCATAATGGTACCAATGAAGCTCTTGGGATGGTGCTGCCCCTGGGGGTCCCTTGCAAATATGCCCACAGACAGGTAAAATGAGTAAAGAGAACACTCACAAAGGAATTTTGCGAAGGAGTGACGGATATTGAGATCAACATTTACAGTAATGGTATTACTTTTGCTTATATCCTGTCTGCTATCTTTACGTTGGGAGGAATGGCTATGAGTAGGACTGAAAAGGCCCGGGAATATTTTGGCTGTAAATTACAGATATTGTCCAATACCACAGTAGCAGCATTACGTGACATTACCATTCAATTAGAGAGTATGAGGATCTATTCTGAACAAACTAGATATGCAGTTGATTTTATTTTAGCAAACAATGGTCGTGCATGCGCAGTTATTGGCGATCAGTGCGTAGTGGGAATAACCAACATGGAAAAGAATATTACTAAGCATATCTTGGACATTATTGAGAATGTCGAAGGCATGGAACGAGGTAATTGGAGTTGGTCCCTTTTTGCAACGTGGGGTTGGCTAATAGAAATAGTAATCTATCTCGTTGCTATATTGATACTTTCCTGTGTCCTTGTTCAATGCCTTCCAATGTGCTGCACATATTGTATCTCTGTATTGACTCCAAAGAGGAAGATATCGATTCATGATACCAATGCTGCAATAATGTTACAGAAAGAAATAGATGAAATAATGGCCATAGACGAGGGTGGTATCTTCAAAACATCTTCTCTTCTCATAGAGCAGACTCCTACTGTTGACGACATGACGTGTATAAAATAGCTATGTGCTTTATTATTCATTTATGTTTTGCTTTGGTTTCCGATTGTAGATGGTTAGCTCATGCTAACAGGAGGGTTTGTTAGTACTGAAGGGCCCTTTTGTCTGTATATTTTAGCATTCGCGAAACCATCTTGCGATTTGGACGCCATTTTGTATTATAATCGAAACTGCTGCTCGGTTATTTTCGAGAAACGGTCTTTGGTAAGTTTCGTTTCCCAAGGTTGAGCTTTTCTTTCTGTAATTGCAAGTGTCCTCATTACTGCATGCCTTTCCTGTTAGATGGAGTCTTTCTCCCACCTGTCTGGTAGGGAGGATAGGCCAGACGACCTTGGACAGTAGATAGCCTGTGCCCGGCTGCAGAATCGAAACTTATGTTCTGTACCCCCATTGTATTACGACACCTGCTAGTGTTTTTCCATAGTAGGCGGGCCTTTGTGGACTTTGCAACGTACAGAATGTAATTGTATGCTTACGGGGTTCAGTCCCTCGACAGCCATTCCAAGAAGCTGGTAAGACTGGGCTCCGCTGCAGTGTAATAATAAAATAATTTGGTTCGTATTCTCTACTGTCTGACCGACTCTTCATTTGTAGGAAGGCAGAGAAGGTGGTCGTGAGTGACCCGGGTGGCCCTTTTCGGGTCACTTCCTTCAGGTGTAGCTGCCCGGTGCTCACCTGCCCTCTTCTCTTTGGTCCTGGATTCACATACCTTGCTTCTCCTTCTACTCTCTAGGGCTTGAATATCTGCCTCCTAAAGACAAAGGCTTCTCTTAAGTTCTGCCTCCGGTCTTCGAGTGTAGAGGCCTGGTGCTCTCCTCGCCTCTCCTTGCTGGTCTCAGATCCATGTGTTGCAGCCTTCTCTTCCAGAAAGGATGAAGGGTGGGCCTTCCTTGCCCAGGCATTGCCTGCAGCACTGGTGTGGTTGTCTACCCTGGGCCTTCCTTGCCCAGAAACCTGCAGCACTGGCCTAGTTGTCTACCTTGCACCTTCCTTGTCCAAGCACTGGTGTGGTTGTCTACCCTGGGCCTTCCTTGTCCAAGCACTGGTGTGGTTGTCTACCCTGGGCCTTCCTTGTCCAAGCACTGGTGTGGTTGTCTACCCTGGGCCTTCCTTGTCCAAGCACTGGTGTGGTTGTCTACCCTGGGCCTTCCTTGTCCAAGCACTGGCGTAGTTCTCTACATTGGACTTTCCTTGTCCAATCAATCAATCAATCAGTCAGGGATTTATGAAGCGTGCTACTCAGCCGTGAGGGTCTCAAGGTGCTGGGGTTGGGGGGGTGGTCGTGCACCTCCTGATTCAGCTGAAGAGCCAGGTCTTCAGGCTCTTCCTGAAGGTTTGCAGAGTGGGGGCACGTCTGATGTTGAGCGGGAGTTCGTTCCAGGTCCTTGCCGCGATGTAGGAGTAGGATCTTCCACCCATTCTTGCTCGGCGTATGCGCAGGGTTTCAGCGAGGGCGTGGTCGGCGGAGCAGAGGTTTCTCTTGGGTACGTGGAAGGAGACTCTTTCATTGAGGTACTGGGGTCCAGTGTTGTGGAGGGAATTGTAGGCATGAGTGAGTAGCTTGAAGGCTACTCTCTTCTCGATGGGGAGTCAGTGGAGGTGTCGTAGGTGCTGGGTGAAGTGTTCATGTCGTGGGATGCCGAGGACGTGTCAGGCAGCGGGGTTGTGGGTGGTCTGGAGTTTCTGGAGCAGGGATTTGTTGATTCCGGCGTAGAGGGTGTTTCCATAGTCCAGTCTGCTGGTAATGAGTGCGTGGGTGACGGTCTTTCTTGATTCGTGGGGGATCCACTTGAAGGTATTGCGAAGGATGCGGAGAGTGATGTAGCACGAGGAGAAGACGGTGTTGATTTGTCGGGTCATGGTGAGGGAGGAGTCGAGTATGATGCAGAGGTTGCGGGCGTGGTCCGTGGGAGTAGGGGTGCTGCCGAGGGCGGAGGGCCACCAGGTGTTGTACCATGCTGAATGGGTGTGTCCGAACATGAGGACTTCTATCTTCTCCGAGTTGAGCTTCAGGCAGCTGTTGCTCATCCAGGATGCAACGTCTTTCATTCCTTCCTGGAAGCTGAGCCTGGTGATGTCGGGTTGCCTCGTGAGGGAGAGGATGAGCTGGGTGTCTTCGGCGTAGGATACTATGCTGAGCTCATGTTTTCTGACGATGGCGGCGAGGGGGGCCATGTAGATGTTGAAGAATGTGGGGCTGAGCGATGATCCTTGGGGTACTCCGCAGTTGATCTCTGTGGGTTCGGAGAGAAAAGGCGGGAGTCTGATTCTTTGGGTTCGGCTGGTGAGGAAGGAGTGGATCCAGTCGAGGGCAGTTCCCTGTATAGTGGCGTCGTGGAGTCTGGCGGTGAGAGCATGGTGGGAGACGGTGTCAAAGGCTACAGAGAGGTCATGTAAGATGAGGGCTGCCGTGTGGCCCTGGTCGAGGAGGGTGCGGATACCATCTGTGGCAGCGAGGAGGGTGGTCTCGGTGCTGTAGTTGCTGCGGAATCTGGATTGGGAAGAGTCGAGGATGGAGTTAGCTTCGATGAAGTTAGTGAGGTGGCTGTTGATGATCTTCTCGGTGACTTTAACCGCGAAGGGGAGGAGAGAGATGGGTCTGTAGTTTTTGAGGTCTGTGGGGTCTGCGGAGGGCTTCTTGAGGAGGGGCTTGACTTCTGCGTGTTTCCAACTGTCGGGGAAAGTGCTGGATTCGAAGGAGACGTTGATGGTGTGACGGAGTTCGGGAGCTATGGTGACGGCGGCTCTGTGGAAGATGTGTGGTGGGCAGGGGTCCATGGGGGCTCCTGAGTGAATGCTCTTCATGGTTGAGACGGTGTCTTCAGTGGTGATTGGGGTCCAGGTAGAGACCGTGGGCTGGCTGGCGTTGGTGGACGTAGGCGTGGTTTTGGCGTTGGGTGTCTGTTCATTGAAATTGTCGTAGAGGGATTTGATCTTGAGATAGAAGTATGATCCGAGTTTGTTGCAGAGGTCCTGGGAAGGTGTGACGTCCGAGGCTTCGCTGCGGGGGTTGGTGAATTCCTGGATGATGCAGAAGAGTTCCTTCGAGTTGCTGGAGTTGGAGAGGATTTTGTCCTGGATGAAGGTCTTTTTGGTGGATCTAATGTGTTGGTGGTATTCTGTCAAGGCGTTTTTGTAGGTGGCCTGAGCTTCCGTGGTTTTGGTGTTTCTCCACACTTTCTCGAGGCGTCTGCAGGTGCGTCTGGATTCTCGGATGTCGGTGGTGAACCAGGTAGCTTTTATGGGGCACTGTCTGTCGGAGTTACGGAGAGGGGCGAGCTTGTCTGCGCAGTTGGTGATCCAAGTGTGGAGTTTGTTGGCTGTAGAGTTGGCGTTGATCGTGGTGGGAGGGGGATCGTGGTAGAGGGTGGAGTTGAGGTGCTCCTCGGTGACCTTGCTCCAATTCCTTTGTGGAGGGCGTAGTGTATGTTTGTGAGCGGTGGTTTTTTCGAAGGAGACGTGTACGAAGTGGTGGTCCGTGCAGGGGGGCCTTGTGGTGTGGCTGAAGTGAATGTTGTTTCCTCCTGCGAAGATGTGGTCGAGGGTGTGTCCTGCCTTGTGGGCGGGGTGGTGACGAGCTGTTTCAGTCCGATGTTGGCGAGGTTGTCCAGGAGGGCGGTGTAGTTGAGGTTGTTGAGGTTGTCGAGGTGGAAGTTCAGGCATAGCAGCACTGGTGTGGTTGTCTACCCTGGGCCTTCCTTGTCCAGGCACTGCAGCACTGGTGTAGTTGTCTACCTTGGGCCTTCCTTGTCCAGATACCTGTAGCTCCGGTGTGGTTCTCTACCTTGGGACTTCCTTGTCCAGGCACTGCAGCACTGGTGTGGTTGTCTACCGTGGGCCTTCCTTGTCCAGGAACTGCAGCACTGGCATGGTTGTCCACCTTGGGCCTTTCTTGTCCAGGAACTGCAGCACTGGCATGGTTTTCTGTCTTGGGCCTTACTTGTCCAGACTGCAGTACTGGTGTGGTTGTCTACCCTGGGCCTTCCTTTTCCAGGTCCCTCCAACATTGGCCTGGTTGTCTACCTTGGGCCTTTCTTGTCCAGGCACTGCAGCACTGGCGTGGTTCTCTACCCTGGGCCTTACTTGTCCAGGCACTGCAGCACCGGCGTGGTTGTCTACCTTGGGCCCTCCTTGTCCAGGCACTGCAGCACTGGTGTGGTTATCTACCTTGGGCCTTCCTTGCCCAGGCACTGCAGCACTGGCGTGGTTGTCTACCCTGGGCCTTCCTTGTCCAGGCACTGCAGCACTGGTGTGGTTGTCTACCCTGGGCCTTTCTTGTCCAGGCACTGCAGCACCGGTGTGGTTGTCTAACTTGGGCCTTATTAGTCCAGGCACAGCAGCACTGGCGTGATTCTAAACCCTGGGCCTTACTTGTCCAGACACTGCAGCACTGCTGTGGTTGTCTACCATGGACCTTACTTGTCCAGGCACTGCAGCACTGGCATGGTTGTCTACCGTGAGCCTTCCTTGTCCACCACTGCAGCACTGGCCAGGTTGTCTACTGTGGGCCTTCCTTCTCCAAGTCCCTCCAGCATTGGCGTGGTTGTCTACCTTGGGCCTTTCTTGTCCAGGCACTGCAGAACTGGCGTGGTTGTCTACCCTGGGTCTTACTTGTCCAGACCGCAGCACTGGTGTGGTTTTCTACCCTGGGCCTTTCTTGTCTACCACTGCAGCACCGGTGTGGTTGTCTACACTGAGCCTTCCTTGTCCAGGCACTGCAGCACCGGTGTGGTTGTCTACCCTGGGCCTTACTTGTCCAGGCACTGCAGCACCGGTGTGGTTGTATACCCTGGGCCTTACTTGCCCAGGCACTGCAGCACCGGCGTGCTTCTCTACCCTGGGCCTTCCTTGTCCAGGCACTTTCAGCACTGGTGTGGTTGTCTACCCTGGGCCTTTCTTGTCCAGGCACTTTCAGCACTGGTGTGGTTGTCTACCCTGGGCCTTTCTTGCCCAGGCACTGCAGCACTGCTGTGATTCTCTACCTTGAGCCTTCCTTGTCCAGGCACTGCAGCACCGGTGTGGTTGTCCACCTTGGGCCTTACTTGTCCAGGCACTGCAGCACTGCTGTGGTTGTCTACCCTGGGCCTTCCTTGTCCAGGCACTGCAGCACTGGCGTGATTCTCTACCGTGGGCCTTCCTTGTCCAGGCACTGCAGCACAGGTGTGGTTGTCTACCCTGGGCCTTACTTGTCCAGGCACTGCAGCACCTGTGTGGTTGTCTACCCTGGGCCTTCCTTGTCCAAGCACTGCAGCACCGGTGTGGTTGTCTACCCTGGGCCTTCCTTGTCCAGGCACTGCAGCACCGGCGTGGTTGTCTACCTTGGGCTTTCCTTGTCCAGGCACTGCAGCACCGGCGTGGTTGTCTACCTTGGGCTTTCCTTGTCCAGGCACTGCAGCACCGGCGTGGTTGTCTACCTTGGGCTTTCCTTGTCCAGGCACCGCAGCACCGGTGTGGTTGTCTACCCTGGGCCTTACTTGTCCAGACACCGCAGCACCGGTGTGGTTGTCTACCTTGGGCCTTCCTTGTCCAGGCACTGCAGCACTGCTGTGGTTGTCTACCATGGGCCTTCCTTGTCCAGGCACTGCAGCACTGGCATGATTGTCTACCGTGAGCCTTCCTTGTCCACCACTGCAGCACTGGCCTGGTTGTCTACTGTGGGCCTTCCTTCTCCAGGTCCCTCCAGCATTGGCGTGGTTGTCTACCTTGGGCCTTTTTGTCCAGGCACTGCAGCACTGGCGTGGTTGTCTACCCTGGGTCTTACTTGTCCAGACCGCTGCACTGGTGTGGTTTTCTACCCTGGGCCTTTCTTGTCCAGGCACCTTCAGCACTGGTGTGGTTGTCTACCCCGGGCCTTCCTTGTCCAGGCACTGCAGCACCGGTGTGGTTGTCTACCCCGGGCCTTCCTTGTCCACCACTGCAGCACCGGTGTGGTTGTCTACCTTGGGCCTTACTAGTCCAGGCACTGCAGCACCGGTGTGGTTGTCTACCCTGGGCCTTCCTTGTCCAGGCACCGTCAGCACTGGTGTGGTTGTCTACCCTTGGCCTTACTTGTCCAGGCACTGCAGCACCGGTGTGGTTGTCTACCCCGGGCCTTCCTTGTCCAGGCACTGCAGCACTGGTGTGGTTGTCTACCCATGGCCTTCCTTGTCCAGGCACCTTCAGCACTGGTGTGGTTGTCTACCCTTGGCCTTACTTGTCCAGGCACTGCAGCACCGGTGTGGTTGTCTACCCCGGGCCTTCCTTGTCCAGGCACTGCAGCACCAGTGTGGTTGTCTACCCTGGGCCTTACTTGCCCAGGCACTGCAGCATTGGGGTGATTCTCTACCTTGAGCCTTCCTTGTCCAGGCACTGCAGCACCGGTGTGGTTGTCTACCCTGGGCCTTACTTGTCCAGGCACTGCAGCACTGCTGTGGTTGTCTACCCTGGGCCTTCCTTGTCCAGGCACTGCAGCACTGGTGTGATTTTCTACCGTGGGCCTTCCTTGTCCAGGCACTGCAGCACCGGTGTGGTTGTCTACCCTGGGCCTTACTTGTCCAGGCACTGCAGCACCGGTGTGGTTGTCTACCCTGGGCCTTTCTTGTCCAGGCACTGCAGCACCGGTGTGGTTGTCTACCCTGGGCCTTCCTTGTCCAGGCACTGCAGCACTGGCGTGGTTGTCTACCTTGGGCTTTCCTTGTCCAGGCACTGCAGCACAGGCGTGGTTATCTACCTTGGGCTTTCCTTGTCCAGGCACTGCAGTAGTGGCGTGGTTGTCTACCTTGGGCTTTCCTTCTCCATGCACTGCAGCACCAGTGGGGTTGTCTACCCTGGGCCTTACTTGTCCAGGCACTGAAGCACCAGTGTTGTTGTCTACCCTGGGCCTTACTTGTCCAGGCACCGCAGTACTGGTGTGGTTGTCTACCTTGGGCCTTCCTTGTCCAGGCACTGCAGCACCGGTGTGGTTGTCTACCTTGGGCCTTACTTGTCCAGGCACTGCAGCACTGGTGTGGTTGTCTACCTTGGGCCTTACTTGTCCAGGCACTTCAGCACCGGTGTGGCTGTCTACCCTAGCCCTTACTTGTCCAGGCACTGCAGCACCGGTGTGGTTGTCTACCTTGGGCCTTCCTTGTCCAGGCACTGCAGCACCGGAGTGGTTGTCTACCTTGAGCCTTCCTTGTCCAGGCACTGCAGCACTGCTGTGGTTGTCTACCTTGGGCCTTCCTTGCACAGGCACTGCAGCACTGGCTTAATTCTCTACCTTGGGCCTTCCTTGTCCAGGCACTGCAGCACTGTCGTGGTTGTCTACCCTGGGCCTTACTTGTCCAGGCACTGCAGCACCGGCGTGGTTGTCTACCCTGGGCCTTACTTGTCCACGCACTGCAGCACCAGTGTGGTTGTCTACCTTGGGCTTTCCTTGTCCAGGCACTGCAGCACTGCTGTGGTTGTCTACCTTGGGCCTTCCTTGTCCAGGCACCGTAGCACTGCTGTGGTTGTCTACCTTGGGCCTTCCTTGTCCAGGCACTGCAGCACCGCTGTGGTTGTCTACCTTGGGCCTTCCTTGTCCAGGCACTGCAGCACCGCTGTGGTTGTCTACCCTGGGCCTTCCTTGTCCAGGCACTGCAGCACTGCTGTGGTTGCCTACCCTGGGCCTTCCTTGTCCAGGCACTGCAGCACTGGCGGGATTCTCTACTGTGTGCCTTCCTTGTTCAGGCACTGCAGCACCGGTGTGGTTGTCTATCCTGGGCCTTACTTGTCCAGGCACTGCAGCACTGCTGTGGTTGTCTACCTTGGGCTTTCCTTGTCCAGGCACTGCAGCACTGCTGTAGTCGTCTACCTTGGGCCTTCCTTGTCCAGGCACTGCAGCACCGCTGTGGTTGTCTACCTTGGGCCTTCCTTGTCCAGGCACTGCAGCACCACTGTGGTTGTCTACCCTGGGCCTTACTTGTCCAGGCACTGCAGCACTGCTGTGGTTGTCTACCCTGGGCCTTACTTGTCCAGGCACTGCAGCACCGGTGTGGTTGTCTAACCTGGGCCTTCCTTGTCCAGGCACTGCAGCACTGCTGTGGTTGTCTACCCTGGGCCTTCCTTGTCCAGGCACTGCAGCACTGGCGTGGTTCTCTACCGTGGGCCTTCCTTGTCCAGGCACTGCAGCACTGGTGTGGTTGTCTACCCTGGGCCTTCCTTGTCCAGGCACTGCAGCACCGGTGTGGTTGTCTACCCTGGGCCTTCCTTGTCTAGGCACTGCAGCACCGGCGTGGTTGTCTACCTTGGGCTTTCCTTGTCTAGGCACTGCAGCACCGGCATGGTTGTCTACCTTGGGCTTTCCTTGTCCAGGCACTGCAGCACCTGCATGGTTCTCTACCGTGGGCCTTCCTTGCCCAGGCACTGCAGCACCGGCATGGTTGTCTACCCTGGGCCTTCCTTGTCCAGGCACTGCAGCACTGCCGTGGTTGTCTACCTTGGGCCTTCCTTGCCCAGACACTGCAGCACTGGCGTGGTTGTCTACCCCGGGCCGTCCTTGCCCAGGCACTGCAGCACTGGCATGGTTGTTTACCCTGGGCCTTACTTGTCCAGGTACTGCAGCACTGCTGTGGTTGTCTACCTTGGGCCTTCCTTGTCCAGGCACTGCAGCACTGGTGTGGTTGTCTACCTTGGGCCTTCCTTGTCCAGGCACTGCAGCACTGGTGTGGTTCTCAACCCTGGGCCTTACTTGTCCAGGCACTGCAGCACTGCTGTGGTTGTCTACCTTGGGCCTTTCTTGCCCAGGCACTACAGCACTGGCGTGATTCTCTACCTTGGGCCTTCCTTGTCCGGGCACCTTCAGCATCGGTGTGGTTGTCTACCCTGGGCCTTCCTTGTCCAGGCACTGCAGCACTGCCGTGGTTGTCTACCCTGGGCCTTACTTGTCCAGGCACTGCAGCACTGGTGTGGCTGTCTACCCTGGTCCTTACTTGTCCAGGCACTGCAGCACTGCTGTGGTTGTCTACCTTGGGCCTTCCTTGTCCAGGCACTGCAGCACTGGTGTGGTTGTCTACCTTGGGCCTTCCTTGTCCAGGCACTGCAGCACTGGTGTGGTTCTCAACCCTGGGCCTTACTTGTCCAGGCACTGCAGCACTGCTGTGGTTGTCTACCTTGGGCCTTTCTTGCCCAGGCACTACAGCACTGGCGTGATTCTCTACCTTGGGCCTTCCTTGTCCGGGCACCTTCAGCACCGGTGTGGTTGTCTACCCTGGGCCTTACTTGTCCAGGCACTGCAGCACCGGTGTGGTTGTCTACCCTGGGCCTTACTTGTCCAGGCACTGCAGCACCGGTGTGGTTGTCTACTTTGGGCCTTCCTTGTCCAGGCACTGCAGCACTGGCGTCGTTGTCTACCTTGGGCTTTCCTTGTCCAGGCACTGCAGCACTGGTGTGGTTGTCTACCCTGGGCCTTCCTTGTCCAGGCACTGCAGCACCGGTGTGGTTGTCTACCCTGGGCCTTCCTTGTCCAGGCACTGCCGCACCGGTGTGGTTGTCTACCTTGGGCCTTCCTTGTTCAGGCACTGCAGCACCGGTGTGGTTGTCTACCTTGGGCTTTCCTTGTCCAGGCACTGCAGCACCGGCGTGGTTGTGTACCTTGGGCCCTCCTTGTCCAGGCACTGCAGCACTGGCATGGTTATCTACCCTGGGCCTTGATGGTTACTCAAAGAGATGTCATTTGTGGCTGTGGTTAGCTGCTTTTAAAAGAAGATTTTGGGGAAATTAATATGCCTACTGTGTGAACCTCAAGCTCTTTATACTGCACTAAACCGATGTACACTGTAGAGAGTCCAGGAGACCAAGATTGGTACACAGAGGGAAAAGTAGATAATACTGACTCTCTTTTTGTGGTAATGTGGGCGAGCATTTAGTTTTATCATAGGGAGTGCTGAGCATTTGCTGTGCACACAGTAGCAATAAACGAGACACACACTCAAGAATAGATCCAAGACCAATTTACAAAAATAACATCGATGTTTATATAATTTTTCAGACCAATAACTTTGTTCTACAGTAATTACTTTTCAAGATATGAATTTTTCAAGTTTACAAAATAAATCACTCTTGTGGACAAATACGCACCATTGAAGTCAATGGGAGAAAATAGGAAAATGCATATAATGTCACACAGTTGGATCTCAAGGTTCACATTCTGAATTTAGGTAGGTTGCAAACTGAGGTCCAATGTTCCACCAGCGGATTCTCTGGAGCATCCCGGATTCAGCCGGGAGCAGGGTGCTGAGGTCGTTGGTAGCTGGTGCGCTACGAAGAAGGGGGCCTCTTGAAAACACACTGCACAAGGGGACTTGAAGGTAGTCCGAGGGGTCCCTCTCAAGGGAGCAGGTCGCAAGGGCCTCAGGACCACGGGACCACGGGAGCTCAGCTGTTTCATCGGTACCCAGCCCTAGCGGGCTGGGTGCAGAGCAGATAAGGCAGCCAGATGGCTTTCGTCAAGATGTCTTCGCGGTCAGGGACAGGCAGGTTGCAGAGATGATTCCGAGACAGCTAGGCCACTCACAAAGTGGGTCTCAGGGGTCTCGACATCCCTAGACGGAAGCTTACTTCCTGGGAAGTTGGAGTCCGGAGCGGACTCTTTGCCTCTGTGTAGTTTGCTGGTGGGCCGGTATCCCAGGAATTTGGTGCGGCACAGCTACGGTAGGTCATGGTGTCTCCAATCTTGGTGGAGAGCCAGATCTCCCCCTCTGGAGTGGATGTACCTCTTTGTGCTTGGATGCTGCGTTGGAGTCGCCGGGGAGCAGCAAGTCGGTAAACCGGACTCTGCTGGTTTGGTGCCTACAGTCTGCAGGGGAGTAGTTGACCCCAAAGGAGTTCTCTGGTGATTAGCAAAGGAATGGGGGTGCTTCAGGGTTCTTGAAGTACTCAAAGCAGCAGGACAAGACATCACACCATGATTGTTGAGTCCTGGAAGCAGCAGGCCGGGTTTTGCGCAAACCTTCTGCAGCAGGTCTTCTGTTTTCGGATCAGCATCTCTTCTTTGTCCATATCTTCTTTGTATCTGTCGAATCTGAAGTTCAGGGTCCAGGGATACCACATAAATACTAAGCCTTGGGTTGAGTTTGTGGAGTTCCGCTATGCAGAACTCCGCAAAGTGCAAAAACAACTCTGCTGCACTACGCAGAGCTCCGTGAGCAGCGGAGTACGTTAGATAAATGCCATTCAATGTGATTTTCAGTGCCAGGTGCTTGTCCGTACTGTGCAATCATCGCAAACGGCACCATGGACAGCGCAAGTGGGCGCTGCTTCCTTTCTGCTGCTCGAGTAGATTTTTACTCGAGCAGCAGCTTTCTCAACGCAAATGGACGGTTTCTCAACGCGAGCAGTCGCGAGCATACGCGACCACTCGCAATGAGAAATCTGACTGCCTGCGTTGAGAAATCTCACCAGGAGGTTGATTTTCCACGCTCCCGCTCGCCAACTTGATGTTGACGATCGCGAACGAGGTAAAATCTCGCCAGGAGGTGGATTTTCCTCGCTCGCGCTCGCCAACTTGACGTTGACGAACGTGAGCGAGGAAAACAACTCCGCAACGCGAAGCGGAGTTTTTCGGAACTCCGCGAGCTCCGCGTAACGTGGAGTGCGGAAAACTCCACAAACTCCGCAAGTGGAGTGGAGTTCACCGCCCAGACTTAATAAATACTAAATTAAGGGGCATTAAAAGGGGGGACAGGTAGTAGTCAATGGGCTACTTCCTGTAGGGTGTCTACGCTTCCCCTAGCTCACAGAGTTTTACTTCACGGAATTCTGCAGAGTAACCGAAAAACCCACACTAGAAATAAACTTCACAGGCTTAATTAATTAGCACTGGATGAGACAAAGAGTACCACTTGCCCCTACAACACTGCACCAGAAGGTCATAGATTCTTTAGGCCTGAGCCGTGCCTCCCCCCAGCTCTCTGGCGTGGTGCCATACGTAGACCACCCAATCTCTCATGGCTCTAGCCCCCTGCAGCGTCCCAGGCCTGGCAAAAGCCACAATTCAAACACCCTGACAGTTGGGAGTATTGTAGCTCATGCAGGAACTAAGCATCCTGGGAGTTGTAGTCCTTTTCTACTATTGACTCCAGCTTCTGCAGCCAATTGCCTATACCCCCCCACCTGAAGTGCTCACCTGCTCGATGGAAGTGACCGTCACCTGCCTGTCGTCCCGCAGGCGCTGCGCAGCTCCTCTGGGTACTCAATCATGGCCTGGAAGTCAACGAAGTCAATGAACTTGGAATCCTGCCGCTCCAGGAGGCTCTGTGTGGCTCGGATGGCTTGCAAACTGGAAACAAGCACAACAGCTAGCCCAAAAAAGCTAGTCTCAGAAAAAAGAAGAGCGAAACAGGCCGCGCCCACATAATAAAAAAGCATGGCTAGAAAAGGTACAGAAGCTCATTGGGAGATGGACCCTCACACTTCAGTGTTGGTCTCCATGCTGCTCCTTAGGTCGAGCCGGAAAGTGTCGTCACACACTGGGGGTCTGCGATGCCAAAGATGAATCAGAGCAGTCGAGGTGAAGCACAAACAGAGCTGCCTGGTGTTAATAGAGCGCTTCTCAGGTATTTCAGATAACAATATAATTTAGTGGTGGGTGCTGATAAACTCCGCTAAGTGGCGGCTGGCAGAGTTTTTGCCAACCTCCGCACTCCAAGCGCAGCGCAGACTGGAAAAACTCTGTGAACTCTGCTGGCAGGGCAGAGTTTCACACCCACCCTTAGTCTACACCCTCTAATTGAACATTTCCTGTAGGAAGGGGCACTACCCTAGCTCGGATAGTCAATTCCTGCCATCCCAAGATGGAGGATTTGGAAAAGTCATGCCCACATCGCCTGCCCCACCTTCAGATGGTGCTGGCTGAATGTGGGCACAACCCCTAATTTAACTAATTTTCCCGCCTGTCCTCCAGCCAAATATGGAGCAGGAAAAGGGGTTTGGCATCCTTTACTAGCTGGAGTTGCCTGGGTTGCATGTCAAAGGATGCATCGGCTTTAAAGCTTCCCACCCTGGTAATCCATCCTAGCCTGTGGGAGGTGTGAAGCACCTCTGTCCAGAGCAGGCTTTGTTCCTGGCCTAGGAGAGCGTTGGCTCTCACCCCATGAGGTCAGAAACAGGTCTGGTGGTGGCAGGCTGGCTAGGACTAGTCAGAGACCACACCAGTGCTTGGTAGGTTTGCAGGGGACCCTCTAAGGCATGGGCACTTGCAAACATTTTCCCAGGGGCTGCAAAATATGGTCTGTGGTGTGCCAAAGGGCTACATTGATGCTAGCATGGTGGGAGTGGGGCGTTGCACGTGGGGAGCAGGAAAGGTGGGCGTTGGGGAAGCGAAGCATGTACATGGTGTGGTCTGTGAGTCATGGAGTTATTTTGAGGGTTTCATTCCATACTGCCCTCAAAATTATTACTCCAGTCTCTAGAAGAGTCATAGATTTGGCAAAACTGAGTTATGCAGTACCTGAACCGCTACCAGCCTTCTACTTGCTATCACTACCTCAAGAGAGTCAAGTGTTTACAAAAGAAGTAACTTCATTATTGAATTGGAATGAAATTGAATTATACAATGTAATAGCAAAAAAACAACGATTAATCCCGGCTTCCCCACTTGACCAAATTGTGTGATGCTAGGCAATTGTTTTAGTTCACTTTGCCTCGCTTTTCTTTATTTCGCATGTAAGGGCACCTTGAAATATATGTGTTCAGGATATGCATGGTACAAAACTTTCTATTGTGTTTGATTTAATAAAGTATAATGTGGTCCATGTAGAATAAGAACCCAGGCCACCCAGAGGGTTCAACGTGACAACAGACTTGCCTCTTAGTTCATTATTGACATTGTTGTCAGGGTGGGGGGGGATGCAAATGTTTATATGTTCATTTGCGAAAACTATCACTTTTAAAAATACTTCTCAATGCACTTATATAATCTGATGTACTAAGGAGAAACACTTCTGCATGTTAATAAATAATCTTTTTGTATATTGAAGAGACTGTCATTTTGTTTTTACACGTTTATTGCATGAGGTCTTAAAAAATGAATGTCTTTCTAAAGTTAAGTGGTGCAGGACACTTTATTTGCTTCTTTCTTTTTTTTTACTTCAGTTATCTTGTAAATAAACACTTGCCTGTTTATTTAGCATAGTTCTGGAATTTAGTGCACTCCTAGGTAAATAGCATCCCAGTGCGGTCGTTCAGCAGGGGGCCGCATGTGAAGGTCAGGAGGGCCGCAATTGGCCCACGGGCCCTACTTTGAGCATCACTGCTCTAAGGCGTTTCCTTGTGTCAATTTATAAATAAATCCAACATTGGCATCCGTGAGGATTTATTAAGAGAAGCTGTTTAACATCTTAGGGTACAGTGAAGCATGGAGCTAGGAAACTCGTAAGGACAAGTATTCAGCCCATGTACTCTTCATGGCTTCCCTGTGCACTTACAATATCCAAGAATGGACTTGATATTGTAGGGTCATATCTGCTCATGCAGATATGTCCACAAATGGGATATAGTGCACCCTGCCTTAGGTCTGCTAAAGGCCTGCACCAGAGGTGACTTACCTATTCCTCCTGCAGTGTATGGGGGAATGGCACACAGGGCTGTGTATCATGTCGACTCTTTAGTTTTCTCTGCACCAAGACACACAGCATGCAGTGGCGGTTTGCGTGGTCTTGGTGAGGGGTCCCTAGGGTGGCACAATTAGTGCTGCAACCCTAGTCAGACCCTCCAGGATTTCGCGGTTTGCCGCGAAATCGGCACTTTTGTAAAAATGCCGCAATTAATGTGCACATTTAGCAAAGTCCCGTATCTAAAGTGAAAATGCATTAGATACTAAACGTTACCTTCACCAGCAACACACATTTACCTTGTCCTGAAGAAGGTATGTTGCTCAGATTTTAAGGCAAAGCGTTGAGTTCATAGTCCGCATGTGGAAGCAGAGGTGTTCCTCACTCATCTGGTGATTCAGCAAAAATCTATATCCGTCCCTGCAACTGAGTTACTCATACAAGAGGGTGGATCAGCGAGACATGAACTATTTCCATTAATGTTTTTAACACAGAAGACTTTACCAAGATTACACTAAACTGAACCGAGAGGCTTCAATGCCAAGAAGTCCATCAAAATGATCATTCCAATACCTCTACGGCAATAAGGTGCACAGTAGTGGAATACAACTCATACCATATTTGTTGCCTGCGTAATAAGAGGTTTAAGAAAAGTTTTGCTTTGTGGCATATTACATTGTGTGTTGAACTTTGGCAAACATGGAACAAATTAATTCTGTATTATTGGTGTGGTTTATACAAGGAGGAGGATACTAACCAGTTGCTACCCCAAACATCTTTTGGGTTTCATGTGCCGCAGACACAGTCTGCAACTATTAGCGAGAAAATACTAAACGGAGTTTGCTTCACTTTCGTCTAATGAAAGCTTTTATGCAAAACGTGTCAAGTAAATCTTGAGAAACCCGTTTGTGTCATAGTTTTTTACATATAGCACAAGATATGAGGTAAATATTTGCCCCATCACATGCGCCAGTTCAAAACTTAGCAAAAAACGGCTGTAAAGTTAGCTAAAAATAAAAATAAAAGGATAGTTAAAAGTTGAAATGCTGGCTTTGCTTGTTATTATGCATCCAAACCCCATAATTGTTCTGACTGGTTCTAGCTTTTACCAGCTTACAGAACTGTTTTTAATCTGCAAATAAATAGATTTTATTTTAGAGTCAAAACTGTTGTAATTGAGCCTTTTCAACTTGTATGAAGAGTAAGAGCCTCAGTCACAAAAGTGCATGGCAGGCACATCCAAAAAGCATTGGCAAAGGTAATAATTCTCACATTTGGCATCTATTGACTTTACTAATGGTTTTAGTTATTCGCCACAACATCCCCTGAACCTGTGCCACGGGACTAAAGACTTCAAAATAAAAGCTTTTGACATGGCTGTTCGTCATTTTGTAGGCCTGAATACCACTCATGAAGGTATACAAAATGACGCAGCAGAAAAGAGCTTACTTCTATTAAAGGCTCCTTAAACGCCTTAATAGGGGTAGTAAGCGCTATATAAATACAATTACACAATATGTTATTTATAGTTTATTGAATTGTATTCTACATTTAAAATGCACTCTTTAAAATATATTTGAGAGTATGTCAGACATTGTCAGGGAAAGGCTACTAATATCATTTTCTTTCAAGTATATTTATTTCTTGCTTACAATATACGTAAAAGATAAAATAGAAAGCCCTTTTTAATAAACCTTTCAAATTCAGAAGTTGCTTTTAATATATGAAAGTATGGGTTGTCTCAACGCATCAAGATATATTTTAAATACAGGCACATTGGACATGGAAGGTGAGGGGGTAACATGGCCAACTAGAGCATGGGCGTCAATTCACTAAAATGCTAGGGGTAGTGGAAGGGACATCACAGGAAATGACATCACATCAGGGCCTATTTCAAAGTGGAATACTCTGCTAAAACAGTTTCCATTGTTTTAAAGCTGAAAATGAATGATTATGAGTAAAATAAAGTGCCGCAAAAATGCCGCTAAATTTCCATATTTGTGCCGCTAAATTTCCATATTTCTGCTGCTAAATTTGCTAACCCATGCCGCAATATCCTGGGGGGTCTGCCTAGTGGACCCTCTTCAGTACCAATGCCCTAGGTATCAGGGATCCCATCTACTAGGGGCTTAGAGGGGTGGCTGAAGTTGTGCCAATCGTGGTACAGTTTTAGGAAAGAGATCTGGCACTGGGGACCTGGTTAGCAGGGACCCAGCACACTTACAATTGAAAATCACATCATGCACCAGGTAAAAAGAGGGGGCTAACCATGTGAAAAGAGGCACTTTCCTATACTCATTATAAACATTGCAAATTTAGGATTTTAGTCAATCATTCATTCATCTGATATCAGTTTTACCAACATTTTGCATAAAATCCAATGAAGCACCTTTGCTATAATTCATCCAAAGTTCCCTGTTGGCGTTCCGAAGCAGTGTCAACAAGGCACGTCTCCAGCTTTACTACGTAGGTCTATTATCAGAAAATCACGTTTGAAAATAATCAGAACATTCACAATGAAAACAGTAGTGTCAGGTATGTTTCCCTCCAGTTTATTGCGCAGAGCAGCCACGAAAATAATCAGTTCTGGGTAACAGTGTCGCGTACAGAGTGCAGCGCTACGAAGCTAGAGACCAAGAATGAAACTGGGTGGCAGAGGGAAGTGAAAAACAGAAACAGGAGCGAGAGAGAAGACTGGAATGAGAGAGGAAGAGAATGAATGCCTCGATTACTTACCCGTAATCTTCCTTATAGCAGAGGATGCGTCCAGGGTGAGGTGTGTCTGCCCAGGGAACCCAAAGGCACATTTGTAAACTAACCAGATCTCAGCTTTCTGGGAGGATTGTAGAATCCAAATCTGGCTCTGAGGTAAGAGGCCCCAGATTGATACGGGGCACCATGAACTTACGCAAGAGCCTCACATTTAAGTCTCTTCCTGATGCGCAGTCAGTGTAGGGACCGCAGGTAGAGAGTGATCCGTGTTCTCACCAGTACATTTAACAAAAGGTGGGTGGCTGCAGTTTGGACCACTTGGAGCCTGTGCAGCAGGTATTCCGGGAGCCCAAAGTACGAGGCGTTGCAGTAATCGATTCTGGAAGTTGCCAAAGTGTGACTGACTGATTTTTTAGCTGTAAAGGATAGCAAACAGTGGCGGCTCCTACGCTAAGGCGAAAGAGAGTTGCCCCACTGTTCAAAAGGAAAAATAAAATGACAATAACATATCTTTATTATCATTTTCTTTTTCCTATCGCAGTCAGTGGCTCTCGGGTGGGCGGGGCCGGCCAGGGGAGGGGAGGAGTGGTTTGCACTCCCTAAGTGTGCATGACTGTTTGGCCACCCCTCTCTGGCCCAGAGGGCCGGGCAAACAGTTCATGCGCACTTTGCATGTTCCACACAAGGCTGCATTACACAGCCTGGTGGGGAACATGCACATGCTCCGTGTCCCCATCTGAGTGCCGAACCACAGTGCTCAGACCAATCACAACGCTGCATTGCAATCCCAACGCTGCACTGCAATCCCAACGCTGCACTGCAATCCCAATGCTGCGCTGCACTGCATTGCGTTGCAGCACTTAAATTGGCTATGGGGAGCCTGGTGCTTCCTGCTGCCCGGACCAGAGACAGGAAGAAGGAAGATGAAGAGGTTGGGGAGAGGCGGCGGCCAGCTGTTCCCAGTAAGTGCTTTTTTTTTCTTAACCTCTCCCCCCAGCCCCACCATAGCAAAGGAAGCACTTTCTTTAGGGACTGCATGATGCTCAAACAGGTCGGACCAACGCTTTAACTTGAGGCTTAAAGGACGGTTTGTTGTCAGCTTTTAGCCCCAGATGTATGACGATGCCGCTCTGGGGTCCTGGGGAGAGGCATCGTCAGGCCAGAAAGTCCACCAGAAGTCTAGAGGGTGTTACCAAGGAGAACATTTCTGTTTTCTCTTCATTGCATTTGAGTTGGGAGGATGCTAGCCAGTGGAAGACGGCTGTTATAATCTGTGTGCCCTTCAGCTCCTCTCCCTTGCCCCATGAGAATAGCAGTTGCGTATTGTCACTATAGGAGATCACTTTGCTTCCCAGGTCTCCTGCTAATTGGGCCAGAGGGGTAAGGTAGATGTTAAAGAGGGTGGGGCTAAGGGCAGAGCCCTGGGGACTCCCACAGACAAGTCACAAGGAGTGGTGGAACATTGGGTGATCCAAACCTGCTGGCTCCTGTTCGACAGAAAAGATGCTAGCCAATGCAGGGCCAGTCCTGGTACCCCAATGGCCAGGGGCGTAACACAGGCCCCCGCAGCCCCTGCGGTGCGGGGGGGCCCCCAAGCTCCAGGGGGCCCCCTCAGCACAGCACTCTGCCTGCAAAGCTCCTGATTGAGCCCAGAGGGGGCCCCTCCACGTGCCTTGCAGGGAGGCCCCCTCGAGTTTCGTTACGCCAGTGCCAATGGGCTGGAGCCAGTCCAGCAGCATGGCATGGGGAACGGTCTCAAATGCTGCAGATGGAACTAACATGATCAATAGTGCATTTCCCCTAGTATCAAGCATGCCTTTGATATGTCCTGAGACCTCAACCAATGCCGTCTCAGTACTATAATGGGGTCTGAAGCCTGACTGGCTCGAGTGTAGCAGATTGTTGGCTTCTAGATAGCTGAAGAGCCGTGTGTTGACGTGTTTTTCCAGTCTCTGGGATAGAACCGGCAGCAAGGAGATCGGCCTACAGTTGGCTGTAGCTTATGAGTTGGGAACCGTGGCAGTCTTTATTGATGCATTAAGTATAAAGTTCGCTACAGGGTTAATAATAGCAGACATGGCCGCCATTAAATTAGGGGGCACAGATCTGCTGGAGTCCAGATTGATGGCTTTCAAATCCCTCAGAGAGCAGTCCAGCGAAATAAGCTCCCAGGTGGTCAGCTGTGCCCTAGAGGGCGTAGCCGAACTGGCCTCCAGTTTAATGCATACATCTTCATCCACCCTTGTGGATGATGACAGACTGGCTTGGATGCTTAAAATCTTTGTATTACAGAAACTGGCCAGCTGTTTGCACCACTCCACCCAGGGCTTTAAGTGGGGGGGGTCTGAGCACCCCCAGTTTTTTTGGGGGGGCGTCGAAAGGGGTGTCTAGGGGGCTCTATTTTCGGGTCTCAAAGGCCAAAGGTAGGGTGACCAGACGTCCCGGTTTTTGTTTCGTGTGTCGGGTGAGCATGCGTGCGCACTGCTTAAGGTGTGACGTCAGCAGGAAGGGAAATCCTTTGAAGAGAGACACTTTCTCTCGGGATTTCCCTTCTCTTTGAACACGCAGCGCCACCTACGTCATCGTGCCAGCCATCGGCACGACCCTGCTTTTACGGCCTGCAGCAAGATTTCTCCAGCAACCAGTGTGACCCTGCTCTGCCTTAAAGCAAGCGAGGGACGAGGGTCTACAACAGAATCCAGCAGCAGTGACACTACCACTACCAGTGCAGCCCTGCCCCTGTCGGCCCGTCATCTCTATGCCTCAAAAACCTGTCTGATTTCTCTAGATACATACCTGCCTGTCTTTTTTCTCAATCATATGTCTATTTCTAACCAACCGACCGTCCACCCATCAGTCAGTTTATCCATCCATGGGTCGTTTCATTTACATTATATTCCCTTCTGTGTGTTAGTCCGTCCAGGTGTCTGCTTCTGTTCACTGATCGCCTAATAAATAACGTTTACACATATGTGATAACGTGGAACCACACATGTCAAATCACACATAGGATGAACAATAACACATGAAATACATACCGACGTTGGCATACACTCTAGCGCCGGTGCTTGCACACACAACCTGTGAGCCTGTGAGCCTTCAGAAGGACTTGTGCCAGCGCCGGAAAATACCAATAAACCACCCAGCCACTGAATATAATAACTCTAGATGCATTAGGAAGAGAGTTGATATATATATATATTCACTGAAAAAACCATAGGTTTCAGACACGTTATAGTTAGGAATTAGCATTTAAAAAACCTTTGAAATTCACTGAAAAAACCATAGGTTTCAGGCACGTTATAGTTAGAAATTAGCATTTAAAAAACCTTAGAAATTCACTGAAAAAACCATAAGGTTTTAGGGACAGTTATAGTTAGTTGGACATTGCACTCGTACAAAACCCGTGAAATTCCCCGTTATAGTTAGTTCAGGTAACTATAACTCGCGCCCCCGCAATGCACTGCTGATGACGTCACATATTACATCACTCATGACATGGTCAGTGACATCACTGATGACATCACTGATGACATCTCAAGGGGAATTCGTTCCCCCTCTGCAAACGCGCCAGGGGGCGCGTTTGCAGAGTACTGCAGGGAGGGGGGCGGGGCCTCCGGCACAATGCCGGTCGTTTTTTTTTTTCTTGTCCTCATGGCCTCGATTTTTTTATTTTTTTATTTGGAGGGGGGCTGCGTGGCCCCCCTTCCCTTGCCCACTTTTGGCCCCGGGGACCCCATCCCCCGGGGCCTGAGCATTTTATTTATTTTTTTTAATTAAAAAAAAAAAAAACGGGGAAGGGGCCGCGTGGCCCTTCTTCCCTGGGCCTGTATTGGCCCGGGGACCCCATCCCCGGGGCATGGCCTCGATTTTTTGATTTTTTATTTGGAGGGGGGCTGCGTGGCCCCCTCCTCAGGCCATTTAAGGCCCCGGGACCCCATCCCCGGGGCCGGCCTTACACCTTTTTTCTTTTTTTAAATTTGGGGAGGGGGCTGCGTGGCCCCCTCCCCTGGCCACTATGGCCCCGGGGACCCCATCCCCCGGGGCCTGGCCTCTGGTTGGGGACTGTGGGGGTCCCCAATCCCCACAGTCCCAGCCGGCTCCCCGCCTCCTGCGCGAGCCGTGCATTGCTTCCACATGGGGAGCAGTTAACATGCTGCTCCCCATGTGGAAAAGCAATCAGCTTTGGATATTGGAAGCGATATCTCTTCCAATATCCAAAGCAAGTTTACAATGACAGGACGGGAGACGCGAGGCTCCCGTCCTGTCATTGCAAGCTAGCAGTGTCCCGGTTGTAGGCACCCCGGGACACTGCAGGAGCCGGCCCTGGGGGTGGCGGTCCCCAGGGCCATCACTGGCTCCAGGAGGGGGCCGCGCGGCCCCCTCCCCACATTTTCAAAGCCCGGGGAGGTGGTGGTCCCCGAGGCTTCGGGAGTCCAAAACAAACCCCCATTTTAAATTTTTAGTGCCCGGGGAGGTGGCGGTCCCGGGGCGTGTGGGGGGCTGGAGCCCCCACACAGATTAAAAACAATAAAACAGAAGCCCGGGGAGGTGGCGGTCCCCGGGGCAGCGGGAGGGCAAGAGCCCTCCCGCACCATTTTGTTAAAGCCCCGGGGGGTGGCGGTCCCCGGGGCTTGGGGGGCCATGAGGCCCCCATGCATAAATTTAACCCCCCCCACCATGCCCCCGGGACTTGGCCCACCCGGGGCAGAGTGCTATCGAGCGCGGGAGACCGCGCTTCGATTTTTTCGGCAGGATCCGCGCACCCTGAGCGCATCCTGCCGATTTAAAAAAATATATGCTTTTGCCCAGGGGGTCCTTGTGGGACCCCTGAGCAGGCCTAGGGGTTAGGGTGTTTCTACCCTGCCCCCTTTGTGCGCTTTGCGCACTTGTTTCTGTCCCTCGGTTCTACCGAGGGACAAAATAGCTGCCAACACTTCCTGAATCGGAATGTTGACAGCCAGCTGACAACCAATTAGCATGCAGCTCGTGATCGGGAGGGTACGCGGACCCTACTCGGCCATAGATATATATGTGACTTTACTTGTGAATTTCTCAGGAACTACTGAATGGATTTACACCATTTAAGCAAAAGGCACCAGTCTGAACCAAGGGCTACCTCTTTGCCAAATTTGGTGTAATTCCGTTCAGCAGTTCGGGCTGTAGCTGCGACTAAAGGTTCCTATGGAAAAATGAATGGGGAAAACGCGTTTTGGGACCCCCTTTTTCTCGGCCCCCGCTAGACAGAATCAACCCGAGACTTTCAGGGTAGAGCGGAGCGGAGCGCCCAACAAGTTGGAAACTTTCGCGAAGATTCGTCAACCGGCGCCAACGTTATTTCAAATAGAATGTCGCGGATTTCCTATGGATAATAGGTCCTAACTATAACTATCTACTGGCGACCGCCAGTAGATAATGTATATATATATATATATATATATTACAGTTTAATATAGCTCTGTCTTGACCCGAACGTATTGGAGCGCTTTACGTGAGCTACATGAGCACTAGTTACATTACACAAGATCATATACATTTTTGGGGGGACTGGGGGGCACAGTGAGATTAAGACTTAATCTCACTGTGCCTCATCCCCAAAATGTATATGATCTTGTGTAATGTAACTTGTGGCTGCATTGAAAATGTTCAGGCACAATTCAGAAGTAAGTAGATATCTCAAGTCAATAGTAAAGCCGACCCAGACGGACCCTTCTGAGTTTCATTTTCATCACTTTCACATTGCTCTGCTCTTCCTATGTTTACTAACACTGATGGAATTAAGTCCTGTGTGACTGTTAGACCTGGCATCCTTGGCGTGGTTTCCCCTGACTTTTTGCCTCTACCTCCTACGTTTTGACACTGATGGATTTCGTTTTGCTGGTTTAGATGCTTTGGGCACTTTGCCACTGCTGATCAGTGCCAAAGTGCAAGTGCTCCCTGGTTAAAGTATTACTGTGATTAGTTATCCATGATTGGCTGATTTGTTTTACCAGTCGGTCCCTAGTAAAATGCACCAAGTGTGCCGGGGCGGGTAATTCAAATGCTACTAGTGGGCCTGCAGCCCTGATTGTGCCACCCACATGAGTAGCCCTAAAATGGTGTCTCAGGCCTGCCACCGCAGCGCCTGTGCGCAGTCTGTGAACTGCCATGTTGTCCTGGCCAGTGTACACACTGGCCAGGCCTGACTCTTCCCTTTTCTTACACATTGGACACCCCTATGGTAGGCCCAAGGTACCCCCTGGGCAGGGTGCAGTGTATGTGAAGGTTAGGACATGTACTAGTGTGGGTAACATGTCCTGATAGTGAAAATACTGCCAATTTCGTTTTCACTATTGAAAGGCTATCTTGCCCATAGGATAACATGGGGAATGCTGTGTAACATGTTTACCTGCATATCTTCCTATAACGGCAAGATAGAATGTTGGAATCTGGTATCCCTGAACTCAGAATTTAATAACACATCCTTTAGTGAAGATGGTTTTAAATTCTAAGTTTGGAAATAGCACTTTTAGAAAGTGGCTATTTTCCTGTTCAACCTTTCTGTGTGCCTCTGCCTGGTTGAGTATTGACTGTCTGGTTTGTGAGTGACAGGGGCTGGGGTGGCTCAGGAGGCTGGGTGAGTCAGCACTAGGCTGAATAGCCCCATCTACATGTAGAGTGGTGGAGAGGAGTAGAACCTGGGTCTCAATAGGGCTGTGCCTGCCTGCCACAATGCTGGCTCCACCTCCTGCGGTGCGTCTGATGGCCATGGCCCACACTCACAAAGGAAGAAGGTGTGCACTGGCAGAGTGCACCCAGAACTGGTTTAGACTGGGTCCAGGACCCCTCACACAAGAAGAACAAAGACTTTTGAGGTATAAAAGTAGGACTGGAGCCCCAGTAAAATTAGATTAAGAAACTTCGTGATCAAGAAGGAATCCCTGCCAAAAGAAGAACAGCCAGGAAGACTGAGGAAAAGTGCTGCCATTGCTGAGTGTCTGGGAGCTGACCTGCAGTTGCTGTGATTGCCGAGGAAGAGGACCAAGGGACTGTCTGCTGTGTGCTGTGTCCCCCTTACTTGAAGAGGAGCTGTGCTGTGTGCTTTGCCCCTCTGAAGCCTGCCTATCTCTAAGGGCCTGAGAAGAGCTGGCCTCCTGTTGGGACTCACCAGGGGAGTTTGCTTCTGCGGCTCAGAGAGAAGTGGACGAGGGCAAATTCAAGAATGTTCCTCTTTTCCATGGTAGAAGTAACTCTGTAGCCCTTAATCAAAATCAGTTTTACCAAAGTCTGTCTATAAATATCAATAAACGATGTGCCCCGGATTCTGAGAAAGAACTTATAGCCAGCTTCAGTGTGCTAGATGCATGCAACTTGCCTTCTGGTGATGAATGCATTCTTTATGGTGAAACAGATATCCAGAAACCGTGTTCAGAGTTTCAGCTGCCAGCAAGAGATACCATCCAAGCTTTTAGACTTTTCAAAGATTTTGGTGGAAAGAAAACCCCTGAAGCATTAAAAAAGTTAGTGGTTTGCATGGAAACCCTGCCAGCAAGTAATGTGGATTGCAAGAGAGGTTTCAGCGCAATGAACTTAATTGCTAGTCCAACAAGGGCCTCTCTTCTTGTAGAGACCATTTCTTCATGCTTATGGGTAAAACTCAATGGTTCTCCATTTGAAACATTTGATGCAAAGCTGTATGTAAAGAGTTGGCTGGCAAAAGGTTGAAGGTCTGCTGAAGAAAATTGTTGTGAGAAACCCCAGCAAAATAGACACAGTGAATATCTTCAAGGGTTTGGGAAATCCTGCAATAGATTTCTAAGTAATGTAAATAATTTTTACATGTTTTTAAAGTGTTTGGTATTTTATGGCTTATACTTAATAAATATACCTTTTTGCCTATTTTATTATCCTTTGCTGGATGCGACTTCATGATTTTCTTAAGCACACAATGCTAGTTATCTTGATTTAGACCACGCCCCTACTCGGATAGGCCACACCCCTTTAAGAAATTTGCCACGCCCCTTTTAGAGCACCCCCAGTTTTTTTTCCCACTTAAAGCCCTGACTTCACCAATGTTTGAAGAGAAGTGGTAAATGCTGCTGGTGATATAAAGGTCTTGACGATCGAGAAGATTTCTCTGGTCCTATTCCCTGCCTCTTCGACCTTCTCTTCATTGTAGCCTGGTTTGGCTGTTCTTATTGCATCATATCACCTTAATGCTAGTTTGTAGGGTTCTCTATCTCGTAAGTTGCAGTCTTTCCTCCATTTCTGTTCTAGCACCTCACAGCCGTTGTTTCCTGCTTTAAGGTCGTCAGAGATCCAAGGGCTGGACGGCTTCCATTCTCATGCTGCGCGGGCGAGCCGCTGCTCGTTTCTCTGTAGCAGCTCTAATCCAGTTATCAAACTTTGTGATCTCATCCTCCACCCTGCCCGACAGAGCAGGGATGATGTCTTATAGAGCAGGGGTGAGGTCTTATAGAGCAGGGGTGAGGTCTTATAGAGCAGGGGTGAGGTCTTAAAGAGCAGGGGTGAGGTCTTAAAGAGCAGGGGTGAGGTCTTATAGAGCAGGGGTGAGGTCTTATAGAGCAGGGGTGAGGTCTTAAAGAGCAGGGGTGAGGTCTTATAGAGCTGGGGTGAGGTCTTATAGAGCAGGGGTGAGGTCTGATAGAGCAGGGGTGAGGTCTTATAGAGCAGGGATGAGGTCTTATAGAGCAGGGATGAGGTCTTATAGAGCAGGGATGAGGTCTTATAGAGCAGGGATGAGGTCTTATAGAGCAGGGGTGAGGTCTTATAGAGCTGGGGTGAGGTCTTATAGAGCAGGGATGAGGTCTTATAGAGCAGGGAGGAGGTCTTATAGAGCAGGGATGAGGTCTTATAGAGCAGGGGTGAGGTCTTATAGAGCAGGGGTGAGGTCTTATAGAGCAGGGGTGAGGTCTTATAGAGCAGGGGTGAGGTCTTATAGAGCAGGGGTGAGGTCTTATAGAGCAGGGTGAGGTCTTATAGAGCAGGGGTGAGGTCTTATAGAGCAGGGGTGAGGTCTTATAGAGCTGGGGTGAGGTCTTATAGAGCAGGGGTGAGGTCTGATAGAGCAGGGGTGAGGTCTTATAGAGCAGGGATGAGGTCTTATAGAGCAGGGATGAGGTCTTATAGAGCAGGGATGAGGTCTTATAGAGCAGGGATGAGGTCTTATAGAGCAGGGATGAGGTCTTATAGAGCAGGGGTGAGGTCTTATAGAGCAGGGGTGAGGTCTTATAGAGCAGGGTGAGGTCTTATAGAGCAGGGGTGAGGTCTTATAGAGCAGGGGTGAGGTCTTATAGAGCAGGGGTGAGGTCTTATAGAGCAGGGGTGAGGTCTTATAGAGCAGGGGTGAGGTCTTATAGAGCAGGGGTGAGGTCTTATAGAGCAGGGATGAGGTCTTATAGAGCAGGGGTGAGGTCTTATAGAGCAGGGGTGAGGTCTTATAGAGCAGGGGTGAGGTCTTATAGAGCAGGGGTGAGGTCTTATAGAGCAGGGATGAGGTCTTATAGAGCAGGGATGAGGTCTTATAGAGCAGGGAGGAGGTCTTATAGAGCTGGGGTGAGGTCTTATAGAGCAGGGGTGAGGTCTTATAGAGCAGGGATGAGGTCTTATAGAGCAGGGATGAGGTCTTATAGAGCAGGGGTGAGGTCTTATAGAGCAGGGATGAGGTCTTATAGAGCAGGGATGAGGTCTTATAGAGCAGGGGTGAGGTCTTATAGAGCAGGGATGAGGTCTTATAGAGCAGGGGTGAGGTCTTATAGAGCAGGGGTGAGGTCTTATAGAGCAGGGGTGAGGTCTTATAGAGCAGGGGTGAGGTCTTATAGAGCAGGGATGAGGTCTTATAGAGCAGGGATGAGGTCTTATAGAGCAGGGATGAGGTCTTATAGAGCAGGGGTGAGGTCTTATAGAGCAGGGGTGAGGTCTTATAGAGCAGGGGTGAGGTCTTATAGAGCAGGGGTGAGGTCTTATAGAGCAGGGGTGAGGTCTTATAGAGCAGGGGTGAGGTCTTATAGAGCAGGGGTGAGGTCTTATAGAGCAGGGGTGAGGTCTTATAGAGCAGGGGTGAGGTCTTATAGAGCAGGGATGAGGTCTTATAGAGCAGGGATGAGGTCTTATAGAGCAGGGATGAGGTCTTATAGAGCAGGGGTGAGGTCTTATAGAGCAGGGGTGAGGTCTTATAGAGCAGGGGTGAGGTCTTATAGAGCAGGGGTGAGGTCTTATAGAGCAGGGGTGAGGTCTTATAGAGCAGGGGTGAGGTCTGATAGAGCAGGGGTGAGGTCTTATAGAGCAGGGGTGAGGTCTTATAGAGCAGGGGTGAGGTCTTATAGAGCAGGGGTGAGGTCTTATAGAGCAGGGGTGAGGTCTTATAGAGCAGGGGTGAGGTCTTATAGAGCAGGGGTGAGGTCTTATAGAGCAGGGGTGAGGTCTTATAGAGCAGGGATGAGGTCTTATAGAGCAGGGGTGAGGTCTTATAGAGCAGGGGTGAGGTCTTATAGAGCAGGGGTGAGGTCTTATAGAGCAGGGGTGAGGTCTTATAGAGCAGGGGTGAGGTCTTATAGAGCAGGGATGAGGTCTTATAGAGCAGGGATGAGGTCTTATAGAGCAGGGGTGAGGTCTTATAGAGCAGGGATGAGGTCTTATAGAGCAGGGATGAGGTCTTATAGAGCAGGGGTGAGGTCTTATAGAGCAGGGATGAGGTCTTATAGAGCAGGGATGAGGTCTTATAGAGCAGGGGTGAGGTCTTATAGAGCAGGGGTGAGGTCTTATAGAGCAGGGGTGAGGTCTTATAGAGCAGGGGTGAGGTCTTATAGAGCAGGGGTGAGGTCTTATAGAGCAGGGATGAGGTCTTATAGAGCAGGGATGAGGTCTTATAGAGCAGGGATGAGGTCTTATAGAGCAGGGATGAGGTCTTATAGAGCAGGGATGAGGTCTTATAGAGCAGGGGTGAGGTCTTATAGAGCAGGGGTGAGGTCTTATAGAGCAGGGTGAGGTCTTATAGAGCAGGGTGAGGTCTTATAGAGCAGGGGTGAGGTCTTATAGAGCAGGGGTGAGGTCTTATAGAGCAGGGGTGAGGTCTTATAGAGCAGGGGTGAGGTCTTATAGAGCAGGGATGAGGTCTTATAGAGCAGGGATGAGGTCTTATAGAGCAGGGATGAGGTCTTATAGAGCAGGGATGAGGTCTTATAGAGCAGGGATGAGGTCTTATAGAGCAGGGATGAGGTCTTATAGAGCAGGGATGAGGTCTTATAGAGCAGGGATGAGGTCTTATAGAGCAGGGATGAGGTCTTATAGAGCAGGGGTGAGGTCTTATAGAGCTGGGGTGAGGTCTTATAGAGCAGGGGTGAGGTCTTATAGAGCAGGGGTGAGGTCTTATAGAGCAGGGGTGAGGTCTTATAGAGCAGGGGTGAGGTCTTATAGAGCAGGGGTGAGGTCTTATAGAGCAGGGGTGAGGTCTTATAGAGCAGGGATGAGGTCTTATGGAGAGCAGGGGTGAGGTCTTATAGAGCAGGGGTGAGGTCTTATAGAGCAGGGATGAGGTCTTATAGAGCAGGGAGGAGGTCTTATAGAGCTGGGGTGAGGTCTTATAGAGCAGGGGTGAGGTCTTATAGAGCAGGGGTGAGGTCTTATAGAGCAGGGATGAGGTCTTATAGAGCAGGGATGAGGTCTTATAGAGCAGGGGTGAGGTCTTATAGAGCAGGGATGAGGTCTTATAGAGCAGGGGTGAGGTCTTATAGAGCAGGGGTGAGGTCTTATAGAGCAGGGGTGAGGTCTTATAGAGCAGGGGTGAGGTCTTATAGAGCAGGGGTGAGGTCTTATAGAGCAGGGGTGAGGTCTTATAGAGCAGGGATGAGGTCTTATAGAGCAGGGATGAGGTCTTATAGAGCAGGGGTGAGGTCTTATAGAGCAGGGGTGAGGTCTTATAGAGCAGGGGTGAGGTCTTATAGAGCAGGGGTGAGGTCTTATAGAGCAGGGGTGAGGTCTTATAGAGCAGGGATGAGGTCTTATAGAGCAGGGGTGAGGTCTTATAGAGCAGGGGTGAGGTCTTATAGAGCAGGGGTGAGGTCTTATAGAGCAGGGGTGAGGTCTTATAGAGCAGGGGTGAGGTCTTATAGAGCAGGGGTGAGGTCTTATAGAGCAGGGATGAGGTCTTATAGAGCAGGGGTGAGGTCTTATAGAGCAGGGGTGAGGTCTTATAGAGCAGGGGTGAGGTCTTATAGAGCAGGGGTGAGGTCTTATAGAGCAGGGGTGAGGTCTTATAGAGCAGGGATGAGGTCTTATAGAGCAGGGGTGAGGTCTTATAGAGCAGGGATGAGGTCTTATAGAGCAGGGATGAGGTCTTATAGAGCAGGGATGAGGTCTTATAGAGCAGGGATGAGGTCTTATAGAGCAGGGATGAGGTCTTATAGAGCAGGGATGAGGTCTTATAGAGCAGGGATGAGGTCTTATAGAGCAGGGGTGAGGTCTTATAGAGCAGGGGTGAGGTCTTATAGAGCAGGGGTGAGGTCTTATAGAGCAGGGGTGAGGTCTGATAGAGCAGGGGTGAGGTCTTATAGAGCAGGGGTGAGGTCTGATAGAGCAGGGGTGAGGTCTGATAGAGCAGGGGTGAGGTCTGATAGAGCTGGGGTGAGGTCTGATAGAGCAGGGGTGAGGTCTTATAGAGCAGGGATGAGGTCTTATAGAGCAGGGATGAGGTCTTATAGAGCAGGGATGAGGTCTTATAGAGCAGGGGTGAGGTCTGATAGAGCTGGGGTGAGGTCTTATAGAGCAGGGTGAGGTCTGATAGAGCAGGGGTGAGGTCTTATAGAGCAGGGGTGAGGTCTTAAAGAGCAGGGGTGAGGTCTGATAGAGCAGGGGTGAGGTCTGATAGAGCAGGGGTGAGGTCTTATAGAGCAGGGGTGAGGTCTTATAGAGCAGGGGTGAGGTCTGATAGAGCAGGGGTGAGGTCTTATAGAGCAGGGGTGAGGTCTTATAGAGCAGGGGTGAGGTCTTATAGAGCAGGGGTGAGGTCTTATAGAGCAGGGGTGAGGTCTTATAGAGCAGGGGTGAGGTCTTATAGAGCAGGGGTGAGGTCTTATAGAGCAGGGATGAGGTCTTATAGAGCAGGGATGAGGTCTTATAGAGCAGGGATGAGGTCTTATAGAGCAGGGGTGAGGTCTTATAGAGCAGGGGTGAGGTCTGATAGAGCAGGGGTGAGGTCTGATAGAGCAGGGGTGAGGTCTTATAGAGCAGGGGTGAGGTCTTATAGAGCAGGGGTGAGGTCTGATAGAGCAGGGGTGAGGTCTGATAGAGCAGGGGTGAGGTCTTATAGAGCAGGGGTGAGGTCTTATAGAGCAGGGGTGAGGTCTTATAGAGCAGGGGTGAGGTCTTATAGAGCAGGGGTGAGGTCTTATAGAGCAGGGGTGAGGTCTTATAGAGCAGGGGTGAGGTCTGATAGAGCAGGGGTGAGGTCTGATAGAGCAGGGGTGAGGTCTTATAGAGCAGGGGTGAGGTCTTATAGAGCAGGGGTGAGGTCTTATAGAGCAGGGGTGAGGTCTTATAGAGCAGGGGTGAGGTCTTATAGAGCAGGGATGAGGTCTGATAGAGCAGGGGTGAGGTCTTATAGAGCAGGGGTGAGGTCTTATAGAGCAGGGATGAGGTCTTATAGAGCAGGGATGAGGTCTTATAGAGCAGGGGTGAGGTCTTATAGAGCAGGGATGAGGTCTTATAGAGCAGGGATGAGGTCTTATAGAGCAGGGGTGAGGTCTTATAGAGCAGGGATGAGGTCTTATAGAGCAGGGATGAGGTCTTATAGAGCAGGGGTGAGGTCTGATAGAGCAGGGGTGAGGTCTTATAGAGCAGGGGTGAGGTCTTATAGAGCAGGGGTGAGGTCTTATAGAGCAGGGGTGAGGTCTTATAGAGCAGGGGTGAGGTCTTATAGAGCAGGGATGAGGTCTTATAGAGCAGGGATGAGGTCTTATAGAGCAGGGATGAGGTCTTATAGAGCAGGGATGAGGTCTTATAGAGCAGGGATGAGGTCTTATAGAGCAGGGATGAGGTCTTATAGAGCAGGGGTGAGGTCTTATAGAGCAGGGATGAGGTCTTATAGAGCAGGGGTGAGGTCTTATAGAGCAGGGGTGAGGTCTGATAGAGCAGGGGTGAGGTCTTATAGAGCAGGGGTGAGGTCTTATAGAGCTGGGGTGAGGTCTTATAGAGCAGGGGTGAGGTCTTATAGAGCAGGGATGAGGTCTTATAGAGCAGGGATGAGGTCTTATAGAGCAGGGATGAGGTCTTATAGAGCAGGGATGAGGTCTTATAGAGCAGGGATGAGGTCTTATAGAGCAGGGATGAGGTCTTATAGAGCAGGGATGAGGTCTTATAGAGCAGGGATGAGGTCTTATAGAGCAGGGGTGAGGTCTTATAGAGCAGGGATGAGGTCTTATAGAGCAGGGGTGAGGTCTTATAGAGCAGGGGTGAGGTCTGATAGAGCAGGGGTGAGGTCTTATAGAGCAGGGGTGAGGTCTTATAGAGCAGGGGTGAGGTCTGATAGAGCAGGGGTGAGGTCTTATAGAGCAGGGGTGAGGTCTTATAGAGCAGGGGTGAGGTCTTATAGAGCAGGGATGAGGTCTTATAGAGCAGGGGTGAGGTCTTATAGAGCAGGGGTGAGGTCTTATAGAGCAGGGGTGAGGTCTTATAGAGCAGGGGTGAGGTCTGATAGAGCAGGGGTGAGGTCTTATAGAGCAGGGGTGAGGTCTTATAGAGCAGGGATGAGGTCTTATAGAGCAGGGAGGAGGTCTTATAGAGCTGGGGTGAGGTCTTATAGAGCAGGGGTGAGGTCTTATAGAGCAGGGGTGAGGTCTTATAGAGCAGGGGTGAGGTCTTATAGAGCAGGGGTGAGGTCTTATAGAGCAGGGATGAGGTCTTATAGAGCAGGGGTGAGGTCTTATAGAGCAGGGGTGAGGTCTTATAGAGCAGGGATGAGGTCTTATAGAGCAGGGATGAGGTCTTATAGAGCAGGGGTGAGGTCTTATAGAGCAGGGGTGAGGTCTTATAGAGCAGGGGTGAGGTCTTATAGAGCAGGGGTGAGGTCTTATAGAGCAGGGGTGAGGTCTTATAGAGCAGGGGTGAGGTCTTATAGAGCAGGGGTGAGGTCTTATAGAGCAGGGGTGAGGTCTTATAGAGCAGGGGTGAGGTCTTATAGAGCAGGGATGAGGTCTTATAGAGCAGGGGTGAGGTCTTATAGAGCAGGGGTGAGGTCTTATAGAGCAGGGGTGAGGTCTTATAGAGCAGGGATGAGGTCTTATAGAGCAGGGGTGAGGTCTTATAGAGCAGGGGTGAGGTCTTATAGAGCAGGGGTGAGGTCTTATAGAGCAGGGGTGAGGTCTTATAGAGCAGGGGTGAGGTCTTATAGAGCAGGGGTGAGGTCTTATAGAGCAGGGGTGAGGTCTTATAGAGCAGGGGTGAGGTCTTATAGAGCAGGGATGAGGTCTTATAGAGCAGGGATGAGGTCTTATAGAGCAGGGATGAGGTCTTATAGAGCAGGGATGAGGTCTTATAGAGCAGGGGTGAGGTCTTATAGAGCAGGGATGAGGTCTTATAGAGCAGGGGTGAGGTCTTATAGAGCAGGGAGGAGGTCTTATAGAGCAGGGGTGAAGTCTTATAGAGCAGGGGTGAGGTCTGATAGAGCTGGGGTGAGGTCTGATAGAGCAGGGGTGAGGTCTGATAGAGCTGGGGTGAGGTCTTATAGAGCAGGGGTGAGGTCTGTATAGAGCAGGGGTGAGGTCTGATAGAGCAGGGGTGAGGTCTTATAGAGCAGGGATGAGGTCTTATAGAGCAGGGGTGAGGTCTTATAGAGCAGGGGTGAGGTCTTATAGAGCAGGGATGAGGTCTTATAGAGCAGGGATGAGGTCTTATAGAGCAGGGATGAGGTCTTATAGAGCAGGGATGAGGTCTTATAGAGCAGGGATGAGGTCTTATAGAGCAGGGGTGAGGTCTTATAGAGCAGGGATGAGGTCTTATAGAGCAGGGGTGAGGTCTTATAGAGCAGGGATGAGGTCTTATAGAGCAGGGGTGAGGTCTGATAGAGCAGGGGTGAGGTCTGATAGAGCAGGGGTGAGGTCTTATAGAGCAGGGGTGAGGTCTGATAGAGCAGGGGTGAGGTCTTATAGAGCAGGGGTGAGGTCTGATAGAGCAGGGGTGAGGTCTGATAGAGCAGGGGTGAGGTCTTATAGAGCAGGGATGAGGTCTTATAGAGCAGGGATGAGGTCTTATAGAGCAGGGATGAGGTCTTATAGAGCAGGGGTGAGGTCTGATAGAGCTGGGGTGAGGTCTTATAGAGCAGGGGTGAGGTCTGATAGAGCAGGGGTGAGGTCTTATAGAGCAGGGGTGAGGTCTGATAGAGCTGGGGTGAGGTCTGATAGAGCAGGGGTGAGGTCTTATAGAGCAGGGATGAGGTCTTATAGAGCAGGGATGAGGTCTTATAGAGCAGGGGTGAGGTCTTATAGAGCAGGGATGAGGTCTTATAGAGCAGGGATGAGGTCTTATAGAGCAGGGGTGAGGTCTGATAGAGCAGTGGTGAGGTCTTATAGAGCAGGGATGAGGTCTTATAGAGCAGGGGTGAGGTCTTATAGAGCAGGGGTGAGGTCTTATAGAGCAGGGGTGAGGTCTTATAGAGCAGGGATGAGGTCTTATAGAGCAGGGGTGAGGTCTTATAGAGCAGGGGTGAGGTCTTATAGAACAGGGGTGAGGTCTTATAGAGCAGGGGTGAGGTCTTATAGAGCAGGGGTGAGGTCTTATAGAGCAGGGGTGAGGTCTTATAGAGCAGGGGTGAGGTCTTATAGAGCAGGGAGGAGGTCTGATAGAGCAGGGGTGAGGTCTTATAGAGCAGGGAGGAGGTCTGATAGAGCAGGGGTGAGGTCTTATAGAGCAGGGATGAGGTCTTATAGAGCAGGGGTGAGGTCTTATAGAGCTGGGGTGAGGTCTTATAGAGCAGGGGTGAGGTCTTATAGAGCAGGGGTGAGGTCTTATAGAGCAGGGGTGAGGTCTTATAGAGCAGGGATGAGGTCTTATAGAGCAGGGATGAGGTCTTATAGAGCAGGGATGAGGTCTTATAGAGCAGGGGTGAGGTCTTAAAGAGCAGGGGTGAGGTCTGATAGAGCAGGGGTGAGGTCTTATAGAGCAGGGGTGAGGTCTTATAGAGCAGGGGTGAGGTCTGATAGAGCAGGGGTGAGGTCTGATAGAGCAGGGGTGAGGTCTTATAGAGCAGGGGTGAGGTCTTATAGAGCAGGGGTGAGGTCTTATAGAGCTGGGGTGAGGTCTTATAGAGCAGGGGTGAGGTCTTATAGAGCAGGGGTGAGGTCTTATAGAGCAGGGGTGAGGTCTGATAGAGCAGGGGTGAGGTCTGATAGAGCAGGGGTGAGGTCTTATAGAGCAGGGGTGAGGTCTTATAGAGCAGGGGTGAGGTCTGATAGAGCAGGGGTGAGGTCTTATAGAGCAGGGGTGAGGTCTTATAGAGCAGGGATGAGGTCTTATAGAGCAGGGATGAGGTCTTATAGAGCAGGGGTGAGGTCTTATAGAGCAGGGGTGAGGTCTGATAGAGCAGGGGTGAGGTCTGATAGAGCAGGGGTGAGGTCTTATAGAGCAGGGGTGAGGTCTTATAGAGCAGGGGTGAGGTCTGATAGAGCAGGGGTGAGGTCTTATAGAGCAGGGGTGAGGTCTTATAGAGCAGGGATGAGGTCTTATAGAGCAGGGGTGAGGTCTTATAGAGCAGGGGTGAGGTCTTATAGAGCAGGGGTGAGGTCTTATAGAGCAGGGGTGAGGTCTTATAGAGCAGGGGTGAGGTCTTATAGAGCAGGGGTGAGGTCTGATAGAGCAGGGGTGAGGTCTGATAGAGCAGGGGTGAGGTCTTATAGAGCAGGGGTGAGGTCTGATAGAGCAGGGGTGAGGTCTTATAGAGCAGGGGTGAGGTCTTATAGAGCAGGGGTGAGGTCTTATAGAGCAGGGGTGAGGTCTTATAGAGCAGGGGTGAGGTCTTATAGAGCAGGGATGAGGTCTGATAGAGCAGGGGTGAGGTCTTATAGAGCAGGGGTGAGGTCTTATAGAGCAGGGATGAGGTCTTATAGAGCAGGGATGAGGTCTTATAGAGCAGGGATGAGGTCTTATAGAGCAGGGGTGAGGTCTTATAGAGCAGGGGTGAGGTCTTATAGAGCAGGGATGAGGTCTTATAGAGCAGGGGTGAGGTCTTATAGAGCAGGGATGAGGTCTTATAGAGCAGGGATGAGGTCTTATAGAGCAGGGGTGAGGTCTGATAGAGCAGGGGTGAGGTCTTATAGAGCAGGGGTGAGGTCTTATAGAGCAGGGGTGAGGTCTTAAAGAGCAGGGATGAGGTCTTATAGAGCAGGGATGAGGTCTTATAGAGCAGGGGTGAGGTCTTAAAGAGCAGGGGTGAGGTCTGATAGAGCAGGGGTGAGGTCTGATAGAGCAGGGGTGAGGTCTTATAGAGCAGGGGTGAGGTCTTATAGAGCAGGGGTGAGGTCTGATAGAGCAGGGGTGAGGTCTTATAGAGCAGGGGTGAGGTCTTATAGAGCAGGGGTGAGGTCTTATAGAGCAGGGATGAGGTCTTATAGAGCAGGGATGAGGTCTTATAGAGCAGGGATGAGGTCTTATAGAGCAGGGGTGAGGTCTTATAGAGCAGGGGTGAGGTCTGATAGAGCAGGGGTGAGGTCTGATAGAGCAGGGGTGAGGTCTTATAGAGCAGGGGTGAGGTCTTATAGAGCAGGGGTGAGGTCTGATAGAGCAGGGGTGAGGTCTGATAGAGCAGGGGTGAGGTCTTATAGAGCAGGGTGAGGTCTTATAGAGCAGGGATGAGGTCTTATAGAGCAGGGATGAGGTCTTATAGAGCAGGGGTGAGGTCTTATAGAGCAGGGGTGAGGTCTTATAGAGCAGGGGTGAGGTCTTATAGAGCAGGGGTGAGGTCTTATAGAGCAGGGGTGAGGTCTTATAGAGCAGGGGTGAGGTCTGATAGAGCAGGGGTGAGGTCTGATAGAGCAGGGGTGAGGTCTTATAGAGCAGGGGTGAGGTCTTATAGAGCAGGGGTGAGGTCTTATAGAGCAGGGGTGAGGTCTTATAGAGCAGGGGTGAGGTCTTATAGAGCAGGGATGAGGTCTGATAGAGCAGGGGTGAGGTCTTATAGAGCAGGGGTGAGGTCTTATAGAGCAGGGATGAGGTCTTATAGAGCAGGGATGAGGTCTTATAGAGCAGGGGTGAGGTCTTATAGAGCAGGGATGAGGTCTTATAGAGCAGGGATGAGGTCTTATAGAGCAGGGGTGAGGTCTTATAGAGCAGGGATGAGGTCTTATAGAGCAGGGGTGAGGTCTTATAGAGCTGGGATGAGGTCTTATAGAGCAGGGGTGAGGTCTTATAGAGCAGGGGTGAGGTCTTATAGAGCTGGGATGAGGTCTTATAGAGCTGGGGTGAGGTCTTATAGAGCAGGGGTGAGGTCTTATAGAGCAGGGATGAGATCTTATAGAGCAGGGATGAGGTCTTATAGAGCAGGGATGAGGTCTTATAGAGCAGGGGTGAGGTCTTAAAGAGCAGGGGTGAGGTCTGATAGAGCAGGGGTGAGGTCTGATAGAGCAGGGGTGAGGTCTTATAGAGCAGGGGTGAGGTCTTATAGAGCAGGGGTGAGGTCTGATAGAGCAGGGGTGAGGTCTGATAGAGCAGGGGTGAGGTCTTATAGAGCAGGGGTGAGGTCTTATAGAGCAGGGATGAGGTCTTATAGAGCAGGGATGAGGTCTTATAGAGCAGGGGTGAGGTCTTATAGAGCAGGGGTGAGGTCTTATAGAGCAGGGGTGAGGTCTTATAGAGCAGGGGTGAGGTCTTATAGAGCAGGGGTGAGGTCTTATAGAGCAGGGGTGAGGTCTGATAGAGCAGGGGTGAGGTCTGATAGAGCAGGGGTGAGGTCTTATAGAGCAGGGGTGAGGTCTTATAGAGCAGGGGTGAGGTCTTATAGAGCAGGGGTGAGGTCTTATAGAGCAGGGGTGAGGTCTTATAGAGCAGGGATGAGGTCTGATAGAGCAGGGGTGAGGTCTTATAGAGCAGGGGTGAGGTCTTATAGAGCAGGGATGAGGTCTTATAGAGCAGGGATGAGGTCTTATAGAGCCGGGGTGAGGTCTTATAGAGCAGGGATGAGGTCTTATAGAGCAGGGATGAGGTATTATAGAGCAGGGGTGAGGTCTTATAGAGCAGGGATGAGGTCTTATAGAGCAGGGATGAGGTCTTATAGAGCAGGGATGAGGTCTTATAGAGCAGGGGTGAGGTCTTATAGAGCAGGGATGAGGTCTTATAGAGCAGGGGTGAGGTCTTATAGAACAGGGGTGAGGTCTGATAGAGCTGGGGTGAGGTCTTATAGAGCAGGGGTGAGGTCTGATAGAGCAGGGGTGAGGTCTTATAGAGCAGGGGTGAGGTCTGATAGAGCTGGGGTGAGGTCTGATAGAGCAGGGGTGAGGTCTTATAGAGCAGGGATGAGGTCTTATAGAGCAGGGATGAGGTCTTATAGAGCAGGGATGAGGTCTTATAGAGCAGGGGTGAGGTCTGATAGAGCTGGGGTGAGGTCTTATAGAGCAGGGGTGAGGTCTGATAGAGCAGGGGTGAGGTCTTATAGAGCAGGGGTGAGGTCTGATAGAGCAGGGGTGAGGTCTTATAGAGCAGGGATGAGGTCTTATAGAGCAGGGATGAGGTCTTATAGAGCAGGGGTGAGGTCTTATAGAGCAGGGATGAGGTCTTATAGAGCAGGGGTGAGGTCTTATAGAGCAGGGGTGAGGTCTTATAGAGCAGGGGTGAGGTCTTATAGAGCAGGGATGAGGTCTTATAGAGCAGGGGTGAGGTCTTATAGAGCAGGGGTGAGGTCTTATAGAGCAGGGATGAGGTCTTATAGAGCAGGGGTGAGGTCTTATAGAGCAGGGGTGAGGTCTTATAGAGCAGGGGTGAGGTCTTATAGAGCAGGGGTGAGGTCTTATAGAGCAGGGGTGAGGTCTTATAGAGCAGGGATGAGGTCTTATAGAGCAGGGGTGAGGTCTTATAGAGCAGGGGTGAGGTCTTATAGAGCAGGGGTGAGGTCTTATAGAGCAGGGGTGAGGTCTTATAGAGCAGGGGTGAGGTCTTATAGAGCAGGGGTGAGGTCTTATAGAGCAGGGATGAGGTCTTATAGAGCAGGGATGAGGTCTTATAGAGCAGGGGTGAGGTCTTATAGAGCAGGGGTGAGGTCTTATAGAGCAGGGGTGAGGTCTTATAGAGCAGGGGTGAGGTCTTATAGAGCAGGGGTGAGGTCTTATAGAGCAGGGGTGAGGTCTTATAGAGCAGGGGTGAGGTCTTATAGAGCAGGGGTGAGGTCTTATAGAGCAGGGATGAGGTCTTATAGAGCAGGGATGAGGTCTTATAGAGCAGGGATGAGGTCTTATAGAGCAGGGATGAGGTCTTATAGAGCAGGGGTGAGGTCTTATAGAGCAGGGATGAGGTCTTATAGAGCAGGGGTGAGGTCTTATAGAGCAGGGATGAGGTCTTATAGAACAGGGGTGAGGTCTGATAGAGCAGGGGTGAGGTCTGATAGAGCTGGGGTGAGGTCTTATAGAGCAGGGGTGAGGTCTGATAGAGCAGGGGTGAGGTCTTATAGAGCAGGGGTGAGGTCTGATAGAGCTGGGGTGAGGTCTGATAGAGCAGGGGTGAGGTCTTATAGAGCAGGGATGAGGTCTTATAGAGCAGGGGTGAGGTCTTATAGAGCAGGGGTGAGGTCTTATAGAGCAGGGATGAGGTCTTATAGAGCAGGGATGAGGTCTTATAGAGCAGGGATGAGGTCTTATAGAGCAGGGATGAGGTCTTATAGAGCAGGGGTGAGGTCTTATAGAGCAGGGATGAGGTCTTATAGAGCAGGGGTGAGGTCTTATAGAGCAGGGATGAGGTCTTATAGAACAGGGGTGAGGTCTGATAGAACAGGGGTGAGGTCTGATAGAGCTGGGGTGAGGTCTTATAGAGCAGGGGTGAGGTCTGATAGAGCAGGGGTGAGGTCTTATAGAGCAGGGGTGAGGTCTGATAGAGCTGGGGTGAGGTCTGATAGAGCAGGGGTGAGGTCTTATAGAGCAGGGATGAGGTCTTATAGAGCAGGGATGAGGTCTTATAGAGCAGGGATGAGGTCTTATAGAGCAGGGGTGAGGTCTGATAGAGCTGGGGTGAGGTCTTATAGAGCAGGGGTGAGGTCTGATAGAGCAGGGGTGAGGTCTTATAGAGCAGGGGTGAGGTCTGATAGAGCTGGGGTGAGGTCTGATAGAGCAGGGGTGAGGTCTTATAGAGCAGGGATGAGGTCTTATAGAGCAGGGATGAGGTCTTATAGAGCAGGGGTGAGGTCTTATAGAGCAGGGATGAGGTCTTATAGAGCAGGGATGAGGTCTTATAGAGCAGGGGTGAGGTCTGATAGAGCAGTGGTGAGGTCTTATAGAGCAGGGATGAGGTCTTATAGAGCAGGGGTGAGGTCTTATAGAGCAGGGGTGAGGTCTTATAGAGCAGGGGTGAGGTCTTATAGAGCAGGGATGAGGTCTTATAGAGCAGGGGTGAGGTCTTATAGAGCAGGGGTGAGGTCTTATAGAGCAGGGGTGAGGTCTTATAGAGCAGGGGTGAGGTCTTATAGAGCAGGGATGAGGTCTTATAGAGCAGGGGTGAGGTCTTATAGAGCAGGGGTGAGGTCTTATAGAGCAGGGGTGAGGTCTTATAGAGCAGGGAGGAGGTCTGATAGAGCAGGGGTGAGGTCTTATAGAGCAGGGAGTGAGGTCTGATAGAGCAGGGGTGAGGTCTTATAGAGCAGGGATGAGGTCTTATAGAGCAGGGGTGAGGTCTTATAGAGCTGGGGTGAGGTCTTATAGAGCAGGGGTGAGGTCTTATAGAGCAGGGGTGAGGTCTTATAGAGCAGGGGTGAGGTCTTATAGAGCAGGGATGAGATCTTATAGAGCAGGGATGAGGTCTTATAGAGCAGGGATGAGGTCTTATAGAGCAGGGGTGAGGTCTTAAAGAGCAGGGGTGAGGTCTGATAGAGCAGGGGTGAGGTCTTATAGAGCAGGGGTGAGGTCTTATAGAGCAGGGGTGAGGTCTGATAGAGCAGGGGTGAGGTCTGATAGAGCAGGGGTGAGGTCTTATAGAGCAGGGGTGAGGTCTTATAGAGCAGGGGTGAGGTCTTATAGAGCTGGGGTGAGGTCTTATAGAGCAGGGGTGAGGTCTTATAGAGCAGGGGTGAGGTCTTATAGAGCAGGGGTGAGGTCTGATAGAGCAGGGGTGAGGTCTGATAGAGCAGGGGTGAGGTCTTATAGAGCAGGGGTGAGGTCTTATAGAGCAGGGGTGAGGTCTGATAGAGCAGGGGTGAGGTCTTATAGAGCAGGGGTGAGGTCTTATAGAGCAGGGATGAGGTCTTATAGAGCAGGGATGAGGTCTTATAGAGCAGGGGTGAGGTCTTAAAGAGCAGGGGTGAGGTCTGATAGAGCAGGGGTGAGGTCTGATAGAGCAGGGGTGAGGTCTTATAGAGCAGGGGTGAGGTCTTATAGAGCAGGGGTGAGGTCTGATAGAGCAGGGGTGAGGTCTTATAGAGCAGGGGTGAGGTCTTATAGAGCAGGGATGAGGTCTTATAGAGCAGGGGTGAGGTCTTATAGAGCAGGGGTGAGGTCTTATAGAGCAGGGGTGAGGTCTTATAGAGCAGGGGTGAGGTCTTATAGAGCAGGGGTGAGGTCTTATAGAGCAGGGGTGAGGTCTGATAGAGCAGGGGTGAGGTCTGATAGAGCAGGGGTGAGGTCTTATAGAGCAGGGGTGAGGTCTGATAGAGCAGGGGTGAGGTCTTATAGAGCAGGGGTGAGGTCTTATAGAGCAGGGGTGAGGTCTTATAGAGCAGGGGTGAGGTCTTATAGAGCAGGGGTGAGGTCTTATAGAGCAGGGATGAGGTCTGATAGAGCAGGGGTGAGGTCTTATAGAGCAGGGGTGAGGTCTTATAGAGCAGGGATGAGGTCTTATAGAGCAGGGATGAGGTCTTATAGAGCAGGGATGAGGTCTTATAGAGCAGGGGTGAGGTCTTATAGAGCAGGGATGAGGTCTTATAGAGCAGGGATGAGGTCTTATAGAGCAGGGGTGAGGTCTTATATAGCAGGGATGAGGTCTTATAGAGCAGGGATGAGGTCTTATAGAGCAGGGGTGAGGTCTGATAGAGCAGGGGTGAGGTCTTATAGAGCAGGGGTGAGGTCTTATAGAGCAGGGGTGAGGTCTTATAGAGCAGGGATGAGATCTTATAGAGCAGGGATGAGGTCTTATAGAGCAGGGGTGAGGTCTTAAAGAGCAGGGGTGAGGTCTGATAGAGCAGGGGTGAGGTCTGATAGAGCAGGGGTGAGGTCTTATAGAGCAGGGGTGAGGTCTTATAGAGCAGGGGTGAGGTCTGATAGAGCAGGGGTGAGGTCTTATAGAGCTGGGGTGAGGTCTTATAGAGCAGGGGTGAGGTCTTATAGAGCAGGGATGAGATCTTATAGAGCAGGGATGAGGTCTTATAGAGCAGGGATGAGGTCTTATAGAGCAGGGGTGAGGTCTTAAAGAGCAGGGGTGAGGTCTGATAGAGCAGGGGTGAGGTCTGATAGAGCAGGGGTGAGGTCTTATAGAGCAGGGGTGAGGTCTTATAGAGCAGGGGTGAGGTCTGATAGAGCAGGGGTGAGGTCTGATAGAGCAGGGGTGAGGTCTTATAGAGCAGGGGTGAGGTCTTATAGAGCAGGGATGAGGTCTTATAGAGCAGGGATGAGGTCTTATAGAGCAGGGGTGAGGTCTTATAGAGCAGGGGTGAGGTCTTATAGAGCAGGGGTGAGGTCTTATAGAGCAGGGGTGAGGTCTTATAGAGCAGGGGTGAGGTCTTATAGAGCAGGGGTGAGGTCTTATAGAGCAGGGGTGAGGTCTTATAGAGCAGGGGTGAGGTCTGATAGAGCAGGGGTGAGGTCTGATAGAGCAGGGGTGAGGTCTTATAGAGCAGGGGTGAGGTCTTATAGAGCAGGGGTGAGGTCTTATAGAGCAGGGGTGAGGTCTTATAGAGCAGGGGTGAGGTCTTATAGAGCAGGGATGAGGTCTGATAGAGCAGGGGTGAGGTCTTATAGAGCAGGGGTGAGGTCTTATAGAGCAGGGATGAGGTCTTATAGAGCAGGGATGAGGTCTTATAGAGCAGGGGTGAGGTCTTATAGAGCAGGGATGAGGTCTTATAGAGCAGGGATGAGGTCTTATAGAGCAGGGGTGAGGTCTTATAGAGCAGAGATGAGGTCTTATAGAGCAGGGATGAGGTCTTATAGAGCAGGGGTGAGGTCTGATAGAGCAGGGGTGAGGTCTTATAGAGCAGGGGTGAGGTCTTATAGAGCTGGGGTGAGGTCTTATAGAGCAGGGTTGAGGTCTTATAGAGCAGGGATGAGGTCTTATAGAGCAGGGATGAGGTCTTATAGAGCAGGGATGAGGTCTTATAGAGCAGGGATGAGGTCTTATAGAGCAGGGGTGAGGTCTTATAGAGCAGGGATGAGGTCTTATAGAGCAGGGATGAGGTCTTATAGAGCAGGGATGAGGTCTTATAGAGCAGGGATGAGGTCTTATAGAGCAGGGATGAGGTCTTATAGAGCAGGGATGAGGTCTTATAGAGCAGGGATGAGGTCTTATAGAGCAGGGGTGAGGTCTTATAGAGCAGGGATGAGGTCTTATAGAACAGGGGTGAGGTCTTATAGAGCAGGGGTGAGGTCTGATAGAGCAGGGGTGAGGTCTTATAGAGCAGGGGTGAGGTCTTATAGAGCTGGGGTGAGGTCTTATAGAGCAGGGGTGAGGTCTTATAGAGCAGGGATGAGGTCTTATAGAGCAGGGATGAGGTCTTATAGAGCAGGGATGAGGTCTTATAGAGCAGGGATGAGGTCTTATAGAGCAGGGATGAGGTCTTATAGAGCAGGGATGAGGTCTTATAGAGCAGGGATGAGGTCTTATAGAGCAGGGATGAGGTCTTATAGAGCAGGGATGAGGTCTTATAGAGCAGGGGTGAGGTCTTATAGAGCAGGGATGAGGTCTTATAGAGCAGGGGTGAGGTCTTATAGAACAGGGGTGAGGTCTGATAGAGCTGGGGTGAGGTCTTATAGAGCAGGGGTGAGGTCTGATAGAGCAGGGGTGAGGTCTTATAGAGCAGGGGTGAGGTCTGATAGAGCTGGGGTGAGGTCTGATAGAGCAGGGGTGAGGTCTTATAGAGCAGGGATGAGGTCTTATAGAGCAGGGATGAGGTCTTATAGAGCAGGGATGAGGTCTTATAGAGCAGGGGTGAGGTCTGATAGAGCTGGGGTGAGGTCTTATAGAGCAGGGGTGAGGTCTGATAGAGCAGGGGTGAGGTCTTATAGAGCAGGGGTGAGGTCTGATAGAGCAGGGGTGAGGTCTTATAGAGCAGGGATAAGGTCTTATAGAGCAGGGATGAGGTCTTATAGAGCAGGGGTGAGGTCTTATAGAGCAGGGACGAGGTCTTATAGAGCAGGGGTGAGGTCTTATAGAGCAGGGGTGAGGTCTTATAGAGCAGGGGTGAGGTCTTATAGAGCAGGGATGAGGTCTTATAGAGCAGGGGTGAGGTCTTATAGAGCAGGGGTGAGGTCTTATAGAGCAGGGATGAGGTCTTATAGAGCAGGGGTGAGGTCTTATAGAGCAGGGGTGAGGTCTTATAGAGCAGGGGTGAGGTCTTATAGAGCAGGGGTGAGGTCTTATAGAGCAGGGGTGAGGTCTTATAGAGCAGGGATGAGGTCTTATAGAGCAGGGGTGAGGTCTTATAGAGCAGGGGTGAGGTCTTATAGAGCAGGGGTGAGGTCTTATAGAGCAGGGGTGAGGTCTTATAGAGCAGGGGTGAGGTCTTATAGAGCAGGGGTGAGGTCTTATAGAGCAGGGATGAGGTCTTATAGAGCAGGGATGAGGTCTTATAGAGCAGGGGTGAGGTCTTATAGAGCAGGGGTGAGGTCTTATAGAGCAGGGGTGAGGTCTTATAGAGCAGGGGTGAGGTCTTATAGAGCAGGGGTGAGGTCTTATAGAGCAGGGGTGAGGTCTTATAGAGCAGGGGTGAGGTCTTATAGAGCAGGGGTGAGGTCTTATAGAGCAGGGATGAGGTCTTATAGAGCAGGGATGAGGTCTTATAGAGCAGGGATGAGGTCTTATAGAGCAGGGATGAGGTCTTATAGAGCAGGGGTGAGGTCTTATAGAGCAGGGATGAGGTCTTATAGAGCAGGGGTGAGGTCTTATAGAGCAGGGATGAGGTCTTATAGAACAGGGGTGAGGTCTTATAGAACAGGGGTGAGGTCTGATAGAGCTGGGGTGAGGTCTGATAGAGCAGGGGTGAGGTCTTATAGAGCAGGGGTGAGGTCTGATAGAGCTGGGGTGAGGTCTGATAGAGCAGGGGTGAGGTCTTATAGAGCAGGGATGAGGTCTTATAGAGCAGGGATGAGGTCTTATAGAGCAGGGATGAGGTCTTATAGAGCAGGGGTGAGGTCTGATAGAGCTGGGGTGAGGTCTTATAGAGCAGGGGTGAGGTCTGATAGAGCAGGGGTGAGGTCTTATAGAGCAGGGGTGAGGTCTTAAAGAGCAGGGGTGAGGTCTGATAGAGCAGGGGTGAGGTCTGATAGAGCAGGGGTGAGGTCTTATAGAGCAGGGGTGAGGTCTTATAGAGCAGGGGTGAGGTCTGATAGAGCAGGGGTGAGGTCTTATAGAGCAGGGGTGAGGTCTTATAGAGCAGGGGTGAGGTCTTATAGAGCTGGGGTGAGGTCTTATAGAGCAGGGGTGAGGTCTTATAGAGCAGGGGTGAGGTCTTATAGAGCAGGGGTGAGGTCTTATAGAGCAGGGATGAGATCTTATAGAGCAGGGATGAGGTCTTATAGAGCAGGGATGAGGTCTTATAGAGCAGGGGTGAGGTCTTAAAGAGCAGGGGTGAGGTCTGATAGAGCAGGGGTGAGGTCTGATAGAGCAGGGGTGAGGTCTTATAGAGCAGGGGTGAGGTCTTATAGAGCAGGGGTGAGGTCTGATAGAGCAGGGGTGAGGTCTGATAGAGCAGGGGTGAGGTCTTATAGAGCAGGGGTGAGGTCTTATAGAGCAGGGGTGAGGTCTTATAGAGCAGGGGTGAGGTCTTATAGAGCAGGGGTGAGGTCTTATAGAGCAGGGGTGAGGTCTGATAGAGCAGGGGTGAGGTCTGATAGAGCAGGGGTGAGGTCTTATAGAGCAGGGGTGAGGTCTTATAGAGCAGGGGTGAGGTCTTATAGAGCAGGGGTGAGGTCTTATAGAGCAGGGGTGAGGTCTTATAGAGCAGGGATGAGGTCTGATAGAGCAGGGGTGAGGTCTTATAGAGCAGGGGTGAGGTCTTATAGAGCAGGGATGAGGTCTTATAGAGCAGGGATGAGGTCTTATAGAGCAGGGGTGAGGTCTTATAGAGCAGGGATGAGGTCTTATAGAGCAGGGATGAGGTCTTATAGAGCAGGGGTGAGGTCTTATAGAGCAGGGATGAGGTCTTATAGAGCAGGGATGAGGTCTTATAGAGCAGGGGTGAGGTCTGATAGAGCAGGGGTGAGGTCTTATAGAGCAGGGGTGAGGTCTTATAGAGCTGGGGTGAGGTCTTATAGAGCAGGGTTGAGGTCTTATAGAGCAGGGATGAGGTCTTATAGAGCAGGGATGAGGTCTTATAGAGCAGGGATGAGGTCTTATAGAGCAGGGATGAGGTCTTATAGAGCAGGGATGAGGTCTTATAGAGCAGGGATGAGGTCTTATAGAGCAGGGATGAGGTCTTATAGAGCAGGGATGAGGTCTTATAGAGCAGGGATGAGGTCTTATAGAGCAGGGGTGAGGTCTTATAGAGCAGGGATGAGGTCTTATAGAACAGGGGTGAGGTCTTATAGAGCAGGGGTGAGGTCTGATAGAGCAGGGGTGAGGTCTTATAGAGCAGGGGTGAGGTCTTATAGAGCTGGGGTGAGGTCTTATAGAGCAGGGTGAGGTCTTATAGAGCAGGGATGAGGTCTTATAGAGCAGGGATGAGGTCTTATAGAGCAGGGATGAGGTCTTATAGAGCAGGGATGAGGTCTTATAGAGCAGGGATGAGGTCTTATAGAGCAGGGATGAGGTCTTATAGAGCAGGGATGAGGTCTTATAGAGCAGGGATGAGGTCTTATAGAGCAGGGGTGAGGTCTTATAGAGCAGGGATGAGGTCTTATAGAACAGGGGTGAGGTCTTATAGAACAGGGGTGAGGTCTGATAGAGCTGGGGTGAGGTCTTATAGAGCAGGGGTGAGGTCTGATAGAGCAGGGGTGAGGTCTTATAGAGCAGGGGTGAGGTCTGATAGAGCTGGGGTGAGGTCTGATAGAGCAGGGGTGAGGTCTTATAGAGCAGGGATGAGGTCTTATAGAGCAGGGATGAGGTCTTATAGAGCAGGGGTGAGGTCTTATAGAGCAGGGGTGAGGTCTGATAGAGCTGGGGTGAGGTCTTATAGAGCAGGGGTGAGGTCTGATAGAGCAGGGGTGAGGTCTTATAGAGCAGGGGTGAGGTCTGATAGAGCAGGGGTGAGATCTTATAGAGCAGGGATGAGGTCTTATAGAGCAGGGATGAGGTCTTATAGAGCAGGGGTGAGGTCTTATAGAGCAGGGATGAGGTCTTATAGAGCAGGGGTGAGGTCTTATAGAGCAGGGGTGAGGTCTTATAGAGCAGGGGTGAGGTCTTATAGAGCAGGGATGAGGTCTTATAGAGCAGGGGTGAGGTCTTATAGAGCAGGGGTGAGGTCTTATAGAGCAGGGATGAGGTCTTATAGAGCAGGGATGAGGTCTTATAGAGCAGGGGTGAGGTCTTATAGAGCAGGGGTGAGGTCTTATAGAGCAGGGGTGAGGTCTTATAGAGCAGGGGTGAGGTCTTATAGAGCAGGGGTGAGGTCTTATAGAGCAGGGATGAGGTCTTATAGAGCAGGGGTGAGGTCTTATAGAGCAGGGGTGAGGTCTTATAGAGCAGGGGTGAGGTCTTATAGAGCAGGGATGAGGTCTTATAGAGCAGGGGTGAGGTCTTATAGAGCAGGGGTGAGGTCTTATAGAGCAGGGATGAGGTCTTATAGAGCAGGGGTGAGGTCTTATAGAGCAGGGGTGAGGTCTTATAGAGCAGGGGTGAGGTCTTATAGAGCAGGGGTGAGGTCTTATAGAGCAGGGGTGAGGTCTTATAGAGCAGGGGTGAGGTCTTATAGAGCAGGGATGAGGTCTTATAGAGCAGGGGTGAGGTCTTATAGAGCAGGGGTGAGGTCTTATAGAGCAGGGATGAGGTCTTATAGAGCAGGGATGAGGTCTTATAGAGCAGGGATGAGGTCTTATAGAGCAGGGATGAGGTCTTATAGAGCAGGGATGAGGTCTTATAGAGCAGGGGTGAGGTCTTATAGAGCAGGGATGAGGTCTTATAGAACAGGGGTGAGGTCTGATAGAACAGGGGTGAGGTCTGATAGAGCTGGGGTGAGGTCTTATAGAGCAGGGGTGAGGTCTGATAGAGCTGGGGTGAGGTCTGATAGAGCAGGGGTGAGGTCTTATAGAGCAGGGATGAGGTCTTATAGAGCAGGGATGAGGTCTTATAGAGCAGGGATGAGGTCTTATAGAGCAGGGGTGAGGTCTGATAGAGCTGGGGTGAGGTCTTATAGAGCAGGGGTGAGGTCTGATAGAGCAGGGGTGAGGTCTTATAGAGCAGGGGTGAGGTCTGATAGAGCTGGGGTGAGGTCTGATAGAGCAGGGGTGAGGTCTTATAGAGCAGGGATGAGGTCTTATAGAGCAGGGATGAGGTCTTATAGAGCAGGGGTGAGGTCTTATAGAGCAGGGATGAGGTCTTATAGAGCAGGGATGAGGTCTTATAGAGCAGGGGTGAGGTCGGATAGAGCAGTGGTGAGGTCTTATAGAGCAGGGATGAGGTCTTATAGAGCAGGGGTGAGGTCTTATAGAGCAGGGATGAGATCTTATAGAGCAGGGGTGAGGTCTTATAGAGCAGGGATGAGGTCTTATAGAACAGGGTTGAGGTCTTATAGAGCAGGGGTGAGGTCTTATAGAACAGGGGTGAGGTCTTATAGAGCAGGGGTGAGGTCTTATAGAGCAGGGATGAGGTCTTATAGAGCAGGGATGAGGTCTTATAGAGCAGGGGTGAGGTCTTATAGAGCAGGGGTGAGGTCTTATAGAGCAGGGAGGAGGTCTTATAGAGCAGGGGTGAGGTCTTATAGAGCAGGGAGGAGGTCTGATAGAGCAGGGGTGAGGTCTTATAGAGCAGGGATGAGGTCTTATAGAGCAGGGGTGAGGTCTTATAGAGCAGGGGTGAGGTCTTATAGAGCGGACACCCGCTCCGAAGGTATGACCTTATGAACGGCAGGATCGGGTTTAACTGAGACCCGCCATGAGAATCTAATTAAATAATGGTCTAACAGGGCGCTCAGTGGTGTTAGAGAACACTCAGTCCAGCGCGTGGCCACCCTGGTGGGTCGGCTTCACTACACACTGATTTAGGCCTAAAGATGCCGTTATTTCTCTCAACTCCGAGGCCTCTGTCATCCAGTGTGTCCAGGTGAAGACTGAAATCACCTAGAAACATAAAATGCAAGTATGTTCGGGCCTGATTGCGATGACGGTGAGACCGCCACCGACAGCCCATTGGTGGCCATCCCACCTCCATCGTAATAATGTTTTCCGCCGCCACATTAGGATGGCAGGCCGATGGGTGGGGGTCGGAGAAACTGACCGCCACGGATCCCACGGGCTCAAGCAGCCCATCGGACCCTCGGAGGGAGATGGTGGCACCGCCATCAAAAAAGGCTGGCAGAAAGGGACATTGGGGGCCCTTAGTGGGCCCCCCTTCCCCCTGGCCCTCAGTTATGGGTTTTAGGGGGCCACATAGTGCAGGGATCTGCTGAAAGACTATTTTGTGTACTGTGGCGTGTGCTGCAGCTCGCAGCACACGCCACAGCACAAAAGATACACTTTGCGAACGCCTTGAAGGTGGTCGAATTGTAATGCCATTGATGGGACCGCCGACAGCAAGTCAGGTGGTCCGGTCTCCGATATGATCGCTGTTGGACCACCATCATAATGTGGCCCTACTGCTAAACCGGCCATTGCCTTATCTAGAGACTTCAACAAAGGGCCCTCCGGTCCCGTCGGCGTAGATTAAAACTCCAGGTACCGAGTGGGATAAGGAAATGCAAAAGCACAAGGCTTCTGCCACCATCGAGTCCTCGACCTCGAAGGATCGACATCCCCAGATCTCACGGAGAATCAGGGCCAGCCCCCCCCCCTCCCCCCCCTCCCACCTGGCGATCCTTCTTATGAATTTTAAAGCCATTGCGGGCAGCAAAGGCAGTGGGAGGCTTTGATACGTCAGAGAGCCTTGTTTCAGTCAGAAATAGTAGGTCTAAAGTGCCCTCATCTGGAAGATCGAAAGTGCTGTTTGCATGTTTTTGCATTAATTAGTACCGCACGGCATTGGGTAGCAACTTCCTTATTTCTCACCAGAAAGGACCGAAGCCTCTCTCTGCCAAAAGTCACCGCCGGGGCAAATAAAGTTGAGCTTGGACGAGGGAGAGAACGGCTGAGTTTCGCATATGCCGACCTGAGCGAGGCTCCTGAGAAGGTCTTTACTATAGAAGGTGCGAGCCTCACCTTTGGGAGACCAACGAGCAGCAAGGCCGGGCTGGAGTAGCGGCCAGTGGGCGTGTTCCCGGTGGGGGCCAGTTTTGGACTGGTGGGGGCCGTTTTGTTATAAGAGTCCAGTTTTGCAGCAGCAGCGTTTATGAATGTGTGCGGCGTGCAATGTCAATGTCGACCAAGTGGTGCCTGTTAAACCGAACCAAACAGTAAGGATCGCCTCTGGGTGACGCTGGGCGCTATGGTGCCAGACGTAGCATAGCCTGGATACGGGGGGCTGCGTCCAGTCCCTCCCTAGAGGAGTAGAAATGGACATGGATGGTGTAAGCTGGCAGAAGACCTGGTTTACGAAAGCAGAGGCGGCCAAATAAATGGATGGAAATTTTGGGGAAATGGAATGAATATAGGGGGGCGTTATGTGCACGCATTGAACGTCAATTCTATTGAGATGTATTAAAAGAACATGAATGCATTGAGGAGCCCAGCAGTGCCAGGAGGCCCTCAGAGGGGCAGATGGACAGTACCACACTCAGCATCCTCAGAGGGGCAGATGGACAGTACCACACTCAGCAGGGCAGATGGACAGTACCACACTCAGCATTTTCCACACACATAAAAAGACACACCCACTGCTTGGTATTAGGCGGCGGTAACTTTAACTTGTTCCCAATACCTTGGACACAGTTTGAAACGTGAGGAATAAGACATGATCGACATTAGCACCATGGGAAAGTGATAACACATCTTCCACACTCTCACATCATGACAGCTTTGAAGTCTTAACATCATCATCCGCTTGACGTAACTTCCTTTCCCAACGTTGTTGTCAAAATATATTCATCACAGGCGTTATCTTATTTCTTTACAACCTGACATCAGGAATTTACCAGACTGACCCCAAAGAACCAGGGAGAGCCCCCCATGATAAAGACACATCACAGGCCTCCCAGGGAATGAACACGCCATAATGTGAGCACCCCCAGGTGCAGCTAGAAGGGAAAGGCTACCAGCAGCCTCCTTCCCCTTAAGCTTGCCCGTACCCCCAGCAGGCCCCCTTCACCTCAAACCAGCCTGTAACCCCATCAGGCCCCCTTCACCTCCAACCAGCCCGTAACCCCAGCAGCCCTTTCACCTCAAACCTGCCCATAACCCCAGCAGCCCTTTCACCTCAAACCAGCCCGTAACCCCAGCAGGCCCCCTTCACCTCAAACCAGCCCGTAACCCCAGCAGGCCCCCTTCACCTCAAACCAGCCCGTAACCCCAGCAGCCCTTTCACCTCAAACCAGCCCGTAACCCCAGCAGGCCCTTCACCTCAAACCAGCCCGTAACCCCAGCAGGCCCCCTTCACCTCAAACCAGCCCGTAACCCCAGCAGGCCCCCTTCACCTCATACCAGCCCGTAACCCCAGCAGCCCCTTCACCTCAAGCCTGCCCGTAACCCCAGCAGCCCCTTCACCTCAAGCCTGCCCGTAACCCCAGCAGCCCCTTCACCTCAAACCAGCCCGTAACCCCAGCAACCCCTTCACCTCAAATCAGCCCGTAACCCCAGCAGCCCCTTCACCTCAAACCAGCCCGTAACTCCAGCAGGCCCCCTTCACCTCAAACCAGCCCGTAACCCCAGCAGCCCCTTCACCTCAAACCAGCCCGTAACCCCAGCAGCCCCTTCACCTCAAACCAGCCCGTAACCCCAGATGGCCCCCTTCACCTCAAACCAGCCCGTAACCCTAGCAGCCCCCTTCACCTCAAACCACCCGTAACCCCAGCAGCCCCTTCACCTCAAGCCTGCCCGTAACCCCAGCAGCCCCTTCACCTCAAACCAGCCCGTAACCCCAGCAGCCCCTTCACCTCAAACCAGCCCGTAACCCTAGCAGCCCCCTTCACCTCAAACCAGCCCGTAACCCCAGCAGCCCCTTCACCTCAAACCAGCCCGTAACCCCAGCAGCCCCCTTCACCTCAAACCAGCCCATAACCCTAGCAGCCCCCTTCACCTCAAGCCTACCCGTAACCCCAGCAGCCCCCTTCACCTCAAGCCTACCCGTAACCCCAGCAGCCCCCTTCACCTCAAGCCTACCCGTAACCCCATCAGCCCCTTCACCTCAAGCCTACCCGTAACCCAATCAGCCCCCTTCACCTCAAACCAGCCCATAACCCTAGCAGCCCCCTTCACCTCAAGCCTACCCGTAACCCCAGCAGGCCTCCTTCACCTCAAGCCTACCCGTAACCCCAGCAGCCCCTTCACCTCAAGCCTACCCGTAACACCAGCAGCCCCTTCACCTCAAGCCTACCCGTAACACCAGTAGCCCCTTCACCTCAAGCCTACCCGTAACCCCATCAGCCCCCTTCACCTCAAGCCTACCCGTAACCCCAGCAGCCCCCTTCACCTCAAGCCTACCCGTAACCCCAGCAGCCCCTTCACCTCAAGCCTACCCGTAACCCCATCAGCCCCCTTCACCTCAAGCCTACCCGTAACCCAGCAGGCCTCCTTCACCTCAAGCCTACCCGTAACCCCATCAGCCCCCTTCACCTCAAGCCTACCCGTAACCCCAGCAGCCCCTTCACCTCAAGCCTACCCGTAACCCCATCAGCCCCCTTCACCTCAAGCCTACCCGTAACCCCAGCAGGCCTCCTTCACCTCAAGCCTACCCGTAACCCCATCAGCCCCCTTCACCTCAAGCCTACCCGTAACCCCAGCAGCCCCCTTCACCTCAAGCCTACCCATAACCCCATCAGCCCCCTTCACCTCAAGCCTACCCGTAACCCCATCAGCCCCCTTCACCTCAAGCCTACCCGTAACCCCATCAGCCCCCTTCACCTCAAGCCTACCCGTAACCCCAGCAGCCCCTTCACCTCAAGCCTACCCATAACCCCAGCAGCCCCTTCACCTCAAGCCTACCCGTAACCCCAGCAGCCCCTTCACCTCAAGCCTACCCGTAACCCCAGCAGCCCCCTTCACCTCAAGCCTACCCGTAACCCCAGCAGCCCCTTCACCTCAAGCCTACCCGTAACCCCATCAGCCCCCTTCACCTCAAGCCTACCCGTAACCCCAGCAGCCCCTTCACCTCAAGCCTACCCGTAACCCTAGCGGCCCCTTCACCTCAAGCCTACCCGTAACCCCAGCAGCCCCTTCACCTCAAGCCTACCCGTAACCCCAGCAGCCCCTTCACCTCAAGCCTACCCCTAACCCCATCAGCCCCCTTCACCTCAAGCCTACCCGTAACCCCATCAGCCCCCTTCACCTCAAGCCTACCCGTAACCCCATCAGCCCCCTTCACCTCAAGCCTACCCGTAACCCCAGCAGCCCCTTCACCTCAAGCCTACCCGTAACCCCAGCAGCCCCCTTCACCTCAAGCCTACCCGTAACCCCAGCAGCCCCTTCACCTCAAGCCTACCCGTAACCCTAGCAGCCCCTTCACCTCAAGCCTACCCGTAACCCCATCAGCTCCCTTCACCTCAAGCCTACCCGTAACCCCATCATCCCCTTCACCTCAAACCAGCCCATAACCCCAGCAGGCCCCCTTCACCTCAAACCTACCCGTAACCCCAGCAGGCCCCCTTCACCTCAAGCCTACCCGTAACCCCAGCAGCCCCCTTCACCTCAAGCCTACCCGTAACCCCAGCAGCCCCCTTCACCTCAAGGCTACCCGTAACCCCAGCAGCCCCTTCACCTCAAGCCTACCCGTAACCCCATCAGCCCTCTTCACCTCAAGCCTACCCGTAACCCCAGCAGGCCTCCTTCACCTCAAGCCTACCCGTAACCCCATCAGCCCCCTTCACCTCAAGCCTACCCATAACCCCAGCAGCCCCTTCACCTCAAGCCTACCCGTAACCCCAGCAGCCCCTTCACCTCAAACCAGCCCGTAACCCCAGCAGCCCCTTCACCTCAAACCAGCCCGTAACCCCAGCAGGCCCCCTTCACCTCAAACCAGCCCGTAACCCACATCAGATTCAGTTTAGACCAATTTCAATTCCACAGCAGGTGCCAAAAGCTTGTCCAGAATCTTTATTTTACCGCATTTTTGGTGAAATTAAATCTTCTGCTATGAAGAATCTTGGGGATGGGTGGGTAGGAACCTGCTGCTTCAGCTCAGATCAGAAACAAAGAGGGCTCAGTGAGGGTTGTCTGGGCTCCCTGTCCCTTCCTGCCAAAGACCACCCCTGGTTGTGCACAGGTGGTCCAGGCCAGGGCTTTAAGTGGGATGAAAAAACTGGGGGTCTCATAAAGGGCGTGGCCAATGTAATTAGGGCGTGGCTTAAAACACGTAAGCTAAAAATCTGTTTAGCATAGTGTGCCGCCCGTCTGGTATTTTCTTGCTGTTTCTGTCATTGCATCCAGATATAGGATACAACAAGTAACATCATACCTACAACAAGTCAGGACTATTGGCTTTGTCAATGGTTGTTAGTTGCATAAGATAAATAAGCAGCAACTATGGCGTGTATATAATATTGAAAAAGCTTCCACTTAAAGCCCTGGTGACACTACGACAATGTTGCTGCTCCTGAGTTTCAAAAAGAGAAGGGAAATCCAGAGAGAAAATGACTCTCTTTAAAGGATTTCTCTTCCCCTACAACGCTCACCTGGCATGACGTCATGCCGTAACTTCTCCACCAGTGAGCAGGGAGCAGTGTGAGCTTGTGCACATCAAGGTGCCTGCTGTCACTGCAGTACGGAAAGAAACAGACTGCCTGTGACAGTGCACAAAACAGAGCCCGATAGAGACCCCTTTCGAGGCCCCCTTTAAAAAACTGCCGGTGCTCAGCACCGGGGAGACCCGGCCCACTTAAAGCCCTGGTCCAGGCCACACCTCCCTGAGTCTCTTTATCTCAGACATTCTACAATCAATCCAACTTAAGGAAGAAAGTAGCTCCTCGGGAGGGGGGGCATGACCCTGCAGGGGGAAACCTCCCAGACAATCTCCACCTGGATGGAATGAAAGCCATGGGCCAGTGTGTTCAAACCCTCGGTGCGATAAAGGTCCTCACCTCATTTATCGCAGGTACGGGCCACAGAACGCTGTGCGCTGCGAGGCAGCAGGGGAGGAGCTGGAGAGCTTGAGCGGGTGCGGCACACTATTTCAAAGTTTAAGCAGATGGATTTGTTGCCCTCTAGCCGATTTTTAACTGCGCCCTACATGCAAAGAAAAGTGGAGTCCTGTCCATATACTGAAAAATACCTATTAAAGGAGGAATAGTAAAAATAAATACATTTTTGTATTTAAAACTATAATCAGGTATATTTACCATATTATAGTTAAAATATTTTATCTTTCGATCTTTCACTATAAATCATGTCCTTAATCACCGTTTATCTTTTTCTTGCTCCATGGCCACTGGCCAGCTTTTAGGAAGTAAGAATTGCTGCTTCTAAACGTAAAAGATCACTATCAACTACAGTAACATAAGGTACAATATATCTTCTTGGTTTCCTTCAATTGACGGGTGACAATGACATGAGGTCACCGTGATGTCTATTAGGTTTACTTGGAAACCAAATTAGACATAACTCATAGAGGAGGCATTTTATGCATCTTAAGCCCCTCGTATCATATATGATGCTTTGCCTATTTTCATCTATTTGTCCTATGTTCTTTTCATATCTTTCTTTTACACTTTTGTGGTTATCGCTTGGGGATATAAAGGTTTTTTTCTTAACTTTCTAGGTGATGGTAGTATCCTTTCAGGTCACTATTCGTTGAATTCTGACTATTTCCTTTTACGCTTTTTATCATCAATAATTTGAATTTATTCCACACATGTATATTTTTGTGTGGAAAAGCCTTGCATGTGGCTCCCTGGTACCACCGGCATTGTGGATTTATTTTAAGAAGCATGACCTGCTCTTATTTTATCAAAGATAGCTTATGTTTCAGGCCTAGGTATATATATATAATTGTTGATATATTGTTTTTGATTCTTTTAGAAAAAGTAGAGCTGGGTTTCCTGACGAAGGCATACATGCCGAAACGCGCGTAGTTCCCATCTACCGCCAGCCTTTGTATCATTTCATAACCTATTGCTTTTTTCGTACATTTTAATTCTATGTACACTGTTGTTTTTGTATAATTTATGTTATATATATAGTTGTGTGTTGTTTTCATTCATTGTTAGTTTCTGTATCACCTTATAAGCTGTTTTCTTGTGTATTTCAATTTTATGTATAATTTTTGTTTTATTTATGTCATATATATGGTTGTAAAATAAGAGTATTTTCTATCAATGAAATTCCTAGAATAAAAATATTTTGTTATACATCAAACACTAATGGTTTCTGTTACATATATATGTTTATTTATATGTATTTCATTATGTTTCTCTTTTAATTATAACACACAGAAAAGTTAGGCCTGATATGCTTTATATGACCATCTAACTTGCATTTAGCGAATTCTTTACCCCATTTGTTGCCCTCTAGTACAGGCTCCCTTCGCCATCTCAGAAAGATGAAACACTGAGCCAGACCAGCCTGGGCAGGATGTAAACATAACGCGCAAGCTGCGTGCTGATCACGGCAGCTAGCACATTAACCAACTGTGCTATCTCTGGAGTTAAACGTGCTTTCCTGAAGGTGATTCAAATCAAGTGCCATCCTGTTGTTGGAAATCAGGCATTTCTGGGCAAGTCTTTTAAACTTGGCACCACTATCACCTCTGTCTGTAATTTAAAGTGTGGATTGTCTCAAAGTACCAGGCCAAGGAGTGGTGGAGGGAAAGGGGGCAGGCAGGACACCGAGGTGGGCCCAGGGGGCAGGGAATGGTTAGAAGCAAGGACCGGGTGAAGGAATAGAATAGATGGAGGCACGGGATAGATGGAGACAAGGGGGGAGGACAAGGGGATGGGTGGGGACAAGGGGGGAGGGCAAGGGGATGGGTGGAGACAAGGGGGGGGCAAGGGGATGGGTGGAGACAAGGGAGGGAAGGGCAAGGGTAGGTTGAGAGATAGGTGAGGACAGAGGAACAAGAGGTGTGAAGAGACCACGAACCAGTGGAGAAACCAGGGTGAAGGAATGGGTGGGCAGACGTGCTAAATATATGGGTGGAATCACAGAGCCAAAGTATGGGCGGAAGAAAGAGGGAAGGGGGGTGAACCATTGCCTGTGATGACGGGGATTACTGGAGAAACTGGGGAGAGCAGAGACACTCAAACCAAGAGGAAGGGACACTTTGGAGACAAGATCAGGGAATGGATGAAGACACAGGCCAAAGGTGGAAAGTGAGGGCCGAGGACTGGACGGAGAAGCGATGACAAGGGAAGGGCGGAGATGCAATGACAAGGGATAGGTGGAGAGGTGAAGGAAGTGACCCGAATCGGGTCACCCGGGTCAGTTGCGACCACCTCTCAGCCTTCCAAACAAATGAAGAGTCGGTCGCACAGTAGAGAATACAAACCAAAAATATTTATTAGTCATACACTCGAGCGGAGTCCAGTCTGACCAGCCTACTTGGATTGCTGCAGAGGGACTGACCCCTGCCAACATGGTAATACGTAATATAGATTTCCAATACCCCTAAAGACACGCCCAGACTGGAATTTTCCAGTTAGTAGCTGGTGAACAAAGGAGACACAGAAGGATGAGCTGCAATCCTGAGACCGGGTACATGCTATCTCAGTTTCAAGGTTACTCTGCCCGTAGCCGTCACTGTAAGGGTGGGAGCAGGCCTATTCTAACGAGAATGGTATGTAATGACAAAACAATCTATTCATTAGTGCAGCGAAGCTCAACCTTGGAGAAATAGAAAAAACACATTGAGGCTGCTTTCTGCTGAAGCAAATAGAATGGGACAGAAGCTTAGTTTCGATCATAGTACAAAATGGCGGCTGAATACAAAATGGTGCCGCAAATGCTAACTTAAATCGTACAATGCAAGGGGAAATCGACCCAAAACATTTTCCATTCCAACAGACCCTCCTTTTAGCATTTGCAAACATTTTGCTATTATCTAATACCAGATAACTCCCTACATAACAGAAGGGCTACTAATACAAGCCAATATGTTAATTATCAGTATTCAAAAATGCCCTCATCTATTGACATTAGGTCTTGTACAGCCTGCATCATCATAGCCGCTGTCTTGGTGTCAGGTACTGGGACCTTTGGTGTGGGCGTTAGAGTCTTTACACAATGAGCACAACAAGCAGGGAGACAATGTATACACAGGCAACAGGTGAAAATTATACCAGCAATTAGGACTAGGAAAATAAGAATCTTCCAACCCCAGGACGCGAACAGGCCCCAAAACCACCCAGAGAGAGTCCAAGTGCCATTCTCTTGAAGGATGTCAGATGCAAGCCGGTGTAACTTCTGGATGGCAGAGTATACATTAGGGGCGTAGTCTGGGATGTATACACAACAACTACGCAACAGGCCCCTCCCTGATCAGCAAGGATGACATCTAACACTATCCTGTTTTGTAAAGCAACAAGCCTCGTAGCCTGGAGCTCGGCTGTAATATTTGTCAATATTCCAGCTGTGGTATTAATGACCCCTTCTACAACTCTTGTGAGCCGACAAATGTTAAGGCTATTGTACATAGGGCCCCAAAAGGGTATAATACCCTTCATGGCATCGGTAAACTGTTGCAGAGTGGTGTCTGTCTGATCTATATCTTCTGTGTTGATAACCCTCCTGACTCGGGACTGGTATGTGCTTCTGCATTGCAATCGATGGTCCTTATGGTAATTGGACGGTCCTATGTACACCCGGGGGAGAAGGAAAGAGAGATAACAGGTGCCTGACCATCCCCTAGGAAGCCAAACATAAGCTTGGGACCCACAAACAAAGTAGACATTATGCGGTGGGAGCAAAGGCGGACTACTAGTCGTACTCAGCGTATATGTGTAATTGTAATTACTCTCTCCCATTTTTACCCTCCCTATTCCTTGGACACAAAACCCAGCTGTCGTGTTAACTACTGACACCGGCATCGCCTCATCCTTAGTAATATTGCGTATCTGGAAGGATCGAAAATATTCAGTGGCATTGAACCCCTGGAAATCTAACATATCATTTCAAAGCCATGTTTCGTTCTTTACCTTCTCATATATATTCATACAAGCTGATGGAGACAATGTACCTGGGGTCCCTTGTCCTCCTGACCCCGTAGAATTAAACCCTTGGTGGGAGCGTATATATTCTACCACTGTGTGAGAATCAGCAGATGTCATATTCATAGCAGAAGAATGAAAGTGATAATGCACCATAGTAAATAGTTCAAACCACCCCTCGCAGCTCCCCAGAAAGGATAATGGCATCGACAGCAGAATATCACTCTTATGTGTAACTGAGGGGAGTAGACCACAGATCCAACAATTAGTAACTTTAGACGTATCATGGGCTTGGTGCAGCATTTGCAAAAATACATTGTCTACATATGTTTTGCGATGTTCTCCTTTATGGGGGGCCAAAGTAACAAACATGTGTTCAGGGGGAACAGGTGTTGTACCAAACAGGGAATGTACTGGGTATCTCTCCTCCAGGAACCATGCTACCCCAAGTACTGTTATTAAGAAAATCACAATGATCACTACGAAAACTATTTTACTCTTTGTGGACCAAGTAGACCAACTAGATCCATCCCGCTCTAAACGCGGTGCCGCAAATGGCTGCTCTTCCTCCTCGATGGGGGCGGCCAAACGGATACATTATGGAACCAAGGGGGAAAAGAATGCAAGGAAACTAAGGGCAAAAGGAAATTGTTCCCAGCATCCGTTAGAGCCTCGCTGGCAGACTCCTATTGTTCATCAACGTTGGCGCTGTTGAGCACCGGCGGTGGAGCTGTCGAACCAGCTCTTGAAGAAATCCCACGTCGCTCAGGATAAGGTACTCCCCTTCCAGGGAAGCACCTTTGGTCTATCCTGTCCAGTGTCCGAACAATGCACCAATCTCGTCTCTCCCTATGCTACTGTTGCCTGACTTATCTAGTCCATCCCTGCTAATCTGACTTTTCCTTTGGTGCACTGTTCCTCCCTCAGGGGCGCAAATTGTACCTAACTGCTCCAGGCACAGAGGGGTCGGGAAAAAGGGACTCAGAGGGCTCAGACACAGAGGGGCCAATGGGCTGGGACTCGAGCACAGATGAGCCAGTAGAACAGGGCTCCTGAATGGCCCTGACCTCAGGGGGCACTGCCGCATTCAACACTGCATCAATCTCATCCTCCGTTTGGGTCCACGTTAGCTAACATCCGAAAAGGGGACAAAGCGGGGCACCTGCTCCCACTCGGAGTTCCCAATACCATCAAGGACCCACTGGTCGTAAGGCAGAGGAAGAGGTACTTTACGACAGTGCTGGCAGTGTATCCAATTCTTTCAGCCAGCAACCTTGACTACGGTGCGGGTGGCAAGGAGTACTTGGACTGGCCCCTTCCACCTCGGCTCCAAAGCCTTCTTCCTCTGGAAGTTATGCGTCAAGATGTAGTCCCCAGGCCAAATGTTATGCCCGGGCCTCTCAGGTGCTGGCAGAAGTGTGTCCTAAATCTGTTGGTGAATAGAATGCAAACTTTTAGTTAACTCATACAAATAATCCATTAACAGAGGATATTCAATCTCGGAAAATTTCCGAGGACGCGGGATGCCCCAGACATTTGCCGGGCCCCCGAACACGACCTTGTAAGGGGACAGTCCTGTTCTAGAGTGAGCAGTTGTTCTTGTTGACAAAAGAGCTAATGGTAAAGCATCTGGCCACTGCAACCCTGTGCTCTCCGGAATCTTTGCCAATTTCAGTTTGAGAGTACCGTTGTACTTCTAAACTAGACCTGCTGAATGTGGATGAAATCGCAGCATGAAACCTCTGTTTGATGTGGAGTCCTTCACAAACCAACTGTATGACTCTCGCATTAAAGTGGCTTCCATTGTCACTCCAAATCAAACGAGGAAAGAACTCTTTCATGAGTACCTTTGCAGTCGCTATGGCTGTATTTTGGTGGTGTAGGGGTACCCTTCCCAGGATTATGTATCATACACACCATACAATATTTGACCAAATGGGCGGCCGTCTTTGGGATATTGTCATTGTGCCATACAGGATCTAACAATTTACAGATACCTTTTTCTCTGATATGGGCTGGCCCGTGCACCATAGTGACTACAGGGAGAACATATGCATCTGGTAACATCCATCTCTGTTTCCCTGACTTATCCGTCCAACACCCTTCCTCATCCAAACGTGCTGTGCTTTCCTGCCATACTGCTAACTCCTCGATCATTGCCTCGCTCTGAATCTCCTTGACATTTGCCAATGTATCCTCAAACATAGTAACCTTGGGCACCCACCGAGCTGGACCTGCTAGAAACATCCTTTTTATCTTCGTTCGGGCTGTCTCCTTAGCTGTCTGATCAGCAAATGCATTCCCTCTACCCACATCATCAGTTATTGCCTTATGGGCACTGCACTTCACTATCGCTAATTTTTTAGGGAGTGTCAGAGCCGACAAAAGCCTATGTATAAGAGGGCCATGCTGTATTCTCATCCCATGAGAAGTGAGAAACCCCCTCTCTGCCCAGAGTCACCCAAAATTATGGGCCACTCCAAATGCGTACTGGCTGTCAGTATAAATATTATATATAGTATATCGCTCAACTCACAGGCTCGTATAAGGGCAACGAGTTCCGCTGCTTGGGCCGTGTTAGAAATGGGGGTCTCTAGTTGGCAAGGGCTTGCACCTTTGTCCAAATGGGGATCCTTCTTCCTAGTCAGGGTAAGGGAGTTACACTCCTAAAATAACCCCTGCTCACCCCCTTGGTAGCTTGGCATGAGCAGTCAGGCTTATCTTAGAGGCAGTGTGTAAAGCATTTGCACATAACCAACAGTAATACAGTGTAAGCACTACAAAAGGACACCACACCAGTTTAGAAAAATATCCAATATTTTTATATACTTGAGACAAGACCAAAAACGATAAAAATCCACAATACAGTACTTAAAAATCTTCAGTTATCAAAATATGCTTTAAAAACAGTTCCTTGATGTCGATAGCTCCGTCCGGGGCTATCACGGCGTCGTGAGCAAACAAATCCAAACAGTTCTGGCTGACCGCGGCGTCGCGGGCCAGCTACGGTGTCGGGAAGACCCGCAAACAGTACCTTTTAGAAATGTAGGGCGTCGGCGACCTCTCGTTGAGTTTCCGAAAGCACGGCGTCCGCAGGCGTCGGTTCCGGAGGTCGGTGCAGGGGTCGTCGGGGCCCTCGAAGTCACACGCATTGCAGATCGATCTCCTCTCTGTTGAAGTCAGGAGCGCTGGCGTCGGCAGGCGCCGGGTGCTGCGGTGCGAAGTGCAGCGGTGCGGCGTGCGGTGCCCTCAGGTCGCGGTGCAAGCAGCGGCTCGGTGGCGGCGTCGGATGGCGGCGTCGGTGAGACCAGGGTCGTGGTGCGAGATGAAGGCGGTGCTCGTCACGGTGCTGGCAGGTCACGGTGCAAGCAGCGGCGTCATCGTTGCTGAAGCACTGTTGATCCAGCGGCGTACTAGCAACAGATACTCCACTACCATATACTCACCTGGGCCCATATAACTCTCTTGCACTAAACACTAAGTAGACCGCTGGAACTTTGTAGTTTTATAATTTTCATACCTCAAGATCTAGTTATTTCTTTTCTAACTAAACCTTTTCACTGATCAAATAGTTCTTTCCTCTGGTCAATGGACCAATTAGGTGGAACTAGTTGATGGTGATAATTAACATGACTTATTATACATTTCTTGATCAAAAATAAAATAATCACAGACTCAGTAAGTTTTAAAATCTTTATCTAAATTAGTTGGTTGTGAACCATCTCAAAGCGTTTCAGTACAAACACCCTCATTCACAAGAGTGCCAATTCAATAAAAATTTCAATAGTTATAATATTTCAAATCGACACAACACCTATACTCAGAGAGAAGAGGATAGAGAGAGAAGAGCATTTATCAAGACGATGAATTTCATAGTTACCAAGTATGGTGTGAAGACCAACCCCTGGCCAAAGGGCTGGTAAGGGTCCCCAGGACAGATCAGGAGACAAAGACTTCAGGACAGGAATCAGGACAGGATACTTCACCTCTCTAGATACCGATGACTACGTCGCACCCCTCTCTGACACTCTCTTCCTCCTCGTAGTTCTTCCGCGCTCTTCTTTCTAACCCACCCAAATTAAGTAGATGGGTCTGCATTCGATTTCTTCATCAGCATTTCAGAGCATCAGCACCACCCCAGCACCATCAGCATCACGAGCTTTTCATCGCCTCAGCATACCCCCGTTCTCAGTTCTCAGGCTTCACCCCTAATCTAACTAGACTACCTCAATTATACCTTTCTATAAGCCATGTACCACCCATTAATGTTTCATTTTTACAAAATACTAACTTCTGATTGGACAGGCGAGGGGGGGATGATCATCACATCATGCTTATACTTCATTTATTTCTTTAAACCATTGTTTCAAAACTCCTCCCCTCAAACTTTGATTCCGCCCTTCCTTTCCCAGACATCTTTAAAACTTTATTAATACAAATGTAACGATCTCTTGAATAAAGTTCCTTCATATGAACTCTTCACCCTCATGTTCCCAGGGCACATCTCTGCCGACCTTGGACGCGTGACAAGTCCTTAGTCATCCTTTCGTACTTCATAGCCAGGGCGCATGCATCGCGCAACGTCAGTCTGCTCGACTCAGACAACTTTAACAGGCCCAAATACGCACTAATAATAAAATTAAAAGGAGAAATGTTATTTTCAAAAATAAATGATTTCACTGTATACCACCAACCTCTACTCTAGCCCATACCATTTATTATTTCCCTTTCTGCATTTGCGTTAGTATTTTCTAATTTCAGCAAGCAGGTGCCATGCATTTGAGCTTTTAAGCAGCCATTTTATAGTTCCCTTCAAGCGTTACTTCGTCATACGTAGATGCAGTAGACGCATGCGCAGTAAAGATTCCGTGTTAGAATGCATCTTAGCCCTTCGTTCATGTTATTGCAGTTAGTAAACACATAGGCAAGCTTCATCTTATCCCGCGTCTAAAGGAAATGCGTATTATTAATCACAAAACACGTTGTTAGTAATTTGTTAGTGAGTTAAAACGAGAGGATTGCATCCGAGCAAGTCTCTTGTTCGAGTCCTTGCTCCATCAATGTCGTCGGCTGACGAACTGGAGTCGATGGCGCCGGCGTCGGTAGGCCAAGGCTGCGGTGCGGGATGAGGGCGGTGCGTCGTGTAACTTTACGAGCGGTGCCCTCGAACTACTGTGCAAGCAGCGGCGTAGATTTCAGCGTGGAGCGGCGTCATCGGGGATACTAAGGCGTCGTCGTAAAGCGAGGCGGTGCGGAGTGCGGTGCCCACAGGTCGCGGTGTGAGCAGCGGCTCGGTGGTGGTGTTAGCAGGCGTCGTCGGTGAGACCAGGGTCGCGTTGCGGCGGTGCCCTCTGCGGTGCCTTCAGGACACAGAGTCGGCAGCGGCGGCGTTGACGTCGTCGAGTTGCTTTTCTTCTGTTGCAGCACAAAACACACAGTCCCCAGTGCTGAGGGCAGAAGAGCTTGAAGTCTTTGTTTTGCCTGAGACTTCTTGAACAGGGGGCAAGCTCTACCTCAAGCACTTGGAGAAACTCGCAAAAGTAGATTGCAGAAAGTTCAGTCCAGTCCTTTCACTGCCCAAGACAGAAGCAGCCACTGCAGGCCAACACAGCAAAGCACACAGCAAAGTGGTAGTTCCTCCTCACAGCTTCTCCGGCTCTTCTTCTTGGCAGTCTTCTTGATCCAAAAGAGTTCTAAAGTTCAGGGGTCTGGGCCCCAATATTTATATCCCAAAATCCTTTGATCCTTTAGGCAGAGAGTGTCTGTGCCCAGCCAGAACCAGTTCTGCCTTCTCTGGTGTGACTTCCTGGCAGGAGGTGGAGACGGCATTGTCAGAGGCAGACCAGGCCCTTTGAGGTGCAAGGAAATCTCCTCCCCCTTCCCCAGTTGCAGCACAGGTCTATTCAGCCCTTTCCTGACTCACCTAGACTATCTGGAGCCACTCCTGCTCCCCAGCCTTTTGTCATCCAAAACCCAGACAGGCAATCCACATTCCAACAGAGGCACACAGGATGACTGAGCAAGAAAATACCTACTTTCTAAAAGTGGTATTTTCAAACACAGAATGTAAAAATCACCTTCACTAAAAGATGCATCTTTAGATTCTGAGTTCAGGCATACTAAACTTCATTTTCTTACCTAGTTCCCAGGGCCAGTTATGTTTATAAGATGTTATAAACAAACTTCCCATTCTGTCCTATGGGGAACAGGTAGCCTTGCAATAGTGAAAAACGAAATTGGCAGTAATTCACTATCAGGACATGCCACACACACCAGGGCATGTCCTACCTTTCACATACACTGCACCCTGCCCACAGGGGTACCTTGGGCCTACCTTAGGGGTGCCTGACATGTAAGAAAAGGGAAGGTTGGGGCCTGGCAAGTGGGTGCACTTGCCAAGTCGACATGGCAGTACCAGACTGCGCGCAGACTCTGCAACGGCAGGTCTGAGTTACCTTTTCAGGGCTACTCACGAGGGTGGCACAATCAGTGCTGCAGGCCCACTAGTAGCATTTGATTTCCAGGCCCTGGCACACTCAGTGCACTTTACTAGGGACTAACAAGTAAATCAAATGTCCAATCATGGAAACACCAATCCATAACACATTTTACCACAGGAGCACTTGCACTTTACCACTGATCAGCAGTGAGAAAAGTGCGCAGAAACTACTAAGCCAGCACAAACAGAGTCAAAACCGGGAGGTCAGAAAGCAAAAACTCAGGGAAACACGCCAAAAGATGCCAAGTCTAACACATGTCCCCTCCAGCTGAAAGTAGGGAGAACTACCCAACCTCCTGGGAGTTCTCTTCACTAAGGCGGAAGAACCTGGACAGACCACTTGCATTGGCGTGTTCTGTGCCAGGGCGGTGCTCCACCGTAAAGTCCATTCCCTGTAGGGAGATGGACCACCTCAGCAGTTTTGGATTCTCACCCCTCATTTGCATCAACCATCTGAGGGGCCTGTGGTCTGTCTGAACCCGGAAATGAGTCCCAAACAGGTAGGGCCTCAGCTTCTTCAGTGCCCAGACCACAGCAAAAGCTTCCCTTTCTCTGGCACTCCACCTCTGTTCCCTGGGGAATAGTCTCCGGCTAAGGAAGACTACAGGCTGGTCTAGGCCCTCTTCGTTCAGTTGTGAGAGCACCACTCCCACTCCATGCTCTGAAGCGTCAGTCTGCACGACAAATTCCTTGGAGAAGTCGGGTGCCTTGAGCACGGGTGCCATGCACATGGCGGCCTTCAGGGCATCAAAAGCCTTCTGGCAGGACTCAGTCCAGATCACCTTCTTGGGCTGCTTCCTGGAAGTCAGCTCTGTTAAGGGGGCAACAATGGTGCCATACCCCTTAACAAACCTCCTGTAGTACCCGGTGAGTCCTAAGAAGGCCCTCACCTCTGTCTGGGTCTTGGGGGGCTCCCAAGCCAGAATGGTGTCAATCTTGGGTTGTAGGGGCGCCACCTGGCAGCTTCCTACCTGGTGTCCCAAGTACACCACCGAACCCTGCCCGATCTGGCACTTACTGGCCTTGATCGTGAGGCCTGCCCTCTGCAGCGCCTTCAACACTTCACTGAGGTGCTGCAAGTGTTCTTCCCAGCTGGAACTGAACACTGCGATGTCATCCAGGTAGGCGGCACTGAAATCCTCCAGCCCAGCCAACACCTGGTTGACCACCCTCTGGAAGGTGGCAGGGGCATTCTTCAACCCAAAGGGCATCACCCGGAACTGGTAATGTCCTTCTGGGGTTGAAAATGCTGACCTCTCCTTGGCCCCATCGGTTAAGGCAATCTGCCAGTACCCAGACGTTAAGTCAAACGTGCTGAGGAACTTGGCAGCTCCCAACCGATCAATGAGCTCATCAGCTCTGGGGATGGGGTGTGCGTCAGTCCTGGTGAGGGCATTGAGCCCACGGTAGTCCACACAAAACCGCAGTTCTGGAGTGGCACCGGGTGCAGCAGCCTTTGGGACCAAGACCACTGGGCTGGCCCAAGGACTGTTGGAAGGCTCGATCACCCCTAATGCCAACATCTTAGAGACCTCCTCTTTAATGCTGGCCTTGACCCGGTCAGTCAACCTGTAAATCTTGTGTTTCACAGGAGGGCTGTCACCGGTGTCCACGTCATTGGTACACCAGTGAGTAACACCTGGGGTCATGGAGAACAGGGGGGCAAACTGTCCCAACAACTGGTGACAATCGCTCTGCTGTTCTGGGCTCAGTGTAGGGGAGAGGATCACACCTTCCACTGACCCATCGTGCTCCTTGGTAGACAGGAGGTCAGGGAGAGGTTCACTTTCCTCTTCCGTTCCATCATCTGTCGCCAAGACCATGCTCACTTCGGACCTCTCGAAGTGGGGCTTGAGGCGGTTCACGTGGAGGACCCTCAAAGGGTTCCTTGGAGCCTGCAAATCCACCAGGTAGTTGACATCACTTTTGCGCTCCACCACCTCAAATGGCCCAGTCCACTTGTCCTGCAAGGCACAAGGTTCCACTGGGGCCATGACCCACACTTTCTGCCCAGGTTGAAATTAGACCAGAGTGGTATTCTGGTCATACCACTTCTTCATTTCTTCCTGGCTTGCTTCCAGGTTCGCCTGAGCGAGTTTCCTGAAGCGGGCAGTTCGGTTTCTGAAGGCCAGCATGTAACTAAACACATCCTGGGGGTTTTCCTGGGAGATGCCTCCCAGCCTTCCTTGACCAAACTCAGAGGTCCTCTCACAGGGTGACCATACAGAAGCTCAAAGGGACTGAACCCCAGAGACTTCTGTGGCACCTCCCTGTACGCAAAGAGAAGGCATGGCAGGAGGACGTCCCACTTACGCCTCATGGGTTCTGTTAGACCCTTAATCATGCCCTTCAAGGTCTGGTTGAATCTCTCCACCAGACCGTTACCTTGTGGGTGGTAAGGGGTGGTGAACTTGTAGGTTACACCACACTCCTTCCACAGGGATGTCATATACTTGGATATGAAATTGTTCCCTCTGTCAGAAACCACCTCTCTGAGGAACCCCATGCGGGAAAAGATCCCCATTAACGCCCGGCCCACCACTGGCGCCGTCGTTGTCCTGAGAGGGATTGCCTCCGGGTACCGGGTGGCATGGTCCACCAAGACCAGGATGTACCTGTTGCCCATGGCTGTCTTGGGATCCAGTGGCCCCACAATGTCCATCCCTACCCTTTCAAAGGGTGTTCCAACAACTGGAAAAGGTTGGAGAGGAGCTTTGACCTTCCTCCCACTCTTACCACTTGCCTGGCAAGTTTGACAAGACCTGCAATGTCCATCTGACTGCCTTCGCATTTGGGGCCAGAAGAAGTGGGTGACAAGCCTGTCAAAGGTCTTGTCCTGCCCCAAATGTCCTGCCAAAGGCACGTCATGAGCCAGACCCAGTAGGAAGGTCCTGAAGCGCTGGGGTGCCACCAGCACATGGGCTGACCCAGGATTAGCTGTACAGGAGACCATTCTCCCAGTAGATCCAATGTGATCCGGACTGATCACCTGCTGCCTGGTCTGCAGCCTGCCGCCGCAGACCCTCCAGAGAAGGGCACTCTTTCTGCTCCTTGCAGAATTCCTCCCTGGTGGGACCCCCTTCTTGCTGCCAATGGGTCAGCTCAGAGATGTCCCCCAGTTCAGCTACCTTCTCCCCTGTAGGCACCGGGGCGCCCCCCTCAAGGTCCGCCTCCTCCCGGTCCGTGGGAACTTCAGGGGCCGGTTTCCCGCGCCCCTTGCCCTTTCTCTTGGCAGGGACTTGGGCCACTGTTTCAGGCTCCAAATCCTCTTGATCACCCTTTCTGGCCGCCATTGACCGAGTGGACACGCATGCCCACTCTGGCAACCCAAGCATCTCCAAGTGAGACCTGAGCTCAACATCCTTCCATAAGGACTGCTCCAGGTCGTTACCTAGCAGACAGTCTACAGGCATGGAAGGGCTCACAACCACCCTCAAAGAACCTGAGACCCCACCCCCACTCGAAGGGAACCTGCGCCACCAGACACTGGCGCTCTGAATTGTCTACAGCAATTACTTGGTGGAATGCCCCTGGGATTACCTGCTTCTCAGAGACCAGGTGACACCGGACTGAGGTCACACTGGCTCCAGTATCTCTGAGAGCCTCTACCCTTTTCCCATTGATGGTCACCCAGGTGCTGTATTTCTTTGTGTTAGGGGGCACCTGGTGTCCTGGGACCATCTCACTGTCCCCTAGTGAGACGAGGGTCATTTCTGCGGGATCCCCATCCTCCTGTGGGTACTCCTCCTCCCCAAGCGCTACACTAGCCAACACCTTGGACTGCCCACCGGTGGGTGGCTGAGCCCCCTTTGAACACTTGAGGTCCCCCTTCATGTGGCCCACCTGGTCACATGCAAAACACCTGCGGGGCCCGGTCTCAGCAGGCTTTCCGGATGAGACCCCTGGCTTCTTATCTCCGGGGGGATGGGAACCTTTACCCTGGGTGTTAATTTGGGGCCCTTTAGAGAACTCCTCTGTTTTACCCTTGTCCCCCCAACTTTTCTGCTGGGGACCCTGCCCACCTTTGGCTGAGTCTCCCCCAAACGCTTTCTTGTGGACCCTGGTACTCACCCAGCGGTCCGCCTCCATAGCAAGCTTCCTGGGCTCAGTCAGCTTACTATCAACTAGGTGCTGGCGCAGATCTGCAAAACATAGACTAGACAAGTGCTCCCATGCAATCGAATTGTAGAGCCCCTGAAAATCTGTCACATTACTGCCCTTCACCCAGCCATCCAGTGACCGGCAAAACACATCCACACATTCCAACCAAGTGTTGGCATCAGACTTCTTACTGGACCTGAACTGATCCCTGTACTTTTCAGGAGTAAGACCATACTTAGTGAGAAGGGCGTCCTTCATGTCTGGATAGGTGAAGTGATACCCCTTACCCAAAGCTATTAAAGTGTCCCTCGCTTCTTCAGGGAAGAGAGGCCAAAATCCTGCTCCCCAATTCTCCTCAGGGACCCCATTCATGTGTATCGCTGCCTCGTAACCCTGAAACCACCTTTGTATGTCATCCCCCTTCTTGAATTCTTTGCCTACATTTTTAGGGATGTGCACAATTCTGTCTGCCTGTCTTGACGAGTTGCTGCCACCATCTGAGCTGGCTCTACTTCTCTGATCCAGCTCCTTTATCCTGGTCTTGTGATCTAACATCATCCTTTTCTCTTCCATGGCTAACTTAAGCTTCTCCAGTTCTACTGCCACTCTCCTTGCTTCCCGCCTGTCCTCCAGCTCTTCTGGGGACAGGCCACTGCTGCCTGGCCTGGAGGGTTCCCCCCCTCCCAAAAGCACATCCACCCTAGGAATAGGCTCCTCCGCCTCTCCTCTGAGATCACCAGACTGCTCGCTGGTATGTCTGGCTGCTACCCAGGTCCTCAGCGCCTTTTGTAGCTCGTCTTTCCTCGTGAGGCCTCTGACTTGGACTTTTAGGTTTTTGCAAATTGATTTCAATTCCCTAACATTGTAGGCTTCCAACCTATCCTCCTCAAAGGCAATTTCCAGGGATGCAACAGATGATGCTCTTGATTCAGGCATGATGAAGTAGCAAGTTCAAACTGGCAAGATCAAAAATAGGCCAAAAAGAAAAAGAACCAGTATGTGGCACGTAATGGTCTGCGATATGGTAGTAGTGCACACCAATCACTGTAAGTCAAGTGCAAACGCAAGTCCTATCCTCACTGCTGACAACCAATGTTAGAAATGGGGGTCTCTAGTTGGCAAAGGCTTGCACCTTTGTCCAAATAGGGACCCTTCTTCCTAGTCAGGGTAAGGGAGTTACACTCCTGAAATAACCCCTGCTCACCCCCTTGGTAGCTTGGCACGAGCAGTCAGGCTTATCTTAGAGGCAGTGTGTAAAGCATTTGCACATAACCAACAGTAATACAGTGTAAGCACTACAAAAGGACACCACACCAGTTTAGAAAAATATCCAAGGCGTCGTCGTGAAGCGAGGCGGTGCGGAGTGCGGTGCCCACAGGTCGCGGTGCGAGCAGCGGCTCAGTGGCGGCGTCAGCAGGCGTCGTTGGTGAGACCAGGGTCGCGGTGCGGCATTGCGGCGGTGCCCTCTGCGGTGCCCAGGCTTCGTCGCGAAGCGGTGCGGAGTGCAGTGCCCACAGGTCGCGGTGCGAGCAGCGGCTCGGTGGCGGCGTCAGCAGGCGTCGTTGTGAGACCAGGGTCGCGTTGCAGCGGTGCCCTCTGTGGTGCCTTCAGGACACGGAGTCGGCAGCGGCGTCGTCGACGTCGTCGAGTTGCTTTTCTTCTGTTGCAGCACAAAACACACAGTCCCCAGTGCTGAGGGCAGAAGAGCTTGAAGTCATTGCTGTGCCTGAGACTTTTTAAACAGGGGGCAAGCTCTACCTCAAGCCCTTGGAAAAACTCACAAAGTAGATTGCAGAAAGTTCAGTCCAGTCCTTTCACTGCCCAAGACAGAAGCAGCCACTGCAGGCCAACACAGCAAAGCACACAGCAAAGTGGTAGTTCCTCCTCACAGCTTCTCCGGCTCTTTTTCTTGGCAGTCTTCTTGATCCAAAAGAGTTCTAAAGTTCAGGGGTCTGGGCCCCAATATTTATATCCCAAAATCCTTTGATCCTTTAGGCAGAGAGTGTCTGTGCCCAGCCAGAACCAGTTCTGCCTTCTCTGGTGTGACTTCCTGGCAGGAGGTGGAGACGGCATTGTCAGAGGCAGACCAGGCCCTTTGAGGTGCAAGGAAATCTCCTCCCCCTTCACCAGTTGCAGCCTAGGTCTATTCAGCCCTTTCCTGACTCACCTAGACTATCTGGAGCCACTCGTGCTCCCCAGCCTTCTGTCATCCAAAACCCAGACAGGCAATCCACATTCCAACAGAAGCACACAGGATGACTGAGCAAGAAAATACCTACTTTCTAAAAGTGGTATTTTTTGAAACACAAAATGTAAAAATTACCTTCACTAAAAGATGCATCTTTAGATTATGAGTTCAGGCATACTAAACTTCATTTTCTTACCTAGTTCCCAGGGCCAGTTATGTTTGTAAGATGTTATAAACAAACTTCCCATTCTGTCCTATGGGGAACAGGTAGCCTTGCAATAGTGAAAAATGAAATTGGCAGAAATTCACTATCAGGACATGCCACACACACCAGGGCATGTCCTACCTTCCACATACACTGCACCCTGCCCACAGGGGTACCTTGGGCCTACCTTAGGGGTGCCTGACATGTAAGAAAAGGGAAGGTTGGAGCCTGGCAAGTGGGTGCACTTGCCAAGTCGACATGGCAGTACCAGACTGCGTGCAGAGTCTGCAATGGCAGGTCTGAGTTACCTTTTCAGGGCTACTCACGTGGGTGGCACAATCAGTGCTGCAGGCCCACTAGTAGCATTTGATTTACAGGCCCTGGCACACTCAGTGCACTTTACTAGGGACTAACAAGTAAATCAAATATCCAATCATGGACACACCAATCCATAACACATTTTACCACAGGAGAACTTGCACTTTACCACTGATCAGCAGTGAGAAAAGTGCGCAGAAACACTAAGCCAGCGTAAACAGAGTCAAAACCGGGAGGTCAGAAAGCAAAAACTCAGGGGAAACACGCCAAAAGATGCCAAGTCTAACAGGCCGACTGATAGGGAACTCGTAAAGTCTCAACTACCGTGTGCAGTGTTGTGATCGCGTATGCAGCAGTTGTAGTGCCATCTGGTAACTTAAAACAAGAGCCATCAACATATAGTTCCCCTTGGGGGTCATATAAGGGAACATCAGTCAGATCTACCCGTCCCTTTGTTTCTTCCTCCGTCTGAAAATGCAATCATGTATATCAATTTCTTCACTCTCAGGAGGGAGGGGTAGGAACGTGGCTGGGTTTAGAGTGGCACATCTTTTAATCGTAACATGTGGTGCAAAAAGGTTCAATTCGTAACTGGTCAGACGTTCGGTGGTAAGGTGCTGCGTCTTGGTCTTATTTAAAAGTGTATCCACAGCATGGGGCACCATGACTGTGAGGTCGGTATCAAGTACGAGCCCAGCCGATTGTCTTATAAAGATGGCCACTGCGGCGACCGCTCTTAGACAGCTCGGGAGGGCTCTAGCGACAGGGTCAAGAAGAGCAAAAAAATAAGCACACGGCCGTTGCTTACCTCCAAAGGCCTGTGTTAAGACAGAAGGAGCACAACCGGCGTCTCGTGTACATACAGCACGAACGGCTTCATGTAGTCAGGTGTACCAAGCACAGGTGCAGAGCAAAGCGCAACTTTTAATTGCTCAAAAGACTGCTGACATTCAGGCGTCCAAGGCAGGGGTTCATGCACATCTTTAGTGTTTAGCGCGAGCAGGGGTTTCGTTAGTAACGAATAATTAGGGATCCAATGGCAACAGTAGGAAGTGATACCAATAAAAGCGCGCACATCCCTCTGAGTTTTAGGGATAGGCATTTTAACAATGGTGCTGATGCGCTCAGGGGTCAATCTCCTACCCTCCTTCGACAGTAGGTGACCTAAATAGGTGTCCTCCTGTCGACAATATTGAAATTTAGAAAGGGACACTTTATGTCCGTGGTGAGCCAAATGCAGCAACAACTTAACCGTACTGTCTTTGCAACCCTTTTCAGTGTCAGAAGCAATAAGCCGATCATCCACATATTGAAGCAATACATAACCTGGGGAAAGCGTGAGAGGGAGTCCAATTGGGCTTTCAAGGCTTGGCTATATATGCTAGGGCTCTCAGTATAGCCCTGAGGAGCTCGACAGAATCTAAAGCTTCTGCCAGCAGGGTAAAACCGAACAAGTGCCTGCTGTCGGGATAGATCGGGATACTAAAGAATGCATTCTTCAAATCAATGACAGAAAAGTATTTAGCAGAGGAAGGAATCATCGTCAGAAGGGCAGTAATGTCAGGGACCACCGGGAACTGAGGAACCACTATTTTATTAACTGCGCACAAGTCAATCACAAAACGATAAACATCTGGGTGGTCATCAGAGGAGCCTGAAGGTGCCCTCTTAAGAATGGGAAGAATAGGGCTATTACACACATTCGGGGTCGTCTCTTCAACAACTCCTGACTGACTCAGGTCTTGTATAATCTGCAACAAGGCTCGCTCCCCTGCTTGTGGTATTTTGTACTGGGGAATACGAGGCAGAATGGCATTGTCTTTAACTTTAATGGAAACTGGGGGAATATGCAATAGTCCTACATCCGTGTCACCTGTTGCCCATAACGTGAGCGGCACATCCTTAAATTCAGCAGGGAGGGGTGCATCTTTGGACAGACACTGCTTAGAGCTGACCACATTCGGACCCATTGTCATGTAAACACCTTCCGGAGAACATTAAATTGTCGCATGCAACTACTTTAGTAAATCTAAACCCATTACATTTTCTCCACAATTTGATGTTAACAAGAACGGTGAATCCACAGAAAAATGACGTATAGTCAATGTAAGAGGTTTGGAAATGGGGCTCACAACCGGTACACCAGAAAAGCCTACCGAAACATTATTATGGCCAGACAGAGCTGCCCCGGGGACTAGTGAACGGGAGATAGAGCTATTTATAGCACCTGTATCCACCAAAAATTCCTTAGCCGAGCCATGCAAATCTGCAGTAACGTAAAGACCGCGCTGATCAACAGGTATCTGAACTGGTCCCTCACCCTGTCCCTGGCTGTCCTAACTGTGAGACATCCCTGTCACCTCATCCAAATCATAGTCATCGTGGTAATACTGCCTGCCCCTAGGGTCGTCAAAGTAGTTATGGTCAGCGTGGCCCTTCGATGTCTCAGCAGCCTTAACCCTGTCCCATCCACCGTCTCCACGACCCCGTCTACAAGACCCCCGTCCCCTCGGGACCGCCACTTTTTGCAGAAGCACCATACACTCGCTGCGCCAGTGTCCCTCCTCTTTACAGTACGCACACTGATTTGGTCCTACTGGCGTAGTGTTCCTGCTAGTATGCGGAAGCTGTTGATCCGGACCACCACATCCTCTTCCATTCCCTCGAGAAGCCTGTTGCTATAACACCTTTGTCTTCAACTCTTTGTGCTTCTTCTCCACCTTCTCCTTTTCCTCATTCTCCCTATGTTCATAATACCGTGCCATATTTAATATTACAGAAGGGGAGGAGGTAGTCCAAGTGCTCTCCGAAGCCTGCAACCGAGTCGCGATCTCAGGAAGCAGGTTCGTAACAAATCTGTTAACAAACAATCAGACACCCCCCTCCACCGAAAAGTCCTGGCTGCTAATATCCCAAAACACACCTTCAAATCGAGTGAAAAAATCAGACACAATTTCATCTTTCTTTTGACGACATGCCGTTAACTTGTCCCAATCTACCCTTAGTGGTGGAATAAGAGAATGCATATAGGTAATAATTCGGCCCGGCAAAGCAAGTATCTCGGCCTTAGTCTTCTCACCAGGCTTCCTCTCCTGGTCCCATGCTCTAATCTGATCCCAGGTACCACCCAACTCTGCAACATGGTCCTGTGTGTGTACCTGTCTCCAAATATCAACGGGTACCAGTAAACCAAAGAACATTTCAATATGTGCAAGCGTCATCACTGTTGATGAAGCGGACTCTGTCAATTCCTTATAATATGCAGTAGGATTTTTCCTAGGGTCAGGTAACTGAGTTTTAAGGGACAAAACCTCACTCCTTTTCCATGGAGTATAAACCCACTGTTCTTGGAAACAGTCCTCTATCCTTGGCCTAACAACAGTATTCTGCTGATCTCACAGCTCCGGTAGTTCAGGGTGATATAAGGGATGGACCTCCCTTATCGGAAACTGGGATACTGTCTTCGGGCTCTTCTCAAACAGCCTACCTCGATAAGCGATTAAGGTTGCAACATTACCAAAAACCTCACCAGGTGCCATACCAGCAGCGTACACATTGTCCCTAATATCATAAATAAAATCTGAGGTGCTACATCATTGAAACACTGTTCCCACAGTTCAATTAAAGTAGCCGACATGTGCTTAAGGGCATGATGCTGCACAAACGGCTCATAATCTTTCATCACACTCCACACATCCTCCACACTGTAAATTGGGTGACAAGCCCACTGAGCGGCCTGATTGGCTACCACCTTCTTCTCTTCATCACCCACATCCGATTGTATCAATATCCGCCCCAGTCGCTCCCTAACTGCCGTCCAGTCTCCATCTCCCAATCCACGTACAGGCGTTCCGCTATTCAGTACCGTCAGGGAATGAAGTAAATGGGAAGGAGTAGTAACAGAAGGAACAGGCATCAAAGTTGCTAATGGCTGTGTCATATGTGTAAGAGTTGGAGGGAAAGATGCCCAAGCAATAGGCGTAGCAGGAAGACTCGCAGTCATTGCAGGCGCAGAAGGCGAAGCCAAAGAAAGGGCAGAAGGCGCAGTGGCCAAAGCAGCTGGGTCAACAGCAGAGGGAACAGAAACAGCAGAAGTAGAAGAGACGGGAGACTGAGGCTGTGGGACAGCAGGATATTTTTTCTGTGGAGCGTATGGGGGTGGAGGTCGAGTATCTAACAATTCCTCCACAAATGTATCATTATCTTCTCGGGCAACAGAAGACTTTTCACATTGCAACCGAAATTTCCTATCAGCACATTCTATTCCTTTTTCTACTTTCTCTCTATCATACGCTACAGCTTTCTGAGTCACTGTCTGCATTTTCCCTTTCCGGGCCTCTTTCTCTGCTTTCATTCGTTTCTGTTTAGCTTCCTTTTGCCATGTTCTGAGAGAATCAAACATCGACTACCTACTTCTTTTCGCAAACAATTTATCCTGTAGAAAATGAATTTTCTGTTCATCAAAAGTGCCCGTCAACGGCTACTGCAACTCGGCGTTGTCCCTCGTATATTTGTGCCATAACGTACTAAACATAATAGGGCCAAGGCCATGCTTGACATACATATCAAAATTTGGGGTGCCCTCTGGTGGCACTGGTTGACTTTCTTCCAATCGAGCATCAGTAGAACAACAACGACAGCCCAAACAGAACATTTTCCTTTAACACAGCATCTTTCAAAAGGAAGCAAATTCACTATTGATGCCGAGCAGATATTTGCAAATATCTTACCAAAATTGGTCCTCAGACCTCATCAAATACAAACCAAAGTGGTACCATGTTCACAAGGAACTCAAACAAATTCAAGCGCTTGTCCAAAAACGATCCTCAGACCGCACCAAACACAAACCAAAATGGCACCATAGCCACAAAGAACCAAAGCAAACTCAGCTGGTGCACACAGGCCAAACAAATTTATTCTCCACTGCCGACTCTTCAGACCAAACGGTCAGATCCAAGGGTTTCGCCGTTCAGGACTACAGCCGGGATGACCACTGGGCGAGGCACCACCCGGTCAGACAGACGGGGCAGCTGCGAGTACCAGACTCTCTCGTGCAGGGATCCCTGGTCCGCCCGTCCGACCCGACGTGGCCCCGACCTCCTCACCCGTCTGTGGGCGAGGAAGGGCCACACCCGATGGGGAGAGGAGTTGGCCTAACGGCTAGGGCGGTCGACCTCGAATCTGGGGAACTGGGTTCGAGTCTCGACAATGACTCTGAACATCCTGTGATTCTGGGCAAATCACTTAGGGGCATATTATCAAGGGCTTTATCGCCGATTTAGCAGCACTTTTTGCCGCTAAATCGGCGATATTTTTAACACCCTATTAGCAAGCTGTCGCTAACAGGCGTTAGCGACAGCTTTCAGGCGTTAGAGGCCGGGAATTACATCGCCTTGCATGTCAGCGATATTTATCGCTAATGACATGCAAGGTAGGCGTTCCCCACTAAAAGCGACTGTAAACAGTCGCTAATACCACTAACCCCTATTATCAAGGCAGGTGAAGCGATAAAATAAATCGCGCTAAGCGCGTTTATCGCTATATTTTAACACCTGCTACTGACTATGACTTACCTGTTTAAGGTATAGGAGGTGGATTCTAATGCTGAATCCACCTTAGCATTAATGCAAGAATATCGCTGGTTTTCCAGCGATATTCTTGCATTTTGTCGCTATCGCTGGAAATATTATCGCTATGGAGATAAACCTTACTAATAGGGTGTTATCTCAGCGATATTTTCCAGCGATAGGCGGCGTTAACAGGATTCGTGCTAAGCGCGTTTAGCGATAAATATCGCTATTCCTTGCTAATATGCCCCTCAATCTCCCCGTGCCTAAAAAAAAAAAAAAAAAAAAAAAATGAATGTGTCCTCATGTAATGCAACTAGTGCTATGTAAAGCGCTCTGATACCCGATTCGGGTCAAGTTCGCGCTATATAAAACTCTGTAAAAATAAATAAAAAGATGGAATCCCTGTTCAGGCACCAACTGAAGGAAGTGACCCGAATCGGGTCACCCGGGTCACTCGCGACCACCTCTCAGCCTTCCAAACAAATAAAGCGTCGGTCAGACAGTAGAGAATACAAATCAGAAATATTTATTAGTCATACACTCGAGCGGAGTCCAGTCTGACCAGCCTCCTTGGATTGCTGCAGAGGGACTGACCCCCGCCAACATGGTAATACGTAATATACATTTCTAATACTCCTAAAGACACGCCCAGACTGGAATTTTCCAGTTAGTAGCTGGTGAACAAAGGAGACACAGAAGGATGAGCTGCAATCCTGGGACCGGGTACATGCTATCTCAGTTTCAAGGTTACTCTGCCGTGCCCGCCACTCTAAGGGTGGGAGCAGGCCTATTCTAACGAGAAAGTTATGTAATGACAAAACAGTCTATTCATTAGTGCAGCGAAGCTCAACCTTGGAGAAATAGAAAAAACACATTGAGGCTGCTTTCTGGTGAAGCAAATAGAATGAGACAGAAGCTTAGTTTCGGTCATAGTACAAAATGGCGGCTGAATACAAAATGGTGCCGCAAATGCTAACTTAAATCATACAATGCAAAGGGAAGTCGACCAAAAACATTTTCCATTCCAACAGAGGTAAGGACAAGGGATGGGAGGAGATGCAATGACAAGGGATACGTGGAGAGGCAAGGACAAGGGATGGGCGGAGAGGCAAGAACAAGGGATGGACGGAGGCAAGGAGAAGGGATGGATGGAGAAGCAAGGACCAGGGATGGGCGGAGATGCAAGGACCAGGGATAGGCGGAGATGCAAGGACCAGAGATGGGCGGAGACGCAAGGACCAGGGATGGGTGGAGACACAAGAACCAGGGATGAGCGGAGACGCAAGGACCAGGGATGGGCGGAGACGCAAGGACAAAGGGCTGGATGGAGATACAAAGATGAGGGATCGACGGAGAGGCAAAGACGAGGGATCGACGGAGAGGCAAGGACAAGGGATGGACGGACAGGCAAGGACGAGGGATGGATTTAGGGGCAAGGACGAGGGATGGGTGGAGAGGGAAGGACGATGTATGGATGGAGGGGCAAGGACGAGGAAAGGGCGGAGGGACAAGGACGAGGGATGGACGAACAGGCAAGGACATAGGGATTTATTTATTTTAAAAGTTTTCTATAGCGCGAACATGACCACCGGGGGTATCAGAGCGCTTCACAATTTATACATCAAGCGGAATACAGATACAAGCAATCAAAGCAGAAGCAACCGAGCAGAGGATAAAGTCATGTGGAGCAAAGGGAGTCTCGAGACCATATCAGCTGGGCCACAAAACTACAACTGTGACCTCCATAACCTCTATAGGGATGGATGGAGAGGCAAGGACATAGGGATGGTTGGAGAGGCAAGGACATAGGGATGGGTGGAGAGGCAAGGACATAGGGATGGGTGGAGGGACAAGGACGAGGGATGGGCAGAGAAGCAAGGACATAGGGATGGGCGGAGAGGCAAGGACATAGGGATGGGTGGAGAGGCAAGGACATAGGGATGGGTGGAGAGGCAAGGACATAGGGATGGGCGGAGGGACAAGGACGAGGGATGGGCAGAGAGACAAGGACGAGTGATGGGTGGAGAGGCAAGGACGAGGGATGGGTGGAGAGGCAAGGACGAGGGATGGGCAGAGATGCAAGGACCAGGGATAGGCGGAGATGCAAGGACCAGAGATGGGCGGAGACGCAAGGACCAGGGATGGGTGGAGAGGCAAGGACATAGGGATGGGTGGAGAGGCAAGGACATAGGGATGGGTGGAGAGGCAAGGACGAGGGATGGGTGGAGAGGCAAGGACGAGGGATGGGCGGAGGGACAAGGACATAGGGATGGATGGAGAGGCAAGGACATAGGGATGGGTGGAGAGGCAAGGACATAGGGATGGGTGGAGAGGCAAGGACGAGGGATGGGTGGAGAGGCAAGGACGAGGGATGGGTGGAGGGACAAGGACGAGGGATGGGTGGAGAGGCAAGGACGAGGGATGGGTGGAGAGGCAAGGACATAGGGATGGGCGGAGGGACAAGGACGAGGGATGGGCAGAGAGGCAAGGACGAGGGATGGGTGGAGAGGCAAGGACGAGGGATGGGTGGAGAGGCAAGGACAAGGGATGGATGGAGAGACAAGGACATAGGGATGGATGGAGAGGCAAGGACATAGGGATGGGTGGAGAGGCAAGGACATAGGGATGGGCGGAGGGACAAGGACAAGGGATGGGCAGAGAGGCAAGGACATAGGGATGGGCGGAGAGGCAAGGAAATAGGGATGGGTGGAGAGGCAAGGACATAGGGATGGGTGGAGAGGCAAGGACATAGGGATGGGTGGAGAGGCAAGGACGAGGGATGGGTGGAGAGGCAAGGACGAGGGATGGGTGGAGAGGCAAGGACGAGGGATGGGCGGAGGGACAAGGACGAGGGATGGGTGGAGAGGCAAGGACGAGGATGGGTGGAGAGGGAAGGACGAGGGATGGGTGGAGAGGCAAGGACGAGGGATGGGTGGAGAGGCAAGGACATAGGGATGGGTGGAGAGGCAAGGACATAGGGATGGGTGGAGAGGCAAGGACATAGGGATGGGTGGAGAGGCAAGGACATAGGGATGCGTGGAGAGGCAAGGACATAGGGATGGGCGGAGGGACAAGGACGAGGGATGGGCAGAGAAGCAAGGACATAGGGATGGGCGGAGAGGCAAGGACATAGGGATGGGTGGAGAGGCAAGGACATAGGGATGGGCGGAGGGACAAGGACGAGGGATGGGCAGAGATGCAAGGACCAGGGATAGGCGGAGAGGCAAGGACGAGGGATGGGTGGAGAGGCAAGGACGAGGGATGGGCGGAGATGCAAGGACCAGGGATAGGCAGAGATGCAAGGACCAGAGACGCAAGGACCAGGGATGGGCGGAGACACAAGAACCAGGAATGAGCGGAGACGCAAGGACCAGGGATGGGCGGAGACGCAAGGACAAAGGGCTGGATGGAGATACAAAGATGAGGGATCGGCGGAGAGGCAAAGACGAGGGATCGACGGAGAGGCAAGGACAAGGGATGGACGGACAGGCAAGGACGAGGGATGGATTTAGGGGCAAGGACGAGGGATGGGTGGAGAGGGAAGGACGATGGATGGATGGAGGGGCAAGGACGAGGAATGGGCGGAGGGACAAGGACGAGGGATGGACGAACAGGCAAGGACATAGGGATGGGCGGAGGGACAAGGACGAGGGATGGGCAGAGAGGCAAGGACATAGGGATGGAAGGAGAGGCAAGGACAAGGGATGGGTGGAGAGGCAAGGACGAGGGATGGGTGGAGAGGCAAGGACGAGGGATGGGTGGAGGGACAAGGACATAGGGATGGGTGGAGAGGCAAGGACGAGGGCTGGGCGGAGGGACAAGGACATAGGGATAGGTGGAGAGGCAAGGACGAGGGATGGGTGGAGAGGCAAGGACATAGGGATAGATGGAGAGGCAAGGACATGGGAATGGATGGAGAGACAAGGACAAAGGGATGGGTGGAGAGGCAAGGACATAGGGATGGGCGGAGGGACAAGGATGAGGGATGGGCAGAGAGGCAAGGACATAGGGATGGGTGGAGAGGCAAGGACGAGGGATGGGTGGGGAGGCAAGGACGAGGGATGGGTGGAGAGGCAAGGACGAGGGATGGGCGGAGGGACAAGGACATAGGGATGGGTGGAGAGGCAAGGACAAGGGATGGGCGGAGGGACAAGGACGAGGGATGGGCAGAGAGGCAAGGACATAGGGATGGGTGGAGAGGCAAGGACGAGGGATGGGTGGAGAGGCAAGGACGAGGGTTGGTCGGAGAGGCAAGGACGAGGGATGGGTGGAGAGGCAAGGACGAGGGATGGGCGGAGGGACAAGGACATAGGGATGGACGGAGAAGCAAGAAAAGGGATGGGTGGAGAGGCAAGGACGAGGGATGGGTGGAGAGGCAAGGACGAGGGATGGGTGGAGGGACAAGGACGAGGGATGAGTGGAGAGGCAAGGATGAGGGATGGGTGGAGAGGCAAGGACGAGGGGTGGGCAGAGGGACAAGGACATAGGGATGGGTGGAGAGGCAAGGACGAGGGATGGGCGGAGGGACAAGGACGAGGGATGGGTGGAGAGGCAAGGACGAGGGATGGGCGGAGGGACACGGACGAGGGATGGGCGGAGAGGCAATAACAAGGGATAGGTGCAGAGGCAAGGGAAACATCCATTACAACGCAGTCATTACAACACACTACCTTTACAACGCTGCTGTTACAACGCAACAGCCTTTACATCGCATGCCATTACAACGCAGCCATTACAATGCATGTCACTACAACGCATGCCATTACAACGCATGTCACTACAACGCATGCCATTACAACGCATTATAAGGTAAGTAATGGGGATTTTTAAGTTTTAGGGTGGATATGGGTTTTGAGGTTTTGGGGTACATGGGAATAGTAATTTTTAACCCTACACTATCCAACACTTACCCTACTATTGCACTCACTGGAGTGGGAATAGTATTTTTTTACCCCTACACTATATAACACTTACCCTACTGTTGCACTCACTGGAGTGGGGATAGTAATTTTTACCCCTACACTATCCAACACTTACCCTACTGTTGCACTCACTGGAGTGGGAATAGTAATTTTTACCCCTACGCTATCCAACGCTTTCCCTATTGTTGCACTCACTGGAGTGGGAATAGTATTTTTTTACCCCTACACTATATAACACTTACCCTACTGTTGCACTCACTGGAGTGGGAATAGTAATTTTTACCCCTACGCTATCCAACACTTACCCTACTTTTCCCTAAAAAGTATTATGCGTTGTAATGGTATGTGTTGTAATGGTATGCATTGTAATGGAATGCATTGTAAGTGTAGTTTCTAAAAATGCGTTGTGATGGCATGCGTTGTAAAATCATGCGTTGTAAAGGATGCTGCGATGTAAAAACTGCGTTGTAAAAGCATGCGTTGTAAATGTTTGCGTTGTAATGTCATGCATTTGAGAGGCAAGGACAAGGGATAGGTGGAGAGGTTAGGACATAGGGATGGGTGGAAAGGCAAGGGGATGGATGGAGAGGCATGAACAAGGGATGGGCGGAAAGGCAAGGACATAGAGATGACAGGCTGAATGAATAGGAAGGCAAGGACCAGGGATGGGCGGAGACGCAAGGGCAAAGGGCTGGATGGAGATACAAAGATGAGGGATTGACAGAGAGGCAAAGACGAGGGATCGACGGGGAGGCAAGGACATAGGGATGGACAGAGAGTCAAGGACAAGAGATGGACGGAGATGCAAGGACGAGGGATGGATGGAGGGGCAAGGACGAGGGATGGGTGGAGAGGGAAGGACGAGGGATGGGTGGAGAGGCAAGGATGAGGGATGGATGGAGGGGCAAGGACGAGGATGGGTGGAGAGGGAAGGACGAGGGATGGGCGGAGAGGCAAGGATGAGGGATGGACGAACAGGCAAGGACATACAGATGGACGAAGAGGCAAGGACAAAGGGATGGCTGGAGAGGCAATGGCAAGGGATGGGCGTAGAGGCAAGGACGAGGGATGGGCGGAGAGGCAAGGACATAGGTAGGGACAGAGATGCAAAAACAAGGGATGGGCGGAGACGCAAGGACAAGGGATGGGCGGAGAGGCAAGGACAAGAGATGGACGGAGATGAAAGGACAAGGGATAGGTGGAGAGGCAAGAACAAGGGATGGGCGGAGAGGAAAGGACGAGGGATGGACAGAAAGGCAAGGACAAGGGATGGGCAGAGAGATAAGGACATAGGGATGGGTGGAAGGGCAAGGATGAGGGATGGGAGGAGAGGGAAGGATGATTGATGATGGAGAAGCAAGGATGAGGGATGGGCGGAGGGACAAGGACGAGGGATGGACGAACAGGCAAGGACATAGAGATGGGCAGAGAGGCAAGGACATATGGATGGGTGGAGAGGTAAGGACATAGGGATGGGTGGAGAGGCAAGGACATAGGGATGGGTGGAGAGGCAAGGACATAGGGATGGGTGGAGAGGTAAGGACATAAGGATGGGTGGAGAAGCAAGGACATAGGGATGGGTTGAAAGGCAAGGGGATGGGTGGAGAGGCAAGGACAAGGGATGGGTGGAGAGGCAAGGACATAGGGATGGGTTGAAAGGCAAGGGGATGGGTGGAGAGGCATGGACAAGGGATGGGCGGAGAGGCAAGGACATAGGGATGGGTGGAAAGGCAAGGACATATGGATGGGTGGAGAGGCAAGGACATATGGATGGGTGGAGAGGCAAGGACATAGAAATGTGTGGAGAGGCAAGGATATATGGATGGGTGGAGAGGTAAGGACATAGGGATGGGTGGAGAGGCAAGGACATAGGGATGGGTTGAAAGGCAAGGGGATGGGTGGAGAGGCAAGGACAAGGGATGGGCAGAGAGGCAAGGGGTTGGGTGGAGAGGCATGGACAAGGGATGGGCAGAGAGGCAAGGACATAGGGATGGGTGGAAAGGCAAGGATATAGGGATTGACGGAGAGGGAAGGACATAGGGATGGGTGGGCGAGAGGCAAGAACAAGGGATGAGTGTAGAGGCAAGGACATAGGGATGGGTGGAGAGGCAAGGACATTGGAATGGGTGGACAAGAGGCAATTACAAGGGATGGGTGGAGAGGCAAGGACATAGGGATGGGTGGAGAGGCAAGGACATAGGGATGGGTTGAAAGGCAAGGGGATGGGTGGAGAGGCATGGACAAGGGATGGGCAGAGAGGCAAGGACATAGGGATGGGTGGAGAGGCAAGGACATATGGATGGGTGGAGAGGCAAGGACATAGAAATTGATGGAGAGGCAAGGACATAGGGATGGGTGGAGAGGCAAGGACATAGGGATGGGTGGAGAGGCAAGGACATAGGGATGGGCGGAGAGGTAAGGACATAGGGATGGGTGGAGAGGTAAGGACATAGAAATGTGTGGAGAGGCAAGGACATAGGGATGGGTGGAGCGGCAAGGACATAGGGATGGGTGGAGCGGCAAGGACATAGGGATGAGTGGACGAGATGCAAGGACAAGGGATGGGCAGAGAGGAAAGGTCATAGGGATGGGAGGAAAAGCAAGGACATAAGTGTGGGTGGAAAGGCAAAGACCTATGTATTGACAGGGAGGCAAGGACACAGGGATGAATAGTTGACAAGGTGAATGAATGATTGGGCAGGCAAGGACAAGGGATAGGTAAACAGGCGAATGGTTGGAAAAGAGACAAGGGACAGGCACTGATACAATGCCAAGGGAAGGGTACCCAGTGGACCAGTGGAAGGGCAGAGAGACACTGTCCTGCAACGGGTGGAGAGACAGAGTAAATGCATTGATAGAGGAAGACAGTGCTGAGGGTGGAGAATTACAAGGTCAAAACAACACATAAAATAAATAGAATCACACATAGAATGTGAAAAGAATGTGTTAGATTGTTGTAAATCACATGCTTGTTTATCACACATGAAAGGCTAATTGCAATTAATAATGGAGTAACAACAAATGGATCCTCCTTGTTAGACGCATGGGCAGAACAGTGATAGTTTTGTGACACAGAACTTATTGCATGAAACTGAAACTGTGTGAAACTGGTGCTTAATTGTAAACAAATAAGTGCCATTGCCCTCGCCAGGGGCCACAGCAGCTTGCACCATTCATTGCCCCTGCCTGCCTGCCAATGGCAGTACCAGCACAACTACTAACCATCGCACTCCTACAAGAATGATATTTCAGCCTGTTCCAGGCCCCCAAAGCTACAAGAATGGCTCGGGCAACAGGTGGTAGACATTTTTAATGCGTAATGAATTAATAAACAACTGTTGTTGTGCTTATCTCTTTATTAGGTAAACAGCGCCATCATGTGGCAGATTGTCATATGAGCCCGTGTTGACATTTAAGTGTTGGTGCTGAGCACCGGAAACCACCTGCTCAAATTAAGCACTGTGTAAACAGTGTGATCGGTGGACAAACAAGAACGAAGTGGCTTACATGCCAAAGATACAGGAAGAAAAGCAGAGCAAACTGACTGTCTGACATAGCAGCTGGGTGCATTCAAGAGACCAGCAACGTCCTGAGGGGAACAGAAACGTAAGAGTTGAAGATGGAAAAGACCGCCATCTGCAAGGTAGCAGAGGACGTAGGACTCTGAGCAAATGCGGCACCCTGAGAGAGTCACACCTCGAGTAATAACAGTGCACTGAGGACTGTCCCTAGGAAGGAGAGGCTCGCTGAGAGACAGCTGCTCCCGAAGAAGTGGTTTCACAGGACGGGGGCAGTACCCTGAGAACAGGCAGCACACAGAAGGAGAAGCCAGGGCTGCACCCTGAGGGGTTTCAGAGAGAGGGGAAAGCGCCGTAGGGTACGGCACAGGAGAGTGCACAGGCACACAGGGCTGCCTCCTGAGGGGTTTCAGAGAGAGGGGGGAGCCACATGGGGTACGGCACAGGAGAGGGCAGTGGCACACAGGGCAGCACCCTGAGGGGTTACACAGACAGGGGGAGCACTGTGGGGTACAGGAAGGGTAGAGGCACACAGGGCAGCACCCTGAGGGGTTACACAGAGAGGGGGAGCACCGTGGGGTACAGCACAGGAGAGGGCAGAGGCACACAGGGCAGCACCCTGAGGGGTTACACAGAGAGGGGGAGCACCGTGGGGTACAGCACAGGAGAGGGCAGTGGCACACAGGGCAGCACCCTGAGGGGTTACACAGAGAGGGGAGAGCACAGTGGGGTATAGCACAGGAGAGGGCAGAGGCACACAGGTCGGCACCCTGAGGGGTTACACAGAGAGGAGAGCACCGTGGGGTATAGCACAGGAGAGGGCAGAGGCACACAGGTCGGCACCCTGAGGGGTTACACAGAGAGGGAGAGCACCGTGGGGTATTGCACAGGAGAGGGCAGAGGCACGCAGGGCAGCACCCTGAGGGGTTACACAGAGAGGGGGGAGCACTGTGGGGTACAGGAAGGGTAGAGGCACACAGGGCAGCACCCTGAGGGGTTACACAGAGATGGGAGAGCACAGTGGGGTATAGCACAGGAGAGGGCAGAGGCACACAGGGCAGCACCCTGAGGGGTTACACAGAGAGGGGGGAGCACTGTGGGGTACAGGAAGGGTAGAGGCACACAGGGCAGCACCCTGAGGGGTTACAGAGAGAGGGGAGAGCACAGTGGGGTATAGCACAGGAGAGGGCAGAGGCACACAGGTCGGCACCCTGAGGGGTTACACAGAGAGGGGAGAGCACCGTGGGGTATAGCACAGGAGAGGGCAGAGGCACACAGGGCAGCACCCTGAGGGGTTACACAGAGAGGGGAGAGCACCGTGGGGTATAGCACAGGAGAGGGCAGAGGCACACAGGGCAGCACCCTGAGGGGTTACAGAGAGAGGGGGTAGCACCGTGGGGTACAGCACAGGAGAGGGCAGAGGCACACAGGTCGGCACCCTGAGGGGTTACAGAGTGAGGGGAGAGCACCGTGGGGTATTGCACAGGAGAGGGCAGAGGCACACAGGGCAGCACCCTGAGGGGTTACACAGAGAGGGGGGAGCACTGTGGGGTACAGGAAGGGTAGAGGCACACAGGGCAGCACCCTGAGGGGTTACACAGAGAGGGGAGAGCACCGTGGGGTAGAGCACAGGAGAGGGCAGAGGCACACAGGTCGGCACCCTGAGGGGTTACAGAGAGAGGGGGAGCACCGTGGGGTATAGCACAGGAGAGGGCACAGGCACACAGGGCAGCACCCTGAGGGGTTACAGAGAGAGAAGAGAGCACCGTGGGGTACAGCACAGGAGAGGGCAGAGGCACACAGGGCGGCACCCTGAGGGGTTCCAGAGAGAGGGGAGAGCACCGTGGGGTACAGCACAGGAGAGGGCAGAGGCACACAGGGCAGCACCCTGAGGGGTTACACAGAGAGAGAAGAGAGCACCGTGGGGTACAGCACAGGAGAGGGCAGAGGCACACAGGGCAGCACCCTGAGGGGTTACAGAGTGAGGGGAGAGCACAGTGGGGTATAGCGCAGGAGAGGGCAGAGGTACCCAGAGCAGCACCTGAGAACAGGCAGCACACAGAAGGAGAAGCCAGGGCAGTACCCTGAGGGAGTTCAGAGAGAGGGAAAGCACCGTGGGGTACAGCACAGGAGAGGGCAGAGGCACAAAGAGCAACACCCTGAGGGGTTACAGAGTGAGGGGAGAGCACCGTGGGGTATAGCACAGGAGAGGGCAGAGGCACACAGGGCTGCCCCCTAAGGGGTTTCAAAGAGAGGGAAAGAGCACCGTGGGGTATAGCACAGGAGAGGACAGAGGCACAAAGAGCAACACCCTGAGGGGTTACAGAGTGAGGGGAGAGCACCATGGGGAATAGCACAGGAGAGGGCAGAGGCACACAGGGCAGCACCCTGAGGGGTTTCAGAGAGAGGGGAGAGCACTGTGGGGTATAGCACAGGAGAGGGCAGAGGCACACAGGGCTGCCCCCTGAGGGGTTTCAGAGAGAGGGAGAGAGCACCCTAGGGTATAGCACAGGAGAGGGCAGAGGCACACAGGGCAGCACCCTGAGGGGTTACAGAGAGAGGGAGAGAGCACCCTAGGGTATAGCACAGGAGAGGGCAGAGGCACACAGGGCTGCCCCCTGAGGGGTTTCAGAGAGAGGGAGAGAGCACCCTAGGGTATAGCACAGGAGAGGGCAGAGGCACACAGAGCAGCACCCTGAGGGGTTACACAGAGAGGGGAGAGCAGCGTGGGGTACAGCACAGGAGAGGGCAGAGGCACACAGGGCAGCACCCTGAGGGGTTACAGAGAGAGGGGAGAGCACCGTGGGGTACAGCACAGGAGAGGGCAGAGGCACACAGAGCAGCACCCTGAGGGGTTACAGAGAGAGGGAGAAAGCACTGTAGGGTATAGCACAGGAGAGGGCAGAGGCACACAGGGCGGCACCCTGAGGGGTTACACAGAGAGGGGAGAGCACTGTAGGGTACAGCACAGGAGAGGGCAGAGGCACACAGGGCAGCACCCTGAGGGGTTACAGAGAGAGGCGAGAGCACCCTAGGGTATAGCACAGGAGAGGGCAGAGAAACACAGGGCTGCCCCCTGAGGGGTTTCAGAGAGAGGGAGAGAGCACCCTAGGGTATAGCACAGGAGAGGGCAGAGGCACACAGGTCGGCACCCTAAGGGGTTAAAGAGAGAGGGGGGAGCACCGTGGGGTACAGCACAGGAGAGGGCAGAGGCACACAGAGCAGCACCCTGAGGGGTTACAGAGAGAGGGGGGAGCACCGTGGGGTACAGCACAGGAGAGGGCAGAGGCACACAGGGCTGCCCCCTGAGGGGTTACAGAGTGAGGGGAGAGCACCATGGGGAATAGCACAGGAGAGGGCAGAGGCACACAGGGCAGCACCCTGAGGGGTTTCAGAGAGAGGGGAGAACACTGTGGGGTATAGCACAGGAGAGGGCAGAGGCACACAGGGCTGCCCCCTGAGGGGTTTCAGAGAGAGGGAGAGAGCACCCTAGGGTATAGCACAGGAGAGGGCAGAGGCACACAGGGCAGCACCCTGAGGGGTTACAGAGAGAGGGGGGAGCACCGTGGGGTACAGCACAGGAGAGGGCAGAGGCACACAGAGCAGCACCCTGAGGGGTTACAGAGAGAGAGGGGAGAGCACCATGGGGTACAGCACAGGAGAGGGCAGAGGCACACAGAGCAGCACCCTGAGGGGTTACAGAGAGAGGGGGGAGCACCGTGGGGTACAGCACAGGAGAGGGCAGAGGCACACAGGGCAGCACCCTGAGGGGTTACACAGAGAGGGGAGAGCACCGTGGGGTACGGCACAGGAGAGAGCAGTGGCACACAGGGCGGCACCCTGAGGGGTTACAGAGAGAGGGGAGAGAGCACCGTGGGGTACAGCACAGGAGAGGGCAGAGGCACACAGGGCTGCCCCCTGAGGGGTTTCAGAGAGAGGGAGAGAGCACCGTAGGGTATAGCACAGGAGAGGGCAGAGGCACACAGAGCAGCACCCTGAGGGGTTACACAGAGAGGGGAGAGCACAGTGGGGTATAGCACAGGAGAGGGCAGAGGCACACAGGGCATCACCCTGAGGGGTTCCAGAGAGAGGGGAGAGCAACATGGGGTATAGAACAGGAGAGGGCAGAGGCACACGGGCAACACCCTGAGGGGTTCCAGAGAGAGGGGAGAGCACCGTGGGGTACAGCACAGGAGAGGGCAGAGGCACACAGGGCAGCACCCTGAGGGGTTACACAGAGAGGGGAGAGCACAGTGGGGTACAGCACAGGAGAGGGCAGAGGCACACAGGTCGGCACCCTGAGGGGTTTCAGAGAGAGGGGGGAGCACCGTGGGGGTACAGCACAGGAGAGGGCACAGGCACACAGGGCAGCACCCTGAGGGGTTACAGAGAGAGGGGAGAGCACCATGGGGTACAGCACAGGAGAGGGCAGAGGCACACAGAGCAGGAAGCCTGAGCAGTACCCTGAGAAGGGCTTCACAGGAGGTTTGCATCAACATCTCAAGGGGACAGTAGTGCCTTGAGGGGACTATCAGCGCTTAGAGAAAGCTGCAGCTAGAGAGGGGATTTTCAGGGATGAGACTGCATCCCAGGACAGAGCAGCACATTGAGAAGAAAGACAGAACAGTATATTGGGGGAGCAGCTTGAGAGGTCGGAGAGAGAAGATGGTATCTAAAGAGAGGCCAGTATCATAACGAGACATCCTTTCTCTGAGAAGGTAGATGGAAGAGTGCCTTGATAGGGGTTCAAAGGGAAGGGGCAGTGACTGAGAAATAACACCCGAGTGAGAGGGAGGCACCACCCTTAGAAGGCAGTACTAGAGGTAGGAGCTGGGAGTAGGAGCCGCTCCCCCCAAGAGCAGGCCACAACCACCTCAGATGCATACTGCTCAACACCCGGTCCGTCCACAGGCACGCCGTCGAACTTTGGGACCTGCTCGACTCATCCTCCCCGGACGTCGCTTTCCTGACGGAGACCTGGATGAACACCTCATCGGCACCCGAAGTTGCCATAGCCATCCCGGATGGCTACAAGATCACCCGCAGGGACCGCACCAACAGACTAGGAGGAGGAATCGCCATCGTCCTCAGAAACACCCTCAGAATCTCAACCAACACCGAAGACACCCTCAGCACCGCCGAACACCTGCACTTCCAGATCCACATCGATCCCAACACCACCCTCAGAGGAACCCTCATGTACAGACCCCCCGGAACCCAGCCTCAGTTCATCGACTCCATCACAGACGCCGTCAGCTCACACGCCCTGGCCTCCACTGACTACATCCTCCTCGGGGACCTGAACTTCCACCTCGAGAACCCCGACGACAGCAACTCCACCACACTACTGGACAACCTCACCAACCTCGGCCTCAAACAGCTCATCATGACACCCACCCACTCCGCCGGACACACGCTCGACCCCATTTTTTCCGCCAGCAGCCACATCTCCATCAGCCACATCACCGAACTCCACTGGACCGACCACCGCTGCATCCACGTCTCCTTCATGAAAACCACCACACACAACCACCTGCAAGGAATCCCCCACCGCAGCTGGAACAAGGTCACCAAAGATCATCTAATCACCACCCTCGCCCGAAACCCACCAACCGACCATACCGACTCCGACACAGCCGCCCGCAAACTCAGGCAATGGATCGACGACTGTGCCAACACTCTCGCCCCGATCAAGAAACCCTCAAACAGACGCACCGACAGAAGAGCCATCTGGTTCACCGTCGACCTCCCGACTTCCAAGCAGACCTGCCGAAGACTAGAGAAGAAATGGCGCCACGAGCAAACACCAGACAACCATGCAGCCCTCAAGAACGCCAGCCGCAGACACCACCAACTCATTCGAACGGCCAAAAGGACCTCCTTCAAGGAACGCATCGACAGCAGCGCACACAACAGCAAAGAGCTCTTCAACATCGTGAAGGAACTCGCCAACCCCAGCTCCAGCTCCAACGACATCCCGCCGTCACAAGACCTCTGCGACTCTCTTGCTACCTTCTTCCACCGCAAGATCGCAGACATCCATGACAGCTTCAACACCCAGACCTCTCCGACAGCCACCGACACCCCAGACTCACCGCCCCCCAGTCACACCGGCCGCCTGATCTCCTGGAACCACGTCAACGACGAAGACACCATCAAGACCATGAACACCATCCACTCCGGCTCACCATCAGACCCCTGCCCCCATCACATCTTCAACAAAGCGAGCACCATCATCGCACCCCAACTCCGTAAGATCTTCAACAGCTCCTTCGAGATCGCCACCTTCCCAGAAAGCTGGAAACATGCAGAGATCAACGCCCTACTCAAGAAACCCAAGGCAGACCCAAAGGACCTCAAGAACTTCCGGCCCATCTCCCTGCTCCCGTTCCCGGCGAAAGTCATCGAGAAGATCGTCAACAGACAACTGACCCAATTCCTCGAAGAGAACAACACCCTGCACTAGTCCCAATCCGGTTTCCGCAGCAACCACAGCACCGAAACCGCCCTCATCGCCGCCACCGACGACGTCAGGGCCCTGCTGGACAACGGCGAAAGAGCGGCCCTCATCCTCCTGGACCTCTTGGCCGCCTTCGACACCGTTTGCCACCACACCCTTCGCACACGCCTCTACAACGCAGGGATCCGCAACAAAGCACTGGACTGGATCACCTCCTTCCTCACCGACAGAACCCAGAGAGTCCGCCTCCCTCCATTCCGATCCGAAGCCACCAAGATCACCTGCGGCGTACCCCAAGGATCATCCCTCAGCCCGACCCTCTTCAACGTCTACATGACACCGCTCGCCAACATCGTCCGATCACACGACCTCAACATAGTCTCATATGCCGACGACACCCAGCTGATCCTCTCCCTCACCAAAGACCCCGCCACCACCAAAACCAACTTCCACGAAGGTATGAAGGCCGTCGCCGCATGGATGAAGAGCAGTCGCCTGAAACTGAACTCGGACAAGACGGAGGTCCTCATCCTCGGCTCCACCCCCTCCACCTGGGACGACTCCTGGTGGCCGGCCTCGCTGGGAACTGCGCCGACACCCACCGACCACGCACGCAACCTGGGGTTCATCCTGGACTCTTCTCTGTCAATGACCCAACAAGTCAACGCCGTCTCCTCCTCCTGCTTCAACACCCTCCGCATGCTTCGCAAGATCTACAGATGGATCCCCACCGGAACCAGAAGGACGGTCACCCAGGCCCTCGTCACCAGCAGGCTGGACTCCGCCAACGCCCTCTACACGGGAACCACGGCCAAACTCCAGAAGAAACTCCAACGCATACAGAACGCCTCCGCACGCCTCATCCTCGACACCCCCCGCCACAGCCACATCACCGCCCACCTGAGGGACCTGCACTGGCTCCCCGTCAACAAGAGGATCACCTTCAAGCTCCTCACCCACGCTCACAAAGCACTCCACGACGCCGGACCAGCATACCTCAACAAGCGACTCACCTTCTACACCCCCAACCTCCAGCTCCGCTCCGCCGACCTCACCCTCGCCACCATTCCTCTCATCCACCGAACGACCACCTGCGGCAGATCCTTCTCCCACCTCGCCGCCAAGACATGGAACACCCTCCCCATCCACCTACGACAGACCCAGGACCTGCTGACCTTCAGGAGACTCCTCAAGACCTGGCTGTTCGATCAGTAGCTGCTGCCCCCCCCCCCCCCCTTCAGCGCCTTGAGACCCTCACGGGTGAGTTGCGCGCTTTACAAATGGATTAATTGATTGATTGTTTTTGTGAGGGACAGAGGGGAATCCATAGGAGAGAACGCCCCCTGGTAGGAGGGAGGACCCAGAGAGAGTGCAGGACAGCATCTGGAATGAGAGGATGCCACCCTGATGGGGAGGCAGAGGTAGCAGCCGGAGAGTGGGTATCCCCATTCACAGAGGACAACACCCTAAGGGAGAGCCGCGCCCTAAGGGAGACTCGCGCCCTAAGGGAGAGCCGCGCCCCTAAGGGAGAGCCGCGCCCCTAAGGGAGAGCCGCGCCCCTAAGGGAGAGCCGCGCCCTAAGGGAGACTCGCGCCCTAAGGGAGAGCCGCGCCCCTAAGGGAGAGCCGCGCCCTAAGGGAGAGCCGCGCCCCTAAGGGAGAGCCGCGCCCCTAAGGGAGAGCCGCACCCTAAGGGAGAGCCGCACCCTAAGGGAGAATCTCACACCATGAGTGTGACAGGAAAGCACTTTCTGAAAACAATGGAGCAGCACCTCAAAGGGGGAAACTCCCAGATTAAGTGAGCAACAGTGAGAGGGTTACACTGTAAGAAAAAGTTTGGGTGCCGTACTCGGGAGTTAGGAGGCAGTAAGTACACTTAGGAGAGAGGAGGGAACCGCGCTGCCTATGAGACATAATAGCACCATAATAGCACCATAATAGAACCATAATAGCACCATAATCGCACCATTACAGCACAATAATAGCACCACCGCAAGACAGGAGCAGTACCTTGGTGCGCAGATAGCTGGGCAACACCCTAAAGAGAAATACTTTAAATTAGAGATAGATGTTGTCATTGGAAAAGGTATATTGCAGGCCTTCGGTCTAATCTTTGTATTATGAACATTTGAAAGTTTCTGAGAAAACACAGTAGGCCTGACTTATTTATTGTGAAACTCACATTAAAGCCAATAGGCCTGTAAGGATGGGTGGATTAAGGATAGATTGTCCTTCCCGCGTGCTAAAGTGCCTAGAGACGTCCTGTGCTACGTGGCTTGGTCCAGATACCTGCAGCAGGCAAGGGTTCTGGTGTAGTTTCTCTCCTTCGACAAACCCTACAAGTAGATTTATACTTTAATAATCCTTAATAAACCTCGTAGGAGAGGATGGAACATTGTTTTGTGTATATTTATAATTTTCTGACTGTGTGCCTGAGGGTTGCATTATAAAGTAAGTAAAAAGTAAGTAAAAGTAAGTAAGTAAAAGTAAGTAAAGTAAAAGTAAGTAAGTAAAAGTAAGTAAAGTAAAAGTAAGTCCGTTTTTATATAGCGCAGCTACTCACCCTTACGGGTCTCAAGGCGCTGGGGGCCGTCGTGGAAATTAAGTGAGCTATTGCCCAGAGTCACATGGTGCTGAGCTGAGCTGCCGCCGGAGATCGAACCGTGAACCCTGTGCTCCGAAGGCAGCCGCCCTGGCCGCTGCACCACACCTCTCACCAAAACATTTATGCGGAATGCAGTAGGCCTAAGTAAGTTATGGTGACGAGCCAGTGATAAAGGCAGTATGCCTCATTGGCTCGTTGGAAACATTTATGTCAGATGCCCTATTTCTGATTAAATTATTTGAAAAGTTACGACAAAGGAAGTAGGCCTGTCCAATTGAGTGTAAAAAGGGTTAGTTCAAGCTAAGAGACATTACCTCCTCGTAAGTCTTCCTCGCCACCAGAGTTACGCAGTGAGCTTTAGCTCCACACACCAGAACCCTCCAAAGCAAATTAGCATCCCATGCCTCCCATCCCTCCCCAACATGGCCGACCACCGTCCCCCCTGGCCCAGTATAAGGGGAGGGTCGACCCATCCCACTTCCTGTTTTTTTTGTTCTGCGCTGCAGATTGTCCAGAGCAGGTAAGTGGGGGCGAGGTCCTGTTCTAGCAGGTCCCACGACCCTGGGGAGGAGGCCCTGCACGAGCGGGCTCATGCAGTGGGTGATTCCCCCACCTTGTGACTAGCGTCCCTCGCGGCTCTCTGTTTGGCGACCCTCTGTTTGGCGGCCCTGCACTAGCGGGCTCTGGCGGTAGCAGGCTCCTCGGTGTTGGTTCAGCCCTGCACTAGCGGGCTTTCCTGTTTGGGGCTTTCCTGTTTGGTTTGCTGTCTCTGCTCCCTTGCTGGGTCGCGATCTGCCGGCAGTTTTTCAGTCTCACGCACCTTTCCCGGGACCTGGTGTGTTCGGGAGCGGTCTGTTGGGCCCCAGCTGCTCTCCCGTGAGGGGGCGGTGCCTCACACGGCCGGCTTCCCGCTTGGCTTCTCTGCCGGTGGTGGGTTGCCTGGCGTGGTGGGCTAGCGGTGGGGGTTCTCTGGTTCTCCCTCCCTCCAGGCACTCTTCGGGCTTGCCCCAGACGCGCGGGCGGTACCTGTGGCTGTGTTGTCCGCCGCCTCTCTGTCTCCCTTTTTGCTTCGTGGGTACGAGCGCTGGTCGGGGCTCGCCGGCAGCATCCCGGCTGCTGTTCCCACGCCATAGGGCGGTTGTGAGGTCAGGCCACTGCCTGGCTCTCGCGCTGGTTCCGGACTGGCGTGCTGGGGGCTGCGGGGCTCTGCTGTCCAGGGGGAGCAAAAGACACACAATTGATGGACGGAATGCAGAACAAATCAAAACATTTGGTATCGCTTTGTTCGCCCTAAGTTGGCAGGGTATGCCCAGACGTGGGTCCCTTGATCACTTTGCCACTGGATTCAAGATAGCCTGGCTGATGAGGTTTATGAACCCGAAACCGGTCCCAGGATGCTTGTTTCCGGTCCAGGGAAGACATGGCTTGGCAGTTCGGGCTGGACTGTTCCCATGAGGCACAGGGTCAGACTGATTTGCATATGGCCATGTCTGAACTGGGGTGGTGGAGTGAGCTAAAGAATGATGATGGATTAAACCCAGATCAGTTGACTGGGGGTGAGTGTTTGATTTGCTCTAACGCTCCGTCCATCATCCCCTTTGGTATCGCTTTGTTCGCCCTAAGTTGGCAGGGTATGCCCAGACATGGGTCCCTATCTCACTTTGCCTCTGGATTCAAGATAGCCTGGCTGATGAGGGTTATGAACCCGAAACCGGTCCCAGGATGCTTGTTTCCGGTCCAGGGAAGACATGGCTTGGCAGTTCGGGCTGGACTGTTCCCATGAGGCACAGGGTCAGACTGATTTGCATATGGCCATGTCTGAACTGGGGCGGTGGAGTGAGCTAAAGAATGATGATGGATTAAACCCAGATCAGTTGACTGGGGGTGAGTGTTTGATTTGCTCTAATGCTCCGTCCATCATCCCCTTTGGTATCGTCCAGGGTGAGCTGCTTTGGGCCGGGTGCTCTGCGCTGGGTGGTCCGTGGCGCTGCGGCGGCGCAGCGGGCGGGCCCAAGGTCTGTCCAGAGCTCTGTGGTTCTCACAGATGGCTCTCTGTCAGGGTGCTGGTTTACTGTGTAAGCACGCTGTCGGCTCTGGTCGTGTTCTCACGGTGCTCCGTGTGCATGGAGGTTTGTGCTGGTATTTTACTCGCATGCCTTATCCTGGGACAAGGTTCGCGTTTTTCTCTAGTGTGTGCTTACGGCTGACCTCCCTGTTTGGGGCTGGGTTTCCGTCGTTGCTTCTTGTCTCCATAATTCCGGAGCACTTCCGGGCTCACCGTGCACTTCCTCCTCCCTTTTCTCTGCAGGGGGTTGGTGGCCAGTCACGCCTGGCCCGGTTGTTGTGTCAGAATGTAGTCACGAAGTGAGTTGATGTAAAATTCATTTAAAAAAAAAATATTATAAGGCCTGCGAGCAGACGTGATAAGCGAGGCTTACAAGTCTAAGTGGAGGCTAGGTATGCCAACAACGTTCTATGACATCGTATACATACTGTATCAACGTTCTGGTCATGTCATTACAGAATTTCCTATATGTTGGCAAGTTTAATATTGAGTGGACACAGTTATAAACCAAAGAGTTTATAATCCTATGACTCTATGTACGACACCGGTGTACCTTCCTCCCGCCTCTGTGGCTGCTGTCTGTCCCCGGGGGCTTTCTGGGTCTGCCTTTGGCCCCGGGTCTCGGTGCTGGCTCTGGGTCAGCGAGCGCACCCCCACGGTGTTGCTTCCCAGTGTTGCGTGCTGTCTCGGTGGAGTCAGGTCGTGGCACGTGTTTTTCCTAGGGGATTGCTCCTGTTGGCTTCCCCTCTGCTGCACTTTTGTCGCCGGCGCCCTCCTCTCGCCTCTCTACGGCCGTGCATGCAGCACCCTGAGCCTGTTCCTCCGTCCATTGTGCATGCCTGGTGGGTCCATGTGGTTTTGCCCGTGGGAACCCGATGCACTATGGGTTTCTAGTGGCGGGGAGGATGGGGTTTCCAACGGGCAAGGGTGCGCAGTTCCTCCTTTCCGGCTCCCCTGCCTTTCGTCGGGGTCTTTGCCGTTATTCTGCCCTTGTTGCTCGTTCTCTCGTGGTGTTGCTTATGTTCCGCCTGGGTTTCTCGCTCTTTTCTTTTACGGGAGTGCCCGATCCTCAGGTGATCTGGGTTGTTCTTTTCTTGCGCGTCCTGTTTCGTTTGCATTTGTCGCCTCATTGGAGTGATTCCTTGGGTGGCGGCCCTGCTCTAGCGGGCCTGTGTGCGTGGGGGTTTTCCCCTTTTCCTTCCCTCATATCCCCTTCGTTGGTTGTGGTTGGGCTCGGCTTTGGCGAGCCATGGGTCGAAAGGGGGCTTTGCAAGGTTGGAATTGGGCTATGCACTAGTCAGCCCTTCATGGCTCCGGCGGCCGTTTCTGCGCAGTCCGTTCTCGTACCGCCTTCTTCGTGGCACCGTCCCGTTGGCATGACCCACTTCATCCCGGTTGGTGTTTCCATCCCTGGGCATGGCCGGGTGTGTTCTCTGCATTTTGGGGGTCTGGGGTGATCACCTCTTCTGTGATGTCCTACGGCCATACTTCCCTGAACGCACATGATCTCGTCTGCTCTCTGACATTAAGCAGAGTCGGGCCTGGTTTGTACCTGGATGGGAGACAGCCTGGCAATACCAGGTGCTGTAGGCTGCCTGTGTGGTGTAGGGTCCTCTTTGTCCTCTGCTGGTTTTTTTTTCTTGCCCTCGTCCTTCGGTAGTTGGGGGTGCAGGGGTTGTGGTCTGCGGCTCTCGTTCTGCTTCAGTGGCCTTGTCTTGTTCTGGGTGTACTCCTAATGTACCAATGCGGGCTTGATGGCTCTGTCAGATGCGCACTGCCCGTTCTTTTCTGCGGTCCTCTGGGGATCACATGTTTTGATCCCGGCATTGCCGGCTTCCGTCTCGTTCCCTTTGGTGTTCCTTCTCTTGTCCCCGTTGGCTCCTGGTTCCGTGGTCTTTGGTCTGCCGATGGTCCTGTCTCTGCGGATTTGGTCCACTTGGGGTTGTGGTTGGTGGTGTCCTCTCTCACCTGCGCTGGCTCTCTCCCCCCCCATGGCTTCCTTCTCCCTGAGGGCGGCAGTGTTCCGTCTGTTGCTGGCCCTGTTTGGGTGCCCAACTGTGGTTCTGTTTGCTGTGGGGTTGGGTGCTGGCCTGCCTCGCTTCTGCGCTCTCCTCCCGTGCACGGGGGTGTGGTTGCTGGGTGCACTGTTGTTCCGTTGGCCGGTCTCCCTGCTTTCGCTTTCCTCCGTTTCCTTGGTTTGCACTAGTTCTGTGCCTCTTTCGCCAGGATGAGTCGTGCGTTCTGTGGTGGTTCCCCGGCTGGGTTCGCCGCCCTTGGTTTCCTCTGCTGGGGGTGGGGGGGTGGCCGTCAGGGTGGTGTGGGTGTTCCCGGATCTTCCTTCCCCCATGCAGCCCCCCCGTTTCTTGTCGGGGTTCTGGCTGATCCTGCTGTCTCGGGGTTGCTCCCTAGCGGCGTTGGAGTTGCTTCTGGGCTCCCGTTGCTCGGCTTCTCTTCTGTCTTGTTTTCTCGTCTTTGGTGGTCTTTTTCTCGATGGTTGAGGTGTGCGGGTGTTGCCTTACGGCTGGAGCGGTCGTCCTCGCTGCTGGGGTTCTGGGTTCGGTTCTCTGCACTGTCGCTCTTCATCCTGTGATTCTGTGCTAATTACTTTTTCTCCCCGTGCCTCACTGTGGGTGAGTATGTCCGTCTGTCACGGAACTGGACTGGTGCTCCTGTACGGCGCTCTGTTGCCTGTTTCTTCAGGTCATGTTTGCGCTTTTGTGTTTCTGGGAGTTTGGTCACTTTTTCGGGGATCCCAGTTCGGGTGTTTTTGTCTCCTTTCTGTGAGCTTTGCCTTGGGCCTGGCCCTCTCTGCTCTTCGGGCTCCTTGGGCGGGCTTGCGGGCGTCCCGCTGCTCTCTGTTGGCTGTTTGGATCCTTTGGTGGCCTGGTTGCTTCGGGGTTGTTTGCTGCTGCATCCTGGGGTGTTTTGCTTTGCGACTTGCTGGGTTCTTCCGTTGGTGTTGCGGCCCCTTCTGGTGGGTCCGTTGGTGCCCCTGGGATCCTTGGTCTTCTTGTTCCTCGCCTTGGTGGGGTGTTCCCGCTGGTCGGTTGGGGGTGCGGTGATCCTTCTGCTCTCTCCTCTGTTCTTGCGGGTCCTGCTGGTCCGTATTATGTTGTGTCCGGTTCATGCCTGTCTGCCCTGGTGTAATGAAGCGAGGAAGTCGAAGAGTATAAAAGTATGGGTTTTTATTTTAGTGCCATGAAATGACCCACTGGTGCTTGAAGAAAAGACATCCAGCTACAGCAGACTCCAACCGCTTCTGCTCCAGGTAAACAATCACCTTTACATCAGTGAATTCCAAATGACATACTAAGGTTCTACATTACCTCACAGCTGTTCTGCCAATGGGAGCTGTTCAAGGATAACAATAAATAGGATTATACAAAGTGAACTACTTACCACACCTGGGTCCCGTCGGTTGTCGGCCATTCCCGGGCGGATGTTTTGCCTTCTTTCCCTCCGGTCATTTGGTCTGGGGTGGATTCTGCTCTCTCGCTGTTTGTGTCCGGAAGGCAAAGTTGCTCCGTTTGGGGCTGCCTGCATCTTCTTGCTGCTGGGTCGGCTTGTAAGTTGGTGGGTTACACGGCCTCTGTTGGTGGCCTCCGTTGCACAGGGTTCTGTAGTGTCTTCCCGGGTGCCGGGTCGGTCTCCCAGGGCTCTGTCTGTCTGCTGGGCCTCGTTCGGGGGGGAGGGGGTCTCTTCCGACTGTGTCTGTTGAGTCGCTTCCTGGCCTTCCCCTCTCATGTTCCTGGATCATTTCCGGTGGTGTGGAGTGGTTTTTCTGCTGAGGTCTTTGCTGGGCGGTTCTTGGGGCTGGTCCTTCCGGCTCTTGTTGATCTCGCTTTCAGTGCTTCCTCTTGGTTGGGGTCTAGATGTTGGTTTTTGAATTCCCCTTCTGGTTTTTGCATTGTCCCGTTGTCTGTGGTTTCTGGTGTGTTTCCATGAAGCCGCTGGGCTTGGGTATGTGCTCACTGCGTAACTCTGGTGGGGAGGAAGACTTACGAGGAGGTAATGCCCCGGTTACTTACCAGTAATCTTCATTACTCCGAGTATAGTCTTCCTCGCCACATGAGTTCCCATCCCTCCCTCCCTGTTTGGCTATAGGCTTCATGTGGTTCTTGGGGCTTGGTAGTTCTACAGGAAGTGGGATGGGTCGACCCTCCCCTTATACTGGGTCAGGGGTGATGGTGGTCGGCCATGTTGGGGAGGGATGGGAGGCATGGGATGCTAATTTGCTTTGGAGGGTTCTGGTGTGTGGAGCTAAAGCTCACTGCGTAACTCATGTGGCGAGGAAGACTATACTCGGAGTAATGAAGATTACGGGTAAGTAACCAGGGCTTTTACTAGTGGGCTGTCCTGTGAGTGCATTAAAAGCTATAAACAGATGTTTTGTTCAATGGAATCTGAGAGATTATCTTATGAAGCGAGTATTTCAGCTTCAGACATCACTTCTGACATGCGCTCTATGTTGAAGGTTTGTAAAGGGATAATCCTTGCTAGGCCATTTCCAGAGGGGTGTATATTGTTTTGCCAGATGTACTTTTGGGTACATTTGTAATTTTTTGACTGTAGAGATGAATCAGTACTTGTAGAACATGGCTTATCTCCCATGAGGGTGTCTAGGCACTGGGTTGCTGGGTTTGTTGAAATGCCAGGTCTTGAGTCTCTTCCTGAAGTCCGTCAGCGAGGCTGATGTTCGGAGATGGAGGGGAGGACGTTCTAGGACTTGGTGGCGAGGTGGGAGAAGGAGCGGCCTCCGCTGTGGCTACGGTGGATGCGCGGTGTCTGTGCAAGTGCGAGGGAGGCGGAGCAAAGGTTTCTGGCTGGTTGGTGGAAGTTCAGGAGGTGGTTCATGTATGCTGGTGCTTGGTCTTTGGAGGGCTTTGTAGGCGTGTGTCAATATCTTGAATTGGCATCTCTTCTGGATGGGGAGCCAGTGGAGGTTCCTCAGGTGCTGGGTGATGTGGGTCCGTTTGGGCTGGTTGAAGATCAGTCTGGCCACTGAATTCTGTATCGTCTGGAGCCTTCTCATGAGTTCGGTGGTGCTTCCTATGTACAGTGCGTTGCCATAGTCCAGCGGGCTGGTGATTAAGGCTTCTGTAACTGTTTTTTCATGCTGATGGGGAGCCACCTGAAGATTCTTCAGAGCATGCAGAGCGTGTGGAAGCAGGCAGCGGAGAGTGTGTTGATCTGTCGTTTAATGGAGAGTTTGCTGTCCAGGGTGATGCTGAGGTTGCGGGTGTGGTCATTTGGTGCGGGGGTGTGTCCGAGTTGCGCAGGCCATTAGCTGTTGTTCCAGAGGAAGGCATGGTTGTCATAGATCAGCACTTCGGTCTTGTCCGTGTTGACCTTCAGACAGTTGTCCTTCATCCAGGCTGTGACTTCTTCATGCAGTTGTGGAAGTTGGTCTTGGTGGTGGTAGTGTCTGCTGAGAGCGAGACATGAGCTGGTTGACAGTTTATGCACCGTACAAGAGACCTCAGTTGGTTATGGTGACAAGCCACTGATGACGGCGCTAAGCGTGGATGGGTCACTGGGGCAATTTATGTCAGATGCCTTAGATTACGAAAAGGTGACACAGTCAGCACACCTAACTTATTTATTCTGAAACAGTTATTAAAGCCAGCAGGCCTGTAAGGGTGAATTTGCCTTACACTGTGTTAAGGACTACAGATGGGTATTTCAGCTTGATTGTTACTTGGAATCTCACAGATTACTGTCCTAGACCAGCGTTGTGGTGCTGGTTAACCCCTCCCCGTCAAATCCTGGCGGGAGAACATTTGAACTGTTGTAACCCCTACGGTGCCCTCATAGGGTAGGTTGAATACTGCGTCACCTTTTCTAACTTTGTACATATTCTTAATTTTACGATTCTGCGTCTGATAGCTGCTTTCAGACATTCGGACATTAGGCCTGAGTTGGTTACGGTGGGAAGCCAGTGATAAAGGCGATAGGCTTGTTTGTTTTATTTAGAAATAATCTGTGTCATCTGTTTATTAAGTTACAACAAAGATTGTCTGACGTACTCATTGTAAAAACCATATGTTAACGTTATTCCAAAGAAATGACCTGACTTATTGTGAGAATCATATGTTAAAGCCAATAGACCTTTAAGGGTAGATTCTTATTACACTGCGTCGAAGCCTGTGCACGGGTTTGTTGTTGCACAGAATCCCCGGATTACTGTTTTAGACAAGTATTTGTGTGTTTGGCAGCTCAGCAGTCAGTCCTACAGGGTCGCTCACCTCACTTGCATTATTTTAATTTATTCTGCCTGTGCTTGCTGAGATTGTGTCTGCTTTATTGGGGAGGGGTGAGTGGGTGAATGCAAGAATGACTCAGCAGCAGGTGAATGGGTGGATGGATTAGTGGATGAATGCAAGAATGACTCAGCAGCAGGTGAATGGGTGGATGGGTAAGTGGGTGAATGCAAGAATGACTCAGCAGCGGATGAATGGACGGCGGGGTGAGTGGGTGAATGAAAGAATGACTCAGCAGCGGATGAATGGACGGAGGGGTAAGTGGGTGAATGCAAGAATGACTCAGCAGCGGATGAATGGACGGAGGGGTAAGTGGGTGACTGCAAGAATGACTTACCAGCGGATGAATGGATGGAGGGGTAAGTGGGTGAATGCAAGAATGACTCAGCAGCGGATGAATGGACGGAGGGGTAAGTGGGTGAATGCAAGAATGACTCAGCAGCGGATGAATGGACGGAGGGGTAAGTGGGTGACTGCAAGAATGACTTACCAGCGGATGACTGGACGGAGGGGTAAGTGGGTGAATGCAAGAATGACTCAGCAGCGGATGAATGGACGGAGGGGTAAGTGGGTGACTGCAAGAATGACTTACCAGCGGATGACTGGATGGAGGGGTAAGTGGGTGAATGCAAGTATGACTCAGCAGCGGATGAATGGACAGAGGGGTAAGTGGGTGAATGCAAGAATGACTCAGCAGCGGATGAATGGACGGAGGGGTAAGTGGGTGACTGCAAGAATGACTTACCAGCGGATGACTGGACGGAGGGGTAAGTGGGTGAATGCAAGAATGACTCAGCAGCGGATGAATGGACGGAGGGGTAAGTGGGTGACTGCAAGAATGACTTACCAGCGGATGACTGGACGGAGGGGTAAGTGGGTGAATGCAAGAATGACTCAGCAGCGGATGAATGGACAGAGGGGTAAGTGGGTGAATGCAAGAATGACTCAGCAGCGGATGAATGGACGGAGGGGTAAGTGGGTGACTGCAAGAATGACTTACCAGCGGATGAATGGACGGAGGGGTAAGTGGGTGAATACAAGAATGACTCAGCAGCGGATGAATGGACAGAGGGGTAAGTGGGTGAATGCAAGAATGACTCAGCAGCAGGTGAATGGGTGGATGGATTAGTGGATGAATGCAAGAATGACTCAGCAGCAGGTGAATGGGTGGATGGGTAAGTGGGTGAATGCAAGAATGACTCAGCAGCGGATGAATGGACGGCGGGGTGAGTGGGTGAATGAAAGAATGACTCAGCAGCGGATGAATGGACGGTGGGGTAAGTGGGTGTATGCAAGAATGACTCAGCAGCGGATGAATGGACGGAGGGGTAAGTGGGTGACTGCAAGAATGACTCAGCAGCGGATGAGTGGACGGAGGGGTAAGTGGGTGAATGCAAGAATGACTCAGCCTCACTCTTTATCGGATTGGCAATTTGGAGGGCCCTTCTTGTGCAGCTTCGTGTGTTAGCCCCCCCCCACCCCCAACCCCCTCCCCTCCAAGGTTCTGCTCTCTTTGTGCCCCTCCCCAGAGGCTCAGCCGAGGCAGGCCCGAGAGCTGCGGACAGCAGCAGTGACTTCAGACAAAATTTTAATTCGGTGTTACCAGCAGAGCGCATGCGTTCCTCGAGGATGCATTATGCAAATGGCCCTAAATTGGAAGTGTTTGCATGAAAAGCTCTTTCTCTGTCTAGTTCTTTAAAAGCTTTCGCAGGTTCAGAGCCGGCGGCCTCGTGTGACGAATGACCCCTCCAAGCGAGAGAAAGTCAAAATAGAGAAATATGTAGTTACAGGTCTCCTACAAGGCCATGAAGAGCCTGTGCTTAATCTCACAATTTATAAAGATGAAATCTGTGTTGAGGAT